>JAQQTO010000037.1:0-1320833 GCA_029884595.1 Ormosia semicastrata
GTTTTGTGATGAATGGTCATTTTTCAATATTTGTGGATTTTTAAGAATTTTTGTGGATTTTTCCGAAAATGTTTCGAATATTATAGTATATTTCTCAGCTTTACGACGCTACTGACAATGAGCTTATGTCAGATAATGAAATGTTTCTAGGCCCAGAACCTGAACCGTCAATGTGTCGACTTGTGGATCTTACTAAACTCGCAGGCTCAGTACTACGCTTGCGAGGTTTGCATTTTTCTGTGCATTTTATCCCATAAACAAAATCGCCAGATTATGGGAAATTACTTCCATGAACAATAAAATATTATTTTCATCAATTATAAATTTTATTCATCTGAGAAAATAATTCTAACAAAGCAGTAATTAATCATCTCGTTAAAGTATATTCAATTTAGGAGACAAGCTACTACATGCACTCTTTATCGAGAATTGTGCAAAAGCTTCTCAAGGAAGCTTTTCAAGGAAACCTCTTGGAAATTCTCCTCCAAGCTTCCTAGCTGCAAGCCACACACACTCTCTCCTCTCTCTCCTAGCTCACTACTGCACATTCTTCGGGGGGGAAAATTGTGCTGGAATCACTAAACTGTCAAACTTCACAAGCTTTCAAAATTCAAAAGCCATTACTTTAATTTTCTATTCACTTCTCTCCTCCGAATTTCATCTTTCTTCTTCAAAGCTTTTTCTCCTCCTTCTCTACTAACCCATTCTACCAAGAAGAGTCTCTTTCCCCCTCATCCATCAACACAGTAATTTTCATCCAACCCCCATTTTCTTAATCTTCTCCATCTCCCCAACACTTTTCTAGTTGGTGGTTCTTTGGAAAATCCACCATTTTCACCATTTTCTCCAAGCTTCAAGCTTTAGATTCTTTTGGGTAAGTTCTTGATTCTTTCACTTCTCCTCTTCTTATTTTCATTTCTACGGTCTTCATGGACTATCCATGCTTTATTTTTCAAGCATTGGTGCTATTATAATGAGATTCAAATTTCTAGGGTTTGGCGGGTGTAAATCCAACAATTGCAAGTGAACTCTTGGAGGGCTTCTCTTGTTTTCTTTCACTTGCAGTTAGAGAAGACACTCCTCCCCTCAACCTCTTTTAGCATTTAGAAACCTTGTTTCAGTGGTTGATTTGTAGAGAAAACCCTACCGAGGGTTATTGCCTTTGTTTGCATGATTAGTATGTTTGCAAAGTTGTTTATAATGTCATAAGCATATTAGATTGTTTGTTTGTGTGCATATTGATGTATTTGAATGGATTATAGAATGTGATGAAATTTAAGGACACAATGATGTTGGATTGGTTCTTGGATGGCTACTGGTTTTGGGTCCAAATTTTAGAGTTCTTTGTGAACAATTGTAACAATTGGAATTCATAATTAATCAAGTGTGCATTAGGTAATTAATGGAATGAAAAATTTGGGAATCTAATCCCTAGGAGGCCACGGCCTCTAGGGCCTTTTTGGAGGCTTAATTGTGCTAATTTTGGTAACCTTGAAACTTAATTAATCAAGTGATTAAATCATTGGTAATAGGATAGAAAATTAGCAAATTGGGAGAATTGGATACACTTTGAGATTCATAAATTTTAAAGAACCAAGAATAGTAAATTTTCATAAGACTTAGGATAATCTTAATTAGGGTAAAAACAAGAGAGTGTGAGACCTTGAGATCTTAGAATAACCTTCTAAGTGTATGTAAATAAATTACCTAAGAGAATTTAATTAATTAAGAGAATTCCTTTAGAGACAAACTTTGTTAGAAAAAGCTAAACCTAAGTAAGAATTGATAATACACTTAAAAGTGTATGAATTTATTTAATAACAATATTATGTTATCAGGTCCATGTGAGTGACCAATGATTGTGTTGATTAACTATTTTGGCCAATTTGTGGCATGTTGTGGAATAGTATGTAATAATGATCATACATGATTATGCATAGAGTCTCCGTATGCATTGTGAATGTGTGATCTGTTGTTAAGGCCGAGTTGCCTAGGAGTTGAACACACCTTAGTGCGGGTGCGAATTAGTAGATTTGTAGGTCATGGGCGGAGCTTGTTGACCATGCTGGGCCGTGTCTGGGCCCAGGCACATGTCACATAGTAGGCCTCGCGTAATGTGGATGGCAAGCAGGGGATTATAAGCTCGTCCGTGGACGTACCGATGCAAACGCACCGACGATCCCGACCGGGCATTGTCCCTATATCGTGATCTAGTGTAGTGTGTGTGCTGGGCTACGTATTACGTGTAATGGCACATGATGTGCACGGGATTTGTTCTTATTCTGCAAACCGTATGGATTATAGCACTTTGCTCCCGTCGAGGGGCGACGAGGATGCTGTCTGTAGAGCATGCGCGTGTAGTTCCGGGTGGCGTGTGTACGGCCTTCATCCGGTGAGCACGTGCTTGATAGGTGTCGACTCTGTGTCTGCACTGTGGGGAGCCTTATGTGCTGGCCTGGGCGTGGCGGCTGGATGCATTTTGGAGTTCTTATGTGTGGCAGCTGAGACTGTACCCAAATTCACGACTCGGGCCGGCCGGCAGTGGCTGTGGCTCCTATGGAGTGTTCCTCGATAGAGACCGAGGAGATCTCGAGATGGCCTCATGGAGGGATCTTGTCGATTATATTGATGGCTGCGGGTGTTTTATTTTGGGGCCTCATATGATATCTTGGTGATGTAGTTATGTGTGATCCTTCGGGGTGTGTATAGTTTTACTTTTGAGTATGCGTGAGTCCATGAAATATATATATATATATGAATATATAATGTTATATATAATGTATGTTTTCCAACTGCTGCTTTGCCCTTTATTTCATTTTTATATTCACATCGTGTTTATTAATTATTGTAACAAAAAATATTCATCAATTTAATTACATGTCTATAATCAAGTAAATTTATATCATATAATAAATAATAACTTATATAATTTTATTTTTGCATTGTAATTATACAATGTGACGTTTCTCCCAAAAAGGGACAAGAGAAGGACTATAACCCGGACTGCTTCGAGGCTACAGTGTGAACAAGGAATAGTCAAAATAGGGATTGTCCGAAGCTATACTTCTTCAAGGCAAAAGGTAAAGTTTGGCAAACCAACATCCGGGTGCTTATTTCACCCAGAAAGCGATTTCCTTAGCTTGCATACCATGTTCGATTTCGCAACTTGAAAACCGGGAGGTAGTTTCATGAAGACTTCTTCATGAAGTTCACCGTGCAAGAAAGCGTTGTGGACATCCATCGGTGCAGCTCCTATGCTTTGCTTGCTGCAACGGCTAGACTATATACATGGTCACCATTTTTGCCACAGGTGCAAAGGTTTTAGTGTAGCTAACACCTTCTACCTGATGGTTACCAAAATGACCAACCGTGCTTTAAATCTCTACGCACCGTCCAGCGATACTTAATCTTGTAGACCCACTTGCAGCCAAGGGGTTTCTTTCTAGGAGTAAGTTTTGTACTTCCCATGTGTCATGCTCCTCAAGAGCTTGAATCTCGCTGCGCATGGCTTTTCTCCGACGAGCATCCTTGACAAAGCCTTCAAGGAAAGACATTGGCTCCTTGCTCGGTGGTGATGATTGCAAGAAAACATGATCGATGTCGCATAGAAAAATTATCACAATTCACATAATGTGCTAAGGGTAAGGAGCACTCGAGCTCACTTGGAGTGTGAGTTGAACCGGTGAACTACTAGACGGGCTCAATCCGTAGATTGTGTTGGTGATATAATCAAGTGCGCACCGAAGGTCGCCTTATCCCGTGTCCCCGGCCAAGTTATTCAAGATCCGACCGCAAATCACTAGGTTGTTGAGCCGAGACTCGCATTATTAGTACCTGTGTGTGACAAGTTCAGTGTCTCCATGTTCATTATCGCCCGTGTGCCTCCCCCTGTCGTTATACATGACCTCATTTAATTGATCAGATCATGACTATCAAGAACAAGATATGTGTCCCTCCAAAAGTATCTTCTCACATGTGTTCTTGACTAATGATGACCACAGATCCTCACTCGATGTAGTAGTATCTTGAGCAAAAGGAAACTCTGTTTCAAAGAAATCAACATCACGTGAAACTAAGAATTCTTTTGTTTCGATATCATACACTTTCCATCCTTTCTTGCCATAGGGGTAACTGACAAAAAACACATTTACTACTTCGATTGGAAAATTTGTCTCCTTTTCGTCCTTGATTATATGCATAACAAAGTGAGCCAAACACTCGCAAATGATCATAAAAGGGTGGTTGACCATACAACACTTCATACGGGTTTTCCTATTTAAAACTGAAGAATGAATGTGATTAATCAAATAACAAACTTTCAAGACACACTCACCCCATAATTCAATAGGGAGATGACCTTGAAACTGGAGTGCTCGAGCTACATTTAAAATATGTCTATGTTTTCTTTCGACACATCGTTTTGCTGCGTGTGCTTGTGCAGAAGTTTGAAAAATGATACATTGTTCAAGAAAATAACCCCTTAAGCATGTAAATTTGGTTCCATTATCACTCCGAACAATCTTAACATGCTTATTGTACTTTCTTTTCACCATAGCAAAGAAATTCAATAGTGTACGCGACACTTCTTTCTTATCAGTTAGCAAATAAATCCCACACAAATTTCTTGAATAATCATCTACTATAGCCAAAAAATAATAAGCACCACAAGAAGATGGAGTTCTATATGCTTCCCATAAATCACAGTGAATGAGTTCAAATACATCAAATGCTTTTTGATTGCTCAAAGGAAATTTCTCTCTAGTCTACTTGGCCCGTTGACACGTATCGCAGGCCTTAGCTGCTATTTTTATTATTTTTTATCACAATTGACAATAGCAACTAACTTGGTAATTTGCATAGACGGGTGTCCCAAGCGCTCAGTGCCACAATTCAAGCTAATTTACGCCATCAGTCTTGTATGCCTTCACACTGGAATTCCACGAAACAGTATGGAGCCCATTCTTCGTTCACCCGCACTAATCAGCATCTTCAAAGTGCGGTGCTGTATTACACACAAAGCATTAGTGAACTGTACTATGCAATCTGTTCGCCAATCAATTGTGATATAAAAATCAGGTTACAATTTAGACTGGGAACATAAAGAACGTTGTTGAGTTGTAAATCCCATCAAGCCTTATTGATCCTTCCTTAGTGGCAGTAACCCGTTGTCCATCAAGCAGTCCAACTGGGCATCCTGTCACTTCTCGCAGCTCCCACAATTTACTTAGGCACCCAATCATATGGTTTGAAGCCCCTGTATCAATTATCCCCGAGTTGAGTGTATCCTTACTACTCATCTTCTCACTTGTTCTGTTCTTAGAGTTGTTCAACATTTCTAGCAAAGTCCACCATTGTTCATTGCTCGATTAGTAGTCTGGGGTTCTCCGCCTCGTAGCATTCCCCGCCGCAACACTAGCACTGTAGGCATGGTTTGTGCGGCATTAACGCGCACTACTCGCCTTGTCCACGACTTACACCACTTCCAGGTTCGTTGTTGTTCTCTTCCTCGTCCACCTATTTTTCCTTAACCTCGTGGTCGATCACCAGACCATTCTGGGTAGCCAATGCCACGAAAAATGGTTTGATTCTTCATGGCCTGCTCGATTACAATACGAACAAACCATTGTTTTATTCTTGATGTCTCCACGCCCTTTTGTTCTGGTACTTGTTTGAACCGTAAGCCCTATGATCTTTCCGTTCCTCTTTGGTTCGAGCAATAGTTCTCATCCTTTCTTCTTGTATCAAGGTCGAATAAACTCTGTTTAGTGATGGTAAAGGATCAGTGGCAAGGAGATTTGAATGAACTGTCCTATATATCTCATCGTCTAGACCCATCAAAAATTGATGGACCCTTTCTTCGTCATGACATTTTTCTAGCTTTGATGCAATGTCACATTTGCATCCCCCACATGTACAGATTACACTATACTCATAGTTGGCCAGCTCACCCCATAAAGACTTCATTTTCCCATAATAGACCATCATAGTCATACCTCCTTGCTTGCATTCTGCTATGTCCGACTTCAGTTGTTGAATTCTGGGCCCATTCACAACTGAAAATCTTGTCATGATGTCTTCCCATCAGTCTCTGCCATTCTCCATATATGAGATTATTGAATGCAAGCTAGGTTCAACTGTGTTCAGGATCCATGACACCAGCATGGATTGTACTGTCCACCAATCCTCTAAATTAGAGGATTCATCACTCGGTTGCTCAACCATTCCTTCTATAAACCCCCATTTATGTCGTGCTCTCAGTGAGGTTTGCATCGCTAGTGCCCATTCCTCATAGTTTTCACCACGCAGCTACACCTGCATTATCACGTTTCCGAGTTATCGTTTGAGTTTAGGTCATATAAGGTGACAGTTCCTTCGATGAGAGTCAAGCTTCAATTGTTCTTGATTCCCAGCCATAACAGCTGCCAGTTATTCTTTGATCTAAGATTTTCTGGTGATGTGTGACAATGGTACCATGTAAAAGGTATCTGCTGTTCTATCTGTTCTGTTTTATTCATTGGTTTCAACAAATATATACACAAGTACGCACCTTGGTGCATCTTCAATTACTCCTAAATGTATGCCTAACAATATTCCTAGAATAACTATTTCTATCACGTGGTCAACTATACAAAAATACCGAAACTACCTTTCCTATTAGTGCTAATATTAGGTGATTACATGATAGCTATTACACCTGATTAATAATTAACCAAATATCAAAACTACCTATCTTATCAGTGCTAATATTAGGGTGATTACATGACAGCCTATTACACCTGATTAATAGCTAACCAAATATAGCTTAATAAGAGCTCTCAAATAATAGCTAAAATCAATGGTGCACCCATGCTCCATAATATGGGAAGGTGCATTGTATTACGTGGCGGAATGCTACGCAGTCAGCTGTGGCGTGACTATTGCTGATTTACTGGCATGAAGCTTGCATTCCCCCTTTAGTGAGTCGAAATGGACTTGATGCTTTGGGGACCCAACTAACCCGACTTTTTTCAAGCAATCATGGATCTCATCGGTCTTTAAGACATTGTTTGTGTTTAGCAAGGCAAACAACTGGCTTAGTGATCTTGATTTCTGTCACCATTGCATCAAGTCCAACTTTTTGAACTGACTTTTCGCAGCAAGCACTCGTGGCTCGTGATCAAGATTGATAACATATTAAGTATTGAAATAATGCCCGCTAAGCATATAGTCTTCCCGACATGACATGGGGTGACTAATGAGAGGTTTTACACCTCAAGAAGGCAATTAGTAATTAATAATCATTAATACTTGGTAGTTAGTAATCATGTATAAGATGCCCACATCCTAAGTCTCGTCAAAGAGTCACGACCTTTTGGCGCACTTTCCTTTTGTTGAACTTGCAAATTGCAACACAATTGTGCTTCATCAGCTCCGTTTCAACCTTTTTGGTCGAATAGTGCTCTCTAGAAACCAGTAATTAGCGATTACGCTATATTTTGCATTTATAACCCAGTCATTTAATTATGTGTTGTTTTGTTACATCAATAAAATAAATTTATTTCTTAAATAATTGTTGTCATAGTCAAATCATTTTAGGATTTTGATAACCAATGTCTAAGAAATTAAAACATTATTTATTATTTTTTATTAAATAATATTAATTGCTTAAAAAATATAAAATATTTTTAAATCAATTTTATTATGTCTTTTTAATAATTTTTTAATACTTAATAAAAATATTAATTAAAAAGTAAAGGAAATTAAATGGAACTCATATATGAGTTGGGGTTCCAAAACCCATGCATATGTGAATTAATAATGAATAATCATATAAAATAATGGTGATGACATATTTTTAAGTGTCATTCTTTTAATAATTAATTTTTTCAAAATAATCCTTAAAAGATAGAATTTACCAGAGATCAATCTTATTTATTAATTTTTTTTAAAAAAATCTTAGAGAATCATTCCCTTTCATTCAAAATCAATACTAGTCATGCAGGACAGGTGGATGTCCCTCTTACTGTACTGATTGCAATCCACCTTGGGATAAGGGATATTGGCACATTGGTGTGAAACTGAAAAAGGGATTGCTAGAGGATTTGGATCCTCTCAGGTTTGAAAAAGCTGGAGAGTCCAATTTTTCATCTCACCATTAATAATATTTATTTTTAATATTTTATTATATAAAAATTTAATTTTAATGGTTGAGATTCTCTCCAATTTTTTTATAACTGGAAGGATCCAAATCCATTGCTAGAAGCTTTTAGCCTGATCACTTTCTCCACAGCACTAAGGTTTCATGTTTATGCCTTTTTGGAGTGTAATTGAGAATGAGTTTTGTTATATCTTCTTAAAATATTTTTTTAATAATTTTTTTATTTAATAAAAAATATTAAATAAAAAATTAAATACAATTATTATTTTGAAAATATAAAAGATATTCAATATTTTTTTATTTAGTAATTAAAAAATTATTAAAAGATGTGTTAAGAAGATTAATCATTTTTCATTGAGAATTAGATGTAAACAATGAGCCTTGCAATTTAGAATTATTAACTGATGCGGTATTTATACTAACACTATGGTGAAGCGCTTTTCATTATCATGTATATTGAAATTTATTTTAAATTTTGGATTTAAGTTTTAATTTACCATATGAAATTATATGATTGTATGAAGGAGCTATCAACCAGAATAATATCTCTCTTCTTTTAGATTTTTTTAATTAATTTTTTAGTTTTAATCTCTTAATATAAAAAATAAAATAAAAGGAAACATCTTATAATCTTATTTATAAAGAGTATTTATTTGTAATTTAATTTATAAAAACTTATTTTAATAGTACTTAATTTATGTGTCATATTTTATTTGGTTATGTCAGCATGAGTTCTAGTACTTATGATTTTATATGTGTAATAACTTAGGGACTAGTGACATAAATAACTTGCGGCCTTCTTCTACCGATCCTCCATAATTACATGCACTCAAAACATCCACAAAAAGGTAATGTCACCAGCCACCGGGTCTTGCCCCGAATGTTTCCATTGCTTCAAATTGCTCAAGTGCTTTCCTTGTCTAATCGTTCGTGATTAGCCGATAGATAAGGGAAGTCTATGAGGTTGTATCGGACTTGGATGTCCTGTAATTTAAAAGAGAACTATAGGAGGTGTAGTTGCTAATCTAATAATTGGCAATCATAAATCCATATTTTCCTTCAAAATTTTATCATAGAAAAAATTGTTTTTAAAGATGAAGATCTTCTGCCGTTTATTTTCAAGTCAATTACAGAGGATTCTAGTTTGACTGTATCTTTTTTCTTTAATCTGTAAAAATCACCAAAGATTTCTTATGCAACTATATTTTTTGCATACATTTCAACAAGGGCAATACCAACCACAACATCCACCATGATTATGTTTTAAAAACATGAAAAACATTCAAAAATTTTTATTTTGTAATTAGAAGAATTATTAAAAAAATTTGTTACGAGGATTTAAAATTATTTTTTGTAAAATTTTTTAAAATATTAAATATTTTTTATTTTTATTTTTAATTCATTTAGCCCTATGCTAAAGGCACACATTAACAAAACTCATCATTTTAATGATAAAATGATGTAATAATATATAATTAAATAAGAAATGCAAAACTTTTTTGCATTTACAATAGATCAAAATTGAACTCCTCTTAATTTTTAAGACCTCTTTTTTTTTGTTGATTAAGGCATCTTTAATTTTTTTTAAAAAAAGGAGAAAAGAGTTGGGAAGTCAGTTTTGCTTATATGTTGATTCACTTAAAATATAAATCAATCTAATGTAGGTTTAGTTAAACTCAAATATATACTACTTAATATATGTAAGTGTAGAAAACATTTATATAATAGTGTGGAATAAGTAATGACACAAGTCACAGTTAGCCTAGAAGAATTAAAGGATGATGCCATAGATATTTTCTTAATAAAATTGTAATTGAAAGCGAGGGGCTGACGATGTTTGTTGAAGTAGCTAGTGGTTGCTAGTTGTGTGAGTGGCGGAGACAAGGTTGTTTTATGATACAAGCTAGGATGACATTAAGATAAGAATGCATGTGGCTGTCTTGTAAAGTCTCGATGAAGGGTCAAATTTCCTTGAATTTTTCATGCTATCATACAAAATTACTTGTGTCCTTGCTTTAGTTTTGCAACAGAGGGGCTGCAGAAGAAGAAGATGAGACAAAGCTACACGTTCCATTTTTCCTCTTGACCCTGGCCCCATATCATAGCATAAAACCCGATAGCTATTATGGCAATAGCAACTCCTTTCATACTGCACAACAAATCAAAATCGAACAACTTATTAGGAAAATCCTGTTGTATTTGGCACTAGTTAACGGTGATTTCCACACATTGCCCCTTTCTCTAGAGATATATATCTTCTAAGATGAAGAGCATCCCCCAGAAATATAGCCCTTATGGCAAGTGCAATGACAATTTCTAAAGGATAAAACATAGCAACATATGCAGCACATTAATCTCAAGTTTAACCACTAATCCAACTAATTATGTACAGAAACTAATTCAATAACTGAATTGATACACGTGGACTGGTTCGTATGCAGGATGTGCTGGTGTGATGATTCTGCTCACTTGTAAGTTTTATGTCCAGGTTCTGATGCCGAAGTGTCCAACATTGATACTGATGTGAAAATGACATTCTGATCTTGGGTGTACAAAAGGTATATATAAGGTGAGATTCTTGTATGGGACAAATGTAGCATGCAAGATTTAGGCATATCTAATTAAAAAGCAACGGGCAACAACTCAATAAGATTGGGCCAACCAAAAGTTTCCTGCCCATTGGCTTGCATTGAGATGTGGCTCCTGAGATTTCTCATGTTACTAGCTTGGTTGGAAGAAAGTGAGCAGCTTGGAGACTGGGTTGGGCCCCACCAAAAGTTTCATGCCCACTAACTGGGCTTGGAGAAGTTATTACGTTAATTATTTCGTTTAGAGTTTGGTTGGGTGTGCTTTTAAATTTTTTTTATGTAATTTTTTTAAAAGATTTTTTTAAAAAAGTTATTTTATATTTGAATATAGTATTTAAAAATTATTTTTTTAATTTATTATATTTTAGATGTAAAAATATAAAAGTATTTTTTTAATGGTAAAATTACTTGAAAACATTCAAAAATACTTTTTTTGAAAGATGTTTAGATCAAAAAGTATACTTACAACATATTAAAAGGTCATCTTTAAAAATAAATAACAGATCGAATGAGAGAGTGATTCATCCAAATCAGATCACGTTAATTTAGATAGGCAAAAGAAATTATTAATAATAATAGCGTAAATGATATTTTGTTGGGTGCTTAAATATGAAAGTAGAGTGTCTGAATGTACCTGGCCAATGATGATGTTAAAGGAAATGAAAAACACAAAATAGATAGTTGTGAAGAGTCATCAGCTAGCCGTGCAGCACACAGCAGAGAATGAATAAAGAAATGAGGAAATTGGTACAGACGTAGGTTTGTAAGAGTATAGAGAGGATAGGGGATGTAATTATTAAAATTAGTTAAAGATATTTTTTTCTAATAAATATTTCTGAGCAACTTTTCTATGAACTAAAACAAATCGTTTTTGAGAAATTTCAAAATTCAGCTTTTAAAAAAAACATAATTTATGCTTTTTTAGTATTTTTTTTCTTTTTTGACACAAGTTCATCTAAACATGCTAAAATTAAACAAAAGGAAAAAAAAACATCATACACTACTTTTAGGGATGTATGCGCTATGGGTTCCCATAATCCCCTAATGGTCCAATATGGTATCTAGTATCTACTCATTAAGCACACATCAAGTTATGAAGTCTATAGACTCACTAAATTAGATCACTTAATAACAAGTCTAATAAATTAAATAGTTAATATAATTGTCAATTAAATATGATGTTTAACATTAATTAAGAAACATAAATTTCCTAACATCATTTTTTGAATGAAACTTTCTCTTCATTATTTCATTATTTTTTTGGGATGTGAGCACTCGAGAATGTTTTTAAACATCCAAAGGCCAACAAGCTCGAGTGGCATATTGTAGCAACTCTCTCTCTATATATTGTTTTAACATTGCAGAGAGTTGTCTTTAATCCGTCACAAAAGCACTCAACTCAGAAGGGATAAAAGACACACCAACTTATCATAAAATAACGTGAATATACAAATGTATTGTGTTCAATTAATTTTGAAGCATAACATTAACTTTCAGTTGACTTAAACTATACAGGAAACGCATAGTAAGCATTGTGACACCAGCACACCAATATTCAAATGAATATAACTGGGGAGCACCAATTTGGACTTATTTCTAGTTACATAACAATTGAACACAAATCTTCAAGACCTTCAGTTCAGGACTTGAAATCTTTATCCTCTCATATACATTGCAACACAGCAATTCCAAATGCTCAAGAAGAGGGAATTACTAAGAGTTAAGAAATGAGAAAGATTGGAAAGATGAACAAGACGATTGGTGGTTGAGGAATCGAGCGGTGGCAGTGCGAGGGTGATGGTAGTGTTGTCATAGGCTCGAGTGGCATCCTCAACGGTGGCACAAGTTCCAAGCCATTTATGGGTTCGCTTGTGGGTGTTAGCGTGATTGATTATGGTTGATCACAATTGATTATGATTGAGATTATGATTGATTACGATTATTTTTAGGAATGATTGTAATTGATTTAGTATATAATTATACTTTATTATTTTCATTTCCTGTACACTAACTTTCTTGTATAAATAGATGTTAATCCTTTAGTATACATTCATTCAGAAATATACATAAATTACTAATATTTGTCTTCCTATTTTTATTTTTAACATGATATCGAGAGTCTAAGCTCTCGGTCTAATCCTGGATTTCGGACTCCGGACTCGTCTAGATTCTAGACTTCATTTCTGATTCTATCCTAGATTCTAGACTTAGTTTCAGAGACCATTTCAGATCTCGTTCAAACATTACTCTAGACTTCTATTTAGACACCTTTCCGGACCCTTCCTAAGGTTTTTTGGTTAGATCTTTCCATTTTTGAAGTTCTTTTCTATCAATTCAACTCGAAAGTTCAATTTTTGCATTCTTCCTTAGTATAATAGAGAAATCAAACATTGCTCAGTCTCCTTCAGTTGTGCTCATTGCCCCTAGATGTTGCAAATATTGTAAAGACTCATGACACTTGATTGAGAATTGTCCCACATCCCCTTTAAGGTTAGAACAAGTTTCAACTTCATCCCAGTTCTTCTAAGCCTATGCTTGTTGCTATTGCTACTAATGGATCCCGAGTTCTTTAGTCATACCCGTGCTATTTTTTATACTAATGATCTTGTGTCCATCCTTAAGTGTTTACTATCCAATTCTAGTAATACTTCTTCTACTTTATCAACTACACCAAGTAATACTATATGATACTTTGACTCTACTTGCTATAACCATATGATGTCCACATCTCAGTCTTTTTCATCTCTATCTATTGATGACATTGCATATTCTATAAATACAGTTGATCGATCTCTTATGAATGTTAGTCATAAAGGCTCTGTCTCTCTACCTACTCTTAACTTACCTAATGCATATCTCATTCCCAAATTAAACTTCAATCTCATTTCTATTAGTCAACTATGTAACCTTGGTTATGAAGTCATATTTTCTTCTTTTGGTTGTCGTATACAGGATCCACGGACAGGACAAGTCATAAGGACTAGATGTAAAGTCAGAAGGCTGTTTGAGCTCACTAACCTTCATGTTCCTCATACCTCAAATCTTTATGCAGCATCCACCTTGTCCTCCATTCAACTGTGGCACCAATATCTTGCTCATAGTTCTCTAGGAAAGCTGCGTCCCCTCTTATCTCAATGGGCTCTAGGTTCGGTTAATGAGTTTTTTTACTATACTTCTTGTCAAACTGCTAAATAATCTGTATTTTCCTTTAGTAAAAGTACTTCTATTTCTAAATCTCCTTTTGACCTTGTGCATTCTGATATCTTGGGGCCTGTCCTTATACCAAATATGGAAGACAATCGATATTTTGTAATATTTATTAATGATTTTTTTCATTTTACTTGGATATATTTAATGAAAAATCATTCAAAATTTTCTCAAATTTACATTAATTTTGCTATTATGATCAAAATCGATTTCTCAAAAATAATTAAAGTTTTTCATCGTGATAATGCTTCTAAATATCGTGATTCAAAACTTTTCACCTTTCTTCTGAACATGGTACACTCTTTGAGTTTTCTTATCCTAGTACCTCTCAACAAAATGGTCGTCTGAAAGAAAACACAATCATATCCTTGACTCTGTCGAGCTATGCTCATCTCCTCCTCTTGTCTTGAACGTGCTTTGGGTGTGCTCTTATCGCTGTCTATATCATTAATCGTCTTCTTTTTTCTATTCTAAGTAATGTATCTCCCTTTGAACATCTCCACCATACTTCTCTAGATTACAACTCTCTTAAAGTTTTTGGCTGTGCTTATTTTGTTCTCCTTCAACCCTACGAGTACACTAAACTTGAGCACCGAGCACATCTTTATTGCTTTTTTTAGTTATGACATTGAACATAAGGAATATCATTGTTAGGATCTAATCTCTCAACATATCTGTATCTCTCATCTTGTCATCTTCTGGGAAAACACCACGTTCTCCTCACTCTCGAAGTTCAAGTCCTTCCCTTCTACTTTAACTCCTCTTTTCACTAGCCTGTTTGTTGATCTATTTCCTAGTGATTTTGATGCAGGTTCCTCCAGTGAGCTTCCAGTTACTTCTGATGTTTCAGCCACTTCCGATGACGTTGTTTTAGACGTAGATCCTGCATCTGTCATTGCACCCCCTCTTCTTTCTGAGCGTCCAACTAGGGTAAGAACTTAGCCTACTTATCTTCATGATTATCTTTGTTTTTCTACCATGCTTCACTTACATGAACCTCAGTCCTATCAAGAAGCCTCCATAGATCCTTATTGGCAACACACTATGCAAGAAGAGTTATAGGCTTTGGAGAACAGTAATACTTGGGACCTTATCGATTCTCCTTCTGGTAAGGTACTTGTGGGATGTAAATGGATGTTCAAGATCAAGACTCGTTCTGATGGCTCTATTGAGCACTATAAGGCTCGTTTGGTTGCCAAAGATTTCACTCAAGAATATGACATTAATTATAAAGAGACCTTTTGCACTTGTTGCTCGCATCACTTCAGTTCGTACTCTCCTTACTATTGCAACCACTCAGAAATGGGCTCTAAATCAGATGGATGTGTAGAATGTCTTTCTTAATGGTAATTTGGAAGAAGAAGTTTATATGCGTCCACCTCTTGATTACACTTGTCCACTAAATAAGGTTTATCGTCTTTGAAAGACTTTATATGGTCTCAAACAAGCACCTCGACCTGGTCGTTTGCCAAGTTTTACAGTACTATCAGTTAGTTTGGTTTTTCTTCCAGTACTTATGATTCTGCTCTGTTTACTCACAAAACTTATAGAGGTACTGTTATGTTGTTTCTCTATGTTGATAATATGATTATTACTGGTGATGATACTATTGGTATTACTGAGCTTAAACAGTTCTTGAGTCAGCATTTTAAGATGAAAGATCTTGGACCTCTCAGTTGTTTTTTAGGTCTTGAAATCCTTTCTTATGCTGATGACATTTCTTTGTCTCCAGCTAAATATGTCTCAAGTCTTATCTCTCAAGCCGATCTCACCGACAGTCGCACCGAGTCCACTCCTCTAGAATCTAATGTCAGGTTTACACATTTGTATGGTATTATACTTGATGATTCTACTCTCTATCGACAATTGGTTGCCAATTTTGATTTATCTTATTGTTACTCGTCCAAACATTTCATATGCTATTCATTTAGTCAATCAGTTTATGTAAGCTCCGTGCACTACTCACTATGTTGTTGTTCTTCATATTATTCAGTATATAAAAAGAACTCTGTTTTATGGGCTTCATTTCTCAACCAACTCCTCTTTGGTCCTCCAAGCTTATTCTAATGTTGATTTGGGTGGAGATCCCATTGATCGCTGATCCACTACTGGTTACTGTATCTATTTTGGTGATACACTTATTTTATGGTGAAACAAGAAACAGACTTTAACTGCACACTTCAATACTAAAGCAAAGTATCGGCAATTGCTGACACCACATTTGAAATACTTTGGTTAAGTTTGTTCTTCATATTATTCAGTATATAAAAAGAACTCTGTTTTATGGGCTTCATTTCTCAACCAACTCCTCTTTGGTCCTCCAAGCTTATTCTAATGTTGATTTGGGTGGAGATCCATTGATCGTTGATCCACCACTGATCTACTGTATCTATCTTGGTGATACACTTATTTTATGGTGAAACAAGAAACAGACTTTAACTGCACACTTCAATACTAAAGCAAAGTATCGGGTAATTCTTGACACCACATTTGAAATACTTTGGTTACGTTGGCTTCTTGAAGATCTTGGGTATTTCTCAGTCCTCTCCAACTGCTCTTTACTATGATAATAGGAGTGCTATTAAGATTGCTCACAATGATATTTTTCATGGACGCACCAAACATATTGAGATTGACTACCACTTCATTCGTCAACACATTCTTCGTGGTGCTCTTCGTCTCATTTCCATTGGTACTCTTGACCAGCCTGTTGATCCGTTCACCAAAGCTCATCATCCTGGATGGTTCTGCACTCTGGTTTCCAAACTTAAATTAGTTTCTTCTATACTCACTTGAATTTGAGAGAGAATGTTAACGTGATTGATTATGATTGATCACAATTGATTATGATTGAGATGATGATTGGTCATGATTATTTTTAATGATGATTATAATTGATTTAGTACATAATTACACTTTATTATTTTCCTTTGATGTACAATAGTCTTCTTATATAAATCGAGACTAATCTTCCTGTATATATTCATTAAAAAATATACACAAGTTACTAATATTTGTCTCTATATTTCTGTTTCTAACCGTGGGATTCTAAGATCTCGGCAATTTACTTGCCCCAACTACTTTTAGAGAGTGGTGGCAACAATTGGTTTGGTTGCTTGAAATGGGTGGTGGCCCTCAGTTTTGTTTCTCGGAGTGGGTGGTGGCCGCTAGTTTTGGTTGTTTAGAGTTGGAGTAGAAGAGAGTGAAGCACTTTTAACTTTAAAAATCTTTATTTTTAACTTTAAAAGTCTTTATTTAGGAAGGCAGGCTAACTCACTCACTTTCTTCAAGCCAAGCCACAAGCCATAGGACCCAGTATTATTGAGCTGTTGCTTTTTAATTGGATGTACCTAAATCCTACGTGTTACATTTGTACCCATACAAAAAATTCTCATATGTATGTGTATGTAGGTGTATGATTCTAGCAATACACCTCACTGTAGGCTAGCTAAACTAAGTAACAAACCCAACTAACTACTGTAACTAATCTCAAGTTTAACCAGTAATCTAACTAATTATGTACAGCAACTAATTCAATATCTGAATTGATACACGTGGACTAGTTTGTATGCAGGATGTGCTGGTGTGCTGATTATGCTCACTATCAGATCCAGGTTCTGATGGTGAAGTGTCTAACAGATATCACAAAAATTGCCTACAAATGAACCATCTCATAACAGAAATTGTAAACTAAGGTAGTAAGTGCAAATTGTATAAACTTATTGTTCAGCATGATATAGTTATTTTTTTCTGAAGTCCATACTTACTGAATAGAATATAGATACCAACTCCATATCAGGTTTAAGAATCCGTGGTTTCGGATTTTCCTCTGCAGTGGAAGCTACTTTGGCAGATAGGATAACAACGAAACTGCAACAAACGGCTCCACCGGACAGTCCTTGATAGTCCAGGTCTGCATAATGTAGAAAAAGAAAGATTTTTTTGTTATAAGTTGCAAGGACAAAGTGCCTGCTATTCTAATGTTTGAGTAACTTACCTGGATGATAAGCAAGATTGAAACACAAAAGCTACCAGCTGCAAGGAGAACGCCTCCAAGTAGCCACTCTGATTGGCGTGATGAGAGGAAACTCCCACGCAGCAGTGTAGCAAATTGTTTGGCAACATATCACTAGTCTATGTCACGGTAAATTTTACAGGATATTTTTATTTATTTTATATTATTTTATTTTAAATTAATATTTATTAATATCTTATCTATTATTTCAAGTAAGAATATGAAGATAATTTTTTCAACAACTTTAAACCTAAAACACTTATAAACAAAAAATTCGCAATAAGAAAAAGAATAAAGGCACAAAAAGAATAATGCCACAATAAAATTGCAATTTGAAAGATCTGAATGAAAACATAGAAGAAAAAGATTAAGAAATTGAAACATGAAGAAATTGTCATGACCATACGTTCAAATTTAAAACTAAATGATGATTGAAAATCCGTTAATTGATTCCTTATAATATAATAATGATAATTTATTGAATTTATTAATTGATAAAATAAATTATTGATAATAATTATGATTTGATTGAATTTATAAATTAAATTTAAATGAATATTAACATTCAATGAATATTAAGTAATTTTTAGATATTATACAACTGTCTTAAATTAGATGTATAACAATTTTAGTGTAACTTTGAGCCGAAAGATAAATATTAAGAAGTTTTGAATGAAGTTCTTATATTAAGTATTATAATAAATTAGAATAAAAGATTTACTGTTGTAATATTTTTATTCATCTTTCAGTTTAAAAAATGATTATATATTAAGAGGAGAATTAAAAGTCTAATCAAATGCAATTAAAGATCTTGAAGAAATAGATAAATAGATAAATAGACTCCGTAATATCATTCTTTTCAGTCCCAGTTGCTCTAAATTGAAAGACACTTTCATAAACACCCTGACTTTTGAACATTCGAGATTATTGGGTCTCAGATTTCATTGGTGGTAAGTGAATGGTTGTAATAACTTCATGAAAATTTAGATGCGGCTTCACAAAGTGGTGGTTGAACTAGTTAGTAATGAATTTATAGCCTTTGACCTTAATCAAAGTGTTCGCTCTATATATACGTGATTTGATCTCATAGCATTTCCAATCTATATTATATCTCTATTTTTAATTCTTTCTAGTTGATAAACCATGGCTGCCCGTGGAAAGCTTGAGGTAAACATTGAGTTAAAGTCTAATGCAGACAAGATATGGGGAACCATTAGGGACTTTGCAAATGTATTTCCTAAGGTCTTCCCAAATCATTACAAAAGCATTGAGCTTGTTGAGGGTGATGGCAAGGCTGTTGGTTCTGTCTACCACGTAATAACTTGTGGCGAAGGTAAAAACTTTCTTCTTCTCAGGGAGGGTGAAGGGCTAGCTATTTTCTTTGTTTTTTCTACCCCGTATGTGGAAGTCCACCCTAATACTTGTAATTTGGGCTACTTCTCTCTTTCTCTGATCTCTTAATAACCTTGCTATAACCACATTTATTGATATTATTATTAATTATATTCATGTTTGGCTATTGATATTATGATATTTTAGTCCATTTTTCACTGATCATTTGACCTATGACTTAAATTTTTAACCTCTTTATCTTTTTTTTTTTAAACATGCTATAACCTCATGTATTGACTTTGTTTGGCTATTAGCATTAAAAAGTAGATGAAAATCAGCTGTGGAATAAGAAATTTCGCTCTTTGTATTTTGATTTGTTCTCTGGTTGTTTACGTTCCAGGTTCACCACTTGCAAAATCATTCATGGAGAAGATTGAGTTTGTTGATGATGCAAAGAAGACAATAACCTTTGATGTGTCTGGAATTAATGGCGACGTCGTCCAGTATTGCAAAAAATTCAAGGGACACGTCAGTGTAACACCCAAAGGAGATGGAAGCGAGGTGAAATGGACCGCTGAGTATGAAAAGGCTGCTCAAGAGGATCCTGATCCAACTATCCTCATAGAACTTGAAATCAAGACCTTCCAAGAATTGGATGCTTATGTTCAAAACGCATAGAGGTTCGATGCCATTGAAGGGCTAGTACTTTGGTATATGGATTATTAGATAATGTGGTGGTATATACCAAAATTAATAAATAATATAATCTTCATATAATATATAAAGAAAAAAGATATATATATATATATGTTTTCATATTCGACATAGAAAAATATGTTTAAAAATTTACTATGTAACAAATACATAATTTCAATAACTATCAGTGATATCTCATGTTACAGTTTAAAAAAAATGTACATGTATCGTCAAGTCTAGATTAAATTTATTGTCCACACATATAAATATAGAAATTTATAATCGCATATTAATTACCTTGACATATATACATTTGTATAACATCCCTGACAAATATAAAATGAGAATAAGACACATTATTCGGATAGCCAAATGGTTATTCGAATAGAGTCCTTGCTTGAGCAAATACGAAAGAGCAAACATGTCATTCAAATAAGCTATTTGTTATTCAAATAAATGAGTATCAAGTGTACATATACAAGTTGAAACAAAGTGAGTTATTTGAATAAGGTTTCCATTATTTGAATAAACTAGCTATATTAGTATGTGGGAAATAGCCAATTATTCGAATAAAGCAGCTGATCTAAAAAAAAAATAGGAAACACATAGCAGAATGAAAACCAAGTTTAGTTCTTCCTTTAGTTTTGGTACTTCAGTTCAATAGGTTCTCATGGAACTAAATTGATGAAACAAGATGAATTAGGTAAGCATGATGAGATCATTGAGAGACAAGTGTCAAAAAGGAAGACACTTGAAGTCATGAAAATTCTAAAAATAATACAAGTGTCAAGTAAACAAAAGAAAAGATGATATATGGTTTACATGACAAGTATTCAAGAATTTAATGAAGGTGATGAAAGATTGATGAGGTAAGCAAGCCAAATGTTAAGAAAGGAAGCTATGGAATCAAAGTAATGATTACATGAAGTAAATAAAGGAAACAAATGGCATAAAGATGGATGAAAACTTAAGGCTTACGGCCAAGTGTTCAAATAATGATTATAGGTGAAGTAAGTTTGTGATATAAGCAAGACAATTGTCAAGAAAGGAATGATAAGGCTTATGGAAGAAGCCATTTAGTGGATAAGTTAGAAGGAACTTATGGAAGAAGCTTCTTAGTTAGTAAGTTAGAAGGAGCTTATGGGAGAAACTTCTTACTTAGAAAGTTAAGAAGGCTTATGGGAGAAGCCACTACTAACTTAATAAGAAAGTTAAAATAAACAAATAAAAGAAAAGAAAGAAGAATAAATTATATGTAAATGAATGGTATAGTCTACAAGTTATTATGCTAAAATTATATTAAAGGATCTAGAAGTGATAATTACAAATCTTGCATCCTTATGGTCCTAAAGTCACATGGCCACTCATCAATAGACAACACATCCACACCCCACAAGAAATGGTGCAACGTGAGGCAGCTAGAGAAATAGAACGAAACAAGAGCTAAAGAAAGAAATAGAAAAGTGATGGGTGAAGGATTAGCAAAGGCTTGAAACATAAGCCATTTCACGTTGAAGGAAGAAATGATTACGGAAGGAGATTTTTAAGGAGAGCCAATTCCCCTATGACACCTAACATCCCTTAAACGTGAAGCAGCCCAACTTGAGCCCTATAAATACCTTATCTCCTTTTCATTCATGACACAACACCCACCCACCCAAACACTTAAAAACAACGGCTCTATTTCTGCAAGTTTCACTCATTCATTTCTAATCAAACACCAACTCTCTCTTTTAACAAATTATAAATCAATTCAGAGGTAAGAAGTGTAAAAAACACTACCCTTTCTTCTCTATCTCTTAATATCATACTTCTTAGTCCATTATTTTCACTCATTCATGAAGCCCTATTTTTATGCCAATGCAACAGTGACAATTTAGTTTCTGTAGAATGGTATTTTTAACTGTGTTATTCGAATAAGACTTTGCTTATTCGAATAAGCTCATCAAAAATGTAATAATAATTTATTTTTAAATGACTTTATTCGAATAAACTATTGTTTATTCAAATCAAGCTTTACAGCAAGCAAAAATTTGACATTCTGCCATGGGTTTATTCAAATAAGATATTAATTATTTGAATAAATGCTTTTCTGAAGGTTATCAGATTTTGAATATGAAACTTATCATCACTCTTATTTACTATCTTATTAATTATTTTAAATTTAATTGTGAAAATCTTATTTATTTACCAATGCTTTTGTGATGACTATTATATACTTGTTCCTTTAACTGTACTATTCATCATAATAACTTTACTATATCTGTTTATTTTAAGTATTTTTCTGAAAAAGTTATATTGTCCCATGATAAAAAAATGAATTAATGTGTAAAAAAATATTATTGTGGTCGTGATGAGAGGATTAAGGGACAACTTAATCAATTAGAGATTATTATTGTGACCATAATGAGAGGATCAAATGACGCCTTGGTCATTTTATTGTGACCACGATGAGAGGATTAATGGATGCCTTATTCATTTTTAATGATTGTGGTCATAACCTTAATCATTTTTAATGATTATGGTCATGATGAGAGGATTGGGGGATGCCCTAATCAAGTTATTGTGGTCACGATGAGAACATTGGGGGACGCCTTAATGAAAAAAAGAGGCACATTTGATTAATGAAGAAATGAAATACATTTGATTAAGAATATTGAAATGAGACTATAAAGAGATGATGTAATGAAAATTTTGAGTAACGATGAGAAAAGAATATTTCGTTGCTTATTTTAAGAAGTTGAGTTATTTATTTGAAGTAAATACTCATTTTTTATTATTTACTCTTTTTAACTTATTTTACTGATATGAAGAACAGAGAAATTTTTGAGATTTATCAATCTTACTCAATTGTTTATAATAAAGTATTTACCCTTATATTTTAAATTTTACGTCACTTATTACCATCCTATTTTGTTTCTCAAATATTAATTGATTTATTTGTGAACTCTTAGATATGATTTTAGAAATAGAGAATGATAAATGATAAATGTATACGTGTTTTTACATCTTGCTATTGAAATTTTTATCTCATCCCTTTTATGGTGTAACATTTCAGATAACACTGACAATTAAAGTTCAGGTAGATTTTCGAATGCAGAGCTAAATGATTGTTTCTTCATTACTATATTGTGGAATTATTTTGTCCACCCTTGAATAAATAGATGTAGTAATAAAAATTTATAAATATGTATTAGTGGCACCTTGAAGCCTTTTGTAAGCATTATTTGGAAGCGGTGGTGTTAAATTCCACTGTGTAAAATATTATACTTAAAGGTTAGTAGTAATAATAACAGTATTTTTGCATAGCGTTAAGTTTAAAACCGCATTAAAACATAAAATCAAATTAATTAAAAATTATAAAAAGGTTGGATGTTACACTTTGCATATTAAATTCATATTCATATTTAAAAAAATTCAAAAAATTCTCACATATCTTTAATTGACCACGTTATTAATTATTTTCATTAGTTATTGATCTTAAAATCTCAAAATTTTCGTAAGTATCTAATATTATCTTTACTATATATGTACCATCAACCTAAATTAATTAATTATATTTTCAAATTGCTAAATTTATTTTATATTATTTAGAAAACTTCAATATATGCATCATAGAGAGTGAAAATTTTGCATAAAAATATAATAAATTAATTAAATATAATTTATTATGAGAAAACTAAGAAAATTTTAAGTGTTTTTCTAAAAAATTTCGTTCATATATATAATATATAATATTTAAATATTTTATATTTATATTTCTTGACATTGAAAACTTTAAATGAAAATATATTAATATTTACATATATGAAATAAAAACTTTATAAGAAGACATGATAAAATCAATTAAAAAATTCATATTTATAATAAAATTTGTTTAATAAGATCGTTTAAATGCAATTGAAAACTCATACAATATAACATTGATGTTTAGAGTAAAATTGTTTTTAGGAGTTGATATAATTTTTGTGAACAAATAATGGAAGAAATTAACCTTAACAAGAGCATTAGTGAAGCATATGTAATGAGCGAGTTATAGTTTTATGTCATATTGTAATAGATTGACTTTGTCAAAGAGAATAAGATTAAAGAATCTAGAAAATCATATGTCAATTGATTGATTTAACTAATGTGTTATTTTATTTAGTCTACTTAAATTGTTGTCGCGACCGGGATCGCGGCAAAAAATAGCAACTCAAAGGATTTTAGAAAATAGAAATGGAGTCGCCACCAATTTTATTTTAACTTAGGAAAAATTGGAAAACTTTTATTTGAAAATGATCTTTGGAACCAGATTGGATTCGGAAGTCAGTTATGGATAGGAAGAGGCAGAAACTTAATCCCACAGCACCCCTAACACACCCATTCTAAAACGATACCTTAAGTTAATTATGCAAATTCTTAACAATCCTTGAACATATTTATTTTACCCTTTTGCAAACATTGTAACTATTTATAAAAAAAAGGAAACCACAAAATTATGAAAATTTAATTTTGGCTTTGATGAAATAAAATTCTACTCCTACGTATCCCCTCCTCGGGTGCAATGAGGAACTTAAAGTCACATAGTTCTTTATAAAATAAGTTTGGGTTGATTGTTTTTAATTAAAAAAGAATTTTATTTGAAAACAAATTCATTCTTGCACGAGGTTCAAGTTAGTACTTAGGTTACTCAATAAACCCTTATGATCCAAACGACGTTGAAAATAGCATCCGCTATTCAATCATCATCATTGGTCATTGCATGGATTAAAAGATTTTTTTTAAGGCATGCACGAGGACAAACAAGTAAACACAATTTTTCATGAGTTAAATAAATAAATAGAAAAGAAACAAGATCAAATATAAACATCACAAATCAAACAACTCAAAATAAATTTTATTTTATTTTCATATTTTTTTATCTTTTTTTATTTTTTTTATTTTCTTTATTTTTTACTTTTTTTTTGCTTTTCATTAATCACGAAACACAACACAAAACATACTATAAAGTGAACATCAAACAAGAATTAATCCTAAATGACAAACAATTAAACTCAAAATACATTTTTTTTTTTTTTTTTTTTTTTTTTTTTTTCTTGACACATTTTTTTATTTTTTTTTGGTATTTTTTTATTATCTAATCCTATGCATTTTGTCCCTACATTTTTTTTATTTACCTATTTATTCTTTACTAAGTCTCTAAACTAAAAATAATATCTAATCTTAACCCAAAAAAAAGAACTCAGCCCACTCAAAACACTATTCCATTACCAATCTTTTTATTTTCATTTTTTTGTTTTTTTCGTATTTTCTAACTTAAAAACATGGGCTGCTGGCCCAAGATGATTTAGTTCAGACTAAAAACCAAAAAAAAAAAAGTTAAAACTCAAAACTGCAGAAAGCCAAAAACAGAGAAAGAATAACCTCCAAACACCAAGGCAACGGCACAGAGGGGAGCTCGTGGTGCTGGGTGGATGAACGGCTGGGCATGGGTGGAGTGTTGCGGATTTGGGCTGGTTTTGGAGAGGTGGCCGTGCGGTGGTGCGGGTGAATGAGGTGGGTTTGTGGCTGACGTCTGGGCGGTGCGCGGCTGCGAGATCTGGTGCGACGGAGGTGAAGGGCGGCACAGCTCACGGTAGAGGGCAGCAAAGTCGTCCGATTCGTGGTGGAGGAGAGCGGATTTGGTGGTTGGAAAAATAACGAAGCTTGGGGCTAGGTGTTGTGGTTTGGCCGTGCAAGGGCAGTGGAATGATGGAGGAAGGTGGTGATGGTGGAGCTTGAGATGTGTGGGAGGCTGTTATGGAGGTAGCAGAGGGTGATTTTTGGTGGTTGTGGGTGGTGGGTTTATGAGTTGTGTGTTTAGTGCTCTGTTTGGTGTTTGGTCATGGAAGTGAGGAGTTGGGTTGAAGTAATGGTGGTCACGGTGGATGAGGAAGGTGAGGTTGGATGGAAGGTTGATGGGAATTTTGGGTTCTGTTGGGGGTTGAAGAAGATGAATAGTGAAGGGTGGTGAGTTGACTCAGTTGAAGGTGATGGAATGGTGAGGTTGAAGGTGGTGGCAGAGGAGTTATGGAGGGATGATGTTGAGAATGAAGTTGAAGATGGGTGCAGGCTCCTTTGCTTGCTGCTTGCTCTCGCGGTTGAGTGGGTGAAGAGAGTCCCCCCTACCTTGCTGTTGCCCCTCTTTTTTATTACGTGAGATCCAAAAAAAGTGAAAAAAAGTAGTGTGCAGGGGATGCGTGTGCAGTGAGTGAAGCGTGAAGTGAGTGAATTTGTGCAAAGTGTGTGCAGGTGAGCAACCTGAGTGTGTGCAGGTGAGGAAAAAAAAGAGTGAGTGTGACTATTTTGTTTTGTTTTGTTTTCTATTTTTTTTACTTTTTTTTAGTCCGGTCAAAATTGGGTGTTCACAGTTGCCCCTCTTTATTTGTTTCTTGTTAGATAAAAAGAAAAACTGTGATTTTTCATTTTATTGTTGTAAGAAACGAGTAAAGACATGAACTCCAATTTTGTCTGGCAATGCATGAAAGGATAAATGCAAAACAAAGCAGGAACAACGATAGGAAGTTAAAATGCAATGAGCCGATGCGCTCAAGAGTAAATGACAGAAATTTAAAAATGCATGGAATGCATGGAGCCAATGGGCTCAAAAGTAAAGACATGAAATTAAAATGCATGGAATGCATGGAGCTAATGCGCTCAAAAGAAATTAAAAATGCAGGGAGTCGATGCGCTCAAAGAAATTAAAATGCAAGGAGCCGATGCTCAATGTAAATTAAAATGAAATTAAAATGCATCAAAAGAGCCGATAGAAATTAAAATGCATGGAAAAGAATTAAAATGATGGAGAAATTAAAATGCATGGAGCCGATGCGCTCAAAAGAATAGACAGAAATTAAAATGCATGGAGCCGATGAGCTCAACAAAAATTAAAATGCAAATGCATGGAGCCGATGCGCTCAACAGAATTTAAAATGCAGGGAGCCGATGCGCTCAACAGAAACTAAAATGCATGGAGCCGATGCGCTCAACAGAATTTAAAATGCAGGGAGTCGATGCGCTCAACAGAAACTAAAATGCATGGAGCCGATGCGCTCAAAAGAATTTAAAAAGATAATGGGCAACTGCGTCCCGGAATTTAAAAGATGGATGGGCTACTGTGCTCCCGAAAAATAGAGATTTAAAAAGGTAAGATATCTTGATCCAAAAAGATTTTTCTTCTTTTTTTTTTTTTTTTTTTTTTTCTTTTTCCCTTTTTTTTTTTCTTTTTTTTTTTTCTTTTTTTTTTCTCTTTTTCTCTTTTTTATTTTATTCTTCTTTTTTTTTCTTTTTTTTATTTTATTAAAAGTCTTTGAACCAACGTTGACTTTTGGAAAACTTTGACCTATCAAAACCCTTGTTCACATGCTTTTCTTCCTTAGACCCTTCGGTTCTTTCCTTCTTCTTCTCCTTTCTTTCTTTTTTTTTCTTTGTTTTTTACTCTCAGCTCTCCTTTTGAGAAATGAGATGAACCATTGCTTGGCTGATTCCTTGAGAGAAAATTTTGTCCCAGTATTTAATCTTGTCTCTCATTTAATTGATTCCCTGCAACTAGTTGATAACTCAATCACTGTCTCTGTTGCTACTTCCTTCAATACATCTCTCTTTAATCCTTCAAAAATTTTGCCCCAGTATAGCCAACTGAATGCCAACGAAATTGCCCCTGTGTAGCTGATCAAATGCAATTCAAAATTGCCCCAGCCTTCAAGGCATATCAGGCCAACTTTCCTTGAGATTTTGCTTATTTATTTGCCCTAACTTTTACTTAGACCACCCTTTCAGGTTTTCAGACTAACAGGCTCTTTTCCTTTTTTCTTTTGCTTAGGTTGCACTTTCTGATTTTCAACCTATCGAGCTTTTTCTCTCCCTTTTTTTTTCGAGTACCTCCTCTTCCATCAATTGGGAATTCCAAGTTCTCTTCGATCTGAATTGTTCATCAGGAGATTGCCATTAGATGGTCAAATCATAATGTTGTACTCATGTTCACCTTACCTGAAGCATTACGTAACAGACACTCATGGATTCAAAAAGTACAACAAAGAAGAAGCGAACAACTTCCAGATTGTTCTTGAAAGTTTGACTACAGAAAGAATATTATTTACAAAGGATAAAGACACAAGAAGTAGAATAGCAAGAAAGTCAAAGGGTTTTTTTTCTTCTTTTTTTTTTTTTTTGCCTCAGTATGGACGTGATTGATCTAAACTCGACAACTGGAAATCATGACTATTATTTTATTAGGTATATACAAAAGTCTGCCCTCCTGTAGGGTATCAAATGAATTTGGCTCAAAGTATGTTATTTACGAACAAAAATCGCCCAAGTGTAGGCCATTTAACAACAAAAATTTGCCTAGGAGTACAACAAAGAAAGGTGTGGGACAATTGAATTTTTTCTTTTTTCTTTTTTTTTTTTTTTTTCCTTTTTTTAAAACAATAAACTAGATACTTAGATGAACATAATCTTTGTCTCAAAATTAAAGTTAATGAAAATGACAACAACCCCTCATTGATCAGAATGGACTTTTTGAGACTTGTAACGTGACCAAGGCTAGGGGTTATGAAAGAAAAGATATAAGGTTCAAACAAGTGTTTAAGGGTTGAATGAGACCAAGGATCCTTGTTTCAAAGTTAAACTTTGTCAATTGCCTTTGTACTTTCAAGCGCACTTTTCTTTCTTACTGCTCTTCATTTCTTCCTTTTTTTTCTTTTCATTTTCTTTCATTCACCCTTGTCATGACTTATTTCATCTCATTTTTTTTCTCTTATCTCCTTTTTTGGTTTTTTGTTTTTCTTTGTTTTTCTTTTTCCATTATGCTTCAGAATGGTCACCATGACAATCAACTTTTGCTTTGTATCATCCCCTAGTGTAGGGGTGATCATTGTCGATGGTTTATTGAAGAAATTTTCAAGCTCAAAAAGGATAACGAGAGACAATGAAAAGATGAATTCTTATAAAGGATAGAGAAAGATGGTCAATCTTCATTTCAAATCGTGATTGTTCATTTTCAAAAAAATTAATTTAGAGACAAAAGGCTAATGCACACCAAGTGATTGCTTCAATGCTCCTTTTTTGTGTTCATTCTTTTTTTTTTCTTTTTGCAAATGGCACTTGCACACGTGGACCTTATGACTATTAACATCTATCAAAGCAAGGATTGTTAAGAATTGGAGTCCAACGGAGTTCAAACAAAAGGAAGACACTTTAAATAAACAAGAGAAAATAGAATGACTAGAAAGACCATGAAAATGACAAGAAAGAAGATATGCTTGAATCCATGCAAAATCATTACATTAATGCTTTAAAAAAGTTAACATAAGTTCAGCACCACAAAAGTCTAAGATGACAATCACATCAATTAACGCCTCATATCGCCAATTGTTCAGAGATTTCTAGTTGATGGAGGGCGAACAGTATAGGCAGGGTAAGATGGTGGGTTTCTCATTTTGGTTTTGCATGTAGCTCACTTTTGATTCCTTTTCCTTAGAGTTCCTTAGAGGAAAAACTCATTCTTGAAACTACTTTCATCATTGCCAACTATCATTGCCAGTTGGCAATTTACCTGCTTTTACCAAAATTTCAATCCTCTCCCCGGCAGCTATTAACTCAGCAAAGTCTAGATAAACAGTGCCTGCCATTGTCTCAATATAAGGAGCTCCCAAAGTCCCTAGAAAATATGAGCACATTTCTGTCAACGACAATGGTGGTTGCACTTGTGCTGCGAGAGCTCTCCATCTTTGGGTATACTGCTTGAAGGCTTCCTCATTTTTCCTTTGCATTGAGCCCAATTGTTCCTGGGTAGGAGCTGCATCTAGATTGAACTTGTATTGATCCATGAATAGATCAGCCAATTCTGTCCAACGAGAAATCTTAAAGCGGTCTAATTGAAGATACCACTCTAAAGCGGAGCCTGTAAGACTCTCGTGGAAAAAGCTAATGAGAAACTTATCATCCCTGGACCAAATAGCCATCTTGGTTCCATAACTGATCAAATGAAACCGAGGGTTACCACTCCCGTCATACTTGGTAAAATGAGGAATCTTGAAGTCTTTAGGGATTATGACATCCGTGGTAGGACATAGTTCTTCTATTCTAAGCGGTCCATAAGCACTGGGGCCCTTGATCGCTTTGATTTGTTCTTCCATCATTTCATTCCATTCTTCTTCCATCTTATCCTTCTGAATTGCCGCATGACCATTCCCAGCAGGAAGTCCTATTGTCACTGGGATGGACATACATGGTTGTTCCCATGTGAAATCAGCATTACCATGAACCTCATTTCGAGTATCCTCTGAAGAACGATACCCTTCTCCGATAGGAATTACTAGCGGTGCAGTATCCAAGGTTCTTCCCACAACAGGCATCTCAGTGATCATCCCGGGGTTTGTCCTCATGGAAGTGATAGTTGGCAGGCGCGGATGTGCCCCAGTCACTTTTGTGCTTCCGGCCACCCCAATCAAGGTGAGAGTCTCTCTCATGGCCAACAACATTTCCTCCATTCTTCTCATAGACTCTGTCATTTCATCCATCCTCCCTTTAACCTCATTAACTTCCATACTCAAGTTTCTCCCTTCCTCGGGGTTATTAGCAGCCATTCTGATCTGAGATCTAGGATTGTGAATTTGGATTTGATTGGTCTCTTCTTTCCTAGGCTCTACAATGGTTCAAACCAATTTGATTTATTAAAACAAAATAACATTTAACAAAGAATGAGATGAGATGCATGAGATGCATAAAATGAATGAACTTTGAAAACACTTTTTCATTTTTCTTCTCCTAAAAAAATGCTATGTCATGAAAATGCAAGATGTTTTTTTTTTGAATGCTAGGAATGCTATGAAAATGCAAGATGCTATTTTTTTTTAAAGCTGGAAATGTATGATTTTTCTTATAATGCTAAGAATGTTGTGAAAATGTAAAATGATATTTTTTCTTTTTTTTATAAAAAAAATGCTATGAACGTCATGAAAATGTAAATTGAAGTGTTTTTTTGTTTTTTTGTTTTTTTTGTTTTTTTTAAGAATGCTATGCAAAGGTAAGATGATGTATCCTTTTTTTTATTCATTTCAATTTTCATTTTTTTAATGCTAGGAATGTCATGAAAATACAAGATGCGTCTTTTTTTTTTTTTAGAATGCTAAGTATGTTATGAAAATGCAAGCAATGAATAGCTTTTTTTTTCTTTATTTGATTTTTTTTAAATGCAAGAATGAATGATATGAGAAACAGATAAATAAAGAAGAAGAAGTACGCTCCCTTTTGTACCCTAATCAAGTGGAACCTAAGATTTGACAGTCATTATGTTCAATCTATCAGTGCAAGATTTTTCGGGACAGTCTAAATTTCTAAAAAGTCATGGTTCCCAGATTGCCCTTATCTCAAAAGACAAGGACCCAATTCATGGATTAATCATAAGTTGGGATAAACCCTCTCAATATGATTCATCCATGATAATGGTAACAATCTGAGTGGTGTCTCAACAAATGTCAAGTGAGCATAAAGCCCCTCAATAACAAAAGCCAAGACCCCTCCTACTCCTCAAGTTCGCACAGACTCGGGTATAGAGCCCAAAAAGTGTGTGAGGTACGTGACAGTGACGTGTGTGAGGGAGCATACCAACCTATACAAAAATTTAAAAGACCAAAATACCTCAAACTGCAAAAGCATATATACAATAGCCAGTGTAGCAATCATCTATCTTAGGGTTTCAACAATTAAACACAAAATATATACAAGTAAATTATGTCAAAAGTAACACAAAATAATGCTATCAGATATTTACATAAAAATAAAATCTATTTACAAACAAAAAGAAAACAAAAACAAGGATAAAAAGGGATAAAATAAATAAATAGAGATTATTAATAATTTGCACAACTAACAATAACAGGCCTGACTCTCCAAGTATCCCCAGTGGAGTCGCCATCTGTCGCGACCGGGATCGCGGCGAAAAATAGCAACTCAAAGGATTTTAGAAAATGGAAATGGAGTCGCCACCAATTTTATTTTAACTTAGGAAAAATTGGAAAATCTTTCTTTGAAAATGATCTTTGGAACCAGATTGGATTCGGAAGTCGGTTATGGATAGGGAAGGGCAGAAACTTAATCCTACAGCACCCTTAACACACCCATTCTAAAACGGTACCTTAAGTTAATTGTGCAAATTCTTAACAATCCTTGAAAATATTTATTTTACCCCTTTTGCAAACATTGTAACTATTTATAAAAAAAAGGAAACCACAAAATTATGAAAATTTAATTTTGACTTGACAGAAATAAAATTCTACTCCTACGTACCCTCGGGTGCAATGAGGAACTTAAAGTCACGTAGTTTTTTATAAAATAAGTTTGGGTTGATTGTTTTTTAATTAAAAAAAAGAATTTTATTTGAAAACAAATCCATTTTGCACGAGGTTCAAGTTAACACTAGGCTACTCAATAAACCCTTATAATCCAAACGACATTGAAAATAACATCCGCTATTCAATCATCATCATTGGTCATTGCATGGATTAAAAGATTTTTTTTAAGGCATGCACGAGGACAAACAAGTAAACACAGTTTTTCATGAGTTAAATAAATAAATAGAAAAGAAACAAGATCAAATATAAACATCACAAATCAAACAACTCAAAATAAATTTTATTTTATTTTCATATTTTTTATCTTTTTTATTTTTTTTATTTTCTTCATTTTTTACTTTTTTTTTTGCTTTTCATTATTCACGAAACACAACACAAAACATACCATAAAGTGAACATCAAATAAGAATTAATCCTAAATGACAAACAATTAAACTCAAAATACATTTTTTTTTTTCTTTTTTTTCTTTTTTTCTTGACACATTTTTTTTGGTATTTTTTTATTATCTAATCCTATGCATTTTGTCCCTACATTTTTTTATTTACCTATTTATTCTTTACAAAGTCTCTAAACTAAAAATAATATCTAATCTTAACCCAAAAAAAGAACTCAGCCCACTCAAAACACTATTCCATTACCAACCTTTTTATTTTCATTTTTTTGTTTTTTTTTCGTATTTTCTAACTTAAAAACATGGGCTGCTGGCCCAAGATGATTTGGTTCAGACTAAAAACCAAAAAAAAAAAAAAAAGTTAAAACTCAAAACTGCAGAAAGCCAAAAACAGAGAAAGAATAACCTCCAAACACCAAGGCAACGGCACAGAGGGGAGCTCGTGGTGCTGGGTGGACGAACGACTGGGCGTGGGTGGAGTGCTGCGGATCTGGGCTGGTTTTGGAGGGGTGGCCGTGCGGTGGTGCGAGGTGAATGAGGTGGGTTCGTGGCTGACGTCTGGGCGGTGCGCGGCTGCGAGATCTGGTGCGACAGAGGTGAAGGGCGGCGCAGCTCACGGTAGAGGGCAGCAAAGTCGTCCGATTCGTGGTGGAGGAGAGCGGATTTGGTGGTTGGAAAAATAACGAAGCTTGGGGCTAGGTGTTGTGGTTTGGCCGTGCAAGGGCAGTGGAATGATGGAGGAAGGTGGTGATGGTGGAGCTTGAGATGTGTGGGAGGCTGTTATGGAGGTAGCAGAGGGTGATTTTTGGTGGTTGTGGGTGGTGGGTTTATGAGTGGTGGGTTTATGAGTTGTGTGTTTAGTGCTCTGTTTGGTGTTTGGTCATGGAAGTGAGGAGTTGGGTTGAAGTAATGGTGGTCACGGTGGATGAGGAAGGTGAGGTTGGATGGAAGGTTGATGGGAATTTTGGGTTCTGTTGGGGGTTGAAGAAGATGAATAGTGAAGGGTGGTGAGTTGACTCAGTTGAAGGTGATGGAATGGTGAGGTTGAAGGTGGTGGCAAGAGGAGTTATGGAGGGATGATGTTGAGAATGAAGTTGAAGATGGGTGCAGGCTCCTCTGCTGGCTGCTTGCTCTCCGGTTGAGTGGGTGAAGAGAGTCCCCCCTACCTTGCTTGCTGCCCCTCTTTTTATTACGTGAGATCCAAAAAAAGTGAAAAAAGTAGTGTGCAGGGGATGCGTGTGCAGTGAGTGAAGCGTGAAGTGAGTGAATTTGTGCAATGAGCAACCTGAGTGTGTTCAGGTGAGGAAAAAAAAAAGAGTGAGTGTGTTCACAATTGTGTAAACTAAATATATAAGTTAAAAAATGCTAATGTATTTAAATGCCTTGAGTATCATTTGATTAGTTATTGGTCATTTCAATTTTTAATAGGTTTTTTTTATCTGTCATTGTAATATCTATTTATCTATCTAAGATTATTTTGTTTGTATAATTTGACATTAGGGGCCAACTTGGTATACTTTTAATAATAAGTTGAAAAAATATCTAAATGAATAAACACATAAAAATTAATATAAAGTAATTATTTATTAAAAGGTCATATTAAAAAATATTTATTGAGAGGAACTACATAACCCAATTATCATAGAATGAGAATTGAAGAGCCAATTAATGAAAACAAAAAAAATAGTTTTGAATGAATCTCACTGTATATTCTACTAATTATAATTTAATCAAATTTATTTAAACCATCCAAGATCTCATATATATAGGCTAAGTATATTTTTTCTTTTTTATTTTAATATTTTTTAATTTATCCTGTGCATGTACAAGTATAAAATACTAGTAATAATATATATAAAGAGAAGTACATATCTTCAAATCATGATATGTATCACTTTGACATGATAATATATGTATAAAATATTATCATATGATAAATACGTGCTCCAAAAAATTATCATGTAATATATTATGCTACAATTTAAATGAAAAGTGTAAATATGTCACCACGTTAAAAAAATCATGTCACGTTAAAAAAAATATTACCAAGTATAAAAATAAAAACACTTTCAAACCAATTAATGATTAAAATTAAAAATTATAAAATTATTAAAATAAAAAATACCTAAAAGAATGGACAAAAACATCATAAAAATAAAAAATACCACAAATTATGAGAAGAGAAAATTAGTGCCGACTATTTTGACTAAAAGCCGTAGAAACAGTTGAAGATATTATTGGTGGGGCTAAGGTAACATACCAAATTAGGACGGAGCCAAATTTTTATTTGAGGAGGTCAAAGATTAATAAATTCTAAATGTTTGGCTACTTTCTATTTTAAGATTCTCTATTTTTATCAATATTTGACATAAGTCATTAATAATGGAATTTAATTTTAACACTGTTAGTGTATACTTGTATTTATTGATGTATTATCATATTATTTAATAAATTCAACATGTTATATAAATATTAACATAATAAAACTTATTAAATGAAGTGTCAATGTAAGATTGGATAATATTGTCAAAAAAATTTATACTCACAATACAACAAAATTAAACTCTTAATAATATCTAAATTCTTCAATCTGAATTTTTCGGTATAACAGGCTCATCATGCTCCAGTCTCTACTAAAGAACTTTTAGGAATATTTAAGATCTATAGTTATTGTTAATATAAGGAGCATAATTTGTTCACGAATTTATTATTAAAATATTTCAATCAATAATATATAGCAATGGTTAATTTATCTACATAATTATAATGCTTCACTATTACATTATTCTTTTAATGATAAAAAGGTATCATAAAAAGAAATGATCATATCAATAATTTGAATCGTAATTCTTTTATAAACAAATGAAATTATCATTATGAATTTATATAATTAATATATTTTTGGAAGTCATATATGAAATCCTTAATTTTTTTACAATGAATTCGAATTATTGTTAACCAAAAAAGTTATTTATTCATAAAAATGATATAATTAATACTCTTTTCGTTCTTTTTAATTTATATTTTAAAGTTGTTTCACAAAAGTTAAAAAAGTCATTAAAGAACTTCGATTATAAGTAAAAATAATTATATATTTGACTGAATTGCTCTTTATTAAAATACTTTATCACTTTATTAATCTTTTCTATTAGTTATTAATATTAAAGGTGAAGTTAAAAAAAATTATGCTTCAATTGATTTTACGAATCGATGGATAAAAATAAACAAAAACTTTTTCCTAAAGAGACAAATAAAGATCGGAGAGAATAGTATAATTAATTATTTTCAAGAAAATATTACATTTGAGAGTTAATAGTATATATAATTAATTATACATCAGGATAATTTTAATAATATACTAGCTATTTTATCCAAAGAACGGGTTATTTCATGTTTAATACTTATTAGTTTTATTAAAATAAATTTTTATTTTTAGTTTTATTATATATTATTACTACTATTAGGTTAATATTTTCTTACCAATATTAAGACCTAATATTATTGTCATTTTCTTAAAATAATCTTACTATGAGCTATCATTATTACTTGATTTCTTTTTTTTTATTACCAAAACTTATACTCTTATATTGTTGTCTTTTTTAATTTTATTATTTCATTTATTTCTTTTAAAATTAAAATCATTCTTTTAATATTTATTATTTTATTATTTTTATTAAATACATTTTTACTTCTCAATTGAATTTTAATATATGTTATTATCACTATTACTTGATTGGTTTCTTTTTTCTTTTTATAAACGGTCTTGATTAGTGTTTTTTTTTTTACCATCACTTGCATCATAATATTGTTGTCTATTTTAATTTCATAATTCTATTATTTTCTTTTAAAAGTAAACATAATGTTTATTTCATATTTAATATAACTTTTTAATAAAAAATATTACTTCTTAAGGTAGTTTTTATTACATGATTTATTTTTTTTCCTATCCACACCCGTACTTTTCCTATTTAAATTAATTTCACTATTTCATTCGTTTTTAAATTAATATGTATTTAATGATGATATTTAATTATTTTCAAGGAAATTTTACTATTTAATAGAATATTAGAATATAGATATTTTTAATGAAAATGAAAGGATCCAATATGAAATTAGTATTTTATTAACTAGTGCCCTAAGAGAAGTTAAGGCGCATTTAGTATACTATACTAAATTCTTATTATTTAAATACGAAAATAATAAATATTTTTTGAATTTTAACTGCATTAAATGCTTTACTCTTATTTAAAGCTTTTTAAAAAAAATTAACTAGTGGTTTAAGGGCAATTGTTAACAAAACTTATAAATTATGATTTTTGTTATATTGTTTAATAATCATTCTAATATCTAACAAAAAATATTAAATAAAAAGTAGTTATAATTAATATTTTGGAAACATAAAAATATTTAGTATTTTATTCATTTAATAATTAAAAAAATTATTAGAGAGATTCATTAAGACTAGGAGGATTTTAAATTATCCATAAATTATTACTCCAAATTATCATTCTCCTAAATTGAAAGACGGCCTTCATCAACATCTTGACATTTGAACATTTCGAGATTGGGTCCCAAATTCATTGGTGGCATGTGAATGGTTGTAATAACTTGATGAAAATTAATTTAGATGCTTCTTCATAAAGTGGTAGTTGAACTAGTTACTAATGAATTTATAGCCTGTGTCCTCAATCAAATTGTTCGCTCTATATATATACGTGATCATTATCCTATGTTCTCATAACATATCCAATCTATATATATATATAATTTCTTTTTATAAACAATATCCAATCTATTTTATCTACATTTTGAATTCTTTCTGTTTAATAAACCATGGCTACCCGTGGAAAGCTTGAGGCTGACATTGAGGTCAAGTCTAATGCAGACAAGTTCTGGGGAACCATTAGGGACTTTGTAACTGTATTCCCTAAGGCCTTCCCAAATGATTTCAAAAGCATTGAGATTCTTGAGGGTGATGGCAAGGCTGCCGGTTCTGTCTTTCACATAACTTGTGGTGAAGCTAACAACTTTCTTCTTCCTGGGGAGGGTGAAGGGTCATTTTCTTTTTTATTTTTTTGTTTTTGTTTTTGTTTTTGTTTTTGATTTTAACCCCATATATGGAAATCAATCCCTAAATAATACTTGTAATTTGGGCTACTTGTCTCTCTCTCTCTCTTAATAACTTTGCTATAACCGCATTTAGTGATTAGTGATATTATATTGACTTTGTTTGGCTATTAGCATTAAAAAAATAGATCAAAATCAGTTGTGGAATAAGAAATTTCGTTCTTTGTATTTTGATCTGTTCTCTGGTGGTTTACGTTCCAGGTTCAACACTTATGAAATCATACATAGAGAAGATTGAGGATGTGGATGATGCAAAGAAGACAGTAACCTATGATGTGACTGTGATTAATGGGGACCTCCTCCAGTACTGCAAAAATTTCAAGGAACACATCAGTGTAACACCCAAGGGAGATGGAAGCGAGGTGAAATGGACCGCCGAGTATGAAAAGGCTAGCCAAGTGGTTCCTGATCCAACTATCCTCAAAGAATTTGGAGTCCAAAGCTACCTAGAGGTGGATGCCTATATTCGAAACGCATAGAGGTTCGATGGCATTGAAGGGCTAGTACTGTAGTATATGGATTATTAAATAATATGGTGTGGTACCATTCCCCATTTAATATATAAATAGTGCAGTACATATATATACATATATATATGGCCCTATCCTTGCTTGTTTGGTTTAATGAATTCGATCCTCTATATATAGTAGCTCTGATCCAACGACCCATTAATAGTATGGGTATGAGAATTGAAGTATATGTGATCATCATATCATTCTCTTTCTATACATATTCATAGATACATTATGTATAAATCCATGCAGGTGGTATGCATGTCTAGTACAGATTTACCATTCATGTGAAACATTCTAAAAATTATTTACATTAGCCAAAACAGTGCTTGAGATGCTACTTGACTTCTGAGTAAGTACCTTAATTAGGTGGAGAGCTATCTAAACCAAACCCCCCTGATCACATATTTACCATTCATGTGGAACACTCTCAAAAAGTTTTCCTGACAAGAAAAAACACAACTAGATATGTTTTTTAACAATCATTTGGCAAGAGTGGCACTTATACATATATTGAAACTAGTTTTTTTTTTTGTTTTACTGGATTGAATCTAGTTATTTGACCTGTGTTGTAAATAGCTATTCACTTGTTGTATCTTTGACTTGTGGGCAAAACTGGACCTATTAAATTGGCTCGCATTTTTTTAGATCGAAAATTTTGTAATTCAACTAGCATTATTTTTGTGATTAAACTGTTGGATGGTTAGAGGGAACTCAAAAGTCGAGGTTAATAGGTTAAGTAAAAAATCACAATATTGATTTTAATATCACATCTTAACTCAAAACCTTAAGATAATGAATCTGTGAATTTTTCTACTTGCATAATTTTGATTTAACACATTCTTTACTAATGTCAAATTTTAATACTCACTTAAAATTTTCAACATTCTCTTCTAAGTGAGTTCCAACATTAGTATGCTCTCCTCAAGCATAAGTAATTCTGAGTATTTATGAAGTTACCAACTAAGGTCTAAGTCTTGTCAATTATAATTTTTAGTATTTTAGTTCAATTGTTTTTTGGTATATACAAATAGTTTTTTACGAGAACAATTGTTAAATTATTAAATTATTAAATTTCAAATATATAAAGGAAAAAAACATTCTTTTGATTGACCATATCATGTTCTGTTATTTTCTTAACAAATATTAAATGTGAAATGTATATGTTATTTTTAAGTACTGAGATACCGTGCAATGAAGTAATTTTATATTGTATATGCTTATCTAATTGTTTTTTATTAAATGACTTTAATTTAGATTTATTATTGATGTTATTTCGTTACCTGTTCTTTTTTGTGTATTTATTTACCTGTTTCTAATTTAAACATTGTATATATTTTAAATTTAATAATTTTTACATATTTATAATGTAGAATAATTCAACGTTCGTAATTTAAAGAAATAATATGGGTATAATATATGTAGTATGGATATAACACACGTATTTTTAAAAAGAATATGAATATAGCTTAGTTAATTTTAAAAAAATACTGCATGCATATTTTTTGACGAGCTATATCTATCGTTGAAATATACTATATAAATTGTTTATATTTTGATAAAATTATGTTATAAATTTTTGTTCCTAAAAATTTCTCGTATAATTTAATTTGCTATTTTTTATTTTTTTATATTTAATGAGAAGAGTCAAATTCTTTCTCATCATTAAAATTTGTATTAATATTTTTTTCTTCATTAAATTTGATAATATTAAGTTATTAAAATACCGTTAATTCTAAATTATTTTATAAAGAAAGATTATGAATTTTTTGTCTAAAGCAAAATATAGAGGTTGCTAGCCTTCACATGAAGGTGTAGAGGTTAGCAATCTCTATTTATATATATATATATATATATAGTACTTTATTTTTATCTACAATTTTTTTATTTGAATATGTTTTTTAAAAATAAATAATTGTAGACCGTTAAATTATATATAAGAATATGAGTTTTGTTAACATGTGTCTTAAAGACATATGTTAAGAAATAAAAAATAGTAATTATTAAATAAAAATATAATCATTTATTGTTTTAAAAATTGAAACGACATTTAATACTTTTTTAAATAATTAATAATAAACAATATATACTATTTTTAATTCTTAACATGTACATTTAAAATGTACATGTAAATAAAACCCATACAATGCTTCTATTTTAAGTTTCACATTTAATGACCATGCAGAAAGTGCTTCAATAATTATATCAGCATTGTTACATTTATTGCACAAATGCAAGAAATAACCGTCAAAACAATAAAGAAGCTCAAATGATTGTGTATTATCTTAATCATTGTGTATATTAAATGAGTAATGCTTATGTCACGAATCGCTTTTCGTAAAATGGTACACGAAACAACAAAAAATAGACTATATATACTGCGTTTTGTGAAATAATCTATTTTTTTTTAAATTTATTACATTTCAATTACACAATTATATTATACCTTTGTGAACCATTTCGTAGGAAGGCCTCGGGACAAATAGCACTTAGATAAATCAAATAACCGACGTGCATTTGTGCAATAAATGTAACAATGCTGGTATAATTATTGAAGCACTTTCTGGATGGTCATTAAATGTCAAACTTAATTTGTTTTGATTTTGAAATCAAATTAAATCAAGCTAGATTTAAACAAAATCTTATACGTAAATTAAAAATTTTAAAACTAAGTTCATTTCTATTTTATAACCTATTACAAAGATATTTTATTTTAAAATCAAATTAATTTTTTTATAATTTTAAAATAAAAAATTTCTAAATTATAAATATGGACATAACCTCCAATTGTTCTTGCTACGCGCTTAAGCCGTCGTTGCCAGTAAGGGCGACAAAATTGGTGGTGTGGGAAGAGAGAAAAAGGATGAAGGAGAAGGTTACTTGTTTAGAATTAGGTTTTGAGAATTACCTGAGACTGATGAGTGAAAATTTTTGTGGCACAACAGCGACAACAACGATGCAAGAGGATGAGTACTTACAAAAAGTATTTCGATGCTTAAGTCAGTTTGTGTGCAATGAGTGTAGTATATAGAATTGGAGATTAAATACATACCTTTGTGACCTTGTAAGGTATTTGTAGGAGCATATTAGGATGTAATGCAATTTGTATTGATGTAATTATTTAGGATTATATTATGTTAGAGATTGTGATCTCTTTTAATTAATTCTCCTATTTGTGTGGGGTGTAATTAGTATTCATATCTATCAAAGATTCTTTGAGATATTTATGCCTAATAAATAGACTGGTGCACTCATTAAGATAGCACACAATGATATCTGAGTTATTATTTTGGCGAACCGAGTTACTCCTGTTGCGTAACTCATAACTTAGTCCAAAACATTACTCATCAAAGATTCATCTCCGTCATAAAAAATTGTAGTCCTTTGAGGGTGACTTGACTTTAAATATATAATAACTTAATTGTTAAATAATTAACTCTTTTACTGGGAATTCTTATAGAATAATTTTTATTGAGTATAGACAAGTTGTAACAACAACAACAATTTGTATACACAAACAAGCAATTCAAGTATTGATATTGTATATATTCTACTACTCCTTGAACTTATTTACCATGGCTCTGCAACTGGTGAGAGGAACACCTTTAGAATGCTATGTTCAACTTCTAGAGTTCTCTATAATGTCATCAGGAGCTCCCCAAAGCAAATTTAATTTTTTGGTAAGTGAGAATGTGTGAACCCGTTTCTAGAAAATACCTTTGCTCCATTCTAGAGCTGTAAAAGGTATCTGTTGTTCTGTCTGTTCTGTTTTATTCATTGATTTCAACAGCATATATACACAAGTACGCATCTTGGTGCAGTCTTCAATTACTCTTAAATGTATGCCTAACAATATTCTTAGAATAACTATTTTTATCACGTGGTCAATTATACAGAAATATCGAAACTACCTTTCCTATCAATGCTAATATTAGGGTGATTACATGACACTTATTACACCTTATTAATAGCTAACCAAATATCGAAACTACCTTGCCTATCAATGCTAATATTAGGGTGATTACATGACAGCTATTACACCTGATTAATAGCTAACCAAATATAGCTTAATACCTCCCTCAAGTTGGTACATGGAGATTTCGAATGCCCAACTTGCCAAGGAAGTAATCAAATTGTGGCTTGCCTATTGCCTTTATAAAGATGTTTGCAAGTTGTATGCTAGTAGAGACATAGGCTGGCTTAATGGTTCCTTTGAGCAGCTCATCATGAACAAAATGGCAATCCACTTCAATGTACTTTGTTCTTTCATGAAAAATGGGGTTCTTGGCAATGTGTAAAGTTGCTTAACTGTCACAGTACAGCTGTATGGGTTGAGAATATGTGATGCAAAGATTGGATAAAATACCTTTAAACTATTTTAGCTCACAGGTTGTGGCTGCCATAGAGCGGTACTCTGCTTCGGCTGAGGATCTGGACACTGTGTGTTGCTTCCTAGTTTTCCAAGAGACGGGAGAGTTGCCAAAGAACACCAACCACCCTATTAAAGAGCGTCTGGCCCAATCAGAATCACACCAACTGGAGAGTTGTAAGTTGCTATCTCGGCACAACAATATCCCATGGCCTAGATTATCTTTCAAGTGACGAACTATCCGTAAGGCAACCTCCTAATGATCCACTCTCGGTTGTTGCATGAATTATGAGAGAGTATGAACACAGTAAGACAGCTCGAGCCTACTAAAATAGAGGTAGATAAGTCGACCCACTAAGCGTCTATATCATTCAGGTTGGTCAAGCAAAGGACCCTGGGCCAAGGCAAATTTGTGGTTCTGCTCCAAAGGCACACTGGCAGGTTTGGCGCCTAGAAGCCCAGTCTCAGAGATGATGTCAAGAGCATATTTACGTTGGAAAAGAAAGATGCTATTAGCGTTCCTAGTTACTTCGACGCCCAAGAAATACTTCAAGATACCTAAGTCCTTCATATGAAAACATGTGCTCAAGTAGGCCTTCACTTGTCGTATAGCTATAGGGTCATTTCCTGAGATGATCAAGTCATCAACGTAAACATGGACTGTAATACCCCAAAAATTATTTATTTTATCATTCATCATCATTTTATAATATTTATAATTTTTGAATTTTTTTTTGGATTTTTCCGGAAATGTCGAATATTTTAATATATTTCTCATTTTGCATGAATATATTTCTCATTTTACGCGCACACTGACCAGAGTCAGTGTAACACTCCGGAAATGATTTGTTTTATCATGAATAGTCATTTTCTAATATTCATGATTTTTGAATTTTCTGGGATTTTTGAAAACGTTGAATATTTTAATATATTTTTTATTTTACGTGCGCACTGAGCAGAGTCAGTCAAACGCTCCGTAAAATTGTTTGTTTTGTGATGAATGGTCATTTTTCAATATTTGTGATTTTTAAGAATTTTTGTGAATTTTTCTGAAAACGTTGAATATTATAGTATATTTCTCGTTTTGCGTACGCACTGAGCGGAGCCGGGATAACGAAATGTTTTCCCTGAGGCTGGTAAACCTTGAACTGTCAATGTGTCGACGAGAAATCTTACTAAACCCGAGGCTGGGCACAGTTTGCGAGGTTTGTATTTTTTGAGATTTTATCTGATAAATAAAATTGCTGTATCATAAAATTACTCGATGAACAATAAAATATTATTTTCATCAACTATAAATTTTATTCACTGAGAAAATAATTCTAGCAGTATAATTAATCATCTGTTAAAGTATATTCAATTTAGGAGACAAGCTTTATTATGCACTTTATTGAGAATTGTGCAAAGCTTCTCAAGGAAGCTTTTCAAGGAAGCTTCTTGAAATTTCCTCCAAGCTTCCTATGGAAGCCACACACTCTCTCTCTCTCTCTCCTAGCTCACGGCTGCACATTCTTTGGGGGGAAAATTGTGCTTTAATTCATTTTACTAAAACTTCACAAGCTTTCAAAATTCAAAAGCCATTACTTTAATTTTCTATTCACTTCTCTCTCTAACCTTCATCTTTCTTCTTCAAGCTTTTTCTCCTCCTTCTCTCTACCAACCCATTCGGCCAGCAGCCCCTCTCCCCCTCATCCATCACAAAATTTTCATCCAACCCCATTTTCTTAATCTTCTCCATCTCCTAAACACTTTTCTAGTTGGTGGTTCTTTGAAAATCCACCATTTTCACCATTTTCTCCAAGCTTCAAGCTTTGGGTTCTTTGGGTAAGTTCTTGATTCTTCACTTCCTCTTCTTATTTTCATTTCTATGGTCTTCTTAGTGACCATCCATGCTTTATTTTTCAAGCATTGGTGCTATTATAATGAGATTGAAATTTCTAGGGTTTGGTGGGATGCAAATCCGAAATTGCAAGGAACTCTTGGAGGGCTTCTCTTGCTTTCTTCACTTAGGTAAGAGGAAGATAATCCTCCTCAACCTCTTTTAGCATTTAGAAACCTTGTTTGTGGTTGATTGTGAGAAAACCCTAATGAGGGTTATTCTTTGTTTGCATGATTAGTATGTTTGCATGTTATTTATAATGTGTTTGTGCTATTAGATTGTTTGTTTGTGTATATTGATGTATTTGAATGGATTAGAATGCATGAAATGGAAGAAAATGATGTTGGATTGGTTCTTGGATGGCCACGGTTTTGGGGTCCAAATTTTAGAGTTCTTTGTGAACAATTGTAACAATTGGAATTCATAATTAATCAAGTGTACATTAGGTAATTAATGGAATGAAAAATTTGGGAATCTAATCCCTAGGGAGGCCACGGCCTCTAGGGCCTTTTTGGGGGCTTAATTGTGCAATTTTGGTAACCTTGAAACTTAATTAATCAAGTGATTAAATCATTGGTAATGGGATAGAAAATTAGAAAATTGGGAGAACTGGATACACTTTGAGATTCATAAATTTTAAAGAACCAAGAATAGAATTTTCATAAGACTTAGGATAATCTTAATTAGGGTAAGAACAAGAGAGTGTGAGACCTTGAGATCTTAGAATAACCTTCTAAGTGTATGTAAATAAATTACCTAAGAGAATTTAATTAATTAAGAGAATTCTTTTAGAGACAAACTTTGTAAGAAAAGCTAAACCTAAGCAAGAATTGATAATACACCTTAAAAGTGTATGAATTTATTTAATAACAATATTATGTTATTGTGGGTCCATGTGAGTGACCAATGATTGTGTTGATTCTTACTTTGGCCAATTGTGGCATGTTGTGGAATAGTATGTAATAATGATCATACATGATTATGCATAGAGTCTGTATGCATTGTGAATGTCCGTTGGACTGTTGTTAAGGCCGAGTTGCCTAGGAGTTGAACACACCTTAGTGTGGGTGCGAGTAGATTAGTGTAGGTCATATTGTTGACCATGGGGGTGTCGGGGTGCGGGTACCTCGTAATGGACAGTTGATAGCTTTTCTGTTCGTGGGACAGACCGATGCAAACGCACCGACGATCCTGACTGGGCACTGTCCTATATCGTGATCTAGTGTAGACTGTCTGTACAATGTCATGATGTGCACGTGGATAAACTGATGGATTATAGCACTTTGGCGGCGACAGTCGAATTGCAGACAGGTCTCCTGATCTTTCTCTCCGACCGTTTGTATCTAGCTCCATGGAGTAAGATTTTGACTTTGTATGCATATGCATAGTGAGTCCATGAATTATCTGGCATTTATTATTATTATTATTATTATTATTATTATTATTATTATTATTATTATAATTGGAACTGTTGTATTGATATATGTAACTGTCTGAAACTGCTTGGTTGATTATTACTGCTACTTAATATTTATTATTATTATTGCTGTCAAAAATGCTATGTGGGCGCTTTGCGCCATTTTGTTTCTTGCTGCTATAACTGGTAATGATGGTAGGATGTCTTACCTCTTTTCTGTACTTTTGTTATTTTCTACCTATATATTGTGTCCCATCGAAGACGACGGCAAGGAAGTTGGAGCTCTCGATTTCCCGCAGCCGGCCGATTACGATTAGCATCTCTTTGTAGAGCATGGAGGCACGCATGTAGATTTCTGGGTGACGTGTGTCTGACCTTCCTTGGAGGGCGAGAATGCTGGCACATTAACCTGAATTCCGACTGCTGTGTCTACCTGGGAGACGCGTCGATAGCTTTGGCCTGGAGGCGTTACGAGCCGCCGATCTTTACCTGCTGCATCAGCCTGCGACTGGAGTTTTATCTGCCCATCCGGGAGATGTGGGATAACCGGTTCTACACCCCGCAGGAGGACTCTTTTGATTCCACAACTCGGGCCCCGGCCCGTGGCTCTGTGGCTCCTATGGAGGTTTCCTCAGATGAGGAAGACCCCGAGGAGGTCTCCGAGGATGACCTCGCAGAGGATCTTGATACGATTCCTTCTCATATGAGGGACTGATATTGCTGGTAGCTATTGATGGCTGCCAGTGTTTTATTTTGGGGGCCTGATGTCTTTTGTAGTGGGCTGTTTATTTTTGATATCTTAGGGATGTGTATGTATGATCCTTTGGGGTAGGTATAGTTTTGCTTTTTGGTATACCAGGCTTTGTAACTAAACAGTTTGATAAATATATATATATATATATATATATATATATATATATATAATATATATATATATTAATGAATTCAATGTATTCCAATTTGCTTTACTTATTTGCCCTTTATTTCATTTATATTCTGTCACTGTGTTTATTAATTACTGTAACAAAGAAAAAAAATATTCATCAATTTAATTATATGTCTATAATCAAGTAAATTTATATCATATAATAAAGAATAACTTATATAATTTTATTTCTGCATTGTAATTGACAATGTGACGTTTTCTCCCAAAAAGGGGCGTTACAAGGACCATAACCTGGACTATTCGAGGCTACAGTGTGAACAAGGAATAGTCAAAATAGGATTGCCCGAAGCTATAGTTCTTCAAGGCAGCAGAAAGTTTGGCAAACCAACATCTGGGTGCTTATTTCAATCGGTAAAGCGATTTCCTTAGCTTGCATACCATGTTCGATTTCGCAACTTGAAAACCAGGAGGTAGTTTCATGAAGACTTCTTCATGAAGTTCACCGTGCAAGAAAGCGTTGTGGACATCCATCTGGTGCAGCTCCTATGCTTTGCTTGCTGCAACGGCTAGGACTATATACATGGTCACCATTTTTGCCACAGGTGCAAACGTTTTAGTGTAGTTAACACCTTCTACCTGATGGTTACCAAAAATGACCAACCGTGCTTTAAATCTCTCTACAGTACCGTCCAAGCGATACTTAATCTTGTAGACCCACTTGCAGCCAAGGGGTTTCTTTCTAGGAGGTAAGCTTTGTACTTCCCATGTGTCATGTTCTCAAGAGCTTGAATCTCGTTGCGCATGGCTTTTCTCCAGCGAGCATCCTTGACAGCTTCAAGGAAAGACATTGGCTCCTGTTCAGTGGTGATGATTGCAAGAAAAACATGATTGATGCTGCATAGAAAAATTATCACAATTCACATAATGTGCTAAGGGGTAAGGAGCACTTGGAGTGTGAGTTGGAACTGGTGAACTACTAGATGGGCTCAATCTGTAGATTGTGTTGGTGACATAATCAAGTAAGCGCACTGAAGGTCGCCTTATCCTGTGTCCCCGACCAAGTTATTCAGTATCCGACTGCAAATCACTAGGTTGTTGAGCTGAGACTGCATTATTAGTACCTTGTGTGACAAGTTCAGTGTCTCCATGTTCATTATCAGCCCGTGTGCCTCCCCTGTCGTTATACATGACCTCATTTAATTGATCAGGATCATGACTATCAAGAACAGTATTATGTGTCCCTCCAAAAGTATCTTCTGCTACAGGTTCTTGACTAATGATGACCACAGGATCCTCACTCGATGTAGTAGTATCTTGAGCAAAAGGAAACTCTGTTTCAAAGAAATCAACATCACGTGAAACTAAGAATTCTTTTGTTTCGATATCATACACTTTCCATCCTTTCTTGCCATAGGGGTAACTGACAAAAAACACATTTACTACTTGATTGGAAAATTTGTCTCCTTTTTCGTCCCTGATTATATGCATAACAAAGTGAGCCAAACACTCGCAAATGATCATAAAAGGGTGGTTGACCATACAACACTTCATACGGGGTTTTCCTATTTAAAACTAAAGAATGAATGTGATTAATCAAATAACAAACTTTCAAGACACACTCACCCCAGAATTCAATAGGGAGATGACCTTGAAACTGGAGTGCTCGAGCTACATTTAAAATATGTCTATGTTTTCTTTCGACACGTCCGTTTTTGCTGCGGTGTGCTTGTGCAGGAAGTTTGAAAAATGATACATTGTTCAAGAAAATAACCCCTTAAGCATGTAAATTTGGTTCCATTATCACTCCGAACAATCTTAACATGCTTATTGTACTTTCTTTTCACCATAGCAAAGAAATTCAACAGTGTACGCGACACTTCTTTCTTATCAGTTAGCAAATAAATCCACACAGCTCTTGAATAATCATCTACTATAGCCAAAAAATAATAAGCACCACAAGAAGATGGAGTTCTATATGCTTCCCATAAATCACAGTGAATGAGTTCAAATACATTAAATGCTTTTTGATTGCTCAAAGGAAATTTCTCTCTAGTCTACTTGGCCCGTTGACACGTATCGCAGGCCTTAGCTGCTATTTTTATTATTTTTTATCACAATTGACAATAGCAACTAACTTGGTAATTTGCATAGACGGGTGTCCCAAGCGCTTATGCCACAATTCAAGCTAATTTATAACATTAGTCTTGTATGCCTTCACACTCGAAATTCCACGAAACAGATGGGGCCCATTCCTTCGTTCACCTGCACTAATCAGCATCTTCAAAGTGCGGTCCTGTATTACACACAAAGCATTAGTGAACTGTACTATGCAATCTGTTTGCCAATCAATTGTGATATAAAAATCAGGTTACAATTTAGACTGGGAACATAAAGAACGTTGCTGAGTTGTAAACCCCCATCAAGCCTTATTGATCCTTCCTTAGTGGCAGTAACCTGTTGTCCATCAGGCAGTCCAACTGGGCATCCTGTCACTTCTAGCAGCTCCCACAATTTACTTAGGCACCCAATCATATGGTTTGAAGCCCCTGTATCAATTATCCCCGAGTTGAGTGTATCCTTACTACTCATCTTCTCACTTGTTCTGTTCTTAGAGTTGTTCAACATTTCTAGGAAAGTCCACCATTGTTTATTGCTTAGTTCTGTTAGTCCGGGGTTCTCTGCCTCTGTAGCATTCCCTGTCGCAACACTAGCACTTGTAGGCATGGTTTGTGCAACATAACGCGCACTACTCTGCCTTGTCCACGACTTACACCACTTCCAGTTCGTTGTTGTTCTCTTCCTCGTCCACCTATTTTTCCTTAACCTCGTGGTCGATCACCAGACCATTCTGGGTAGCCAATGCGCTGAAAATAGTTTGATTCTTCATGGCCTGCTCGATTACAATACGAACAAACCATTGTTTTATTCTTGATGTCTCCACGCCCTTTTGTTCTGGTACTTGTTTGAACCGTAAGCCCTATGATCTTTCTGTTCCTCTTTGGTTCGAGCAATAGTTCTCATCCTTTCTTCTTGTATCAAGGTCGAATAAACTCTGTTTAGTGATGGTAAAGGATCAGTGGCAAGGAGATTTGAACGAACTGTCCTATATATCTCATCGTCTAGACCCATCAAAAATTGATGGACCCTTTCTTCCTCATGACATTTTTCTAGCTTTGATGCAATGTCACATTTGCATCCCCCACATGTACATATTAGACTATACTCATAGTTGGCCAGCTCATCCCATAAAGACTTCATTTTCCCATAATAGACCATCATAGTCATACCTCCTTGCTTGCATTCTGCTATGTCCGACTTCAGTTGTTGAATTCTGGGCCCATTCACAACTGAAAATCTTGTCATGATGTCTTCCCATCAGTCTCTGCCATTCTCCATATATGAGATTATTGAACGCAAGCTAGGTTCAATTGTGTTCAGGATCCATGACACCAGCATGGATTGTACTGTCCACCAATCCTCTAAATTAGAGGATTCATCACTCATTTGCTCAACCACTCCTTCTATAAACCCCCATTTATGTCGTGCTCTCAGTGAGGTTTACATCGCTTGTGCCCATTCCTCATAGTTTTCACCACGCAGCTACACCTGCATTATCACATTTCCTGAGTTATCGTTTGAGTTTAGGTCGTAAGGTGACAGGTTCCTCTTGACAGAGTCAAGCTTCAATTGTTCTTGATTCCCAGCCATAACAACTGCCAGTTATTCTTTGATCTAAGATTTTCTGGTGATGTGTGACTCTGGTACCATGTAAAAGGTATCTGCTGTTCTATCTATTCTGTTTTATTCATTGGTTTCAACAACATATATACACAAGTACGCACCTTGGTGCAATCTTCAATTACTCCTAAATGTATGCCTAACAATATTCCTAGAATAACTATTTCTATCACGTGGTCAACTATACAAAAATACCGAAACTACCTTTCCTATTAGTGCTAATATTAGGGTGATTACATGATAGCTATTACACCTGATTAATAATTAACCAAATATCGAAACTACCTATCTTATCAGTGCTAATATTAGGGTGATTACATGACATCTATTACACCTGATTAATAGCTAACCAAATATAGCTTAATAAGAGCTCTCAAATAATAGCTAAAATCAATGGTGCACCCATGCTCCATAATATGGGAAGGTGCATTGTATTACATGGCGGAATGCTACGCAGTCAGCTGTGGCGTGACTATTGCTGATTTACTGGCATGAAGCTTGCATTCCTCCTTTAGTGAGTCGAAATGGACTTGATGCTTTGGGGACCCAACTAACTCGACTTTTTTCAAGTAATTATGGATCTCATCGGTCTTTAAGACATTGTGGGCCTGTTTGGTGGCCAGGATAGGAGAGATAGGATAGGATAAGCTATCATATCCTACTTTAATCTATAGTTTGGTGAACCAATAGGATAGGATATAGTTATCCTATCAGCTTATCCTATCCTACTCACTAGTTAAAATTTTATCCTAGGGGTGGGCTGGGTTAGAAGCAAATAGGATAGGATATCATTTTTTTTTCACTTCAGCCCTCCATTACGAACAGAAACGTCACTTCCCCTTCTCCATACATTTCTTCTTTGGTTCTTCGTCTTCTTCATCTATGTTCGCCACCTCCCTCTCCACACCTGTGCTCGTCTTCTTCTCAAATCACCAGGTAAACATTCTTTACTTTATTCTCATTCATCTCTTTCGTTTTTTGGTATTAAAATTGAGGATTTTTTTGGGGTTAGGGTTCTTTTTTTGGATATCAAATTTGGGAATTTTTTTCGGGTTAGGATTATTTTTTGGGTATCAATTTGTTCATGTACAGAATCTGACTTTTGGATTTCAATTTTTTGGTGTTACAATTTATATGTTTATTTGGGTGGGTTGTCTTGAGTATTAGGAATTACAATATATATCAGTATAGTTATTTATGTTTATTTACGTTATATATAAGCCGCCATTGACGTGGGTTGATGTTCTCGCTTTGTTTAGTGTTCACGTGACCCATTTGGAACCAAGTTGGATCTGATCAAATGAGCATCTGGGTTTTGGGTTTCAGTGCATTCCAAGATTAAACATTTCTTCTGAAATCGGTGCTTTTTGTAGAATATCGTGTTGATAAAGGGACTTGCTAGGAAACGTAGCTTTCTACCCATCAATGGATGAATTTACATTTAGATTAATTTGAATTAATTAACAAATAAGAAAATGAACAAGGCTGCATGTGCTCGAGATACGAGAGCACTCGAGCTTAGCTTTAAAACTATTTTTTTCTTTTACGTGGTCATATTAACTTTGAAATTCTGAATTAATTATGTGAATCATGTGATTATAGCTTTAGCTTCCTCATCTGGTCTTGATTCTTGATACTAAGCAGCCATCTCCAAATACTAGTTGCAACATGTTCTCAGGGAAAAGGTGAAGGCCTGGGAAGCTTACCAAATGCTACCGATTATCAAGTGCTTTCTATTGGAAACCTGTGTTTTAATTTCATCATCATGTTGTATTTTTCATTTTCCTGCTTTGTTGTTTTTCTTATCTCATGTTTGAAAACTCAATTTAGTGCTGAAAATTGAAAAGTCTCAGCACTAGAATGTAGCGAGGCCGTACTAGGCGAGAGGTCGTGATCGCACCATTCTTGTGATTGAGTAGTTGGAGCAGATATGGAGTGGGTCTGTCAATTTACCAAAATAATCTCTAGAATAAAATTCTCCAATTTACTTGTAAAAATTTTTTTGGCAAAAAATAATTAAATTTTATTATTAAGAATGAAGAGAGAAACAAAATTCCAAGTACATGAAGAGGGAACTAAAGTCTCAAACAAAGAAATCAGCCATGTGTCCAAGACTTCCAACAAAGGAAAATTCTTATATACAATGAAAATAACACTTTCAGGGCCCGTTTGGTGGCCAGGATAGGAGAGGTAGGATAATATCGTGTTGGTTTTGGGCATGTATTTACAGTTTTGTTTCCTGAGTTTATATCTTTCTTTATGTAGATCTATTCCCAAGAAATTCATGTTGCATCCTTATATGGATATGGAATATTTTCAATGTATTTTATAGGTAAAAGTATGGATTCAGCACAGCAGCTTCAATTTATGTCATATCTAATTTTGGAGGAAATATTTTTAGAGATGGTTGGGCTTTGCTTTGCAATTTTTATGACAGTGAGTCATGCTGCACTATGGTTTTATGAAAACCAAACTCTAAGGCAACAACCAATGGATAAAGAAGGTTTAAGGGGAGAATTTTTAGAGAGGTTAATAAGACGTGATGATGTTACAAATGTTGATCAACTTCGTATGGATGTTAGGTCATTTCACTTATTATGTGCTCTCCTTCGTAATGAAGGTAAATTAAAAGAGGATGGATTAGTGAGTATTGAAGAACAAGTAGCTATGTTCTTACACATATTGGCACATCATTCTAAGAACCATGTTATTAAGTTTTTATTTAAACGATCAGGAGAAACAGTCAGTAGGTACTTTAATTTAGTGTTGAATGGTGTCTTACGATTGCAAGAAACACTTCTTAGAGCACCAGATCCTGTCCCGGAAGATTGCTTGGATGAAAGATGGAAATGGTTTAAGGTACAATGTTAGTGTATTGTGTTTTAGAATCTATTTTATGATGTGTTACAAATGTGTTATATTTTTTCCTAAAACATTTGCTTTCTATTTGGATTTGCTTATAGAGTTGTCTTGGGGCATTAGATGGAACACATATCGAAGTTAATGTACCAGCTATTGATAAGCCCCAATATCGTAATAGAAAAGGGGATATATCTACCAATGTCCTAGGAGTATGCAGGGATATGAAATTTATATATGTGTTACCTGGATGGGAAGGATCTGCATCAGACTCAAGGGTATTGAGAGATGCCATTTCTAGGAGGAATGGTTTAAATGTTCCAACAGGTAACAAGAATCATTAGGATTTTATTGTAATAGTAAAAAGTGTACAATAGCTATGTTTTAATTTGACAGATATATTTTATTATAGGGTACTATTATCTTATGGATGCTGGGTACACAAATTGTGAAGGATTTCTTGCTCCATATAGAGGGTATCGATATCACCGTAGTGAATGGAGACGTGGATACACACCAACATGTAAAGAAGAGCTCTTTAATATGAGACACTCTATGGCAAGAAATGTGATAGAAAGGACTTTTGGATTGTTAAAAATGCGTTGGGCTATACTTAGAAGTCGGTCTTTTTACCCAATCAAAATTCAAAATCGCATTATAATTGCTTGTTGCCTTTTACATAATTTTATTAGAAGAGAAATTTTATTGGAAGAACAACTAGGTGGCACAACTACACAATGAGGACATGGAACATGTTGGTCCTATTAATACAATTGATGATATGGTCTACTTGGAAAGAAAACTTAGCAACACAAATGTGGAATGCGGGGCCTTATTAATAGACACATGAATTGACTATTTTGTTATTAGTTTGGTTTGTTTGTAATTTTATTGGTGACTTTGTATTTTATAATTTGAACTATATCTTGGTTAATGACATCATTCTATCTTGGTTATGTTTGTATTTCAAGAATATTTTGTAAAAATTTTGTGATTTATAATTTGATAATAAGATAGGAATGGAATCTGAAAGCATTATGCAACTGGCAAGAAAAAAAGAGATCGTAGGCAATGGTCCAATGAAGAGGAGAAATGAATCTATTTCTATCAAAGATGGTCAACTACTTTACAAAAATACCTGGATGTGGAATTAAAACTACCTTTCCTATTTTAGTGCTAATAGTGGGTTTGGTTGGGATGGTGATTACATGATAGTATTTATTGTTTTTTTTTTATCTATAATGAATTATTATGTTTTACATGAATAATTAATAATTAACCAAATATCGAATACTCCCACTTTTGATAATGCTTTTATCTACTGGTAAAGGAGTGCTAATATTAGGAAGTGATTACATGATTTGTCAACATCTATTACAGCATGATAATGATTAATAGCTAACCAAATATAGCTTAATAAGAGCTCTCAAATAATAGCTAAAATCAATGGTGCACCCATGCTCCATAATATATGGGAAGGTGCATTGTATTACGTGGCGGAATGCTACGCAGTCAGCTGTGGCGTGACTCAAATGTTGCATTGAATCTTTGATTTACTGGCATGAAGCTTGCATTCCCCTTTAGTGAGTCGAAATGGACTTGATGCTTTGGGGACCCAACTAACCCGACTTTTTTCAAGCAATCATGGATCTCATCGGTCTTTAAGACATTGTATGTGTTTAGCAAGGCAAACAACTGGCTTAGTGATCTTGATTTCTGTCACCATTGCATCAAGTCCAACTTTTTGAACTGACTTTTCGCAGCAAGCACTCGTGGTTCGTGATCAAGATTGATAACATATTAAGTATTGAAATAATGCCCGCTAAGCATATAGTCTTCCCGACATGACATGGGGTGACTAATGAGAGGTTTTACACCTCAAGAAGGCAATTAGTAATTAATAATCATTAATACTTGGTAGTTGTAATCATGTATAAGATGCCCACATCCTAAGTCTCGTCAAAGAGTCACGACCTTTTGGCGCACTTTCCTTTTGTTGAACTTGCAAATTGCAACACAATTGTGCTTCATCAGCTCCGTTTCAACCTTTTTGGTCGAATAGTGCTCTCTAGAAACCAGTAATTAGCGATTACGCTATATTTTGCATTTATAACCCAGTCATTTAATTATGTGTTGTTTTGTTACATCAATAAAATAAATTTATTTCTTAAATAATTGTTGTCATAGTCAAATCATTTTAGGATTTTGATAACCAATGTCTAAGAAATTAAAACATTATTTATTATTTTTTATTAAATAATATTAATTGCTTAAAAAATATAAAATATTTTTTAAATCAATTTTATTATGTCTTTTTAATAATTTTTTAATACTTAATAAAAAATATTAATTAAAAAGTAAAGGAAATTAAATGGAACTCATATATGAGTTGGGGTTCCAAAACCCATGCATATGTGAATTAATAATGAATAATCATATAAAATAATGGTGATGACATATTTTTAAGTGTCATTCTTTTAATAATTAATTTTTTCAAAATAATCCTTAAAAAGATAGAATTTACAAGAGATCAATCTTATTTATTAATTTTTTAAAAAAAATCTTAGAGAATCATTCCCTTTCATTCAAAATCAATACTGGTCATGCAGGACAAGTGGATGTCCCTCTTACTGTACTGATTGCAATCCACATTGGGATAAGGGATATTGGCACATTGGTGTGAAACTGAAAGGGATTGCTAGAGGATTTGGATCCTCTCCAGTTGTGAAAAACTGGAGAGGAGTCCAGTTTTTCATCCCACCATTAATAATATTTATTTTTAATATTTTATTATATAAAAATTTAATTTTAATAGTTGAGATTCTCTCCAATTTTTTTATAACTAGAGAGGATCCAAATCCATTGCTAGAAGCTTTTAGCCTGATCACTTTCTCCACAGCACCAAGGTTTCATGTTTATGCCTTTTTGGAGTGTAATTGAGAATGAGTTTTGTTATATCTTCTTAAAATATTTTTTTAATAATTTTTTTATTTAATAAAAAATATTAAATAAAAAATTAAATACAATTATTATTTTGAAAATATAAAAGATATTCAATATTTTTTATTTAGTAATTAAAAAATTATTAAGAAGATGTGTTAAGAAGATTAATCATTTTTCATTGAGAATTAGATGTAAACAATGAGCCTTGCAATTTAGAATTATTAACTGATGCGGTATTTATACTAACACTATGGTGAAGCGCTTTTCATTATCATGTATATTGAAATTTATTTTAAATTTTGGATTTAAGTTTTAATTTACCATATGAAATTATATGATTGTATGAAGGAGCTATCAACCAGAATAATATCTCTCTTCTTTTAGATTTTTTAATTAATTTTTTAGTTTTAATCTCTTAATATAAAAAATAAAATAAAAGGAAACATCTTATAATCTTATTTATAAAGAGTATTTATTTGTAATTTAATTTATAAAAAACTTATTTTAATAGTACTTAATTTATGTGTCATATTTTATTTGGTTATGTCAGCATGAGTTCTAGTACTTATGATTTTATATGTGTAATAACTTAGGGACTAGTGACATAAATAACTTGCGGCCTTCTTCTACCGATCCTCCATAATTACATGCACTCAAAACATCCACAAAAAGGTAATGTCACCAGCCACCGGGTCTTGCCCCGAATGTTTCCATTGCTTCAAATTGCTCAAGTGCTTTCCTTGTCTAATCGTTCGTGATTAGCCGATAGATAAGGGAAGTCTATGAGGTTGTATCGGACTTGGATGTCCTGTAATTTAAAAGAGAACTATAGGAGGTGTAGTTGCTAATCTAATAATTGGCAATCATAAATCCATATTTTCCTTCAAAATTTTATCATAGAAAAAATTGTTTTTAAAGATGAAGATCTTCTGCCGTTTATTTTCAAGTCAATTACAGAGGATTCTAGTTTGACTGTATCTTTTTTCTTTAATCTGTAAAAATCACCAAAGATTTCTTATGCAACTATATTTTTTGCATACATTTCAACAAGGGCAATACCAACCACAACATCCACCATGATTATGTTTTAAAAACATGAAAAACATTCAAAATTTTTTATTTTGTAATTAGAAGAATTATTAAAAAAATTTGTTACGAGGATTTAAAATTATTTTTTGTAAAAATTTTTAAAATATTAAATATTTTTATTTTTATTTTTAATTCATTTAGCCCTATGCTAAAGGCACACATTAACAAAACTCATCATTTTAATGATAAAATGATGTAATAATATATAATTAAATAAGAAATGCAAAACTTTTTTGCATTTACAATAGATCAAAATTGAACTCCTCTTAATTTTTAAGACCTCTTTTTTTTTTGTTGATTAAGGCATCTTTAATTTTTTTTTTAAAAAAGAAGAAAAGAGTTGGGAAGTCAGTTTTGCTTATATGTTGATTCACTTAAAATACAAATCAATCTAATGTAAGTTTAGTTAAACTCAAATATATACTACTTAATATATGTAAGTGTAGATAACATTTATATAGTAGTGTGGAATAAGTAATGACACAAGTCACAGTTAACCTAGAAGAATTAAAGGATGATGCCATAGATATTTTCTTAATAAAATTGTAATTGAAAGCGAGGGGCTGACGATGTTTGTTGAAGTAGCTACTGGTTGCTAGTTGTGTGAGTGGCGGAGACAAGGTTGTTTTATGATACAAGCTAGGATGACATTAAGATAAGAATGCATGTGGCTGTCTTGTAAAGTCTCGATGAAGGGTCAAATTTCCTTGAATTTTTCATGCTATCATACAAAATTACTTGTGTCCTTGCTTTAGTTTTGCAACAGAGGGGCTGCAGAAGAAGAAGATGAGACAAAGCTACACGTTCCATTTTTCCTCTTGACCCTGGCCCCATATCATAGCATAAAGCCCGATAGCTATTATGGCAATAGCAACTCCTTTCATACTGCACAACAAATCAAAATCGAACAACTTATTAGGAAAATCCTGTTGTATTTGGCACTAGTTAACGGTGATTTCCACACATTGCCCCTTTCTCTAGAGATATATATCTTCTAAGATGAAGAGCATCCCCCAGAAATATAGCCCTTATGGCAAGTGCAATGACAATTTCTAAAGGATAAAACATAGCAACATATGCAGCACATTAATCTCAAGTTTAACCACTAATCCAACTAATTATGTACAGAAACTAATTCAATAACTGAATTGATACACGTGGACTGGTTCGTATGCAGGATGTGCTGGTGTGATGATTCTGCTCACTTGTAAGTTTTATGTCCAGGTTCTGATGCCGAAGTGTCCAACATTGATACTGATGTGAAAATGACATTCTGATCTTGGGTGTACAAAAGGTATATATAAGGTGAGATTCTTGTATGGGACAAATGTAGCATGCAAGATTTAGGCATATCTAATTAAAAAGCAACGGGCAACAACTCAATAAGATTGGGCCAACCAAAAGTTTCCTGCCCATTGGCTTGCATTGAGATGTGGCTCCTGAGATTTCTCATGTTACTAGCTTGGTTGGAAGAAAGTGAGCAGCTTGGAGACTGGGTTGGGCCCCACCAAAAGTTTCATGCCCACTAACTGGGCTTGGAGAAGTTATTACGTTAATTATTTCATTTAGAGTTTGGTTGGGTGTGCTTTTAATTTTTTTTTATGTAATTTTTTTTAAAAGATTTTTTTTTTAAAAAAGTTATTTTATATTTGAATATAGTATTTAAAAATTATTTTTTTAATTTATTATATTTTAGATGTAAAAATATAAAAGTATTTTTTAATGGTAAAATTACTTGAAAACATTCAAAAATACTTTTTTTGAAAGATGTTTAGATCAAAAAGTATACTTACAACATATTAAAAGGTCATCTTTAAAAATAAATAACAGATCGAATGAGAGAGTGATTCATCCAAATCAGATCACGTTAATTTAGATAGGCAAAAGAAATTATTAATAATAATAGCGTAAATGATATTTTGTTGGGTGCTTAAATATGAAAGTAGAGTGTCTGAATGTACCTGGCCAATGATGGTGTTAAAGGAAATGAAAAAAACAAAATAGATAGTTGTGAAGAGTCATCAGCTAGCCGTGCAGCACACAGCAGAGAATGAATAAAGAAATGAGGGAATTGGTACAGACGTAGGTTTGTAAGAGTATACAGAGGATAGGGGATGTAATTATTAAAATTAGTTAAAGATATTTTTTTCTAATAAATATTTCTGAACAACTTTTCTATGAACTAAAACAAATCGTTTTTGAGAAATTTCAAAATTCAGCTTTTAAAAAAAACATAATTTATGCTTTTTTAGTATTTTTTTCTTTTTTGACACAAGTTCATCTAAACATGCTAAAATTAAACAAAAGGAAAAAAAAAACATCATACACTACTTTTAGGGATGTATGCGCTATGGGTTCCCATAATCCCCTAATGGTCCAATATGGTATCTAGTATCTACTCATTAAGCACACATCAAGTTATGAAGTCTATAGACTCACTAAATTAGATTACTTAATAACAAGTCTAATAAATTAAATAGTTAATATAATTGTCAATTAAATATGATGTTTAACATTAATTAAGAAACATAAATTTCCTAACATCATTTTTTGAATGAAACTTTCTCTTCATTATTTCATTATTTTTTTGGGATGTGAGCACTCGAGAATGTTTTTAAACATCCAAAGGCCAACAAGCTCGAGTGGCATATAGTAGCAACTCTCTCTCTATATATTGTTTTAACATTGCAGAGAGTTGTCTTTAATCCGTCACAAAAGCACTCAACTCAAAAGGGATAAAAGAAGACACACCAACTTATCATAAAATAACGTGAATATACAAATGTATTGTGTTCAATTAATTTTGAAGCATAACATTAACTTTCAGTTGACTTAAACTATACAGGAAATGCATAGTAAGCATTGTGACACCAGCACACCAATATTCAAATGAATATAACTGGGGAGCACCAATTTGGACTTATTTCTAGTTACATAACAATTGAACACAAATCTTCAAGACCTTCAGTTCAGGACTTGAAATCTTTATCCTCTCATATACATTGCAACACAGCAATTCCAAATGCTCAAGAAGAGGGAATTACTAAGAGTTAAGAAATGAGAAAGATTGGAAAGATGAACAAGACGATTGGTGGTTGAGGAATCGAGCGGTGGCAGTGCGAGGGTGATGGTAGTGTTGTCATAGGCTCGAGTGGCATCCTCAACGGTGGCACAAGTTCCAAGCCATTTATGGGTTCGCTTGTGGGTGTTAGCGTGATTGATTATGGTTGATCACAATTGATTATGATTGAGATTATGATTGATTACGATTATTTTTAGGAATGATTGTAATTGATTTAGTATATAATTATACTTTATTATTTTCATTTCCTGTACACTAACTTTCTTGTATAAATAGATGTTAATCCTTTAGTATACATTCATTCAGAAATATACATAAATTACTAATATTTGTCTTCCTATTTTTATTTTTAACATGATATCAGAGAGTCTAAGCTCTCGGTCTAATCCTGGATTTCAGACTCCAGACTCCGTCCTAGATTCTAGACTTCATTTCAGATTCTATCCTAGATTCTAGACTTAGTTTCAGAGACCATTTCAGATCTCCGTTCAAACATTACTCTAGACTTCCATTTAGACACCTTTCCAGACCCTTCCTAAGGTTTTTTGGTTAGATCTTTCCATTTTTGAAGTTCTTTTCTATCAATTCAACTCCGAAAGTTCAATTTTTGCATTCTTCCTTAGTATAATAGAGAAATCAAACATTGCTCAGTCTCCTTCAGTTGTGCTCATTGCCCCTAGATGTTGCAAATATTGTAAAGACTCATGACACTTGATTGAGAATTGTCCCACATGCCCTCTAAGGTCAGAACAAGTTTCAACTTCATCCCAGTTCTTCTAAGCCTATGCTTGTTGCTATTGCTACTAATGGATCCCCGAGTTCTTTAGTCATACCCCATGCTATTTTTTATACTAATGATCTTGTGTCCATCCTTAAGTGTTTACTATCCAATTCTAGTAATACTTCTTCTACTTTATCAACTACACCAAGTAATACTATATGATACTTTGACTCTACTTGTTATAACCATATGATGTCCACATCTCAGTCTTTTTCATCTCTATCTATTGATGACATTGCATATTCTATAAATACAGCTGATCGATTTCTTATGAATGTTAGTCATAAAGATTCTGTCTCTCTACCTACTATTAACTTACCTAATGCATATCTCATTCTCAAATTAAACTTCAATCTCATTTCTATTAGTCAACTATGTAACCTTGGTTATGAAGTCATATTTTCTTCTTTTGGTTGTCGTATACAAGATCCACGGACAGACAAGTCATAAGGACTAGATGTAAAGTCAGAAGGCTGTTTGAGCTCACTAACCTTCATGTTCCTCATACCTCAAATCTTTATGCAGCATCCACCTTGTCCTCCATTCAACTGTGGCACCAATATCTTGCTCATAGTTCTCTAGGGAAGCTGCGTCCCCTCTTATCTCAATGGGCTCTAGGTTCGGTTAATGAGTTTTTTTACTATACTTCTTGTCAAACTGCTAAATAATCTGTATTTTCCTTTAGTAAAATTTCTTCTATTTCTAAATCTCCTTTTGACCTTATGCATTCTGATATCTTGGGGCCTGTCCTCATACCAAATATGGAAGACAATCGATATTTTGTAATATTTATTAATGATTTTTTTTCATTTTACTTGGATATATTTAATGAAAAATCATTCAAAACTTTCTCAAATTTACATTAATTTTGCTATTATGATCAAAATCGATTTCTCAAAAATAATTAAAGTTTTTCATCGTGATAATGCTTCTAAATATCGTGATTCAAAACTTTTCACCTTTCTTGCTGAACATGGTACACTCTTTGAGTTTTCTTATCCTAGTACCTCTCAGCAAAATGGTCGTACTGAAAGAAAACACAATCATATCCTTGACTCTGTCTGAGCTATGCTCATCTCCTCCTCTTATCTTGAACGTGCTTTGGGTGAAGCTGCTCTTATCGCTGTCTATATCATTAATCGTCTTTTTTTTTTCTATTCTAAGTAATGTATCTCCCTTTGAACATCTCCACCATACTTCTCTAGATTACAACTCTCTTAAAGTTTTTGGCTGTGCTTATTTTGTTCTCCTTCAACCCTACGAGTACACTAAACTTGAGCACCGAGCACATCTTTATTGCTTTTTTTGGTTATGACATTGAACATAAGGAATATCATTGTTAGGATCTAATCTCTCAACACATCTATATCTCTCTCATCTTGTCATCTTCGGGAAAACACCACGTTCTCCTCACTCGAAGTTCAAGTCCTTCCTTCTACTTCAACTCTCTTTTCACTAGCAATTGTTTGTTGATCTATTTCCTAGTGATTTTGATGCAGTTCCTAAAGTGAGCTTCCAGCACTTTCGATGTTTGAAAACCACTCCCGATGACGTTGTTTTAGACGTAGATCCTGCATCTGTCATTGCACCCCTCTTCTTTCTGAGCGTCCAACTAGGGTAAGAACTTAGCCTACTTATCTTCATGATTATCTTTGTTTTTCTACCATGCTTCACTTACATGAACCTCAGTCTCTATCAAGAAGCCTCCATAGATCCTTATTGGCAAGACATACTATGCAAGAAGAGTTATAGGCTTTGGAGAAAAGTAATACTTGGGACCTTGTCGATTCTCCTTCTGGTAAGGTACTTGTGGGATGTAAATGGATGTTCAAGATCAAGACTCGTTCTGATGGCTCTATTGAGCACTATAAGGCTCGTTTGGTTGCCAAAGATTTCACTCAAGAATATGACATTAATTATAAAGAGACCTTTTGCACTTGTTGCTCGCATCACTTCAGTTCGTACTCTCCTTACTATTGCAACCACTCAGAAATGGGCTCTAAATCAGATGGATGTGTAGAATGTCTTTCTTAATGGTAATTTGGAAGAAGAAGTTTATATGCGTCCACCTCTTGGTTACACTTGTCCACTAAATAAGGTTTGTCGTCTTTGAAAGACTTTATATGGTCTCAAACAAGCACCTCGACCTGGTCGTTTGCCAAGTTTTACAGTACTATTAGTTAGTTTGGTTTTTCTTCCAGTACTTATGATTATGATTCTCTTTTCTGTTTACTCACAAAACTTATAGAGGTACTGTTATGTTGTTTCTCTATGTTGATAATATGATTATTACTGGTGATGATACTATTGGTATTACTGAGCTTAAACAGTTCTTGAGTCAGCATTTTAAGATGAAAGATCTTGGACCTCTCAGTTGTTTTTTGGGTCTTGAAATCCTTTCTTATCGATGACATTTCTTTGTCTCAGCTAAATATGTCTCAAGTCTTATCTCTCAAGCCGATCTCACCGACAGTCGCACCGAGTCCACTCCTCTAGAATCTAATGTCAGGTTTACACATTTGTATGGTATTATACTTGATGATTCTACTCTCTATCGACAGTTGGTTGCCAATTTTGATTTATCTTATTGTTACTCGTCCAAACATTTCATATGCTATTCATTTAGTCAATCAGTTTATGTAAGCTCCGAGCACTACTCACTATGTTGTTGTTCTTCATATTATTATTCAAGATATAAAAAGAAACTCTCTCGAAGTTAGGGCTTCATTTCTCAACCAACTCCTCTTTGGTCCTCCAAGCTTATTCTAATGTTGATTTGGGTGGAGATCCCATTGATCGCTGATCCACTTACTTGTTCGATGTATCTATCTTGGTGATACACTTATTTTATGGTGAAACAAGAAACAGACTTTCATCGCACACTTCAATTACTAAAGCAAAGTATCGGGCAAGCTGACACCACATTTGAAATACTTTGGTTAAGTTTGTTCTTCATATTATTCAGTATATAAAAAGAACTCTGTTTTATGGGCTTCATTTCTCAACCAACTCCTCTTTGGTCCTCCAAGCTTATTCTAATGTTGATTTGGGTGGAGATCCCATTGATCGTTGATCCACCACTGGCTACTGTATCTATCTTGGTGATACACTTATTTTATGGTGAAACAAGAAACAAACTTTAACTGCACACTTCAATACTAAAGCAAAGTATCGGGTAATTGCTGACACCACATTTTAAATACTTTGGTTACGTTGGCTTCTTGAAGACTTGGGTATTTCTCAGTCCTCTGCCACTGCTCTTTACTATGATAATAGGAGTGCTATTAAGATTGCTCACAATGATGTTTTTCATGGACGCACCAAACATATTGAGATTGACTACCACTTCATTCGTCAACACATTCTTCGTGGTGCTCTTCGTCTCATTTCCATTGGTACTCTTGACCAGCCTGTTGATCCGTTCACCAAAGCTCATCATCCTGGATGGTTCTACACTGGTTTCCAAACTTAAATTAGTTTCTTCTATACTCACTTGAATTTGAGAGAGAATGTTAACGTGATTGATCATGATTGATCACAATTGATTATGATTGAGATGATGATTGGTCATGATTATTTTTAATGATGATTATAATTGATTTAGTACATAATTACACTTTATTATTTTTCCTTTGATGTACAATAGTCTTCTTATATAAATCGAGACTAATCTTCCTGTATATATTCATTAAAAAATATACACAAGTTACTAATATTTGTCTCTATATTTCTTTTTCTAACCGTGGGGTTCTAAGATCTCAGGCAATCTACTTGCCCCAACTACTTTTAGAGAGTGGTGGCAACAATTGGTTTGGTTGCTTGAAATGGGTGGTGGCCCTCAGTTTTGTTTCTCGGAGTGGGTGGTGGCCGCCAAGTTTTTGGTTGTTTAGAGTTGGAGTAGAAGAGAGTGAAGCACTTTTAACTTTAAAAATCTTTATTTTTAACTTTAAAAGTCTTTATTTAGGAAGGCAGGCTAACTCACTCACTTTCTTCAAGCCAAGCCACAAGCCATAGGACCCAGTATTATTGAGTTGTTGCTTTTTAATTGGATGTACCTAAATCCTACGTGTTACATTTGTACCCATACAAAAAATTCTCATATGTATGTGTATGTAGGTGTATGATTCTAGCAATACACCTCACTGTAGGCTAGCTAAACTAAGTAACAAACCCAACTAACTACTGTAACTAATCTCAAGTTTAACCAGTAATCTAACTAATTATGTACAGCAACTAATTCAATATCTGAATTGATACACGTGGACTAGTTTGTATGCAGGATGTGCTGGTGTGCTGATTATGCTCACTATCAGATCCAGGTTCTGATGGTGAAGTGTCTAACAGATATCACAAAAATTGCCTACAAATGAACCATCTCATAACAGAAATTGTAAACTAAGGTAGTAAGTGCAAATTGTATAAACTTATTGTTCAGCATGATATAGTTATTTTTTTCTGAAGTCCATACTTACTGAATAGAATATAGATACCAACTCCATATCAGGTTTAAGAATCCGTGGTTTCGGATTTTCCTCTGCAGTGGAAGCTACTTTGGCAGATAGGATAACAACGAAACTGCAACAAACGGCTCCACCGGACAGTCCTTGATAGTCCAGGTCTGCATAATGTAGAAAAAGAAAGATTTTTTTGTTATAAGTTGCAAGGACAAAGTGCCTGCTATTCTAATGTTTGAGTAACTTACCTGGATGATAAGCAAGATTGAAACACAAAAGCTACCAGCTGCAAGGAGAACGCCTCCAAGTAGCCACTCTGATTGGCGTGATGAGAGGAAACTCCCACGCAGCAGTGTAGCAAATTGTTTGGCAACATATCACTAGTCTAAGTCACGGTAAATTTTACAGGATATTTTTATTTATTTTATATTATTTTATTTTAAATTAATATTTATTAATATCTTATCTATTATTTCAAGTAAGAATATGAAGATAATTTTTTCAACAACTTTAAACCTAAAACACTTATAAACAAAAAATTCGCAATAAGAAAAAGAATAAAGGCACAAAAAGAATAATGCCACAATAAAATTGCAATTTGAAAGATCTGAATGAAAACATAGAAGAAAAAGATTAAGAAATTGAAACATGAAGAAATTGTCATGACCATACGTTCAAATTTAAAACTAAATGATGATTGAAAATCCGTTAATTGATTCCTTATAATATAATAATGATAATTTATTGAATTTATTAATTGATAAAATAAATTATTGATAATAATTATGATTTGATTGAATTTATAAATTAAATTTAAATGAATATTAACATTCAATGAATATTAAGTAATTTTTAGATATTATACAACTGTCTTAAATTAGATGTATAACAATTTTAGTGTAACTTTGAGCCGAAAGATAAATATTAAGAAGTTTTGAATGAAGTTCTTATATTAAGTATTATAATAAATTAATAAAAGATTTACTGTTGTAATATTTTTATTCATCTTTCAGTTTAAAAAATGATTATATATTAAGAGGAGAATTAAAAGTCTAATCAAATGCAATTAAAGATCTTGAAGAAATAGATAAATAGATAAATAGACTCCGTAATATCATTCTTTTCAGTCCCAGTTGCTCTAAATTGAAAGACACTTTCATAAACACCCTGACTTTTGAACATTCGAGATTATTGGGTCTCAGATTTCATTGGTGGTAAGTGAATGGTTGTAATAACTTCATGAAAATTTAGATGCGGCTTCACAAAGTGGTGGTTGAACTAGTTAGTAATGAATTTATAGCCTTTGACCTTAATCAAAGTGTTCGCTCTATATATACGTGATTTGATCTCATAGCATTTCCAATCTATATTATATCTCTATTTTTAATTCTTTCTAGTTGATAAACCATGGCTGCCCGTGGAAAGCTTGAGGTAAACATTGAGTTAAAGTCTAATGCAGACAAGATATGGGGAACCATTAGGGACTTTGCAAATGTATTTCCTAAGGTCTTCCCAAATCATTACAAAAGCATTGAGCTTGTTGAGGGTGATGGCAAGGCTGTTGGTTCTGTCTACCACGTAATAACTTGTGGCGAAGGTAAAAACTTTCTTCTTCTCAGGGAGGGTGAAGGGCTAGCTATTTTCTTTGTTTTTTCTACCCCGTATGTGGAAGTCCACCCTAATACTTGTAATTTGGGCTACTTCTCTCTTTCTCTGATCTCTTAATAACCTTGCTATAACCACATTTATTGATATTATTATTAATTATATTCATGTTTGGCTATTGATATTATGATATTTTAGTCCATTTTTCACTGATCATTTGACCTATGACTTAAATTTTTAACCTCTTTATCTTTTTTTTTTTAAACATGCTATAACCTCATGTATTGACTTTGTTTGGCTATTAGCATTAAAAAGTAGATGAAAATCAGCTGTGGAATAAGAAATTTCGCTCTTTGTATTTTGATTTGTTCTCTGGTTGTTTACGTTCCAGGTTCACCACTTGCAAAATCATTCATGGAGAAGATTGAGTTTGTTGATGATGCAAAGAAGACAATAACCTTTGATGTGTCTGGAATTAATGGCGACGTCGTCCAGTATTGCAAAAAATTCAAGGGACACGTCAGTGTAACACCCAAAGGAGATGGAAGCGAGGTGAAATGGACCGCTGAGTATGAAAAGGCTGCTCAAGAGGATCCTGATCCAACTATCCTCATAGAACTTGAAATCAAGACCTTCCAAGAATTGGATGCTTATGTTCAAAACGCATAGAGGTTCGATGCCATTGAAGGGCTAGTACTTTGGTATATGGATTATTAGATAATGTGGTGGTATATACCAAAATTAATAAATAATATAATCTTCATATAATATATAAAGAAAAGATATATATATATATATATATATGTTTTCATATTCTGACATAGAAAAATATGTTTAAAAATTTACTATATAACAAATACATAATTTCAATAACTATCAGTGATATCTCATGTTACAGTTTAAAAAAAATGTACATGTATCGTCAAGTCTAGATTAAATTTATTGTCCACACATATAAATATAGAAATTTATAATCGCATATTAATTACCTTGACATATATACATTTGTATAACATCCCTGACAAATATAAAATGAGAATAAGACACATTATTCGGATAGCCAAATGGTTATTCGAATAGAGTCCTTGCTGGGCAAATACGAAAGAGCAAACATGTCATTCAAATAAGCTATTTGTTATTCAAATAAATGAGTATCAAGTGTACATATACAAGTTGAAACAAAGTGAGTTATTTGAATAAGGTTTCCATTATTTGAATAAACTAGCTATATTAGTATGTGGGAAATAGCCAATTATTCGAATAAAGCAGCTGATCTAAAAAAAAATAGGAAACACATAGCAGAATGAAAACCAAGTTTAGTTCTTCCTTTAGTTTTGGTACTTCAGTTCAATAGGTTCTCATGGAACTAAATTGATGAAACAAGATGAATTAGGTAAGCATGATGAGATCATTGAGAGACAAGTGTCAAAAAGGAAGACACTTGAAGTCATGAAAATTCTAAAAATAATACAAGTGTCAAGTAAACAAAAGAAAAGATGATATATGGTTTACATGACAAGTATTCAAGAATTTAATGAAGGTGATGAAAGATTGATGAGGTAAGCAAGCCAAATGTTAAGAAAGGAAGCTATGGAATCAAAGTAATGATTACATGAAGTAAATAAAGGAAACAAATGGCATAAAGATGGATGAAAACTTAAGGCTTACGGCCAAGTGTTCAAATAATGATTATAGGTGAAGTAAGTTTGTGATATAAGCAAGACAATTGTCAAGAAAGGAATGATAAGGCTTATGGAAGAAGCCATTTAGTGGATAAGTTAGAAGGAACTTATGGAAGAAGCTTCTTAGTTAGTAAGTTAGAAGGAGCTTATGGGAGAAACTTCTTACTTAGAAAGTTAAGAAGGCTTATGGGAGAAGCCACTACTAACTTAATAAGAAAGTTAAAATAAACAAATAAAAGAAAAGAAAGAAGAATAAATTATATGTAAATGAATGGTATAGTCTACAAGTTATTATGCTAAAATTATATTAAAGGATCTAGAAGTGATAATTACAAATCTTGCATCCTTATGGTCCTAAAGTCACATGGCCACTCATCAATAGACAACACATCCACACCCCACAAGAAATGGTGCAACGTGAGGCAGCTAGAGAAATAGAACGAAACAAGAGCTAAAGAAAGAAATAGAAAAGTGATGGGTGAAGGATTAGCAAAGGCTTGAAACATAAGCCATTTCACGTTGAAGGAAGAAATGATTACGGAAGGAGATTTTTAAGGAGAGCCAATTCCCCTATGACACCTAACATCCCTTAAACGTGAAGCAGCCCAACTTGAGCCCTATAAATACCTTATCTCCTTTTCATTCATGACACAACACCCACCCACCCAAACACTTAAAAACAACGGCTCTATTTCTGCAAGTTTCACTCATTCATTTCTAATCAAACACCAACTCTCTCTTTTAACAAATTATAAATCAATTCAGAGGTAAGAAGTGTAAAAAACACTACCCTTTCTTCTCTATCTCTTAATATCATACCTCTTAGTCCATTATTTTCACTCATTCATGAAGCCCTATTTTTATACCAATGCAACAGTGACAATTTAGTTTCTGTAGAATGGTATTTTTAACTGTGTTATTCGAATAAGACTTTGCTTATTCGAATAAGCTCATAAAAAATGTAATAATAATTTATTTTTAAATGACTTTATTCGAATAAACTATTGTTTATTCAAATAAAGCTTTACAGCAAGCAAAAATTTGACATTCTGCCATGGGTTTATTCAAATAAGATATTAATTATTTGAATAAATGCTTTTCTGAAGGTTATCAGATTTTGAATATGAAACTTATCATCACTCTTATTTACTATCTTATTAATTATTTTAAATTTAACTGTGAAAATCTTATTTATTTACCAATGCTTTTGTGATGACTATTATATACTTGTTCCTTTAACTGTACTATTCATCATAATAACTTTACTATATCTGTTCATTTTAAGTATTTTTATGAAAAAGTTATATTGTCCCATGATAAAAAAAATGAATTAATGTGTAAAAAAAATATTATTGTAGTCGTGATGAGAGGATTAAGGGACAACTTAATCAATTAGAGATTATTATTGTGACCATAATGAGAGGATCAAATGACGCCTTGGTCATTTTATTGTGACCACGATGAGAGGATTAATGGATGCCTTAATCATTTTTAATGATTGTGGTCATAACCTTAATCATTTTTAATGATTGTGGTCATGATGAGAGGATTGGGGGATGCCCTAATCAAGTTATTATGGTCACGATGAGAACATTGGGGGACGCCTTAATGAAAAAAAGAGGCACATTTGATTAATGAAGAAATGAAATACATTTGATTAAGAATATTGAAATGAGACTATAAAGAGATGATGTAATGAAAATTTTGAGTAACGATGAGAAAAGAATATTTCGTTGCTTATTTTAAGAAGTTGAGTTATTTATTTGAAGTAAATACTCATTTTTTATTATTTACTCTTTTTAACTTATTTTACTGATATGAAGAACAGAGAAATTTTTGAGATTTATCAATCTTACTCAATTGTTTATAATAAAGTATTTACCCTTATATTTTAAATTTTACATAACTTATTACCATCCAATTTTGTTTCTCAAATATTAATTGATTTATTTGTGAACTCTTAGATATGATTTTAGAAATAGAGAATGGTAAATGATAAATGTATACCTGTTTTTGCATCTTGCTATTGAAATTTTTATCTCATCCCTTTTATGGTGTAACATTTGAGATAACACTGACAATTAAAGTTCAGGTAGATTTTCGAATGCAGAGCTAAATGATTGTTTCTTCATTACTATATTGTGGAATTATTTTGTCCACCCTTGAATAAATAGATGTAGTAATAAAAATTTATAAATATGTATTAGTGGCACCTTGAAGCCTTTTGTAAGCATTATTTGGAAGCGGTGGTGTTAAATTCCATTGTGTAAAATATTATACTTAAAGGTTAGTAGTAATAATAACAGTATTTTTGCATAGCGTTAAGTTTAAAACCGCATTAAATCATAAAATCAAATTAATTAAAAAATTATAAAAAGGTTGGATGTTACACTTTGCATATTAAATTCATATTCATATTTAAAAAATTCAAAAAATTCTCACATATCTTTAATTGACCACGTTATTAATTATTTTCATTAGTTATTGATCTTAAAATCTCAAAATTTTCGTAAGTATCTAATATTATCTTTACTATATATGTACCATCAACCTAAATTAATTAATTATATTTTCAAATTGCTAAATTTATTTTATATTATTTAGAAAACTTCAATATATGCATCATAGAGAGTGAAAATTTTGCATAAAAATATAATAAATTAATTAAATATAATTTATTATGAGAAACTAAGAAAATTTTAAGTGTTTTTCTAAAAAATTTCGTTCATATATATAATATATAATATTTAAATATTTTATATTTATATTTCTTGACATTGAAAACTTTAAATGAAAATATATTAATATTTACATATATGAAATAAAAACTTTATAAGAAGACATGATAAAATCAATTAAAAAATTCATATTTATAATAAAAGTTTGTTTAATAAGATCGTTTAAATGCAATTGAAAACTCGTATCATATAACATTGAAGTTTTATTAATGTTTTGAGTAAAATTGTTTGTAGGAGTTGAGATAATTTTTGTAGACAAATAATGGAAGAAATTAACCTCAATGAGAGCATTAATGGAGCATATGTAATAGGCGAGTTATAGTTTTATGTCATATTGTAATAGATTGACTTTGTCAAAGAGAATAAGATTAAAGAATCTAGAAAATCATATGTCAATTGATTGATTTAACTAATGTGTTATTTTATTTAGTCTACTTAAATTGTTGTCGCGACCGGGATCGCGGTGAAAAATAGCAACTCAAAGGATTTTAGAAAATAGAAATGGAGTCGCCACCAATTTTATTTTAACTTAGGAAAAATTGAAAAACTTTTCTTTGAAAATGATCTTTGGAACCAGATTGGATTCGGAAGTCAGTTATGGATAGGGAAGGGCAGAAACTTAATCCCACAGCACCCCTAACACACCCATTCTAAAATGATACCTTAAGTTAATTATGCAAATTCTTAACAATCCTTGAACATATTTATTTTACCCCTTTTGCAAACATTGTAACTATTTATAAAAAAAAGGAAACCACAAAATTATGAAAATTTAATTTTGGCTTGACAGAAATAAAATTCTACTCCTACGTACCCTCGGGTGCAATGAGGAACTTAAAGTCACATAGTTCTTTATAAAATAAGTTTGGGTTGATTGTTTTTTAATTAAAAAAAGAATTTTATTTGAAAACAAATTCATTCTTGCACGAGGTTCAAGTTAGTACTAGGCTACTCAATAAACCCTTATGATCCAAACGACATTGAAAATAGCATCCGCTATTCAATCATCATCATTGGTCATTGCATGGATTAAAAGATTTTTTTTTAAGGCATGCACGAGGACAAACAAGTAAACACAATTTTTCATGAGTTAAATAAATAAATAGAAAAGAAACAAGATCAAATATAAACATCACAAATCAAACAACTCAAAATAAATTTTATTTTATTTTCATATTTTTTTATCTTTTTTATTTTTTTATTTTCTTTATTTTTTACCTTTTTTTTTGCTTTTCATTAATCACGAAACACAACACAAAACATACTATAAAGTGAACATCAAACAAGAATTAATCCTAAATGACAAACAATTAAACTCAAAATACATTTTTTTATTTTTTTTTTTTTTTTTCATTTTTTCTTGACACATTTTTTTATTTTTTTGGTATTTTTTTATTATCTAATCCTATGCATTTTGTCCCTACATTTTTTTTATTTACCTATTTATTCTTTACTAAGTCTCTAAACTAAAAATAATATCTAATCTTAACCCAAAAAAAAGAACTCAGCCCACTCAAAACACTATTCCATTACCAATCTTTTTATTTTCATTTTTTTGTTTTTTTTTCGTATTTTCTAACTTAAAAACATGGGCTGCTGGCCCAAGATGATTTAGTTCAGACTAAAAACCAAAAAAAAAAAAAGTTAAAACTCAAAACTGTAGAAAGCCAAAAACAGAGAAAGAATAACCTCCAAACACCAAGGCAACGGCACAAAGGGGAGCTCGTGGTGCTGGGTGGATGAACGGCTGGGCGTGGGTGGAGTGTTGCGGATTTGGGCTGGTTTTGGAGAGGTGGCTGTGCGGTGGTGCGGGTGAATGAGGTGGGTTCGTGGCTGACGTCTGGGCGGTGCGCGGCTGCGAGATCTGGTGCGACGGAGGTGAAGGGCGCACCTGACTCACGGTAGAGGCGAAAGTCGTCCGATTCGTGGTGGAGGAGAGCGGGTTTGGTGGTTGGAAAAAAAATAACGAAGCTTGGGGCTAGGTGTTGTGGTTTGGCCGTGCAAGGGCAGTGGAATGATGGAGGATGGTGGTGTGATGGTGGAGCTTGAGATGTGTGGGAATTTCTTTCTTTTTTATGGAGGTAGCAGAGGGTGATTTTTGGTGGTTGTGGGTGGTGGGTTTATGAGTAAGTGTGTTTTCAGGTGGCATTTCTGTTTGGTGTTTGGTCATGGAAGTGAGGAGTTGGGTTGAAGTAATGGTGGTCACGGTGGATGAGGAAGGTGAGGTTGGATGGAAGGTTGATGGGAATTTTGGGTTTGTTGGGGTTGAAGAAGATGTTTAAAGTGAAGGGTGGTGATTTCCATCTTCAACTCGGTTGAAGGTGATGGAATGGTGAGGTTGAAGGTGGTGGCGAAGGAGTTATGGAGGGATGATGTTGAGAATGAAGTTGAAGATGGGTGCGATGCCTATTTGCTATCTTTGCTTTTGTTCACGGTGCTTTCTTTCTCTTTTATTTTTTGGTTACTTTTTACTTTTGTTGAGTGGGTGAAGAGAGTGACCCCCCTACCTTGCTTTTGGCCTTTTCCCCCCTCTTTTTTATTACGTGAGATCCAGTAAAAAAGTGAAAAAAGATAGTGTAAAATAATAAAAAATGCGTGTGCGCGTGAGTGAAGCGTGAAGTGAGTGAATTTTAATTTGCAATTGTTGTAAAAGTGTGTGAGAGTGAGCATTTGTGTGTGTGAAAGAGAAAAAAAGTCTAATCCCCAAAAAAAATGAAAATATAATTTTAATAAACCAAAATATTTTGTTTTTGTTTTCTATTTTTTTACATTTTTTTAATCAAAGGTAAAAATTGAAAGTGTTCTCATTGTGCATAAAAATATTTTTTTTGTTGATTACGAATGAGATTTTTTCATTTACTTTATTGTTTCTTATTAGAAACAAAAAGTTAAAAATTCTGTGATTTTTTTTTTTCATTTTTGTTACTTCTCTTCAAAAAGATAGTAAAAACTTTTATATAATATGTTGTAGAGAATTTGTTCTAAAATAATCCAGCTTTTGCCAACCATTGCAATGCATGAAAGGATAAATGCAAAAAAATGGGAACAACGATAGGAATAAAAAAATGCAATAAAGGACCAATTAAATTAATCTTGCAAATCAAGAGTAAATAGGTAAAATTTAAAAATGCATGGAATGCTAACATGGAATCAACCCCGAACCTCAAAAGTATCTTTTAGGTGTCCAATTGAATTCCAAAAAAATGCATGGAATGCATGGAGCTGGAATGCGCTCAAAAGAAATTAAAAATGCAGGAGTCGATGCTCTCAAAGAAATTAAAATTTGCTCTTTAATTATGTTGGTCCATTTTTATTTTATTTTTTTATTTGTTATTTGTTTCATATTATTGTACATTTTGTTTGTATATATTTAAATGCTTTGTAAATAAAAGCGAGTCATGCTTGTAGGCTTAGAAAAAAATTGGGACCATTGGTGATGAAAAGCTCAAATTGAAAAATGCATGGGTGAGGATGGAGGAGCCTTGCTCAAAAGTGTTGGTGAAATTAAAATGACATGGGCCGATGGGCTCAGAAAAAATGTAGATAAATTAAATGCATGGAGCCGATGATGCTCACCAAAATACCCCTTTTCCTCTAAAATGAGAATGCATGGAGCCGATGCGCTTCATTTGCAATGTTCCAAAATGAAGATATCGATAAACCTCAAGCATGAATAAGGGAAAAATGACTCTAAAATGGAGAGTACGGGGTTGTCGGTGAAGAGTCTAAAGAATTCAAGCCAAGGAAGGAAAATGCATCGTGAGGATGTTCCTTTACCTCCCTTAAAAAGATAATGGAGCCATGACTTTGAGCAAAACGATAAAAGGAGGCTCGTAATGTGTCGTGTAGCATGAGAAAAAAGAAGATTTAAAAAGGATGGAGATATCTCATGACCTCCAAAAAAGCTATGCTCCATTTTTGGGACCCCTCATATCGGTGTTTTACTTTAAATTTGACTTGGTACCCACGATTGAGGAGTATGCTAGGTTTCTTCGTGCCAAAGGACAAAGTGTACTCACATGACCCTTAAGGATTTTAATTTTAAGATATCTTGATCCGGACAAGTACATTTTCTAGATTCGGAGTTCTTTTGAGGATTTTTTTTTTCTAGCCCTCTTTTATTTTAATTTTCCCAAGATTTCAAATAGATTTTTTCAGATTTTTTTTTTTTTTATTTTATTAAAAGTCCTTTGAACCAACATTGACTTTTGGAAAACTTTGATATGCCAACGTTGAAGTGCTTTAACCATCCAAAAATCAAAAAAAGATGTCATATGCTCTTCTATTCGTGACTGGCCTCCCTAGAATTGAAGCAATGGAGTTTTTTCCTTCTTTTCCTTTCTTTATTTTTTTTTTTTTTTTTTTGCTCTTTTTTCATTCCGATGACTCATTTCAAATTTGAAAATGAGGAATGAACCATATAAAATTCATTGAAGATTGGAAGGAAAAATTTTGTGAATATTTAATCTCTCTCGTAATTTAATTGATTCTCCCAACTACTTGATACTCAATCACCAATTTAATGAACCCAATGACTACTACTTTTCAATACATCTCTTTAATCCTTCAAAAATTTTGCCCCAAGAAATAGCCAAGTCAAGAATGCCAACGAAATTGCCCTCCAATCGTGGGAAGGATGGATCAAATGCAATTCAAAATTGAATGACATTTGGAAAACCTTCAAGGCATATCTTGGAAAGCCAACTTTCCTTGAGATTTTGCTTATTTATTTGCCCTAACTTTACTTAGAAATCTCCACCATTCAAGAAAAGGGCAAGAGAAATTTTCAAGCTACACCAGGGCTCTTTTCCGGGTTTTTTTCTTTTTTTCTTTTAAATTAGTTCTTGTTTCGATTTTCAATGTAATCGAGCTTTTTCTCTCCTTTTTTTTTTTTCGAGTACCTCCTCTTCCATCAATTGGGAATTCCAAGTTCTCTTCGATCTGAATCTCTACATTCATTGCATTTTCTTTTTCAGAGATTGCCATTAGATGGTCAAATCATAATGTTGTACTCATGTTCACCTTACCAGAAGCATTACGTAACAGACACTCATGGATTCAAAAAGTACAACAAAGAAGAAGCGAACAACTTCAGATTGTTCTTCAAAGTTTGACTACAGAAAGAATATTATTTACAAAGGATAAAGACACAAGAAGTAGAATAGCAAGAAAGTCAAAGGGTTTTTTTTCTTTTTTTTTTCAATGGATGGACGTGATTGATCTAAACTCGACAACTGGAAATCATGACTATTATTTTATCGGTATATACAAAAGTCTGCCCTCCTATAGGTATCAAATGAATTTGGCTCAAAGTATGTTATTTACGAACAAAAATCGCCCAAGTGTAGGCCATTTAACAACAAAAATTTGCCCCAGTGTGGGACAATTGAATTTTTTCTTTTTTCTTTTTTTTTTCTTTTTTTCCTTTTTTTTAAAACAATAAACTAGATACTTAGATGAACATAATCTTTGTCTCAAAATTAAAGTTAATGAAAATGACAATAACCCCTCATTGATTAGAATGGACTTTTTGAGACTTGTAACGTGACCAAGGCTAGGGGTTATGAAAGAAAAGATATAAGGTTCAAACAAGTGTTTAAGGGTTGAATGAGACCAAGGATCCTTGTTCAAAGTTAAACTTTGTCAATCAAAGGAGTTTTGCCCAGGGAGACAGGCAGCTTGCCCAACCATGGCTGCCTTTGTACTTTCAAGCGCACTTTTCTTTTCATCGCTCTTCATTTCTTCCTTTTTTTCTTTTCACTTTCTTTCATTCACCCTTGTCATGACTTATTTCATCTCATTTTTTTTTCTCTTATCTCCTTTTTTGGTTTTTTTGTTTTTTTTTCTTTTTCCATTATGCTTCAAAATAGTCACCATGACAATCAACTTTTGCTTTGTATCATCCCCTAGTGTAGGGGTGATCCTTATCGATGGTTTATTAAAGAAATTTTCAAGCTCAAAAAGGATAACAAGAGATAATGAAAAGATGAATTCTTATAAAGGATAGAGAAAGATGGTCAATCTTCATTTCAAATCGTGATTGTTCATTTTCAAAAAAATTAATTTAGAGACAAAAAGCTAATGCACACCAAGTGATTGCTTCAATGTTTCTTTTTTTGTGTTCATTCTTTTTTTTTCTTTTTGCAAATGGCACTTGCACACGTGGACCTTATGACTATTGACATCTATCAAAGTAAGGATTGTTAAGAATTGGAGTCCAACGGGGTTCAAACAAAAGGAAGACACTTTAAATAAACAAGAGAAAATAGAATGACCAGAAAGACCATGAAAATGACAGGAAAGAAGATATGCTTGAATCCATGCAAAATCATTACATTAATGTTTTAAAAAAGTTAACATAAGTTCAGCACCACAAAAGTCTAAGATGACAATCACATCAATTAACGCCTCAGATTGCCAATTGTTCAGAGGTTTCTAGTTGATGGAGGGCGAACAGTATAGGCAGGGTAAGATGGTGGGTTTCCCATTTTAGTTTTGCATGTAGCTCACTTTTGATTCCTTTTCCTTAGAGTTCCTTAGAGGAAAAACTCATTCTTGAAACTACTTTCATCATTGCCAACTATCATTGCCAGTTGGCAATTTACTTGTTTTTACCAAAATTTCAATCCTCTCCCCGGCAGCTATTAACTTAGCAAAGTCTAGATAAACAGGGCCTGCCATTGTCTCAATATAAGGAGCTCCCAAAGTCCCTAGAAAATATGAGCACATTTTACAACGACAATGGTGGTTGCACTTGTTTCAGTGTTGCGAGAGCTCTCCATCTCGGGTATATTGCTTGAAGGCTTCCTCATTTTTCCTTTGCATTGAGCCCAATTGTTCCCTAGGCAGGAGTCGCATCTAGATTGAACTTGTATTGATCCATGAATAGATCAGCCAATTTCATTCAACGAGAAATCTTAAAGCGGTCTAATTGAAGATACCACTCTAAAACGGAGCCTGTAAGACTCTCGTGGAAAAAGCTAATGAGAAACTTATCATCCTTGGACCAAATAGCCATCTTGGTTCCATAACTGATCAAATGAAACCGAGGGTTACCACTCCCGTCATACTTGGTAAAATGAGGAATCTTGAAGTCTTTAGGGATTATGACATCCGTGGTAGGACATAGTTCTTCTATTCTAAGCGGTCCATAAGCACTGGGGCCCTTGATCGCTTTGATTTGCTCCTCCATCATTTCCTTCCATTCTTCTTCCATCTTATCCTTCTGAATTGCCGCATGACCATTCCCAGCAGGAAGTCCTATTGTCACTGGGATGGACATACATGGTTGTTCCCATGTGAAATCAGCATTACCATGAACCTCATTTCGAGTATCCTCTGAAGAACGATACCCTTCTCCGATAGGAATTACTAGCGGTGCAGAGTATCCAAGGTTCTTCCCACAACAGGCATCTCAGTGATCATCTCGGGGTTTGTCCTCATGGAAGTGATAGTTGGTAGGCGCGGATGTGCCCCAGTCACTTTTGTGCTTCCGGCCACCCCAATCAAGGTGAGAGTCTCTCTCATGGCCAATAACATTTCCTCCATTCTTCTCATAGACTCTGTCATTTCATCCATCCTCCCTTTAACCTCATCAACTTCCATACTCAAGTTTCTCCCTTCCTCGGGGTTATTAGCAGCCATTCTGATATGAGATCTAGGATTGTGAATTTGGATTTGATTGGTCTCTTCTTTCCTAGGCTCTACAATGGTTCAAACCAATTTGATTTATTAAAACAAAATAACATTTAACAAAGAATGAGATGAGATGCATGAGATGCATAAAATGAATGAACTTTGAAAACACTTTTTCATTTTTCTTCTCCTAAAAAAAATGTTATGTCATGAAAATGCAAGATGTTTTTTTTTTTGAATGCTAGGGATGCTATGAAAATGCAAGATGCTCTTTTTTTTTTTTAAAGTGGAAATGTATGATTTTTCTTATAATGCTAAGAATGTTGTGAAAATGCAAAATGATATTTTTTTTTTTTTTTATAAAAAAATGCTATGAACGTCATGAAAATGTAAATTGAAGTGTTTTTTTTTTTTTTTTTTTTTTAAGAATGCTATGCAAAGGTAAGATGATGTATCCTTTTTTTATTCATTTCAATTTTCATTTTTTTTAATGCTATGAATGCCATGAAAATACAAGAGATCGTTTTTTTTTTTTTTAGAATGCTAAGTATGTTATGAAAATGCAAGCAATGAATAGCTTTTTTTTTTCTTTATTTGATTTTTTTTAAATGCAAGAATGAATGATATGAGAAAGCAGATAAATAAAGAAGAAGAAGTACGCTCCCTTTTGTACCCTAATCAAGTGGAACCTAAGATTTGACAGTCATTATGTTCAATCTATCAGTGCAAGATTTTTCGAGACAGTCTAAATTTCTAAAAAGTCATGGTTCCCAGATTGCCCTTATCTCAAAAGACAAGGACCCAATTCATGGATTAATCATAAGTTGGGATAAACCCTCTCAATATGATTCATCCATGATAATGATAATAATCTGAGTGGTGTCTCAACAAATGTCAAGTGAGCATAAAGCCCCTCAATAACAAAAGCCAAGACCCCTCCTACTCCTCAAGTTCGCACAGACTCGGGTATAGAGCCCAAAAAGTGTGTGAGGTACTGTGATGATGACGTGTGTGAGGGAGCATACCAACCTATACAAAAATTTAAAAGACCAAAATACCTCAAACCTACAAAAGCATATATACAATAGCCAGTAAGCAATCATCTATCTTAGGGTTTCAACAATTAAACACAAAATATATACAAGTAAATTATGTCAAAAGTAACACAAAATAATGCTATCGGATATTTACATAAAAATAAAATCTATTTACAAACAAAAAGAAAACAAAAACAAGGATAAAAAAGGATAAAATAAATAAATAGAGATTATTAATAATTTGCACAACTAACAATAATAATAGAAGGCCGACTCTCCAAGTATCCCGAAGGAGTCGCTATCGTCGCGACCGGGATCGCGGTGAAAAATAGAAACTCAAAGGATTTTAAAAAATAGAAATGGAGTCGCCACCAATTTTATTTTAACTTAGGAAAAATTGGAAAATTTTTCTTTAAAAATGATCTTTGGAACCAGATTGGATTTGGAAGTCGGTTATGGATAGGGAAGAAATGGAAACTTAATCCCACAGCACCCTAACACACCCATTCTAAAATGGTACATTAAGTTAATTGTGTAAATTCTTAACAATCATTGGAAATATTTATTTTACCCTTTTTGCAAACATTGTAACTATTTATAAAAAAAAAAGGAAACCACAAAATTATGAAAATTTAATTTTGGCTTGACAGAAATAAAATTCTACTCCTACGTACCCTCGGGTGCAATGAGGAACTTAAAGTCACGTAGTTCTTTATGAAATAAGTTTGGGTTGATTGTTTTTTAATTAAAAAAAGAATTTTATTTGAAAACAAATTCATTCTTGCACGAGGTTCAAGTTAACACTAGGCTACTCAATAAACCCTTATAATCCAAACGACATTGAAAATAACATCCGCTATTCAATCATCATCATTGGTCATTGCATGGATTAAAATATTTTTTGAAAGGCATGCACGAGGACAAACAAGTAAACACAATTTTTCATGAGTTAAATAAATAAATAGAAAAGAAACAAGATCAAATATAAACATCACAAATCAAACAACTCAAAATAAATTTTATTTTATTTTCATATTTTTTATCTTTTTTATTTTTTTTATTTTCTTCATTTTTTACTTTTTTTTTTGCTTTTCATTAATCATGAAACACAACACAAAACATACCATAAAGTGAATATCAAATAAGAATTAATCCTAAATGACAAACAATTAAACTCAAAATACATTTTTTTATTTTTTTTCTTTTTTTTCATTTTTTCTTGACACATTTTTTTGGGTATTTTTTTATTATCTAATCCTATGCATTTTGTCCCTACATTTTTTTATTTACCTATTTATTCTTTACAAAGTCTCTAAACTAAAAATAATATCTAATCTTAACCCAAAAAAAGAACTCAGCCCACTCAAAACACTATTCCATTACCAACCTTTTTATTTTCATTTTTTTGTTTTTTTTTTCGTATTTTCTAACTTAAAAACATGGGCTGCTGGCCCAAGATGATTTGGTTCAGACTAAAAATTTAAAAAAAAAAAAAAAGTTAAAACTCAAAACTGCAGAAAGCCAAAAACAGAGAAAGAATAACCTCCAAACACCAAGGCAACGGCACAGAGGGGAGCTCGTGGTGGGTTTTAATGGACAAAACGAGCCTGGGCGTGGGTGGAGCGTTGCGGATCGGGCTGGTTTTGGAGAGGTGGCCGTGCGGTGGTGCGGGTGAATGAGGTGGGTTCGTGGCCGACGTGGGCGGCGGGCGGCGCGAGCCATTTACTGCGAGATCTGGTGCGACAGGTGAGGTGAAGGGCGGCGCGCGACTCACGGTAAAGAGCGCAAAGTCGTCCGATTCGTGGTGGAGGAGAGCGGATTTGGTGGTTGGAAAAATAACGAAGCTTTTAAGCTTGGGGCTAGGTGTTGTGGTTTGGCCGTGCAAAGGCGGTGGAATGATGGAGGAAGGTGGTGATGGTGGAGCTTGAGATGTGTGGGAGGTCATTTTTATGGAGGTAGCAGAGGGTGATTTTGGTGGTGGGTGGTGGGTTTATGAGTGGTGGGTTTATGAGTTGTGTGTTTAGTGCTCTGTTTGGTGTTTGGTCATGGAAGTGAGGAGTTGGGTTGAAGTAATGGTGGTCACGGTGGATGAGGAAGGTGAGGTTGGATGGAAGGTTGATGGGAATTTTGGGTTCTGTTGGGGTTGAAGAAGATGAATAGTGAAGGGTGGTGAGTTGACTCAGTTGAAGGTGATGGAATGGTGAGGTTGAAGGTGGTGGCAGAGGAGTTATGGAGGGATGATGTTGAGAATGAAGTTGAAGATGGGTGCAGGCTCCTCGCTTGCTGCTTGCTCTCCGGTTGAGTGGGTGAAGAGAGTCCCCCCTACCTTGCTTGCTGCCCTCTTTTTTATTACGTGAGATCCAAAAAAGTGAAAAAAAGTAGTGTGTAGGGGATGCGTGTGCAGTGAGTGAAGCGTGAAGTGAGTGAATTTGTGCAATGAGCAACCTGAGTGTGTGCAGGTGAGGAAAAAAAAAAGAGTGAGTGTGTTCACAATTGTGTAAACTAAATATATAAGTTAAAAAATGCTAATGTATTTAAATACCTTGAGTATCATTTGATTAGTTATTGGTCATTTCAATTTTTAATAGGTTTTTTTTTATCTGTCATTGTAATATCTATTTATCTATCTAAGACTATTTTGTTTGTATAATTTGACATTAGGGGCCAACTTGGTATACTTTTAATAATAAGTTGAAAAAATATCTAAATGAATAAACACATAAAAATTAATATAAAGTAATTATTTATTAAAAGGTCATATTAAAAAATATTTATTGAGAGGAACTACATAACCCAATTATCATAGAATGAGAATTGAGAAGAGCCAATTAATGAAAACAAAAAAAATAGTTTTGAATGAATCTCACTGTATATTCTACTAATTATAATTTAATCAAATTTATTTAAACCATCCAAGATCTCATATATATAGGCTAAGTATATTTTTTCTTTTTTATTTTAATATTTTTTAATTTATCTTGTGCATTGTACAAGTATAAAATACTAGTAATAATAATATATAAAGAGAAAGTACATACCTTCAAATCATGATATGTATCACTTTGACATGATAAGTATATGTATAAAATATTATCATATGATAAATACGTGCTCCAAAAAATTATCATGTAATATATTATGCTATAATTTAAATGAAAAGTGTAAATATGTCACCACGTTAAAAAAATCATGTCACGTTAAAAAAATATTACCAAGTATAAAAATAAAAACACTTTCAAACCAATTAATGATTAAAATTAAAAATTATAAAATTATTAAAATAAAAAATACCTAAAAGAATGGACAAAAACATCATAAAAATAAAAAATACCACAAATTATGAGAAGAGAAAATTAGTGCCGACTATTTTGACTAAAAGCCGTAGAAACAGTTGAAGATATTATTGGTGGGGCTAAGGTAACATACCAAATTAGGACGGAGCCAAATTTTTATTTGAGGAGGTCAAAGATTAATAAATTCTAAATGTTTGGCTACTTTCTATTTTAAGATTCTCTATTTTTATCAATATTTGACATAAGTCATTAATAATGGAATTTAATTTTAACACTGTTAGTGTATACTTGTATTTATTGATGTATTATCATATTATTTAATAAATTCAACATGTTATATAAATATTAACATAATAAAACTTATTAAATGAAGTGTCAATGTAAGATTGGATAATATTGTCAAAAAAATTTATACTCACAATACAACAAAATTAAACTCTTAATAATATCTAAATTCTTCAATCTGAATTTTTCGGTATAACAGGCTCATCATGCTCCAATCTCTACTAAAGAACTTTTAGGAATATTTAAGATCTATAGTTATTGTTAATATAAGGAGCATAATTTGTTCACGAATTTATTATTAAAATATTTCAATCAATAATATATAGCAATGGTTAATTTATCTACATAATTATAATGCTTCACTATTACATTATTCTTTTAATGATAAAAAGGTATCATAAAAAGAAATGATCATATCAATAATTTGAATCGTAATTCTTTTATAAACAAATGAAATTATCATTATGAATTTATATAATTAATATATTTTTGGAAGTCATATATGAAATCCTTAATTTTTTTACAATGAATTCGAATTATTGTTAACCAAAAAAGTTATTTATTCATAAAAATGATATAATTAATACTCTTTTCGTTCTTTTTAATTTATATTTTAAAGTTGTTTCACAAAAGTTAAAAAAGTCATTAAAGAACTTCGATTATAAGTAAAAATAATTATATATTTGACTGAATTGCTCTTTATTAAAATACTTTATCACTTTATTAATCTTTTCTATTAGTTATTAATATTAAAGGTGAAGTTAAAAAAAATTATGCTTCAATTGATTTTACGAATCGATGGATAAAAATAAACAAAAACTTTTTCCTAAAGAGACAAATAAAGATCGGAGAGAATAGTATAATTAATTATTTTCAAGAAAATATTACATTTGAGAGTTAATAGTATATATAATTAATTATACATCAGGATAATTTTAATAATATACTAGCTATTTTATCCAAAGAACGGGTTATTTCATGTTTAATACTTATTAGTTTTATTAAAATAAATTTTTATTTTTAGTTTTATTATATATTATTACTACTATTAGGTTAATATTTTCTTACCAATATTAAGACCTAATATTATTGTCATTTTCTTAAAATAATCTTACTATGAGCTATCATTATTACTTGATTTCTTTTTTTTATTACCAAAACTTATACTCTTATATTGTTGTCTTTTTTAATTTTATTATTTCATTTATTTCTTTTAAAATTAAAATCATTCTTTTAATATTTATTATTTTATTATTTTTATTAAATACATTTTTACTTCTCAATTGAATTTTAATATATGTTATTATCACTATTACTTGATTGGTTTCTTTTTTCTTTTTATAAACGGTCTTGATTAGTGTTTTTTTTTTACCATCACTTGCATCATAATATTGTTGTCTATTTTAATTTCATAATTCTATTATTTTCTTTTAAAAGTAAACATAATGTTTATTTCATATTTAATATAACTTTTTTAATAAAAAATATTACTTCTTAAGGTAGTTTTTATTACATGATTTATTTTTTTCCTATCCACACCCGTACTTTTCCTATTTAAATTAATTTCACTATTTCATTCGTTTTTAAATTAATATGTATTTAATGATGATATTTAATTATTTTCAAGGAAATTTTACTATTTAATAGAATATTAGAATATAGATATTTTTAATGAAAATGAAAGGATCCAATATGAAATTAGTATTTTATTAACTAGTGCCCTAAGAGAAGTTAAGGCGCATTTAGTATACTATACTAAATTCTTATTATTTAAATACGAAAATAATAAATATTTTTTGAATTTTAACTGCATTAAATGCTTTACTCTTATTTAAAGCTTTTTAAAAAAAATTAACTAGTGGTTTAAGGGCAATTGTTAACAAAACTTATAAATTATGATTTTTGTTATATTGTTTAATAATCATTCTAATATCTAACAAAAAATATTAAATAAAAAGTAGTTATAATTAATATTTTGGAAACATAAAAATATTTAGTATTTTATTCATTTAATAATTAAAAAAATTATTAGAGAGATTCATTAAGACTAGGAGGATTTTAAATTATCCATAAATTATTACTCCAAATTATCATTCTCCTAAATTGAAAGACGGCCTTCATCAACATCTTGACATTTGAACATTTCGAGATTGGGTCCAAAATTCAATGGTGGCATGTGAATGGTTGTAATAACTTGATGAAAATTAATTTAGATGCTTCTTCATAAAGTGGTAGTTGAACTAGTTACTAATGAATTTATAGCCTGTGTCCTCAATCAAATTGTTCGCTCTATATATATACGTGATCATTATCCTATGTTCTCATAACATATCCAATCTATATATATATATAATTTCTTTTTATAAACAATATCCAATCTATATTTTATCTACATTTTGAATTCTTTCTGTTTAATAAACCATGGCTACCCGTGGAAAGCTTGAGGCTGACATTGAGGTCAAGTCTAATGCAGACAAGTTCTGGGGAACCATTAGGGACTTTGTAACTGTATTCCCTAAGGCCTTCCCAAATGATTTCAAAAGCATTGAGATTCTTGAGGGTGATGGCAAGGCTGCCGGTTCTGTCTTTCACATAACTTGTGGTGAAGCTAACAACTTTCTTCTTCCTGGGGAGGGTGAAGGGTCATTTTCTTTTTATTTTTTTTTTTTTTTTTTGTTTTTGTTTTTGTTTTTAACCCCATATATGGAAATCAATCCCTAAATAATACTTGTAATTTGGGCTACTTGTCTCTCTCTCTCTCTTAATAACTTTGCTATAACCGCATTTAGTGATTAGTGATATTATATTGACTTTGTTTGGCTATTAGCATTAAAAAATAGATCAAAATCAGTTGTGGAATAAGAAATTTCGTTCTTTGTATTTTGATCTGTTCTCTGGTGGTTTACGTTCCAGGTTCAACACTTATGAAATCATACATAGAGAAGATTGAGGATGTGGATGATGCAAAGAAGACAGTAACCTATGATGTGACTGTGATTAATGGGGACCTCCTCCAGTACTGCAAAAATTTCAAGGAACACATCAGTGTAACACCCAAGGGAGATGGAAGCGAGGTGAAATGGACCGCCGAGTATGAAAAGGCTAGCCAAGTGGTTCCTGATCCAACTATCCTCAAAGAATTTGGAGTCCAAAGCTACCTAGAGGTGGATGCCTATATTCGAAACGCATAGAGGTTCGATGGCATTGAAGGGCTAGTACTGTAGTATATGGATTATTAAATAATATGGTGTGGTACCATTCCCCATTTAATATATAAATAGTGCAGTACATATATATACATATATATATGGCCCTATCCTTGCTTGTTTGGTTTAATGAATTCGATCCTCTATATATAGTAGCTCTGATCCAACGACCCATTAATAGTATGGGTATGAGAATTGAAGTATATGTGATCATCATATCATTCTCTTTCTATACATATTCATAGATACATTATGTATAAATCCATGCAGGTGGTATGCATGTCTAGTACAGATTTACCATTCATGTGAAACATTCTAAAAATTATTTACATTAGCCAAAACAGTGCTTGAGATGCTACTTGACTTCTGAGTAAGTACCTTAATCAGGTGGAGAGCTATCTAAACCAAACCCCCCTGATCACATATTTACCATTCATGTGGAACACTCTCAAAAAGTTTTCCTGACAAGAAAAAACACAACTAGATATGTTTTTTAACAATCATTTGGCAAGAGTGGCACTTATACATATATTGAAACTAGTTTTTTTTTTTTTGTTTTACTGGATTGAATCTAGTTATTTGACCTGTGTTGTAAATAGCTATTCACTTGTTGTATCTTTGACTTGTGGGCAAAACTGGACCTATTAAATTGGCTCGCATTTTTTTAGATCGAAAATTTTGTAATTCAACTAGCATTATTTTTGTGATTAAACTGTTGGATGGTTAGAGGGAACTCAAAAGTCGAGGTTAATAGGTTAAGTAAAAAATCACAATATTGATTTTAATATCACATCTTAACTCAAAACCTTAAGATAATGAATCTGTGAATTTTTCTACTTGCATAATTTTGATTTAACACATTCTTTACTAATGTCAAATTTTAATACTCACTTAAAATTTTTAACATTCTCTTCCAAAGTGAGTTCCAACATTAGTATGCTCTCCTTCAAGCATAAGTAATTCTGAGTATTTATGAAGTTACCAACTAAGGTCTAAGTCTTGTCAATTATAATTTTTATTATTTTAGTTCAATTGTTTTTTGGTATATACAAATAGTTTTTTACGAGAACAATTGTTAAATTATTAAATTATTAAATTTCAAATATATAAAGGAAAAAAACATTCTTTTGATTGACCATATCATGTTCTGTTATTTTCTTAACAAATATTAAATGTGAAATGTATATATGTTATTTTTAAGTACTGAGATACCGTGCAATGAAGTAATTTTATATTGTATATGCTTATCTAATTGTTTTTTATTAAATGACTTTAATTTAGATTTATTATTGATGTTATTTCGTTACCTGTTCTTTTTTTGTGTATTTATTTACCTGTTTCTAATTTAAACATTGTATATATTTTAAATTTAATAATTTTTACATATTTATAATGTAGAATAATTCAACGTTCGTAATTTAAAGAAATAATATGGGTATAATATATGTAGTATGGATATAACACACGTATTTTTAAAAAGAATATGAATATAGCTTAGTTAATTTTAAAAAATACTGCATGCATATTTTTTTGACGAGCTATATCTATCGTTGAAATATACTATATAAATTGTTTATATTTTGATAAAATTATGTTATAAATTTTTGTTCCTAAAAATTTCTCGTATAATTTAATTTGCTATTTTTTTATTTTTTTATATTTAATGAGAAGAGTCAAATTCTTTCTCATCATTAAAATTTGTATTAATATTTTTTTCTTCATTAAATTTGATAATATTAAGTTATTAAAATACCGTTAATTCTAAATTATTTTATAAAGAAAGATTATGAATTTTTTGTCTAAAGCAAAATATAGAGGTTGCTAGCCTTCACATGAAGGTGTAGAGGTTAGCAATCTTATTATATTATATATATATATATATATATACTTTATATTTTATCTACAATTTTTTTATTTGAATATGTTTTTTAAAAATAAATAATTGTAGACCGTTAAATTATATATAAGAATATGAGTTTTGTTAACATGTGTCTTAAAGACATATGTTAAGAAATAAAAAATAGTAATTATTAAATAAAAATATAATCATTTATTGTTTTAAAAATTGAAACGACATTTAATACTTTTTTAAATAATTAATAATAAACAATATATACTATTTTTAATTCTTAACATGTACATTTAAAATGTACATGTAAATAAAACCCATACAATGCTTCTATTTTAAGTTTCACATTTAATGACCATGCAGAAAGTGCTTCAATAATTATATCAGCATTGTTACATTTATTGCACAAATGCAAGAAATAACCGTCAAAACAATAAAGAAGCTCAAATGATTGTGTATTATCTTAATCATTGTGTATATTAAATGAGTAGTGCTTATGTCACGAATCGCTTTTCGTAAAATGGTACACGAAACAACAAAAAATAGACTATATATACTGCGTTTTGTGAAATAATCTATTTTTTTTAAAAATTTATTACATTTCAATTACACAATTATATTATACCTTTGTGAACCATTTCGTAGGAAGGCCTCGAGACAAATAGCACTTAGATAAATCAAATAACCGACTTGCATTTGTGCAATAAATGTAACAATGCTGGTATAATTATTGAAGCACTTTCTGGATGGTCATTAAATGTCAAACTTAATTTGTTTTGATTTTGAAATCAAATTAAATCAAGCTAGATTTAAACAAAATCTTATACGTAAATTAAAAATTTTAAAACTAAGTTCATTTCTATTTTATAACCTATTACAAAGATATTTTATTTTAAAATCAAATTAATTTTTTTATAATTTTAAAATAAAAAATTTCTAAATTATAAATATGGACATAACCTCCAATTGTTCTTGCTACGCGCTTCGCTTCGTTGCCAGTAAGGGCGACAAAATTGGTGGTGTGGGAAGAGAGAAAAAGGATGAAGGAGAAGGTTACTTGTTTAGAATTAGGTTTTGAGAATTACCTGAGAATGATGAGTGAAAATTTTTGTGGTACAACAGCGACAACAACGATGCAAGAGGATGAGTACCTACAAAAAGAATTTCGATACTCAAGTCAGTTTGTGTGCAATGAGTGTAGCATATAGAATTGGAGATTAAATACATACATTTGTGACCTTGTAAGGTATTTGTAGGAGCATATTAGGATGTAATGCAATTTGTATTGATGTAATTATTTGGGATTATATTATGTTAGAGATTGTGATCTCTTTTAATTAATTCTCCTATTTGTGTGGGGTGTAATTAGTATTCATATCTATCAAAGATTCTTTGAGATATTTATGCCTAATAAATAGACTGGTGTATTCATTAAGACAGCACACAATGATATCTGAGTTATTATTTTGGCGAACCGAGTTACTCCTGATGCGTAACTCATAACTTAGTCCAAAACATTACTCATCAAAGATTCATCTCCGTCATAAAAAATTGTAGTCCTTTGAGGGTGACTTGACTTTAAATATATAATAACTTAATTGTTAAATAATTAACTCTTTTTGGGAATTCTTATAGAATAATTTTTATTGAGTATAGACAAGTTGTAACAACAACAACAATTTGTATACATAAACAAGCAATTCAGTATTGATATTGTATATATTCTACTACTCCTTGAACTTATTTACCATGGCTCTGCAACTGGTGAGAGGAACACCTTTAGAATGCTATGTTCAACTTCTAGAGTTCTCTATAATGTCATCAGGAGCTCCCCAAAGCAAATTTAATTTTTTGGTAAGTGAGAATGTGTGAACCCGTTTCTAGAAAATACCTTTGCTCCATTCTAGAGCTGTAAAAGGTATCTGTTGTTCTGTCTGTTCTGTTTTATTCATTGATTTCAACAGCATATATACACAAGTACGCATCTTGGTGCAGTCTTCAATTACTCTTAAATGTATGCCTAACAATATTCTTAGAATAACTATTTTTATCACGTGGTCAATTATACAGAAATATCGAAACTACCTTTCCTATCAATGCTAATATTAGGGTGATTACATGACACTTATTACACCTTATTAATAGCTAACCAAATACCGAAACTACCTTGCCTATCAGTGCTAATATTAGGGTGATTACATGACAGCTATTACACCTGATTAATAGCTAACCAAATATAGCTTAATACCTCCCTCAAGTTGGTACATGAAGATTTTGAATGCCCAACTTGCCAAGGAAGTAATCAAATTGTGGCTTGCCTATTGCCTTTATAAAGATGTTTGCAAGTTGTATGCGAGTAGAGACATAGGCTGGCTTAATGGTTCCTTTGAGCAGCTCATCATGAACAAAATGGCAATCCACTTCAATGTACTTTGTTCTTTCATGAAAAATGGGGTTCTTGACAATGTGTAAAGTTGCTTGACTGTCACAGTACAGTTGTATGGGTTGAGAATATGTGATGCAAAGATTGGATAAAATACCTTTAAACTATTTTAGCTCACAGTTGTGGTTGCCATAGAGCGGTACTCGCTTGGTGAGGATCTGGACACCGTGTGTCTTTGCTTCCTAGTTTTCCAAGAGACGGAGAGTTGCCAAAGAACACCAACCACCCTATTAAAGAGCGTCTGGCCCAATCAGAATCACACCAACTGGAGAGTTGTAAGTTGCTGTCTCGGCACAACAATATCCCATGGCCTAGATTATCTTTCAAGTGACGAACTATCCGTAAGGCAACCTCCTAATGATCCACTCTCGGTTGTTGCATGAATTATGAGAGAGTATGAACACAGTAAGACAGCTCGAGCCTACTAAAATAGAGGTAGATAAGTCGACCCACTAAGCGTCTATATCATTCAGGTTGGTCAAGCAAAGGACCCTGGGCCAAGGCAAATTTGTGGTTCTGCTCCAAAGGCACACTGGCAGGTTTGGCGCCTAGAAGCCCAGTCTCAGAGATGATGTCGAGAGCATATTTACGTTGGAAAAGAAAGATGCTATTAACGTTCCTAGTTACTTCGACGCCCAAGAAATACTTCAAGATACCCAAGTCCTTCAAATGAAAACATGTGCTCAAGTAGGCCTTCACTTGTCGTATAGCTATAGGGTCATTTCCTGAGATGATCAAGTCATCAACGTAAACATGGACTGTAACACCCCAAAAATTATTTATTTTATCATTCATCATCATTTTATAATATTTATAATTTTTGAATTTTTTTTGGATTTTTAAAAGCGTCGAATATTTTAATATATTTCTCATTTTGCATGAATATATTTCTCATTTTACGTGCACTTAATTGACCGAGTCAAGTGTAACACTCGGAAATGATTTGTTTTATCATGAATAGTCATTTTCTAATATTCATGATTTTTGGATTTTCGGGATTTTTCGAAAATGTTGAATATTTTAATATATTTTTCATTTTACGTGCGTGCGCTTGAGAGTCGATCAAACGCTCCGTAAAATTGTTTGTTTTGTGATGAATGGTCATTTTTCAATATTTGTGATTTTTAAGAATTTTTGTGAATTTTTCTGAAAATGTCGAATATTATAGTATATTTCTCGTTTTGCGTACGCGCTGAGCGGAGCCGGGATAACGAAATGTTTTCCCTGAGGCTGGTAAACCTTGAACTGTCAATGTGTCGACGAGGGATCTTACTAAACCCGAGGCTGGGCACAGTTTGCGAGGTTTGCATTTTTCGAGATTTTATCTGATAAATAAAATCGCTGTATCATAAAATTACCCGATGAACAATAAAATATTATTTTCATCAACTATAAATTTTATTCACTGAGAAAATAATTCTAACAGTATAATTAATCATCTGTTAAAGTATATTCAATTTAGGAGACAAGCTTACTATGCACTTTATTGAGAATTGTGCAAAGCTTCTCAAGGAAGCTTCTTGGAAATTTCCTCCAAGCTTCCTATGGAAGCCACACACTCTCTCTCCTCTCTCTCCTAGCTCACGGCTGCACATTCTTTGGGGGGGAAAATTGTGCTTTAATTCATTTTACTAAAACTTCACAAGCTTTCAAAATTCAAAAGTCATTACTTTAATTTTCTATTCACTTCTCTCTCTAACCTTCATCTTTCTTCTTCAAGCTTTTTCTCCTCCTTCTCTCTACCAACCCATTCGGCCAGCAGCCCCTCTCCCCCTCATCCATCACAAAATTTTCATCCAACCCCATTTTCTTAATCTTCTCCATCTCCTAAACACTTTTCTAGTTGGTGGTTCTTTGAAAATCCACCATTTTCACCATTTTCTCCAAGCTTCAAGCTTTGGGTTCTTTGGGTAAGTTCTTGATTCTTCACTTCCCTCTTCTTATTTTCATTTCTATGGTCTTCTTAGTGACCATCCATGCTTTATTTTTCAAGCATTGGTGCTATTATAATGAGATTGAAATTTCTAGGGTTTGGTGGGGTGCAAATCCGAAATTGCAAGGAACTCTTGGAGGGCTTCTCTTGCTTTCTTCACTTAGGTAAGAAGAAGATAATCCTCCTCAACCTCTTTTAGCATTTAGAAACCTTGTTTGTGGTTGATTGTGAGAAAACCCTAATGAGGGTTATTCTTTGTTTGCATGATTAGTATGTTTGCATGTTATTTATAATGTGTTTGTGCTATTAGATTGTTTGTTTGTGTATATTGATGTATTTGAATGGATTAGAATGCATGAAATGGAAGAAAATGATGTTGGATTGGTTCTTGGATGGCCACGGTTTTGGGGTCCAAATTTTAGAGTTCTTTGTGAACAATTGTAACAATTGGAATTCATAATTAATCAAGTGTACATTAGGTAATTAATGGAATGAAAAATTTGGGAATCTAATCCCTAGGGAGGCCACGGCCTCTAGGGCCTTTTTGGAGGCTTAATTGTGCAATTTTGGTAACCTTGAAACTTAATTAATCAAGTGATTAAATCATTGGTAATAGGATAGAAAATTTGCAAATTGGGAGAATTGGATACACTTTGAGATTCATAAATTTTAAAGAACCAAGAATGGAATTTTCATAAGACTTAGGATAATCTTAATTAGGGTAAGAACAAGAGAGTGTGAGACCTTGAGATCTTAGAATAACCTTCTAAGTGTATGTAAATAAATTACCTAAGAGAATTTAATTAATTAAGAGAATTCCTTTTAGAGACAAACTTTGTAAGAAAAGCTAAACCTAAGCAAGAATTGATAATACACCTTAAAAGTGTATGAATTTATTTAATAACAATATTATGTTATTGTGGGTCCATGTGAGTGACCAATGATTGTGTTGATTCTTACTTTGGCCAATTGTGGCATGTTGTGGAATAGTATGTAATAATGATCATACATGATTATGCATAGAGTCGTATGCATTGTGAATGTCCGTTGGACTGTTGTTAAGGCCGAGTTGCCTAGGAGTTGAACACACCTTAGTGTGGGTGCGAGTAGATTAGTGTAGGTCATATTGTTGACCATGGGGGTGTCGGGGTGCGGGTACCTCATAATGGACAGTTGATAGCTTTTCTCGTCGTGGGACATGACCGACCATGCAAACGCACCGACGATCCCGACCGGGCACTTTGTCCTATATCGTGATCTAGTGTAGATGCGTACAATGTCATGATGTGCACGTGGATAAACCGATGGATTATAGTACTTTGGCGCATGACGGTCGAATTGCATGTGTCTCCCGATCTTTTCTCTCCGACCGTTTGTGTCTAGCTCCATGGAGTAAGATTTTGACTTTGTATGCATATGCATAGTGAGTCCATGAATTATCGGCATTTATTATTATTATTATTATTATTATTATTATTATTATTATTATTATTAATTGGAACTAGGCGTATGTATTACCGATATATGTAACTCGTCTCGAAGCGCTTGGTTGATTATTATTTGCTACTTAATATTTATTATTATTATTGCTGTCAAAAATGCTATGTGGGCGCTTTGCACCATTTTGTTTCTTGCTGCTATAACTGGTAATGATGGTAGGATGTCTTACCTCTTTTTTGTACTTTTGTTATTTTCTACCTATATATTGTGTCCCATCGAAGACGACGGCAAGGAAGTTGGAGCTCCCGATTTCCCTGGCTTCTGGCCTGATTACGATTAGCATCTACTGTAGAGCATGGAGGCACGCATGTGTAGATTTCTGGGTGACGTGTGTCTGACCTTCCTTGGAGGGCCAGAATGCTGGCACATTAACCTGAATTCCGACTGCTGTGTCTACCTGGGAGACGCGTCGATAGCTTTGGCCTGGAGGCGTTACGAGCCGCCGATCTTTACCTGCTGCATCAGCCTGCGACTGGAGTTTTATCTGCCCATCCGGGAGATGTGGGGTAACCGCTTCTACACCCCGCAGGAGGACTCTTTTGATTCCACAACTCGGGCCCCGGCCCGTGGCTCTGTGGCTCCTATGGAGGTTTCCTCAGATGAGGAAGACCCCGAGGAGGTCTCCGAGGATGACCTCGCAGAGGATCTTGATACGATTCCTTCTCATATGAGGGACTGATATTGCTGGTAGCTATTGATGGCTGCCAGTGTTTTATTTTGGGGGCCTGATGTCTTTTGTAGTGGGCTGTTTATTTTTGATATCTTAGGGATGTGTATGTATGATCCTTTGGGGTAGGTATAGTTTTGCTTTTTGGTATACCAGGCTTTGTAACTAAAATTTGATAAATTTGATAAATATATATATATATATATATATATATATATATATATATATATATATATATATATATATGAATATGCAATGTTAATTCCAATGTATGCTTTACTTACATTTTTTTGCCCTTTATTTTCATTTATATTCGTCTTTGTGTTTATTAATTATTGTAACAAAGAAAAAAAAATATTCATCAATTTAATTATATGTCTATAATCAAGTAAATTTATATCATATAATAAAGAATAACTTATATAATTTTATTTCTGCATTGTAATTGACAATGTGACGTTTTCTCCCAAAAAGGGGCGTTACAAGGACCATAACCTGGACTATTCGAGGCTACAAAGTGTGAACAAGGAATAGTCAAAATAGGATTGCCCGAAGCTATAGTTCTTCAAGGGCAAAAAGTTTGGCAAACCAACATCTGGGTGCTTATTTCAATCGGTAAAGCGATTTCCTTAGCTTGCATACCATGTTCGATTTCGCAACTTGAAAACCAGGAGGTAGTTTCATGAAGACTTCTTCATGAAGTTCACCGTGCAAGAAAGCGTTGTGGACATCCATCTGGTGCAGCTCCTATGCTTTGCTTGCTGCAACGGCTAGGACTATATACATGGTCACCATTTTTGCCACAGGTGCAAACGTTTTAGTGTAGTTAACACCTTCTACCTGATGGTTACCAAAAATGACCAACCGTGCTTTAAATCTCTCTACAATACCGTCCGAGCGATACTTAATCTTGTAGACCCACTTGCAGCCAAGGGGTTTCTTTCTAGGAGGTAAGTATTGTACTTCCCATGTATCATGTTCTCAAGAGCTTGAATCTTGTTGCGCATGGCTTTTCTCCAGCGAGCATCCTTGACAGCTTCAAGGAAAGACATTGGCTCCTGTTCAGTGGTGATGATTGCAAGAAAAACATGATTGATGCTGCATAGAAAAATTATCACAATTCACATAATGTGCTAAGGGGTAAGGAGCACTTGGAGTGTGAGTTGGAACTGGTGAACTACTAGATGGGCTCAATCTGTAGATTGTGTTGGTGACGTAATCAAGTAAGCACACTGAAGGTCGCCTTATCCTGTGTCCCCGACAAGTTATTCAGTATCCGACTGCAAATCACTAGGTTGTTGAGTGAGACGCATTATTAGTACCTTGTGTGACAAGTTAGTGTCTCCATGTTCATTATCAGCCCGTGTGCCTCCCCTGTCGTTATACATGACCTCATTTAATTGATCAGATCATGACTATCAAGAAAGTATTATGTGTCCCTCCAAAAGTATCTTCTGCTACAGGTTCTTGACTAATGATGACCACAGGATCCTCACTCGATGTAGTAGTATCTTGAGCAAAAGGAAACTCTGTTTCAAAGAAATCAACATCACGTGAAACTAAGAATTCTTTTGTTTCGATATCATACACTTTCCATCCTTTCTTGCCATAGGGGTAACTGACAAAAAACACATTTACTACTTCGATTGGAAAATTTGTCTCCTTTTCGTCCCTGATTATATGCATAACAAAGTGAGCCAAACACTCGCAAATGATCATAAAAGGGTGGTTGACCATACAACACTTCATACGGGGTTTTCCTATTTAAAACTGAAGAATGAATGTGATTAATCAAATAACAAACTTTCAAGACACACTCACCCCAGAATTCAATAGGGAGATGACCTTGAAACTGGAGTGCTCGAGCTACATTTAAAATATGTCTATGTTTTCTTTCGACACATCCGTTTTGCTGCGGTGTGCTTGTGCAGGAAGTTTGAAAAATGATACATTGTTCAAGAAAATAACCCCTTAAGCATGTAAATTTGGTTCCATTATCACTCCGAACAATCTTAACATGCTTATTGTACTTTCTTTTCACCATAGCAAAGAAATTCAACAGTGTACGCGACACTTCTTTCTTATCAGTTAGCAAATAAATCCACACAGCTCTTGAATAATCATCTACTATAGCCAAAAAATAATAAGCACCACAAGAAGATGGAGTTCTATATGCTTCCCACAAATCACAGTGAATGAGTTCAAATACATCAAATGCTTTTTGATTGCTCAAAGGAAATTTCTCTCTAGTCTACTTGGCCCGTTGACACGTATCGCAGGCCTTAGCTGCTATTTTTATTATTTTTTATCACAATTGACAATAGCAACTAACTTGGTAATTTGCATAGACGGGTGTCCCAAGCGCTTGTGCCACAATTCAAGCTCATTTACGCCATTAGTCTTGTATGCCTTCACACTCGGAATTCCACGAAACAGATGGAGCCCATTCCTTCGTTCACCCGCACTAATCAGCATCTTCAAAGTGCGGTGCTGTATTACACACAAAGCATTAGTGAACTGTACTATGCAATCTGTTCGCCAATCAATTGTGATATAAAAATCAGGTTACAATTTAGACTGGGAACATAAAGAACGTTGCTGAGTTGTAAACCCCTATCAAGCCTTATTGATCCTTCCTTAGTGGCAGTAACCTGTTGTCCATCAGGCAGTCCAACTGGGCATCCTGTCACTTCTCACAGCTCCCACAATTTACTTAGGCACCCAATCATATGGTTTGAAGCCCCTGTATCAATTATCCCCGAGTTGAGTATATCCTTACTACTCATCTTCTCACTTGTTCTGTTCTTAGAGTTGTTCAACATTTCTAGTAAAGTCCGTTAGTCCGGGGTTCTCTGCCTCTGTAGCATTCCCTGTCGCAACACTAGCACCTGTAGGCATGGTTTGTGCAGCATTAACGCGCACTACTCTGCCTTGTCCACGACTTACACCACTTCCAGTTCGTTGTTGTTCTCTTCCTCGTCCACCTATTTTTCCTTAACCTCGTGGTCGATCACCACACCATTCTGGGTAGCCAATGCGCTGAAAATGGTTTGATTCTTCATGGCCTGCTCGATTACAATACGAACAAACCATTGTTTTATTCTTGATGTCTCCACGCCCTTTTGTTCTGGTACTTGTTTGAACCGTAAGCCCTATGATCTTTCTGTTCCTCTTTGGTTCGAGCAATAGTTCTCATCCTTTCTTCTTGTATCAAGGTCGAATAAACTCTGTTTAGTGATGGTAAAGGATCAGTGGCAAGGAGATTTGAACGAACTGTCCTATATATCTCATCGTCTAGACCCATCAAAAATTGATGGACCCTTTCTTCCTCATGACATTTTTCTAGCTTTGATGCAATGTCACATTTGCATCCCCCACATGTACAGATTAGACTATACTCATAGTTGGCCAGCTCATCCCATAAAGACTTCATTTTCCCATAATAGACCATCATAGTCATACCTCCTTGCTTGCATTCTGCTATGTCCGACTTCAGTTGTTGAATTCTGGGCCCATTCACAACTGAAAATCTTGTCATGATGTCTTCCCATCAGTCTCTGCCATTCTCCATATATGAGATTATTGAACGCAAGCTAGGTTCAACTGTGTTCAGGATCCATGACACCAGCATGGATTGTACTGTCCACCAATCCTCTAAATTAGAGGATTCATCACTCATTTGCTCAACCATTCTTTCTATAAACCCCCATTTATGTCGTGCTCTCAGTGAGGTTTGCATCGCTTGTGCCCATTCCTCATAGTTTTCACCACGCAGCTACACCTGCATTATCACGTTTCCCGAGTTATCGTTTGAGTTTAGGTCATAAGGTGACAGGTTCCTCTTGACAGAGTCAAGCTTCAATTGTTCTTGATTCCACCATAAATTTGCGGTTATTCTTTGATCTAAGATTTTACGGTGATGTGTGACTGGTACCATGTAAAAGGTATCTCATTGTTCTATCGTTCACATTTTATTCATTGGTTTCAAAAGCATATATACACAAGTACGCACCTTGGTGCAATCTTCAATTACTCCTAAATGTATGCCTAACAATATTCCTAGAATAACTATTTCTATCACGTGGTCAACTATACAAAAATACCGAAACTACCTTTCCTATTAGTGCTAATATTAGGGTGATTACATGATAGCTATTACACCTGATTAATAATTAACCAAATATCGAAACTACCTATCTTATCAGTGCTAATATTAGGGTGATTACATGACAGCTATTACACCTGATTAATAGCTAACCAAATATAGCTTAATAAGAGCTCTCAAATAATAGCTAAAATCAATGGTGCACCCATGCTCCATAATATGGGAAGGTGCATTGTATTACGTGGCGGAATGCTACGCAGTCAGCTGTGGCGTGACTATTGCTGATTTACTGGCATGAAGCTTGCATTCCCCCTTTAGTGAGTCGAAATGGACTTGATGCTTTGGGGACCCAACTAACCCGACTTTTTTCAAGCAATCATGGATCTCATCGGTCTTTAAGACATTGTATGTGTTTAGCAAGGCAAACAACTGGCTTAGTGATCTTGATTTCTGTCACCATTGCATCAAGTCCAACTTTTTGAACTGACTTTTCGCAGCAAGCACTCGTGGTTCGTGATCAAGATTGATAACATATTAAGTATTGAAATAATGCCCGCTAAGCATATAGTCTTGACATGACATGGGGTGACTAATGAGAGGTTTTACACCTCAAGAAGGCAATTAGTAATTAATAATCATTAATACTTGGTAGTTAGTAATCATGTATAAGATGCCCACATCCTAAGTCTCGTCAAAGAGTCACGACCTTTTGGCGCACTTTCCTTTTGTTGAACTTGCAAATTGCAACACAATTGTGCTTCATCAGCTCCGTTTCAACCTTTTTGGTCGAATAGTGCTCTCTAGAAACCAGTAATTAGCGATTACGCTATATTTTGCATTTATAACCCAGTCATTTAATTATGTGTTGTTTTGTTACATCAATAAAATAAATTTATTTCTTAAATAATTGTTGTCAGTCAAATCATTTTAGGATTTTGATAACCAATGTCTAAGAAATTAAAACATTATTTATTATTTTTTATTAAATAATATTAATTGATATTGGCATTTTATTATGTCTTTTTAATAATTTTTTTAATACTTAATAAAAAATATTAATTAAAAAGTAAAGGAAATTAAATGGAACTCATATATGAGTTGGGGTTCCAAAACCCATGCATATGTGAATTAATAATGAATAATCATATAAAATAATGGTGATGACATATTTTTAAGTGTCATTCTTTTAATAATTAATTTTTTTAAAATAATCCTTAAAAAGATAGAATTTACAAGAGATCAATCTTATTTATTAATTTTTTTAAAAAATCTTAGAGAATCATTCACTTTCATTCAAAATCAATACTGGTCATGCAGACGGTGGATGTCCCTCTAGTTTTGCAATCCACATTGGTGTGAAACTCAAAAGGATTTAATAATAGTTTTAGTCTAGTTTTCATTTTAATAATATTTATTTTTAATATTTTATTATATAAAAATTTAATTTTAATGGTTGAGATTCTCTCCAATTTTTTATAATGGAGAGGATCCAAATTCATTGCTAGAAGCTTTTAGCTTGATCACTTTCTCCACACACCAAGGTTTCATGTTTATGTCTTTTTGGAGTGTAATTGAGAATGAGTTTTGTTATATCTTCTTAAAATATTTTTTTAATAATTTTTTTATTTAATAAAAAATATTAAATAAAAAATTAAATACAATTATTATTTTGAAAATATAAAAGATATTCAATATTTTTTTATTTAGTAATTAAAAAAGATTATTAAAAGATGTGTTAAGAAGATTAATCATTTTTCATTGAGAATTAGATGTAAACAATGAGCCTTGCAATTTAGAATTATTAACTGATGCGGTATTTATACTAACACTATGGTGAAGCGCTTTTCATTATCATGTATATTGAAATTTATTTTAAATTTTGGATTGAAGTTTTAATTTACCATATGAAATTATATGATTGTATGAAGGAGCTATCAACCAGAATAATATCTCTCTTCTTTTAGATTTTTTTTAATTAATTTTTTAGTTTTAATCTCTTAATATAAAAAATAAAATAAAAGGAAACATCTTATAATCTTATTTATAAAGAGTATTTATTTGTAATTTAATTTATAAAAAACTTATTTTAATAGTACTTAATTTATGTGTCATATTTTATTTGGTTATGTCAGCATGAGTTCTAGTACTTATGATTTTATATGTGTAATAACTTAGGGACTAGTGACATAAATAACTTGCGGCCTTCTTCTACCGATCCTCCATAATTACATGCACTCAAAACATCCACAAAAAGGTAATGTCACCAGCCACCGGGTCTTGCCCCGAATGTTTCCATTGCTTCAAATTGCTCAAGTGCTTTCCTTGTCTAATCGTTCGTGATTAGCCGATAGATAAGGGAAGTCTATGAGGTTGTATCGGACTTGGATGTCCTGTAATTTAAAAGAGAACTATAGGAGGTGTAGTTGCTAATCTAATAATTGGCAATCATAAATCCATATTTTCCTTCAAAATTTTATCATAGAAAAAATTGTTTTTAAAGATGAAGATCTTCTGCCGTTTATTTTCAAGTCAATTACAGAGGATTCTAGTTTGACTGTATCTTTTTTCTTTAATCTGTAAAAATCACCAAAGATTTCTTATGCAACTATATTTTTTGCATACATTTCAACAAGGGCAATACCAACCACAACATCCACCATGATTATGTTTTAAAAACATGAAAAACATTCAAAATTTTTTTATTTTGTAATTAGAAGAATTATTAAAAAAATTTGTTACGAGGATTTAAAATTATTTTTTGTAAAAATTTTTAAAATATTAAATATTTTTATTTTTATTTTTAATTCATTTAGCCCTACGCTAAAAGCACACATTAACAAAACTCATCATTTTAATGATAAAATGATGTAATAATATATAATTAAATAAGAAATGCAAAACTTTTTTGCATTTACAATAGATCAAAATTGAACTCCTCTTAATTTTTAAGACCTCTTTTTTTTTTTTTTTTTGTTGATTAAGGCATCTTTAAATTTTTTTTAAAAAAGAAGAAAAGAGTTGGGAAGTCAGTTTTGCTTATATGTTGATTCACTTAAAATATAAATCAATCTAATGTAAGTTTAGTTAAACTCAAATATATACTACTTAATATATGTAAGTGTAGATAACATTTATATAGTAGTGTGGAATAAGTAATGACACAAGTCACAGTTAGCCTAGAAGAATTAAAGGATGATGCCATAGATATTTTCTTAATAAAATTGTAATTGAAAGCGAGGGGCTGACGATGTTTGTTGAAGTAGCTACTGGTTGCTAGTTGTGTGAGTGGCGGAGACAAGGTTGTTTTATGATACAAGCTAGGCTGACATTAAGAAAAGAATGCATGTGTCTGTCTTGTAAAGTCTCGACGAAGGGTCAAATTTCCTTGAATTTTTCATGCTATCATACAAAATTACTTGTGTCCTTGCTTTAGTTTTGCAACAGAGGGGCTGCAGAAGAAGAAGATGAGACAAAGCTACACGTTCCATTTTTCCTCTTGACCCTGGCCCCATATCATAGCATAAAACCCAATAGCTATTATGGCATTAGCAACTTCTTTCATAGTGCACAACAAATCAAAATCGAACAACTTATTAGGAAAATCCTGTTGTATTTGGCACTAGTTAACGGTGATTTCCACACATAGCCCCTTTCTCTAGAGATATATATCTTCCAAGATGAAGAGCATCCCCCAACTTATGGCAAGTGCAATGAAATTTCTAAAGGATTAAACAAGCAACATATGCAGCACATTAATCAAGTTTAAACTAATCCTAATTTGTTTGGCACGTGGAGTTAACTGGTGTGATGATTTGCTCACTTGTAATATAAGTTCTTGGAAGTGTCCAACCAAAAGACATTCTGATCCTGGGCAAATGTAGCATGCATTGGCATATCTTAAAAAGCAACGGGCAACTCAATAAGATTGGGCCAACCAAAAGTTTCCTGCCCATTGGCTTGCATTGAGATGTGGCTCCTGAGATTTCTCATGTTACTAGCTTGGTTGGAAGAAAGTGAGCAGCTTGGAGACTGGGTTGGGCCCCACCAAAAGTTTCATGCCCACTAACTGGGCTTGGAGAAGTTATTACGTTAATTATTTCATTTAGAGTTTGGTTGGGTGTGCTTTTAATTTTTTTATGTAATTTTTTTAAAAGATTTTTTTAAAAAAAGTTATTTTATATTTGAATATAGTATTTAAAAATTATTTTTTTAATTTATTATATTTTAGATGTAAAAATATAAAAGTATTTTTTAATGGTAAAATTACTTGAAAACATTCAAAAATACTTTTTTTGAAAGATGTTTAGATCAAAAAGTATACTTACAACATATTAAAAGGTCATCTTTAAAAATAAATAACAGATCGAATGAGAGAGTGATTCATCCAAATCAGATCACGTTAATTTAGATAGGCAAAAGAAATTATTATTAATAATAGCGTAAATGATATTTTGTTGGGTGCTTAAATATGAAAGTAGAGTGTCTGAATGTACCTGACCAATGATGGTGTTAAAGGAAATGAAAAAAACAAAATAGATAGTTGTGAAGAGTCATCAGCTAGCCGTGCAGCACACAGCAGAGAATGAATAAAGAAATGAGGGAATTGGTACAGACGTAGGTTTGTAAGAGTATAGAGAGGATAGGGGATGTAATTATTAAAATTAGTTAAAGATATTTTTTCTAATAAATATTTCTGAACAACTTTTCTATGAACTAAAACAAATCGTTTTTAGAAATTTCAAAATTCAACTTTTAAAAAAACATAATTTATGCTTTTTAGTATTTTTTTCTTTTTTGACACAAGTTCATCTAAACATGCTAAAATTAAACAAAAGGAAAAAAAACATCATACACTACTTTTAGGGATGTATGTGCTATGGGTTCCCATAATCCCCTAATGGTCCAATATGGTATCTAGTATCTACTCATTAAGCACACATCAAGTTATGAAGTCTATAGACTCACTAAATTAGATCACTTAATAACAAGTCTAATAAATTAAATAGTTAATATAATTGTCAATTAAATATGATATTTAACATTAATTAAGAAACATAAATTTCCTAACATCATTTTTTGAATGAAACTTTCTCTTCATTATTTCATTATTTTTTTGGGATGTGAGCACTCGAGAATGTTTTTAAACATCCAAAGGCCAACAAGCTCGAGTGGCATATAGTAGCAACTCTCTCTCTATATATTGTTTTAACATTGCAGAGAGTTGTCTTTAATCCGTCACAAAAGCACTCAACTCAAAAGGGATAAAAGAAGACACACCAACTTATCATAAAATAACGTGAATATACAGATGTATTGTGTTCAATTAATTTTGAAGCATAACATTAACTTTCAGTTGACTTAAACTATACAGGAAACGCATAGTAGGCATTGTGACACCAGCACACCAATATTCAAATGAATATAACTGGCGAGCACCAATTTGGACTTATTTCTAGTTACATAACAATTGAACACAAATCTTCAAGACCTTCAGTTCAGGACTTGAAATCTTTATCCTCTCATATACATTGCAACACAGCAATTCCAAATGCTCAAGAAGAGGGAATTACTAAGAGTTAAGAAATGAGAAAGATTGGAAAGATGAACAAGACGATTGGTGGTTGAGGAATCGAGCGGTGGCAGTGCGAGGGTGATGGTAGTGTTGTCATAGGCTCGAGTGGCATCCTCAACGGTGGCACAAGTTCCAAGCCATTTATGGGTTCGCTTGTGGGTGTTAGCGTGATTGATTATGGTTGATCACAATTGATTATGATTGATTACGATTATTTTTAGGAATGATTGTAATTGATTTAGTATATAATTATACTTTATTATTTTCATTTCCTGTACACTAACTTTCTTGTATAAATAGATGTTAATCCTTTAGTATACATTCATTCAGAAATATACATAAATTACTAATATTTGTCTTCCTATTTTTATTTTTAACATGATATCAGAGAGTCTAAGCTCTCGGTCTAATCCTGGATTTCAGGCTCCAGACTCCGTCCTAGATTCTAGACTTCATTTCAGATTCTATCCTAGATTCTAGACTTAGTTTCAAAGACCATTTCAGGTCTCCGTTCAAACATTACTCTAGACTTCCATTTAGACACCTTTCCGGACCCTTCCTAAGGTTTTGGTTAGATCTTTCCATTTTTGAAGTTCTTTTCTATCAATTCAACTCCGAAAGTTCAATTTTGCATTCTTCCTTAGTATAATAGAGAAATCAAACATTGCTCAGTCTCCTTCAGTTGTGCTCATTGCCCCAGATGTTGCAAATATTGTAAAGACTCATGACACTTGATTGAGAATTGTCCCACATGCCCTCTAAGGTTAGAACAAGTTTCAACTTCATCCCAGTTCTTCTAAGCCTATGCTTGTTGCTTGCTACTAATGGATCCCCGAGTTTTTAGTCATACCCATGCTATTTTTTATACTAATGATCTTGTGTCCATCCTTAAGTGTTTACTATCCAATTCTAGTAATACTTCTTCTACTTTATCAACTACACCAAGTAATACTATATGATACTTTGACTCTACTTGCTATAACCATATGATGTCCACATCTCAGTCTTTTTCATCTCTATCTATTGATGACATTGCATATTCTATAAATACAGTTGATCGATCTCTTATGAATGTTAGTCATAAAGGCTCTGTCTCTCTACCTACTCTTAACTTACCTAATGCATATCTCATTCCCAAATTAAACTTCAATCTCATTTCTATTAGTCAACTATGTAACCTTGGTTATGAAGTCATATTTTCTTCTTTTGGTTGTCGTATACAAGATCCACGGACAGGACAAGTCATAAGGACTAGATGTAAAGTCAGAAGGCTGTTTGAGCTCACTAACCTTCATGTTCCTCATACCTCAAATCTTTATGCAGCATCCACCTTGTCCTCCATTCAACTGTGGCACCAATATCTTGCTCATAGTTCTCTAGGGAAGCTGCGTCCCCTCTTATCTCAATGGGCTCTAGGTTCGGTTAATGAGTTTTTTTACTATACTTCTTGTCAAACTGCTAAATAATCTGTATTTTCCTTTAGTAAAAGTACTTCTATTTCTAAATCTCCTTTTGACCTTGTGCATTCTGATATCTTGGGGCCTGTCCTCATACCAAATATGGAAGACAATCGATATTTTGTAATATTTATTAATGATTTTTTTTTTCATTTTACTTGGATATATTTAATGAAAAATCATTCAAAACTTTCTCAAATTTACATTAATTTTGCTATTATGATCAAAATTGATTTCTCAAAAATAATTAAAGTTTTTCATCGTGATAATGCTTCTAAATATCGTGATTCAAAACTTTTCACCTTTCTTGCTGAACATGGTACACTCTTTGAGTTTTCTTATCCTAGTACCTCTCAGCAAAATGGTCGTGCTGAAAGAAAACACAATCATATCCTTGACTCTGTCTGAGCTATGCTCATCTCCTCCTCTTGTCTTGAACGTGCTTTGGGTGAAGCTGCTCTTATCGCTGTCTATATCATTAATCATCTTCTTTTTTCTATTCTAAGTAATGTATCTCCCTTTGAACATCTCCACCATACTTCTCTAGATTACAACTCTCTTAAAGTTTTTGGATGTGCTTATTTTGTTCTCCTTCAACCCTACGAGTACACTAAACTTGAGCACCGAGCACATCTTTATTGCTTTTTTGGTTATGACACTGAACATAAGGAATATCATTGTTAGGATCTAATCTCTCAACACATCTATATCTCTCATCTTGTCATCTTCTGGGAAAACACCACGTTCTCCTCACTCTCGAAGTTCAAGTCCTTTCCTTCTACTTCAACTCCTCTTTTCACTAGCCTGTTTGTTGATCTATTTCCTAGTGATTTTGATGCAGGTTCCTCCAGTGAGCTTCCAGTTACTTCTGATGTTTCAGCCACTCCCGATGACGTTGTTTTAGACGTAGATCCTGCATCTGTCATTGCACCCTCTTCTTTCTGAGCGTCCAACTAGGGTAAGAACTTAGCCTACTTATCTTCATGATTATCTTTGTTTTTCTACCATGCTTCACTTACATGAACCTCAGTCCTATCAAAAAGCCTCCATAGATCCTTATTGGCAGCATACTATGCAAGAAGAGTTATAGGCTTTGGAGAACAGTAATACTTGGGACCTTGTCGATTCTCCTTCTGGTAAGGTACTTGTGGGATGTAAATGGATGTTCAAGATCAAGACTCGTTCTGATGGCTCTATTGAGCACTATAAGGCTCGTTTGGCTGCCAAAGATTTCACTCAAGAATATGACATTAATTATAAAGAGACCTTTTGCACTTATTGCTCGCATCACTTCAGTTCGTACTCTCCTTACTATTGCAACCACTCAGAAATGGGCTTTAAATCAGATGGATGTGTAGAATGTCTTTCTTAATGGTAATTTGGAAGAAGAAGTTTATATGCGTCCACCTCTTGGTTACACTTGTCCACTAAATAAGGTTTGTCGTCTTTGAAAGACTTTATATGGTCTCAAACAAGCACCTCGACCTGGTCGTTTGCCAAGTTTTACAGTACTATCAGTTAGTTTGATTTTTCTTCCAGTACTTATGATTCTGCTCTGTTTACTCACAAAACTTATAGAGGTACTGTTATGTTGTTTCTCTATGTTGATAATATGATTATTACTGGTGATGATACTATTGGTATTACTGAGCTTAAACAGTTCTTGAGTCAGCATTTTAAGATGAAAGATCTTGGACCTCTCAGTTGTTTTTTGGGTTTTGAAATCCTTTCTTATGCTAATGACATTTCTTTGTCTCCAGCTAAATATGTCTCAAGTCTTATCTCTCAAGCTGATCTCACCGACAGTCGCACCGAGTCCACTCCTCTAGAATCTAATGTCAGGTTTACACATTTGTATGGTATTATACTTGATGATTCTACTCTTTATCGACAGTTGGTTGCCAATTTTGATTTATCTTATTGTTACTCGTCTAAACATTTCATACGCTATTCATTTAGTCAATCAGTTTATGTAAGCTCCGCGCACTACTCACTATGTTGTTGTTCTTCATATTATTCAGTATATAAAAAGAACTCTATTTTATGGGCTTCATTTCTCAACCAACTCCTCTTTGGTCCTCCAAGCTTATTCTAATGTTGATTTGGGTGGAGATCCCATTGATCGCTGATCCACTACTGGTTACTGTATCTATCTTGATGATACACTTATTTTATGGTGAAACAAGAAACAAACTTTAACTGCACACTTCAATACTAAAGCAAAGTATCGGGCAATTGCTGACACCACATTTGAAATACTTTGGTTAAGTTTGTTCTTCATATTATTCAGTATATAAAAAGAACTCTGTTTTATGGGCTTCATTTCTCAACCAACTCCTCTTTGGTCCTCCAAGCTTATTCTAATGTTGATTTGGGTGGAGATCCCATTGATCGTTGATCCACCATGCTCATCTGTATCTATCTTGGTGATACACTTATTTTATGGTGAAACAAGAAACAGACTTTAACTGCACACTTCAATACTAAAGCAAAGTATCGGGTAATTGTTGACACCACATTTGAAATACTTTGGTTACGTTGGCTTCTTGAAGACTTGGGTATTTCTTAGTCCTCTCCCACTGCTCTTTACTATAATAATAGGAGTGCTATTAAGATTGCTCACAATGATATTTTTCATGGACGCACCAAACATATTGAGATTGACTACCACTTCATTCGTCAACACATTCTTCGTGGGTCTCTTCGTCTCATTTCCATTGGTACTCTTGACCAGCCTGTTGATCCGTTCACCAAAGCTCATCATCCTGGATGGTTCTGCACTCTGGTTTCCAAACTTAAATTAGTTTCTTCTATACTCACTTGAATTTGAGAGAGAATGTTAACATGATTGATTATGATTGATCACAATTGATTATGATTGAGATGATGATTGGTCATGATTATTTTTAATGATGATTGTAATTGATTTAGTACATAATTACACTTTATTATTTTCCTTTGATGTACAATAGTCTTCTTATATAAATCGAGACTAATCTTCCTGTATATATTCATTAAAAAATATACACAAGTTACTAATATTTGTCTCTATATTTCTTTTTCTAACCGTGGGGTTCTAAGATCTCGGCAATCTACTTGCCCCAACTACTTTTAGAGAGTGGTGGCAACAATTGGTTTGGTTGCTTGAAATAGGTGGTGGCCCTCAGTTTTGTTTCTCGGAGTGGGTGGTGGCCACCCGTTTTGGTTGTTTGGAGTTGGAGTAGAAGAGAGTGAAGCACTTTTAACTTTAAAAATCTTTATTTTTAACTTTAAAAGTCTTTATTTAGGAAGGCAGGCTAACTCACTCACTTTCTTCAAGCCAAGCCACAAGCCATAGGACCCAGTATTATTGAGCTGTTGCTTTTTAATTAGATGTACCTAAATCCTACGTGTTACATTTGTACCCATACAAAAAATTCTCATATGTATGTGTATGTAGGTGTATGATTCTAGCAATACATCTCACTGTAGGCTAGCTAAACTAAGTAACAAACCCAACTAACTACTGTAACTAATCTCAAATTTAACCAGTAATCTAACTAATTATGTACAGCAACTAATTCAATATCTGAATTGATACACGTGGACTAGTTTGTATGCAGGATGTGCTGGTGTGCTGATTATGCTCACTATCAGATCCAGGTTCTGATGGTGAAGTGTCTAACAGATATCACAAAAATTGCCTACAAATGAACCATCTCATAACAGAAATTGTAAACTAAGGTAGTAAGTGCAAATTGTATAAACTTATTGTTCAGCATGATATAGTTATTTTTTTCTGAAGTCCATACTTACTGAATAGAATATAGATACCAACTCCATATCAGGTTTAAGAATCCGTGGTTTCGGATTTTCCTCTGCAGTGGAAGCTACTTTGGCAGATAGGATAACAACGAAACTGCAACAAACGGCTCCACCGGACAGTCCTTGATAGTCCAGGTCTGCATAATGTAGAAAAAGAAAGATTTTTTTGTTATAAGTTGCAAGGACAAAGTGCCTGCTATTCTAATGTTTGAGTAACTTACCTGGATGATAAGCAAGATTGAAACACAAAAGCTACCAGCTGCAAGGAGAACGCCTCCAAGTAGCCACTCTGATTGGCGTGATGAGAGGAAACTCCCACGCAGCAGTGTAGCAAATTGTTTGGCAACATATCACTAGTCTATGTCACGGTAAATTTTACAGGATATTTTTATTTATTTTATATTATTTTATTTTAAATTAATATTTATTAATATCTTATCTATTATTTCAAGTAAGAATATGAAGATAATTTTTTCAACAACTTTAAACCTAAAACACTTATAAACAAAAAATTCGCAATAAGAAAAAGAATAAAGGCACAAAAAGAATAATGCCACAATAAAATTGCAATTTGAAAGATCTGAATGAAAACATAGAAGAAAAGATTAAGAAATTGAAACATGAAGAAATTGTCATGACCATACGTTCAAATTTAAAACTAAATGATGATTGAAAATCCGTTAATTGATTCCTTATAATATAATAATGATAATTTATTGAATTTATTAATTGATAAAATAAATTATTGATAATAATTATGATTTGATTGAATTTATAAATTAAATTTAAATGAATATTAACATTCAATGAATATTAAGTAATTTTTTAGATATTATACAACTGTCTTAAATTAGATGTATAACAATTTTAGTGTAACTTTGAGCCGAAAGATAAATATTAAGAAGTTTTGAATGAAGTTCTTATATTAAGTATTATAATAAATTAGAATAAAAGATTTACTGTTGTAATATTTTTATTCATCTTTCAGTTTAAAAAATGATTATATATTAAGAGGAGAATTAAAAGTCTAATCAAATGCAATTAAAGATCTTGAAGAAATAGATAAATAGATAAATAGACTCCGTAATATCATTCTTTTCAGTCCCAGTTGCTCTAAATTGAAAGACACTTTCATAAACACCCTGACTTTTGAACATTCGAGATTATTGGGTCTCAGATTTCATTGGTGGTAAGTGAATGGTTGTAATAACTTCATGAAAATTTAGATGCGGCTTCACAAAGTGGTGGTTGAACTAGTTAGTAATGAATTTATAGCCTTTGACCTTAATCAAAGTGTTCGCTCTATATATACGTGATTTGATCTCATAGCATTTCCAATCTATATTATATCTCTATTTTTAATTCTTTCTAGTTGATAAACCATGGCTGCCCGTGGAAAGCTTGAGGTAAACATTGAGTTAAAGTCTAATGCAGACAAGATATGGGGAACCATTAGGGACTTTGCAAATGTATTTCCTAAGGTCTTCCCAAATCATTACAAAAGCATTGAGCTTGTTGAGGGTGATGGCAAGGCTGTTGGTTCTGTCTACCACGTAATAACTTGTGGCGAAGGTAAAAACTTTCTTCTTCTCAGGGAGGGTGAAGGGCTAGCTATTTTCTTTGTTTTTTCTACCCCGTATGTGGAAGTCCACCCTAATACTTGTAATTTGGGCTACTTCTCTCTTTCTCTGATATCTTAATAACCTTGCTATAACCACATTTATTGATATTATTATTAATTATATTCATGTTTGGCTATTGATATTATGATATTTTAGTCCATTTTTCACTGATCATTTGACCTATGACTTAAATTTTTAACCTCTTTATCTTTTTTTTTTAAACATGCTATAACCTCATGTATTGACTTTGTTTGGCTATTAGCATTAAAAAGTAGATGAAAATCAGCTGTGGAATAAGAAATTTCGCTCTTTGTATTTTGATTTGTTCTCTGGTTGTTTACGTTCCAGGTTCGCCACTTGCAAAATCATTCATGGAGAAGATTGAGTTTGTTGATGATGCAAAGAAGACAATAACCTTTGATGTGTCTGGAATTAATGGCGACGTCGTCCAGTATTGCAAAAAATTCAAGGGACACGTCAGTGTAACACCCAAAGGAGATGGAAGCGAGGTGAAATGGACCGCTGAGTATGAAAAGGCTGCTCAAGAGGATCCTGATCCAACTATCCTCATAGAACTTGAAATCAAGACCTTCCAAGAATTGGATGCTTATGTTCAAAACGCATAGAGGTTCGATGCCATTGAAGGGCTAGTACTTTGGTATATGGATTATTAGATAATGTGGTGATATATACCAAAATTAATAAATAATATAATATTCATATAATATATAAAGAAAAGATACATATATATATGTTTTCATATTTTGACATAGAAGAATATGTTTAAAAATTTACTATGTAGCAAATACATAATTTCAATAACTATCGGTGATATCTCATGTTGATTTAAAAAAAAATGTATATGTATCGTCAAGTCTAGATTAAATTTATTATCACATATATAAATATAGAAATTTATAATCACATATTAATTATCTTGACATATATATCTGTGTATAACATTCTTGACAAATATAAAATGAGAATAAGACACATTATTCGAATAGCCAAATGGTTATTCGAATAGAGTCCGTGCTAGGCAAATACGAAAGAGCAAACATGTCATTCAAATAAGCTATTTGTTATTCAAATAAATGAGTATCAAGTGTACATAGACAAGTTGAAACAAAGTGAGTTATTTGAATAAGGTTTCCATTATTTGAATAAACTAGCTATGTTAATTAGTATGTGAGAAATAGCCAATTATTTGAATAAAGCAGCTGATCTAAAAAAAAAAATAGGAAACATAGCAGAATGAAAACCAAGTTTAGTTCTTCCTTTAGTTTTGGTTCTTCAGTTCAATAGGTTCTCATGGAACTAAATTGATGAAACAAGATGAATTAGGTAAGCATGATGAGATCATTGAGAGACAAGTGTCAAAAAGGAAGACACATGAAGTCATGAAAATTCTAAAAATAATATAAGTGTCAAGTAAACAAAAGAAAAGATGATATATGATTTACATGACAAGTATTCAAGAATTTAATGACGGTGATGAAAGATTGATAAGGTAAGCAAGCCAAATGTCAAGAAAGGAAGCCATGGAATCAAAGTAATGATTACATGAAGTAAATAAAGGAAACAAATGGCATAAAGATGGATGAAAACTTAAGGCTTACGGCCAAGTGTTCAAATAATGATTATAAGTGAAGTAAGTTTGTGATATAAACAAGACAATTGTCAAGAAGGAATGATAAGGCTTATGGAAGAAGCCATTTAGTGGATAAGTTAGAAGGAACTTATAAAAGAAGCTTCTTAGTTAGTAAGTTAGAAGGAGCTTATGGGAGAAGCTTCTTACTTAGAAAGTTAAGAAGGCTTATGGGAGAAGCTACTACTAACTTAATAAGAAAGTTAAAATAAACAAATAAAAGAAAAGAAAGAAGAATAAATTATATGTAAATGAATGGTATAGTCTACAAGTTATTATGCTAAAATTATATTAAAGGATCTAGAAGTGATAATTACAAATCTTGCATCCTTATGGTCCTAAAGTCACATGGCCACTCATCACTAGGCAACACATCCACACCCCACAAGAAATGGTGCAACGTGAGGCAGCTAGAGAAATAGAACGAAACAAGAGCTAAAGAAAGAAATAGATCTTGTTACGCGATTTGCTTTTTATGCTATTACTAGGAGAAGGTTAGCATGGGAATTAAGGCTTACTAGGAGAAGGTTAGCATGGGAATTAAGGTGGTATATATATATTTGAGGTGCAGTCAATCTATTATTACATATTTGAGGTGTTCTTATTACTTTCTGTGTTTACTTTTTTCTTTCTAAATATGATATTTAAATTAAATATGAAATGTGAAAACTAAAGATTAGCAATGCATCACATATTTCTAGAGTAGGAAATTGTTATTAGTAGTTTTACTTAGAATCTCTACATAAATACCAACAAATCCCAGCTACCTCAACTGAGGTGAATTAATATTAACTTAAAAAAAACAATTACATATACATGTTTATATTTTATAAACATTTTCTTCATTTAGTAAACAAGGCTAAGCACAGTCCCTTTTGTATGAGTCTTTTGTAATGTTTTTCGCAGTACGTAACACCCATTTTTCTTAGACAATTATTTACTTGGTAAATGACATAATTTGATTTCACATCCTTGAAGCTACCCTCAAAAGTTATCAGCTGAACCAGGCACTCAGGTAGCACCTTGTGTGCTCATATCATATTACATAACCTGTTACCTCTTGCTTTGTAACAAAGGAACATGGCACGACGACTCAAGTTCTCTAATCCTTTCTCTACCTTGTTCTCTTCTGTGGCTTTTACCCACATCACAGCATAAAATTCTACCACAATTATAATCGCACCAATCAAACTACACATTATTCATTGAAAAAGTTTATTGTCAATATAATAGAAAATAAAATCCATTCGGTAGAAATAAGGGTACTAGATTAATGTTAATGTGTCATTTTATTTTGCTAGACTCAGTGAGGAGTCTCCATAGATCATCTAGTTATGTAACTTAAAAAGGTTAATTAGTTTTAAGATTTTACCTTCCAAGGTGAAAATCATCCTCCAGAAGGATTGCACCCATGATGACGGACGGTGAAGAGGATTCCCACATGCTTGAACATAGCACAAAACAGAGGTCCAGCCCATGCTCTTTGGACGCGCCATGTGCGTAGGATGTAGCGTATCACGTTTGTAGCTATTACCTATTACAATAAACATTAAACTAGTAACTATATTAGGGATCACAAGCACCAAATTTTCTTTGCAGCTAATTAAAATAATAACAATGATATTCTTATCACAAACAGTACATATATCTCTTTTCACATCCTTCTCAATACCATTTATTATACTTATTTTTTTTCACTTTGTCTCACTTAATCACATCCACCCATAAAAGTGTGAAAAATGATGTTTCATAAAAAATGATGTAAGAACATCATTTTTGTTAAAACAAGTATGATGCATATGCAAATAGTAACAAACTAAGTACCATGGAGAACGTGGAAAATGGGATGATGGAAAACAAAGGAGAGGAGAGGGGAAATTGAGAGCTTTTAAAATTTAACCCTTGATACTTGGTAAAGACTAAATTAGAAGGTTAAAATAAGGTAAATTTTAAATTTTGTCCTTATAATTTTTACTCATTTTTAATTTAATTTATATTTTTTCAAATCAATCATTATATTTAATAAAATTTTCAAAATAACCTTTGTCGTTAACTTCTGTTATCGCGTTATTACTAACTTAATAAGTGTTCCTTTATCACATAGTGTTATTTTCTATGAAGCACGGACACACCATTATTGAGGCGTGTCTGCGTGTTGAACACGTATCCGTGTCAGACACATGAGGACACTCGTACGACACGTGTCATGTGTGTCAGAAAGTGTTCAATTAAAAAGATAAATTTTTTTTTAATTTGGACACGTCTCAGACGCGCTTGAATACGTCTCAGACACAACCCATTAATATTTTTAAAAAAATTAGTTTCCATGATTAAAATTCAATTAGTAAGCCAGTAACCCCCCTAAGCCCAATCACATAACTAACGTCCCAAGCCACTATTTTCACATATCAGTATTTTAAGTTTTATATTTTCACACATCACTATTATACTTTTTAGTTTTATATTTTTATATACCACTATTTTCATCTGTTCTTTCTATCTTTACTCGTACCAAATTGTCTACTTCGTCATCACCGAAACTTGCTTCACACCAATATTCCCTCTAGGTAATTTTTTTTATGCACATGTACTTGTACATGGTTAGTTCTATTAGGAAAAATTAGTTTAAGAGATTTTTTAGAATATATCAATAGAAATTATGCTCTATATTTTTTAGGATGAGCTTACTAGGTAATAAATATTATTACATATGACATATATTAAGATATTTTAAATCTTCAAGCTTATAGAAATGATATTAAGGAATTATGAATCTTTTTACTTAAATTTTGTATATATGTCGTGTCCGTATCCTATAATTTTTAAATTTAGTGTGTTTCAGTGTCCGTGTCGTATCTCATATCCGTGTTCGTATCTGTACTTCATAAGTTATTTTAGATGTTCTTTTTTTTATATAAAACGTTCAATATGTGCTCTAACATTTCAGTAAGTCCTTCTTTAAGTACTCTTTTTATTCATCAGATACTTTTTGAGATGTTTTTTTTTCTTATAAAATATTTATTAAAGACTAAATTAATAGTGTCATAACATAAATTGACGGTAAAAACTATTTTAAAGATAATTATAAGTGAAAGAATTGATTTAAAAAAAATATAAAAACTAAATTAAAAATAAGAAGAAAATTATATAGACTAAAATTTTAATTTAACCAAAATTAAAATATAATGTATTTCATTTTCAACCGTTACTTAGTTAGTTAAATATATATACTAAGCAATTTTCGGCTAGTTCCTTTTTCACCCTTCCATTTTCAAATTTACAGATGAGATAATGAACTATATATTGCATTTCTATTAAAAAAGTTTAAATATATTTTTATTCCTACAAATATATCATTTTTTTACGTACATTTATTCTTTCATTAATTTTGGTTTTGATTTGAGCCTATTTTTTTTAAATTATAATATTTTAATTCCTATCATTATGAGTACTATTTATAAAACATGGATACGTCATTTTTTATGAGTATTTGCATGTCAGACACGTGTTCGTGTCAGACACATGAGGACACTTGTACAACATACATGTCCTTTGTTTGAATATGTCCGATTAAAAATATAATTTTTTTCAACTTGGACAAGTCTTGGACATGATTCGGACACACTTGGATATGTTTAAGACATAACTTAGACATGACTCATTAATATATTTAAAAAAAATAGTTCCATGATTAACGTCCAATTAGTAAGCCCATAACTCACCCAAGTCTAATCATTTGACTAACGTCTCAAATTACTATTTTTACATACCAGTATTTTAAATTTTATTTTTTTATATGCTACTATTAGACTTTTAAGTTTTATCTTTTTGTACACTATTTTCATTTTCTCATTCTACCTATAACTTCAAGTATAAGTCGTAAATTCATCGTCATAAAACTTACCTTCACCCCACTATCTCCTCTAGTTAATTTTTTTTGCATGCACATGATTAGTTTTATTAGAAAAAATTAATTTAAGAAATTGTTTAGAAAATGTTAATAAAAATTATGTTTCATATTTTTTAAAAAGAACTTATTAAATAATAAATATTAGCATATTAAAATATTATAAATCATCAAATTTATAGAAATAATATTAATAAATTATAAATTTTTTAAATTTTATAATTATATATATACGTAAATCAGCTCTTTAATTTACTTTTATATATATATATATATATATATATATGTCATGTTATATCTCATAGTGACGACGTAGAAAAAATAAAGATAGCACGTGAATACTACCACTTTTAGGCATTTTGTTTTGCAACACAGAATTGCAGAAACAGGTGGTGTCTCGATTAATGTTGGTTGTTGTGGGCCCAAACGTGTCCCTGCCATCATTTTGTGCCACTCCTTCACCTGAATCAGCGTAAGAGCTCTCACTCTCTCTCTATCTAACAGCCAACTCCATTTTGCCATTTTACCTTAAAAAAAAAAAATAACCCCATCATTTTTGACACTAACAATGATATTCTTATATCAAATAGTATATATCTTTCATTTTTCGCATCTTATCTAATATCATTTATTATATATTTTTTATTATTTTTTATTTCAATCATATCTTTTTAAAAAGTCACGAAACAATCTTACTTTTTTCAAAAAAAAGTGTAAAACAAATATAAAAGTATAAGACAAACATTTTCCTTTTGCCACTCCTCCTCCACAACTCATGCTCATTGTTTCCACCGACACCCATCGTCCATCCGTCTACAACCAACATTAATAGAGACACCACCTGTTTCTGCAATTCTGTATTGCACAAGTATAGGTATACGAATATAATATGTTTTGAATATTCAAATATAATGAATTTTTTAAAAATTAAGATAAGGATATTATATATAAAATAAAATATATATTTATATATGTAAAAAAAATTAAATTTATTTTCTTATGTTTGTCCCATCTTAAGCTTTATGTGTTATCTAACTCATTTAGTGACCAAGAAAATATGTTATTCTGAACAATCATTTTAAAGAGAGTAAGATTATAAAATTAAAAATATGTTTTAAATACTGTAACTAATGAAAAAGTAACATAAATTCATAGTTTAAATTTTTTGAATAGCAATATTTTGAAGATGATGGATATCTAAAAAAAATTGAGATATACCAAAAATATGGATGCAAAAATATTATACGAATATTAGTATCGAATACAATTACGATACAGATACATTATCGATTTTGAAGTATCTGTCCATCATAATTGCAATTCCACCCAAATCCCCAACATCAGCTTCATCATCTGCTTGCTGCCACCATCAGGGAACCCAGAATCCGGCCACCACACAACATCAGCTTCATCTCTCTCTCTTTCTCTCTCTACTGTAAGACTTTAGCTTTGCTGCTAAATGTCTCCAATATACTTCTTCTATCCTAAACAATTAAATTGAGATAATTCTAGGTTAAATACTGCAATTACAAGATTTGGCATATAGTACATAACCATATGCATAGCATCATATAGTGACAAGGGGTTCCATATTGTTGAACTATAAAGTATAAAATAAATAAAGAAATTGAACTACCCTTTGTTTCTTTAGACCCGTTTTATCTTTTCGATGCGTGAAGATAAGGCAACATCTCTCACAGTCCTTCTAAAGAAAGAGATGATGTTAACTTTTAGAATGATATAAAAGGTTACGCACTACACTCCAAAGATATGACCGTTTGGTTCTATGGAAATATATTTCCTTCTGGTTTGATTAAAGGTTACGCACTACACTCCAATTTTTTTAAGACAAGCATCAACAAAAAGTCTTATTGTTTAATTTTTAATTTAAATTTTAATCTGTTCCAAAGTCACAATTCAGTATTGGAAAAAGAAAAGAGCAGAACCTAAAAATGAGAGCAAGTAAAAAAGTGAAAGCAGGAATGAGGTTAAGCATGGCCAACGCAAGAGTAGGTGAGCTGAGTTATACTTATATGGCAACAACATGCCTTTATCTGTTCTGAACATCTTACACGATAAAATAATTAAATCAGATTAAACTCCATTCTTCTAAGAGAAAGGACCACACGAATGAATTAAAGCAAAATGGAACGTTGGAATTACCCCCTCTTTCTCCTTTTTCCTTAGCAGGTCAGAGCGTCCTCCTTTCACTTTCTCCACATTTTGCAGCTTCTTTTTGCTTGTCTGTTTAGGTTGGTATTACTATTAAGTAGTATTAACTATTATTCTTCAATCTGCACTTGCAAGTAAATTAATATATTATGTGTTTGCCTCTAACTTTTATTTTGAGAGATTAGGAAGCTTTCCTTATCAATTATAATAGTACAACTTTCTTCTCTGTCAGTTATTGTTTCCATCGTAAGAAAGTATGAATACAAATATTGGACATAGATACGATATTGTAATGATTTGTGAATATGATAATTTTAAAAATTATAAGATACAATATGATTAAGATATTATATATAAATTAATATAATATTAATATAAAAATACAAATCTTAAATTAAAATAAAAACATCAATATTTCATAAGTTAACTTTAGTTTATGTAGACATAATAAAATATTATCATTTATTTAACTATTGTGATATCTTACTTGTATTGGTACAAAAGTTTAAAATTAATTGAAAGATATAAACTAAAAATATCTAAAAAATATGCAATGCAATTAGATACGACAATTATTTTAAAGTATTAGTATCTCTTAACTTATTATGGTATCAATAATTGATTTCATAATAAATTATAGGGTTTGTCTAATGAGTGTCATGACCTAAAGACACTTGTTAAGAAATCAAAAAATAAAAATTATTAAATAAAAAATAAAATATTTAATACATTAAAAATTTAAAGAACTTTATTTTTTATTTATTATTTTTCATTTTTTATTCCTTAAAAAAACCTTAAATTATAATGTTTAAAGAGAAATTTTTAGATACTCATTGAGTAAAAAAGTTCGAGAAATTTTTAAGTCATAGCAAAAAAGGTTCTTGTTTTAAACCTTTCAATGTGTATCATCTCAATTATATGGACGATTAATATTTTTCGCTTTAATAACATTAATAATACTATAACTTATGTAGCACAAATTAAATGGTATTGACCAGAAGCAAAAATGAACAAAAAATTGGATCCCAGAAGCCGTTCAAAAAGAGTCCTGCTGTACTGGACTACTGAACCAAACATTGCGCTAAATAAATATTGAACACAACGTATTTATATAATAATGTTAAGCCGAATCTAAACGAAAATGCATCACGTGTCTGCCCTTGGTGAAAGGCACTGGTCCAAACATTACCACGTCGCCTGAAGTGGCAAAAATTCATTGTAACTTTAACTCAGATGTTAGCCCACGGGCATGTGTTGACTTAAAAAATTTAATTATGATTTTTTATATTATTTTTTCTTACATTATTTTTTATATTATTTTATATTATTTTTTCTTACTTAATTATAATTATTAAAAAATTTCTGTAAAATAATATTTATTAAAATATAATGTATGAAGATATTTTTTTAAATAATTAGGATGGCCCAGGTAAAAACCACCATAAAGCTGAAAAATACTTTCAAACTAACCCCAATTGGTAAATACTTTTTAAATTGACACCAAATTAGTCAATACCTCAAATTTTCTGTAGCATGAGTGGGGCGGGACCATCGTTAATGAATTCATGCAACTGCAGCGAGTAGCAGGTGAAGATTTTTTTTTATAAAGATAAATATAGATTCTTTTAATCAAAAGTCCAACTACACTTAAAATTTAAGTAAAATCAAAATATCTATAAAAAAATAAAATAAATATAATTTTCATAAAAATTAACCCATGATTTGTGATTTTGTTTTGGTCTGTAAATTATTGATGATGATGTATCTTTTATTATAGAGATTAATATATAATGTAATGTGCCGCATATAAAAATAGTATCGCATCTCTTATATTTCACTAAATCTAAAAATTTTATTATGTAAGGTCAAAGTATGAAATTAATTTGAAAAAATTAAAATTAAAAATTTTAAATTTATCATAATATGAAATAAATCTGAGAAACTAAAAATTAAATTTTTTAGATTTTTCACAAGGCTAATAGATCTTAGAGATCTAGATAATATTATTGGAGAAAATACTAAAAAAGTATGCAAAAAAATAAAGAGGATTGCCAATAAAAGATTGAAGCAGCCGCCTCTATTAAACAAATACTTAAAAGAAGAGATGAAAACACCACTAAAAAAAAATACCACAAAGAGAAGAGAAAATTAGTGCCCACTATTTTGACTAAAAGCCATAGAAACAGTTGAAGATATTCTTGGTGGGGTTAAGAAAACATACTAAATTAGGGGCGGAGCCTGAAATTTTTATTTGAGGAGGCCAAAGATTAATAAATTCTAAATGTTTCGCTACTTTCTATTTTAAGATTCTCTACTTTTATCAATATTTGACATAAGTAATTAATAATGGAATTTAATTTTAACAATGTTAGTGTATAATGAATATGTATTATCACTTTATTTAATAAATTTTACATGTTATATAAATATTAATATAATGAAACTTATTAAAAGAAGTGTCAAACGTAAGATTGGAGAACATTGTCAAAGAAATTTACACTAATAATATATTAAAATTAAACTTTTAATAATATCTAAATTCTTACAATCTGAATTTTTCGGTATAGCAAGCTCATCATGCTCCAATTCACTACTAAAGAACTTTTAGGAATATTTAAGATCTATAGTTAGAGCATGTTTGGGAAAGATTAAATCTTTTTCAAACAGCTATTTTTAAAGGATTAAACTGTTTTGTGAAATAATTATTATGTTTGGGTAAAAAAATTATTTTTAAAAAAGTTTTTACACGAAATTCAATGTAAAATAAATTTTTTTTCAACTAATAATCATAAGCTAAAGATTTGAGCTTATAATTTTAGCTTATAGATTATTTCTTACATTTTGATATGTAAATACTATTTTACTCTCAATCAAATAATTTTTAAATCATTTTATACCTATTTTAGTAATTTAATACATAAAAGAAATTTTTTATATCATCTAAGCAGAATCATATTAGTTTAAAATCGCTTTACAACTAATGCATCTAAACATAAAAATGAATCAATTATAATCGATTATAACAATAATCGATTATAATCGATTATAATAATAATCAATTATCAATATAATTTATAATTTTTAACTTTTTCAAATAAGCCCTTATTGTTAATATAAGAAGTATAATTTGTTCACGAATTTATTATTAAAATCTTTCAATCAATAATATATAGCAATGGTTAATTTATCTACCCAATTATAATGCTCCAATATTACATTATTATTTTAATGATAACAAGGTATCATAAAAAGAAATGATCGTATCAATAATTTGAATATCGTAAGTCTTATATAAACAAATGAAATTATTATTATGAATTATATATAATTAATATATTTTTTGGGAGTCATATATAAAAATACTTAATTTTTTGACAATGAATTTGAATTATTGTTAACAAAAAATGTTATTTATTTATAAAAATGATATAGTTAATACTCATTTTGTTGTTTTTTATTTATATTTTAAAGTTGTTTCACAAAAGTTAAAAAAGTCATTAAATAACTTCGATTATAAATAAAAATAATTATATATTAGACTAAATTACTCTTTATTAAAATACTTAAAATGTTATTGTCACTTTATTAATCTTTTCTATTAGTTATTAATACTAAGGGTGAAATTAAAAAAAAAATAATGCTTCAATTGATTTTATGAAGTGACGAATAAAAATGAACAAAAACTTTTTCCTAAAGAGACAAATAAAGAACGGAGAGAATAGTATAATTAATTATTTTCAAGAAAATATTACATTTGAGAGTTAGTAGTATAATTAATTATACATCAGAATAATTTTAATAATATACTAGCTATTTTATCCAAAGAACGGGTTATTTCATATTTAATATTTATTAGTTTAATTAAAATAAATTATTAGTTTTAGTTTTATTATATATTATTGCTACTATTAGGTTATTTTTTTTACCAATATTAAGACCTAATATTATTGTCATTTTCTTAAAATGATCTTACTATAAGCTATCATTATTACTTGATTTCTTTTTTATTACCAACACTTATACTCTTATATTGTTGTCTTTTTTTAATTTTATTATTCCATTTTTTTATTTTAAAATTAACATCATTCCTTTAATATTTAATATTTTATTATTTTTATTAAATAAATTTTTACTTCTCAATTGAGTTTTAATATACGTTATTATCACTATTACTTGATTGGTTTCTCTTTTCTTTTTCTTTTTCTTTATAAACGGTCTTGATTAGTTTTTTTACCATCACACGCATCATAATATTGTTGTCTATTTTTAATTTCATAATTCTATTACTTTCTTTTAAATAATCATAATGTTTATTTCATATTTAATATAACATTTTTATTAAAAAATAACTTCTTAAGGTAGTTTTTATTACATGATTAATTTTTTCCTATCCACACCCGTACTTTACCTATTTTAATTAATTTCACTATTTCACTATTTCATTTTTTTTAAATTAATATGTATTTAATGATGATATTTAATTATTTTCAAGGAAATTTTACTATATAATGTAATATTAGAATATAGATATTTTTAATGAAAATAAAAGGATCCAATATAAAATTAGTATTTTATTAATCAGTGCCCTAAGAGAAGTTAAGGTGCATTTAGTATTATATATATATATATAATTTCTTTTTATAAACAATATCCAATCTATATTTTATCTACATTTTGAATTCTTTCTGTTTAATAAACCATGGCTACCCGTGGAAAGCTTGAGGCTGACATTGAGGTCAAGTCTAATGCAGACAAGTTCTGGGGAACCATTAGGGACTTTGTAACTGTATTCCCTAACGCCTTCCCAAATGATTTCAAAAGCATTGAGATTCTTGAGGGTGATGGCAAGGCTGCCGGTTCTGTCTTTCACATAACTTGTGGTGAAGCTAACAACTTTCTTCTTCCAGGGGAGGGTGAAGGGTCATTTTCTTTTTTATTTTTTTGTTTTAGATTTTGTTTTTAACCCCATATATGGAAATCAATCCCTAAATAATACTTGTAATTTGGGCTACTTGTCTCTCTCTCTCTCTTAATAACTTTGCTATAACCGCATTTAGTGATTAGTGATATTATATTGACTTTGTTTGGCTATTAGCATTAAAAAAATAGATCAAAATCAGTTGTGCAATAAGAAATTTCGTTCTTTGTATTTTGATCTGTTCTCTGGTGGTTTACGTTCCAGGTTCAACACTTATGAAATCATACATAGAGAAGATTGAGGATGTGGATGATGCAAAGAAGACAGTAACCTATGATGTGACTGTGATTAATGGGGACCTCCTCCAGTACTGCAAAAATTTCAAGGAACACATCAGTGTAACACCCAAGGGAGATGGAAGCGAGGTGAAATGGACCGCCGAGTATGAAAAGGCTAGCCAAGTGGTTCCTGATCCAACTATCCTCAAAGAATTTGGAGTCCAAAGCTACCTAGAGGTGGATGCCTATATTCGAAACGCATAGAGGTTCGATGGCATTGAAGGGCTAGTACTGTAGTATATGGATTATTAAATAATATGGTGTGGTACCATTCCCCATTTAATATATAAATAGTGCAGTACATATATATATATATATATATATATATATATATATATGGCCCTATCCTTGCTTGTTTGGTTTAATGAATTCGATCCTCTATATATAGTAGCTCTGATCCAACGACCCATTAATAGTATGGGCATGAGAATTGAAGTATATGTGATCATTATATCATTCTCTTTCTATACATATTCATAGATACATTATGTATAAATCCATGCAGGTGGTATGCATGTCTAGTACAGATTTACCATTCATGTGAAACATTCTAAAAATTATTTACATTAGCCAAAACAGTGCTTGAGATGCTACTTGACTTCTGAGTAAGTACCTTAATTAGGTGGTGAGCTATCTAAACCAAATCCCCCTGATCACATATTTACCATTCATGTGGAACACTCTCAAAAAGTTTTCCTGACAAGAAAAAACACAACTAGATATGTTTTTTAACAATCATTTGGCAAGAGTGGCACTTATACATATATTTAAACTAGTTTTCTTTTTTGTTTTACTGGATTGAATCTAGTTATTTGACCTGTGTTGTAAATAGCTATTCACTTGTTGTATCTTTGACTTGTGGGAAAAACTGGACGAATTAAATTGGCTCGCATTTTTTTAGATCGAAAAATTTGTAATTCAACTAGCATTATTTTTGTGATTAAACTGTTGGATGGTTAGAGGGAACTCAAAAGTCGAGGTTAATAGGTTAAGTAAAAAATCACAATATTAGTTTTAATGTCACATCTTAATTCAAAATCTTAAGATAATGAATCTGTGAATATTTCTACTTGTATAATTTTGATTTAACACATTCTTTATTAATGTCAAATTTTAATACTCACTTAAAATTTTTAACATTCTCTTTCTAAGTGAGTTTCAACATTAGTATGTTCTCCCTCAAGCATAAGTAATTCTGAGTATTTATGAAGTTACCAACCAAGGTCTAAGTCTTGTCAATTATAATTTTTAGTATTTTAGTTCAATTGTTTTTTGGTATATACAAATATTTTTTTACGAGAACAATTGTTAAATTATTAAATTATTAAATTTCAAATATATAAAGGAAAAAAACATTCTTTTGATTGACCATATCATGTTGTGTTATTTTCTTAACAAATATTAAATATGAAATGCATATGTTGTTTTTAAGTACTAGATACAGTGCAATGAAGTGATTTTATATTGTATATGCTTATCTAATTTTTTTATTAAGTGACTTTAATTTAGATTTATTATTATTGATATTATTTCGTTACCTGTTCTTTTTTTGTGTATTTATTTACCTCTTTCTAATTTAAACATTGCATATATTTTAAATTTAATAATTTTTACATATTTATAATGTAGAATAATTCAACGTTCGTAATTTAAAGAAATAATATGGGTATAATATATGTAATATGGATATAACACACGTAATTTTAAAAAAGAATATGAATATAGCTTAGTTAATTTTAAAAAAATACTGCATGCATATTTTTTGACGAGCTATATCTATCGTTGAAATATACTATATAAATTGTTTATATTTTGATAAAATTATGTTATAAATTTTTGTTCCTAAAAATTTCTGGTATAATTTAATTTGCTATTTTTTATTTTTTTATATTTAATGAGAAGAGTCAAATTCTTTCTCATCATTAAAATTTGTATTAATATTTTTTTCTTCATTAAATTTGATAATATTAAGTTATTAAAATACCTTTAACTCTAAATTATTTTATAAAGAAAGATTATGAATTTTTTGTCTAAAGCAAAATATAGAGGTTGCTAGCCTTCACATGAAGGTGTAGAGGTTAGCAATCTTATATATATATATATAGTACTTTATTTTTATCTACAAATTTTTTTATTTGAATATATTTTTAAAAATAAATAATTGTAGACTGTTAAATTATATATAAGAATATGAGTTTTGTTAACATGTGTCTTAAAACATATGTTAAGAAATAAAAAATAGTAATTATTAAATAAAAATATAATCATTTATTGTCTTAAAAATTGAAACGACATTTAATACTTTTTAAATAATTAATAATAAACAATATATACTATTTTTAATTCTTAACATGTACATTTAAAATGTACATGTAAATAAAACCCATACAATGCTTCTATTTTAAGTTTCACATTTAATGACCATGCAGAAAGTGCTTCAATAATTATATCAGCATTGTTACATTTATTGCACAAATGCAAGAAATAACCGTCAAAACAATAGAGAAGCTCAAATGATTGTGTATTATCTTAATCATTGTGTATATTAAATGAGTAATGCTTATGTCACGAATCGCTTTTCGTAAAATGGTACACGAAACAACAAAAAATAGACTATATATACTGCGTTTTGTGAAATAATCTATTTTATTATTATTTTAATTTATTACATTTCAATTACACAATTATATTATACCTTTGTGAACCATTTCGTAGGAAGGCCTCGGGACAAATAGCACTTAGATAAATCAAATAACCGACTTGCATTTGTGCAATAAATGTAACAATGCTGGTATAATTATTGAAGCGCTTTCTGGATGGTCATTAAATGTCAAACTTAATTTGTTTTGATTTTGAAATCAAATTAAATCAAGCTAGATTTAAACAAAATCTTATACGTAAATTAAAAATTTTAAAACTAAGTTCATTTCTATTTTATAACCTATTACAAAGATATTTTATTTTAAAATCAAATTAATTTTTTTATAATTTTAAAATAAAAAATTTCTAAATTATAAATATGGACATAACCTTCAATTGTTCTTGCTACGCGCTTCGCTTCGTTGCCAGTAAGGGCGACAAAATTGGTGGTGTGGGAAGAGAGAAAAAGGATGAAGGAGAAGGTTACTTGTTTAGAATTAGGTTTTGAGAATTACCTGAAAATGATGAGTGAAAATTTTTGTGTACAAGCAAATACAACAACGATGCAAGAGGATGAGTACTTCTGCAAAAAGTATTTCGATGATCAAATTAGTTTGTGTGCAATGAGTGTAGTGTATAGAATTGGAGATTAAATACATACATTTGTGACCTTGTAAGGTATCTGTAGGAGCATATTAAGATGTAATGCAATTTGTATTGATGTAATTATTTAGGATTATATTATGTTAGAGATTGTGATCTCTTTTAATTAATTCTCCTATTTGTGTGGGGTGTAATTAGTATTCATATTTATCAAAGTTTCTTTGAGATATTTATGCCTAATAAATAGACTGGTGTACTCAATAAGACAGTACACAATGATATCTAGGTTATTATTTTGGCGAACCGAGTTACTCCTGATGTGTAACCCATAACTTAGTCCAAAACATTACTCATCAAAGATTCATCTCCGTCATAAAAAATTGTAGTCCTTTGAGGGTGACTTGACTTTAAATATATAATAACTTAATTGTTAAATAATTAACTCTTTTACTGGGAATTCTTATAGAATAATTTTTATTGAGTATAGACAAGTTGTAACAACAACAACAATTTGTATACATAAACAAGCAATTCAGTATTGATATTGTATATATTCTACTACTCCTTGAACTTATTTACCATGGCTCTGCAACTGGTGAGAGGAACACCTTTAGAATGCTATGTTCAACTTCTAGAGTTCTCTATAATGTCATCAGGAGCTCCCCAAAGCAAATTTAATTTTTTGGTAAGTGAGAATGTGTGAACCCGTTTCTAGAAAATACCTTTGTTCCATTCTAGAGCTGTAAAAGGTATCTGTTGTTCTGTCTATTCTGTTTTATTCATTGGTTTCAACAGTATATATACACAAGTACGCATCTTGGTGCAGTCTTCAATTACTCTTAAATGTATGCCTAACAATATTCTTAGAATAACTATTTTTACGTGGTCAATTATACAGAAATATCGAAACTACCTCTCCTATCAATGCTAATATTAGGGTGATTACATGACACTTATTACACCTTATTAATAGCTAACCAAATACCGAAACTACCTTGCCTATCAGTGCTAATATTAGGGTGATTACATGATAGCTATTACACCTGATTAATAGCTAACCAAATATAGCTTAATACCCCCCTCAAGTTGGTACATGGAAATTTCGAATGCCCAACTTGCCAAGGAAGTAATCAAATTGTGGCTTGCCTATTGCCTTTATAAAGATGTTTGCAAGTTGTATGGGAGTAGAGATATAGGCTGGCTTAATGGTTCCTTTGAGCAACTCATCACGAACAAAATGATAATCCACTTCAATGTACTTTGTTCTTTCATGAAAAACGGGGTTCTTGGCAATGTGTAAAGTTGCCTGACTGTCACAGTATAGCTGTATGGGTTGAGAATATGTGATGCCAAGATTGGATAAAATACCTTTCAACTATTTTAGCTCACAGGTTGTGGCTGCCATAGAGTGGTACTCTGCTTCGGCTAAGGATCTGGACACTGTGTGCTGCTTCCTAGTTTTCCAAAAGACGGGAGAGTTGCCAAAGTACACCAACCATCCTATTAAAGAGCGCCTGGCCCAATCAGAATCACACCAACTGGAGAGTTGCAAGTTGCTGTCTCGGCACAACAATATCCTATGGCCTAGATTATCTTTCAAGTGACAAACTATCCGTAAGGCAACCTCCTAATGATCCACTCTCGGTTGTTGCATGAATTGTGAGAGAGTATGAACACAGTAAGATAGCTCGAGCCTACTAAAATAGAGGTAGATAAGCCGACCCACTAAGCGTCTATATCGTTCAGGTTGGTCAAGCAAAGGACCCTGGGCCAAGGCAAACTTGTGGTTCTGCTCCAAAGGCACACTGGCAGGTTTGGCGCCTAGAAGCCCAGTCTCAGAGATGATGTCGAGAGCATATTTATGTTGGCAAAGAAAGATGCTATTAGCGTTCCTAGTTACTTCAACGCCCAAGAAATACTTCAAGATACCTAAGTCCTTCATATGAAAACATGTGCTCAAGTAGGTCTTCACTTGTCGTATAGCTACAGGGTCATTTCCTTAGATGATCAAGTCATCAACATAAACAAGGACCACAAAAATTATTTATTTTTCGATCATCATTTTTAATATTTATAATTTGTGAACAAGGAATAGTCAAAATAGGATTGCCTGAAGCTATAGTTCTTCAAGGCAGCAGAAAGTTTGGCAAACTAACATCTGGGTGCTTATTTCAATCGGTAAAGCGATTTCCTTAGCTTGCATACCATGTTCAATTTCGCAACTTGAAAAACAGGAGATAGTTTCATGAAGACTTCTTCATGAAGTTCATCGTGCAAGAAAGCATTATGGACATCCATCTGGTGTAGCTCCCATGCTTTGCTTGCTGCAACGGCTAGGACTACATACACGGTCACCATTTTTGCCACAGGTGCAAACGTTTCAGTGTAGTTAACACCTTCTACCTGATGGTTACCAAAAGTGACCAACCATGCTTTAAATCTCTCTACAGTACCGTCCGAGTGATACTTAATCTTGTAGAGCCACTTGCAGCTAATGGGTTTCTTTCCAGGAGGTAAGCTTTGTACTTCCCATGTGTCATGTTCTCAAGAGCTTGAATCTCATTGCGCATGGCTTTTCTCCAGCGAGCATCCTTGACAACTTCAAGGAAAGACATTGGCTCCTGTTCAGTGGTGATGACTGCAAGAAAAACACGATCGATGCTGCATAGAAAAATTATCACAATTCATATAATGTGCTAAAGGGTAAAGAGCACTTGGGGTATGAGTTGGAAGCCTTCTTCAAGCTTTTTCTCCTCCTTCTCTCTACCAACCCATTCGCCGGCAGCCACTCTCCCATAAATCCATCCTAGGGTACAAATTTTCATCCAACCCCATTTTCTTAATCTTCTGAACTCCAAGCTTCAAGCTTTGGGTTCTTCAGGTGAAGATTCTTGATTCTTCACTTCACACTATTCTTATTTTCATTTCTATGGTCTTCTAGATGGGCTCAATTTGTAGATTGTGTTGGTGACATAATCAAGTAAGCGCCGCGAAGGTCGCCTTATCTCGTGTCCCGACTAAGTTATTCTTAAGATGTCAGAAGCGCACAACACTAGGTTCTTGGTGAGGCGCATTATTAGTACTTTGTGTGACAAGTTCGGTGTCTCCATGTTCATTATCGGAACCTTGTGTGCCTCCTCTGTCGTTATACATGACCTCATTTAATTGATCAGGATCATGACTATCAAGAAGCGATATTATGTGTCCCTCCAAAAGTATCTTCTGCTACAGGTTCTTGACTAATGATGACCACAGGATCCTCACTCGATTGTAGTAGTATCTTGAGCAAAAGGAAACTCTGTTTCAAAGAAATCAACATCACATGAAACTAAGAATTCTTTTATTTCGATATCATACATTTTCCATCCTTTCTTGCCATAGGGGTAACTGACAAAAACACATTTACGACTTGATTGGAAAATTTGTCTTCTTTTCGTCCATGATTATATGCATAACAGAGTGAGCCAAACACTCGCAAATGATCATAAAAGGGTGCTTGACCATGCAACACTTCATACAGGGTTTTCTCATTTAAAACTGAAGAATGAATGTGATTAATCAAATAACAAACTTTCAAGACACACTCACCCCAGAATTCAATAGGGAGATGACCTTGAAACTGGAGTGCTCGAGCTACATTTAAAATATGTCTATGTTTTCTTTCGACACGTCCGTTTTGCTGCGGTGTGCTTGTGCGGGAAGTTTGAAAAATGATACCTTGTACAAGAAAATAACCCCTTAAGCATGTAAATTTGGTTCCATTATCACTCTGAACAATCTTAACCTGCTTATTGTACTTTCTTTTCACCATAGCAAAGAAATTCAACAGTGTACGCAACACTTCTTTCTTATCAGTTAGCAAATAAATCCACACAGCTCTTGAATAATCATCTACTATAGCCAAAAAATAATAAGCACCACAAGAAGATGGAGTTCTATATGCTCCCCATAAATCACAGTGAATGAGTTCAAATACATAAAATGCTTTTTGATTGTTCAAAGGAAATTTCTCTCTAGTCTGCTTGGCCCGTTGACACGCATCGCAGGCCTTAGCTGCTATTTTTATTATTTTTTATCACAATTGACAATAGCAACTAACTTGGTAATTTGCATAAACGGGTGTCCCAAGCGCTTGTGCCACAGTTCAAGCTGATTTATGCCATCAGTCTTGTATGCCTTCACACTCGGAATCCCACGAAACAGATGGAGCCCATTCCTTCGTTCACCCGTACTAATCAGCATCTTCGAAGTGCGGTCCTGTATTACTCACAAAGCATTAGTGAACTGTACTATGCAATTTGATTCCTCAATCAATTGTGATATAAAAATCAAGTTACAATTTAGACTGGGAACATAATGAACGTTGCTGAGTTGTAAACCCCCATCAAGCCTTATTGATCCTTCCTTAGTGGCAGTAACCTGTTGTCCATCAGGCAGTCCAACTGGGCATCCTGTCACTTCTCGCAGCTCCCACAATTTACTTAGGCACCCAGTCATATGGTTTGAAGCCCCTGTATCAATTATCCCCGAGTTAAGTATATCCTTACTACTCATCTTCTCACTTGTTCTATTCTTAGAGTTGTTCAACATTTCTAGCAAAGTCCACCATTGTTCCTTTTTCGATTCTGTTAGTCTAGGGTTTTCGCCTGCGTAGCATTCCCTACTTGCACACTAGCAACTTGTTTTGTAGGCATGGTTTTGTGTTAGCATTGACGCGCACTACTTTGCCTTGTCCATGACTTACACCACTTCCAGTTCGTTGTTGTTCTCTTCCTCGTCCACCTGTTTTACCTTAACCTCGTGGCCGATCACCACACCATTCTGGGTAGCCAATGCACTGAAAACAGTTTGATTCTTCATGGCCTGCTCGATTACAATACGAACAAACCATTGTTTTATTCTTGATGTCTCCACGCCCTTTTGTTCTGGTACTTGTTTGAACCGTAAGCCCCATGATCTTTCCGTTCCTCTTTGGTTCGAGCAATAGTTCTCATCCTTTCTTCTTGTATCAAGGTCGAATAAACTCTGTTTAGTGATGGTAAAGGATCAGTGGCAAGGAGATTTGAACGAACTGTCCTATATATCTCGTCGTCTAGACCCATAAAAAATTAATGGACCCTTTCTTCCTCTGGACGTTTTTCTAGCTTTGATGCAATGTCACATTTGCATCCCCCACATGTACAAATTAGAATATACTCATAGTTGGCCAGCTCATCGCATAAAGACTTCATTTTCCCATAATAGACCATCATAGTCATACCTCCTTGCTTGCATTTTGCTATGTCCGACTTCAGTTATTGAATTCTGGGCCCATTCACAATAGAAAATCTTGTCATGATGTCTTCCCATCAGTCTCTGCCATTCTCCATATATGAGATTGTTGAACGCAAGCTAGGTTCAACTGTGTTCAGGATCCATGACACCGGCATGGATTTAAGATTGTCTATTATGATCCAATGTCCACCAATCCTCTAGGAAGAGGATTCATCACTCGATTGCTCAACCGTTCCTTCTATAAACCCCCATTTATGTCGTGCTCTCAATGAGGTTTACATCGCTTGTGCCCATTCCTCATAGTTTTCACCACGCAGCTACACCCGCATTATCACGTTTCCCGAGTTATCGTTTGATTTTAGGTCATAAGGTGACAGGTTCCTCTTGACAGTCAAGCTTCGATTGTTCTTGATTCCCAAGCCATAACATTGCCAGGTTATTCTTTGATCTAAGATTTTACGGTGATGTGTGACTACGGTACCATGTAAAAAAGGTATACCATTATTGTTGATACATTTTATTCATTGGTTTCAACAACATATATACACAGGTGCGCACCTTGGTGCAATCTTCAATTACTCCTAAATGTATGCCTAACAATATTTCTAGAATAACTATTTCTATCACGTGGTCAACTATACAGAAATACCGAAACTACCTCTCCTATTAGTGCTAATATTAGAGTGATTACATGATAGCTATTACACCTGATTAATAATTAACCAAATATTGAAACTACCTATCTTATCAGTGTTAATATTAGGTTGATTACATGATAGCTATTACGCCTGATTAATAGCTAACCAAATATAGCTTAATAAGGGCTCTCAAATAATAGCTAAAATCAATGGTGCACCCATGCTCCATAATATGGGAAGGTGGATTGTATTACGTGGCGGAATGCTACGCAGTCAGCTGTGGCGTGACTATTGCTGATTTACTGGCATGAAGCTTGCATTCCCCCTTTAGTGAGTCGAAATGGACTTGATGCTTTGGGAACCCAACTAACCCGATTTTTTTCAAGCAATCATAGATCTCATCGGTCTTTAAGACATTGTATGTGTTTAGCAAGGCAAACAACTGGCTTAGTGATCTTGATTTCTGTCACCATTGCATCAAGTCCAACTTTTTGAACTGACTTTTCGCAGCAAGCACTCGTGGTTCGTGATCAAGATTGATAACATATTAAGTATTGAAATAATGCCCGCTAAGCATATAGTCTTCCCGACATGACATGGGGTGACTAATGAGAGGCTTTACACCTCAAGAAGGCAATTAGTAATTAATAATCATTAATACTTGGTAGTTAGTAATCATGTATAAGATGCCCACATCCTAAGTCTCGTCAAAGAGTCACGACCTTTTGGCGCACTTTCCTTTTGTTGAACTTGCAAATTGCAACACAATTGTGCTTCATCAGCTCCGTTTCAACCTTTTTGGTCGAATAGTGCTCTCTAGAAACCAGTAATTAGCGATTACGCTATATTTTGCATTTATAACCCAGTCATTTAATTATGTGTTGTTTTGTTACATCAATAAAATAAATTTATTTCTTAAATAATTGTTGTCATAGTCAAATCATTTTAGGATTTTGATAACCAATGTCTAAGAAATTAAAACATTATTTATTATTTTTTATTAAATAATATTAATTGCTTAAAAAATTAAAATATTTTTTAAATCAATTTTATTATGTCTTTTTAATAATTTTTTAATACTTAATAAAAAATATTAATTAAAAAGTAAAGGAAATTAAATGGAACTCATATATGAGTTGGGGTTCCAAAACCCATGCATATGTGAATTAATAATGAATAATCATATAAAATAATGGTGATGACATATTTTTAAGTGTCATTCTTTTAATAATTAATTTTTTCAAAATAATCCTTAAAAAGATAGAATTTACAAGAGATCAATCTTATTTATTAATTTTTTTTAAAAAATCTTAGAGAATCATTCCCTTTCATTCAAAATCAATACTGGTCATGCAGGACAGGTGGATGTCCCTCTTACTGTACTGATTGCAATCCACCTTGGGATAAGGGATATTGACACATTGGTGTGAAAATGAAAAGGATTGCTAGAGGATTTGGATCCTCTCCAGTTGTGAAAAACTGAAGAGGAGTCTAGTTTTTCATCCACTATTAATAATATTTATTTATTTTTAATATTTTATTATATAAAAATTTAATTTTAATAGTTGAGATTCTCTCACTTTTTGAACTTTTTTTATAACTAGAGAGGATCAAATCCATTGCTAGAAGCTTTTAGCCTGATCACTTTCTCCACAGCACCAAGGTTTCATGTTTATGCCTTTTTGGAGTGTAATTGAGAATGAGTTTTGTTATATCTTCTTAAAATATTTTTTTAATAATTTTTTTTATTTAATAAAAAAATATTAAATAAAAAATTAAATACAATTATTATTTTGAAAATATAAAAGATATTCAATATTTTTTTTTATTTAGTAATTAAAAAGATTATTAAGAAGATGTGTTAAGAAGATTAATCATTTTTCATTGAGAATTAGATGTAAACAATGAGCCTTGCAATTTAGAATTATTAACTGATGCGGTATTTATACTAACACTATGGTGAAGCGCTTTTCATTATCATGTATATTAATTGCTTAAAAAATATAAAATATTTTTAAATCAATTTATTACGTCTTTTTAATAATTTTTTAATACTTAATAAAAAATATTAATTAAAAAGTAAAGGAAATTAAATGGAACTCATATATGAGTTGGGGTTCCAAAACCCATGCATATGTGAATTAATAATGAATAATCATATAAAATAATGGTGATGACATATTTTTAAGTGTCATTCTTTTAATAATTAATTTTTTCAAAATAATCCTTAAAAAGATAGAATTTACAAGAGATCAATCTTATTTATTAATTTTTTTAAAAAAAATCTTAGAGAATCATTCCCTTTCATTCAAAATCAATACTGGTCATGCATGGCAGGTGGATGTCCCTCTTACTGTACTAATTGCAATTGGTGTGAAACTGAAAGGGATTGCTAGAAGCTTTTAGTCTGATCACTTTCTCCACAGCACCAAGGTTTCATGTTTATGCCAAATTTTTGGAATGTAATTGAGAATGAGTTTTGTTATATCTTCTTAAAATATTTTTTAATAAATTTTTACTATTATTTAATAAAAAATATTAAAAAAAATAAAATACAAATATTATTTTGAAAATATAAAAGATATTCAATATTTTTTTATTTAGTAATTAAAAAGATTATTAAGAAGATGTGTTAAGACGATTAATCATTTTTCATTGAGAATTAGATGTAAACAATGAGCCTTGCAATTTAGAATTATTAACTGATGCGGTATTTATACTAACACTATGGTGAAGCGCTTTTCATTATCATGTATATTGAAATTTAATTTAAATTTTGGATTTAAGTTTTAATTTACCATATGAAATTATATGATTGTATGAAGGAGCTATCAACCAGAATAATATCTCTCTTCTTTTAGATTTTTTAATTAATTTTTTAGTTTTAATCTCTTAATATAAAAAATAAAATAAAAGGAAACATCTTATAATCTTATTTACAAAGAGCATTTATTTGTAATTTAATTTATAAAAACTTATTTTAATAGTACTTAATTTATGTGTCATATTTTATTTGGTTATGTCAGCATGAGTTCTAGTACTTATGATTTTATATGTGTAATAACTTAGGGACTAGTGACATAAATAACTTGCGGCCTTCTTCTACCGATCCTCCATAATTACATGCACTCAAAACATCCACAAAAAGGTAATGTCACCAGCCACCGGGTCTTGCCCCGAATGTTTCCATTGCTTCAAATTGCTCAAGTGCTTTCCTTGTCTAATCGTTCGTGATTAGCCGATAGATAAGGGAAGTCTATGAGGTTGTATCGGACTTGGATGTCCTGTAATTTAAAAGAGAACTATAGGAGGTGTAGTTGCTAATCTAATAATTGGCAATCATAAATCCATATTTTCCTTCAAAATTTTATCATAGAAAAAATTGTTTTTAAAGATGAAGATCTTCTGCCGTTTATTTTCAAGTCAATTACAGAGGATTCTAGTTTGACTGTATCTTTTTTCTTTAATCTGTAAAAATCACCAAAGATTTCTTATGCAACTATATTTTGTGCATACATTTCAACAAGGGCAATACCAACCACAACATCCACCATGATTATGTTTTAAAAACATGAAAAACATTCAAATTTTTTATTTTGTAATTAGAAGAATTATTAAAAAAATTTGTTATGAGGATTTAAAATTATTTTTTTAAATTTTTAAAATATTAAATATTTTTTTATTTTTATTTTTAATTCATTTAGCCCTATGCTAAAGGCACACATTAACAAAACTCATCATTTTAATGATAAAATGATGTAATAATATATAATTAAATAAGAAATGCAAAACTTTTTTACATTTACAATAGATCAAAATTGAACTCCTCTTAATTTTAAGACCTCTTTTTTTTGTTGATTAAGGCATCTTTAATTTTTTTTTTAAAAAAAGAAGAAAAGAGTTGGGAAGTCAGTTTTGCTTATATGTTGATTCACTTAAAATATAAATCAATCTAATGTAGGTTTAGTTAAACTCAAATATATACTACTTAATATATGTAAGTGTAGAAAACATTTATATAATAGTGTGGAATAAGTAATGACAACTCACAGTTAGCCTAGAAGAATTAAATGATGATGCCATAGATATTTTCTTAATAAAATTGTAATTGAAAGCGAGGGGCTGACGATCTTTGTTGAAGTAGCTAGTGGTTGCTAGTTGTGTGAGTGGCGGAGACAAGGTTGTTTTATGATACAAGCTAGGATGACATTAAGATAAGAATGCATGTGTCTGTCTTGTAAAGTCTCGACGAAGGGTCAAATTTCCTTGAATTTTTCATGCTATCATACAAAATTACTTGTGTCCTTGCTTTAGTTTTGCAACAGAGGGGCTGCAGAAGAAGAAGATGAGACAAAGCTACACGTTCCATTTTTCCTCTTGACCCTGGCCCCATATCATAGCATAAAACCCAATAGCTATTATGGCATTAGCAACTTCTTTCATAGTGCACAACAAATCAAAATCGAACAACTTATTAGGAAAATCCTGTTGTATTTGGCACTAGTTAACGGTGATTTCCAAGTGCAATGACAATTTCTAAAGGATAAAACATAGCAACATATGCAGCACATTAATCTCAAGTTTAACCACTAATCCAACTAATTATGTACAGAAACTAATTCAATAACTGAATTTGATACACGTGGACTGGTTCGTATGCAGGATGTGGATTGCCCCTTTCTCTAGAGATATATATCTTCTAAGATGAAGAGCATCCCCAGAAATATAGCCCTTATGGCAAGTGCAATGACAATTAAAACATAGATTGCACATTAATCTCAAGGCCAACCTGAATTGAAAAGTTTCCTGCCCATTGGCTTGCATGCATTGAGATGTGGCTCCTGAGATTTCTCATGCTACTAGCTTGGTTGGAAGAAAGTGAGCAGCTTGGAGACTGGGTTGGGCCCCACCAAAAGTTTCATGCCCACTAACTGGGCTTGGAGAAGTTATTACGTTAATTATTTCATTTAGAGTTTGGTTGGGTGTGCTTTTAATTTTTTTTGTAATTTTTTTGAAAGATTTTTTTTAAAAAGTTATTTTATATTTGAATATAGTATTTAAAAATTATTTTTTAATTTATTATATTTTAGATGTAAAAATGTAAAAGTATTTTTTAATGGTAAAATTACTTGAAAACATTCAAAAATACTTTTTTTGAAAGATGTTTAGATCAAAAAGTATACTTACAACATATTAAAAGGTCATCTTTAAAAATAAATAACAGATCGAATGAGAGAGTGATTCATCCAAATCAGATCACGTTAATTTAGATAGGCAAAAGAAATTATTATTAATAATAGCGTAAATGATATTTTGTTGGGTGCTTAAATATGAAAGTAGAGTGTCTGAATGTACCTGGCCAATGATGGTGTTAAAGAAAATGTAAAAAACAAAACAGATAGTTGTGAAGAGTCATCAGCTAGTCGTGCAGCACACAACAGAGAATGAATAAAGAAATGAGAAAATTGGTACAGACGTAGGTTTGTAAGAGTATATAGAGGATAGGGGATGTAATTATTAAAATTAGTTAAAGATATTTTTTTCTAATAAATATTTTTGAACAGCTTTTCAATGAACTAAAACAAATCTTTTTTGAGAAATTTCAAAATTCAGCTTTTAAAAAAAATATAATTTATGCTTTTTTAGTATTTTTTTTTTACACAAGTTCATCTAAACATGCTAAAATTAAACAAAAGGAAAAAAAATCATACACTACTTTTAGGGATGTATGCGCTATGGGTTCCCATAATCCCCTAATGGTCCAATATGGTATCTAGTATCTACTCATTAAGCACACATTAAGTTATGAAGTCTATAGACTCACTAAATTAGATCACTTAATAACAAGTCTAATAAATTAAATAGTTAATATAATTATTAATTAAATATGATGTTCAACATTAATTAAGAAACATAAATTTCCATCATTTTTTGAATGAAACTTTCTCTTCATTATTTCATTATTTTTTTGGGATGTGAGCACTTGAGAATGTTTTTAAACATCCAAAGGCCAACAAGCTCGAGTGGCATATAGTAGCAACTCTCTCTCTATATATTGTTTTAACATTGCAGAGAGTTGTCTTTAATCCGTCACAAAAGCACTCAACTTAGAAGGGATAAAAGAAGACACACTAACTTATCATAAAATAACGTGAATATACAGATGTATTGTGTTCAATTAATTTTGAAGCACAACATTAACTTTCAGTTGACTTAAACTATACAGGAAACGCATAGTAGGCATTGTGACACCAGCACACCAATATTCAAATGAATATAAGTGGGGAGCATCAATTTGGACTTATTTCTAGTTACATAACAATTGAACACAAATCTTCAAGACCTTCAGCTCAGGACTTGAAATCTTTATCCTCTCATATACATTGCAACACAGCAATTCCAAATGCTCAAGAAGAGGGAATTACTAAGAGTTAAGAAATGAGAAAGATTGGAAAGATGAACAAGACGATTGGTGGTTGAGGAATCGAGCGGTGGCAGTGCGAGGGTGATGGTAGTGTTGTCATAGGCTCGAGTGGCATCCTCAACGGTGGCACAAGTTCCAAGCCATTTATGGGTTCGCTTGTGGGTGTTAGCGTGATTGATTATAGTTGATCACAATTGATTATGATTGAGATTATGATTGATTACGATTGTTTTTAGGAATGATTGTAATTGATTCAGTATATAATTATACTTTATTGTTTTCATTTCCTGTACACTAACTTTCTTGTATAAATAGATGTTAATCCTTTAGTATACATTTATTCAGAAATATACATAAATTATTAATATTTGTCTTCCTATTTTTATTTTTAACATGATATCAAAAAGTCTAAGCTCTCGGTCCAATCCTAGATTTCAGACTCCAGACTCCGTCCTAGATTCTAGACTTCATTTCATATTCTATCCTAGATTCTAGACTTAGTTTCAGAGACCATTTCAGATCTCTGTTCAAACATTACTCTAGACTTCCATTTAGACACATTTCCAGACCCTTCCTAAGGTTTTCTGGTTAGATCTTTCCATTTTTGAAGTTCTTTTCTATCAATTCAACTCCGAAAGTTCAATTTTTGCGTTCTTCCTTAGTATAATAGAGAAATCAAACATTGCTCAGTCTCCTTCAATTGTGCTCATTGCCCCCAGATGTTGCAAATATTGTAAAAACTCATGACACTTGATTGAGAATTGTCCCACATATCCTCTAAGGTCAGAACAAGTTTCAACTTCATCCCAGTTCTTCTAAGCCTATGCTTGTTGCTATTGCTACTAATGGATCCCCGAGTTCTTTAGTCATACCCCCGGCTATTTTTTATACTAATGATCTTGTGTCCATCCTTAAGTGTTTACTATCCAATTCTAGTAATACTTCTTCTACTTTATCAACTACACCAAGTAATACTATATGATACTTTGACTCTACTTGCTATAACCATATGATGTCCACATCTCAGTCTTTTCCATCTCTATCTATTGATGACATTGCATATTCTATAAATACAGTTGATCGATCTCTTATGAATGTTAGTCATAAAGGCTCTGTCTCTCTACCTACTCTTAACTTACTCAATGCATATCTCATTCCCAAATTAAACTTCAATCTCATTTCTATTAGTCAACTATGTAACCTTGGTTATGAAGTCATATTTTCTTCTTTTGGTTGTCGTATACAGGATCCACGAACAGGACAAGTCATAAGGACTAGATGTAAAGTCAGAAGGCTGTTTGAGCTCACCAACCTTCATGTTCCTCATACCTCAAATCTTTATGCAGCATCCACCTTGTCCTCCATTCAACTGTGGCACCAATATCTTGCTCATAGTTCGATAGGGAAGCTGCGTCCCCTCTTATCTCAATGGGCTCTAGGTTCGGTTAATGAGTTTTTTTACTATACTTCTTGTCAAACTACTCAATAATCTGTATTTTCCTTTAGTAAAAGTACTTCTATTTCTAAATCTCCTTTTGACCTTGTGCATTCTGATATCTTGGGGCCTGTCCTCATACCAACTATGAAAGACAATCGATATTTTGTAATATTTATTAATAATTTTTTTTTCATTTTACTTGAATATATTTAATGAAAAATCATTCAAAACTTTCTCAAATTTACATTAATTTTGCTATTATGATCAAAATCGATTTCTCAAAAATAATTAAAGTTTTTCATCGTGATAATGCTTCTAAATATCGTGATTCAAAACTTTTCACCTTTCTTGCTGAACATGGTACACTCTTTGAGTTTTCTTATCCTAGTACCTCTCAACAAAATGGTCGTGCTGAAAGAAAACAATCATATTCTTGACTCTGTCTGAGCTATGCTCATCTCCTCCTCTTGTCTTGAACGTACTTTGGGTGAAGCTGCTCTTATCGCTATCTATATCATTAATCGTCTTCTTTTTTCTATTCTAGGTAATGTATCTCCCTTTGAACATCTCCACCATACTTCTCTAGATTACAACTCTCTTAAAGTTTTTGGCTGTGCTTATTTTGTTCTCCTTCAACCCTACGAGTACACTAAACTTGAGCACCGAGCACATCTTTATTGCTTTTTTGGTTATGACACTGAACATAAGGGATATCATTATTAGGATCTAATCTCTCAATTGTTCAGAATTAGGTTTTGAGAATTACGTGAGAATGATGAGTGAAAATTTTTGTGGCACAACAGCGACAACAACGATGCAAGAGGATAAGTACTTGCAAAAAGTATTTCGATGCTCAAGTCAGTTTGTGTGCAATGAGTGTAATATATAGAATTGGAGATTAAATACATACCTTTGTGACCTTGTAAGATATTTGTAGGAGCATATTAGGATGTAATGCAATTTGTATTGATGTAATTATTTAGGATTATATTATGTTAGAGATTGTGATCTCTTTTAATTAATTCTCCTATTTGTGTGGGGTGTAATTAGTATTCACATCTATCAAAGATTCTTTGAGATATTTATGCCTAATAAATAGACTGGTGTACTCATTAAGACAGCACACAATGATATCTGAGTTATTATTTTGGCGAACCGAGTTACTCCTGATGTGTAACTCATAACTTAGTTCAAAACATTACTCATCAAAGATTCATCTCCGTCATAAAAAATTGTAGTCCTTTGAGGGTGACTTGACTTTAAATATATAATAACTTAATTGTTAAATAATTAACTCTTTTACTGGAATTCTTATAGAATAATTTTTATTGAGTATAGACAAGTTGTAACAACAACAACAATTTGTATACATAAACAAGCAATTCAAGTATTGATATTATATATATTCTACTACTCCTTGAACTTATTTACCATGGCTCTGCAATTGGTGAGAGGAACACCTTTAGAATGCTATGTTCAACTTCTAGAGTTCTCTATAATGTCATCAGGAGCTCCCCAAAGCAAATTTAATTTTTTGGTAAGTGAGAATATGTGAACCCGTTTCTAGAAAATACCTTTGCTCCATTCTAGAGCTGTAAAAGGTATCTGTTGTTCTGTCTATTCTGTTTTATTCATTGATTTCAACAGCATATATGCACAAGTACGCATCTTGGTGCAGTCTTCAATTACTCTTAAATGTATGCCTAACAATATTCTTAGAATAACTATTTTTATCACGTGGTCAATTATATAGAAATATCGAAACTACCTTTCCTATCAATGCTAATATTAGGGTGATTACATGACACTTATTACACCTTATTAATAGCTAACCAAATACCGAAACTACCTTGCCTATCAGTGCTAATATTAGGGTGATTACATGACAGCTATTACACCTGATTAATAGCTAACCAAATATAGCTTAATACCTCCCTCAAGTTGGTACATGGAGATTTCGAATGCCCAACTTGCCGAGGAAGTAATCAAATTGTGGCTTACCTATTGCCTTTATAAAGATGTTTGCAAGTTGTATGCGAGTAAAGACATAGGCTGGCTTAATGGTTCCTTTGAGCAGCTCATCATGAACAAAATGGCAATCCACTTCAATGTACTTTATTCTTTCATGAAAAATGGGGTTCTTGGCAGTGTGTAAAGTTGCTTGACTGTCATAGTACAACTGTATGGGTTGAGAATATGTGATGCAAAGATTGGATAAAATACCTTTAAACTATTTTAGCTCACAAGTTGTGGCTGCCATAGAGCGGTACTCTGCTTCGGCTGAGGATATGGACACTGTGTGCTGCTTCCTAGTTTTCCAAGAGACAGGAGAGTTGCCAAAGAACACCAACCACCCTATTAAAGAGCGTTTGGCCCAATCAGAATCACACCAACTGGAGAGTTGTAAGTTGCTGTCTCGGCACAACAATATCCCATGGCCTAGATTATCTTTCAAGTGATGAACTATCCGTAAAGCAACCTCCTAATGATCCACTCTCGATTGTTGCATGAATTGTGAGAGAGTATGAACACAGTAAGACACCTCGAGCCTACTAAAATAGAGGTAGATAAGTCGACCCACTAAGCATCTATATCATTCAGGTTGGTCAAGCAAAGGACCCTGGGCCAAGGCAAATTTGTGGTTCTGCTCCAAAGGCACACTGCAGGTTTGGCGCCTAGAAGCCCAGTCTCAGAGATGATGTCGAGAGCATATTTACATTGGCAAAGGAAGATGCTATTAGCGTTCCTAGTTACTTCGATACCCAAGAAATACTTCAAGATACCTAAGTCCTTCATATGAAAACATGTGCTCAAGTAGGTCTTCACTTGTCGTATAGCTACAGGGTCATTTCCTGAGATGATCAAGTCATCAACGTAAACATGGACTGTAACACCCCAAAAATTATTTATTTTATCATTTATCATCATTTTATAATATTTATAATTTTTGAAATTTTTTTTGAATTTTTCTAGAAACGTCAAATATTTTAATATATTCCTCGTTTTGCATGAATATATTTCTCATTTTACATGCACACTGACCAGAGTCAGTGTAACACCCTGGAAATGATTTGTTTCATCATGAATAGTCATTTTTCAATATTCATGATTTTTGGAGATTTTTTTGAGATTTTTGAAAATGTTAAATATTTTAATATATTTTTCATTTTACGTATCTTGAAGGCAGAGTCATCAAACGCTCTACGTAAAATTGTTTATTTTGTGATGAATGATCATTTTTCAATATTTGTGATTTTTAAGAATTTTTGTGAATTTTTCTAAAAACGTCGAATATTATAGTATATTTCTCGTTTTGCAGACACGTCTGGCCATTGGCTAATGGATAACGAAATGTTTTCCCTGAGGCTGATAAACCTTGAACTGTCAATGTGTCGATGAGGGATCTTACTAAACCCGAGGTCAGGCACAGTTTGTGAGGTTTGCATTTTTTGAGATTTAATCTGATAAATAAAATCGTTGTATCATAAAATTACCCGATGAATAATAAAATATTATTTTTATCAACTATAAATTTTATTCACTGAGAAAATAATTCTAACAGTGTAATTAATCATATGTTAAAGTATATTCAATTTAGGAGACAAGCTTACTATGCACTTTATTGAGAATTGTGCAAAGCTTCTCAAGGAAGCTTTTCAAGGAAACTTCTTGGAAATTTCCTCCAAGCTTCCTATGGAAGCCACACACACTCTCTCCTCTCTCTCCTAGCTCACGGCTGCACATTCTTTGGGGGGGAAAATTGTGCTTTAATTCATTTTACTAAAACTTCACAAGCTTTCAAAATTCAAAAGCCATTACTTTAATTTTCTATTCACTTCTCTCTCTAACCTTCATCTTTCTTCTTCAAGCATTTTCTCCTCCTTCTCTCTACCAACCATTCGGCCAGCAGCCCCTCTCCCCCTCATCCATCACAAAATTTTCATCCAACCCCATTTTCTTAATCCTCTCCATCTCTTAAACACTTTTCTAGTTGGTGGTTCTTTGAAAATCCACCATTTTTACCATTTTCTCCAAGCTTCAAGCTTTGGGTTCTTTGGGTAAGTTCTTGATTCTTCACTTCCCTCTTCTTATTTTCATTTCTATGGTCTTCTTAGTGACCATCCATGCTTTATTTTTCAAGCATTGGTACTATTCTAATGAGATTGAAATTTCTAGGGTTTGGTGGGGTGCAAATCCGAAATTGCAAGGAACTCTTGGAGGGCTTCTCTTGCTTTCTTCACTTAGGTAAGAGGAAGACACTCCTCCTCAACCTCTTTTAGCATTTAGAAACCTTGTTTATGGTTGATTGTGAGAAAACCCTAATGAGGGTTATTCTTTGTTTGCATGATTAGTATGTTTGCATGTTGTTTATAATGTGTTTGTGCTATTAGATTGTTTGTTTGTGTATATTGATGTATTTGAATGGATTGGAATGCATGAAATGGAAGAAACTGATGTTGGATTAGTTCTTGGATGGCCACGGTTTTGGGGTCCAAATTTTAGAGTTCTTTGTGAACAATTGTAACAATTGGAATTCATAATTAATCAAGTGTACATTAGGTAATTAATGGAATGAAAAATTTGGGAATCTAATCCCTAGGGAGGCCACGACCTCTAGGGCCTTTTTAGGGGCTTAATTGTGTAATTTTGGTAACCTTGAAACTTAATTAATCAAGTGATTAAATCATTGGTAATAGGATAGAAAATTAGCAAATTGGGAGAATTGGATACACTTTGAGATTCATAAATTTTAAAGAACCAAGAATGGAATTTTCATAAGACTTAGGATAATCTTAATTAGGGTAAGAACAAGAGAGTGTGAGACCTTAAGATCTTAGAATAACCTTCTAAGTGTATGTAAATAAATTACCTAAGAGAATTTAATTAATTAAGAGAATTCCTTTAAAGACAAACTTTGTAAGAAAAGCTAAACCTAAGCAAGAATTCATAATACACCTTAAAAATGTATTAATTTATTTAATAACAATATTATGTTATTATTGGTCCATGTGAGTGACCAATGATTGTGTTGATTCTTACTTTGGCCAATTGTGGCATGTTGTGGAATAGTATGTAATAATGATCATACATGATTATGCATAGAGTCTATATGCATTGTGAATGTCCGTTGGACTATTGTTAAGACCGAGTTGCCTAGGAGTTGAACACACCTTAGTGCGGGTGCAAGTACACTAGTGTAGGTCATATTGTTGACCATGGGGGCGTCGGGGTGCGGGTACCTCGTAATGGACAGTTAGTAGCTCTTCTGTTCGTGAGGCAAACCGATGCAAACACACCGACGATCTTGACTGGGCACTGTCCTATATCGTGATCTAGTGTAGACTGTCTGTACAATGTCATGATGTGCACGTGGATAAACTGATGGATTATAACACTTTAACGCGCCGCGAGCCGAATTATGCATGTGTCTCCGATCTTTCTCTCCGACCGTTTGTGTCTAGCTCCATGGAGTAGGATTTTGACTTTGTATGCATATGCATAGTGAGTCCATGAATTATCTGGCATTTATTATTATTATTATTATAATTGAAACCGTTTGTATCGATATATGTAAGCGTCGAAAGCGCTTGGTTGATTATTACCGCTACTTAATATTTATTATTATTATTCTTTGTCAAAAATGCTATGTGGCGCTTTAACTGCGCCATTTTGTTTCTTGCTGCTATAACTGGTAATGATGGTAGGATGTCTTATCTCTTTTCTGTACTTCTATTATTTTCTACCTATATATTGTGTACCATCGAAGATGACGGCAAGGAAGTTGGAGCTCCCGATTTCCCCGGCTTCTGGCCTGATTACGATTAGCATCCACTGTAGAGCATGGAGGCACGCATGCGTGGATTTCTGGGTGACGTGCCTCTGACCTTCCTTGGAGGGCCAAAATGCTGGCACATTAACCTGAATTCTGACTGCTGTGTCTACCTGGGAGACGTGTCGATAGCTTTGGCCTGGAGGCGTCACGAGTCGCCGATCTTTACCTGCTACATCAGCCTTCGATTGGAGTTTTATCTGCCCATCCGGGAGATGTGAGGTAACCGCTTCTACACCCCGCAGGAGGACTCTTTTGATTCCACAACTCGGGCCCCGGCCCGTGGCTCTGTGGCTCCTATGGAAGTTTCCTCAGATGAGGAAGACCCCGAGGAGGTCTCCGAGGATGACCTCGCAGAGGATCTTGATACGATTCCTCCTCATCTGAGGGGTGATATTCTTGGTAGCTACCGATTTTGCCGGTGTTTTATTTTAAGGGCCTGATGTCTTTTGTAGTGGGCTGTTTATTTTTGATATCTTAGGGATGTGTATGTATGATCCTTTGGGGTAGGTATAGTTTTGCTTTTTGGTATACTAGGCTTTATAACTAAACAGTTTGATAAATAAATAAATATATATATATATATATATATATATATATATATATATATATATATATATATGAATATGCAATGTTAATTCCAATGTATGCTTTACTGTTTGCCCTTTATTTCCATTTATATTCTGTCACTGTGTTTATTAATTACTGTAACAAAGAAAAAAATATTCATCAATTTAATTACATGTCTATAATCAAGTAAATTTATATCATATAATAAAGAACCAGATCTTAACTTATATAATTTTATTTCTGCATTGTAATTGATAATGTAACGTTTCCTCCCAAAAAGGGGCATTACAAGGACCATAACCTAGACTATTCGAGGCTGCAGTGTGAACAAGGAATAGTCAAAATAGGATTGCCCGAAGCTATAGTTCTTCAAGGCAGCAAAAAGTTTGGCAAACCAACATCTGGGTGCTTATTTTAATCGGTAAAGCGATTTCCTTAGCTTGCATACCATGTTTGATTTCACAACTTAAAAACTAGGAGGTAGTTTCATGAAGACTTCTTCATGAAGTTCACCGTGCAAGAAAGCGTTGTGGACATCCATCTGGTGCAGCTCTTATGCTTTGCTTGCTGCAATGACTAGGACTACATACATGGTCACCATTTTTGCCACAGGTGCAAACGTTTCAGTGTAGTTAACACATTCTACCTGATGGTTACCAAAAATGACCAACCGTGCTTTAAATTTCTCTACAGTACCGTCTGAGCGATACTTAATCTTGTAAACCCACTTGAAGCCAAGGGGTTTCTTTCTAGGAGGTAAGCTTTGTACTTCCCATGTGTTATGTTCTCAAGAGCTTGAATCTCGTTGCGCATGGCTTTTCTCCAGCGAGCATCCTTGACAGCTTCAAGGAAAGACATTGGCTCCTATTCAGTGGTGATGATTGCAAGAAAAACACGATCGATGCTGCATAGAAAAATTATCACAATTCACATAATGTGCTAAGGGGTAAGGAGCACTTGGAGTGTGAGTTACAACTGGTGAACTACTAGATGGGCTCAATCTATAGATTGTGTTGGTGACATAATCAAGTAAGCGCACTGAAGGTCGCCTTATCCTGTGTCCTCGACCAAGTTATTCAGTATCTGACTGCACATCACTAGGTTGTTGAGCTGAGACTGCATTATTAGTACCTTGTGTGACAAGTTCAGTGTCTCCATGTTCATTATCAGCCCATGTGCCTCCTCTATCGTTATACATGACCTCATTTAATTGATCAGGATCATGACGATCAAGAGCAGTATTATGTGTCCCTCCAAAAGTATCTTCTGCTACGGATTCTTGACTAATGATGACCACAAGATCCTCACTCGGTGTAGTAGTATCTTGAGCAAAAGGAAACTCTATTTCAAAGAAATCAACATCACGTGAAACTAAGAATTCTTTTGTTTCGATATCATACATTTTCCATCCTTTCTTGCCATAGGGGTAACTGACAAAAAACACATTTACTACTTCGATTAGAAAATTTGTCTCCTTTTCGTCCCTGATTATATGCATAACAAAGTGAGCCAAACACTCGCAAATGATCATAAAAGGGTGGTTGACCATACAACACTTCTGATGTGTGTGAAACAACATCATGTTTTGTTCTTGTTTTGCATGTATTTTGTAGGCATTTTAAGCATTTTAGTTTTCCTTTTTAGTTAGTTTTTCCCTTAGTTCGGGTAACTGCGGTGTTTTTGGTGTTCTTATGCAGGATTGGTGCTGATTTGACCTTGGATTGAATGGAATACTCGCATGTTTGAAGTTGGAGCTTAATGGATAGCAATAAAGGTGTAAAAAGGCCATTCCAGAGAGATCCACGGCCTGCCCGTGGATAAAACCACGGCCATGGATCTAGGGGTAACTTTAAGAAGGAAAAAAAGGAATTCCAGGGAGTTCCACGGCCTGGCCGTGGAACCATCCACGGCCAAGGAACTCAAAGGACACAGGATGGGTTTATGGCAGAGACATCCACGGCCTGCGCGTGGAACCATCCACTGGCCGTGGATCGCATCTTGTGATAATTTTTTATGTTTTTCTTTTTATTTCTTTTGGGGACTTTTTAGCCAATTAAAACCCTAGACTTATAAATGGGGGTTCTGAATACAATGTAGGGGAATCTTGGTTTTGGGAGAGGCACATTGGAGGCTTTGGCTTTTGTTCTTGATCTTTCTTCCCTCTTCTCTCTTGGATTACGGGTTTGGATGTTCTTAAACAATGTTTTCTGATTCCTTCTTCTCTATGTCTGAGTAGTTTCCTTGTTTCTAGGATTGGGCAATGCCCTTTGATACTTTGATAATGAATAATTGACGTTGTTTCTCTTTTATTGATCTTGAATTTTCTTTGATTCAATTCTTATTTCTCTTATTCATGTGAATTTGCTGGCCACTTATTTGCATCTCATAGGCATTTAGGGACGTACTGAGAGGTGAACCTAAGTATTGGAACCATAAGAATTAAACTTAAGGTCTAAATTACGAGAGTAGTTTTAGCCTTTCGAGGATTCAATGAATTACCACAAAGCGTAATGAGTTCAACTTAAATTCAATTACCACGAGAGTAGGAATTGGTTTAATTGGGCACGGATCTTGTATCTTGAGAAAGAACATTAACTAATTTAGAGTAATTCACCTTCAATTGAATTTAGATTTAATAAAAGGGTTGTCAATTAGGATTTATCTCGTATCATTGTGGTATCCCAATCTTGGAAGCTTTCTTTAATCGAAAACCCCTTTCTTGATAATTCGCTATTTTGTTCGAATTTGTTTTCTTGATTTTATTTAATTGTTTTGTTACTACATTCTTCTTTATCAATAATCATATTCTTTTTTGTTTAACTTAATTGAATTAATTAATTAATTGGTATTCATAGACACAGTTCATGTGGATTCGATCTTTTTATTACTTGACAACGAAACCGTACACTTGCGGATTTCACGTATCAAGTTTTTGGTGCCGTTGCCGGGGACTGTGTTTTTCTTGAATATTGATTTAATTTTTAATTTAATTATTTTTAAACCTTTTTCTTTATATTTGGTTCTTACGTTCTTGATTTCTCTTTTGACTCTCTGCAGGTAATTTCTCTTGTTTATGCAAAGTACTAGACGTTCTGGGATTCTCATTGAAGCAGATCCTGAAATTGAAAGGACTTTATGTAGAAGGAGAAGACAACAAAGGCAAATAGTAAGGAAAATATCTGAACCAACACTTGTCATGGCAGCAGCAGAAGATAATAAACCTTTAAAGGAGTATGCAGCCCCTAATGCTCGGGGTTTGAGATCTGGAATTGCTCGGCCAGACATTGAAGCCAGGCACTTCACCATACCTCCTGCCCTACTTTCTATGATACGGCAGAACCAGTTTGGAGGATTGCCATCAGAGGATCCTAATGATCATGTGGATATGTTCTTGGAGTTCTGTGAGACCCTCAAGATCGAAGGTGCATCTGTTGATGCTATTCGTCTCCGCTTGTTTCCTTTATCATCGAGAGATAGAGCTAGAGCTTGGCTGAAGTCTGTTCCTGCTGAGACGATAACTACTTGGGACCAATTGGAGCAAGCCTTCTTGGACAAATTCTTTCCACCTTCCAAGACCGCTCATCTAAGGACCCAAATCACAAGCTTTGTTCAGAAAGATGGCGAGTCATTGTCAGAAGCTTGGGATAGATATAAGGCTTTGCTGGAAGCCTGCCCACACCATGGGTTAGAAAAGTGGCTGATCGTTCACACCTTCTACAATGGTTTAGAATATTCTTCGAAGGTGTCTTTTGACTCATGGTGGTGGAGCTCGATGAATAGAAGGCTCACGAGGCTTATGACATTATTGAGAGTGTTGCTTCGAATCATCACCAATGGGCCAATGAAAGAGGGCACAACCCGAGAAAGTTCTCGAGAGGTAAGTTTGAGGTAGATGGTGTTGATTTAATTATGTCAAAGTTTGATTCCTTGAATAAACATTTTGACATGCTTGAGAAAGCTCATGTACATGCCATAGGTGTCTCTAACAATTTTTGTGAGATTTGTGGAGCGCAGGGACATATTGGTGCTGAATGCCAAGTTGGAATGGGACCCTCACATGGTGCACCGGTAGAGCAAGTGGAGTCATGCCACAATTTCCACGACTTCAACCAAAAGGGGAGGAATGACCCGTATTCCCAAACTTACAACCCCGGTTGGAGGTCACATCCTAATTTCTCTTACCGGAATAATCAGTATCAAGCTGGGCAAGGTAATGCTAAACCCTCTTTTGGGGTCCCACAGGTACAGAAATCTAGACTTGAGTCCCTTCTAGAGAATTTTGTTGAGAGCCAGTCTAAACAGAATGAGGAGTTTAGGCACCATGGGCAAGTTATAACTGAAGCGATCAAAGAGTTGTCAGCTAAGGTTGACAATTTAGCCATTCATAATAAGATGTTGGAGACCCAGATTGCCCAACAAGCAAGCACTTCTCTTAGGCAGCAAGGTAAGTTTCCTGGTCAACCAGAAGTCAACCCAGGCAATGAACATTGTAAGGCTGTGAGTTTGAGGAATGGAAAGAGGTTAGAGGATCCTAGGGGTAATGGGGAGAGTAACAAAGATGTGGGGAATGAGAAAAAAGAAACTAAGGCACAACCCTTAGAAGAGGAGGAAATCACTGAGAAGGTGTCTAAGTATGTACCCCCGAGCCTTACCAACCCCTAGGTTCCTTTCCTCAAAGACTTGCTAAGGCAAAGTTAGATAGGCGTTTGGGAAGTTCTAGAGGTCCTAAAGAAATTGGACATTAATGTACCCTTCATAGAGGCGTTAAAACAAATGCCTACCTATGCTAAGTTTCTTAAGGACATCCCTGTCTAATAAGAGGAAGCTAGAAGACTATGAGGCAGTGGCTTTTAAGCGAGGAGTGTAGTGCCTTAATTCAAAATAAATTGCCTCCTAAGTTAAAGGATCCAGGTAGCTTCTCTATTCCCTGTTTGATTGGCAACACTAACTTTGATAAAGCTCGTGTGATTTGGGGGCTAGTGTTAGTCTTATGCCCTTTCTCGTACGTGTGTAAGAAGCTAGAGGTGGGTGAGCTTAAACCCACAACTATATCATCGCAATTGGCGGATCGGTCGAAAAAGTCAAATATCCTGTAGGCATCTTGGAGGATGTTCCTATCCGTGTTGGTAAGTTTTTCATACCTGCTGATTTTGTTGTACTTGAAATGGAGGAGGATTCCCAAATCCCCATTATTCTTGGTAGGCCTTTCTTAGCTACTGCTGGTGCTATAATTGATGTTAAGAATGATAAATTGTTTTTAACTGTTGGTGATAATAAGGTTGAGTTTGATATCTCTAAATCTATTAAACAACCTTCTTTTGAGGACTTTTGTTACAGGGTTGACTTATTGCACCAGGTGGTGGAGGAAGAGTCCTCCATAATTCATTTGGAAGATCCATTGGACAGATGCTTGGTTGGTGGTGGCTCTATTGATTCTGGAGGAGAAGTAGCTGAGTATGCCCGCTTATTGGAGGCAACCTCAAAAATTCCTCCTAGCAAAGCCAAGGTGGAAAGGCTTGAGCCAAAGCCTAAGTCTGAAGATTGGGAAGAGGAAAAGGCTCCTAAGGTAGAACTTAAAACTCTTCCTTCCACTCTCAGGTATGAGTTTCTTGGTCCCAACTCTTCTTATCCTGTCATTGTTAGTGCTAGCTTGAATGAGTTAGAGACTGAGAAATTGCTTAGGGCTCTTAGGATGCATAGAAAGGTCATAGGATATACTCTTGATGATATTAAAAGCATAAATCCTTCCTTTTGCATGCATAGAATCTTCATGGAACCTGATCATAAACCCTCTGTTGAGCATCAACGTAGGTTGAATCCTAATATGAAGGAGGTTGTTAAAAAAGAGGTACTTAAGTTGCTTGATGCTGGGGTAATTTATCCAATTTCTGATAGTGAATGGGTTAGTCCTGTGCATGTGGTTCCTAAGAAAGGGGGGATGACTGTAATTGAAAATGAAAAAAACCAATTGATTCCCACTAGGACTGTCACAGGTTGGAGGATGTGCATTGATTATAGAAAGTTGAATAGTGCAACTAGGAAAGATCACTTCCTTCTTCCCTTCATTGATCAGATGCTTGAGAGGCTAGCTAGGCATACATACTTTTGTTACTTAGATGGTTATTCGGGATTCCACCAAATCCCTATTCATCCTAGTGACCAGGAGAAAACCACATTTACTTGCCCTTACGGCACTTTTGCTTATAGGAGAATGCCATTTGGTTTATGTAATGCCCCTGCTACTTTTCAGAGATGCATGACTGCAATATTTTCTGAATTTATTGAAAACATCATGGAAGTTTTTATGGATGATTTTTCAGTATATGGTACTAACTTTGATGATTGTTTGTTTAATCTGTCTAAGATTTTGCAGAGATGCGAGGAGGTAAATCTTGTCTTGAATTGGGAGAATTGTCATTTTATGGTACAAGAGGGAATAGTGCTCGGACACTTGGTCTCTGGAAAAGGAATTGAGGTGGATAAGGCTAAAATTGAAGTGATTGAGAAATTGCCTCCACCGATGAATGTGAAGGGAGTGCGAAGTTGCTTGGGATATGCTGGTTTTTACCGGAGATTCATTAGAGATTTTTCTAAAATTGCTAAACCTTTGTCTAATCTCTTAGTGAAGGATGTTCCATTTAATTTTGATAGTGATTGTTTGAATGCCTTTTGCAGGTTGAAAGAAGCTTTGATCACTGCTCCCATTTTACAAACACCAGATTGGAATTTACCTTTTGAGGTCATGTGTGATGCTAGTGACTATGCCGTAGGAGCTGTGTTGGGGCAAAGAAAGGACAAGAAGGTGCATACAATTTACTATGCTAGCAAGACACTTGATGGAACTCAAGCAAATTATGCCACTACAGAGAAAGAGTTGCTAGCGGTAGTTTTTGCTTTTGAGAAGTTCAGGTCCTATCTAGTGGGGTCAAAGGTGACCGTATACACTGATCATTCAGCACTTAGATATCTCATGAGCAAGAAAGAAGCAAAGCCTCGACTAATCCGTTGGATTCTTCTTCTCCAAGAATTTGATTTGGAGATTTTGGATAGAAAGTGGACGGAGAATCAAGTAGCAGACCATTTATCAAGGCTTGAGCAACCAGTGATTGGGGGGAGCGAATTGCCTATTGATGATTCTTTCCCTGATGAGCAGTTGTTTACAATTTTTGTGGAGAGTGCTCCTTGGTATGCTGACTATGCAAATTATTTAGTTAGCAAGGTTCTACCTCCTGAGCTAAACTATCAGCAGAGGAAGAAGTTCTTCTCCGATCTGAAAAATTTTGTGTGGGATGACCCATACATATACCTGGGAGGTGTCTTTGATGGTATTTATAGGAGATGTGTCTCGAGGAAGAGGTTCCGAGTATATTGAGTTGTTGTCATTACGCATCCTATGGAGGACATGCTAATGCCTCCAATACGGCGACCAAAGTTCTTGATCTGGTTTCTTTGGCCTCATATTTTTCGAGATGCTCGGAATTATGTGCTAACATGTGATCCATGTCGAGAGCTGGAAGTATCTCCAATAGGCATGAGATGCCAATGAATACTATTCTTGAGGTGGAGATATTTGATGTTTGGAGAGTTGACTACATGGGCCCTTTTCCATCCTCCTGCAACAATAAGTTCATTCTTGTAGCTGTTGATTACGTATCTAAGTGGGTTGAAGCCATTCCATCCCCAACAAGTGATGCAAAGACCGTGATCAAGCTATTCAAGAAGATCATTTTCCCAAGGTTTGGAGTTCCTAAAGTTGTGATAAGTGATGGAGGTTCACACTTCATGAGAGACAATTTGAGAACCTTTTGAAGAAATATGGAGTCACTCATAAGGTTGTTACACCTTACCATCCTCGGACTTACGGCCAAGTGGAGGTTTCTAATCGAGAAATAAAGAGTATTCTCGGAAAAGGCGTGTCTAGTTCAAGAAAATGATTGGTCTTTGAAGGTGGATGACGCTTCTTTGGGCTTATCGCACTGCTTACAAGACTCCCATTGGGATGACACCCTTTCTACTGATTTATGGGAAGCCCTGCCATTTACCCGTTGAGCTTGAACATAAAACCTTTTGGGCTATTAAGCTTCTGAACTTTGACTTAAAAGCGGCAGGAGAAAAGAGAAAGCTTTAACTTCATGAGCTCGATGAGCTGAGATTGGATGCTTATGAGACCGCGAAGTCATACAAGGAGAGAACCAAGAGGTGGCATGACAAGCATATTCTTCATAGAGAGTTTCGTGAAGGAGAACTGGTGCTTCTTTTCAATTCTAGATTGAAACTCTTTCCCGAAAAACTTAAGTCACGATGGTCGGGGCCATTTTTGGTGAAGAAAGTGTTTCCCTATAGTGCTGTGGAGGTTTGGAATGAGGAGCGAGGACTTTCAAAGTTAATGGTCGAGGTTGAAGCACTATCTAGCGGAGGAGCAACTCGAGAAGAGGATGAACATTGCCCTCCGTGACCCAAATGTAGAGTGATGAGAGGATAGTGAGTCGAGCTTATGACTTTAAATAAGCGACTTCTTGGGAGGCAACCCATGTTTTATTGTTTTTCTGTTTTATTTCTTCTTTTTCTTTTGATTTTGAGTGTTAGATTATTATTTTGATAATTATCTTTTGGATTTTGTTTAGGATTGATCCCTTTTTGAAGACTTATTTAAAAGACGACAGAGGTCGGAAAGTTCCACACCCCGTGCATAGAAATTTCCATGGCCATGAAATACAAACCAAGGAGAAGGTATAAGTCAGAGAGATCCACGGCCAGGCCATAGATCAATCCATGGCCGTGGATCTCAGTTTGCAAAAAAAGAAAAGAAAAAAAAAGAGGGGGTGAAAAGTCAGAGAATTCCACGGCCAGGCCGTGGAATCATAAACGGCCGTGGAACTCTCTGTTTTCTTCAAAAACAAAAAAAAAAACAAAGTCAAGAAGATCACAGCCTAAGGCGTGGATAAATCCTGGCCGTGGATCGTTCTTTGCCTGTGTTTCAAAACCACGCCCTTCTCTCCTTGTTCATTTCACCATCTCTTCTTTTCTTCTTCTCCTTCTTCTCTCCTTCAACCTCTATACCCATCTTTCCAAAGCCCCATTAATCCTTCTTTCCCTCACAATTCTACATTCACCACCTTCTTCCTCCTTCTCCGGGTTCACTTTCATCCCTATTCCTCATCCTCTTCCTCCTTCTTCCTTCTCCACCGTAACCCACCATAGCCCACCATACCAAAACCTTCAAAACCACTCCCTTACTCCACAAATCTTTTTTTCTTCCACTTTCCTACCATTTCTCCCCTTTCTCACCTCTTTCCACCCAATCCCTTCTTTTAATTTGCAAAAGCCCCCACTTGGAAAATTCTGCTTCCAATACGTGAATAGTATAGCATTTAGGGCCTTTTGTTGTGCTTGATTAATTTGGTGTGGCTAGGCAGCATGACGAATAAGCGCCAAAGAGGTGAACCTGGTTCAAGTTCAAGGACTCAGAGACAAGGTAGAGGTCCTGCTGCTCCAAGAGGTAATCCCCTAATCCCCATGGTTTTAATTTTAGGGATAATGAGCAGAGAGATCGTTACAATGTGTTAGTGAATAGGAGGATAGTTAGCACTAGGTATATGGATGATATTGTTCTTGATACCTTAGGCTTGCGTGATGACTTTGATTGGATGCTTGATAGAGCAGGATGGACTTATTTTCTGAATTTAAAGTGTCCCACTTACACTGAGCTTACTTTGGAATTTCTTAGCTCTATTGATGCTCATATCCTTCAAGGGGAAGGTTGCTCTGAAAGCCGGATCACTTTAATGGACATTGCTTAAATTTGGAAGAGTTTAATGAGATTTTTGGTTTGCCTGCTGGGGGGGAAAGGAGACACCCAAGTGGTTTTTACGCAATTTCTTTTGGGTGATGTTTTTCTTGGGATGGGTACCTATGATTCTTCAAACTATAAGGCATCTTTTCTCGCCAAATCCTTGCCTTCGCTATCTCCACCGTATCATGGCTCATACTTTATTTGGACGTGGGGATAGTGATGGCAATGTCCGTGCTGATGAACTTGCTTTTATGTGGGCCATTCTTAATGATGTTAAAATGGATACTGGATCTTTTCTTGTTAGGCATCTGCTTAGGGTGGGTAGAGCCCAATCTGGGGCCATTGTTATTGGTGGTTTAATCACAGCAATTGCTAATTTCTTTGAATATGATTTAGATGGTCTGGAGGCAATTAGAGGTAATTCTAGGATTGATATTGAGTCCTGTTTAGCTATTAAGATTATTGTTAAAGAGGACGGAATTTATTGCCTCCGCTTGAATGATAGAACTCACCCCCTACCCCTTCCTAACCCTCCTGCTATCACTGTGCGCAACCGTGCAAATTGGTGCACTCCTGGGAGTGCGGTGGATGATCCAATTGATGTTCAGCGCCCTCTTCGCCCTCCACCAAGGGCAAGCACCTCTCGTCCTTCTTCTTCATCTTTTGCAGGTCCCTCCGACGATGGTTTCACACTGATTTATACTTCTCTGGAGGCACTTCATGCCGACACGGCGCAATGACATCACATGTTAGAGAGCTTCGTCGGAAGGTCGTTACCGATGGCCGCTTTGCGGGCCTTGGAGAGGACGATTCGAGTATGGAGAGCATGATGCGGGTCATTCATGATTGGCATTTGAGTCAAAATCATTTTCCACCATGATGAGTTTATTTCTTTTCTCCCTCCTCTAGTTTAAGATTTTTACATTGGGGACAATGTAGGTTCTAAGCTTGGGGGGTATTTTCATATTTTTATTTTCATTGGTATTTTCATTTAGAGTCTCATGCATTCTCATGTTTTGTTTTGTTCATATTGTATTGTCACACCATCATATATCTTGGGTTTTTGGTTGAACTTGTGCCCCTCTCTTTTGGGGATTTTGAGATGGTATTGATTTGGAACCCAATTTGTTGATTCATGTGATTGGCTATAGGCATTGTTTTAATTTGATAGTAGAGGTGATCTTTTGATAGTTGATAATTAGCATAATGTTCTCTGAATTTGTGTTTCTCATTGATTTTTAAACCTCTAAATGTGAGTTTTGAGCTTATATGGGACTTGTGCATTATATGATTTTTATTCTCATTCTTTGTGTTGAGTGATATTCCTCACTGATCATGTGCTCTAGAACTTGATTTGAAACCATTTTGAGGCAAAATTTTTGGTTGCATGCTTGAATATGATTAAGGCATCTTAGGTATTTTTATAGCCTTCTGAATTTGTTACACTTTCATCCACTAGTTGCCCATTTTGAGCCTATTGCATACTTGTTTTCATGATACCTATGCTGAAACATTGTTGGTTATCATTTAGAATATTAAATGGAGTGAATTGGGCTTGAAAGTTATGTTGGGAATTATATGTAATTGATGCTTCCTCTTTCTCAAAAAAAGAAAAAGAAAATAAAAGAAACATCATGCGTTGAAAGCTTGAAAAAGAGAAGAAAGAGGAAAAGGAAAAGTAAGGAAGAAAATTCTTTGAAATGTGGAGTTATGTTTTAGATTGAAAAAAAATTGTCTTTACTCCATTTATGTTCTATTGGATTTCTTGTGTTTATTGAAAATCTTGATGAGTCATTTGTGCAAACCTTCCTTTCTCTACCTTACCTATCATCATTCCCATGGCCCCATTACAACCCTTGAAAGACCTTTTGATTCTTGCATGCATGCTGATTATTAGTGAAAATCTGGTTTCTTATCAAGCATATGGAAGTGCATTTTCTTTAAAGGATTTTGAGCGCATTGTCTTCACCCTTAAACACTCTGAGTGTGGTTAGTGGAGTGAACTTAATTCAATCAGTGAGAATGCATGATTTCTGAGAACTTAGCCTCTAATTGGACTTGATTTTGATTACCTCTCAGATTCTTTGGTTGTCTTAGCCTATTACTTAGATTTTGTTTTCTCGGGTTCCTTATTCTTTATTGTCTCTTGATCCCACATCTTGATTTGACATTGGTTATTGCTTGGGGACAAGCAAAGTCTTAAGCTTGGGAGGATTTGATGTGTGTGAAACAATATCATGTTTTGTTCTTGTTTTGCATGCATTTTGTAGGCATTTTAAGCAATTTAGTTTCCATTTTTAGTTAGTTTTTCCCTTAGTTCGGGTAACTGCGGTGTTTTTGGTGTTCTTGTGTAGGATTGGTGCTGATTTGACCTTGGATTGAATGGAATGCTCGCATGTTTGAAGTTGGAGCTTAATGGATAGCAATAAAGGTGTAAAAAGGCCATTCCAGAGAGATCCACGGCCTGCCCGTGGATAAAACCACGGCCATGGATCGAGGGGTAACTTTAAGAAGGAAAAAAGGGAATTCCAGGGAGTTCCACGGCCGTGGAACTCAAAGGACACAGGATGGGTTTCTGGCAGAGACATCCACGGCCTGCCGTGGAACCATCCACTGTGGATCGCAAAGATCTGTGACAGATTTTTATGTTTTTCTTTTTATTTCTTTTGGGGACTTTTTAGCCAATTAAAACCTTAGACTTATAAATGGGGTTGAATACAATGTAGGGGAATCTTGGTTTTGGGAGAGGCACATTGGAGGCTTTGGCTTTTGTTCTTGATCTTTCTTCCTCTTCTCTTGGATTACGGGTTTGGATGTTCTTAAACAATGTTTTCTCGATTCCTTCTTCTCTATGTCCGAGTAGTTTCCTTGTTTCTAGGATTGGGCAATGCCCTTTGATACTTTGATAATGAATAATTGACGTTGTTTCTCTTTTATTGATCTTGAATGTTCTTTGATTCAATTCTTATTGTTCTTATTCATGTGAATTTGTCAAGCCACTTATTTGCATCTCATAGGCATTTAGGGACGTATTGAGAGGTGAACCTAAGTGTTGGAACCATAAAATTGAACTTAAGGTCTAAATCACGAGAGTAGTTTTAGCCTTTCGAGGATTCAATGAATTACCACAAAGCGTAATGGGTTCAATTTAAATTCAATTACCACGAGAGTAGGAATTGGTTTAATTAAGCACGGATCTTGTATCTTGAGAAAGAACATTAACTAATTTAGGGTAATTCACCTTTAATTGAATTTGATTTAATAAAAGGGTTGTCAATTAGGATTTATCTCGTATCATTGTGGTATCCCAATCTTGGAAGCTTTCTTTAATCTGAAAACCCTTTCTTGATAATTCACTATTTTTGTTATGAATTGTTTTCTTGATTTTATTTAATTGTTTTGTTACTACGTTCTTCTTTATCAACAATCATATTCCTTTTTGTTTAACTTAATTGAATTAATTAATTAATTGGTATTCATAGACACAGTCCCTGTGGATTCGATCTTTTTATTACTTGACGACGAAACCGTACACTTGCGGATTTCACGCATCAACTTTATACGGGGTTTTCCTATTTAAAACTGAAGAATGAATGTGATTAATCAAATAACAAACTTTCAAGACACACTCACCCCAGAATTCAATAGGGAGATGACCTTGAAACTGGAGTGCTCGAGCTACATTTAAAATATGTTTATATATGTTTTCTTTCGACACATCCGTTTTGCTGCGGTGTGCTTGTGCAGGAAGTTTGAAAAATGATAAGATGCTTATTGTACTTTTTTTTCACTATATCAAAGAAATTCAACAGTGTACGCGACACTTCTTTCTTATCAGTTAGCAAATAAATCCACACAGCTCTTGAATAATCATCTACTATAGCCAAAAAATAATAAGCACCACAAGAAGATGGAGTTCTATATGCTTCCCATAAATCACAGTGAATGAGTTCAAATACATCAAATGCTTTTTGATTGCTCAAAGGAAATTTCCCTCTACTCTACTTGGCCCGTTGACAAAATCGCAGGCCTTAGCAGCTATTTTTATTATTTTTTATCATAATTGACAATAGCAACTAACTTTGTAATTTGCATAGACGGGTGTCCCAAGCGCTTGTGCCATAATTCAAGCTAATTTACGCCATCAGTCTTGTATGCCTTCACACTCGAAATTCCACGAAACAGATGGAGCCCATTCCTTCGTTCACCCGCACTAATCAGCATCTTCAAAGTGCGGTCCTGTATTACACACAAATCATTAGTGAACTATACTATGCAATCTGATTCGCCAATCAATTGTGATATAAAAATCAGGTTACAATTTAGACTGGGAACATAAAGAACGTTGCTGAGTTGTAAACCCCCATCAAGCCTTATTGATCCTTCCTTAGTGGCAGTAACCTGTTGTCCATCAGGCAGTCCAACTGGGCATCCTGTCACTTCTCGCAGCTCCCACAATTTACTTAGGCACCCAATCATATGGTTTGAAGCCCCTATATCAATTATCCCCGAGTTGAGTGTATCCTTACTACTCATCTTCTCACTTGTTCTGTTCTTAGAGTTGTTCAACATTTCTAGCAAAGTCCACCATTGTTCATTGCTCAGTTCTGTTAGTCCGGGGTTCTCTGCCTCAGTAGCATTCCCTGTCGCAACACTAGCACCTGTAGGCATGGTTTGTGCAGCATTAACGTGCACTACTCTGCCTTGTCCACGACTTACACCACTTCCAGTTCGTTGTTGTTCTCTTCCTCATCCACTTATTTTTCCTTAACCTCGTGGCCAATCACCAGACCATTCTGGGTAGCCAATGCGCTGAACACAGTTTGATTCTTCATGGCCTGCTCAATTACAATACGAACAAACCATTGTTTTATTCTTGATGTCTCCACGCCCTTTTGTTCTGGTACTTGTTTGAACCGTAAGCCCTATGATCTTTCCGTTCCTCTTTGGTTCGAGCAATAGGTCTCATCCTTTCTTCTTGTATCAAGGTCGAATAAACTCTGTTTAGTGATGGTAAAGGATCAGTGGCAAGGAGATTTGAATGAACTGTCCTATATATCTCATCGTCTAGACCCATCAAAAATTGATGGACCCTTTCTTCCTCATGACATTTTTCTAGCTTTGATGTAATGTTACATTTGCATCCCCTACATGTACAGATTAGACTATACTCATAGTTGGCAAGCTCATCCCATAAAGACTTCATTTTCCCATAATAGACCATCATAGTCATACCTCCTTGCTTGCATTCTGCTATGTCCGACTTCAGTTGTTGAATTCTGGGCCCATTCACAACTGAAAATCTTGTCATGATGTCTTCCCATCAGTCTCTACCATTCTCCATATATGAGATTATTGAACGCAAGCTAGGTTCAACTGTGTTCAGGATCCATGACACCAGCATGGATTGAACTGTCCACTAATCCTCTAAATTAGAGTATTCATCACTCGGTTGCTCAACCGTTCCTTCTATAAACCCCCATTTATGCCGTGCTCTCAGTGAGGTTTGCATCGCTCGTGCCCATTCCTCATAGTTTTCACCACGCAGCTACACCTGCATTATCACGTTTCCCGAGTTATCGTTTGAGTTTAGGTCATAAGGTGACGGGTTCCTCTTGATAGAGTCAAGCTTCAATTGTTCTTGATTCCCAGCCACAACAGCTGCCAGTTATTCTTTGATCTAAGATTTTCTGGTGATATGTGACTCTAGTACCATGTAAAAGGTATCTGCTGTTCTGTTTTATTCATTGGTTTCAACAGCATATATACATAAGTACGCACCTTGGTGCAGTCTTCAATTACTCCTAAATGTATGCCTAACAATATTCCTAGAATAACTATTTCTATCACGTGGTCAACTATACAAAAATACCGAAACTACCTCTCCTATTAGTGCTAATATTAGGGTGATTACATGATAGCTATTACACCTGATTAATAATTAACCAAATATCGAAACTACCTATCTTATCAGTGCTAATATTAGGGTGATTACATGACAGCTATTATACCTGATTAAAAGCTAACTAAATATAGCTTAATAAGAGCTCTCAAATAATAGCTAAAATCAATGGTGCACCCATGTTCCATAATATGGGAAGGTGCATTGTATTACGTGGCGGAATGCTACGCAGTCAGCTGTGGCGTGACTATTGCTGATTTACTGGCATGAAGCTTGCATTCCCCCTTTAGCGAGTCGAAATGGACTTGATGCTTTGGGGACCCAACTAACCCGCCTTTTTTCAAGCAATCATAGATCTCATCGGTCTTTAAGACATTGTATGTGTTTAGCAAGGCAAACAACTGGCTTAGTGATCTTGATTTCTGTCACCATTGCATCAAGTCCAACTTTTTGAACTGACTTTTCGCAGCAAGCACTCGTGGTTCGTGATCAAGATTGATAACATATTAAGTATTGAAATAATGCCCGCTAAGCATATAGTCTTCCCGACATGACATGGGGTGACTAATGAGAGGTTTTACACCTCAAGAAGGCAATTAGTAATTAATAATCATTAATACTTGGTAGTTAGTAATCATGTATAAGATGCCCACATCCTAAGTCTCGTCAAAGAGTCACGACCTTTTGGCGCACTTTCCTTTTGTTGAACTTGCAAATTGCAACACAATTGTGCTTCATCAGCTCCGTTTCAACCTTTTTGGTTGAATAGTGCTCTCTAGAAACCAGTAATTAGCGATTACGCTATATTTTGCATTTATAACCCAGTCATTTAATTATGTGTTGTTTTGTTACATCAATAAAATAAATTTATTTCTTAAATAATTGTTGTCATAGTCAAATCATTTTAGGATTTTGATAACCAATGTCTAAGAAATTAAAACATTATTTATTATTTTTTATTAAATAATATTAATTGCTTAAAAAATATAAAATATTTTTTAAATCAATTTTATTATGTCTTTTTAATAATTTTTTAATACTTAATAAAAAATATTAATTAAAAAGTAAAGGAAATTAAATGGAACTCATATATGAGTTGGGGTTCCAAAACCCATGCATATGTGAATTAATAATGAATAATCATATAAAATAATGGTGATGACATATTTTTAAGTGTCATTCTTTTAATAATTAATTTTTTCAAAATAATCCTTAAAAAGATAGAATTTACAAGAGATCAATCTTATTTATTAATTTTTAAAAGAAAAATCTTAGAGAATCATTTCCTTTCATTCAAAATCAATACTGGTCATGCAGGGCAGGTGGATGTCCCTCTTACTGTACTGATTGCAATCCACCTTGGGATATGGGATATTGGCACATTGGTGTGAAACTGAAAGGGATTGCTAGAAGCTTTTAGTCTGATCACTTTCTCCACAGCACCAAGGTTTTATGTTTATGCCTTTTTGGAATGTAATTGAAAATGAGTTTTGTTATATCTTCTTAAAATATTTTTTAATAATTTTTTTATTATTTAATAAAAAATATTAAATAAAAAATTAAATACAATTATTATTTTGAAAATATAAAAGATATTTAATATTTTTTTATTTAATAATTAAAAAGATTATTAGGAAGATATGTTAAGAAGATTAATCATTTTTCATTGAGAATTAGATGTAAACAATGAGCCTTGCAATTTAGAATTATTAACTGATGCGGTATTTATAATAACACTATGATGAAGCGCTTTTCATTATCATGTATATTGAAATTTAATTTAAATTTTGGATTTAAGTTTTAATTTACCATATGAAATTATATGATTGTATGAAGGAGCTATCAACCAGAATAATATCTCTCTTCTTTTAGATTTTTTAATAAATTTTTTAGTTTTAATCTCTTAATATAAAAAATAAAATAAAAGGAAACATCTTATAATCTTATTTATAAAAGTATTTATTTGTAATTTAATTTATAAAAACTTATTTTAATAGTACTTAATTTATGTGTCATATTTTATTTGGTTATGTCAGCATGAGTTCTATTACTTATGATTTTATATGTGTAATAACTTAGGGACTAGTGACATAAATAACTTGCGGCCTTCTTCTACCGATCCTCCATAATTACATGCACTCAAAACATCCACAAAAAGGTAATGTCACCAGCCACCGGGTCTTGCCCCGAATGTTTCCATTGCTTCAAATTGCTCAAGTGCTTTCCTTGTCTAATCGTTCGTGATTAGCCGATAGATAAGGGAAGTCTATGAGGTTGTATCGGACTTGGATGTCCTGTAATTTAAAAGAGAACTATAGGAGGTGTAGTTGCTAATCTAATAATTGGCAATCATAAATCCATATTTTCCTTCAAAATTTTATCATAGAAAAAATTGTTTTTAAAGATGAAGATCTTCTGCCGTTTATTTTCAAGTCAATTAAAGAGGATTCTAGTTTGACTATATCTTTTTTCTTTAATCTGTAAAAATCACCAAAGATTTCTTATGCAACTATATTTTTTGCATACATTTCAACAAGGGCAATACCAACCACAACATCCACCATGATTATGTTTTAAAAACATGAAAAACATTCAAATTTTTTTATTTTGTAATTAGAAGAATTATTAAAAAAATTTGTTATGACGATTTAAAATTATTTTTTCTAAAATTTTTAAAATATTAAATATTTTTTATTTTTATTTTTAATTCATTTAGCCCTATGCTAAAGGCACACATTAACAAAACTCATCATTTTAATGATAAAATGATGTAATAATATATAATTAAATAAGAAATGCAAAACTTTTTACATTTACAATAGATCAAAATTGAACTCCTCTTAATTTTAAGGCCTCTTTTTTTTGTTGATTAAGGCATCTTTAATTTTTTTTTTTTAAAAAAGAAGAAAAGAGTTGGGAAGTCAGTTTTGCTTATATGTTGATTCACTTAAAATATAAATCAATCTAATGTAGGTTTAGTTAAACTCAAATATATACTACTTAATATATGTAAGTGTAGATAACATTTATATAATAGTGTGGAATAAGTAATGACAACTCACAGTTAGCCTAGAAGAATTAAATGATGATCCCATAGATATTTTCTTAATAAAATTGTAATTGAAAGCGAGGGGCTGACGATGTTTGTTGAAGTAGCTAGTGGTTGCTAGTTGTGTGAGTGGCGGAGACAAGGTTGTTTTATGATACAAGCTAGGCTGACATTAAGATAAGAATGCATGTGTCTGTCTTGTAAAGTCTCGACGAAGGGTCAAATTTCCTTGAATTTTTCATGCTATCATACAAAATTACTTGTGTCCTTGCTTTAGTTTTGCAACAGAGGGGCTGCAGAAGAAGAAGATGAGACAAAGCTACACGTTCCATTTTTCCTCTTGACCCTGGCCCCATATCATAGCATAAAACCCAATAGCTATTATGGCATTAGCAACTCCTTTCATACTGCACAACAAATCAAAATCGAACAACTTATTAGGAAAATCCTGTTGTATTTGGCACTAGTTAACGGTGATTTCCACACATAGCCCCTTTCTCTAGAGATATATATCTTCCAAGATGAGGAGCATCCCCCAGAAATATAGCCCTTATGGCAAGTGCAATGACAATTTCTAAAGGATTAAACATAGCAACATATGCAGCACATTAATCTCAAGTTTAACCACTAATCCAACTAATTATGTACAGAAACTAATTCAATAACTGAATTGATACACGTGGACTGGTTCGTATGCAGGATGTGCTGGTGTGATGATTCTGCTCACTTGTAAGTTTTATGTCCAGGTTATGATGCCGAAGTGTCCAACATTGATACTGATGTGAAAATGACATTCTTGAGTGTACAAAAGGTATATATAAGGTGAGATTCTTGTATGGGACAAATGTAGCATGCAAGATTTAGGCATATCTAATTAAAAAGCAACGGGCAACAACTCAATAAGATTGGGCCAACCAAAAGTTTCCTGCCCATTGGCTTGCATTGAGATGTGGCTCCTGAGATTTCTCATGCTACTAGCTTGGTTGGAAGAAAGTGAGCAGCTTGGAGACTGCGTTGGGCCCCACCAAAAGTTTCATGCCCACTAACTGGGCTTGGAGAAGTTATTACGTTAATTATTTCATTTAGAGTTTGGTTGGGTGTGCTTTTAATTTTTTTTATGTAATTTTTTAAAAGATTTTTTTAAAAAAAAGTTATTTTATATTTGAATATAGTATTTAAAAATTATTTTTTAATTTATTATATTTTAGATGTAAAAATATAAAAGTATTTTTTAATGGTAAAATTACTTGAAAACATTCAAAAATACTTTTTTGAAAGATGTTTAGATCAAAAAGTATACTTACAACATATTAAAAGGTCACCTTTAAAAATAAATAACAGATCGAATGAGAGAGTGATTCATCCAAATCAGATCATGTTAATTTAGATAGGCAAAAGAAATTATTAATAATAATAGCGTAAATGATATTTTGTTGGGTGCTTAAATATGAAAGTAAAGTGTCTGAATGTACCTGGCTAATGATGGTGTTAAAGGAAATGAAAAAAACAAAACAGATAGTTGTGAAGAGTCATCAGCTAGCCGTGCAACACACAGCAGAGAATGAATAAAGAAATGAGGGAATTGGTACAGACATAGGTTTGTAAGAGTATATAAAGGATAGGGGATGTAATTATTAAAATTAGTTAAAGATATTTTTTCTAATAAATATTTTTGAACAACTTTTCTATGAACTAAAACAAATCGTTTTTGAGAAATTTCAAAATTCAGCTTTTAAAAAAACATAATTTATGCTTTTTTAGTATTTTTTTTTTCTTTTTTGACACAAGTTCATCTAAACATGCTAAAATTAAACAAAAGGAAAAAAAATCATACACTACTTTTAGGGATGTATGCGCTATGGGTTCCCATAATCCCCTAATGGTCTAATATGGTATCTAGTATCTACTCATTAAGCACACATCAAGTTATGAAGTCTATAGACTCACTAAATTAGATCACTTAATAACAAGTCTAATAAATTAAATAGTTAATATAATTGTCAATTAAATATGATGTTCAACATTAATTAAGAAACATAAATTTCCTAACATCATTTTTTGAATGAAACTTTCTCTTCATTATTTCATTATTTTTTTGGGATGTGAGCACTCGAGAATGTTTTTAAACATCCAAAGGCCAACAAGCTCGAGTGGCATATAGTAGCAACTCTCTCTCTATATATTGTTTTAACATTGCAGAGAGTTGTCTTTAATCCGTCACAAAAGCACTCAACTCAGAAGGGATAAAAGAATACACACTAACTTATCATAAAATAATGTGAATATACAGATGTATTGTGTTCAATTAATTTTGAAGCATAACATTAACTTTCAGTTGACTTAAACTATACAGGAAACGCATAGTAGGCATTGTGACACCAGCACACCGATATTCAAATGAATATAAGTGGGGAGCATCAATTTGGACTTATTTCTAGTTACATAACAATTGAACACAAATCTTCAAGACCTTCAGTTCAGGACTTGAAATCTTTATCCTCTCATATACATTGCAACACAGCAATTCCGCTCAAGAAGAGGGAATTACTAAGAGTTAAGAAATGAGAAAGATTGGAAAGATGAACAAGACGATTGGTGGTTGAGGAATCGAGCGGTGGCAGTGCGAGGGTGATGGTAGTGTTGTCATAGGCTCGAGTGGCATCCTCAACGGTGGCACAAGTTCCAAGCCATTTATGGGTTCGCTTGTGGGTGTTAGCGTGATTGATTATGGTTGATCACAATTAATTATGATTGAGATTATGATTGATTACGATTGTTTTTAGGAATGATTGTAATTGATTTAGTATATAATTATACTTTATTATTTTCATTTCCTGTACACTAACTTTCTTGTATAAATAGATGTTAATCCTTTAGTATACATTCATTCAGAAATATACATAAATTACTAATATTTGTCTTCCTATTTTTATTTTTAACATGATATCAGAGAGTCTAAGCTCTCGGTCCAATCCTGGATTTCAGACTCCAAACTCCGTCTTAGATTCTAGACTTCATTTCAGATTCTATCCTAGATTCTAGACTTAGTTTCAGAGACCATTTTAGATCTCCATTCAAACATTACTCTAGACTTCCATTTAGACACCTTTCCAAACCCTTCCTAAGGTTTTCTAGTTTGATCTTTCCATTTTTGAAGTCCTTTTCTATCAATTCAACTCCGAAAGTTCAATTTTGCGTTCTTCCTTAGTATAATAGAGAAATCAAACATTGCTCAGTCTCCTTCAGTTGTGCTCATTGCCCCCAGATATTGCAAATATTGTAAAGACTCATGACACTTGATTGAGAATTGTCCCACATGTCCTCTAAGGTTAGAACAAGTTTCAACTTCATCCCAGTTCTTCTAAGCCTATGCTTGTTGCTACTGCTACTAATGGATCCCCGAGTTCTTTAGTCATACCCCAGGCTATTTTTTATACTAATGATCTTGTGTCCATCCTTAAGTGTTTACTATCCAATTCTAGTAATACTTCTTCTACTTTATCAAATACACCAAGTAATACTATATAATACTTTGACTCTACTTGCTATAACCATATGATGTCCACATCTCAGTCTTTTTCATCTCTATCTATTGATGACATTGCATATTCTATAAATACAGTTGATCAATCTCTTATGAATGTTAGTCATAAAGGCTCTGTCTCTCTACCTACTATTAACTTACCTAATGCATATCTCATTCCCAAATTAAACTTCAATCTCATTTCTATTAGTCAACTATGTAACCTTGGTTATGAAGTCATATTTTCTTCTTTTGGTTGTCGTATACAGGATCCACGGACAGGACAAGTCATAAGGACTAGATGTAAAGTCAGAAGGCTGTTTGAGCTCACCAACCTTCATGTTCCTCATATCTCAAATCTTTATGTAGCATCCACCTTGTCCTCCATTCAACTATGGCATCAATATCTTGCTCATAGTTCTCTAGGGAAGCTACGTCCCCTCTTATCTCAGTGGGCTCTAAGTTCGGTTAATGAGTTTTTTTACTATACTTCTTGTCAAACTGCTAAATAATCTGTATTTTCCTTTAGTAAAAGTACTTCTATTTCTAAATCTCCTTTTGACCTTGTGCATTCTGATATCTTGGGGCCTGTCCTCATACCAATTATGGAAGACAATCGATATTTTTTAATATTTATTAATGATTTTTTTCATTTTACTTGGATATATTTAATGAAAAATCATTCAAAACTTTCTCAAATTTATATTAATTTTGCTATTATGATCAAAATCGATTTCTAAAAAATAATTAAAGTTTTTCATCGTGATAATGCTTCTAAATATCGTGATTCAAAACTTTTCACCTTTCTTGCTGAACATGGTACACTCTTTGAGTTTTCTTATCATAGTACCTCTCAGCAAAATGGTCGTGCTGAAAGAAAACACAATCATATCCTTGACTCTGTCTGAGCTATGCTCATCTCCTCCTCTTGTCTTGAATGTGCTTTGGGTGAAGCTGCTCTTATCGCTGTCTATATCATTAATCGTCTTCTTTTTTCTATTCTAGGTAATGTATCTCCCTTTGAACATCTCTACCATACTTCTCTAGATTACAACTCTCTTAAAGTTTTTGGCTGTACTTATTTTGTTCTCCTTCAACCCTACGAGTATACTAAACTTGAGCACCGAGCACATCTTTATTGCTTTTTTGGTTATGACACTGAACATAAGGGATATCATTGTTAGGATCTAATCTCTCAACACATCTGTATCTCCTATCTTGTCATCTTCTGGGAAAACACCATGTTCTCCTCACTCTCGAAGTTCAAGTCCTTCCCTTCTACTTCAACTCCTTTTTTCACTAGCCTGTTTGTTGATCTATTTCCTAGTGATTTTGATGCAGGTTCCTCCAGTGAGCTTCCAGTTACTTCTGATGTTTCAACCACTCCCGATGACGTTATTTTAGACGTAGATCCTACATTTGTCATTACACCCCCTCTTCTTTCTGAGCGTCCAACTAGGGTAAGAACTTAGCCTACTTATCTTCGTGATTATCTTTGTTTTTCTACCATGCTTCACTTACATGAACCCCAGTCCTATCAAGAAGCCTCCATAGATCCTTATTGGCAGCATACTATGCAAGAAGAGTTATAGGCTTTGGAGAACAGTAATACTTTGGACCTTGTCGATTCTCCTTCTGGTAAGGTACTTGTGGGATGTAAATAGATGTTCAAGATCAAGACTTGTTCTGATGGCTCTATTGAGCACTATAAGGCTCGTTTGGTTGCCAAAGATTTCACTCAAGAATATGACATTAATTATAAAGAGACTTTTGCACTTGTTGCTCGCATCACTTTAGTTCGTACTATCCTTACTATTGCAGCCACTCAGAAATGGGCTCTAAATCAGATAGATGTGTAGAATGTCTTTCTTAATGGTGATTTGGAAGAAGAAGTTTATATGCGTCCACCTCTTGGTTACACCTGTCCACTAAATAAGGTTTGTCGTCTTGGAAAGACTTTATATGGTCTCAAACAAGTACCTCGACCTGGTCGTTTGCCAAGTTTTACAGTACTATCAGTTAGTTTGGTTTTTCTTCCAGTACTTATGATTCTGCTCTGTTTATTCATAAAACTTATAGAGGTACTATTATGTTGTTTCTCTATGTTGATAATATTATTATTACTGGTGATGATACTATTGGTATTATTGAACTTAAATAGTTCTTGAGTCAGCATTTTGAGATGAAAGATCTTGGACCTCTCAATTGTTTTTTGGGTCTTGAAATCCTTTCTTATGCTGATGACATTTCTTTGTCTCTAGCTAAATATGTCTCAAGTCTTATCTCTCAAGCCGATCTCACCGACAGTCGCACTGAGTCCACTCCTCTAGAATCTAATGTCAGGTTTACACATTTGTATGGTATTATATTTGATGATTCTACTCTCTATCGACAGTTGGTTGCCAATTTTGATTTATCTTATTGTTACTCGTCCAAACATTTCATATGCTATTCATTTAGTCAGTCAGTTTATGTAAGCTCCGCGCACTACTCACTATGTTGTTGTTCTTCATATTATTCAGTATATAAAAAGAACTCTGTTTTATGGGCTTCATTTCTCAACCAACTCCTCTTTGGTCCTCCAAGCTTATTCTAATGTTGATTTGGGTGGAGATCCCATTGATCACTGATCCACCACTAGCTACTGTATCTATCTTGGTGATACACTTATTTTATGGTGAAACAAGAAACAGACTTTAACTGCACACTTCAATACTAAAGCAAAGTATTGGGCAATTGCTGACACCACATTTGAAATACTTTGGTTACGTTTATTCTTCATATTATTCAGTATATAAAAAGAACTCTGTTTTATGGGCTTTATTTCTCAACCAACTCCTCTTTGGTCCTCCAAGCTTATTCTAATGTTGATTTGGGTGAAGATCCCATTGATCATTGATCCACCACTGGCTACTGTATCTATCTTGGTGATACACTTATTTTATGGTGAAACAAGAAACAGACTTTAACTGCACACTTCAATACTAAAGCAAAGTATCAGGCAATTGCTGACACCACATTTGAAATACTTTGGTTACGTTGGCTTCTTGAAGACTTGGGTATTTCTCAGTCCTTTCCCACTGCTCTTTACTATGATAATAGGAGTGCTATTAAGATTGCTCACAATGATGTTTTTCATGGGCGCACCAAACATATTGAGAATGACTACCACTTCATTCGTCAACACATTCTTCGTGGTGCTCTTCGTCTCATTTCCATTGGTACTCTTGACCAGCCTGTTGATCCGTTCACCAAAGCTCATCATCCTGGATGGTTCTGCACTCTAGTTTCCAAACTTAAATTAGTTTCTTCTATACTCACTTGAGTTTGAGAGAGAATGTTAACGTGATTGATTATGATTGATCACAATTGATTATGATTGAGATGATGATTAGTCATGATTGTTTTTAATGATGATTGTAATTGATTTAGTACATAATTACACTTTATTATTTTCCTTTCATGTACAATAGTCTTCTTATATAAAACGAGACTAATCTTCCTGTATATATTCATTCAAAAATATACACAAGTTACTAATATTTGTCTCTATATTTCTTTTTCTAACCGTGGGGTTCTAAGATCTCGGCAATCTACTTGCCCCAACTACTTTTAGAGAGTGGTGGCAACAATTGGTTTGGTTGCTTGAAATAGGTGGTGGCCCTCAGTTTTGTTTCTCGGAGTGGGTGGTGGCCACCCGTTTTGGTTGTTTGGAGTTGGAGTAGAAGAGAGTGAAGCACTTTTAACTTTAAAAATCTTTATTTTTAACTTTAAAAGTCTTTATTTAGGAAGGCAGGCTAACTCACTCACTTTCTTCAAGCCAAGCCACAAGCCATAGGACCCAGTATTATTGAGTTGTTGCTTTTTAATTGGATGTACCTAAATCCTACGTGTTACATTTGTACCCATACAAAAAATTCTCATATGTATGTGTATGTAGGTGTATGATTCTAGCAATACATCTCACTGTAGGCTAGCTAAACTAAGTAACAAACCCAACTAACTACTGTAACTAATCTCAAATTTAACCAGTAATCTAACTAATTATGTACAGCAACTAATTCAATATCTGAATTGATACACGTGGACTAGTTTGTATGCAGGATGTGCTGGTGTGCTGATTATGCTCACTATCAGATCCAGGTTCTGATGGTGAAGTGTCTAACAGATATCACAAAAATTGCCTACAAATGAACCATCTCATAACAGAAATTGTAAACTAAGGTAGTAAGTGCAAATTGTATAAACTTATTGTTCAGCATGATATAGTTATTTTTTTCTGAAGTCCATACTTACTGAATAGAATATAGATACCAACTCCATATCAGGTTTAAGAATCCGTGGTTTCGGATTTTCCTCTGCAGTGGAAGCTACTTTGGCAGATAGGATAACAACGAAACTGCAACAAACGGCTCCACCGGACAGTCCTTGATAGTCCAGGTCTGCATAATGTAGAAAAAGAAAGATTTTTTTGTTATAAGTTGCAAGGACAAAGTGCCTGCTATTCTAATGTTTGAGTAACTTACCTGGATGATAAGCAAGATTGAAACACAAAAGCTACCAGCTGCAAGGAGAACGCCTCCAAGTAGCCACTCTGATTGGCGTGATGAGAGGAAACTCCCACGCAGCAGTGTAGCAAATTGTTTGGCAACATATCACTAGTCTATGCCACGGTAAATTTAACAGGATATTTTTATTTATTTTATATTATTTTATTTTAAATTAATATTTATTAATATCTTATATATTATTTCAAGTAAGAATATGAAGATAATTTTTTCAACAACTTTAAACCTAAAACACTTATAAACAAAAAATTCGCAATAAGAAAAAGAATAAAGGCACAAAAAGAATAATGCCACAATAAAATTGCAATTTGAAAGATCTGAATGAAAACATAGAAGAAAAAGATTAAGAAATTGAAACATGAAGAAATTGTCATGACCATACGTTCAAATTTAAAACTAAATGATGATTGAAAATCCGTTAATTGATTCCTTATAATATAATAATGATAATTTATGAATTTATTAATTGATAAAATAAATTATTGATAATAATATGATTTGATTGAATTTATAAATTAAATTTAAATGAATATTAACATTCAATGAATATTAAGTAATTTTTAGATATTATACAACTGTCTTAAATTAGATGTATAACAATTTTAGTGTAACTTTGAGCCGAAAGATAAATATTAAGAAGTTTTGAATGAAGTTCTTATATTAAGTATTATAATAAATTAGAATAAAAGATTTACTGTTGTAATATTTTTATTCATCTTTCAGTTTAAAAAATGATTATATATTAAGAGGAGAATTAAAAGTCTAATCAAATGCAATTCAAGATCTTGAAGAAATAGATAAATAGACTCCGTAATATCATTCTTTTCAGTCCCAGTTGCTCTAAATTGAAAGACACTTTCATAAACACCCTGACTTTTGAACATTCGAGATTATTGGGTCTCAGATTTCATTGGTGGTAAGTGAATGGTTGTAATAACTTCATGAAAATTTAGATGCGGCTTCACAAAGTGGTGGTTGAACTAGTTAGTAATGAATTTATAGCCTTTGACCTTAATCAAAGTGTTCGCTCTATATATACGTGATTTGATCTCATAGCATTTCCAATCTATATTATATCTCTATTTTTAATTCTTTCTAGTTGATAAACCATGGCTGCCCGTGGAAAGCTTGAGGTAAACATTGAGTTAAAGTCTAATGCAGACAAGATATGGGGAACCATTAGGGACTTTGCAAATGTATTTCCTAAGGTCTTCCCAAATCATTACAAAAGCATTGAGCTTGTTGAGGGTGATGGCAAGGCTGTTGGTTCTGTCTACCACGTAATAACTTGTGGCGAAGGTAAAAACTTTCTTCTTCTCAGGGAGGGTGAAGGGCTAGCTATTTTCTTTGTTTTTTCTACCCCGTATGTGGAAGTCCACCCTAATACTTGTAATTTGGGCTACTTCTCTCTTTCTCTGATCTCTTAATAACCTTGCTATAACCACATTTATTGATATTATTATTAATTATATTCATGTTTGGCTATTGATATTATGATATTTTAGTCCATTTTTCACTGATCATTTGACCTATGACTTAAATTTTTAACCTCTTTATCTTTTTTTTTTTAAACATGCTATAACCTCATGTATTGACTTTGTTTGGCTATTAGCATTAAAAAGTAGATGAAAATCAGCTGTGGAATAAGAAATTTCGCTCTTTGTATTTTGATTTGTTCTCTGGTTGTTTACGTTCCAGGTTCACCACTTGCAAAATCATTCATGGAGAAGATTGAGTTTGTTGATGATGCAAAGAAGACAATAACCTTTGATGTGTCTGGAATTAATGGCGACGTCGTCCAGTATTGCAAAAAATTCAAGGGACACGTCAGTGTAACACCCAAAGGAGATGGAAGCGAGGTGAAATGGACCGCTGAGTATGAAAAGGCTGCTCAAGAGGATCCTGATCCAACTATCCTCATAGAACTTGAAATCAAGACCTTCCAAGAATTGGATGCTTATGTTCAAAACGCATAGAGGTTCGATGCCATTGAAGGGCTAGTACTTTGGTATATGGATTATTAGATAATGTGGTGGTATATACCAAAATTAATAAATAATATAATCTTCATATAATATATAAAGAAAAGATACATATATATATGTTTTCATATTCTGACATAGAAGAATATGTTTAAAAATTTGCTATGTAACAAATACATAATTTCAATAACTATCAGTGATATCTCATGTTACAGTTTTAAAAAAATGTACATGTATCGTCAGGTCTAGATTAAATTTATTGTCCACACATATAAATATAGAAATTTGTAATCGCATATTAATTACTTTGATATATATACCTTTGTATGACATCCCTGAGAAATATAAAATGAGAATAAGACACATTATTCGGATAGCCAAATGGTTATTCGAATAAAGTTCCTGCTGGGCAAATACGAAAGAGCAAACATGTCATTCAAATAAGCTATTTGTTGTTCAAATAAATGAGTATGAAGTGTACATATACAAGTTGAAACAAAGTGAGTTATTTGAATAAGGTTCCCATTATTTGAATAAACTAGCTATGTTAGTATGTGACAAAAATAGCCAATTATTCAAATAAAGCAGTTCATCTAAAAAAAAAAATAGGAAACACATAGCATAATGAAAACCAAGTTTAGTTTTTCCTTTAGTTTTGGTTCTTCAGTTCAATAGGTTCTCATGGAACTAAATTGATGAAGCAAGATGAATTAGGTAAGCATGATGAGATCATTGAGAGACAAATGTCAAAAAGGAAGACACTTGAAGTCATGAAAATTCTAAAATAATACAAGTGTCAAGTAAACAAAAGAAAAGATGATATATGGTTTACATGACAAGTATTTAAGAATTTAATGAAGGTGATGAAAGATTGATGAGGTAAGCAAGCAAAATGTCAAGAAAGGAAGCTATGGAATCAAAGTAATGATTACATGAAGTAAATAAAGGAAACAAATGGCATAAAGATGGATGAAAACTTAAGGCTTACGGCCAAGTGTTCAAATAATGATCATAGGTGAAGTAAGTTTGTGATATAAGCAAGACAATTGTCAAAAAAGGAATGATAAGGCTTATGGAAGAAGTCATTTAGTGGATAAGTTAGAAGGAACTTATGGATGAAGCTTCTTAGTTAGTAAGTTAGAAGGAACTTATGGGAGAAACTTCTTACTTAGAAAGTTAAGAAGGCTTATGGGAGAAGCCACTACTAACTTAATAAGAAAGTTAAAATAAACAAATAAAAGAAAAGAAAGAAGAATAAATTATATGTAAATGAATGGTATAGTCTACAAGTTATTATGCTAAAATTATATTAAAGGATCTAGAAGTGATAATTACAAATCTTGCATCCTTATGGTCCTAAAGTCACATGGCCACTCATCAATAGACAACACATCCACACCCCACAAGAAATGGTGCAACGTGAGGCAGCTAGAGAAATAGAACGAAACAAGAGTTAAAGAAAGAAATAGAAAAGTGATGGGTGAAGGATTAGCAAAGGCTTGAAACATAAGCCATTTCACGTTGAAGGAAGAAATAATTATGGAAGGAGATTTTTAAGGAGAGCCAATTCCCCAATGACACCTAACATCCCTTAAACGTGAAGCAGCCCAACTTGAGCCCTGTAAATACCTTATCTCCTTTTCATTCATGACACAACACCCACCCACCCAAACACCTAAAATCAACAGCTCTATTTCTGCAAGTTTCACTCATTCATTTCTAACCAAACACCAACTCTCTCTTTTAACAAATTATAAATCAATTCAGAGGTAAGAAGTGTAAAAAAGACCACCCTTTCTTCTATATCTCTTAATATCATACCTCTTAGTCAATTATTTTCACTCATTCACGAAGCCCTGTTTTTATACCAATGCAACAATGACAATTTGGTTTCTGTAGAATGGTATTTTTAACTGTGTTATTCGAATAAGATTTTGCTTATTCGAATAAGCTCATCAGAAACGTAATAATAATTTGTTTTTAAATGATTTTATTTGAATAAACTATTGTTTATTCAAATAAAGCTTTACAGCAAGCAAAAATTTGACATTCTGCCATGGGTTTATTCAAATAAGATATTAATTATTTGAATAAATGCTTTTCTGAAGGTTATCAGATTTTGAATATGAAACTTATCATCACTCTTATTTACTATCTTATTAATTATTTTAAATTTAATTGTGAAAATCTTATTTATTTACCAATGCTTTTATGATGACTATTATATACTTGTTCCTTTATCTGTACCATTCATCAGAATAACTTTATTATATCTGTCCATTTTAAGTATTTTTATGGAAAAGTTATATTGTCCCATGATAAAAAAATGAATTAATGTGCAAAAGAAATATTATTGCGGTCGTGATGAGAGGATTAAAGGATAACTTAATCAATTAGAGATTATTATTGTGACCATGATGAGAGGATCAAATGACGCCTTGGTCATTTTATTGTGACCATGATGAGAGGATTAATGGATGCCTTAATCATTTTTAATGATTGTGGTCATAACCTTAATTATTTTTAATGATTGTGGTCATGATGAGAGGATTGGAGGATGCCCTAATCAAGTTATTATGGTCATGATGAGAATATTGGGGGACGCCTTAATGAGAAAAAGAGGCACATTTGATTAATGAAGAAATGAAATATATTTGATTAAGAATATTGAAATGAGACTATAAAGAGATGATGTAATGAAAATTTTGAGTAACGATGAGAAAAGAATATTTCGTTGCTTATTTTAAGAAGTTATGAGTTATTTATTTGAAGTAAATACTCATTTTTTATTATTTACTCTTTTTAACTTATTTTATTGATATGAAGAACAGAGAAATTTTTGAGATTTATCAATCTTACTCAATTGTTCATAATAAAGTATTTACCCTTATATTTTAAATTTTACATCACTTATTACCATCCAATTTTGTTTCTCAAATATTAATTGATTTATTTGTGAACTCTTAGATATGATTTTAGAAATAGATAATAGTAAATGATAAATGTATACCTATTTTTTCATCTTGCTACTGAAATTTTTATCTCATCTCTTTTATGGTGTAACATTTTAGATAACACTGACAATTAAAGTTCGGGTAGATTTTCGAATGCAGAGCTAGATGATTGTTTCTTCATTACTATATTGTGGAATTATTTTGTCCACCCTTGAATAAATAGATGTAGTAATAAAAATTTATAAATATGTATTAGCTAGTGGCACCTTGAAGTCTTTTGTAAGCATTATTTGGAAGCGGTTGTGTTAAATTTCATTATGTAAAATATTATACTTAAAGGTTAGTAGTAATAATAACAGTATTTTTGCATAGCGTTAAGTTTAAAACCGCATTAAATCATAAAAGCAAATTAATAAAAAAATTATAAAAAGGTTGGATGTTACACTTTGCAAATTAAATTCATATTCATATTAAAAAAATTCAAAAAATTATCACATATCTTTAATTGACCATGTTATTAATTATTTTCATTAGTTATTGATCTTAAAATTTTAAAATTTTCGTAAGTGTCTAATATCATCTTTACTATATATGTACCATCAACCTAAATTAATTAATTATATTTTCAAATTACTAAATTTATTTTATATTATTTATAAAACTTCAATATATGCATCATAGGGAGTGAAAATTTTGCATAAAAATATAATAAATTAATTAAATATAATTTATTATGAGAAAACTAGGAAAATTTTAAGTGTTTTTATAAAAAAATTCGTTCATATATATAATATTAATATTTAAATATTTTATATTTATATTTCTTGACATTGAAAACTTTAAATGAAAATATATTAATATTTACATATATGAAATAAAAACTTTACAAGAAGACATGATAAAATCAATTAAAAAATTCATATTTATAATAAAAGTTTATTTAATAAGATCGTTTAAATACAATTGAAAACCCATATCATATAACATTGAAGTTTCATTAATATTTTGAGTAAAATTATTTGTAGGAGTTGAGATAGTTTTTGTAGACAAATAATGGAAGAAATTAACCTCAATAAGAGCATTAATGGAGCATATGTAATATGCGAGTTATAGTTTTATGTCATATTGTAATAGATTGAATTTGTCAAAGAGAATAAGATTAAAGAATCTAGGAAATCATATGTCAATTGATTGATTTAACTAATGTGTTATTTTATTTAGTCTACTTAAATTGTGTAAACTAAATATATTAGTTAAAAAATGCTAATGTATTTAAATGCGTTGAGTATCATTTGATTAGTTATTGGTCATTTCAATTTTTAATAGTTTTTTTTATCTGTCATTGTAATATCTATTTATCTATCTAAGATTATTTTGTTTGAATAATTTGACATTAGGGGCCAACTTGGTATACTTTTAATAATAAGTTGAAAAATTATCTAAATGAATAAACACATAAAAATTAATATAAATTAATTATTTATTAAGAGGTCATATTAAAAAAATATTTATTGAGAGGAACTACATAACTCGATTATCATAAAATGGGAAGAGCCGATTAATGAAAATAAAAAAAATAATTTTGAATGAGTCTCACTGTAGATTCTACTAATTATAATTTAATCAAATTTATTTAAACCATCCGAGATCTCATATATATAGGCTAAGTATATTTTTTCTTTTTATTTTAATATTTTTTAATTTATCGTGTGCACTGCATGAGTATAAAATACAAGTGATAATAATATATAAAGAGAAGATGCATACCTTCAAATCATGATATGTATCACTTTGACATGATAGTACATGTATAAAATATTATCATATGACAAATACGTGCTCCAAAAAATTATCATATGATATATTATGCTACAATTTAAATGAAAAGTGTAAATATGTCACCACGTTAAAAAATCATGTCACGTTAAAAAAATATTACCAAATATAAAAATAAAAACACTTTCAAACCAATTAATGATTAAAATTAAAAATTATAAAATTATTAAAATAAAAAATACCTAAAAGAATGGACAAAAACATCATAAAAATAAAAAATACCACAAATTATGAGAAGAGAAAATTAGTGCCGACTATTTTGACTAAAAGCCGTAGAAACAGTTGAAGATATTATTGGTGGGGTTAAGGTAACATACCAAATTAGGGCGGAGCCAAATTTTTATTTGAGGAGGTCAAAGATTAATAAATTCTAAATGTTTGGTTACTTTCTATTTCAAGATTCTCTATTTTTATCAATATTTGACATAAGTCATTAATAATGGAATTTAATTTTAACACTGTTAGTGTATACTTGTATTTATTGATGTATTATCATATTATTTAATAAATTCAACATGTTATATAAATATTAACATAATAAAACTTATTAAATGAAGTGTCAATGTAAGATTGGATAACATTGCCAAAAAAATTTATACTCACAATACAACAAAATTAAACTCTTAATAATATCTGAATTCTTCAATCTGAATTTTTCGGTATAACAAGCTCATCATGCTCCAATCTCTACTAAAGAACTTAAAGGAATATTTAAGATCTATAGTTATTGTTAATATAAGGCGCATAATTTGTTCACGAATTTATTATTAAAATATTTCAATCAATAATATATAGCAATGGTTAATTTATCTACCCAATTATAATGCTTCACTATTACATTATTCTTTTAATGATAAAAAGGTATCATAAAAAAAGAAATGATCATATCAATAATTTGAATATCGTAATTCTTTTATAAACAAATGAAATTATCATTATGAATTTATATAATTAATATATTTTTGGAAGTCATATATGAAATCCTTAATTTTTTTACAATGAATTCGAATTATTGTTAACCAAAAAAGTTATTTATTCATAAAAATGATATAATTAATACTCTTTTCGTTCTTTTTAATTTATATTTTAAAGTTGTTTCACAAAAGTTAAAAAAGTCATTAAAGAACTTCGATTATAAGTAAAAATAATTATATATTTGACTGAATTGCTTTTATTAAAATACTTTATCACTTTATTAATCTTTTCTATTAGTTATTAATATTAAAGGCGAAGTTAAAAAAATTATGCTTCAATTGATTTTACGAATCGATGGATAAAAATAAACAAAAACTTTTTCCTAAAGAGACAAATAAAGATCGGAGAGAATAGTATAATTAATTATTTTCAAGAAAATATTACATTTGAGAGTTAATAGTATATATAATTAATTATACATCAGGATAATTTTAATAATATACTAGCTATTTTATCCAAAGAACGGGTTATTTCATGTTTAATACTTATTAGTTTTATTAAAATAAATTTTTATTTTTAGTTTTATTATATATTATTACTACTATTAGGTTAATATTTTTTACCAATATTAAGACCTAATATTATTGTCATTTTCTTAAAATAATCTTACTATGAGCTATCATTATTACTTGATTTCTTTTTTTATTACCAAAACTTATACTCTTATATTGTTGTCTTTTTTAATTTTATTATTTCATTTATTTCATTTAAAATTAAAATCATTCTTTTAATATTTAATATTTTATTATTTTTATTAAATACATTTTTACTTCTCAATTGAATTTTAATATATGTTATTATCACTATTACTTGATTGGTTTCTTCTTCTTTTTTACAAACGGTCTTGATTAGTGTTTTTTTCTTTTTACCATCACTTGCATCATAATATTGTTGTCTATTTTAATTTCATAATTCTATTATTTTCTTTTAAAAGTAAACATAATGTTTATTTCATATTTAATATAACTTTTTTAATTAAAAATATTACTTTTTAAGGTGTTTTTTATTACATGATTTATTTTTTTCCTATCCACACCCGTACTTTTCCTATTTAAATTAATTTCACTATTTCATTCGTTTTTAAATTAATATGTATTTAATGATGATATTTAATTATTTTCAAGGAAATTTTACTATTTAATAGAATATTAGAATATAGATATTTTTAATGAAAATGAAAGGATCCAATATAAAATTAGTATTTTATTAACTAGTGCCCTAAGAGAAGTTAAGGCGCATTTAGTATTCTATACTAAATGCTTATTATTAAATACGAAAATAATAAATATTTTTTGAATTTTAAATGCATTAAATGCTTTACTCTTATTTAAAGCTTTTTTTAAAAAAAAAATTAACTAGTGGTTTAAGGGCAATTGTTAACAAAACTTATAAATTATGATTTTTGTTATATTGTTTAATAATCATTCTAACATCTAACAAAAAATATTAAATAAAAAGTAGTTATAATTAATATTTTGGAAACATAAAAATATTTAGTATTTTATTCATTTAATAATTAAAAAATTATTAGAAAGATTCATTAAGACTAGGAGGATTTTAAATTATCCATAAATTATTACTCCAAATTATCATTCTCCTAAATTGAAAGACGGCCTTCATCAACATCTTGACATTTGAACATTTCGAGATTGGGCCCCAAATTCATTGGTGGCATGTGAATGGTTGTAATAACTTGATGAAAATTAATTTAGATGCTTCTTCATAAAGTGGCAGTTGAACTAGTTACTAATGAATTTATAGCCTGTGTCCTTAATCAAATTGTTCGCTCTATATATATACGTGATCATTATCCTATGTTCTCATAACGTATCCAATCTATATATATAATTTTCTTTTATAAACAATATCCAATCTATATTATATCTCCATTTTGAATTCTTTCTATTTAATAAACCACGGCTACCCGTGGAAAGCTTGAGGCTGACATTGAGATCAAGTCTAATGCAGACAAGTTCTGGGGAACCATTAGGGACTTTGTAACTATATTCCCTAAGGCCTTCCCAAATGATTTCAAAAGCTTGAGATTCTTGAGGGTGATGGCAAGGCTGCTGGTTCTGTCTTTCACATAACTTGTGGTGAAGCTAAAAACTTTCTTCTTCCTGGGGAGGGTGAAGGGTCATTTTCTTCTTTGTTTTCGTTTTTGTTTTTTAACCCCATATATGGAAATCAACCCCTATAATACTTGTAATTTGGGCTACTTCTTCCTCTCGCTCTCTCTTAATAACTTTGCTATAACCGCATTTAGTGATTAGTGATATTATATTCATGTTTGATATTGTATTATAATATTTTAGTCCATTTTTCACTGATCACTTGACCTATGCCTTAAATTTTGAAGCCCTTTATCTTTTTAAACATGCTATAACCTCATGTATTGACTTTGTTTGGCTATTCGCATTAAAAAAATAGATCAAAATCAGTTGTGGAATAAGAAATTTCGTTCTTTGTATTTTGATCTGTTCTCTGGTGGTTTACATTCCAGGTTCAATGTCGCAACCGGGATTGCGACGGGACGACCGAAAAAGATAAAATCAATGGAGTCGCTACTAATGTTTATTTAAATTGAAAAAATATCAGAAAAACCCTGAAAATAAGAAAACCGGTCTTTTAGAAAATGAGTTTGGATTCGGGAGTCGATTACAGGTAGGGAAGGTGTTAGCACCCTACACTGCCCGTTCTAAGAATGGTACCTTAAGTTAGTTGTGTAAATTTTAATAATCTCAAATATATTTATTTTATTCCCTTTAGAAAGAAAAAGGTTGTAACTATTTACAAAAAGAAAAAGAAACAACAAAAATATGAAAATTTAAATTTGGCTTGACAGAAATGAATTTCTGCTCCTACGTCTCCCCTAGTGCAATGGGGAACTCAAAGTCACGTAGTTCTTTTAAAAAAATGATTGTGTGTTGGTTGATTTTAATTGAAAAGATTTAAAAAAAAAAGAATTTTGTTTGAAAACAAAGTTATTCTTACACAGGATTCAAGTTAGCACTGGGCTACGCAATATACTCTTATGATCCAAAGGACAATGAGGTAACATTCGCTATTCAATATCATAATTGGTAATTGCATTGATTAAAATATTTTTTATTTTTTATTTTAAAAAAAATGCACAAAAACAAATAAATAATTACACAAACAACACATTATTACACTATGATCTAAGTAAAAAAAAAGGGTGGGGACTAACCACGTCAAAGTGGTATTCTGCCCCAAAATTTATTCTTTCATCATTTTATATTTTTTATTTTTTTATTAATTATTTTTATTCAAAATTTTTTTTTAAAAAAAAGTGGCAGACAACCATGAAAGTGGTTTCCTTTTTATATATTTTTTTAACTTTTTCTTTTTATTAATTATTTATTCAAATGTCAAAAAAAAAAGGTGGCAGACAACTGTGAAAGTGGTTTCCTTTTCTTTAATCCAAAGTCTCCACTTTTTATTTTTATATATTAAAAAAAAAAGAGTTGCTGACCCAAATCAAAATAACAATTCCAAATCACAACCACATTCAATTATCAAAAGAATACAATCGAAAGAACAAACAAAAAAAAAATAAATAATTAATTATAATAAAATAAAAGCAAATAACTGAATGATAAAACACTTACAGAAGATAGAGATACAGAGGAATGAAAGACCAAGCTTTGGTCTTCTCGTGAAAACAGAAGGGAATGGGTGCTGCGGGTTGCCGGGAACCGTGGGCTATGGTGCGAGGCGCGGTCGAAGTTGCGGTGGAGGTGAAAGTGCGATGTGGATATGGCAGAGGGCTTGGTTTTGGTTTAGACAGCGCGACAACGGTGACGCACGGTGGTCACGTGGTGTGGTGCGCGGCTACTGGTTCGACGAAGAGGTGTTAGTCGGAGCTGATGGTGTGGTGTGGCTAATCGGATCTGGTGGTCTTGGATCAGAGGCTCACGGTGATGGGGAGGAGGGCTCACGGTGGAGGTTCACGATTGGTTGTGATAGTGGATGAAGAGATGAAGTGGGATGGAGTTTATGGCAGGTGGTTCTGTTTTGTGAAGATGAAGTGGGAGGTTCCCTGGTGGTGACTATGGGTGGTGGAAAATGAAGGTGGGTGAGGTGGTAGAGATGAAGATGGGAGGTGGTGTTGGGTTCTGTGAAACTGAGTTTGAAGGTTGAGATGGTTTAGGTGGTTATGGTGAGTTTGAAGGTGGTGGAGTTTCACGTGGATGGTTGTTTTTGGCAGAGGTGGCCATGTTTGTAATGGTGGATAAAGGTTATGAAAGGAAGTTAGTGTTGGTACGTGAAGGATGATGAAGATGAGGGGTGGATATGGTGATGATGAAGGTGAGAATGTGAATGGGGTTGGAAGAGGTGGTCACGGTTTGGAGGGGTAAGGGTTATTTAGAGAAGGTGAAAGTTTGGACGTGGAGGGGGTTTCACGTGATGGAGTGGAGGGTGAAGGGGAGTTATGGATGTTTAGTAATGATGGAGGTGAGTTAACTGGGTTTTGTGATTTTTAGAATGGATGACAGAGGAAGATGGAAGAAGGTTGAATGTGAAAAAATGATGGAAGATGGTGAAGGTTCCCCCCTTGAGTCTCTCTACTATATGATATTTATCAGGAAATGATGGAAAAAGAAAATCCTGTATGTGTTGTGTAAAGTCATGGAATATGATGTCAAAATGTGAGTGTGTAGTGGGTGAGGGTGTCGGGGAGTGGGTGAGAGTGAGTGTAGTGTCCAAAGAAAATGGAGAAAATGAGTGGGTGAAATTGTGTCTCTGCAGTGAAAGTGTTGTGTGGGAGTGGGTTCTCTTTTTTATTTGGTGGTGGGTGGTATGATTAGAAAATAAAAAGTGATTGTTGTGCATGTGTGTGATTGAGTGCGGAAATTTTTTATTTATTTTTCTATATTTTTATTTTTTATTATATTTTTGTATTTTATTTTATTTTATTTTTTTTATTTTATTTTTTTTTATCATAAAAAGAGTGCAAAGCAAAGCAATTAAACATTAATTATCACCGGATTATTAGTCTATAAACAAATATAAAAAAGAAATTTCACCGACAAAATTGAGTATCAACAGCTGCCCCCCTTTGCTTTACATTTAAAATAAATGGAAAGCAAAGGAGTTGATTCAATTTTATCCAAGAAAAGAAAAAAAAAAATTTGTGAAGATTGATGCAAAATGCAACAGATAAAAAAAAGAAAGGTAAAAAGCTTGCGGAACTGGGTATCCGTCAAAACTTGACTTAAACAGAACGACACAAAGCTTGCAGAGTCGGGTATCCGCCAAAACTTGACAGAAAAGTTAAAACAGAAAGGGCACAAAGCTTGCGGAGTCGGGTATCCGTCGAAGCTTGACAACATAAAGGTAAAAAGCTTGCGAAGTCGGGTATCCTGCAGAAGCTTGAAAATAGAAAAGGCACAAAGCTTGCGGAGTCGGGTATCCGCCAAAGCTTGACAGAAAGGTAAGAAGCTTGTGGAGTCGGGTATCCGCTAAAGCTTAACAGAAAACTTAAAAAGAAAGACACAAAACTTGCAGAGTTGGGTATCTGCCGAAGTTTGACAGAAAGGTAAACAACAAACAGCTTGTGGGGTAGGGTGCCCATCGAAGTTTGATAGGAAAGGTAAACAACAAACATCTTGTGGGGTAGGGTGCCCCTCGAAGCTGGACGAAAAGGTAAAAAAGTAAACAGCTCGTGGGGTAGGGTGCCCATCGAAGCTTGATAGGAAAGGTAAACAACAAACAACTTGTGGGGTAGGGTGCCCATCGAAGCTGGACAGAAAGGTAAATAACAAACAGCTCATGGGGTAGGGTGCCCATCGAAGCTGGACAGAAAGGTAAACAACAAACAGCTTGTGGGGTAGGGTGCCCATCGAAGCCAGACAGAAAGGTAAACAACAAACAGCTTGTGGGGTAGGGTGCCCATCGAAGCTGGACAGAAAGGTAAATAACAAACAGCTTGTGGGGTAGGGTGCCCATCGAAGCTGGACAAAAAGGTAAATAACAAACAGCTTGTGGGGTAGGGTGCCCATCGAAGCTGGACAGAAAAGTAAAAAAGCAAATAACTTGTGGGGTAGGGTGCCCATCGAAGCTGGACAGAAAGGTAAAGGCAATGGGCACAAGGCCCTGACTTGCTGTGAAAGCAATGGGTACGAGGACCCGGAAACTAAAAGACAATGGGTGCGAGGACCCGAGAATTAAAAGACAATGGGTACGGGGACCCGAAAATGAAAAGACAATGGGTGCGGGGACCCGAAAATTAAAAGACAATGGGTGCGAGGACCCAAAAACTGAAAGACAATGGGTGTAGGGACCCAAAAACTGAAAGACAATAGGTGCGGGGACCCGAAAACTGAAACACAATGGGTGCGAGGACCCGAAAACTGAAAGACAATGGGTACGGGGACCCAAAAACTAAAAGACAATGGATGCGGGGACCCGAAAATTGAAACACAATAGGTGCTGATTTTGCAAATGCATGTGATGCCTGAGATGATGCATAATGCAATGGATGCATGATGATGCAATGGATGTGATGCTTGAGGACAATGCATGTGATGCCAGAAATGATGCATGATGCAATGAATGCCCTACTGTAGGAGTTCTCATGAACAACTTGAGTAAGTAAAATTTTTTGTTTTTGTTTTTGTTTTTGTTTTTGTTTTATTTTGTTTTTGTTTTGTTTTTTTTTTTTGCACATCAGAACTTGGTTCCACAACCCTTAAGAACTTTTTCCAACAGCAGGATCAAGGTCAAAATTTGTTGGTTTGCTTTATGATTTGTCTGGTTGTTCCTTCTTCTCTAACCAATACTCTTATCAGGACTTCATTGCGTTTCCCATGACCTTTCGAAATTGTTAAAGCAAATCTAAATGCTTTTGTAATATTGTCACATGTTTCACATCTCAATATAGAACTATCATGAAAAATACATATTGAATCAACAATGGGTTGCAAAGAAAAAGGATTATTATTATAGAAAGAAAGAGTACAGGAAGGATAGTACAAAGAGGATTATAATTGACAGGTTTACAAGAAGAAATGTTGGAACGAAGTTTTTCAGTTCTTCCAGTGACATTCTCTTAAATGATCAGTGCTAATTTCCCATGCATACAACCTTAAACACCCATTTGTTTGTTTCCAAGAATATGATTTGATCCAGTTTTCATATATTGGGAGTGTTTCCTGACAAGACTTCATATATTCAAACTGCCCCAGTTTGGCCCAAATAAACTTAAACTGCCCCAGTTTGTGACTTCAGGCAAATCCACTTCTTCGGATGTGTCAAGTACCATTTTTTAAAAAACCCTAACTTTTGCCTAGGTCGCTCTTTCGAGTTTTCAACCTAGCGGGTCGCTCTAATTTTTGCCTAGGTCGCCTTTTCAGGTTTTCAACCTAGCGAGCCATTTTTCTTTTCTTCTTTTTTTTAAGCATAGTACATTTTGACCGCATCTGAATTTACAAGAAGTGGTAAATCTCCACCATCCATGTTTGTGAGAATCAAGGCTTCTCCCGAGAAAGCCCTTTTTACAACATAAGGCCCTTCATAGTTTGGAGTCCATTTTCCTCGATGATCCTTTTGAATGGGAAGAATCTTCTTGAGTACTAGATCTCCTTCTTAAAACTATTGGGGACGCACCTTTTTTGTATAGGCTTTCATCATTCTCTTCTGATAAAACTGGCCATGACACAGTGCAGCTAATCTCTTTCCTTCAATGAGGTTCAACTGATCAAGTCGAGTCTGGACCCATTCAGCTTCTTCTAATCCTGCCTCCATCAGCACTCTTAATGATGGTATTTCCACTTCAATAGAGAGTACGACTTCCATTCCATAAACCAAAGAGAAAGGGGTTGCCCCAGTTGAAGTAAGAACGGACGTACGATAGCCATGCAGTGCAAATGTTAGCATTTCATGCCAATCTTTATATGTTACAACCATCTTCTGAATAATTTTCTTGATGTTCTTGTTTGCTGCCTCAACTGCCCATTCATCTCAGGGCGATAAGGTGAAGAATTGTGGTGCTCAATTTTGAAATCCTTACACATCTCTTTCATCATCTTATTATTCAGATTAGTGGCATTGTCAGTGATGATCTTGCTTGGCAAATCATAACGACAAATCAACTCCCTTTTGACAAACCTGATCACTACACTTCTAGTGACATTAGCATAAGAAGTAGCTTCGACCCATTTGGTGAAGTAATCGATTGCAACAAGAATAAAGCGATGTCCATTTGAGGCCTTCGGTTTAATGGGCCCTATGACATCCACCCCCCACATCGAGAATGGCCAAGGTGCTGTCAAAACATTTAAAGGTACTGGTGGTGCATGAACCTTGTCAGCATATGTTTGGCATTTATGGCACTTCCTTACATAATTAAAGCAATCAGTTTCCCTTGTCAACCAATAGTACCCAGCCCTTAGGATTTTTCTTGCTATTGCATGCCTATTTGCATGAGTTCCAAAAGAACCTTCATGAACATCTCTAATGATTTTCTCTGCCTCTGTTGCATCAACACATCTTAGCAGCACCATATCGTGATTCCTCTTATAAAGCACTTCCCCATTAAGAAAGAAACCCATTGCGAGTCTTTTGAGGGTCCTTTTATCATTTTCTGAAGCATCTGGAGGGTATTCTCTACTATAGATAAAGCATTTGATGTCATGATACCATGGTTTCCCATCTGGCTCCGCTTCTATCATTTGACAATATACCGGTTGGTCATGACTTTCCATCTTTATAAGTAGCAAGTCCTTATCATGGCTTACTTTGAACATTGATGATAGTGTGGCTAAAGCATCGGCCAACTGATTGTCTTCCTGAGGGACATGATGGAATGTGACTTTGTCAAGTTGTTCAATCAACTTCTTGATGTAAGCATGATAAGGGATTAATTTGGCATCTCGTGTCTCCCAATCTCCCTTTAGTTGATGAATGACCAAGGTGGAGTCCCCGTATACCTCAAGAACTTTTGCCTTTGATTCTATTACTGCTTGGATTCCCATGGCACATGCTTCATACTCGGCTACATTGTTTGTACAATCAAAGCACAGTCTAGCAGTGATTGGGATGAAATTATTCTTAGGGGAAATTAGTATGGCTCCAATTCCATGCCCTAATGAATTGGAAGCTCCATCGAACAACAAGGTCCATTTTTCCTTTTCCAGGGATTTTTCTTCTCCAAATAAAGCCATTATATCTTCATCAGGGAATTCACACTGCATAGACCCATATTCCTCCATAGGTTGACTGGCAAAGAATTCTGCAAGGGCACTGCCTTTTACTGCCTTTTGGGTGACATAGACAATGTCATATTCTGATAGCAAAACTTGCCAACGTGCAATCCTCCCAGTGAGAGCAGGCTTTTCAAAGATGTATTTGATTGGGTCCATTTTGGACACTAACCAAGTGGTGTAATCAACATGTATTGCCTCAAACGGTGAGCCGCTCATGCCAAGGCACAACACGTGCGTTCCAACAATGTGTATTTTGCCTCGTAGTTGGTAAACTTCTTACTCAAGTAATAGATGTCATGTTCTTTTCTACCAGTTTCATCATGCTGCCCCAGTACACAGCCCATGGATTCATCTAATACAGTCAAGTACATGATAAGAGATCTTCTTGGCACTGGAGGTACCAAAACTGGGGGTTCTTGCAGATATTGCTTGATCTTTTCAAATGCTGTCTAAAAATCTTCATTCCACTCCACGGTCTAGTTTTTACGCAGTAACTTGAAAATTGGTTCGCACGTTGCAGTTAATTAGGATATAAATCTAACAATATAGTTCAATCTCCCCAGAAACCCTCGAACTTCCTTTTCAGTGTGAGGAGGTGGCATCTCTATGATTGCTCGAACTTTGTCTGAATCAACTTCTATCCCTTTCTGGCTAACCACAAACCCCAAAAGCTTGCCTGATCTTACACCAAAAGTGCATTTAGCAGGATTTAGTCTGAGCCTGAACTTTCTCAAACGTTCAAAGAGCTTTTTCAAATTAACAACATGGTCTTCTTCTGTTCTAGATTTAGCGATCATGTCATCCACGTAAACTTCTATTTCTTTATGCATCATGTCATGGAGCAAAGTTACCATTGCCCTTTGATAAGTTACTCCTGCATTCTTCAATCCAAAAGGCATTACTTTGTAGCAAAAAGTTCCCCATAGAGTAATGAATGTAGTCTTCTCCATGTCTTCAGGTGCCATCTTGATCTGATTGTATCCCGAGAAACCATCCATGAAGGAGAAAAATGAATGTTGAGCAGTGTTGTCCACTAGTACATCTATGTGAGGTAGAGGAAAGTTGTCTTTAGGGCTAGCCCTATTCAGATCTCTATAGTCAACGCACATTCGTACCTTCCCATCTTTCTTTGGGACAAGAACAATGTTCGCGACCCATTGAGGGTACTTTGCGACAGCAAGGAAACCTGCATCAAACTACTTTTTAACCTCTTCTCTAATTTTTAGTGACATTTCTGGCTTCATTCATCTCAACTTTTGCTTGACGGGAGGATATTCTAGTTTTAATGGCAATTTATGTTCAACCATGCTAGCGTCTAGCCCAGGCATATCTTGGTACGACCATGCAAAAATATCACAATAATCAGATAAGAGCTTGACCAACTTGCTTCGCTCATCTTCTTTCATGGAAGTACCAATTTTTACTTCTTTTTTATCATCTTCTGACCCTAAATTAATCACTTCAGTTGGCTCTTCATGGGGTTGAATTTCTTTGGCCTCTTGTTCCATTAATCTCATTAACTCAGAAGAGGGTTCCCAATTGTCATCATTATCCTCATCAACATGATTAATGGGATGGTCAAAATCATATAATGGGGTCATAGCACTGTCATTTTCAAGAGAGTCACTTTCAGATCTGCATTTATTGGTATTAACACAAATAAAAAGAAGTAATGAATAAAGGTTAATGTAATGGTCGAGCAAAAAGCTAAGAAGAAAAGAAAAAAATGGAAAGATAATTTGAAAATGCATTTATTGATAGTAAATATTCAAATGGAAACATGTGAGCCCGCTTTTACAACATATCTTCCTAAAGCCTTGGGCAGAGCTAAAGGATTAGCATTACAGAATTACTTTGAATCAATTTCAAAGGTCATGGGAAAATCAACGAACTCCCAATTGTTGAGCTCTGCATCTGGGGAACAAGGGTACACCAAGTTGACACCATGATTGATGGGTTGATCATCTTCGATAGCAGTCACTTGATTCAGAAACACCAATCCTGCACTTCGAAAGCTTTGACGGATGTCACAGATGGGGATTCCCTCAGCTTTAGGCTCCCGATTTTCCAACCGAGCCAACCTCCTTTCTTTTTTCTCTTCTATAACCCTTCTCTTATCAGCTTTGGTGGGTTTATATCCTAACCCGAACCTGTCTTTGTTTTCACAAGGTTGTAGGAACTTCATAATGCCTTGTTCGTTCATTCCTAGTCCCCTTCCACATTGATATCCTCTTTCAAGCATGACCTTAGCCATCATCATGGATGCATTAGATGGCTGTGGCTTTGAAATTTGTGCTCCTTCTTCCACATAAGTGGCATTAACAATCTCCAGTGCTTGGAACGCAGTTTCAAGAGCTTCTTCTGCAGCTTCAATGTAAGGGGTTGATAGTGGTTTACTCACTAACAGGTTTTCCTCACCCGAAACGATTACCAACCTACTGCCAACTATGAACTTCATTTTCTGATGCAATGTGGACGGCACGACTCCAGCAGAATGAATCCAAGGTCGTCCTAAGAGACAACTGTAAGTTGGTGTCATGTCCATCACCTGGAAGAGTATATGAAAGGTAGTAGGTCCAATTTGAACTGAGATATCAATTTCTCCTATTACTTCTCTTCAGGTCCCATTAAAAGCTCTTACGATCATTGTACTTGGTTTCATGTAAGTCCCATCAAAAGGCAACTTAGAGAGAGTTGATTTTGGCAACACATTCAAAGAGGAACCATTGTCAATGAGCACTCTAGCCATTATATGCTCTTGGCATTTGACAGAAATGTATAACGCCTTGTTGTATCCTATTCCTTCAGCAGGTATTTCATCATCAGTGAAAGTGACATAATTATCAGCAGTAATGTTGCCAATAATACCGCCTAACTTGTCAACTGTAATGTCGTGAGAAACATGGGCTTGATTCAGTATCTTCATCAATACTTTTCTGTGCGGCTCAGAATTCATCAATAAGGACAAGAGTGATATCCTTGCAGGGGTGCGATTCAACTGGTCTACCACTCTGTATTCATTTTGCTTGATGAACTTCAAAAATTCATAAGTCTCTTCATCAGATACCTCCTTCTTATACTCATTTAGCTTTATCAACTCTTCTTTTGCTTTCACATCATTTCCCATGGAAGTCTCTCCTACCTTGCTCTTCCCATTACAGTTTCTTTTATTTTCTTCTTCTTCTTGTCCTTTTCACAGCTCCTCCGGAATATAAATGCGACCACTTCGTGTCATCCCTCCGATCCCTGATATATTAGTGACAACAGAGGTCGGACGAGATGAAACTTTTGGTTGATCGTTTGTGGGATTGCTTCCAAGGATTTGCACATCATAGTTCCACGGTACTACTGCCTTTGTGTTTTTGAATGAGAAAGGGCTAGGAACTTGAATAGTGATAGGCCTTGGGCCACATGGAGATGGCGCAGCTGCAACTTCAGTGTAATAGATAACTAATGGTTTGATAGCTGGACTTGCAATAGAAGGGACCAGAGGTTTATTGGCTTCCTGACCTTCTTGTGATTGTGGAACAACACACTCATCCACCATGCTTATGCCACCATTGTCACATAGATGACCTATTTGCACTAATTGCATGTCCATTAGATCTTGGAGGATTTGTCTAAACTCATCACATTCCTCAATAGAATGCCCCACATTCCCATGGAGATTGCACATTATTTCATCTTCGTCGCCCCCTTTCTCTTTAATACGAGCTTTCATCATCCCAGATTTGCAGAGCTCTTTAAAAAAGACCTTCATTGGGGTTTTGATATCTACCACTCGTCTTATAAGTTGCTGGGCAGAGCACTCCTCTATAGCATTGACTGTAGGACTTCCATGATTAGGCAAAGGGTTATGGCCCACACTAGGGGTATTTGGCTTGAAATTCAACCATTTAGCGTTGATTAGATCTTGCACCTTAAACTTCAGCGCTCTGCAATTCTCCGTGGAATGCCCTACGGCCCCCGCATGGTAGTCACACTTGGCATTTGGGTCAAAACCTTTAGGGTATGGGGGTTCTAATGGCTTCATCGGGCAAGGGGCCAAAAGAGAGTTACGGATGAGTTGGGGTAGTAACTCAGTGTATGTCATAGGGATTGGGTCAAAATGGACAAACTTTCTTTCTTGGTTATTTGATGGTCTTCTTTGGTTTGTGTTTAGATTTTGGGTCCATGGTTGAGCTGTTTGAGGCGGTAAGGTAGAGGGTGTTTGGTGTTGAGTGGGGGATAGTGTCCGGTAAAGTATCATTGGGTGGTGAGGTTGAGGATGAGGAACATGTGAAGCGTTGGCGACATGGGGGTGATAAGGCTGGGGATATGGAATCGGTGGAGTAGTAAAAAAGTACGGGTGGTAAGGTGCAAAAGGGGTCTGGAAGGATGGTTGATGGTTCACAGGTGTTTGGCTATATCTCCATTGGGTGAAGTTTTTCTGATCAAATGTAACAGCATGGGTTTCTCCTTCTTTTTTCTTCCATGTTGGGAGCCTCTTGGCATTAAATGTCCCTGTTGAACTTTCAACTATCTTTCCACTTCTCATTCCTCCCTCGACTCTTTCTCCAATGATGACCATGTCCAAAAAATTTGATGACACACTCCCTATCATTTTGTCATAAAAGGGTGATTGCAGAGTGTCGATGAACATGGCAACAATTTCTCTTTCTGTCAATGGGGGCTCTACCTGAGCAACCATTTCTCTCCACCGCTGAGCATATTCCTTAAAGGTTTCAACATCTTTCTTAGCCATATTTTACAATTATAGTCTATCGGGTGCCATATCGATGTTATACTTATACTGCTTCAAGAAAGCATCAGCTAAATCCTTAAAACTCCTTATATGGGCACGCTCAAGATGTGTGTACCAATTCGAAGCTGCCCTAGTTAAGCTGTCTTGGAAGAAATGGATTAGCAACTTATCATCATGTGCATGAGAAGCTATCTTTCGGATGTATATGGTTAGATGGTTCTTTGGACAAGTGGTTCCCTTATATTTGTTGAAATTCAGGACTTTAAACTTTGGGAAAATCACCACATTCGGGACAAGACAGAGCTCTAAGGCATCTAAAAGACCATAGTCACTTGCTCCTTCTATGGCTCGTAGTCTCTCTTCAAGAATTTCAAACTTCTCTTTGGACTGAGGATTTTCAGCAGAAGAATTCGTTGGATATTGTGGCATAAAAGTAAGAACAAGATGTTGCACAGGTGGGATTCCACTAGTACTAGGGTAATGAGCATGCGGTTGGGCTGTGCTTAATGAATTTGAAATAGGCATGTTACCATCAGAGGGATTGGAGGCCTGTGGTGGTACAAATCCGGAAGGGAGACCATATGGTGGGATAAAGAAAGGGAATAGGTGCTATGTTGGCATGGGTTCACTGACATTTGGCTGAGTGACTTGGGTTTGAGAAGTGTTTGGCGGGTTTGGAATTGGTGTTACTGCTGGGGTGGTATTATCAAGGGGGTTGGCGGCTAACGGTGGTACGTATCCGGGAGGGAGGCCATATGGTGGAAATGATGGTACTTGGGTTTCCTGAGAGGTGTTGACTGAGGGTTGAGTGGTGTTGTTTGGATAAATGGTGAGTGGCATCACAACTCCTTGAGGATTAAAGCCCTGGTATTGTAGAGGGATTGAAGCAAAACCAGGCGGGTGAAGAGGTGTGGCCAGATGTCCTTCGTTTACCACTGAGGGATTCCCATCAGTGCTCCTTCTACTTTCCATAGACTGTAGCATCTCCATCATTTTGAACATTTGTTCTCTGAGCTGATTCACCTCATTCTTCAGCTCTTGAGTTTGTTCTATTTCATCCATGATCCTAGCTTGGGAATGAGTCTTATAAGGGTGTTGCAGAAGCCGTTTTCCTCCTATAGTGTCTACTTTTTTGCTCATGATGTGAATATGCAATTATCAGTATTGATTGAACAAAATTGGTGATATGCATGTATGTGAAGTAGTGACTACTTATGCAGATACAAATTTTTATTTTTTTATTTTTTAAAAAAAGCTAGGAATGCAAAATGATGTATTTTTTTTCTAATTTTTTTTATGCTTGGAATGCCATGAAATGCAAGAGAATGCATTTTATTATTATTTTTTTTTAGAAAAAGAATGCAATAATGAATGATATGAGGGATAGAGATGAAGAAGTTTTTTTTTTTTGTACAGTTTGTATGCTCCCTACACCCACGACACCTACACGTTTATCATACACATTTGAGTAGGGCCCTATACCCGGGTCTGAGTAAAGCTTAAGTTAGGTAGAGGTTGCGTAGTGTTAGCCATTTTGGATGTACATCCTGTTTGGTTATCGCGAAAATCTCATCTAGAGTGTGTCATTTTCACGAGTGTCCCACACCTAGTGGTTTACCCACTGTTTGTGATCAACATTCTGAAAGGGGACTTAACTCTAGAGGCCTTTAGAATAATAGAACCACCAAATGAAAGATCTCACGAATTAGTAAGACTCATAGATCTTTAGGATAAAATTCCTCAAATTTAAGGGAATCCCTAGGACAAATCGCGACGGGACGACCGAAAAAGATAAAATCAATGGAGTCGCCACCAATGTTTATTTAAATTAGGAAAACATCAGAAAAACCCTGAAAATAGGAAAACTGGTCTTTTAGAAAATGAGTTTGGATTCGGGAGTCGATTACAGGTAGGGAAGGTGTTAGCACTTACACCTTGCCGTTCTAAGAACGGTACCTTAAGTTAGTTGTGCAAATTTTAATAATCTCAAATATATTTATTTTATCCCCTTTAGAAAGAAAAAGGTTGTAACTATTTACAAAAAGAAAAAGAAACAACGAAAATATGAAAATTTAAATTTGGCTTGACAGAAATGAATTTCTGCTCCTACGTATCCCCTGGTGTAATGGAGAACTCAAAGTCACGTAGTTCTTTTAAAAAAATGATTGTGGGTAGGTTGATTTTAATTGAAAAGATTTTTTTTTAAAAAAAGAATTTTGTCTGAAAACAAAGTTATTCTTACACAGGATTTAAGTTAGCACTAGGCTATGCAATAAACTCTTATAATCCAAACGACAATGAGGTAACATTCGCTATTCAACATCATAATTGGTCATTACATTGATTAAAATATTTTTTATTTTTTATTTTAAAAAATACACAAAAATAAACAAATAATTACACAAATAACACATTATTACACTATGATCTAGGTAAAAAAAAAGGGTGGGGATTAACCACGTCAAAGTGGTATTCTGCCCCAAAATTTATTCTTTCATCATTTTATATTTTTTATTTTTTATTAATTATTTTATTCAAATGTTTTTTTTTGAAAAAAAAGTGGCAGACAACCGTGAAAGTGGTTTCCTTTTTATATATTTTTTTAACTTTTTCTTTTTATTAATTATTTATTCAAATGTCAAAAAAAAAAGTGGCAGACAACCGTGAAAGTGGTTTCCTTTTCTTTAATCCAAAGTCTCCACTTTTTATTTTTATCTATTAAAAAAAAAGAGTTGCTCACTCAAATCAAAATAACAATTCCAAATCACAACCACATTCAATTATCAAAAGAATACAATCGATAGAACAAACAAAAAAATAAATAAATAATTATAATAAAATAAAAGCAAATAACTGAATGATAAAACACTTACAAAAGATAGAGATACAGAGGAATGAAAGACCAAGCTTTGGTCTTCTCGTGAAAACAGAAGGGAATGGGTGTTGCGGGTTGCCGAGAACCGTGGGTTATGGTGCGAGGCGCGGTCGGAGTTACGGTGGAGGTGAAAGTGTGGTGTAGATATGGCAGAGGGCTTGGTTTTGGTTTAGACGGCACGACAATAGTGACGCGCGGTGGTCACGTGGTGTGGTGCGCGACTACTGGTTCGACGGAGAGGTGTTAGTCGGAGCTGATGGTGTGGTGTGGCTAATCGGATCTGGTGGTCTTGGAGCAAAGGCTCACGGTGATGGGGAGGAGGGCTCACGGTGGAGGTTCACGGTTGGTTGTGATAGTGGATGAAGAGATGAAGTGGGATGGAGTTTATGGCAGGTGGTTCTGTTTTGTGAAGATGAAGTGTGGGAGGTTCCCTGGTGGTGACTATGGGTGGTGGAAAATGAGGTGGGTGAGGTGGTAGAGATGAAGATGGGAGGTGGTGATGGGTTCTGTGAAACTGAGTTTGAAGGTTGAGACGGTTTGGGTGGTTATGGTGAGTTTGAAGGTGGTGGAGTTTCACGTGGATGGTTGTTTTTGGCAGAGGTGGCCATGTTTGTAATGGTGGATAAAGGTTATGAAAGGAAGTTGGTGTTGGTACGTGAAGGATGATGAAGATGAGGGGGTGGATATGGTGATGATGAAGGTGAGAATGTGAATGGGGGTTGGAAGAGGTGGTCACGGTTTGGAGGGGTAAGGGTTATTTAGAGAAGGTGAAAGTTTGGACATGGAGGGGGTTTCACGTGATGGAGTGGAGGGTGAAGGGGAGTTATGGATGTTTAGTAATGATGGAGGTGAGTTAACTGGGTTTTGTGACTTTTAGAATGGATGACAGAGGAAGATGGAAGAAGGTTGAATGTGAAAAAATGATGGAAGATGGTGAAGGTTCCCCCCTTGAGTCTCTTTACTATATGATATTTATCAAAAAATGATGGAAGAAGAAAACCCTGTATGTGTTGTGTAGAGTCATGGAATATGATGCCAAAATGTGAGTGTGTAGTGGGTGAGGGTGTCGGGGAGTGGGTGACAAAGTGAGTGTAGTGTCAAAAGAAAATGGAGAAAGTGAGTGGGTGAAATTATGTCTCTGCAGGTGAAAGTGTTGTGTGGGAGTGGGTTCTCTTTTTATTTGGTGGTGGGTGGTATGATTAGAAAATAAAAAGTGAGTGTTGTGCATGTGTGTGATTGAGTGCGGAAATTTTTTATTTTTTATATTTTTTTATATTTTTATTTTTTATTATGTTTTTGCAGTTTATTTTATTTTTATTTTATGTTATTTTATTTTATTTTTATCATAAAAAGAGTGTAAAGCAAAGCAATTAAACATCAATTATCACAAGATTATTAGTCTATAAACAAACATAAAAAAGAAATTTCACGGACAAAATTGGATATCAACATTTAACACTTATCTTATGAAATCATACATAGAGAAGATTGAGGATGTCGATGATGCAAAGAAGACAGTAACCTATGATATGTGACTGTGATTAATGGGAACCTCCTCCAGTACTGCAAAAATTTCAAGGAACACATCAGTGTAACACCCAAGGGAGATGGAAGCGAGGTGAAATGGACCGCCGAGTATGAAAAGGCTAGCCAAGTGGTTCCTGATCCAACTATCCTCAAAGAATTTGGAGTCCAAAGCTACCTAGAGGTGGATGCCTATATTCAAAACGCATAGAGGTTCGATGCCATTGAAGGGCTAGTACTGTAGTATATGGATTATTAAATAATATGGTGTGGTACAATTCCCCATTTAATATATAAATAGTGCAGTACATACACACACATATATATATATATATAGCCCTATCCTTGCTTGTTGTTGGTTGAATGAATTCGATCCTCTATATATAGTAGCTCTGATCCAACGACCCATTAATAGTATGGGTATGAGAATTGAAGTATATGTGATCATCATATCATTCTCTTTCTATACATATTCATAGATACATTATGTATAAATCCATGCAGGTGGTATGTATGTGTAGTACTGATTTACCATTCATGTGGAACATTCTAAAAAATATTTACATTAGCCAAAACAGTGCTTGAGATGCTACTTGACTTCTGAGTAAGTCCCTCAATTAGGTGGTGAGCTATCTAAACCAAATCCCCCTGATCACATATATTTACCATTCATGTGGAACACTCTCAAAAAGTTTTCCTGACAAGAAAAAACAACTAGATATGTTTTTTAACAATCATTTGGCAAGAGTGGCACTTATACATATATTGAAACTAGTTTTGTTTTTTTACTGGATTGAATCTATTTATTTGACCTGTGTTGTAAATAGCTATTCACTTGTTGTATCTTTGACTTGTGGGCAAAACTGGACAAATTAAATTGGCTCGCAATTTTTTAGATAAAAAAATTTGTAATTCAACTAGCATTATTTTTGTGATTAAACTGTTGGATGGTTAGAGGGAATTCAAAAGTTGGGGTGATCTCTTTTAATAGGTTAAGCGAAAAATTACAATAATGATTCTAATGTCATATCTTGACTCAAAACTTTAAGACAATGAGTCTATCGATTTTTTTATTTATATACTCTTCACTTAACACATTCTTTATACTAATATGAGAGTTCAACACTCACACTTGAATTTTTAACATTTTCTCCTTAAGTGAGTTCCAATATTAGTATGTTCTCCATTAAGCGGAAGTGATTCTGAATATTCACGGAGTTACAAATTAAGATTCAAGTCTTGTCAATTATAATTTTTAGTATTTTAGTTCAATTTTTTTTTTTGTATATACAAATATTTTTTTTACGAGAACAATTGTTAAATTATTCAATTTCAAATATATAAAGGAAAAAAATGTTCTTTTGATTGTCCATGTCATGTTTCATTATTTTCTTAACAAATATTAGATGTGAGATACATGTGTTATTTTTAAGTGCTGAGATGCCGTGTAATGAGATGATTTTATATTGTATATGCTTATCTAAAAAATCTTATTAAATGACTTTAATTTAGATTTATTACTGATGTTATTTCTTTACCTGTTCTTTTTTGTATTTATTTATTTACCTGTTTCTAATTTAAACATTACATATAATTTAAATTTAATAATTTTTACATATTTATAATGTAGAATAATTCAACGTTCCTAATTTAAAGAAATAATATAGGTATAGTATATGTAATATGGATATAACATACGTAATTTTTAAAAAAATATGAATATAGCATACTTAATTAAAAAAATATTGCAGCATATTTTTTTAGTTGAGCTATGTCTATCATTGAAATATACTATATAAATTGTTTATATTTTGATAAAATTATGTTATAAGTTTTTGTACCCAAAAATTTCTCTTATAATTTAATTTGTTATTCTTTTATCTTTTGTCTTTTTATATTTAACAGAAGAGTCAAATTCTCTCTCATTATTAAAATTTGTATTAGTATTTTATTTCTTCATCAAATTTGATAATATTAAGTTATTAAAATACCCTTAACTCTAAATTATATTATAAGAAAGATTATGAGTCTTTTGTTTAAAGCAAAATGTGGGTTGCTAACCTCCACATAATGAAGGTGTGGAGATTAGTAATTTTTATATATATATATATATATATATATATATATATATATATATATGATATTATTTAGATGAGAGGAGTGTTTATTGTGAGAGGTGAGAGGAGTGAATATTGACTATTAGATCTTACATGAATGGTCAAAATTAGAACATAAATGCATGTGACTTTTTTAAGTGGTCATATAACTTTCAAGTCACTTTTAATCTTGACCATCCATGTATGGTTGTATAGTCAAAATTTACTCTTCTCACCTTAAAAATTTTTCTCACTAGATAAAAATATTTTCTCATATATAGATATATATATATATATATATATATATATAAGATCTTATTCTAGTGAGATGAATGTTTATTATAAGAGATAAAAGAAGTAAATTTTGATCATTAGATCTTATATGAATGGTCAAGATTAGAACATAAATACATATAACTTTTTTAAGTGATCACATGACCTTCAAGTAACTTTTGATCTTAACTATTTATGTATGATTGTATAGTTAAGATTTACTCTTCTCACCGTCTCACAATAAAAACTCCTATCACTAAATATGTCTATATATATATAAATAGTACTTTATTTTTATCTACAAAATAATTTTTTATCTGAATATGTTTTTTAAATATAAATAATTATAGACTATTAAATTATATATATGAATATGGGTTTTATTAGGATAATGTTAAGAAATAAAAAAATTATTATTAAATGAAAATATAATTATTTATTGTCTTGAAAATTGATATGACATTTAATAATTTTTTTAAAATAATTAATAATAAATAATAAATATCGCTTTTAATTCTTAACATGTACATTTAAAACGTACATGTAAATAAAACCAATTCAATGCTTCTATTTTAAGTTTCACATTTAATGACCATGCAGAAAGCGCTTCAATAATTATACCAGCAGTGTTACATTTATTGCACAAATGCAAGAAATAACCGTCAAAACAATAAAGAAACTCAAATGATTGTGTATTATCTTGATCATTGTGTATATTAAATGGAAAATAATTAATCCTTTAAATTCATCCTCCTAATAATCTTCTTAATTATTAAATAAAAAAATATTAAATATTTTTTATGTTTTCAAGATATTAGTTATATTTAATTTTTTATTTAATATTTTTTTTATTAAATAATAAAAAATTATTAAGAGAATGCTTTAGGAGGATATAGCAAAACTCATATCAAATTTAGATAAATCAAATAACCGACTTGCATTTGTGCAATAAATGTAACAATGTTGGTATAATTATTGAAGTGCTTTCTGGATGGTCATTAAATGTCAAACTTAATTTGTTTTGATTTTGGAATCAAATTAAATCAAGCTAGATTTAAACAAAATCTTATATGTAAATTAAAAATTTTAAAACTAAGTTCATTTCTATTTTATAACCTATTAGAAAGATATTTTATTTTAAAATCAAATTAATCTTTATAATTTTAAAATAAAGAATTTCTAAGTTATAAATATGGACATAACCTCCAAATCGCTTTGTTGCCAATGACGATGACAAAGTTAGTGGTGTGGGAAGAGAGGATGAGGATGGAGAAGAAGATTACTTGTTTTGAACTGAGTTCTAAGGATTACTTAAGAAGATAGTGATGAGTAAAAACTTCTGTGGCACAACAATGACAACAACTATGTGAAGGGGTGGACACTTGCAAAAGACAATCCGATGTTCAAGTCAGTTTGTGTGCAAAGAGGGTAGTGTATAGAATTAGAGATTGGGTTCATACCTTTAAGACATTGCAGGGTATTAGTAGGAGTGTCTTAGGGTGTAATGCAATCTTTATTGAATGTAGTTATTTAATATGAGAATCCGTTAGAGATTGTGATCTCTTTCAATTAATTCCCTTATTTATGTGGAGTGTAATTAGTGTTCATATCAATCAATGATTCTTTGAGATACTTATGCCTAATAAATAGGCTAGTGTACTCATCAAAATAGCGCACACAATGATATTAGAGTACTATTCTGGCGGCCCGGGTTGTTCTTGATCCTGACCCATAACTCGGTCTAGAACAGATGCCCCAACTTAGCACTTAGATGGGATAACTAAGTGTCAAGGTATCCAAGTTTGGCAAGAGCACACGGTACGCAGTGGACAAAGGGATCCAAGTCATAATGTTAATACCGAATCTCACAATATTTTTTTCCAAAAGACCGAGGTCCGTGAGGTATCTTAGTATGCCCTTGGGGTTAATGAGTAAGGCCGGGATTCGAGTGGATCACTCTGCTTAAGTCATCATACCGTTATCCGGGATACATAGTAGGTTGCCCCTATGTAGAGTTTGTGGGGCCTATGTAATGAATGTAATTCACTGTGAGACCAACATTGCTAGGCTCTGGGCTAAGGTCACTCGTCTTATCGCGGACACTACCGAAGTGGCTACCTTTCGGGCTCAAGTTGCTGAAGTGGCTAGACTCCAAGCTCAAACTGTTGAGGTTAATACACTCTGAGTACAGTTTGCTGAAGAAAAACTTAGGAGAACGAGCATGAAAAAGAAGGCTGGAACCGCAGAGGCCAAGGTAATGGTGTTGACCCCGGAGGAATGATAACTTTGTTTTTTCATTTCATTGCCCTCTGCATAGGGTTTTGTTATTATGTATGGACAAGTCCCAACTTTGGGCACTTTTATTTATGTAATTAGTATTTTTCTTTGTATTTCTGGTCTCTTTTCAACCACCAGGATGAATCAAAAGCTCTATCTCGGTGACTCTTTATATTTTGTGTAGTTTTGCTTTTGTAATGTCGAGATGAGTCTGGCACTCAATCTCGATATTTGTTTTACATTTAGAAATTTGCTCGTGCAGTTTACCGAGATGAGTTCAACGCTTGATCTCAGTTGCTATTTCCTATTTTAATGAACACTTGTTTTTCCTAACCGAGATGAGTCAAAAACTCGATTTCGGTGGTCAGGTTCGTTTAGGAATATTAACAGTCGAACTTTACGTGTAAGTAACACCGAAGCCTCTCGTAGTGATGCTCACTATCTCGGGAAATGTTCTAAAGCGCATAACCATGTTAAACCTTTTATTCGGTTTATGGGTTAGGCATAGTGTTGTAATTGCGTTTTACCTTTTTGGTTAGTGAGTTTGATTTGAGATTATGGAATGAGTGACACGGAAGCCTCTTGGTGTGGAGTCCACGGTCCCAGGCTACAGTCGGCTATGCTCAACCTCTGTAAACCTAGTTAGTTTGTGGGTTAATATCAGGCCATAAGGGTACAAGTGAAAACCTTTGAATGCTCTCCTTGAACTTAGATAATAGTTAAGTGGATTCTCCTGTCTAGCCATCATGTGAGAATATGCTTAACCTCTATAAACCTAGTAGGTTTATGGGTTAATGTTAGGCTCATAAGGATACGGGTGAAAATCATTGAATGTGTTCCTTGACCTCGGATAATGATCAAGTGGATTCCCCTGTTAGGCTATCATGTATGGATATTGAAATAGCTGATCCTCTTCGGACCTTATATTCCTCGGACCTCGCCATGATATGGTAACCTTGTGGGTTGTGTCAGGCTGAAGTACTTATGGAGTCAAAGTTATGGTCGAGGTACTAACTTTGATGAGTATGAGTCGATGTCCTCATGGACTCGAAGTCACGACTGAGGTACTAGCTTTGATGATGTCATGCCAAAGTACTCGTGGACTCGAAGTCACGGCCGAGGTACTGGCTTTGATGAGATTAAACCTTAATAGCTGGGCCTGGCTAATGTTTGCAGATTTTGGAAGCCTCGATTTGGTTTTCCAATACAACATAGGAATGAGACTTTGGTTGTTGATGTTCACAACCACTACAACAATACATGCAGTTTCAAGGTGCAACAAGGGACTCGAGGATCGACTTTTTTATGATCTTGACACTATATTTCAAGGTGATTTCCTCAAACCTACATTTCCTATTGGAGGGGATGACCCTTTAGTATTTAGTGAAGGTGGTCCTAAAAATTAGCATGTTCATATCTTCCACTCCATTGACTTAGGATTCCTCCAAATTGCTCCTGAGAATATCAGCATGATAAGCTTATATTTTATAGTTTTAAACTGGATAAATTATGGTAATTTACTTATGTTTATTAGTGAATTTTAGATGGATCCTTATCATTGTCTTCGTTTTTGCAGATGGAAGAGATTTATCATATTTGTAATGAAAGTAGGCGAAGACACCATGTTTTTAGAGTAAAAGAAGACTATTTTGGCTTAAATAGGGCCCAGTATCAACTCAGAAGTAATTGAGGAGTTAGACACTATCTTGTTTAACTTAGAAAACATTTCTGGTATAGAGACACGACCATGTTTCTTGGTCATACAATTATTTTTCTAGGTCACACGATCGTGTCTCCCTTTACATTGAAGTTATGTTGTTTTTAAAGCTCACACGACCATGTCGAGCTTAGACACGGCCGTGTGAGGCTTCCTATGCGTAAAAATGACAGTTTTTGCCCCTAAATCATAGGATAACTTTTGTGACGACAGACTTTAGAGAGATAATTTAGAAGAGAGAATTGTCACGAATCTATGGAAGACGGCCACGAAGATAGGACGACATTCTTGAAGGCTTGAAGATCACAATCTCCATTAAAGGAGTTTTGGTTTCTCTTCCTTCTAGTTTTTCCCTATCTTCAGGTTTTTCTTTCCATGGATTTGTATTATGATTTGAGTTTATTACTAAACATGAGTAACTAATCCCATAACTAGGGTTATGAGGAATCTTATTTTCCTAATTAATTGATTTTCTATTTGAATTTGATTAAGAAAATTTCTTTTGGATTTATTGTATTACTTGAATTCTTGTCAAGACTTGATCACTTTTGGCGTGCTTTAATTCATTATTTGATTGGTGACCATCCACAACCAATGAGTAGACCTATATAATAAACCTAGAATTAGGTTGATGAATTACCAAAGATAAATTTATTCTACTAATTAAATTAACGATTATGTTAGTTCATCTCTTGAATTAGGGCTTAATGTATTCCTAGTTAATTCAACTAAATGACCAAATAAGTGAATAATTTAATAATATAATATTATTTATCTATGACCATTGGGATTCAATAGTAATTAAAAGAATATTGGTAAAGAGAATTACCTTACATCATAAATGAATAAAAATCTGATTAATTGAATTCAAGTGAACATTGCACCCTAATTTCTCTCTAATTAATTTATATTTATATTATTTAATTGTCCATCTTTCTTCTTTATTTGTTATTTGATTTTATTTTGAGTTTCTCTTTACACTTGTGATTGTTTAAATAACCAAGGGTTTAACGAATCTAATAATTACCTCTTATTCCTCATGGGATCAACAACTGGGACTCAAGTCTTATATTATTTTACAATAGAGTGCACTTGCTCTTAGTGTTTTTTATACGTATCAAGTTTTTGGCACCATTACTGGGAAATAAGTTTAGTAATATTAAAGGCAAAAAGCTCTAGTTAATTTAGATGAATTTTTATTTTATTTCTTTATTTTACTTTTAATTCATTTTTCACTTCATCTCCTTGCTTATATTTCTTGTTTACGCTTACTCGTTCTTAATATCCTAATATGACATTTGATCTAGATATTGAGAAAACAGCTCGTAGGTTAAGGAAACAATCTCTTATTGAAGCTGTGAATTAAGAAGCTATAAGAATGATGAAGAGATAAACAATCGGAGGAACTCGTGAAGAACGAACTACCCCAGTAGAGCGAACAATGCTTGAATATTCCATGCTCACGACTGGAGGATACGAAGGAAGTATTACAAGACTAGCTGTGGCAGCTAACAACTTTAAGATCAAACCGGCATTAATCTCCATGATTCAAACTTCTGTTTAGTTTAGTGGATTACCTTCGGATGATCCAAATCAATATTTGGCCAGGTTCTTACAGTTGTGTGACATTATCAAGTATAATGGGGTGACAGATGATGCAATCCAATTACGACTCTTTCCATTCTCTCTTAGGGATAGGGCGAGTCAATGGTTAACGTCACTACCAATGGGTTCTATCACCACATGAGATCAATTGACACAATAATTTCTAACTAAGTATTTTCCTCTCTCTAAATTTGCTAAGTTAAGGATTGATATTTCTTTTTTTGTGTAGTTTGATATACTTTCCATGAAGCTTGGGAACGTTTTCAAGAGTTGTTGGGAGAGATATCCACATCACGAATTACCCGTATGGCAGCAGGTACATACTTTTTACAATAGTCTGTCACCTGCCTACTATTCACTTATTGATGTCACCGCAGGAGGTACAATCTGGAGGAAAACACCGACTGAAATCCATGGACTGATGGAAGAAATGACGCTTAAAAATTATCAATGGTAAAATGAGTGCCAGGTGCCTAAGAAACAAGTCGGTGTGCATGTTGTTGACTTCTTTACTACTATCTTAAGTCAATTGGAAGCAATGACGAAAAAAATTGAGACTCTGATGGTGACAAATAGTGTAACTCTACCAATCATATGTGAAACATGTGGCGGACAGGGACGTAAAAGTTCAATCTGTCAAGTTGGTAGTCCTTTTGCCCCTGAGCCTGGAGGAGTAAATTTTGTTAGCAATTTCAATCGGCCGCAGTACAATCTATATTTCAATACTTACAATCTCTGTTGGAAGAATCACCCCAATTTTAAATGGGAAAATCACATCAGCGAGCTCTACAACCACCCCTAGGTTTCCAAGCACCTGAACAGAAGCAAAATTTTGAAAACTTTGTAATGAAATATATTTAGAATTCAGAAGCCCGAGTGAAGTTCATGGAAACTCAGATTAGCCAGTTAACTACATTGATGTCAAAAAGGGCACCGAGGACATTGCCTAGTACTACTGAGCCTAATATGAAGGAACAAGTCAACGCAATTACCCTGAGAAGTGGCAAGGAACTTGAGGAGCTCTCCAAGAAAAAGGAGGAGCAAATGCAAAAGTATGAAGATACTCTTAATGAGTAAGCTACTGTGGAAAACAAGAAGACAAGTGAAGCACCCTTCGCGGTACATGTAATTGAGCTACAGAAGCCCTCTATTCCATTCCCTCAGAGGCTCAAGAACACTTAATAGGACACACAATTTGCTAAATTCTTAGAGATGTTCAAGAAATTGTAAATTAATATTTCATTTGTTGAAGCCATCTCCCAAATGCCCAAGTATGCAAAGTTCTTGAAGGAAATACTTACAAATAAGTGCAAACTTAAGGAATTTGATATGGTAAGGCTAAATAAGGAGTGCTCTGCCATTCTCTTGAAGAGGCTACCACCGAAATTAAAAGGTCCAGAGAGTTTCACTATTTCTTACTCTATTGGTAACTCTTATTTTGAGAAAGCATTATGTGATTTAGGTGGTAGTATAAATTTGATATCTTTATCTATTTTCAAGAAATTAGGAATGCATGAGCCAAATCCTACTAACATTTCACTACAGCTGGCAGATAGATCTTGCACTTACTCTCGTGGTGTATTGGAGGATATTTTGGTAAAGGTGGACAAATTTATTTTTCTAGCAAACTTCATTGTGTTGGATATGGAGGAGGATGCCGAGATCCCAATCATACTTAGGCGTCCATTCCTCGCCACTGGAAGGATCATGATTGATGTCTATCAAGGGAAGTTGACATTGCGATTAAATGATGAGGATGTGGTTTTTAATGTTTTTAATTCTATCAAAAATCCTAATTCCTTTGATTCATGTAATTGCATAGTTGCTACTGATATTGTGGATAGTGCTGAGTTTTCATATCTGTAGGAATCTGTGACTGATGTTATGCAAAAAAATATTTTGCCCAAAGCTGCCACTAACTTTGAGAATGTTAAGCTTTACAAGAAAAGAAAAAAGAAACAACACGACATGCGTATCAAGCAGCGTGAGTTTAAGATTGAAGAAGTTCGCGTCTTACTGTACGGTGTGCTTGATGTGAAGAAAGAAGGCCAAAAGACACTCTTGATAAATAATCAGAGCATGAAACACTATGAAGAAGGAGTGGGGACTGAGCACCACTCCATTGGAATCACCTAAGCATGACACCAGCCCATAATCAAGCTAATGACTATAACTTAGCGCTTTATAGGAGGCAACCTGTGTTTCTATCTTTGCATTTGGTTTTTCAATTTTTGTTTTGTTTTTCCCATAAAAAAAGTGTGTTGACACTTTTTTTTTCTTGTGTAGTTTTCGATAACATGTCGCTGCTTAGTTAGACTAGATGTTTGAGCTCATGGCTACACACCTCCCTTAGGATTTTTCCTCCCCCACCTCATTCATGATTTTGTGTTTAATTTTCAGGGAAGTTTCATTATCCTATGTTCTATTATTTTTATTTTATTTTTTTCACATTGATGACAATGTTTATCTTAAGTGTATGGTGGGTACTCTTAAAATTTGTGTAATCGATGAACACTTGAGTATTGCTAGTTATCAAGTAGGAATTGTGTTAATTGCTTGAATTAATACTGAGCTGATAAAGATATATTTGAGAGGGGAATCCATTACTCATGAGTTGATATTGTGTGAATCAATCTTTTTCAATTAAGTATAGTGAAATTTACCATCTTACTTGAAAATTAGTCATGTCTAATGGTATTTATTCTCTCTATTAACTTAGCCAGAAAGTGAGTTTTGAGTTTTAATGTTTGGATTTTTCATACACAAAATCATATTTTTCCTTCTGGAGTGAGTTTCCTCTTGATTTATGTGTGCTAGAACTTGCTTTGATATCTTGTTGAGACTTCACTACAACAAAAAGAGGCTTTAGCGGCAATGCTTTAGTGGCCATATACTAATTGCCGGTAATACCTTCTCTAATCTACTCTGTTTGCGGCAAATGGACATTGGCCACTAAATATTCTAATTTTGGTGGCAAATAACACAATGCTTACCCGCGAACCTTTTTCCATTCCCTCCAATATTTTTCCTTCTCAACTATAACCCCAATCCCCCAATTCTCCAATTCTTCATTTGAAAACGAATCCTTCTCCATTCACCATTAATTTTCTAAACTCTGAACCCCAATCCCTAATTCCCAAATTTCCCAAATCTCCATTCTGAAACACCAATCCTTCTCCATTCACCAATAATCACTCCCTCTCAAACCTCGACCTCTCAACTCGTTAAATATCAAAGTCTCACTCTCCCCACTAGGCCACTACTCGATCTCCATTCTCCATTGCTTGAAATCATTTGTGCGTACGAGATAACGAGAAGTTGCGAGCTTGCAAGTGGCTGACTACAGGTCCATTTCTTTGTTCCTTTATTTCTTTCTTCCATTTCATACCGTATTGCATTTGATACGAGACATCATGAGCTTGCAACTGACCCTCTCTACTTCACTGTTTTTATTCATGTATTGTCTACAGTAATATATTAACAGGGTTTGTGTGCTCCTGCTTCAGGGAACTCTGCGAGAGCTAAGCTTCAGAGATATGCCCTGCATTCCTCCATTAAATCCAAGGAACACAACCCGATGCACCTATTTCTTCTGAATCTAAGAGGTACTGCACTTTCTTATATTTTTGTTTCCATTTTGGAACTCTGGAATTCAATTATGTATAAGTGAAATACCGTATGCTAATTATTGAATGTGCGTGCAATAGCGCTTTCAATTTTGTTCCTCTTCTCTAAATTTTCTCAACAAAGCATCGTTTTTCTTGTCCCTTCCTTGAAAACAAGGTCAAGCAAAATTAAATTACAATGTTTAATTGAGCTCTGTAATAGATAATCTCCAAAGTGCATGATTCATAGATCCCATTTGACAAGCCATGTACTATAAACTCAGAAATTTTAAACCAGTTGTACCAGTCTTGATTTGTGTAAAGTAGTTCTCAGGCTCCTAACCTGCACAAGTTCAAAGCCTTAAAATATTTTATGTAGAGCTTCACATGATGCAACATTCATTAAACCACAAATCAACAAGAGTTAAGCTTCAAACTATAATATATAACATATTGGGGGGATGTAATTGGCACGCAGATGATACGATTTGTATTAGTTAGTTAGATAGTGAGCACACTTGTATAAATAAGCCATAGATGGCCAAGTAAGTCATTAGAGAATTGTACGTTTAGGATGAACTTGGTTCATATGGGAGTTTTCAATATTTGTATACTCTGATAGTTCAAGCCTTAACATTCTGATTTGAAGGTTAATGTTCAATGTTCTATTTAGCATGTGTTTGGGAATTGGGACCCCAAATATTGGTGGAACTTGGGGTTCTCTGAATATTTTGGCAAATATTTATCTCGTAAACTACATTCCAACATTAATTACACTACTTTTTATTGCTTCGTTGTTTGCACTTGTCTCCTCCAAATACAACATGAAATAACTAGCACTTTGTCTTTTCTTTTCTTTTCTTTTCTTTTGTGTGTGTATGTGTGTGTGTGTCAAATTGAAGTAGATTATGCGTTTTAAAAAATCTCATTTTCATTTTTCAGAGGGAGAAGTACTCCAAGCATAAGTAAGAGTGTAGGTGTTCTTGACTTCTCTGGCAAGGTTAATCTTAACCATATTTCTTGTTTTTTTTTAACGTTTTGCTAAATTTCTGTGTTTTAACTTTTAGTGAAAGGTTCATTAAAGATTATGGTTGTTTATTTTTGCCTTGTATGTTGATGTAGACTTTAGTCTCACTAAGTGTGTTAATTTATAGATTGCAAGAGAGGTTTTGGATGCAGCTGCTCAGATTATTTGGTCTGGTGTGACAACTGATGAGTTTGACAGAGTTGTTCATGAGGCAACTATTGCTACAGGTACTAATTTTAATGAGTTTCATTTTCAAAATACTCTTACCGACTTTTCCTCATTGACTTTTCTTTCTAATAAATTTTCTTCTATTATCCAGAAGAAAGTATTCATGTAGCTACTACTTAAGACACTAACTTAATTATGGAGAATATTGAATTAAAAGAGATATTGTGTACAAAACTCACGATAATGTCTTCAAATGCATACATTATTGACAAGCTGTCCTTGCAAGTTTGCACCCAAAGGCAGATATAAATTTGTGTCCTATAATCATTCTTCTTTGTTAGGATAGATTATTACAATTTGATATACACCAAAGAAGTGAAATGGTCGAAAGGTCAAAGTGGGGCTAGCATTAGCATATATATAATAAAATTGATGTATAATCTATCTTTGTCTTGCTCCTAAGACACTATTGGCAAAAGAGCAATAGAGTCTTTATTAGTGGAATTCTTAGGTTGTTCCAAGCAATCTGGTAAAACAAAAAATAGTATTTGAGCTCTGTGTTATTCTTAATTTTTCATTGTTAATTTTCAGTCCTTAGACATTAAAGGTGTGGTACGGTTCTGATTGGGGTTTTAATGGTGCTTGTTAGACGTACTTTGTATAAATATATATATAAATTAAATTTACAGCCTACATTACACTACAGGAAGCAGTTAACTCATCTATATATATTTCAAATTCCAATGGTTTCCTTACAGAGGGTCTCTCAAATCCTTAGCACTTCTTTTTAAAGATAAAATGAGAATTTAGTTCAAAAGACTTAATAGAATAAATTTAATAGACTAAACAAAATTAATTAGAATCTTCTTGCTAGAAAGTTAGTCGTTTTTAATGATCAATGGTTGAATTGCACGATGTAAATATTATAAAATAAAGGTATAAAATACTTCTGCATAATTAGTTACCCTTTAAAACATCTCATTACAGCTCAAATAATCAGTAGTATTCAGGTCATACACAAGTCCAGGGTCGCCGCAAAGATTAGGTTGAATGTGCCCCGCACCATAGGCAAATGGAGTTGCCTCCGTAGTGAATAATCCAAAGATTGGCCTTAGGAGTTATCTTCTGTTGTTGCTTGTAAAAGGCATGGATTTTTTTATATTTAAAGGGTATAAGAAATTGAATGCCATAATCTTAGATGTGTAAACTCTCTACAGTACCTGTGGTCATGATTGCTGACTTAATAGCTGCTGGGCTCCAATCAGGATGAAGTGCTTTGAGCAGCCCAGCAAGGCTAGAAACATGAGGATATGACATTGAAGTGCCAGACATGGAAATGAAAGGAGTTCTGCAATGATGTTGACTCCTGGTGCAGTGATGTTAGGCTGAAATAGTGGCCATAAAAATTACAATTGCATGATCACTTGAGATCTGAGATCAACAAAAGGGTGATTGATAATCGTCAAAACAAATCGTAAACCTTGAGGATTGCTGGCTCAATGGAATTTGGCCCCCTTGATGAAAATGAAGCCATTAATGGAGCTGGCTTTATACCCAATTCTGTTTTTACACTAGAAATGTGAGCCACAGGAGACCTGTATAAAACATGTATAATATAAAATGCTAGTATATTAATAAGCCACAGGCTTCAAACATCTATTTATAGGGTTAGCATTGATTAGAGCATAAGTCAGCCCCTTGAATGATGTTTACATAACACATACATCTAGTCTGGAGTTTGGTTATGCCCTTGACACAATTTCTGGAGATATAACAATAAAAATAAATTTAATAAATGAACTGCCACTCATAGAAGAGTTTAATCCCGCATTTCGTGTGTACTCGAGGATGAGTGTATATGTCCTGGCCACCATAATAGATTGATGAACTAAGGGAACATGGTTGAACTCTTTGATCTTGATAGATTGAACTCATATCCTTATTTGCTGCGTTCGAGTTTCACCATCATCCCACTTGGACATGTCATCTGTATTGACAGCAAGAATAAGGCGAGGGAGACACAGTTAAAAGGAAAAATTGAAAAGAAATACTTTTGCATCTCTTTCTCTCATATGTTGCTCTAATTCCTCCTTCTCTCTTTGATCTCTCAATCTTTCTTCTTCTGACTGTTTGCAAATAGACAAGCAATCATGTCAAAACAAGAGACGGAGATTGAAAACAAAAAAGAATTTCCAGTAGCTCATCATAATTCTTTTACAAAACTGATGTAATAAAGCATCATATGTGCAAAGCTAAAAAAAATCAATAAAACAACTCTTTGGAATGATCAACAAAAATCAGACCAACACAAAATCCATTTTTTTTTTCAAAACACAAATGATAATTAAGATAGGCAATAGTAGCTCAGCACCATAATGGGACATACAGATCTAAATATCACCTTGGAAGGAGCCTAATTACCAAACAATAACAGAGCGAGAAGCTCAATGATTAATAGAGTTGAGTATGCTTTTTAAAGCTGACTAAACACAAACAAATTTTGGACTATGACAAAGTTAAAGTGCACTCAGACAAAAAATAGAAGTCTGGCAACAACTCAACAAAATTAGTAAAACAAGTGGACATAGAAGAAATTTCATTATCTGTTACAACTGAACGTCATATATAGGCTATGAACACTTTGCCTCATCATCATCATCATCTTGAACTTCAGTTTTCTTCGTAAAACGCTTTTTATGACTTTCAGGCTTTCTTAATGCAGAAAAAATAGCTATGGAAGATTTATCTTCACCACCAACATAGTCATCATCGCCGTCACAATCAGCATCCAACATTTTGTAAGTCTTCTGCTTCTTCACTAACATTGCAGCTTCTCTTTCTTGTTTTTGATATTATTGATATAGAATACACAAGTAACAATAGCCAGCAGATTTTAGGTACTACTATAAGAAAGGATTTGCTAGACAAAAAATACGATGAAAGAGGTATATTTTCATTGCACATTGTAGAGGAAATACATAGTGACCACATAGTGACCGCTATGATTGGCTCGGGGTGCTATCATTGGCATGGGTCATTGCTCAGTTGGGGTGGATTGCAGGGCCTATTATTCGATCATCTTCTCGCTCATCACGCTCTTTAATTCTTATCGCTCACTAACTGTTATAAGTACCTTGACCCTATTCATGGAATGAGAAACCACAACTATATGGAGATGGTGAAGAATATTCTAGGTAATTACAAGTATTGAGTTTTCCTAGACATATATTTGGGGTGTGTTGTGTGCTTTGTTTAGATTTCAAACTGAGCGGCGGTAGCTCAACCATAAGCTAAATTCTTACTTGAGTCCCTCAAAATTTTTCTAATATTTTTGGTTTCATAATTTAATAATAATATATATTTTTTCTTAATAAATTAAGTATCCTATCAATGACGGATGTTATTTGCACACTATTTTTTTATACTATTTCATTTTTAGATAATAAAACAAGATAGATACAATTTTTAAAATACTTTTTTTTTCTTAATGAAATAGATGTAGTAAAAAATTGTGAAGAAATAGTACCCAAGAATAATTTTCTCCTAATTATGAGTGATGCTGTTTGCATACTATCTCTTTCTTTCCTTGGTTTGTTGTTTGTGAGAGTGAGAATATATGCCAAGGGATGTGTGAAAGAGTGGTGTATGCGCGTTATTTGTGCATGGACCATGTGTCATATGCATATGTATTTCCTCTACAATGTGTGTCGTTTTATTAAATGAGGACGATATAAGTGAATTACTATAAGAGTAGCCATAGTTTTCACTATCTACATTATGGCTATACTGCTTTCTGCTCACTGTGGGGTGGCTGAGGGTGTAGTTAATGATGTTGCTACAATTCCACCTACACCAATGGAAAGTGCAGGAGTGCATCTTGGCGCCCCAGCTGCTCTTGCAGCTTTTGTGGTTGCTTGGTTCATCTAAACAAAGTAATCTGTTGTCAAGTTATTGAGAGAGTACATAATGAAATGCTTTGATTCTTTATTTTCATTAGATTGATGTTTGAGCATAGAGAGATGGGATCTGCAATTCATCTAAGTAATGTGATTTGATGTATAAATGTCCTTCTCAACATTGTCAACCATCTAATGTATTGTTTTCTTCACTTATAATACAGCAAATATCATAAACGTGAGACACCATCACTTATAATACAGCAATCCAGTAAAAACATAAATGCTTGAAACAGTACTGCTTATTACCACCACTGATACTAAAAACAACCTGAATAGGTCAAAGAGTCCTTTTTCATTCCGCTATCACTCTTCCTATTAGGCTGAGCAAATAAATCAGATTTATGTAGAAGAAAGCAAGCAACGATAGCATCATCAATTAGTAAGTGACCCCAGTTCAGTATATAAACCATGGAAATCCAAAGAGTGTAAATCTGAAACTGTTGGTTTTCTTGGGAACAAATAGAGATGGTTTAGAAGGAAGTCTCAAAGAAAAAGGCTAAGGGTCTTGGTGGACATCCTAAGCAAGTAACTACATATTTGCAGCATATTTGATGTGGTTTTCCCAGATATAATATAAACGAGCATAGAAGCAAAGAACCTAATTTTCTGTTATTATATTAGATCACTTTTCAATCACATTTCCACAATAGAATTTAAAACAAATCCCAAAACATACAAATTTAATTTTCTGCTTTTGATTCTGCCTCAGTTTCAAATGTTGTACTTTTGGGTGGTATTATGACATGTTTCATTATTTTAAAGAAATATTATGTTGTTTTCACATGTGCAATGTATGGTATATGAAGATGTCAACTATTGATTTGCTTGGATGGTTTTAAATGTTGTACTTTTTATTATCTAAAGGTCTTTTTTTAGCTATGTAATCATATTTGTATTTGTATTTTGTTGATATTCTATCATGTAACCATGTAATCATGTTGCAACCCTTTTGTTAAATAGGATAAGATTTCTTGCATGGTCATGGACAATCCTAGCAGTAGGAGATGGATGGACTGTGATAGAGTTAGTAAAGAATATTTGGATGGAGTAGAGAAGTTTTTAGACCATGCTTTTCATGAAAAACATGATGGAGAAACAATTCCATGTCCATGTAAAGGATGTGTGCTCCATTATTCAGCAAATCGGGCAGTGGCATATGAACACCTTGTGATTAATGGCATTATACCGTCATATGATACTTGGTTTTGTCATGGGGAGCCAATAAATGTGTCAAATTGTGTTGAAGAAACTAATTGCAGACAAGAAGATTTTAGGGGTGATGATATGATAGGAATGATACGTGATGCTTTTGGAGGCTTTACCCATTTGTGGATAATAACAATAGCGAAAGGGGTGAGATGGAGCCAACCTTTGAAGAAAACACTACTCATTCATCAAGAGATCAACCACATCCAGAGGTGGAGAAGTTTGAACAACTAATGAAAGATGCAGATGAAGAACTATACCCTGGATGCAAGAAATTTAGTAAACTTTCATTTTTACTTCATCTTTACCATATAAAACGGTTGTTCAAATGGACAAATGAGTCTTTTAATGCTTTGCTTGGACTATTGAAGGATGCATTCCCGAGGGGGAAAGGTTGCCTCATTCCTTTTATGAGACCAAGAAGATAGTTGAGGATTAGGCTTAAAGTATGAAAAGATCCATGCTTGTCCCAATGATTGCATGCTTTTTAGGAATGAATTTCTTTGGTAAGGATGTTAATGAATGCTCAGTTTGTGGGGCTTCTAGATGGAAAAATGATGAAAAAAAAATTCCATCCAAGGTCCTAAGATATTTTCCTCTGAAACCAAGGCTACAAAGATTATTTATGTCTTCAAAAACTTCTAAACTGATGAGATGGCATGATGAAGAGCGCAATAAAGATGGAGTTTTACGACATCCTGCAGATTCTGAAGCTTGGAAAAGTTTTAACAGCTATCATTCAGAATTTGCTAAAGATCCCCGCAATGTTCGCCTAGGATTAGCTAGTGATGGCTTTAATCCATATGCCACAATGCAAATTGCTCACAGTACATGGCCAGTGATTTTAATGCCATATAATCTTCCACCATGGCTGTGCATGAAGCAAGAATTCTTCATTTTGTCCTCACTCATTCCTGGACCAAAAGGGCCTGGAAATAACATTGATGTCTTTTTGGAACCTTTAATAGAAGAGTTAAACCAATTATGGGATGTGGGGGTAGAAACCTATGATGCCTTTACTAAAAAGACATTTCAAATGCGAAAGCGACTCTCATGTGGACTATAAATGATTTTCCAAGATATGGTAATCTATCTGGATGGTGCACTTATGGTCAATTTGCATGCCCTTCTTGCAACATAAGCACTCAATCTAGAAGGCTCAAACATGGTAAAAAATTTTGCTTCATGGGCCATCGACGTTTCTTGAAGCCAGGGCATAAATATCGAAATGATGCAAAGTCATTTGATGGGACTAAAGAATCAAGGCCTGCACCTTGTCCAATATCTGGGTCACTAGTTTTAAATCAAGTTAGAGGTATAAAGTTCACTCTTGGTAAGTTGAGTGAAGAGGTAAGTGGGGTAATGAAAAGCACATGGAAAAAGAGGAGTATTTTTTTCAATCTTCCTTATTGGGAGTATAACTTGCTGCGTCATAATCTTGATGTGATGCATATAGAAAAAAATGTGTGCGATAATTTGATTTATACATTGTTGGGTCTTGGTAAGAAGTCAAAAGACAACTTAGAAGCTCGATTGGACTTGATGGAGATGAACATAAGACCAAGCTTATGGCCTCAGCAACGAGCTAATGGGAGGACATATCTACCTCCTACTTATTTCACAATGTCCTCAGAGGAAAAGTTATTCTACGAAGTACTACAAAGTGCTAAGTTTCCACATGGCTATGCATCTAATATCTCACGCTGCATTCGAAAACGAAAAATATCGTGGTGAAAACTCATGATTGCCATGTTATAATGCAAGAACTTCTTCCTCTTGCATTGCGGGTATCAATAGATAAAAAGTGAGTGCTGTTTTGATTGAACTATGCACATTCTTTCGGGTGCTTTGTAGCAAAGTGCTTAATATGGAAGAGTTAGAGCTACTTGAAGAAAAAATTGCACTAACCCTGTGTAATATGGAGAAACTCTTCCTCCCATCATTTTTTACCGTTATGGTACATTTGGTTATTCACTTGGCAACTGAGGCTAAAATTGCGGGGCCAGTACATTATCGCTGGATGTACCCAATTGAGAGGTATCGAAGAATCACATTAAGTTTTTTATATATCTTAAGTTATACTTGAGCACTAAAGTATTAGACTGATAACATTTTTTAATGTCATAGGTACTTATGTACTTTGAAATCATATGTTCGTAATCGTGCATGCCCGAGAAGGTTCAATAGCGAAGCATATCTTGCAAATGAGTGTCTGACATTTTGCTCACGATATATGGAAGGTGGTGATTCAAGGTCTTATTGGTCAAGAAAAAGTGAGAATGAGATTGAGCATGGGAATGGTAAAGAAGGATGTCTTTTCCCTACTGTTGGGCAACCATATGGCAAAATAGAAGCATTTTTATGGATGAGAAAACATGGTTGCAAGCACATCGATATGTGCTCTTCAATTGTGAATCAAATGTGGTTGAGAATTATAAAAAGTGAGTGGTATATCTTTGTCTTGTTGGTTGTATATTACTTTATATTTTAAGGAAAATTGATATATGTGAGTTACATGCATAGTGAACATATTTGTGAGATCAAGAGATTAAATCGTAAGCGTCGCCTTACACAACATCAGCTTGATCGTTTGCATTTTGATACATTTCATGAATGGTTGAAGGAGCAAGTAAGTAGTAGGATTTAGTCACTATTTACTGTAATTTAGTGTTGTTGTACTTATATTAGTATTTATAGTCGTATATTATTATTTGGATAGGTTAAGGAGTTGGACCTCACATCTGATATCGAAAAAGATCTTAAAGCCCTTGCACAAGGTCCAAGTTACATTGCAAGAAGATTTAAAGCATTCGATGTAAATAATGGGTTTCGATTCCGAACAAAACAATATGAAGAGTTCATGCAAACGCAAAATAGTGGTGTTATGGTTATTTCAAAGACAGAGAGTTATGCAAGTACAAGTGACAATGCTCCGAAGTCGGCAAATATCACCTATTATGGCAGATTGAATGATATTGTGGAGTTAAACTACTTTGAAGAATTTAAGGTTGTCTTATTTAAATGTGATTGGGTTGATGTAACCCAAGGTAGAGGAGTTAAGGAAGATGACTTAGGTTTCACACTTGTGAACTTCTCACACCTAATACACTCGGGCGATCGAGAAAGTCATGAGCCTTTTGTATTTGAGACCAAGCTCAGCAAGTGATATTCGTGCAAGATCCTCAAAATCATGAATGGTTTGTCCCTAGGCCAATTAAACCTCGAGACATTTTTGATATGGGAGAAGAAAATAGTTTGCAATATGAGTCATCAGTGCAGAATGAAGCCATTGACTTGACTTTCTTAGAAAATATTTGTGACTCAGAACATGACAATAATGATTGGATAAGAAGTGGTGTTGATGGGATAGTAATTGATATGAGCCTCCATTCTAACACTCCTCCAAATGAAGGTGAAGCTAATAATGATGGAGGAAATGACATTGAATATGATAGTGATTCTGAATAAGATAGGTAAACTTAGAAAATATTTAAATTTTTAATTTAAGTTTTATTGAAGTACTTGCAGCTTAATACTATTATTATCTTTGTTAAATGTTTGTTTCCTTGCCTGAATTATTAATACTATGTGCTTTTCCTTTGCAAGTTTCTCGAGACATTTCATAATTTACTTTCCAATTTCTAGATTACATCAGTGTGTTAGTGTTTAATTCATATATCATTTGCTTTATGACTTTTACAGGTTTTTGCAGCTAGAAAAGTACTTTATTTTGGAGAAAGAAATAGGTCCATGCAGGTACTATGAACTAATCTCTTCTTATGATGGGGTTTTAGATGTCTCATGTTATAATAGGATATTAGAATGTGTTATTTAAGTTGTGTATGAGAATCTAATTAGTGTACTTACTTTAATTTTCCCTTGATAATAAATAGGTCAAGTCTGATTCAATTAAGAGCTTTATTATTTGTTCAAATTGAGTAAGTGGGTGTTAAAAAAAATTATGTTCTACAGCACAAATGAGTTCTGCCCCTTATATTAATTTCTCTTTAACAATAAGAAACTAAATTGTGTTAATAAGGTTCTTGATCATCCTGACATGAAATAGAATAGTTTGGAAAACAATATCAGCAAGTGAAGATAATTATGAAGATAACTGAATAAGCTAATGGATTCACGTTCAGTGATTTTGATTGTGTTAGTCCAGTGATTTTAAACACTTAAAACAGGTGCTTTACAAAATTATATAAGATTCTAAGTTCCAACAAATGCTGAATAAGCTAATGGACCTAGGCTAGAATTCTAAATAAGCTAATTCATTCACGTTCACGTTCACATATAGATACTCAAGTAACTACTAATTTTTCAATTTTTAGTTAGGAAGGACCTAACTATGTGTGCTGACTGCAATGAAAAACATTATAAAATTGCCCTGTACGTAAAAACATATTTTGAAAACAGTTTCTGGCTACCCCCTCAATGCTATTATGTTCTGGATGCCAATTTCCTTCCTCATCCTGGATTCTAGAGATTTTATTCTTTTTTTGTTTAGCTGAGGCTTTATCATGAAAGAATTTGGTATTCTGATTCCCCTCCTTCATCCACCGAACTCTAGACCTCTGATTCCACGTGACTTCTTCTCTGAATAAAAAATCGTTAAGTTCCTTTTGGAGGTCCTTTAAGAGAGCTAAATTCTCCTCTGATGGGCTCGCTATACTCAGATCCTTTATTCGGTCCAGCAGCAATTTTAATTTTCTTCCCCACATGCCCAAAAGTACTTTTATTCCAATCCTTTAATGTTGGCCCACGCAAGCTCTTTTTCCAAACACCGAAGGTGTCCCTTCCAACTGCATAGTATCCGTCCAACTATTGGCAACCACTCTTCCTCACTTCTCACATGACAACCACGCATATATTTTTAAAAAGAAATGTATATATTATTAACATTTTTAAGCTGCTGCCAAGACTCATGCCTCTGTGACACTACTGGATCACTATAGAACTGGGAGCGGAGGTGATCCTCTACCACCGCTCCTTTATAATCCACAGCAACCTCCAAGCATGCCCCCATCGCTGTCCCTATCAGTTCCCCAATGGTTTTCGTCATAACCTATACTGATAAGTCCAAGACAAGAACCCAAAAGCATGAAAGAGAGAAACCCAAAAGCATGTTTCACAGAAAACACTAAATAACAAAATTCAAATTTGACAGATAAATCACATGATTGGATAAATTCCTAACATGCAAATTTGCACATTTATTTCACCTTAGGTAAAAGTTGCAGGCAGTATATCATAATGCCTAGAAAAAATAGCCTCATATTGGTCACTGAGCAACATCATGACGAAGAAGTGCGGCCTTATATTGAGCAACTAATGAATGCCCCAAACTGCTCTCAAGCCCAAGCACATGACAGTCAATATGATGAATTGAATAATTCTGTTAGCACTGAGGTGAGCAAAACCATGAATCAGGTGACATTATTTTAATGAACATTGCTTTAGATTTTTAAATTAGTTTGAACTAAATCATGACATTTAAATCTGGTTCGTGTTAGGTCCTTCGGAGGCAAGGAAGGTTCGTGGGCCTACATTACTAAAAGATATCTGGAATTTGCCTCCAGGGAAGACAATTGTTGTGCGATTCAATAGTCGTAATCAAGCCATAGGAAAGGAGGGTCGAAAGCTTGCTAGCTTTCTAGGCATTGTTGCTAGAACCCCAGAACTAACACCTTTAAACATAGAAGATTGGAGAGCTTTTGACAAAGAAGAAAAGAAGAAATTGGTGGAGTTTGTAAAGGTATGAAATAATTATTCTTAATAAGGTCCAAGTTATTTCTTTCATACATGAAATTAACTTGTAAATGTTTGCTCTTTTTTTTAGAAGAAGTTCTCAATCCCAACACATGGTGAGGAGTTTGTCAAAAAGTCACTAGGGAAGAAATGGAAAGATTACAAATGTGATTTGAAGAGTATATATATGACAAAGTATAAGACCAAAGATGCCTTGCTGAAAAATAGACCGAGTCACATACCAAGGGACCAATGGACTGGTCTTGTCTCTTATTGGGTTTCTGATAAAGCAAAGGTATTAACTTTAGAAGCCTTAAAACACACACACACACACACACAGAGTTGCCTTGTTTTTATGTTTTATAGAGTGTTACATGCATTTCCTTAGTTTAAAATGGATCTGTTTTATATTACTTGGAATCTGATTCAAAGTAAATGGCATTTCTTCATAGTAGCAATTCACGTGAATTCAAGTCAAAAAGCAAATAGCCTTTGACAGTTCTTTAAAACCAAGATGGATACATTTTTGGGCTCTGGCATCAAACTTTTGACAATTGTGAAATAACATTGAAGCATATAACAAACATCCAGAAACTCTAAGCATAACCAGATCAAGAACTTTATTGTAAAGACAATGAAAAGGACTTTGGTTTTAATTGTAATTTGGAACTAGATAGCCTATTGATAATATGAATGGAATGAGAAATAGCAAATGAACAAAAAAGTTTTGGAAGGTGAGCTTGAAAGAGGACTGCCCTTGATACATTAAGGATATGTTGGTGTTTGTGTTCTACTACCTCATTTTGTTGGGAAGTCTTAACATAAGATCATTGATGAATAATACCCTTAAGAGTAAAAAAAAGTAGACATAAGAAATTCTTGTCCATTATCACTCCTAATGACTTTAATTTTGGAGTTAAATTATGTTTTGATGAGGGAAATAAAATTCTGTAAATGTTTTCCTGTTTCAGACTTATGTTTCATGTGGAAAGCCTAAATATGTCTAGAATAATCATCTACTGTGGTAAGAAAAAATCTATGGCCATGTAAGGATGGAGTAGAAAAGGGTCCCCAAATGTCAACATAAATTAAATAAAAAGTATGAGATGTTACTGAATCACTTAAAGGGAAAGGTAATTCTTCACATTTCTTGTTCCCAACTAGTCCAAATCAAAAGCTTTTAAATAACTGTTGTGCATGTAGCTACAAATGTTTCTTCTTGTTTTTCTTTTCCTTTTCTAGCTTTTATATGATGTTATTTATGTCTTTGCAATGATAGAAGCGTAGTCAAGCAAATAGAAGTAATAGGGCCAAGCAAAAGATGCCTCACATAGGAGGATCCAAAAGCTTTGGAACCTTGATGGATGAAAAGGTATTCATGTATAAATTACCAAATATGAGATTCTAAAGCCCGTTTGTGTCATGTATAATTGTTTGACATTAATTTAATTGTATTAGGCTATAAATGGGATAGAGCCTCAACGAGCATAAATTTACATATTAACTCATACAAAGCGTAAGGATGGTAGACCATTGGATGAGGAGTCTGCAAGGATAGTTGTAAGATTTCTTAAGCAATTTTATCCTTTAAAAGTTCAAGTATGTTTAGTATTCAAATTATTTTAAATATTTTTATATGGATTTGAGTATGTCATAAATTGTTATCTTAATTGTGATTAGGACACGATGAAAGAAAAGTTAAGCAATGGTGAGACATCTAATGATCAACCTACTGGTAGTGTTGCTTGGGAAGGAGATGTGTATTCCCAAGTGTTGGGAAGTGAAAGAAGTGGTTATATCCGCGGTTTAGGACTTGGTCCAACCCCTCTCTATTGTGGGGTAATAAATCTTCCCTAAGAAATATTGTTCTGAGATGATTTGTCTAATGAGGTTGTCCAAAGGTTAGAACAAGAGATGAAGGAGTTAAGGGAAAAGCATGATGAAGAAATGATTTTGATGAAACAAAATCAAGATAGACTATTGTCAGAATTATCATGGGTGAGACAAGTTATGTGCAAATTTGCTCCTGTGGAATTATCTATGCCTCAAAATTTCAGTGGAAGCTCAGTTGGACAGGTTAGCTTTTCAAATATTTTAACCTTTTTCTTAAAATTTAATGTTGAGACTATTATGTTATCTTACATCTTAATATTTATTAGGTCCCAGATGCCAATAGTGGCCATGAACGAGCACCACAAGCACCACAGAGACCATTTCAGTTATATAGTGTTGATGAAAATACTACAATTCCTCATGGTATTGCACTTGCTTTAAAATATGTTAATATAGTGCTCATTTTTTAAATTGTGCTTGATTTTATTATAGATTGTGCTAATTTTCTGCTGCTCTTTACTTCAAAGCATAAAGACTTTTTTCCTCATGCACTGGTGACACATGCCTTGCATTATATTTCATTTAGTTTCTATGATTTATGTTGCTTGTTTGTTTAATTCTGCCATAAGAGCATGCCTTTGTATTATATTTCAACAGCACGGTCTGCTTAATGGGCCAAACATGTTCCTAAGAGCATTTTCATTTTCATTTCTATTTCTGTTTTGAGCATTTCTTTTGGTTTTTGTCTGGTTGAAGGTATATATAGTATACTGACTAAATCGAACCGCATATTTCCTTGAACAAAAATGTGAAATTAAAAAGTGGTTTACAAGAAGAGCATTCATTTTCATACTGCAATAAAATAAGACTATACACATGTTGACAGTGCAAGTACATAAAATTATAGGATGTCTGACAAATTGAATTAAATATATAACTTACTAGTTTTTCCTCAAAAGTTTGATTCCTAACGTTCTCTCGTGGTTTTCTCCATTGTTGATTTCTGGATTATATGTCCATATGGGTATTAGAGTTATATATCTTCCTCTGCTCTACTTTTTGAGTTTAGAGAGAGCATGAAATGTTTGTTTATGCTTGATTTAAATGAATGCAAAAATATTGTTGGTCTTTTACAGAGTATCCTGAAATCTCTTAGAATTATCATTATCTTTGGTTGCTCAAATTTAGGTTGCCAAACAATTTGAATGAAATTAATGTTTTGGATGAAATTTATGTGATTGGAACTGCAATGAGACAAGTGCCTTCATCTCTCAGTGATTTAAAATCGTTGAAAATATTCTCTTTCAGTGGATGTGCAAGCTGAATTTCTATTTTATTTTATCATTGCAGGTCATACACTATGATTTTGAGAAATTTCGCAAGTGAAAGACTTCAATATGATCAAGAGTTAAAGATTTGTTTATGGGCTACCTACTATTTTGTGTTATGGTTATTTGATAACACTAGTTATTAGACTCAAAACGATACTAATTAGTAGATGGTGTACTTTTTATGTTTTGTTGTTGACACTATAAAATTATGAATGTTCTTTTTTATTGTGGGTTTAATGAAATATATTTTGCGTTTTAGAATGAATTTTAGTATGTTGTATTTAACAACATTTGTATGTTATGATTTAAGTTCTTTAGGGACAAATATTATTATTAGTAAAATTTGTGTTAATGATGTTGAAATCTCACCTTGAATGACAAATAGGAATAACAAATTTGTACAAAAAAATGAGTATTTGCTTCCATTACAAGTGCAGGTAAAAATTATTTACTGGCAATAAAATTGGCTTTTACCGGCAATAAAAAAGGCCACTAAAGACATTTAAAAAAATAAATTTGTGAAACTTATAGTCGCCATTATAATTGCCGGTAAAAGTCATATTATTTACTGGCAATAAAATTGGCTTTTACCGGCAATAAAAAAGGCCACTAAAGACATTTAAAAAAATAAATTTGTGAAACTTATAGTCGCCATTATAATTGCCGGTAAAAGTCATATTTTTTACTGGCAATAAATAGGTCTTTACCGGCAATAAAAAAAGCCGCTAAAGGCATTAAAAAAAGTAAATCTATTCAAGTTTTAGCCGCCATTACAATTGCCGGTAAAAGGAAGATTTTTTACCGGCAATACAAAAATGTGTTTAAGCAATAACAAAGGCTGCCAAAGATGCGAGGAAGGAAAGCGGGAGCTATTTTAGTGGCCATTTTAATTGCCACCAAATAATTGCCGCGAAAAGATATCACTTTTACCGGCCATAAAATGGCCATTTACCGGCACTCAATATAATGGCCGGCAAAACCTTTGCCGACACTGGATATAGCGGCTAAAAATTAATTGCCGGTAAAAGTTTTTGCGGCAATTCGTATTGCCGCTAAAAGGCATATTTATGGCCGCTAAAAAGCTTTTTTGTTGTAGTGCTTTAATGGTTTATATACATACTTGAACATGATTAAGACAATTAGGCTTAATATTTTCTTAACTTCCAGAGTTGCACCGAAAAAATAATCCCTTAGTTATCCCATTTGAGCCTGAAATTGATTTCTTTGGATACCTAATTGAATAATCAGGTTGGATTCTTTGGAGCAACTGATGTGTTAATTGAAAAGTCATTAAGGGTTACTTTTGTTTTCAAGGGTTTATTGTTGAAAAAAAAAGAAAAAAATGGAAAAAATGAAAAAGGAATAAGAAAGAAAACGATTGTTAGTGAAGAATAATGAGAATATTGAGTTGAAAGTGGGAATTTGTTATACCTTTATGCATTATGTTCTATTTGTTATCTTTTCAACCTGATTTTATTTTGTATCTTTATCCTACCCTTAGCGAATCTAATAATTACCTTTTATTCCTCTTGAGTTCGACAACTGAGACTCAACTCCTATATTATTTTAAGATTAAGTGCACTTGCTCTCAGTGTATTTTACGCATATCACAGTTATAGAGGGATCCTAACTGCAAAGGCAACTGCACCAATCCCTAAGCCAATGATGGCAATGGCATCATGCAAGATGGAAGGGATGGTCTATTGGTGTGAAGTGGAATATGATTAAGAATTATACCAAAAATAGTTGCCAAGTTTCACCAAAGATATAAAAACCTTGCAACCAATTATAGTAAGCAAGGGTCGATCTACAAAGAACCAATTCAATTGACACTATCAATCTAATTCCTAAATTAAACTCTGATGAAAAATAAACAGTAAAAGTAAAAGAGGGGTTTTGTTAATTAAAACTAACAAAAGAAATTAAACTTAAACCAAAATAGTAAACATAAATTGAATTACCAAGTTAAAGATATTAGTTAAGAGATGAAATTCACCACTAGATTTATATGATTATGCTGACTTACATACTCTTTATACCATCATGATCAATTATGTTCTTATGTGATTGTGAGATAAATCTCCTATTTTCCTTAAGTTTCGCTTAATTCAGCAACCGCTCAAATCAAACCCTAACCATTAGTTATTTGTAAAGCAACCGCTCTTACACCTACCTAATGATTGTATTAAGAATTAAAAAACCAATCATACTAAGATCTAATCACACACTGGGATTAAATTACTTAGATCATATGTTTCACTAGTTTTACCACCGCAACCGCGCATAGCAATCCTAATTTTACCACTCTCGAAATTTGGCAAGAATATAAAGACTTTTATATTAATTTAAGAACATAAACATATGAATAAAAACATAATTGTATTGATATAAAGAAATATGCAAGATTCACATAATCAAAACTAGAGTTTCATCTTCCCTTAACCAATTAAGAAGTTTAGCCACACATGGCAAAGTTAAAAACAGAAGAAGAATTAAAAAAAGACATTGTTCAGAACAAAAGAAAAAAAGAAAAACTAAAGATCAAACTAGTTTCCAAGGCTTGAGAATGATTGATCTTCGATCGCTCGAATTCGAGTCTCCAATCCTCAATCTGAATCCCTCTCTTTCTTGGTCTTTGTGTTTCTCTCAGTTTCCTTGACGGCTCTCTATGTCCAGATCTCTTTTAGGGGCTCTAAGCAACCCTATTTATAGGTTTTGATACCTAATTTAGCATTAAGACTCGAATTTAAATTCCTGAGCCGATGACACGGGCCGTGTCATATAACACGGCCCAACCCGTGTCTAAATCTAGTGACAAAATTCCAACTAATTTCAAAGTCAGAGAAGAACACAGCCCAACCCGTGTCATATGACACGGGCCGTGTTATCGGTCAAGGCTAAAAACGAATTTTCCTTGTGAAGACAGAAACATACACGGCCTACCCCGTGTCATTTGACACGGGCCGTGTTGGTCCAAAAATGGAATTTGACTCAGTCTTCAAATAGTCAGAGGAGTACATGGCTTACCTCGTGTCATTTGACACGGGCTGTGTTAATCACTTTCTTCAAATGCAACCTTGAATCTTCATAACTGCTCTTCTTCCTTTACTTCTAGGGATAAAACCGACCTTCTTAAGCATTCATCTCTCTTCTTAAATGGTAATCAAGCTCGGTTCAATGCTAATGGACTCAAACACTCAAAGATATCCTGAAAAGCATAATTCATTTATGAGTGTTTATAACTACATTTAAGCATAGTTTCACAATAAACATCCAAAGACAATTCTAAATCAGAAACTTAGCTAAATGTCAACAATTGAGTATATATGGAGTCCAATTAGATCAAACAAAAGACATTTAAGCACTGAAATTATTAACAGATCAAATACCCCCACACTTAACCTTTTGCACTCCTGGGCAAAACATAAAATCAAGCACATGCTTCCCAAAAAGTAATAAAAGTACTAAATAATGAGCAAAGATCTACACACATTAGTCATTTCAAGGAATCTAAGCAATCAGGAATTTTCTCTCTCAACAGTCCAAATCAGCAAGTCAGGTCAATCCAATATCAGGGTTAAATCAACATGATAAATCCTTACTGATATACTCTCTTTTACTCAAGTGTTTTGGGCTTGTATTTACTCTAAACCAACTAATAAAAACATGTCTTATCATAGGCTTGATAAGCCTCTACTTCTCCACCATCTAAATCACATGCACACAAAGATCAAAAGGTCTTTAATCAGGTTGTAATGGGGTCAAGATCAAGGTAGGATATATCAAGGATAAACAAAGTTAGATCATCGGAAATAGAAGAGCAAAGGGGAATATAAAAATCAAACGCTTTTGCACAATCACCCCAGCACTATTCAATCCATCTTCATCTTTTGCTTGACTTTCTCCATTCAACAACCAACTTTTCCATTCTCTTTTTCATTTCTTTCTTTTCTCTTTTGAGAGTTTTTTTTTAATCAAAACTATGTAATCACCCCCACACTTATTCAAATACAATTCCCAACAAAATTATCAAGCTTTTCTACTCCCTAAGGTAGGGTAGCAATGGTTTTTCACTGTTAGGCTTGTATTGAGCTATAATAAAAAGAAAGGATATCATTCAGGCTCAAAGGGGTGAAACAATGGATCAAAATACAAGGATAGTTATTTGGCTAGTAACTGAAAGAAAGAAATGCTTTTATCATCTCAAAAATGTGCAGTGATCATTTACAGTTTAAAAGAGAGTCAAACCAAGTTCTAAATGACATATAATCACAAGTGGAATCATTCAACAAAGAACAGAAATGACTTAAAATTAGTCATTCACATCAAGGCCCAAAAACTCACTAGGTCCCAATTTTATCATATGTTTGAATCAATCCTTTCAATTTTTAAAACCTCTCAGTGCGGGTTTAGAAGCAAGAAAGTCAATTCCTTTAGGCTTAAAAAATATATCAATAAAAAAATCAATTGCTCGCTCATTGCTTAACATACTCTAAAAACCAGTTAGAAAGATATGCGCCAGATATGCAATTAAGATCAGAATGTCAAAATGTACAATTAAGATCAAACCCAGACTCCCCCCTACACTTAAAATAAACAGTGTCCTCAATGTCAAAGCATACACAACAAATAAAAGGAATCCGAATAAATTAGCAAAGCATATGCAAAGAAATTGATTTCGGCATCATGAAACACAGTCAAATTCAAAATAGTAACCAATACAATGTCCACTAAGCCAACAAAATCAAATTCAATATCCCAAAAGAAAAGAAAAAATACATCAAGATGGATGAGGGGGATAGGAGAAACGCTGAAGCAAAAGATCAAGGTTGCCATCAATGACATCCATCATCTGATCACGAGAAACCTCCAATGCCTGAAAGCGGTCTTCTAAGCGCTAGAAGCGAGCAGCATGGTCCAGCTCCAGAAGGTCAATACGAGCCAAAACAACATTATAAGAAGCTGCGCCAGGCTGAGTGGAAAGTCCTGCATCATCAGTAAACTCTGGAGGTGGGGAGACTGCAACATCCTCATGAGGCTCAAGGATTGGATTTGTCCTAGGTAGGGCAACTCCATCAGCTCCGATCAAGAGGAGAGCACCATTCTGACGGGTGCATAGCTTCATAGACACCAAAATAGCCCTATCAATAGCATTGAGACCCTGGACCGGTGCCTCCTCCTGCAGATCCAGATAATCAAAATGAGCAGCAATGGCAGTCACATACCCCCTCATCACTATACAGCCAGGTAAAGTGGTCTCTGCATGGTGAAACTGATTACAGAGCCAATACCCCCTATTGACGGGTTCTCCCTCAAGCATGCAGTGCAAGAAAAATAATTCAGAATGGCTAATTGTGCCTTGACTTTCCCCTTACCACAGATGGTATTAGCCAACCATTTCTGAATATATCGATGTGCAGGGGACCTAAGCCTAGAAACCTTAGACATCTTAGGGTCATAGTCACTAGACCTAGGCACAGTCAGAGTAGACCACACACAATCAGGATTAAAATCACGGGGTAGCATATTGTGCCCCTCAGGAAAACCAAAAACAGCACGAAACAAGTGAATGTCAACAGAATGAGAGTTGCCTAGCAGCCTAAATGTGATCTCACCAGGCCACTTTTCTTGATCACACAGGGGATATAGTTTACGGTTAAAACTAGAAATGAACTCCCTAGTCAACTCAGCAAATGTAAGCTTATTCAACAGTGCAAATTATACCCAACCAATCCTACTCAATAAAGTAAAAACCTCATCGTGCAACCCTATAGCCCTAAGGGTATCTACATCCAAAAATCGAGTGGGAACCACTACCTTTCTATCTATAGGATTGATTGGAAGTGATGGAGACCGTGCACGCCTAGAGAAGGTACGATGGGGGTGGTATGAACAAGAAGCAACAGTGACCTTGATGCACTTCTTAGGACCCATCACGGAGCAAATCAGAAGAAAGGAAGAAGATGAGGAAATGGAATGGGACCGTGAATGGTAGAATGGTGGGGAGATAGGAAATGTGAAGGAAAAGGGTATAGAAAAAATGTAGTTGAGTGAGAAGAAGTGTAGGGAGAAATGAAGTTAAAAAATGGTAGAACAATGGAAGATTGAGGTGGTGGCTATGGTGGGCGCGTGGGTAGGGAGAACGAGGGAGACAATGGTGGGAAAATGGAAGGAGAAAGAAAATAGGAAGAGAGATTTGAGAGATGGAAAGTGAAAAGTGGTTGAAAATGGTGAATGTAGGTGGTGAAAATGGAAGAAGAAGGTTTTGGAGGAGAGAGGGTGGTGGGGAATAGGGGGCTGCGCAGAGAAGATGAGAAGATTGGGAATTTGGGGAAAAAGAAACCCTAAAGTGGGGTTAAGTGAAATCTGTCATGAGTACACGGGTCGTGTCATATGACACGGCCGTACCCGTGTACTCCTCTGCCAAGCATGGGTTCTGCTAAGCACGACAACACGGGCCGTGTCATCGGACACGGCCCTCCTCGTGTACCACTCTGGAATCACCACAGAACCTGCTACCTACGAAAACACGGGCTGTGCCATATGACACGACCTACCCCGTGTACCTCTCTGTCAAGAACTAGGGTTACTGCCATGGGGATACGAGCTGTGTCAATGGACACGGCCCACCTTGTGTAGGCTTCTGACTTATAAAATCACTCCAATCTGCTCCTCATGACTGCACGCACTTAACAAACTATGAACTCATGCAATCAAACCAAAACTGAGTAAGTCAAAACATAAATACCGGCAAAGATACATGTATCATCAAGCAAGAAACACATTAAAATGGCTAAACTAAGAAACTAAACAACACAAAACAGAAAGGAAAAAGAAAGCAAATCTGCTTGGGTTGCCCCCAATAAGCGCTTAGTTTATTGTCCTCAGCCAGACATTGCGACGCTTCTCATTGTTCTGCATAAGATGGATGGAGAAGAGGCATGTCCTCAACTTCTGCATTCTCCGAAAGCTCATGGTAAGGCTTGAGACAGTGCCTATTGACCTTGAATGTCTTTCTAGATGCCTCATTCATGATCTCCACTGCACCAGAAGGAAAAATAGTAGTTACAACAAATGGTCTAATCCATTTAAAATGTAGCTTACCTAGAAACAATTTGAGTCTGGATTAGTATAGCAACACTCTTTGGCCTTTGTTGAAACTTTTCCTGGAGATCATGTGATCATGGAATACTTTGGTCTTGACCTTGTAAATGAACGCACTCTCAAAGGCCTCATTCCTCAGTTCTTCCAACTCCTAAATTTGGAGCTTTCTTTGCTTGCCAGCATCTTCCAAGTTCAAGTTAACTTGCTTGATAGCCCAGTAAGATCGATGTTCTAGCTCCACTGGAAAGTGACAGGGCTTCCCATACACCAATCGGAATGGGGACATGCCTATTGGGGTCTTGTATGCAGACCGATAAGCCCACAAAGCATCAGTAAGTCTAGTACTCTTATCCTTGCTCGTTGGATTCACAGTTTTTTCAAGGATAGACTTGATCTCCCGATTGGACACCTCAGTTTGGTCATTCGTCTGAGGATGGTAAGGAGTAGAGATCTGGTGCACCACACCATATTTCTTCAAAAGGGCTTCAAAGATTCTGTTACAAAAATGTGTCCCCTGATCACTAATGATGGCTTTGGGAGTACCAAACCTAGAAAAAATATAGGACTTCACAAAATCCACAACAGTCTTAGAATCATCAAATTTAGTGGCCTTAGCTTCCACCTATTTTGAAACATAATCCACAGCTAAAAGAATAAAGGAAAAATCAAAAGAATGAGGAAATGGTCCCATGAAGTCAATCCCCCAAATATCAAAGATTTCCATAAAGATTATTGGAGTTTGAGGTATTTGATTTTGTGAACGAATATTACCTATTCTTTGGTAGTGGTCACATGACTTAAGAAATTATAAGCATCCTTAAAGATGGTGGGCTAGTAGAAACCACTGTCAAGTACGTTATTGGCTGTCCTCTTCATGCCGAAATATCCTCCACCAGCATAGGTATGACAAAAAGAGAGAACGGAGTGAGTCTCTAAATCCGGAATACATCTCCGAATCACTTGATCCGCACAATGCTTCCAAAGGTAAGGATCATCCCAAATGTAATACTTGCAATCACTTCTCAGCTTGTCTTGTTGCGCCTTGTTCAGGCCCTCTGGAAAGTCCTTGGTGGCCAAGTAATTGGCAATATCACCATACCACGGAATGATGGTTGTGATAGCCAGTAAATGCTCATCCGAAAAGCTCTCTTGAATAGGTATGTCCTCCTCTTCAATCACCAACCTGCTCAAATGGTCTGCCACCAAGTTTTCACTCTCTTTTTTATCTTTAATCTCCAAGTCAAACTCTTGGAGCAACAAAATCCATCGGAGTAATCTTGGCTTCGCCTCCTTCTTTGCTAGTAGGTACTTCAATGCTGCATGATCAGAAAAAATAATTACTTTAGAACCAATTAAATATTATCTAAATTTCTCTAAAGCAAAAATGACAACAAGAAGCTCTTTTTCGATTATGGAATAGTTCAGTTAAGCATTATTTAGGGTCCTTAATGCATAGTAAATAGCATAAGGAATCCTATCAACTCACTGTCCTAAGACAGCCCCTACTGCAAAGTCACTTGCATCACACATTAACTCGAATGGAAGCTCCCAATTTGGTGGCCTAATGATAGGTGCCTCGGTCATCAACTCCTTAAGTTTAGTGAAAGCCTTCATACACTTCTCATTAAAATAGAATGGCACATCTTTTTGGAGAAGTGTGCAGATGGGTGCTGATATCTTGGAGAAGTCTTTGATGAAGCGCCGATAGAAACCTGCATGACCAAGAAAAGAATAAATGTCCCACACACTAGTGGGCGGGGGTAATGAACGCACAAGTTCTACCTTAGTTTTATCGACTTCAATGCCCCTAGCAGAGATTACATGACCTAACACAATACCTTCTTCTACCATGAAATGATATTTTTCCTAATTTAAAACAAGGCTAATGTCAATGCATCTTTTTAAAACCAATGCTAAATGTTCCAAGTATTTCTCAAAGTTATTCCCAAATACACTAAAATCATCCATGAAGACCTCAATGATGTTCTCTATATAATCAGAAAATGGACTCACCATACATCTCTGAAAGGTCCCTGGCGCATTGCAAAGTCCAAAAGGCATTCGCCTATAAGCAAAGGTGCCAAAAGGACAAGTAAAAGTGGTTTTGTCCTGATCTTCCGGAGCGATAGCAATCTGGTTATAACCTGAAAATCCATTTAAGAAACAATAATGAGAATGACCAGCTAACCTCTTTAATATTTGATTAATAAAGGGTAAAAGGAAGTGGTCTTTTCTGGTGGCAGCATTCAATTTTCTATAATCTATACAAACATGCCACCCTGTCTGTAATCTAGTGGGAATAAGCTCATTCTCAGTATTTCTTACCACAATAATGTCAGATTTCTTTGGTACTACCTGGACCAGGCTTACCCACTTGCTGTCAAAAATGGGGTAAATGAGTCCTACACTTAGGAGCTTCAGTATCTCCTTCTTTACAACATCCATCATCGGGGGATTCAACCTCCTCTGTGCTTCTCTCACTGGCTTAGCCCCCTCCTCCATTAAGATTCTATGCATGCAAATGGAGGGGCTAATACCTTTGATGTCCGCAATAGTCCATCCGATGGCTATCTTGTGTTCCTTCAACACAAAAATTAAGCTCTCCTCTTGCTCTTGGGTAAGGGATTTAGCAATTATCACCGGGAGTGTCTCCTTCTCACCCAGAAATATATATTTTAAATGGGCAGGCAATTCCTTCAATTCCAACTCTGGTGCCTGCACAACAGAAGGTTTAAGTATATCAGTGATAATAGGTAGCTCAACATACAATATCTTATGTCCTTCTGAAATGGAAGAAAGCGTATGCAAGACTGCTACTACTTCATTAACTTCCTCGCTCCATGGCTCTCCTTGGTCATCCTTCTTTGATTCCTGAAAATCTAAACTGCGAGTCATAACTGTATCAAGGACATCAAATTGATCATACTCGAAAACAGCAGAAATTAAAGACTCAAAAACATCAAAGGAATCAATAACATAAGCAGAGTGCACATCACTCAGGTATCTCATGGCTTCGAATATGTTGAATCTGATCAACTCTCCATCAAATTCCATTAATAATATTCCTAAATGCACATCAATTTTAGTCCGTGCAGTCTTTAGGAATGACTTCCTTAACAGAATGGGGGCAGAGTTGGGGGATTTGTCCTCCTTCATGTCCAGCACATAGAAGTCTGCCGAAAACACCAATTCATTTACCTGCACCAAAACATCTTCAATAACCCCCTTAGGGTATGCATTAGACCTGTCTGTCAGTTGAATGATAACTCCAGTAAATTCTAAAGGTCCTAGATGTAAAGATGCATAAATAGAAAAGGGCATGACATTAATGGATGCACCTAAATCTAGCATTGCCCTCTCAAACCAAGCATTACTGATAGTGCATGGTATAGTAAATGTGTCAGGATCCTTACATTTAGTTGGGAGTTTCTTATTAAAAAAACTGAAACATTTGCTCCCACCTAGACCCGTTCATTACCTTTCAACTTCCTTTTGTTAGTGCATAATTCTTTTAAGAACTTAGCATATCTAGGCACTTGCTTAATGGCATCTAACAGAGAAATGTTAATTTCAACTTTCCTAAAAGTCTCTAAGATCTCTTTATCCGCTTCATCTTTTTTTATTTTTAACCAACCTACTCGAAAAAGGGGCCTTAGTGACATATTTAGGGAGCGGTTCAGAAACACTTACCTTAGAGGTCTTAGAATTGAGCCCCTCCTCTTCTACTTCCTTAGGCTTTTGAGCTTTGTCTTCAGTGACTTGGGAGAATGTGGGTTCATCAAGTGTCTTCCCACTTTGCAAGGTGACAGCACTAACATTTTCTCTTAGGTTTACCTCTGGCTGTGAGGGAAGTTTCCCAGAAATCTGACTCTTAACCTTGTTGTTCTCAGTGGCTAACTGTCCCACTTGATTTTACAAGGTACTGATTGTGGCCCTTGTTTTTTGTTAAAATTGAATATTATTAGTGGTCATTTGTCTCATTAGTTCTTCCAATGAAGGTTCAGGTTGCCTAGGAGCTTGAACTTATGGCTACCTCTGAGGAAAGGGTGCTTGTCTTTGCTGAAACCCTGGAGGTCCATAAGCTTGAGGTTGAGCTTGGGGCTGCTTTGCATAGCTAAAGTTGGGATAATCTCTCCACTCCAGATTATATGTGTTGGAGTAGGGGTTGTAATTCTTGGATGGTGCAGAAAATCCCCCCACTACCTTGGCTTCTTCATTTGTGTCCTATTGCAGAGTGGGACACATATCGGTGGGATGTCCTGAAGAGTAACAAATCCCACATACCTGTACCAGTGCTTTCCCATTGTCCATCAACTTCTGAACCATGGCAGTTAACTGGGTCATTTGATGCTGTAAGCTAGTTGTGTCAGCCTCTTTAACTGCTCTCACTCCTGTATCATTCCGAGTGAAAAATTGTTGAGTGTTTGTAGCCATTCTAGATATCAAGTTTCTAGTTTCTCGAGGAGTCTTATCAACCAAAGCTTCTCCATCGCAGCATCAATCATATTGCAGTCCATCACTAATAAACATTCATAGAAGTACTGTATCAGAAGTTGTTCACTGATTTGATGTTGAGGACAGCTAGCACACAATCTCTTAAATCTCTCCCAATATTCGTGAAGTGATTCCCCATGCCTTTGTTGGATGCCACAAATTTTTTTCTGATAGTGGCGGCCTTTGAAGTAGGAAAATATCTATCCAGGAAAGCTCGAGCCATGTCCTGCCATGACTGGATGGATCCAGGCGGCAAATAGTATAGCCGCTCCTTTGCAGAATCCTTCAGGGAAAACGGAAAAGCTCTCAACTTGACTTGCTCCACTGAAATTCCTGTGGGTTTCATGCTAGAACACACAACATGGATTTCCTTCAGATGCTTGTTAGGGTCCTCTCTGGCTAGTCCATTGAAAGATGGCAGAAGATGGATTAGACCATATTTCAACTCAAAAGCCTCCTCGTTCTCAGGAATTTCTATGCACAAAGGTTGTTGGTCCAAGTCCGGAGCACCCGACATCCTTAACGTATTTTCTGCCATCACTACTTCTTCAGGTGGCTCAGATATCTCAGATGCTTCAGAACTTGAAATGTCTATGTGATGGGCAGCTTCAACGTTAGCAGATGTGAATTGGAGGGGGATTTGATGTTACGAGCTGATTTGTTCAAAGTATTACCTTAAATTTCTCAATTGCTCGTTCACTTCTTCACCGGACATGAACACCTGCAAGACAGTTGAAGAGAACAACTAAAACTATTAAAATTAAAATAAAAAATAAAGAGAAAAATAAGAAACAAATTAATAGTGTAATTGGAAAATTAGCTCCCAGGCAACGGCGCCAAAATTTAGTGTGAAGTGGAATATGATTAAGAATTATACCAAAAACAGTTGCTAAGTTCCACCAAAGATATAAAAACCTTACAACCAATTGTAGTAAACAAGGGTTGATCCACAAAGAACTAATTCAATTGACACTATCAATTCAATTCCTAAATTAAACTCTAATGAAAAATAAACAATAAAAGTAAAAAGGGGGTTTTGTTAATTAAAACTAACAAAAGAAATTAAACTTAAACCAAAATAGTAAACATAAATTGAATTACCAAGTTAAAGATATTGATTAAGAGATGGAATCCACTACTAGATTTATATGATTATGCTAACTTATATACTCTTTATACCAATATGATCAATTATGTTCTTATGTGATTGTGAGATAAATCCTCTATTTTCCTTAAGTTTCGCTTAATTCAGCAACTGCTCAAATCAAACTCTAACCATTAGTTATTTGTAAAGCAACTGCTCTTACACTTACCTAATGATTGCATTAAGAATTAAAAAATCAATCACACTAAGATCTAATCACACACCGGGATTAAATTACTTAGATCATATGTTTCACTAATTTTACCACCGCAACCACTCATAGTAATTCTAATTTTACCACTCTCAAAATTTGGCAAGAATATAAAGACCTTTATATTAATTTAAGAACAGAAACATATGAATAAAAACATAATTGTATTGATATACAGAAATATGCAATATTCACATAATCAAAACTAAAGTTTCATATTCACATAATTGTTCTTATGTGATTGTGAGATAAATCCTCTATTTTCCTTAAGTTTTGCTTAATTCAGCAACCGCTCAAATCAAACCCTAACCATTAGTTATTTGTAAAGCAACCGCTCTTACACCTACCTAATGATTGTATTAAGAATTAAAAAATCAATCACACTAAGATCTAATCACACACCGGGATTAAATTACTTAAATCATATGTTTCACTAGTTTTACCACCGCAACCACTCATAGTAATCCTAGTTTTACCACTCTCAAAATTTGGCAAGAATATAAAGACATTTATATTAATTTAAGAACAGAAACATATGAATAAAAACATAATTGTATTGATATAAAGAAATATGCAATATTCACATAATCAAAACTAAAGTTTCATCTTCCCTTATTCAATCAAGAAGTTTAGCCACACATGGCAAAGTTAAAAACAGAAGAAGAATTAAAGAAAGACATTGTTCAGAACAAAAGAAGAAAAGAAAAACTAAAGATCAAACTAGTTTCCAAGGCTTGAGAATGATTGATCTTCGATCGCTCGAATCCGAGTCTCCAATCCACAACTAAATCCCTCTCTTTATTAGTCTTTGTGTTTCTCTCAGTTTCCTTGATGACTCTCTCTGTCCAGATCTCTTTTAGGGGCTCTAAGCAACCCTATTTATAGGTTTTGATATCTAATTTAGCATTAAGACTCGAATTTAAATTCCTGAGCCGATGACACGGGCCGTGTCATATAACATGGCCCAACCCGTATCTGAATCTGGTGACAAAATTCTAACTAATTTCAAAGTCAGAGAAGAACACGGCCCAACCCATGTTATATGATATAGGTCGTGTTATCGGTCAAGGCTAAAAACTGATTTTCCTTGTGAAGACAGAGACGTACACGGCCTACCCTGTGTCATTTGACACGGGCCGTGTTGGTCCAAAAATAGAATTTGACCTAATCTTTAAATAGTCAGAGGAGTACATGACCTACCCTGTGTCATTTGACACGGGCCGTGTTGATCACTTTCTTCAAATGCAACGTTGAATCTTCATAACTGCTCTTCTTCCTTTGGTTCTAGGGATAAAATTGATATTCTTAAGCATTCATCTCTCTTCTTAAATGGTCATCAAGCTCGGTTCAATGCTAATGGACTCAAACACTCAAAGATATCCTGAAAAGCATAATTCATTTATGAGTGTTTATAACCACATTTAAGCATAGTTTCACAATAAACATCCAAAGACAATTCTAAATCAGAAACTTAGCTAAATGTCAACAATTGAGCATATATGTAGTCCAATTAGATCAAACAAAAGACATTTAAGCACTGAAATTATTAACAGATCATCTATTCACCATTTTTGGAATTAGGGTTGAGAAGTGAGAGGCAACGAGGGCATCGAGCGGACCTGAGGCCAGGATTGAGGGTAGGATCGTGGTGGAGATTTCCATTTTTTAACTTCTTTTCATACACCTCTCATGTCCCCATTTTCTTCAACTGCTGTGATACTTGAAATTTTTGCAAAAACATAATTGAAACTGATAAGGAACGATCCAGAGTGGGCCTCTGGCTTCTCCTTCTCACATTGCTTCTGCCCTATCCTCGACCTTTGCTTTCTCAATCCGCTTTCGACTTTTGTCTACCTTTGCATAGTGGATGTGCTTAGAAAGATAGGTGCGCCATCGGGATGACCTAACGAATTGCGAAGTGGGCTAATTGCGACTACGTCTTCTTTGTTGCAAGGAGGAATAAGCTCACCGCTGGATGGTCCTATGTGACTGCGTCTTCACTACCAATGCCAAGAAGGAGCCAGTGTGGCTGATGGGTGGTGGCAATTATGACCAGTTGAGGCCGATTTGTGCCCAGGGCGCTACAGACGGATCTGGAGCTCGTGACCTTGGACAACGTCAGATCTAGTCCTTACAGCCAGATTTTTTGGCCTGATAACTTCCTATTTGGATCGTTTGGTGCCGAAAATAACTAGGCCAAAGGACACTACATCAAAGGGGATGAGTTGACTGATTTTATTAAGAATAATAATTCTTCTTCTCCAGGTAGAAATTTTTATTGATGGCATTTGTATCAAGGAGCCACTGATTAGGAAAAGAAGCAATTGGGCGTTGCCGTTGAGGAGGAGCATGATGGTTTTCTTGACGGCGTCGATCTTGGCAACATTGGTGTTTCCCTCGAGAGCATCTTTGATGTAGTTGGATAATGTGGGTATGCCCTTGTCCAAGTGCAGCAACAGATTGCATGACTTCTCCATTTGATTTTCCAGATCTCAGAAAGCTCTGCCCCTACAGAGGAACAAGACCTTATCTGAATGTGTTTGAATTTTATCATCTTAAAGTCTAACTAGATAGAGTAGTTCTGCTCTGGGTAGCTCCTGATGATTAGTTTCAACACGGTGAGACTGAGCTTCATTCTCCATACAATCTCTAAGGCGTTGCAATGCTGACACTCACTGTCCAGCATCCCCAGAAGGTGCCCTTTGTGGACCGAGACATTGCCTCATCAAAACTCTCGGGGGACGAAGGGGAGTAGTTCATCTTGAAGTTAGTTAATGTGAGTGTGCTCTTGTCCAAGTGCAACAGCAAACTGCACAACTTCTCCATTTGATTTTCTAAATCTTAGAAAGCTCTGCCCCTACAGAGGAACAAGACCTCATCTGAGTATGTTTGAATTTGCTAATCTTGAAGTCTAACCAGATAGAGTAGTTCTGCTTTGAGTAGCTCTTTATGATTAGTTTCAACACGGTGAGACTGAGCTTCATTCTCCACTCGATCTCCAAGGCATTGCAATGTTGACACTCGCTGTCTAGCATCCCTAGAAGGTGCCCTTTGTGGACTAAGATGTTGCGTCATCAGAACTCTCCGGGGGGAAGGGGAGATTCTCTCTAGTGAAAGAAGTCTCCTGCCTGTCTTGCTTGAGTTCTGGTTGAGCTATAAATGGTTCTAAGACTGGTTCATGAGCAGCAGAGATAGATGTTAGACGATGATTTGCAAATAGTGGGTTACACGTAGCAAAAGCGCAAGTCTGGTTGGTTGAGATTTGTCTCCTCCTTGTGTTAATCATGATGATTGTGGCAACAGAAGTGTTGATGGTAGTATTGAGAGTAGAAATTTATCGTTTCCCACAAACTGCACCAATGTTCAGAATTGAGTTCTGAGGGTTGCTTGAAAAAGTAGTGATGAGTGGAAATATTTGTGGTATAACAACGACAACAAAGATGCGAGGGGTGAGTACCTGCAAAAAGCACTCTAATGCTCAAGTCAGTTTGTGTGCAAGGAGGGTTGTGTATAGAATTGGAGACTGAATCCATATGTTTGAGACATTGCAGGGTATTTGTTGGAGCGTCTTAGGGTGTAATGCAATTTGTATTGAATACAATTATTTATGATTATAATTCGTTATATATTATGATTTTTTATAATTAATTTTTTTATTTATGTGGGTGTAATTAGTGCTCATATCCATCAAATATTCTTTGAGAGATTTATGTCTAATAAATAGGCTGATATGCTTATCAAAACAACGTGCAATGATATCTGAGTACTATTCTGGCAGACCGAGTTGTTCCTGATCTGTGACCCATAATCCGGTCCAAAACATTATTACTCATCGGAGATTCATCTTCCATCACCGAAAAATTGTAACCGTTTGAGGGTGACTTGACTTTAAATATATAATAACTTAATTTTTAAATAATTAACTCTTTTACTGAGAATTCTTATAGAAAAAATTTTATTGACTATAGACAAGTTGTATACATAAACAAGCAATCCGGTATTGATATTGTATATATTCTACTACACCTTGAACTTATTTACCAAGGCTCTGCAACTGGTGAGAGGAGCACCTTTAGAATGCTATGTTCAACTTCTAGAGCTCTCTGTAATGTCGACAGGAGCTCCCCAAAGCAAATTTTTTGGTAAGTGAGAATGTGTGAACCCGTTTCTAGAAAATACCTTTGTTCCATTCTGGAGCTCTCTAATAATAGCTAAAATCAATGGTGCACCCATGCTCCATAATATGGGAAGGTGCATTGTATTGCGTGGCGGAATGCTACGCAGACAGCTGTGGCGTGACTATTACTGATTTATTGGCATGAAGCTTGCATTCGGGTTTCTGTCCCTTTAGTGCGTCGAGATGGACTTGATGCTTTGGGGGCCCAACTAACCCGACTTTTTTCAAGCAATCATAGATCTCATCGGTCTTTAAGACATTGTATGTGTTTAGCAAGGCAAACAACTGGCTTAGTGATCTTGATTTCTGTCACCATTGCATCAAGTCCAACTTTTTCAACTGACTTTTCGCAGCAAGCACTCGTGGTTCGTGATCAAGATTGATAACATATTAAGTATTGAAATAATGCCCGCTAAGCATATAGTCTTCAAGACATGACATGGGGTGACTAATGAGAGGTTTTACACCTCAAGAAGGCAATTAGTAATTAATAATCATTAATACTTGGTAGTTAGTAATCATGTATAAGATGCCCACATCCTAAGTCTCGTCAAAGAGTCACGACCTTTCGGCTCACTTTCCTTTTATTGAACTTGCAAATTGCAACACAATTGTGCTTCATCAGCTCCGTTTCAACCTTTTTGGTCGAATAGTGCTCGCTAGAAACCAGTAATTAGTGATTACGCTATATTTTGCATTTATAACCCAGTCATTTAATTATGTGTTGTTTTGTTACATCAATAAAATAAATTTATTTCTTAAATAATTGTTGTCATAGTCAAATCATTTTAGGGTTTTGTTAACTAATGTCTAAGAAATAAAAATATCATTTATTATTCTTCATTAAATAATCTTAATTGCTTAAAAAATAAAATATAATTTTTTTAGATGAGCTTTATTATGTTTTCTTAATCATTCTCTTAATACTTAAAAAAGAAAGTATTAATTAAAAAGGTCAAAAAAATTCTATGGAACCCATACACAAGTTGGGGTTCCAAAATCCATGCATAGGTGGACTAATAATAAATAATAATCACATAGAATAATGGTGATGACATATTTTTAAGTGTCATTCTTTTAATAATTAATTTTGCAAAATAATCCCTAAAGAAAGAGAATTTGGAAGAGATCAATTTAATTTTTTTTTTAAAGAATCTTAGAGAATCATTCTCTTTCCTTCAAAACCAGTATTGGTCATGCAGGGCAGGTGGATGTCCTTCTTGTTGAATTGATTGCCATCCAGCTTGGGATATGGGATATTGGCACATTGGTGTGAAAGGGATTGCCAGAAGCTTTTAGGCGCACCACTTTCTCCACAGCACCAAGGTTTCATGTTTATGGAGTGTAATTGAGAATTAAATGTCAACAATGAGCCTTGCAATTTAGAATTATTAACTGATGCAGTACTATTTTAACTAACACTATGGTGAAGCAGCTTTTCATTATCATGTATATTGAAATTTAATTTAAATTTTGGATTTAAGTTTTAATTTACCATATGCAATTACTTGATTGTATGGAGGAGCTATTAACCAAAATCAGATGCTCTTCTTTTGGGTTTTTTTTTTTTACTGATTCTTTTAGTTTTAATCTCTCAATATAAAAAATAAAATAAAAAGGACCATCTGATAATTTTGTTTTCAAAAAATATTTATTTGTAATTAAATTTATAAAAGACTTATTTTAATAGTACTTAATTTATGTGTTATATTTTATTTGGTTATGTCAGCATGAGTTCTGGTACCTATGATTTTGTATGTATAATAACTTAGGGACTAGTGACATAAATAACTTGCGGCCTTCTTCTACCGATCCTCCATGATTTACATGCACTCAAAACATCCACAAAAAGGTAGTGTCACCAGCCACCAGGTCTTGCCCCAAATGTTTCCATTGCTTCAAATTGCTCAAGTGCTTTCCTTCTCTAATCGTTCGTGGTTAGCCGCCAGATAACGGAAGTCCATGAGGTTGTATCGGACTTGGATCCCCTGCAATTTAAAAGAGAGCTATAAGTGATGTAGTTGCTAATCTAATAGTTGGCAATCATCAATCTATGTTTTCCTTCAAAATTTTATCATAGAAAAAAATATTTTTAAGATGAAAATCTTCTGCAATTTATTTTCAAGTCAACTGCAGAGGATCTTGGTCCGGCTGTATCCTTTTTCTTTAATCTGTAAAAATCAACAAAGATTTCTTATGCAACCATATTTTTTGCATACATTTCAATATCTGTAGTACCAATCACAGCATCCACTATGATTATATTTTGAAAGCATAAAAAAATATTTAATTTTTTTTATATAGTAATCAGGATAATTATTAGAAAGATTTGTTATGGATATTTAAAATTATTCTTTTTATATTTTTAAAATATTAAATGCTTTTATTTTTTATTTAATTGTTTTTATTTTTAATTTATTTAGTTCTATGCTAAAGACAAACATTAACAAAACCCATCATTTTAATGAGATGATAATACATAATTAAATAACAAATGCAAAACCTTTTTGCATTTACAATAGATCAAAATTGAACGCCTCTGAATTTTAAGACCTCTTTTTTTTTGTTGATTAAGGCATCTTTAATTTTTTTTTAAAAAAAGAGTTGGGAAGTCAGTTTTGCTTATATGTTGATTCACTTAAAATATAAATCAATCTAATGTAAGTTTAGTTAAACTCAAATATATACTACTTAATATATGTAAGTGTAGATAACATTTATATAATAGTGTGGAATAAGTAATGACACAAGTCACAGTTAGCCTAGAAGAATTAAAGGATGATGCCATAGATATTTTCTTAATAAAATTGTAATTGAAAGCGAGGGGCTGACGATGTTTGTTGAAGTAGCTAGTGGTTGCTAGTTGTGCGAGTGGCGGAGACAAGGTTGTTTTATGATACAAGCTAGGATAACATTAAGATAAGAATGCATGTGGCTGTCTTGTAAAGTCTCGATGAAGGGTCAAATTTCCTTGAATTTTTCATGCTATCATACAAAACTACTTGTGTCCTTGCTTTAGATCTGCAACAGAGGGGTTGCAGAAGAAGAAGATGAGACAAAGCTACACGTTCCATTTTTCCTCTTGACCCTGGCCCCATATCATAGCATAAAACCCAATAGCTATTATAGCATTAGCAACTCCTTTCATACTGCACAACAAATCAAAATCGAACAAGTTATTAGGAAAATCCTGTTGTATTTGGCACTAGTTAACGGTGATTTCCACACATTGCCCCTTTTTTCTAGAGATATATACCTTCCAAGATGAAGAGCATACCCCAGAAATATAATCCCCATGGCAAGTGCAATGACAATTCCTAAAGGATTGAACATAGCAAGATATACAGGCCCCTTCTTGCGACATGCCCATGCAAGCACTACACGTCACATTGATATCACAAAAATGGCCTACAAATGAACCATCACAAAACAGAAATTGTAAACTAAGGTAGTAAATGCAAATTGTACAAAATTATTGCTTACCTGGTGTTACGATACTGATTGATTTGTTATTGATTTGTTACGATTGTAAATAATTTATTATTGATTTATTACGATTGTAAAAGATTTGTTATTTATTTGTTATTATCTTGTAATCGACAGATCAATTAGACTTTATGTATAGGATTGATTTCGATTTTATTTTTATTCTCTCCTACTTTATAAATAGGAACACCTTATTGTATATGGATACTAAGAAGATATATACAAAACTTTTCTCATCTTCCCTTGTGTTTCTACATGGATCAAGAGCTTAGGTTCTCTCTTTCGGTGAATTTTTTGATATTTTTTGGTTGGTGCCCAAGGTCCATTGTTGACCCTTCCTTAAGTATTTCGGTGAGATCTTTCCATTTTTGCACTCAGTTTTTGTAAATTCTGCTCCGATAGTGTTTTTTTTTTAGTTTATTGTGGTATAATGGAAAAATCCGATGTCTCGCTTCCTATTCCAGTTGTTCTTAATGGCTCAAATTATTCCCAACTGGAGATATGTGACAGGTGATATAAAGATCCCCACCAAAAGCGCTACTGATACTGCTGAAGCCTATGCTGATAAATTAGAGGAATGGGATAGCAAGAACCATCAGATCATTACCTGGTTTCGCAATACATCTACTCCTGGTATTCATCTACAGTTTGGGCGTTATGAGAACGCCAAAGAGGTATGGGATCATTTAAAGCAACGCTACACTATCTCTGATTTATCACATCAGTATCAACTATTGAAGGAACTTAATACTTTGAAACAACAAATTGGTCAACTTGTTTATGAGTTTTTAAAGATGGAAGTTATTTGGGATCAGCTGACCTCATGTGAGCCTTCTCTGAAAGATGCCACTGATTTAAAAATGTATGAGACTCATCGGAATCGTACTCGTCTTATCCAGTTTTTAATGGCTCTTATTGATGATTATGAACCTGTCCGCGCATCCTTACTTGCAGTTACTCGACCAGATATCTCCTATGCTGTTCATCTAGTTAGTCAGTTCATGGCTGCTCCTCGTACCACCCATTATGCTGCTGTCCTCCGCATTATTCGGTATATCAAGGGTACCTTGTTTTATGGTCTTCATTATTCTGTTGCATCCCCTTTGACTCTTCGAGCCTACTCTGATTGATTGGGCCAGTGATCCTAGTGACCGTCGCTCCACCACCGGCTTTTGCATTTTTCTTGGAGATTCTCTTATTTCTTGGCGGAGTAAGAAACAAACTCGACGATCGCTTCCAAGACCAAGAATATCGTGCCCTTGCCGATACTACTTCGAAATCTTGTGGCTCGTTGGCTTACTTCTTGCGATTTAGAGATACCTCGCCTTCCTCCACCGATCTTCATTGTGACAACCAGTAGTGCCATCCAAATTGCACACAATGATGTTTTTCATGAACGCACCAAACATATTGAGATTGATTGTACTTCATTCGTCAACATCTTCTACGTGGTGATCTTCATCTTGTCTCAATTACCAAGCTCTTGATCACCAAATTGATTTGTTCACCAAACCTCATTCTCCTAGTCGCTCAAGACTTTATTTCCAAACTCAAGTTGGTTATTGTTGCACCTACTTGAAGAATGTTACGACATCGATTGATTTGTTATTGATTTGTTACGATTGTAAATAATTTATATTGATTTATTACGATTGTAAAAGATTTGTTATTTATTTGTTATTATCTTGTAATCAGATTAGGATCAATTAGACTTTATGTATAGGATTGATTTCGATTTTATTTTTATTCTCTCCTACTTTATAAATAGGAACACCTTATTGTATATGGATACTAAGAAGATATATACAAAACTTTTCTCATCTTCCTGTGTTTCTACACCTGGATTATAAGCAAGATTGTAACACACAAGCTACAAGCTGCAAGGAGAAAACCTCCAAGTAACCATTCTGATTGGCGATGAGAGGAACGTCCCACCCAACACATTGTTTGGCAGCATATCATTAGTCACAGGTAGGTCCTTGTATAAGGTCGGTTAATGCTCCTGCGATGCAGACTACAGTGCCAATGGATTTAGCCTGGCCGCTCCTTAGTTTCAGATCCAACTTTTCCATCCTGAAAGTGCATATCAAAGGGTTAACACCCATTTATATTTCATATATACAAACTTGAGATTGGTCTAACAATTTAGGGGGCAAACAGATCTTCAACCAACTTTAATTACTTCATTTTTCCTCTCTGTTTTGATCATTCTAGCAGAGTTAACTACTTTTTTCGAGATTTCCTGTTATCCTCTATTTTACAACAATTTTGAAGAAAACTACAATTAATTTTTTTAAATAAAGTTACAAGATTTTGATGAAAGTTACAAATATTTTTAAGAAAAAAAAAGTTACAAATACTCTAAACTTCAACATGTATATAACTTTGGTCAAAATTCTTATAACTTTATTTTATTTTATTTTGGTCTGACTATAACTATATTTAAAAGAGTTTTAATTTCCTTCAAAATTGTTGGAAAAAATGACACAAAGTAGTGAAGCCCATTGTATGTATATTTATTGGGGTTTACTACGGTGCGTCAAAACTCTGCGTTATATTTATTTTAGAACAATTGTGTGGAAAGTTATAATTTTTTTGAGTAAAGTTGCAAGAATTTTGAAGAAAATTACATATATTCTGAAGTTAAAATCATTGTAACCTTAAAGCATTTGTAACTTTTTGTTTAACTTCACACTATAATAACTTTATAGTTTATTTAATGGAGTTATAACTTTCTTCAAAATTATTGTAATTGTAAAATGACGAACCATAATGAACCCGATATTTAGTAGTAGAAAACATAGAAAAAAGAGGAGGGGGAGGGGGGGATATTTCAGGTGTCTTTGTTCTATTATGCTTTCTCTTTCTTTCCCCACCTTTGTGCAGAAACATTGATTCAGCCGTTACAGTAGGTGCAGGTGGTAGTTTGACGACAATGAATAAATGGAACCCAAAGATTCTTTGGGTCCATAATGCTTGATCTACGAGTTAACTAATGGAAGTGGTTGGTGTTGGGTTGGGTTCACCCCTACGTGGAGGCCCAAGCCCATATTTTTTGGGTTGTCTTTTCACATCCTTTATTGAGTATTTATTCTACTAGGAATGGACTCGCGTGTTGAAGAGTAAGAACACATGTCCTAACTTTATTTTGAAATTTTTCTTTGACTTTATATAGGTATATATCTTTCTTATTAATCTTGGGACAAAACTTAAGTTTATTTTTTTATGTCTATTACATTCGTTTTAACAATCAAGTTATAACATGTGTACATTTTTTTAAAAAAGAGAATAAGAGAGAGAACATTAACAAACACATGTCATAACTTGATTGATAAAATAGATGTAATAAATATAAAGAAATAGACTTAAGTTTTGTCCTTAATCTTTTTATATGTGTAATTTTTATATCCATATACAGACAAATTAATAAATTCTTAGTAATAAAAAATAAAATTTATATAATCTTATTTTTATTTTTTAACAGCATTCACGTAGATTTGATATCAATATACTCAAAATACAAAATTCTTATTCTCTCACCTTTTTTTATCTCTGCAGACTAGTGGTGGCAGATGACATTATCCGCTCAGACTCATTCGCATCTACTTCAACCACAAAGATATTTCTCTTGCTCTTCTTTGCTTCTTCTTCTAAGACTTCTTCTTGTATTAATATATTTTTTTATATAAATATAATTATTGAAACTTTTTTTTTGTTTCTGTATTGATAGTATTGTCTTTGTCCTCATTACCTAAATTTCCTAGGTCCGTCACTGATTCTACTTGTATGACTGCTAAAGAGATAGAGAGAGTGGCTGAGTTGAGCAGAACAAGGAAGGGAGGTATGCAGAACTTTCAGCTCTGTACAGAGGTATAATCTTCAAGAGGATGATCGGATAGTCTAATTTTCTCCGATTGAGCTAAAATTTTGGCTGGAGGTTTCTCACTCATTCTTCTTCAAGTTGGATGGTCGGATAGCTATGTAGAATTCCCAAAAAATTCATGAGTAGTGGTTGATTTTCTAGTGACGTTTTTCAACACTTCTTGATAGTTTTCATCTTGTTGATGACTTTGGGTCCTTGTGGGTGACCATTTGGTGTTGTGAAAGAGTTGGATTTATGTACCTAGTACTAGAGAGACTCCTTTGTACCTTTGTTTTTGGTGATAATGGAGCTTTTACACTCTGGTTTTTTACTCTCTCACATTGAGGAGGGTTTTTCCCATGTTAAATTTGGTGTTCTTTATTTGTGTTTTATTTGCATTATTTTACTATTGCTTGATTTACTTGGTTGCTTCCTAATTGATTCTCATAAAGGGAAGATTTATTACACTACAAGAATTTGACTGATTGGCTATGAAAAATTCCCTCGTTAATTTGTAGCGAAACTAAATAGCGAAAGATTAGTGAAGAAATACTTTGTAGCGACCAACAAAATTAGCTATGAAATGTTTTTGAAGCTAATTCATAGCTAGCTCATTATAGTGATAGAACTTCTATAGCTATTCCCTCGCTAATCCATAGCTACAATTAATTGAAACAATGCTTTTATATCCTCACAAACTAGCTATGGACTTTTTCTAGCTATTTCCATAGTTAATATGTCATTGATTTTTCACCATTCGTAGCTAACATGTAGCTAATCCATTGTCAATAGTAGAATATTGTGTAGCTATTCCCTCGTTAGTCTGTAACTAATGTGTTGCGAAAATTATCACTATTCCATAGCCAATCCTTTGCTAAATAAAAACTATTTCATAACAAATGCATGCGTAGCTAATCCATCACAAATCAACTTATAATTTAATAGGCTATAGCTAGTTCATAACTATTCCATAACTAATCCAAATTAAATTTAAAAAAGGAAAATTTTATTTTATTATAATTTTTGAATTAAAACCTGTATAAACATATATTCAATCAAAGCATAGAAATCCAACAAATAAATTATAGTAACTACCAAAACATCAATTATAATTGTATTAATCACTTCAAAATTTATACAATTAGTTCAAATAAGTTCTACAGAAACAAAAACAAAAAAAGAAAGAAAAGCATAACTAATCAATCTAAGTTTGTGTCGTCATCCTCCTCCTCCTCAATCTAAGTTAGTGCAGTCATCCTCCTCCTCCTCCTCCTCCTCCTCCTTTTCACGATCCTCCCCAGTTGCTTCACCTTGCAATGGTGCTTGTGGTACAAGATTTCTTACAATCCTAGATAGGATGAGCTCTAACATAGGTATTAGTTGCATTTTAACAAAGGAAGTAATTATTGCATTTATAGCTTCGTTTGTCTACTTGTGTTAAAGCTGTAATACAAGAGGGACCTGCGACCTCAAGGATGAAGCATGCATGGAACCATGAATGTCAATATCTAAGTTGTGACCAAGTCAGGGACTCGTCCCTTCTTACTTCTTATTAGAACCCACTGCATCCATCTAGATCTCGCGGCCAATTATAGGATGTGTCGAAGTGTCTTCTCCGTACTTCTCAGACATCCCAGTTTTATATGAGTCTTAAAACAACATATCAATAAAATCTTATCAAAAATATTAATAGCTTAACAAATATAATGAGCTTTTAATTTTAAAGATTACTTACAATAAATTTCATTATATGTTTAATAATATTTGATTTATCTAAATTTAATATGCACAATGATCAAGATAATACACAATCTTTGAGCTCTTTTATTGTTTTGGCAGTTTCTTCTTGCATTTGTGCAATAAATTAAAATTTATTATGCACAATGATCAAGATAATACACAATCATTTGAGCTCCTTTATTGTTTTGGCAGTTTCTTCTTGCATTTGTGCAATAAATTTAACAATGCTGGTGTAATTATTGGAGTGCTTTCTAGATGGTGGTCGTGAATGTAGGGAAATGTATAATATATGGTCAATTCTTTGTGTTTATTGTTATTTTTATTTTATTAACTTTTATTAAATAAATTAGTTTGAACCATTAGATCAAATTAAATTAAAAATTATTTAATAAAATATTTATAAAATAAGAATGACAATATAGACATAAAAGAATCACAATAAATACTCCCTAAATGTGGATCTAACTACACCAAAACGAATCTAAATTCACCGAATATTATCACTTGCAATTCGGTATCTCGAGAACCAACCAAGATTTCTGTAGTCTATTCTCATTATATTGCATGTAACTTTAATTAGTTTAGACACATGAAGATATTTGTATAAGAGTAATTCTATATCCTCCTACTAAATCTTCCTAATAATCCTCCTAATACTAAATGAAGAAAATATTAAATAAAAAAATAAATGTTTCTAATGTTTTAAAAACATAAAAAACATTCAATATTTTTTTTATTTAACAATTAGGAAGATTAGTAAAATGATTGAGTAGGAGGATAAATCATTTCTCTTTGTATAAAATGAATGTTAATATGTTGAGCATTGCTATTTAGTGTGAATGACTTTTCACAAAGAGTGTTAAGAATCATGTTTAACCAATTAGGAGAGGGATAGCCAAATGAGTGAGAGAGAAAATTGTTTTGTAGCTGAAACGCAGTCAAGAAAGAGAAATTGTATGTTTTTGTATGCGTTTCACAAAAGTGTTTTTCGTACTTTTCAGCATTTTCCTAATATGTTATCAATGACAGATTCCAGATTACACATAATTATATGGGAGCTGCTACCCGGATAATGCAGCCCGGATGCTAGTCTGGATTCTGTTATTTGCCTGAGTTTGTTTTATTATGATTAGAAGAAAAAAAACAAATTCTAATTAAAACCTATTAAGCACAAATACAGATACGAATATAGAGATACTTTAAATTTAAAAAATTATAAGATACGGACACGGCCTACACACACACACACACACACACACACACACACACATATATATATAAAGTAAATTAGATAACTTGATTTATGTATGTATATAATTGTAAAATTTAAGAAAAAAGATTTATAATTCATTAATATTATTTCTATAAGTTTCAAAATTTATAATGTTTTAATATATGTCATATGTGTCAATATTTGTTACCTAATAAGTTTCTCTCAAAAAATATAGAGCATAATTTCTATTGACATTTTCTAAAAAAATCTCTTAAATCAAATTATCCTAATAGAACTAACCATCATAGCTGTTAAAATGGGCAAAACTCGATGGGTCGGCCCGAATAGGCCGACAAATACAGGCGAGTTGAGCTAATAAAATATCAATCCAAAATTAAAATAGTCTGAATTAGCCCGGTCCAAATGATGCCGACCAGCAACGAGCTGGGCTAACCCGACCCGTTTTACATTACAAAGGGACGGACTGGACTAACAAAATATCAGCCTGAAATTCACATAACTCGATCTGGCCCGGCCTGAAAATGGCCTAGCCCAAGTCGGCCTGACCTATTTTGACAGTTATACTAACTATGTATAAGCACATGTGCATCCAAAAAAATTAATTAGAGAGAATAGTGGTGTGAGCCAAGCATCAGTGATGATGAAGTAGATAACTTGGTATGAGCAGAGGTATAAGGAGCAGATGAAAATAGTAATGTGTAAAAAGATAAAACTTAAAAGTCTAATAATAGTGTGTAAAAAGATAAAATTTAAAATACTGGTATGTGAAATAGTAGTTTAGGACGTCAGTCGTGTGATTGAGTTTGGATAGGTTACAGGCTTATTAATTGGGCGTTAGTCATATAAATTAATTTTTTTTAAAAAAATTATTAATGAGTTGTGTGCAAACCGTGTTTAAAAGTGTTTGAACCATGTCCAAGACGTGTCTAAGTCAAAAAATTAATCTTTTTAATCAGACACATTCGGATACACAAGACATGTGTATTGCACGTGTGTCCTTATATGTTTGACATAGACACATGTCCAACATGCAGACACGTCTCAAAAGCGACGTATCCGTGTTTCATAGATTAAAACAGAAGCCAATAGCCATCTGGGATCTATGATCCGTTATCCAATAGTCGGGCCAAGTATTATTATTTTCTAATTATATTTTTTCTTTTTTGTTAACAAAAGGATTGTATCTCGATCACTATGATTTTCAAAAAGATAAATTGACTTATCATACTGGAATTTGATAAAGTGCAATCTTTCTTCATTATAACGAAGGAGATAAGATTTTGCATTTGAGTTCTCAGAACCACAGCCAAATTTTTGAAAACTTTGCTATGTAATATTGCTAACTCATATGGTGACTTTTTTTTTTTTTAATGAAGACACAATGTGAACTCTTTTCTTTTCTTTTTTTGGTGAAAAAATTGGTAGTAGGGACAGAATGTGAATTTTATAGACACTGAGAGTAGCATTGTTTTTAATTTATTTGCTAATTTTGAATGTTATCTTCTTTATTTAACAAGGATTTTGTTTAAAAGAAACGTGATAACAAATATTTTCTTATTCAAACTTGATGGAAGTATTAAAGTACTACATTAATTACATTATCAACACCTTGACTTAATAATGAACAAAAGAAATAAAATAAATGAATAATAGTATTGAACAATGGATTCCATTATAAGAATTATGGAAAACATGTTGCATTAATTTGTCGCTTTGACAGAAATAAACAGTTTATTGAAATCATTGCCTACCGGCACTTACATGATCAACACAGCAATCTAAAAACCAAATTTATTGATAGAATAATCAGCTGCTAATGCTCATAAAAAAAAATGGTGCATCGAACCACCATATGCAATAAATGATTGATTTATTAATAAAAAAATCAACAGATGTGATGATTTATCTGAAATTTGTGGGAAAGTTTAATTATGACCAATTGTTGAAAATTACAGAAATAATCCCTACAAAGAATTGAATTTGTTCGAAAGTCATATCCAAAAATATTCTTAGGCTCCAAAGCTTCGAGCAACCCACCCTTCCATGGGTCACCGACCAGACCCATGACGATAGTCACCACGGTTCAACCATCGTCAACCGCAAAGTAGTGCTATCACCATGAACTGCGATCCATCACACCACCCCCACCGGCCATGAACCCAGTGCACAAGATAGCTGTTGCCACAAAATCGAAGTTAGCTCGATCACCAAAATCTACGTGGATTGGCTACCTTTCGTCGAACTAACTCAAGGAACGCATTTCTTTACTTCACTTCCATCTTCTTCCTCCTCTCCAAGTTCAGAAACGCCATCACCCCTTCAACCTCCCACTCCCTTCACACCTTCCAAATCAAAAAGCGCCAATGACGTGTATGTCTGTGTGTATAATATGGTGAGTTAGTGTTTAGAAAGACTTGGCTTAGTTGGCTATATATACTTTGGTAGAGGAACTAGTATGGTAGGGAAAAGCTATTTTAAAATGAATTTATGTATAATGTGAGTAAATAATAATGTATTTATTTTAAATTTAATTTAAAATATATTAAAATATTAATTAATTAATAATTTAAAAATAAATACACTTCTACTTATTTATATTATATACAAATTTATTTTTAAAAAAATTTATCCGTATGGTAGAGGAAATACATATATCACAAACAAGAAAGAAAAATAAAAGGCGTATCAAGTACATGCATAGTCTTGATTTTGCTACAAATCGGGAGGGAGGATTAGAGAAAATGTCAAACTTAAAATAGAAGCATTGTATTTCGAATAATTGAGAATAGAATTAATTTGTTATAATTTTAGAAATAAAATAAAATCAAACTAGATTTGAACAAATTTTTATACGTAGATTAAAAAAATAAAATAAAGTTAATTTCTATTTTTTATAATCTTTTTAACAAATATTTTATTTTAAAATCAAATTAATTTTTTAAATCTACCTTTATATATTAAATTAAAGTACATTAATTAGAGAATAGCTTTAGACATGTGTCATTTTCAAGTTCTCTTTATTTTTTAAATTTTAAATTCAAATTTTTAATCTAATTATTTATATTCTTCTTTTTAATTTTAAGAATTTTCTCTCTTTTAATATAATTTTTTAAAATTCTAACTAAATTTAAAAACTTACGAGCTGTGCACGGATAATCACTAGTTATAAGTATGGACATAAACTATTTGAGGTTATGTCGGTTTACAATTTGATCCCAAATTTACATTAAGAATTGAAACGTGCTGGCAATCTATTATTACATATTGAAAAGATAATATATCTTACTATGTGTGTGTATTTTTGTACTTTCTAAATACGATATTTAAACCAACTATGAAATGTGAAAACTAAAGATTAGCAATGCTTCACATATACAATTCTTTCTAGTTTCTAGAGTATGAAATTGTTATTACTACTTTTACTTAGAATATAAATACCAACAAATCCCAGCTACCTCAACTTAACTAAGGTGAATTAATATTAACTTTAAAGAAAAAAAACACACACACACACAATTACGTTTACAAGTTTATATAATTTATTTTTTTTCATTTAGTAAGCAAGGCCAAGAACAGTCCCGTTAATTTTAGTGTGTGTTTGGAATAGCTGTAAAAATTTGATTATGCTTAGTAATCGATTATTTTATAAAAGCTTTTTGTTATAATCGATTATAATTGATTCATTTTTATATTTGGATACATTAGCTGTAAAGCGATTTTAAGTTAATCTAATTCGTTTGGATGATATAAAAAAGAATCGCTTTTATGTATTAAATTACTAAAATAGGTATAGAATGATTAAAAAAATTATTTGATTAAGGACAAAATGATATTTACATATCAAAATGTAAGAAATAATCTATAAACTAAAATCATAAGCTTCAATCTTCAGCATTATAAAAATCAGCTTTAAAAAGTTTTTATTTTACATTAAATTTCGTGTAAAAGCTGAAACTAATTTTACCAAACATGATTAAACACTGTTACAACAGCTTTTTCCCCAAAAAAAACTAAGCAGAAGCTGTACCAAACATGCACTTAGTCTTTTGCAATGTCTTTTATGGAGTAGGTAACACCAATTAATTTTTGTTAGACCATTATATCCTTGGTAGATTACATAATCTGATTTCACATCCTGTACCCAGAGAAGTTATTAGCTGAATCTTTGTGGCGCTACATCCATATCACATATTCCAACCATACCACCAGTTACGTCTTGTCTTGTAACAGAGGAACATTATGGCACGACACCTCAAAATTCTGAACCCCACTCTTTGCCTTCTTCTCTTCAGTGGCTTTTCCCCACATCACAGAATAAAATCCTACCGCAATTATAACCGCACCAATCAAACTGCACAACATTCATTTGAAAAATTTATTGTCAATGTAATAGAAAACAAAATCCATTTGTTAGAAATAAGAGTACTAGATTCATGTAAATGTGTCATTTTCTTTTGCTAAAACTCAGTAAGGAGTCTTCGTAGGTCAGCTAGTTATGTAAATTAAAAAGGTTTATTAGTTTTAAAATTTTACCTTCCAAGGTGAAAATCATCCCCCAGAAATATTGTACCCATTAAAACAGTGAAGATGATTCCCACAGGCTTGAACATAGAACAAAACAGAGGTCCAGCTCTTTGGACGCACCATATGCATAGGATGTAGCGTATCACGGTTGCAGCTATTGCCTATTACGATGAACATTAAACTAGTAACTATATTAGGGACCACAAGCACTGCATTTTCTTTGCAACTAATTAAAACAAGTATGATGCATATGCAAACAGTAACAAACTAAGTAATTAATATGGGGAACGTGGAAAACGCGAAGATGGAAAACACAGGAGAAGAGAGGGAACATGAAGAGGTTTTAATTTTTACCCCTTGATACTTGGTAAAGAGTCTAAAGACTAAAGAGGGTTAAAAATGAAAATGTAGTGTATTTCATTTTCAACCATTCCGTAGTTAGATACACATACACTAAGCAAGTGTAAAATATTTGAATTCTAAATTTTTGACTGGTTCCTTTTCTTGAGACAGTGAATGATTACATTACCTGGTATAAAATGGCAATCAACCCCATATCAAGCTTTAGCACCCATGCCCTAAGATCTCTAACTGCAATTAAGGCAAATACTGCAGACTGAATGGTTGAAAATAAAATTTGGAAGAAGACTATGATCATTACAGCAGGGTATTTCTTTGAAACTGAAGCCTGAAACATGTGGCAGGAAAAGGAAAAATCAATTTATCTTCTTATAAAACCCACTACTTGAATGTTTGCAAAAAGAGTAGGAAGAAGTAATGAGCCCAACCTGATATATGTACCACATGGAACTTAAGAAAGAATCGCCAGCACAGAACAACCCTCCCAAGATCCAGTTCAGTTGTGGTGAAAATAGAAGTTTGATAGAAGAGTGTGAAGAGTGTGTCTTGAACATTGGTGGGCCCTTATACAATGTAACAACAAATGCTCCTGCAATTGATACTATGGTTCCTAAGACTTTAGCTTGGCTACTAAAATGTCTCCAATATACTTCTTCCATCCTAAACCATTAAATTGAGATAATACTAGTTCAGATACTGCAATTACAAGATTTGGCATATAGTACAGAACCATAGCATCATATAGTGACAAGAGGTCTCATATTGTTGAACTTTAAACTATAAAATAAAAAAAGAAATTGAACTACCCTTTGTTTCTTTAGACCCGTTTTATCTTTTCGATGCGTCAAGATAAGGCAACATCTCCCACAGTCCTTCTAAAGAAAGGAGATGATGTTAACCGTTGGTTTTATGAAAAGATATTTCCTTCGGGTTTGATTAAAGGTTGCGCACTGCACTCCAATTTTTTTTAAGACAATCATCCAAAAGTCCTGTTGTTTTCAATTTAAATTTTAATTGTTACAACACAATCTATTGGTGTAAAAAAAAAAAAATAGAACCTGAAAATGAGAGCAAGTAAAAAAGTGAAAGCAGGAATGAGGTTAAGCATTGCCGAAGCAAGAGTAGGTGAGCTGAGTTCTATGCCAACATAAGCCAATATTGTTGCTGAACATCTGCACGGTAAAATAATTAAATCAGATGAATTCCATTCTTCTCAGATAAAGGACCACAATAATGAATTAAGGCAAAATGAAACGTTGGAAATAAGATCTGACAGAGAAGAAAGTTGTATTATTATAATTGACAAGCAAAGCTTCCTAATATTTCAAGAAAAAAGAAAAGTTAGAGGGAAACACACAATATACTAATTTACTTGCAAGTGCAAATGGAAACATAATAGTTAATAGTAATACCAACCCAACCAGAGCAAGCAAAAAGAAGTTGCAAAGTGTGGAGAAAGTGAGAGGAGGACGCTCTGACCTGCTAAGGAAAAAGGGGGGAAAAATAAACAAAAATCTTTCTGTTAAACTTTCTTCTTTGAAACGAAGCAAATATATTTTCTTCCATGCAATGTAAGAGATAAAGGAAGAAAGAAAGATGGGGGAAAAAAAAAAGAACCTGTGGAGAAGCAAGGTAAAGGGGAGAAGCATGAAGGTGGAGAGTGCAAAAGAATACACAATCATGACATACTTGTTCATCTCATCAGTCATAGCAACTTTGATTACCACCATGCTGCCACTTTGAATCAGAATAGCCATCACCATTCCCACAAATGGCAGTAGATTGCCCATACAATTCAGCCATTCCACCATTTTTTTTTTTTGCAACCTTCAATGCCTCCACTCTCCCTCTTGCTTTGTCTCTCTTTGTGTTGTTCTATTTGTTTTTCTGTTTCTCATACACCGAAGAACCCACCAAAGTTCCTACATTTGGCTTAAAGTATCACACTCAAGCTAAGGATATAGCCTTCAGGATACGATGACATGGGGAGACTAATGAGAGGTTTTGCAGCTTAAGAAGGCAATTAGCAATTGATAATAATTAATACATAGTACTCAAACATGTATAATTACTAAAACTACCTTCTTTATTTTCCAACTATTTAGGGGTATGGTTTGAGTGGTTAAAGAGTCACGACCTTTTTGGCCCACTTATCCAGTTATCCTTTTATTGAGCTTGCAACTTGCAACTTGCAACTTGCAACACAATTGCAATTCATCTTCTCCGTTTCATCCTTTTTGGTCGAACAATGCTTTCTAGTATGTAGTAATTAGTAATTACATTATATTTTGCATTTATAACCTTATTTATAGGTCCCTCAATTTCCATTAATCTGTTTTAATAGAAAATATGAAAGAAAAGAAATGTTATTTTTATCATTTTCTTCCCAAAGCTTTAAAAACAGAAACAAAATAAAACTAAAATAGCATATTTATAATAATTAATGAGAAGAACCAACTCAAAATAAAAAGTGAGAATAAATCAAAGATGAGCGGATGCTATGGTGCATTATGTTTGAGTGCACCATACACCTTTAACTTTACTTATAATAATAAGTTTTTTTTGTTGTTTCAGGTTTTTTTGTTTTTTATACAAGCTTGCCGCCGGTCACTATTATGGAGGGTGGTCGGCTGGAGGTGGTGATCGGTCGAAAGTGGAGGCCAGCCGGAGGTGGTTGCCGATCGGACGTGGTGGTTGTCCGAAGGTGGTGGCCGGCCAAAGGTGATAGTTGGTCGAAAGTGGTAGTCGGTCGAAAGTGGTGGTCGGCGGAGGTGATTGCCGGTCGAAAGTGGCGATCAATGTCAGCAGTGGCAGCCAGTCACTGACAGTAAACAACTGTGGTGGTGATAGATAAAAGAAAACTTAAAATTAAAAAAAATTAAGAGGTTAAAAATTATTGATCTTTACCGTTGAAGTGTTTTTTAACATAATCATGATTAAAATTATCAAAATATATCATACCCCCTCTTTAAAAGGTGTATATTAAAATTTGCCTCAAAGATGACCTTAACTTCATAACTTCATAGGTGTACGTTTGAAAATAATTTTCTGACTAGTTGATCATAAATATCAACTTTAATCGTCACTGACAATCTTGACATTAATATCTCGGATATCCCACCGATTGAATCCTCCCACCAAAGCCTGATTGAGTCAAATTCAACCATTTTGTGCCATAGCACATAGACGTATACTTCTAACATAAATGATTTATCCTCTTACTCAATTCTTTTACTAATTTTTTTAATTATTAAATAAAAAAAGTATTAAATATTTTTTATATTTCTAAAACATTAGATGCATTTATTTTTTTATTTAATATTTTCTTCTTTTAATATTAGGAGAATTATTAAGAGGATTGAGTAGGAGGATATAGAATTACTCTACTTCTAAATATGGAATCCTTCTAGAAACAATATTATTCTTTTATAGTTTTAGATCCTATTTATAGAAGCGTCATTTTCTAAAGGTGGAATAGTAATTTTTTAAAGAAATAAAAAAAGTAATTTTTTAAAGGATTTATCAAATGGGTGTCCTGAGTACACTAATTAAAAAAATAATTATTATTATGAAATAAAAATAAAAATATAAAAATTTTAAAAATATTATTTTTTATTTAATATTTACTATTTTTAATTATTTAACAAGTGTCTTTCTTGTTAGTGAGATCTTTTTTAAAAGAGGTAGAATATGATACTATCGATTTAAGTGAACAAAAATAATACTCGGTCAGCCACGGAAAAACAATAGAAAAGGCTTGGAGAAGCGAAGAAGTGGGAAGAAATAAAGGAAGAAAAAAAAACCGTAGCTATATTTGTATTATACTAATTATAAAAAAATATAAGAATTTATGTTAAAAAAAACTATATTAGAATTTGAATTTGTTTGAATATTTGAAAGTATAATTACTTATTTGGTGCTACGTACCAAAGAAAAGGAAAATGCTAATTAAGACCTAAGAGAGACAACAGTACCCATGTTGTTAGCATGTAGAAGATGACTCAAGCCTGTAAGAGGAGAATGAAGAAGAACAAACTCATCACCACCCTCAACACCTTCTCCGACTTAAAAATCAGCACAAAAGTTAGCTTGGCTTAACGGATGCCAGAGAACAAAGGATTAATGGAATTCATATACATGGAGTGATTCATCAACCTTCAAAATCAACACTACAGTAGAAAGAGATATTTTTAGTAAACTATTAGTATCTCTTATTAAAACTAATTTTATAGCGTTGATTATAAAGTATTTTTTAAAAAAAAACATTATTTCAAAACTAATTTTGTTCACCGTAAAACCTATTCCTCATTCACTTCTATTAAAATTGATTAATTCATAAAGTAGGAATCAATTCCAAAATTCTTAACCAAATTCACCATGGATACAATTGTGCTGCATATAATTATAATACGTGTAGATTTTTATTTTTATTTTTGGGTATGCAGCACAATTGAGATATATCAGAAAACGGGACAATAGATTAACAGTACTTAGGATCTGTTTAAACTTTAGACTGAAAGTAGTAATTCTAATCTTTCTCTAACTGTGGGTTTAACTTTGGAGCATGATGAGCAAAACTCAAAATGAGCGAGGTTGCAGTTTGAAAAGGGTTAGAGGTTCTGCTGGAGAATAATGTGTGATACACAATTTGTAGATGTACAACACCTCCAATCACGCATAACTGGTAGAATGCAGAAAATAAGATGGGGTGATCAGTAATCAAATGATAGAATTGTGCATACATAAAGTGATGATATATATGCATATATATCACATTATTCTTCCTTTAAATGATGATCTTTTGACGAAATTCTTGAGCAGAAATTTTTTATTTTAAACATGTAAATCATTTTTTTATATATATAAAGTTATATAAGTTATATTAAGAATAAATATATATATTTATTAATATAACTTTATATATGTCAATGATTAATTTACATGTTTAAAGAATTAAATAGGAAGTTCACATCCCAAAAATTTATTGGCTTTTTGTTTTATGAAAAGCCTTGTCAATGAGAGTTGGACCACGCAAACCCAATCAGTTAGAATTTATTTATTTATTTGTTTTTTGGCTGGTAGTTGAAATTTACCTTACTCCCAAGAAAATAGTTCCGGTTTTAACAATACTTTTTAGTGAGGTCCATTAGGATTTAGTGAGAACTTTTAAATGACAATAACCATTGAGAAATTTGAATGACCTTATAATTTACTAGCTCTTAACTTTTTACGAATTATTTAATTTTGATTTACTTTAGCTTAGTTTTTATATAATGCCATTTAATTATGAATTAACATACCAATAAAATAATTTTACTTCTTAAATAATTGTTATTATAATTAAATCATTTCAATAATGTAAAAACGCATGATTGAATAATAAATGTAAAACTTTTGTGCACTTAATAGATCAAAATTGAACTCATAATTTTAAGACCTCTTTTTTTTTTTGTTGATTAAGTCCTCTTCCATTTTTCAAAATAAAAAGAAAGAGTTGGGATGTCAGTATTTCATATATGTAGAGTCACTTAAATTTTGAATCAATCTAATGTAAGTTTAGTTAAATTCAAATATATTCTACTTAATTTTTCCAGTAAAAAATATATATACAACCTAATATATGTAAGTGTCAATGATATTTATATAGTAGTGTGAGAATAACAAAACTCACAATTTATTGGTAGGTTAGAAGAAGGATGAAGCCATATATATTTCCTTCATAAAATTGTAATTGAAAGCGATGGGCTGGCAATATTTGTTGGTAACGTATAGATAGTGAGTTGCTAGTTGTGTGAGACTGTAAGTGGCGGAACAAGGTCGTTTTGTTATACAAGGACAACGTTAAGATAGGAATGCATGTGGCTGTCTCGTAAAGTCTCCATGAAGGGTCAAATTTCCTTTAAGTTTTTCATGCTATCATATCATACAAGACTACTTGTTTCCTTGATTGTGTTATGCAACAGAGGGGCTGCAGAGGAAGACGATGAGACAATTACAAATGTTCCGTTTTTATCATGAACCGTGTTTTCCTCTTGAGCCTGGCCCCATATCACAGCATAAAACCCAATAGCTATTATAGCAGCTCCAATCATACTGCACAACAAATCAAAATCGAACAACTTATTAGGAAAATGTTATAGCATTTAGCACTAACGTTAATTTCCACACATTTGTCCCTCTTTCTAGATATATATACCTTCCAAGATATAGGGCATCCCCCAGAAATATAACCCCCATGGCAAGTGCAATGACAATTCCTAAAGGATTGAACATAGCAACATATATAGGCCCCTTCTTGCGACACGCCCATGCATGCACCACACTTCGCATTGATATAATAAAAATTGCCTACAAATGAACCAGCACTTTACAGAAATTGTAAACTAATGTTTTAAGTACAAATTGTACCAGATTATTGTTCAACATTACATGAGATAGTTATTTATTTTGTTCTATAGTCCATACTTACTGAAATGAATATTGATACCAACTCCATATCAGGTTTAAGTATCCACGCTCTAGGATTTTCCTCTGCAATGAAAGCTACTATGGCAGATAGGATAACAACGAAACCGCAACAAACGGTTGTTAGCACCAATTCTGCAGGATAGTCCTTGATAGTCCAAGTCTTCATAATGAAGAAAAGGACAGTGATTTTATTATAAGCTGAGAGGACAAAGTGTATGTGCATTTTGTGAGTGTTTGAGCAAGATATATTTACCAGGATGATAAGCAAGATTGAAACACAAAAGCTACCACCTGCGAGGAGAAAGCCTCCAAGTAACCATTCTGATTGGCGTGATGAGAGGAAAGTCCCACCCAACACATTGTTTGGCAGCATATCACTAGTCACAGGCAGGCCCTTGTATAAGGTCACGGTTAATGCTCCTGCAATGGAGACCAAAGTACCAATGGATTTTGCCTGGCATCTTCGTAGTTTCAGATCCAGCTTCTCCATCCTGAAAGTGCATATCCATTTTTAGTTCATATCCAAACTTGAGATTGGTTACCAACTTTAGTTACTTCATTTTTCCTCTCTGTTCTGATCATTCTAGCAGAGTTTACTACTTTTCCTCAGATTTCCTGTTATCTTTTTCTTTTCTTTTTTTTGGAAAAAAAAGTTTAGGGAAAGAAAAAATTGTCCCATTCTGAAGATAGAGCATGACACAAGCTTTAGCAAGGCCATACGATAGTACTTACAAATGACCCACCAAGAAAAATCTAACCCAAAAGCTTTTTGTTCAATTCAATTTTAACAGTTGAGCCAACCGTATAATATCTTGAAGTCTTTGTATATATTTTGGATGGAGATGGCTATTCTCCACAGTGCTATTAGTCTTTCTTTACCCATAGCGCCATTTTTATCCTATTCTTTCCAAATGCAATTATGCTGCAAAGCTAATTTAATTCCTGTAAAAGGAAAGTTCACCATTTTTTCCTCATCTTCTTTTGTATTTTTTTCAAGACTTCTACAGTTTTTATTCCTCCCTCACTCTGACAATGTTCTATAACAGAAAAAGTAGCAGTAGACTATTGTCTATAGTAATTAAATAGAAGAAAAACCTATGTGCAACTTGTATTTTATTATTAAAAGCAACAAGTTGAGAAATATTTTTTTTTTTAGAAAAAGACAACAAATGCAAAGATGAAAGGCACTCAGAAAGGTAAAGTTGCTTTATAACACGCAAGAATTGGATGGAGGGTTGAAGCACCTGGAAAGAATGGCAAGTATGAAGGTATATGCTGGAATGAGATCCTCCATGGTTGAGGCCAGAGTAGGAGAGCTATACAAAATTCCAGTGTACATAAACGTCTGAATGGAACAGCTAACACAAGAAGGCCACTTATAGATTCAGTAGTACATGTTGAACAAAAACCCATCTAGTTTTTTGCTAGTATTACCATACCTGAGCAAGCTAAGAATAAAAATTTTGAAGATAATCCAGTTTGAGATTAGTGGAGGAGTTCTGTTTCTATGATTCCGAAGAGGCAAAGCATCAAAGGGAAAGTGAGAAGAGAACTACCATATGTTGGTTGGGAAAAAAAAGAAAGAAGAAAAAACGGCTTCCTGCATGAAGTAACAAACCTGTGATAGATTATGGTTGATGGTAGAAGTAAACAGAATGCGAGGATGTTTGAATACACGACGTAAACAAAATTGCTCATTCCATTAGATATGGATGCTTTCACATAGCTACCCCTTTGCCCTGCATTTCGTTTTCTCCTACTATGTCTAGGTGCAGGTGTGAGGTGAATTGGTGATGAATGTGGGCCCGATTTTCTCATCTGCTAGTGACTCATTACTGTTTTATTCTTTTCTTTGGACCTGCTTCTCTTGATATTTACTTTTCTATCAGTTGGTTGAATTTAGATAACAGAGAAATATAAGAATAAAAATTTTGAAGATAATCCAGTTTGAGATTAGTGGAGTGAGTTCTGTTTCTATGATTCCGAAGGAGGCAAAGCATCAAAGTTTGGAAAGTAGAGAAGAGAACTACCATATGTTAGTTAGTTGGGCTAATTATAAAAAATATATATCCTTGTAAGAGTTTAAAAACGGCTTCCTGCATGAAGTAACAAACCTGTGATAGATTATGGTTGATGGTAGAAGTAAACAGAATGCGAGGATGTTTGAATACACGACGTAAACAAAATTGCTCATTCCATTAGATATGGATGCTTTGATCAAAGTGTTCAAACCCACATGCAAGAACTGCATTGCAACCATTCCTAAGGCTACCCCTTTGCCCTGCATTTCGTTCAGTGCTCTGTCTTTCTCCGTGTGTTATTGTTTTTGCTTGTTCTCCTACTATGTCTAGGTGCAGGTGTGAGGTGAATTGGTGATGAATGTGGGCCCGATTTTCTCATCTGCTAGTGACTCATTACTGTTTTATTCTTTTCTTTGGACCTGCTTCTCTTGATATTTACTTTTCTATCAGTTGGTTGAATTTAGATAACAGAGAAATATAAAAGAGAGTGTCTGGGTATTCTGTAAGGAGCGACTCTGAGAGAAATGGGACCATGAACTGTATTTTTTGGCTCTTTGCTGACTGATATATATAGTGCATATTTTTCTGATTGTTCTCTCAGGAAAGGCTCATTGCTGAAGCCTAAACCTTGTTAAATTTCATGTGTGTTTGTTCTGCTTTGCTTTCTCTTTTTGTAACCTCAAGTTCATGCAGAAACATTGATTCAGCCGTTACAGTAGGTGCAGGTGGTAGGTTTTGGGTTTGAAAAAGTTTAGGGTAGAGAATTGCACCTTCAAAAGTCAGGGTACATCAAGGATCACCTAGTAATTAAACCCAAAACGTTTAAGTCAAAATATCTGATCTAATAGTTGGGTCATGCAATTCTACAATTGGAAGAAAATATCATAAGTTTACGTTGGTGACAGTGAAATAAACCAACTCTCATATACCGTAAATAAATAGGCCAATTTACTGAACCCAAACGGGTCATCATTTCCACTAACACACGGAATCCTAGTATCCTAGGAATTTTATGTGGCATGAGTGGAGCGGGACTGTAGTTAATGCATTCATGCAACTGTAGTTTGAGGAGGTTATTTGGAAAAGTTTATCTATAAAATAAGTAAATAAAAATATATTTATTATTAAATTTTAGTAGGTTAAAATTTTAATGTATTGTAAATTATATTCCACTGGAAAAAAAATACATTATTACTTACTCATTTTAAAGATAATCTCATTTTTTACCAAAAAAAAAAGATAATATCATTTTAGAAGAATTTTTTTTCAAGATAGCATCTTTATATATAAAAGTAATTGAGTCTATATTTGCCTTAGAGTGGTCTTAGGTTTCACTTTCCCTCCTAAATTGAGGTGTTTTTGTCATTTTATTTGTTACAATAATTTCCACCTCTATGACATTCAATGTTTTCCTTTTTTCAATACTATATTCTATTTCCAAAACTCATTCATCCAATACTATATTCTATTAACAAAACCCATTACACCATCCAAATCTTTTTTTTGTTTAACGTTGTCAAATGAAACCCTTTTAGTTTCTGTTCTATTTCCAATTTTCAAATGAAACACTTTGATGTTTTGTTTTTAATTCCCACATTCTCTGTAATTAATTTTTGCCCTTTCCTCTTCTACTAATCAAATCATTCAACATACCTAACATTTAATTTCTACTCAATCACTCACTTTACCCTTAATATTTTATGAGTGAAAATTTCTATGGTGCCCTAATAGGATTGATACCCAGGGTGAATTGTCAAATATATTTATTGAATGCTGAATTAATAATAAATATTTAAAAATAATCAAAAACTAATAAAATGATTAACAACTTACCCTGGATAACAAATCCTAAAAAATATATATGTGGATACCATATAAATTCCCTTTATGAGTACCTAGGCAGGCACTTAATTGATTTCAAAATTCAAACAAGCTCAAATTTCTCTCCCACTTATCTCTCATTTTTGTTTTCAATGTGTTAAAAATTATTTATTCCAATAATTTATTATCCTACTACAGATTTAGTGTTTCTTTGTTCCTATGAAGTTCTCTTAGGTACCGTTTGATGCATGGAATTAGGCTTGAGATTGAGCATTGGAATTGGAATTAGACCTTCCAATTCCAAATTTTTTGTTTGGTATGCATATTAGAATTGAAATTCTAATTTTGAGTTTAATTTTATAGAATTAAAAAATAATTATTTTACATTCAAAATTTTTAATTCTTAATCTAAACTTTAAGAATATCATCATTTCCAAACACAAAAATTAAAAATAATATATTATAATTATTATTTATTATCTTTATCGCATACTTTGATAATCATTGTTGTTGATGCTAGCGGGACATATAATAATAATTTGAATATTATAATTTATCATAAACAAATAAAATATATTTATTATCAATTATATTTTAGTATAATTATTTTTTAATGTCATATAAAAAATTTTAATTTTTTAGGTACCAAATAAAAAATTATCAAAATCTTTATATTAATTGAGTCTATAAAATATTCAAGGTCATTTTATTTGTTACAATAATTTCCACCTCTATGACATTCAATGTTTTCCTTTTTCAATACTATATTCTATTTCCAAAACTCATTCATCCAATACTATATTCTATTAACAAAACCCATTACACCATCCAAATCTTTTTTTTGTTTAACGTTGTCAAATGAAACCCTTTTAGTTTCTGTTCTATTTCCAATTTTCAAATGAAACACTTTGATGTTTTGTTTTTAATTGGCACATTCTCTGTAATTAAAGATAATCTCATTTTTGTACCAAAAAAAAAAAGATAATATCATTTCTCAAACTAATCAAATCATTCAACATACCTAACATTTAATTTCTACTCAATCACTCACTTTACCCTTAATATTTTATGAGTGAAAATTTCTATGGTGCCCTAATAGGATTGATACCCAGGGTGAATTGTCAAATATATTTATTGAATGCTGAATTAATAATAAATATTTAAAAATAATCAAAAACTAATAAAATGATTAACAACTTACCCTGATAACAAATCCTAAAATATATATATATGGATACCATATAAATCCCCTTTATGAGTACCTAGGCGGGCACTTAATTGATTTCAAAATTCAAACAAGCTCAAATTTCTCTCCCACTTATCTCTCATTTTTGTTTTCAATGTGTTAAAAATTATTTATTCCAATAATTTATTATCCTACTACAGATTTAGTGTTTCTTTGTTCCTATGAAGTTCTCTTAGGTACCGTTTGATGCATGGAATTAGGCTTGAGATTGAGCATTGGAATTGGAATTAGACCTTCCAATTCCAAATTTTTTGTTTGGTATGCATATTAGAATTGAAATTCTAATTTTGAGTTTAATTTTATAGAATTAAAAAATAATTATTTTACATTATTTTTAATTCTTAATCTAAACTTTAAGAATTATCATTTTCAAACACAAAAGTTAAAAATAATATATTATAATTATTATTTATTATCTTTATCGCATACTTTGATAATCATTGTTGTTGATGCTAACATATTAATAATTTGAATATTATAATTCTTACATAAACAAATAAAATTATTATTATCAATTATATTTTAGTATAATTATTTTTTAATGTCATATATAAAATTTTAATTTTTTTAGGTGCCAAATAAAAAATTATAAACATATTAAGCAAAATATTCAAGGTTTAGCCGGTTTCCCTCCGTCCTTGGTGCCGCTATTGTGTGTTAAGCACACAAACATAATTTACAAGCATCCTGAGTAGGGGTGGAAATGTGAGTTAAGCCAGCCAGATTTTACCTTAAACAGCAGTTTGACTCAGATCTCAATTATAAGGCTGAGTCCTACTGTGAGCCTATAATAAGCCGATTTTTAGGCCCCTCAGCCTTTTAAAAGCCTAACCTAGCATTCGAAAGCCTATTTAAAGGTCTACTTTGTAATGAGGCCTTTAAATAGGCTAGCAGACCTACTTTTAAATAGGCCAACAGACCTTTACATAGATTAACAGACCTACCTTTAAATAGGTCAACATGTCTTATATAGGCTAACAGACCTATCTTTAAATAAGTCAATATGCCTTCACATAAACTAATAGGCCTAAACATTGAAATAAGCCAACGGGCCTACTCAAAGCCAATAAGTCTTTGTTATAATTTAACACTCACTTTCTAATTTTATAGATACTCACTACTTTCTTACTCTAGTCTTTGGTCGATGTGGGACTTGGAGATATACCAAGTTGCTCACTTTCTTATTCTAGTCTTTCAAGTCCTACATCGACCAAAGATCAAAGTAAGAAAATAGTGAGCATCTATAAAAGTAAAATGTGAGTGTTATAAATGCTCACTACTTTCTTACTCTAGTCTTTGGTCGATGTGAGACTTGGAGATATACCAAGTTGCTCACTTTCTTACTCTAGTCTTTTAAATCTCACATCGATCAAATATCAGAGCAAAGAAAGTAGTGAGCATTTATAAAAGTAAGGGTTGAGTGTTAACTTATTATTTTCATTCTAATAAATATATTAAAAAATATTATTTTTATTTTAACTTACTAACTTAAGTTTTAATTATTGAATTTTATTAAAATTTAATTAAAAAATATATTAATATATTATAATAAATTAATAATTATAATTATTATAATAATATATATTATATTATATATAATTAAATAGGCAAGAAGTGCTTACAAGCTTAAAAGGCCTATTAGATAATTATACCTGACCTTTTAGTTAAATAGGCTTTTAAAAAGTCTTGACCTAATTTGTTTAGTAAAAAGCTAAAGCTGTGTCAGTTTTCAGCTGGTCAGCCAAGCTCTCGACGAGAATCGACCTATTTCCACCCCTAATCCTGAGGTAGTAGTAAGGTAAAATGCTTTTCAAACCTTGACATTGGAGATAATATTCGCTTGGGTTAAAGTCTACTCTCAATGTGATCAACCACATTTAAGTAAAACAAATTTACATAATTTAAATCTTACATATATTTACCATGATATGCAAATAATTTGACAGTCAAATTTTTATGATTCTTCTGTGAAAATTTCATTTTTATAAGAAATTTCATACTAAAACACAATTCATATTATTTTATCAGATTATTACATATCCTGTTTTAGTTATTATGTACAATTCATGTTTAATATATCAACCCTAAACTTAACCCACGTTTAACTGAAAAATTAGATTTTCTTTTTGGTGCATAACTAAAAAATTAGATTTTAAAAATAAAAGAATAGGCAGAAGCTACCAGCTGATAGGAGGAAGCCTCCAAGTAGCCAGTCTGATTGCAGTAAGAGGAAAGCCCCACCCGTTACTCTGTTTCACAGTGAATCACTTTCACTAGTCAATGGTAGGCCTTTGTATATGGACTATGCTCACCGTTAATGCCCCTGCGATGGAGTCCACAGTGCCAATACTTTTTACCTGACTGCTCTTTAGTTTCAGATCCAGTTTTTCCATCCAGAAAGAGCGGAGGTACATATCAAAGTACAATAGAAGCTTTTACAAGTGTTCACTGCCTTTGCTCCAGTTCGTTCTTTAGCTACAAAGCCATTTTTATGCTAGCCTTGGCCTGTTGAAGGTAAAAAAATATTGGAATGACCGCAATTCAATAATAAAATACACACACACAGAGTAATAGAGTAGACACGAGAATTTACGTGGTTCAAGAAATTCTCTACGTCCACGGAGCTACTGCAATATTTTCACTATGGGAAATATATACTGTGTTTTCAAACACTCTCCCCGCTCACAACATCACAACTCAAATATGCTTACTTGAGCTTACTCTCTTTCTCACTCTATTTTCTCTCTACTCTCTCTTTCTTGGATTTTTGGATGATGAATGAATGTAATGAAGCATCCTTATATAGACTTCATTGGTAGGTGAAATTAGGCAAGAATTAGGCAAGAGTTAGGCAATCTCCAATTTTAGTCAAAAATGGTTGGTGATTCTTGCCTAATGTTAGGCAATTCCAACAATCTCCCACTTGAAGACTGATTTTAATCTGTCTTCACACCTTAATTTCTGCAGCAGCTCTTTCTGGTCTTGTTATTCTTGAAGACCCACTGAAGTTGCACACAACTCCAGTTTCTCTATCGTGACCGGTTTGGTCAGCATATCAGCTGGATTCTTGCTACCTTCTATCTTTACAAGATTCAAAACTTCATCCTCTAATAATGACCGGATGAAGTGGTAGCGTAGACCAATATGCTTGGTCCTAGAATGAAAGGCTGAATTCCTCGCCAAGTGTATTGCACTTTGACTATCACTGTGCAACACATTCATTCCCTGATTGAATCCCAACTCAGCTACTATACCCTGTAGCTATATCATTTCTTTACTGGCTTCTATCACAGCCACATACTCAGCTTCTGTTGTGGACAATGTCAGAATCTTCTGTAATTGTGAGACCCAGCTAACAGCTGTACCGCCTAGTGTAAATACATATCTAGTAGTGCTCCTTCTGTGATCTATTTCACCAGCGAAGTCTGCATCTACATAACCCTGTAGCTTCAGATCACTTTTTCTGAATGTTAAGCACTTCTCTGTGGTGCCCTGTAGATATCTCAATATCCACTTCACTGCTTCCCAGTGTTGCTTGCCTGGGTTAGACATATATCTGCTCACAGCTCCCACTGCATGGGTAATGTCTGGTCTCGTACAGACCATGGCATACATAAAACTTCTAATGGACGAAGCGTATGGAACCTTTTTCATGAAGTCATTCTCTTCGTCCGTCATTGGACTTTGTTCCTTGGACAATCTAAAGTGATTAGCTAGTGGTGTTTTAACTGGTTTGACTTTATTCATGCCAAACTTGTCTAACACTTTCCTGATGTAATCTACCTGTGAAAGTTGCAGAGTTCCCCTCTGCTCATCTCTGCTAATCTTCATTCCAAGTATTTGCTTTGCTGTACCTAGGTCCTTCATCTCAAACTCACTAGACAACTGCTTCTTCAACTTGTTAAGCTCATTCAAGTCAGCTCCAACTACTAACATGTCATCGACATATAGCAATAGAATAATGTAGCTGGAATTTATCTTCTTGAAGTAGCAGCAATGGTCAGCATTGCATTTCATGTAGCCATGTCTTTGCATGAAGCTATCGAATTTCTTGTACCACTGCCTCGGAGCCTGTTTCAATCCATATAAACTCTTTTTCAACCTACACATCATATCCTCTCTGCCTGATACTACAAACCCTTCTGGTTGCTGTATGTAAATCTCTTCTTCCAAATCTCCGTGGAGGAAAGCGGTCTTAACATCTAATTGCTCAAGATGTAGACCTTCTGCTGCTACAATGCTCAGTATTAACCGAATCGTGGTTAGTTTGACAACTGGAGAGAATATTTCTGTGTAGTCAATGCCTTCCTTTTGCTGAAAGCCCTTAACCACTAATCTAGCCTTGTATCTTTTTGAGCCATCATGTTCCAGTTTGATACGGTACACCCATTTATTTTGTAGGGCTTTCTTACCCAATGGTAATTTGGCTAGCTCCCAAGTCTGGTTCTTGACAAGGGAATTCATTTCCTCTCCCATAGCAAGCTCTCACTGGCTTGCATCCTTCACCTGACATGCCTCATCATAGCATTCGGGTTCTCCAGCATCTGTCAGTAACAGATAATTCAGGTTCCTCCTGTTTGGTACATGGGGGCGAGTAGTTCTTCTTAAAGGAACTTAAGGATCAGTTAATCCTTGACTATCGGTTGATCTTTTAGGAGCGGTAGAGCTCTGAGGATCATTAGAACTCTATGTGGGTATTGGCTCATCCACCTTTTGTGTAAAATCTTCATCTACTGGCGTTTTACCCTTTGTGTCAACTACACTACCGGGCACATCTTCTGGCCCAAAATAGTCTGGTTCTTTCGGCTTACTTACTGTTGTTTTTCTGTCCTTATACATCACCTTCTTGTTGAATACTATATCACGACTTCTGATGATCTTATGATTTCGCTTTCATCCCAGAATGAGCCGATTCTCCATCGTGCCATATCCAACGAATGTACACTTGAGTGACTTGGCATCTAGCTTGCCCTTACGGCCACCATCAAGTATATAGGACACATGTACCGAAGACTTTCAAATGTGAAAGTTTCACCTCTTTTTCGTCTCCAGACTCTTCTGGAATTTTGAGTCCCAAAGGTTTTGATGGTCCTCGATTTATCAAGTATGCTGCTGTACTGACTGCACACGCCCAGAACTATTTTGATAAACCAGACTGTATTCTCATGCTTCTGGCTCTCTCAGTCAATGTTCGGTTCATGCGTTCTGCTACTCCATTTTGCTGTGGCATTCCAGGAACCGTCCTACTCATCTTAATCCCATTCTGAAAGCAAAACTTCTTGAACTTGGTGTTTTCATACTCACCACCATTGTCTGAATGCAGCTTCTTGACTTTCAATCTTGTCTCAGTCTCAACCATGGCCTTCCAGTTCTTGAACGTATCAAACACTTCAGACTTGTGTTTGAGGAAGTAGACCCAAACCTTTCTAGAATGGTCATTAATAAAAGTGACAAAATATTGTCTGCCACTAATTGAAGTGACTGAAGCTGGACCCCATACGTCTGTATGCACTAACTCCAGCTTTTGTTTTACCGGTTCTCTACTGGTCTTCACAAAACTCACTCTACGTTGCTTACTGAGAACGCAGTTTTCACAGAAATCAATTTCTGTTGACTTTAACTCTGGCAATTTTCCTTGGGAGAGTAGATACTTCATCCCCTGACTGCTTATGTGGCCAAACCTCTGATGCCACAGATTCAGATCTTCTTTTCCTTCAGCAATTGCTAAGGAACCGTATGCCCCAACGGTAGTGTAGAGAGATCCATCTTTGTTGCCACGAGCAATGGTCATTGCACCTTTTGATATCTTCCACCTATCTCCGGTGAAAGTGGTCACATAACCATTTGAAGCCAACTGCCCTATAGAAATCAGGTTTTTCTTCAGACATGGAATGTGTCTCACATTCTCCAATTTCCAAACTAAACCGTTCAACTTGATTTTCACATCTCCCTTCCCTGTGATATCACACGCCTGATCATCACCAAGGTAAACCTTGCCTAGGTTGCTGGAGACATAGTTCTTGAATAATTTTCTGTCTGAAGTGGCATGGAATGACGCCCCTGAATCCAAAATCCATGACTCTGTTTTGCTCTCCATTGCACAGATAAGACAATCATCAGATTCTCTTGAAACTAAATTGACACTGCTCCTGCTTTCGTCTTTCTTTGAAGACTTGCATGCATTAGAATAATGGCCCGTCTTCCCACAATTCCAGCACTCAATATCCTTTTTGCTCTTCTGCTGATTTTAAGTGTTGTTTTGATGATTTTTGGATTTTGATCTACCATGCCTAGGCTTCCCTCTGCTTTTATTTCTGCCCCTGCTCTCCATATTCAATGTTGATGCCGAAGTGGAAGGACCTTCTTCCTTCCTTCTGATTTCTTCTGTCATGATCATATCTACGACTTCTGAGAATACCATTTTATTTTTCCCAAAAGAAGCACCGATTGATCATGACAAGTAGATCGCCAACTTTCTCTCGGCAACGTTCAAGAATGACACGGCTTCAATTTCATTGGTGAAAGTCATTTCCACCGATTTCTGCTTAATCCTTAATCTCATTGAAGGAGTTCATGTGTTCTCTGAAATTGCTATTTTCTGACATCTTCAGATTAAACAGCTTTTTAATTAAGAACACCTTATGGGCTGCAGAGGGTTGCTCATACATATTGGAGAGAGCCTTGATAAGATTTGTTGTTGTGTCTTGATCTTTTATGTTGAAAGCGACTGATCTCGTTAAACTGAGACGAACCGCGCCCAGGGCCTTGCGGTTAAGCACCTTCCATTCCTCGTCCTTCATAGTCACTAATTTCTCTGCTAGTGACAAGTACAAGTCTTTCTGGTACAGATAATCTTCCATCTGCATTTTCCAGAAACTGAAATTCGTACCATCGAATTTCTCAATCTTGTATGAATCTTTTTCGGATGTCATTGCTCCCACTTGAATCTTACTAATTCACCACCTGTGAATAGTGCTGTATACGTGAATAGTTCCACCATATACTAGAATAGTATTTGTAGTTATAAACAGTATACCAGGAAAATTCTCAAGAAAGAAAGGTGGGTCACAAAGGACACGCTTAAATACCAAGTCTTTCCTAGACAGAATCTTTTCCTAGACATGCACTTTCACACTACCTACACTTATTTCCAGAACCGGCACCTTGACTAATAACTCAAGGACAAATCTTTTCTGATGTGGAAGATCAGACGCTGCCGCAACCACAGAGCATACTAAGATTTTTCAAGAGAATATTGCCCTAATAACCAGGCTCTGATACCAATTGTTGGAGGTAAAAAAAATACTGGAATAACCGCAATTCAACAATAAAAGACACACACACAGAGTAATAGAGTAGACACAAGAATTTACGTGGTTCGAGAAATTTCCTACGTCCACGGAGCTACTGCAATATTTTCACTATGGGAAATATACACTATGTTTACAAATACTCTCCCCGCTCACAACATCACAACTCAAATATGCTTACTTGAGCTTACTCTCTTTCTCACTCTATTTTCTCTCTACTCTCTCTTTCTTGGATTTTTGGATGATGAATGAATGTAATGAAGCATCCTTATATAGACTTCATTGGTAGGTGAAATTAGGCAAGAATTAGGCAAGAGTTAGGCAATCTCCAATTTTAGTTAAAAAAGGTTGGTGATTCTTGCCTAATGTTAGGCAATTCCAACATGGCCTGATCCCATTCTTATTTTACAGGATGACTTGTCTTTCTATAATAACACCTACAACTAACTTGAATATTCTACTACTATTAGGTTCTAAATTACAAGAAATTGTTGAGTGAACATTTTGTGTCACGTGTTCTTGCGAACATATAATTTCCCTTGTGTACACGATGAGTACATTACTTCTAAAAATTGATAGATAATTGGTTAATGTAATGTAAGTCATACATAACACATAAGTTAGTATAAGAATCATGTAGCAGTTTGTCTTTTATGTATGTACACCATTATTTTTAGGATTGCAGTCATCTAGTATATAGACGAGTTTGCACTCTGTACATACAGCATTATTCGGAAAGGAATTTTGATGCCACCTTAATTTTCTTTTAACAAAATATAGAGAAAATGAAAATGAAAATTTTGAAAGAAAAGTTTTGTCAACTTTATTTTATCTTAATCTTCGTAAATGATCTATTATAATTTTCTTTACGATATATATCAGTATTCAGTCAGAATTACATTGAAATACGATATCTACCCAAGTGTCATATCTGAGTGTATAAATTTCATTTTTTTTTAAAAATTTCTCAACCACTAACTAGATTGATTTTAACACTCAAACAAAAGGTCATCCTTCAAAGATAAAAGAAAGGGATGGCTCACCAATAGTACATGAGCATCACAAGTTAAGGTAAGAGTTGGTAAAAGACAAGAAAACGGAGGGTAATGACTAATGAGGTCACACCCGGAAACGATGACACTATGAAGGTAAAAGCTGGAGTGAGATCAACCATAGCTGAACTGCTGAAGTGAAGCCAGAGTGGGAGAGCTATATCCAATACCAGTATACATCAATGTCTGTTCAGAACAGCTAGCACAAGGACACCCAAATGATCAAATTTCCATATAATCCACGTACCATCAGATTCAAATTAAAAATGGAAAATTAACCATTTATGTTGTGCTAACATTTAACATACCTCACCAAGATAAGAAGAAATATTCTGCAGACAATTGAGCTTGTGATTGGGGGAGAAGCTCTCTTTCTGTGATGTCAAAGTGGCAAAGCATAAGAAAAAAGGGTCTCAACTCAAATACCACATATTGTAAAAGAAAGTTAGCTGCTGATGCAAGGGGAAAAAAACCTGCGATAGATGAAGGTAGATGATAGAAGGAAACATAGGGCCATGGCGTTTGAATACACAATGAAAACAAAGTTACTCATCCGTTTGGTGGTGGCTGCTTTGATTATAGTGTTCAAACCCACTTGCACTGGACTCCTACCATTAGTGTTGTGCCTGTGGTGCTAGGAACCCAGTAAGGAGTTTGGTGTTGAACGTGGTTTGGTTTGATAAAACTGTTGCTCATTACCTACTGAATAAGCCTACCTACACTTCCTCACACATTACTTTACATCATTTCCATTAATTAAATATTAAACTTATTTAATAAATAATTTATCTATCTTCAGCTACTTATAAATTCATAAATTCATAAGAGTTTGTCAATAAACATCCTACCTTCCCTTTTTCTCTATCTCCCTTTGTTCTGACCCTTCTTAAGTGAATGTTAGAGAGGGAGGTTACCGTACACTTTCTCTTAGGGGTGTCTAGCGAATCGGGTTGACCCACGAATTCGCAGGTTTCGACTCAACTCAACTCATAAAATACAGATTGGATTGGATTCGCGAGTTGGGTCGGATTGAAAAATGTTTAATTTACAATGTGTGGGTCGGGTAACGGGTTAGAACACTTCCAATCTGCACAATCCAACCCATCCACGACCCTTTTTTTTTGTAAAATTAGTTTCCACTCACCTCTAATTTATAACACTCACTTCTATTATTAAATTTTTAAAAGTTTTTTATGGTGCTACTCTTATTTTTTCTAGATCATTGCATGTTATTTCAAATACTTTCTTCCATAAATTGTGTGACATCAATAAGTTTATGAAGAAGTGGATTGGATGGAATGATCCAATTTTGAAAGAGATGACCATTTTTATGAAAATGAAGTTAAATAAATATTGAGATGACATTGATGGTCCTCTAAATTACTTATTGTTTGTGACTATTGTCCTTGATCCAAAGATATAAAATGGATTATGTTGAGTTTTGCTTGGAAAAGATGTATGGTTTAGAATTGAGTGTGAAAATTATGAAGAGATTGGATAATGTTATGAGGATATTGTTTGAACATTATCAACAAATGCATCATATTCCTCTTGATGCTAGTGATTCTAGTTGCATGTCATCTGATGTTCCTTCCTCTACACATGATGATGATATTGAATATAATAATGATAGTTATAAATCCGAGTTTAGATTGAAAGTGAAGAAAAAACATGCGATAAAAAAATGAGCTTGAGAGGTACAAGGAGGATGATGTGGAGGATGATGATGGCTTTCATATTCTTACATGGTGGAGAGAAAAGACCAAGAAGTATCATGTTCTTTCATTCATTGCTAAGGATATCTTAACAATTTCTGTTTTTACAGTTTCATTTGAGTCAGCATTTAGTATTGGAGGGCAAGTTCTTGACCTTTTTTTTAGTTCTTTGCAACCTACCACTATTGAGACATTGATTTGTGCTCAAAATTAGTTAAGGACTCCTAAGAAAACCATGGATTTATCATTTACAAGTTCAAATGGATGATATTGAGAAGCTTGAAACTGATAGTGTGTTATATAGAACTCATTCAATTTGTTTAGTGAATTATTAATTGTCTATTACTATTTGTTAATACTTTTTTGGTATGTTAGATATGTCAGCTGTTAGAGAAGAAATTGTGAGTCTTAAACATTGATTCTTTTAGCTATTTGTGATTTAATGATTTGCTTTCTAATTCTTATGAACTTATTATTTTATTATTGAGTTTAAATTTGTATGTAATTTGACAATTGTCTTGTTGATTGTGCAGACCAAGGAGGAAAGGAGGGCACGCTGTCATGCAGAGTTCTATGAGATGTTCATGAATCCTAAATACCCATGGTGGTATTTTAGGATGTTTTCTCCTCATTTTTTTGTTGTTCCAATCAAGTTTAAGTGTAGACATTGTGATGTTACTCTCAAAGTGAATAAAAATAATAAGTTTATAAAACTCTCGATGCATCTAATTGATCATTGTGTTAAAAAATCAATGGATCGTTTAGATGATAAATAGTATATGGATAAAATAGATAGTGAAGTCAATGATTATATTGTCCATAATGCATATGACATGCGTGATGACACTGACTTTGATTGGTTAAACTAATTTGTTGTTTAAGTTATGACTAGCTTTGTTTAATTTATTTAAGACTTAATAAAACTTGTTAGTTGTTAAATTGTTATGCACTTATTGACTTATTTTGATATTGAGACTTATGATGTTAATTTGTTAGATTTTATATTTTAAATTTTTTTAAATTTTTTTTAAATGTCAGATCCACGAGTTTGACCCAACCCAACCCACTATTGAGCAGGTCGGGTTGTGTCGGGTCGAGTGAAGAAAATCTCTTGGTCGGGTCTATAAAAAAATCTCTTACATGAGCCGGGTCCAAAAATGACGCTGAACCCACCCAACCCAACCCATTGATACCCCTATTTTCTCTAATAGCAACCTCAACTTCTATTTTTCTTTCGCTTTCGTATATTTTTTTAATAATGTATTTAGATTTGATAGATTTTGAATTTAGTTGTTTAAATATGCTTTTTTTCATGATAGGTTTTGTGATTTTATTATCTTTTTAATGTGTGTTTTTATTTTCAATTTTTAAGATATTTTTTGTCAACCTCTTTATAGTTAGTCGTATTATAATGACTTGGTAGATAGATAAGTGTTTCATATCTATTTTAGAATGAAATATAATATATTTTTTAAATTATAACATTTTTTGTTAATTTTTGTTATAAAAGATGTTTAAATATTTTTTCAGGTAAGAAGTAGATTGTATTTATTTTTTTCTCTTTTTAAATTTAATGTATTTTTTTCTAAATTTATTTAATATATGTTTAACGATAGACTTTTCATCATAATAATTTTTTTTCAAATAAAAAATTATAAATTTATAATTCACATATTTAGGAAGCTTCTGCTGTCGTACTCGTTTGCCTCCATTTCCAATGTCGCACTCACTTTTTAAATAAAATTACTAGTGGCTTTTACGGTATACCTTATAGAAAAAGGTGCACCCTTTAAAAAAGCTGCCATCATAATTTATCACACTTTAAAATACAATTTATTAGGAAATTTATCTCTGAGTGTATATTTAGAATAGTTATAAAAATTTGGTTATTTTAATAATTAATTATTATATAATTTTTTTATAATTGATTATAATTAATTTAATTTTATATTTAAATATATTAGTTGATAAGTAATTTTAAATTAATTTATTTTATTTTGATAATATAAAAAATTTTTTATATATTAAATTATTAAAATAAATATAAAATAATTAAAAAATTATTTAATTAATAAAAATAATATTTATATATCAAATTATAAAAAATAATTTATGAGTTAAAATTAAATTTAAGTTTTAACATTATGAAAAAAAATTATATTATATTAAATTTTGTATAAAAATTAAAATTAATTTTATCAAATATATTATAACAATGTTAAAAAAGTTTTTTTAAAAAAAATTAAAAAATAATCAAAATTAAACCAACTAAGCCCTTAGTCCTATAATTAATGTAATTTCCATTTTTGTCCTGAAGCAAATTATGAGGAAACGAAGCATGGTGCACTCGAGCTTGTTGCTTTGCTAGCGGTAAAAAACTCAGACGGTTCTTTCTTTCAGCATTGAATCTTTAATTAAATTGATTTGCTTGGAGTCCAATTGGCTCAAGAATAGTTGAATCAGTTGCAACGACTTCACTCTTGGGCCACCACATACATTTTTCACAACAAGTGTAATTTATCGTCCATTAATATTAGTATCATATCATTTATTTCAATATTTTAAATATAATTTATATATTTATTAAATTATTTTATTTAATATCAATTAATTTTAAATTAAAATAAAAACCACAAGGGTTTGGGCTGAAAGGTTCTGTTATTGTCAAGGTGCCACAATACGTACCCTCAGCCATTGCAGGCGAAACTCCAAGGCTTTCACCGTCATCAATCTCTACCATCAATCTCATTTTCTCGTTTTCCAACTGCAGAAAATTTAAGGACCACCGATGCCCCCAACTCAGGGGTATACCTTAAACACAGCCGGAATTACTAATGTACTTATGCATTGGGTGCACCTTAAACAAGTTATGTGTTTAAATGGTTTGATGGGGGGACTGTTTTGATGGAGTTTGTAGGAGAAGGAAAATAAATGGTGATTCTCATTTTCAAATTAAGATAATTATAAAATATTTGTAAAAATAAATAAGGAATGATTTGAAAAAGTTACATAAATTTTTTATTTTATTCATCTTATTTTTAAAAAAAAATAAATAAATAAATAATGTTACACTGTTAACAAAAAATAATCAAAACTTTGACAAAATATAAAGATGGTTGTTGAATAGAATAAAATAGTATGAATCATTTACTCATTCAAGAATTAACAAACAAATTATATCATTTTATCAAAAAAAATTCTGACAAAATCTAGCTCATCAAGCATTTTTCTTCCCAAATATGATGAATGTTTATTTAAAACTAAAATTATCCTTTTCTTATTTTCACCTCCAAACTCTTCTATCCAAACAACCCTATCTATCTATACTATAATTTCTCTTCTAAGTATTGCTTACATGCTAGTATACATGATTGATTTATTAAAAAAAAGTATGGATAATTTTAAATCTTCTTAATTAATCTTTTAATAAGTTTTATTGATTTATTAGTCGTTGTTTATGATGCAGTCCATATGAATTGTGTCCACATAGCTGACGCAATTACACGTGCCTCAATTCATGTGATTAAAAAAAAAGTTATCACATGACAATAATTAATTGTAGAAAAATTCTTACTTAAATCTTGAATATTCAAGTTAAGTGTATCAGGTTAATCAAAACTTAATATTTTTATGAAATTTTATGAAATTAATTATGTGACACAAAGATCCATAAAAATATTAAATCTTGATTAGTCTGATATACTTATTTGAATACTCAAAATTTAAATAAGAATTTCTCCTAATTATATTCTATGCTAATCTGCTATTCCATACAAAATGGAGCAATATTATCTACACATCCATGCTTTTGTTCAGAAAACAGTGGGGCTGCAGAAGATGAGGCAAATTTGTAGGTCTTAGTCTTCTCATTTGCCATATTTTACTCTTGAGCCTACGCCCACATCACAGCATAAAACCCAATAGCTATTGTAGCAGCACCAATCATGCTGCACCAAAAATGTAAACCCAATGTTAAACAGGAGTCCTGGATTTCAGCATTTAAATTATTTTTACAAATTTGCTATGTTATTCGGAGGTATGTACCTTCCAAGATAAAGATTGTCTCCCAGGAGTATTACCCCCATGCCAAGTAACCATTCTTAAAGGGTTGAACATAGCTACATAAGCTGGCCCCTTCTTACAACATGTCCGTGTGCATACAACACTTGCTCATTGATATCACAAAAATTGCCTACAAATGAACCACCAGTCCACCACATAACTAAAACTAATATATTTTAAAAGGGATTAAAGGTGGTAAAGGGAGATTTTTTGTGTTTGTGACCATTTATGTTATTTTTAACTAATTTATCATTTAAAATTAGCGATTATACACAATTATACTTATATCATCTTTATATATATTTACAAAAAATTAAAAAAATTAATTTTTTATATAAATAAATTTAGAAAGTTCTATTTTTTTTCTTTCTTTAATTTTATGTAAATATATATAAAAATAACATAATACAATTGTGTGTAATCAAGAATCTCTCCATTCATCACTTCCTTTAACGCTCTCCTTTACTTTGTCGGAACATTCTCCCTTCCATAAACCTCCATTTTTATGCTTCTTGGCGAGCCCAGCAACGAAGGCTGCTGTGTCTTCCAGACCACACCGCCACCAGGCGATCACTTCCTTTGGCGCCTAACGTCACGCACCACCGGAACCACCACTGCTCCCAAACCGGCCCCGCACCCTCAGCCCATCCAGCTGGCGATAGACCTCGCCAACAACCACCCTCCGCCCAGCAAACAAGGCGCCGCACACCAATGCCCATTTTATAATTCTAACCAGATACTACAAGTAAAAGTCATAATCAAAACCATTATGAAATTGCCACATTGAGTTTGCTAGATTACGAAACTCTTAATAGGTAGTATTATTAAGTACTTGTTTCTTAAAATGGGACAAAATTTTATCCAAACACACCATTATCCAGACAATCTCTTCATTTGATGCCAAAATAGGATTACCTCAATTCGAAAACTCTCTGTTCTATATACACGACGCAGCTTCAATGTCGTCTGATCTCGCAAGAAGCCAATGCTGCTTCGGTCGATCGATCGGCTTCCCTGCGGTTACGCACAGTGGCGACGCCGGTCCTCCGAGTCTCAGACGGTGGCCTTGCAATTAGGTGGAGGCCAAGTTATTCGTGTTGATAAATCTTGGACTTAATCTATTGATAATATGGAATGTTTTATTCATAACTGTTAGATCTTATTTTCAATCTAACGGACATAATAAATTCTTTTGTTAGACCAGCCTTTGATCAATTTTTTACCCCATCCAACAGGTCATATTCAAAGAACATTCATGTTCCCTGATGACCAGGGAGCATGATTGACAAAATCGTAACTAACAGCATAGGTTATCAGGAAACATGATAGACAAAACCGTAACTAACAGCATAATAGAGGAAGAGGACTCTACTGATCTACTTTATGTTTATGCGCGAGCAGCGTGGCCTCAAATTTTTTTTATTGAATTGAATAATAATGGTGCACATTCAGTAAAAATTAAAATTTAACAGAATTCATTGAAAACTTAATAAAATTTAAAGTTATCTGCTAAATAAGTTAAAATGATAGAAATTATTTATTAATTCAAAAGCCAATGATAAACCCAATTTTATTGTAATAAAAATTTTGAAATTTTTTTTTATGGTTTTTAATATTTTTTCTATTACATCCGGATTATTTATTTCATCTACCACCGCTAGTGGAGTTCAAAGATTTCAACATTGACAAGTGTCCTCCTATCACTGAATCGCTTTCTACATTTGTCTGACAACTATGCATGTGAAACTTCTTGAAAGAGAAGATAAAACGTATAAGGAAACTTTCACTAAAAGATTTATTAAAACTGCCCAAAACTGGCATTTGTGCATAATTAAGAATAAAGCATGTCAATTTTTTTTTAGTATATTGCAATTGTTCACATAATTTTAGTTTAGAGATGGTGGTTAGATAAAAATTTATGATGGACCATCCTTTTGTCCTAATTTTTTTTCTACCAAAAAAAATCTTTTAAAAAAGACATAATCCACAAATCTTACATAACTTTGTTTTTTCAGTATTGCCTTAGTTAAATAATAAATAATACCTTAATTTGTATAATTAACATTAATCTTTTGCTTTAATTGTCGTAGGGCATTAGTTGAATTAACATACATGTCGTTTGGTTGATCTTCAAGTTAAGAAATTACAAGACATGATATGACATCTTGACTCAAAAACACAATTACATGAGACATTAGAAACTATGAAACATTCTCAAAATCCAAATTTGCTTCGGATTCCCGATTTATTTTGCCCCACTTCAGAGGATCAGGTAGTTATCAAATCGCGTAAAACAATTCCATCGTTGCTTTCTTGCATTGATTCGTTTCTCTCTTTTTTTTTTGACAAAATATTATAATCTATAATATGGATTGCCTAATTTTCTTGTCAATTTCTTTGGATTGCCTCCAATTATAATCTATTTATAATTATAAAATATAATTTTTAAAGCACACATTATGGAATGGTCACATCAACTATTTTTATTCTTCTAAAATTGCAATGTCAATTATATTCAACTCAACCCACATCAGCATGTTTGCAGTATTATGAGCTCTCTTTTTTTTTTTTTAAATAACAAAAGTTCAAGACTAAAAAAAAATTCAAATTAGAGAAGAGTAAGAACTTACAATATCTAAGAGAATAATATAGGAAAATATAAAAACACAAAGAACAACAAAAGCTATAACAAAACAGGATCACATCCATAAAAAAATTACTTTTCTTCATGATTGACATTTAAATTAATAATCTGCTGACTTATTAAACCAGAACCTTTCCATCTTCTCACTTCCTGCAGATTAGATACCAAAACCTCTGGAGAGAAAAGAAAATCAGAACACCAACCCCTTAACAAGAACATAGATCTGCTCTCAAGATGTTTCAACATTATCAAACACTAATTTGTTCCTAGATTGTCAAATAGTTCATATTACAACAAAAAAAGACACTATTATGAGCTCTTTCTTGAGCTTCTTTTAAGTTTTAAGCACTCTTTTTCAATGTCTCTACCTCCCAATGTTCAAGTTCATTGATTTTAAAATTAGGGGCAAATTACTCGTAACTCTCTTATACTTTTGCTTAACTAACCCCCTCAAGTTCTTTTTTTTCTTTTCAAATATCACTTAATCTTCTTCAACTTTAGCTCATGAAAAAAATCATTAAGTATCCTATTATTTTAATTGGAGAAATACATGCACAACACCTGCCCATCTTCTCTACATGTCCCAACCCCAATTTTCCTACCCCAAAATTAGATCACAGCCTACCTACAACCTCTCCTATTTCCTTCTCTTCCAAATTTCCAATGACTACAATTCTATTTCTATGAACACACTAGTATGCAAAGGAAACTCTTCCAACCTCTTCATAATGAAGCGTCAAAATCCTCCATAACTTCAATAAGTTATTGATAGATTTTGAAGTTATGAAGGGTCTGGATATTGCATGATGAGGAGATTGGAGGAACTTCCTTTCGTGTACTAGTGTGTTCAAAAGAGACAGAACTAAGGCCATTAGAAATTTAGAAGAGAATGAAATGAGAAAGGTTGCATGTTGTGCTCTATTTTTAGGATACAAGAGTTGGGACAAATAAAGTAAATGGTTAGGTGTTATGCATGTATTTCTTAAAAACTTAAAGGAGTGTTGGGTTTATTTTCTTTTTTTATTTTTAGTTGATATATTTTTACTAATAACTATGAAAACACTTTATTTTTACTCTATTTTTTTTTATTTTTTAACTTTTGTGAAATAAATAGTGAAAAGAAAAGAAACCAAATATCATCTAGCGTTTTCAATGTGAACCAAAATTGAGGAGAGTTACCTGTGTTTGGATATTTTTTCATTAATGGAACGGAACGGAATAGGTGGAGATGGAGCAGAAAGGAAAGGAAAGAAATGGAACATAGTTTTCATTCTCTTTGTTTTGAAGTTTCATTAACGGAACTTCATTATCTATGTGTTCCTCCCATTTTACCTCAATTTTGGGAGAACAAAAGTTGAACATTTGAGGAGAATATGGGAGAAATGATTCCTTATGTATTCCGTTCCCTTCCCATGTATTTTAAAATTCTCAAATAAAGGAAGTTATTTTCGTTCCCCTCATTTCCTTTCTGTTCCCCTCATTACCTATCATCTAAACATAATGTTAGGTGATAAAAAAAAAACGAGGGCAGTTAGTTGAAAAAAAAGAACGAAAAGTATAAGGAGTTAATATTAAACACGCAGTCACGATCATTAACAAATTCTTCTAATTCTCATACCATTTTATCGTCCCTCCCAATTCTCTCATCTCTTCTCCAATTCTCCTCATTCGACTATTTCTTCTTTTGCTTTATCAACACCAAAATATTAGGTGAGTTCACATCTTTGTTTTTTTTTTCAATTGTTGACAAATTTTGAAATTTCAAAAATAAAAATATATAGAGCTTAACTATGCAACTATTTAGACATCCGCACATGTCTATAACTAATAATTAGTAAAAATTCCATGCATTGAATGAATTTTTTTTGTTAAATTCAGAAATTTAAAAAGGTATAGAATAAAAAAGGAGAATTTAAATTTGATTATGTATAATAATTAAATTAAAAGAGAATTTAAATTTAAAATTAAAAAAATTAAGAATGATATGGGTCATTTTTTAAGAGAGAGAAAGAGAATACAGTAAAAAAAATTATATCACTCTCAAATAAATGCACTCTAATTTAATATATAAAAGTAAATTATATAGGGTGGATTATTATGTTGTATATCGTACCCAAAAAAAATTATTAGGTTGTAAAGATCATTTAAAATTCCTTTTGGCCGGGTGTTCCGCCACGTAGCATTATTAGAAGGGGAATACGGGCCTGGGTCGTCTACCGGCTTATATAACCTGATTTTTGACGGGTTAAGTTTTTATACTCCTAACAGTATACAACTAAATTAAATAGTGACCCAAGACTGTATAATCCATTAGTTAAATGGACCAACCCTAGCTAACACACAAGTCAGCCCGTTATCCAACCAACAAAATTGAATATTTGAGTTTGAGATTGATTCTTATATTTTGAGATTGGAAAATAATAATCTTTCATCATTTTTTTCTTATATTATTTTTATATTATTTTTATATTATTTTTTAATAATTGTTATTAAGTGAAAAAAATTATTAAAATATGAATGTTGATCTCAATGATATAAGAAGTAGTATAAAAAATAATGCGAGAGAAAAAATACGATAAAAAAATCGAGATTATTTGAGATTTTATGAGATTGTTGATTCAAGTTGCAGTGACTTAAATTGTTTCATATGCATGTCTATACAATCCAACCTCTTGGGGCCTAACCCCATTTCCCCTCGGTGCACAATGGAATGCAATATCTACTACAAGCAGCAGCTCCAATTATGCTGCACCGACAATTTAATGGAGTGCAACTTTGAACTTACTTTGTAATAGTAGTGACTTGAAAATGACTGAAAATTATTGGCTCCCTCCATTAGGATTCAGTAGGAATTTGTTGGCAAGTGCTAACCAAAGCAAAAAAGAAAAAACCAATGGTGCAGTTTTTTTTTTTTTAGAAAAGTGTTTCTAAAAGCACTAGCTAGTATGATATGATGGTCGGTACTTAAGGTCAAGCAAACAAAACAAAGGAGGTCATCTTTCTCGTAGTGAAGGGAAATGTTAATCATAGGGTGATGATGGTAGAGATGCACTGACCAATGAAGGTTATCAAATGCTAAGATGTCTTTAATAACACTATTGTGACTCTACATATATATAGCTTTTTTCTTTTATTCTTTCTTTTTTGGTTTGGTGCTTTAATGACTCACTGTAGTTTAGAAAAATTAAAGCATGTATTACCTGATGCTATACAAAGTTACCCATTCTCAATGTATTAATGTTTTGGAAAATATGTTTTTTACTACTAAATTTGACACCTCGTATATATATCGTATGTCGACGTGAGTATGAGTGAATAACGAGATATACCATATTTCGAGGTAAAATGGATGAACCTAATGTTAATGTGAGAGAAGCTTAATATGAATGTCAAATTCTGGTGTACAAATAAATGGGTTGTAATGTTTTTTAATCTGCAATAGTGGGGGTGCTGAAGAAGATGAGGCAGAGCTACCTGTTTTTGTTTTTTTTTTGGCCTTTAGTCATCATATCCTGTTTAGTTTGCCCCCAGGATATAGCATAAAAACAAATCTGTGATACTGTATCAGCTCCAATCACACCAAAAATTAATAGTAAATAGGAGTTGATCGAGGACTTCATCCAAATTAAGTTTCATTTATATGTTGCTCTTTAGAGGTGGATACCTTCCAGGATAAAAAGTGTCCCTGAGAAATATAAATTGCTGAAGAATGAAAACGAATCCCCTTGTGGTTATCACCTATTTCCTTCCTTCCCTTTTTCTATTTCACTGAAAAAAAGTCTGAATAATCCTCAATTATTGGTGCGCTTTCTTAATAGGTTAGGCACCATTTGCATACCAATTCAGCTATCTTCAAAGAAACATTGCTAATTATATATGTAATTTCTGTTGAGCCATTAACAATAATACGTGTAAGGATTTCTAAAGTTCTTCTTAAGAAAATTAACAGATCTTCTATGTATTCTAGGCCAGCTATTGAAACTTGAAAGGTTAAACTGTAACGATTTGGTTTAGAATGTATGCTATAATTTATTAAAAATAGATGTCCTCCTGAATGAAGAATGTAAGAACTCTAGTAATGCAACTTTTCTCGCAGTTCCATAGCAGTATATAGTTGCGTTTAGAACTTTAAATAATGTCATCCACAAAAGTAGAACATGGAAACACTTCAAAGTTTCAGATTATAACCGTAATGAGTTAAGAATAGAGATATTAATCATAAAGTATCTACCAAGATATCACCCCCAAAAAAAAAAATTCTACAAAAGAAAATCTATAATTCATTTTCACATGCTTGTTTATGTCAAGGATTTTAATTAACTTTTGTTTAATCATGCTTGAGGAATAACCCTTACGCTTGTTGTTGTGTTGTCAACATTATTGATTTCTTATATTTTTGTGCATTATAATTAGTGCACTTGCTTGTTATATAATTATTATCTTAAGACTGTCTTCCTTCAATTTTTCCCCTCTTTACTAAATATACGCTATGGCCTATTCTTTAATCCTATCTATAGAATTGAATACAAATCTTCCGTGCTTGATTGAGTAATGATTGGGGCCTAAGTGAATGATAGCATAGGGCACATTCTGTTATAATGATATGATAAAGCAAAAGTTTTGATGAGTTATAGGCACATAGATGAATATGATTTATCTCTGAAGTCTAGTTTCTTGAGGCATTCGTGTAAAAAGACTTGGTCGGCTTGTAGTTGATTGGTAACATAGCCCAATCAGATGTTTGTAAAGTTCTACTCTTCTCTCCTTGCAAGTGGTCTGCCAGATCAAAACCATGTGGTTTGACATCTAGGTTGGGTTGCTTGTGTAAAGTCAAAAGTGGGGGGGGGGGGGGGGGGGGAACTTTACTGATGTAAACATGGCTGGAAAAATGTGAACAGGTTGGTAGACTATGCCTGTCAAATATTAATTTCACAAAGTCAAGCAGAATCAGCATACAGTGGTTATGTCTTTGGGCAAGTTAGCAGGGTTGTTGGTGGCAAGATGGATACAGCAGTAAGCTGTCTCAATATCGTAATATATGGTGACAGTTAGTGGGTTCTGGATGGACTAATGGACCAGGAGAAATCTTTGATTCACATTCTCTTTTATATATTAAATATATCAAAATGGAGAACTTAATTCTGATGGAAGTTGTTAACATGAATCTTTTTTGTTTTGACAGAGTTGATCCTGTTATAGGTTGTAAGGTTGTGACTTGTGAATTATATTAATCAACATAGGTGAGTGCCGAAAAACTAGTTTTATAAGCTTCACTGCTGATTTTTTATTGTGATGCATATCGAACTTGAAGGTTACTTAGGTTAGTATAAAGATTATGGTGCATAGCCATAAATCATGTGGTAATCAATGTAGGGCAGTATTGGCTACAAACACATGGAAAGAAAGAAGAAAATAAAATTAGGACACAATTCTATTTTATCCGATGCTAACCTTGGGATATAGTCAACAATATTGATACATTATTTCAGTTATTTTCTTCTATACAGAATCCATACATCTGGATGTAGACTTTCTGATTAATTTCATGAGTTATTTTTCTTTGATAGAGAACTTTAATTTTTATGCAGTGTATGAAGTGCTATCTGATTATAAACCTTTATAAAACATGTTTTTAGGCTACCACTGATGGAGATCAGTCTAAGATGGGATATCTTCTGTATACAGTAAATATGCTTTTCCTAGAAAATGGTACCAATTATAAGTTCTAAACAATTCAGTTTAATAGATGATGAAAGAAACAGTTTCAATGCCATAGTATCACAACTATGTCGTATTGCCAGTCTTAAGCCTCGCTTGATCCAATCACTTGATGCAAATTTTATTGCAGATAAGTTTTACTCTAATAACTCTTTTGATGTGACTTACCCATGTCTCGAAGTGTTGCATCTAGAATTAAAACATATGCACTTATATAACCAGATATAGCACTACCTAGTCTTGCTAGACTTGAGTGCTTTCCTTTTATCAAGTTAACTGGACAACCTCAACCTTATCTACTTCCTATTTCAAAGTGGTCCAAACATTTTAAGGACTCGATAGGTTTCTATGGGGCACCACTTGAAGTTATCGACCTTGGTGATGGCTGTCGGTAAGCTACCATGAGAAATTATTTCCATTGTATTTTTCTATGTCCACTTGCTTTTGGGGTTTTTGTCTCAAGAAGATAGATCTTATTTCTCTTTTCTCATTTGCAATGGAAAAGCACTTATTTTGAAAATAAATAAACAAATAAATACATGGTATGCTCTCAAGTCTGTAAATGGTAAGATGTGTACACTGTTTTTTCCTTCTTAATTTAACAGAACTGTACTAATGATTCCATTTGACTTCAGGCGGATTTCAACTTTTTTTTTCCCTATTAAACTCAGATGGAGTCACTTGTACAATTGTGCATGGTTGTATTTAAGCATTGTATGGATAGCATTGATTATTCATGTTGCTTGTGTCTGAAAAACATATAAAAGGTAACTAAAACACTATTAAAATTAAGTTTAAATTGAAGAAAAAATTCAGTTATATATGTGGGTTTGCTTCATTGCATGCTAGCACAGTACATTGGTTCCCCTGTTATGTCAGCGATTAGGAAGCTATCATGAACAATCAAGCTCCAGCCAGAATCATTATTTTAAAATCACAATTTTGAAATTTTACCATATCAATTTTTTGAAGCACAATCACTTTCATGGTTTTGATATTTAGTTACAGGCTTACAGCTGTGAATGTGGTCAACCCATAGGCATTGCCCTTACCAAAGGCGAATTAGATGTAAACCAATAATCTGTTAACTAACTACATGTCAACAGAGGTGCTTTCTATTCAACTACGGTACCACTTGTGGGCCTATGTCCTAGTGAAAATGTTACTACTTTTAAAAGAGGTTTTTAGGTACTCTGAATTTTTTTTTATTTTGCATTATTAAATATATGACAAATCAATCATGACATTGACATTAAAAATATAGTTAAAGTAAAAGATAATAATAACTCACAAAATTAATGTGACACACATTTAATAGTATATAATAACAAAAATCTCTTCTTCTAGGAACATTTAAGAATTTCTCCTAAATGTTACCTCTTATTAGATGGCTTTTGAAGTTAAAATGAGCATTTGGCAATGAGCTCAATGGCCTAGTAAAACTGTGGAAGGGAAAGGTAAGTTCAGAGAGTAGGCTAGATAATTTTGCTACTTACTTGGAATAGGTAGAACACGACATATTAAAGTGGTGTGCTTGGTCCCCGTCTATCAACAGTTCCATTTTGTACTACTCGAATAGCTAGGCAATTAAGATCGCCCTGAAACGAGATTGCCAAAAAATGTGCTGTTCCTTAGCACTGTTGTTTGTCTGCCCGAAGAAAGGAAAGGAAAATAGACATGATGCCAAGTAGTGCCTGACATAAATAAGAGTAAGATCCAGTACTTCGGAATATGCCTGAGCCTTTGTAGAGATTTTGGTTATATTTCCCAATAAATCCCGGAAAGTTTATTGTGATGTAGTAACATGGAAACCATACATTTTTCCCTTTGTAACGTTTTTTGGATCACAAATTAGAAAGGCAGAAAGCGAGGCAGTGCCACAATTCATAAGTTTCTTAAACATTGGCCTATGAAAAGCAAAATGAGTCCAAGTCTTTTAGCTTTTTAGATAAAAGTTAGGATGCTGGTTGGGATAATTTCTGGTTAACATGGGAAGAATTGATAACCAATCATGGAAATGATGGGGTGGTACGGACTCTGGCGGGTAGGCAATATTGGATGATGCTGTGATTCTTTTTATATATCTCATAGAGAAGATTGATGATTAGTTGCAGTAGAATTCTTGGTGCAACAACAACACAAGCCCGAGTTTGGTGGATGGGTGCAGGGAGAAATATACTATGCAAGTTTGCATAAACTCATGTTAGATGAATCACATTATTAATTACTAAATAATTATTTATTAAAATTTATTATAATTAATAATGTAATTGTTACACTCAACTTGAATGTATGCATTAAGTTTATACAAATATTTCGATTGCAGATTTTTCCAATTGCATTATGGCACGTGACACGTGTTGATAACACCACGTGGAAGTCACATGGCAGGGGGACTTGTGAATGTGAGGTAGCGAAGATGCTTCTGTCCCTTCCCCTACTTCCCTTCCTTCTACAGGAATGGTTTGGTGACAGTCCTTTAATATAAGTACATGTTCCTCTACTCCATCACCAATTCACCACCTTTGACGTCGCTTACAGTTACAGAGGGACAGTGACTACTCAGTGCAACCCATTGGCTGCTAGTACCAAGTACGTCTCTCTCTTTTTGCTCCTTCACTGACTGCTGCATATAAAGGAAGGAAAAAAGAAAAAAGAAAAAAGAAAAGAAAAGAAAGGAATAGTACAATGTGGGACATCTTCTCTTTGATGGTGGCCTAACGTTATGTTCCCATTCCTGGATACCACGATCTATAACTATTAATTATGTTCAATTTGAACGCTATATATCTAGTGGTTCTGAAATGCCTGCAATAGTATAATTCATGTGAAAGAAAATTAAAGTAATTCATGGTAGCAATTGAAGCTTTTAGAATAAATAATTTTATTATCTAGCTCAAATTAAGTCTCTTTGATTAAATTAATGATCAAGACTTTTGATCCATATTACCATTTCCATTCTCTCAATTGAATAAACTTGAGTTTGATTTTGCTAGTTCTTCATGCTAATTGTCCTCCTATTAATTAGTGGATGATTTTGAAGGATTGCTAGAGGCATTATTTTCTCCATACATAATCTGCGGTTAAACTGATTTCCCCATCTTACAGATTTACAATAAGCTCTAATCAGCCTTGTTTTTATGTGAAATTTAAAATATTATGTTGAATAGCAAGATACTTAAGCAAGTTGCATTCCAATTTCCAATTATTGAAGAGGATGGTATTACTTTTTCTCTTTTTGTTTGTTAATTGAGCAGACAGCAGTTTTGCACAAGGTCTTTTTTTTTTCCTTGTTTTAATGTCACGGTTAGCACTTTGTTTTGAAACATTGATCGTCATCTACCAGTGCATTATAGTTCCATAGGGGCCCATTATTGGGGACATGCAAGATGTGCAATCGTCAGGGATGGAGTGGGGTCACGTCTGTTTTTGGGCCATGGCCCACCAACTTTACAGCCTAATTGGATACGCATCTGAATTGTGAAGGTACGTACCCCAACCTCATATATATAACCTAATCCCGTAGCATGTACCATGTTTTATCACGTAAATGTCGGCATCATCATCATCACCAATTTGGAACTCAAAGATTGATGGGCCTGATGCGTTTTGAGTTGATGAACGGAGAATTAACAAAATTTTCAATCAGCACTATCAGAAGAATGAGTGAGAACCCTGAAGAAATGTGCCCCCATTGTCATATATATTTAAATCTTCAGTTACATTATGGCCATACCCCCATGTGCCATCCATTCTGTAAAGGGATTTTCTTATTTATCTGCTTAAAAGGAAAACAAAATGTAAGTGCTATGGTTTGACATGAAAGGACATCATCTTAATTTGATATCCTTTTCTGTGAAGAGAATACAATTAGGTTCATTTAGAAAACAATAACGTAGCTATGATACAAATAGTCAAATACAATGATTTGAATGAATGGTATTACTTTCTCCCCACCTGTTGAAGACGGGAAAAGCAAACATTACTGGAAAATAAAATTGTAGGTTGGTTATTAGGGGGAAGATGAAAGTTATTACTTATTAAGGTTTTTTTTAGTGTTGTTTTAGATGATCTTTCAATCTTAATAGTAATGACAGTTACATGAATATACTTGTACTACAATTCTGCAAATTTTTAAAAGTAAGAGCATGAGTTTCATCATAACCTTTTTTCAATAGACCAAATTCTATGTATTTACATGGATATATGTGTAACTATCACTCTCATTTTTAATACAGAAGCACCACGTACCCTCGTAGTTAGAGAAGAAAGAAACGTAGGAACTCCGTTTACACAAAGTAAAGGGGGGGGGGGGGGGCGAAGAGGGGCACTTTATATGTGAATGATCAAATGTCTCTATCTCTTGGTACCCCACATATCTCAGTCATGTTGTCCTCAACCACAGCACTAGATGCCTATCCCATCTCTCTATCATTGTAAGTCCTTTTCAGTTCCCTGTTGGCTAAAGAAGCTATCATCATCAAGAGCTCCCTGCCAACCCCACCCCCAAGAGTTGCAATCATATCTATCTTACTTGGACTTCATCTGAGCTACTCTACATCAAATCATTAATAAAACTAATTGTTGACTTTGCTTGATATGACAAATTAAGAACTCACTCATTAGGCTAGTTTAATAGTCAATCATCTTTCATTTAGCATTAATGTGATTCTACATAACTTATTCAGCTGCTTTCCTGCTTCCAAACCTCAAACATAGATATGCTTCCACACTATGCTTCCCTAGATATATATGTTTTATGAGAAAAATAATAATTAATCAACGATCTTGCAATGCAAGACACACAACACAATTAAATTAGACAAGTCAATTATTTGAAACAAAGCTGGGTGGCAGCATATGTTTCATAGGGATGTAACAACTAAAACGAGTTTTAGTTAAAGGTTAAAATTACAGCCTAGAAGTGGACCTGACCTACTTATAATCCAACTAGTTCTGTTCTAGTTGTCCAACAAATGGGACAATGATGAGTCAGATTTATACTTACAAACATTGTGAGTGTATATAGTAGTGCTTGCTGAGGGGGTGAAAGGGACAGAGGAAATCTTTGTAAGCCTTGAAGAAAGAGGGTTTGATCAGAGAGTTGAGCATCTGCACCACATTAACATTAGATCAGGAATGACTTTTATCATCATCTAGATCACCCATTAGCTTGACAAATCCGTAGCTAGTGATCGCTACTTGTTATGTTACTGAAAGGCTTGATCAATCACTTTCTGTTTGACTAACTTAAGCAAAAAGGGTTTCCTTTTTATCAAATGGTGTTGTCACATGATGGGTTGTGGTCTGAATCCTGATTGAATGGCATAGATTGAAGGTTCATTTTGAAGTATAAACCCTCCATATTGGACATATGTGTACTATATGCACTGTTTGAGTGGCAATATATCCAAAAAGAATTCTTTATGTTTGAAATTTAAGTGAGTGAGATGAATGTGAAGAAGTTTCACGATTAAAAATTTGTAGATTAGTGACAATGTGTCTTTCATTAATTTCTCGTAAAATATTTTTGTAAAGAACTTTTATTAGTGAGGGAAATTTTTTTTCGCTATTCAATAACTCTTTTCACCTTATATTTATTTTTAAAATTTAGTAAATAATTAATTTTTTTCACAAATCTGTCGTTAATTAACGAGAGAATTGTTTGTTAAAATCTGTCGCTAAATAACAAATTTTTTACAGTATTTTACACTATAAAAAAATAAATAAAATAAAGAGTATATAAATAAAAAGATTTATACATTTAATATCTTAAGATTTTTAGTTAAAATGTAATGTGAAGTATGTGATTCCTCTCTTATTTTATTTTTGCAAACCTTCCTAGCATTCTGAGCTTCTACCTGAACACGATAATTGCAGTTTTTTTCCCTTTTATTTATTTAATAGAGAGACTCAGTTTCTACAAGGTTGAAAAGTTTAAGAAACTGATAACTGTGATAGTAACATAAGGAAGTGCCTTTGTTTTGGCTCTTGCACTTGCCTTTTTTCCTTTGGGTTGTGGATGGCTACTATAGTGGATAGGCAAAGCTTTTCTTGGCCAAGATTGTGACTTGCAATCCGATGCTTCACGTGATGCTTTGGAGGTTTTCTCTATTGAAAAAACTACCAAGTCGTAGACTTTTTGATACATTTGACCATCTTATTTCCCCCACCCCATTTTGAACTTTTGTGAATTTCTTCCACTAGTCTAATAATTATTGAAGAGTAACCTTTTTTTAAAAATAAAATAAAATAACATATCACCTACTAAGATAAAATATTATTTGTATATATCAGATTGAGATTAGAGTGAGTAATTATCACATTAAAACGCCACTACAACTATTAGGTGAAAATTATTGAAATTAGTTGTGTATGTGTGTATGTAAAAAACTAAACACATTTTTTAAAAGTAACTTATAATTATGTGTTTGCTATTAACTAGTTACTACTATTTAAGTATAGTGCGTATATATTAAAGGTTGATGTATGAATTTGTTAATTAATTTTTTGAACTATGTCTTATGATTTATATATTATATTATTATTAATATTAATAAAATTTAAAAACTAAATCGCACTCAAAAAGCAATTTTAAAACTAAATCATTGTTTAAAACTAAACCGAATAAAAACCAATATAGTTTAATTCATTTCTATATTCAACAGCTAATTAATAAACACTATCTGAGGGACGAGGTCCTAGCTATATAATCATCAATTGCAAAACGTGCACTCTTATGCATTTATATAATATGTATTCTGGTTCTGGAGTAAATGTTGAGCTATAATAATAATGTTTATAATTAATGTAAAAAAATGTTTATAATTGTATGCTTTATTTTAAGGTACCCTTCACTTTGTGAATTATGATACATTAAAAGTCGTACGTCGTGGCATCCAGCTCGACCCTTCACAATGGGGTGCTTTCCACTTCATGTCTACAGCTTTCCACCTATATTTGTTGGCTGTAACTGCAAGAAATAAAACAAAAAAAAAGGTATATATGTTCTAAGTTCTAACATTCACATCCACCTAACACCAAAATTATTGGTAGGTATAATCAGAAAAAATATACTATCTATGTTAATGGATACAGTTTAACGTGAATTCTACCCCATCAAAAATGTATCTCAACGACATGAAGTTTTTTTCCCTATTACAGGCTTATTTATAACAATTATAATTATTTTGACTAATCCTATCAATAAAAATTAATATTATTTTATTTAAGACAACATATTTGATTTTTTTTAAATATTTTATATTAGTATTTTTTTTTTTTCTTGCTTGTAATACAGAGTTAATATATATTTGATACATTCTTAATAAACAGTATTTTATATAATTATTTATCCACAAGAATTCAAAAGTTATAGATAATATGTAATATGATTATTTATACGCATTTATACTCTTATTTTACTCAAAACAATCTATCTCATATTAATTTTTATGAATTAAAAATTGATTATTAAAATATCTTAAATTTATGAACTGTAATAGTACAACTAAATTTGATATTTAATTTAAGAATATGTAAAATTGATCAATAATTAAATTTAAAAATATTGTCATAGCTAGTGTTTGTTTATTTTTGATTTCTCAGAATATCTCTTCACCCGATAGGTGAAAGACTAATCTCTTAAGATACAGTTAAGCGCCTAATTAGCGATAATATTTTTCAACGATATTATTTTCATTTCCATACACATAGATTTAGATATTGAATCCAGAATCACATGTTTAAAGAATTCGAGTCCTTTCTAGTTGGATCAACATAAGTTAGTTGTTTGTTTACTTTTCTTCTAAATATATATACTACTTGGATAAATATTTTTTTACACAAAAAGATCAATCAAATTTTAATAATTTATAACTATTTTCACTACCAAATTTTATATTTAACTCCTATGTAAATAACAATTTTTACCAGAAAAATATTGTAAATTTAATAATAAGTAGGAACTAATGTTTTTAGAAAAATGAAGTAAGTACCAATTTAAGATCCTGTCTGGCTGAAACTAATATTAATATTTATACCTTACAAGTCTATACATCTATTGCGTAACTCTTTTATCTACAGCCACCCAATCTTCTTCTCTTCTTTTTTTCTCCCTTCACTCTTTCTGAGATGATAAAGGCACCAATCTTTATATTCTGCGTTAATTTGGAACTCTTTCCACCGTATTGGTCACTACTTTAATTATATGTAAGAGAGTGCTTCTCGTCTGTTTTTGTGTGACTGAACAGTACAGAAAGGAACTCAAGGTTTTCGAAAAAATAGTAAGAAAGGTAAATTTATACGATTTAAGGGAGACAACACTTCAACCACAAAAATCAATAAGTGAAGGGCTCAAATTTGAAAAAGAGCAACGTTTTCAATGTTTTTTCCCCTTCTTTCTTTTGTAAACTTCTGTTTTCCCCCCTCTTTCTCATCATCGCTCCCTAATTACTTTAGTCTTTCCCTTGTTCTCTCTCTTTCTCTTTTCTTTCTAGTGTTTTTATTGTTTCAAGTTGAAAAAAAAATCAACAATTGAAAAACTTCGTATTTTTTTGGGTGGTATGCCTATTGTAACTGTTATACGTCAAACAAACTGTTCATCTACCATGAAAAACCAACTCATCTAATAACTGTTTCAAGATATTGATATTGAAGTTTCTCTTCTATTTATTAGTCATAATTATGCTTTTGCTTTCTCTGTAACTCATCTATATGCTTCCCCTTTCTCACACAAGACCAGCAGAATCATGACTCTTATGGGTTACGTGGTAATTTTTGAACCAAAAACCATAGTCGCATATTTTTTTCAATTCATTTTTCTCTCTCTTGAATTTACGTACTTCGTACAAAAAAGAGGGGGAAACAAAGCAAGTTGTTTTCGTTATATATCTATTCCAACTAATGTTTTTTTTTCTTAAATGGTTTTCTCACATTAATGTGAAATTAATTTTTGTTCTAAGTACTAAGATTGTCCCTATTTGCAAATGCTTTTCTTGCGTACTTGAAGCCCTCACGCACATTGCAAAGTCTCTATTACTTAATTATATTTTCCTAAAATGTGTAGTATGATTTGATGATTAATAAAGAATGGGAAGAACGGAAATAAAATATAACACTTTAATCATAACAACAAAATGAGGGGAATGAGAAAATGGATAAAGTTCCATTAGTTAATGAAACTTCCAAACAAAGAGAATAAACTATGTTCCATTCCTTTCCTTTCCTTTCCATTCCATTCCTATCTATTCCGTTCCGCCGCTAATAAAAAAACATCCAAACATAGGGTAAAATATAACTAATAACAACATATGAGAAATTAATAGAATATATTTTTATAAATAGTATTTTAATAGTTGTCAACTTTATACTTTGCTTAAAGGCATACTCTACAATACTTTGAAGTTCGTTTGCATCCTTTCACTAGATGAGTAGATGTTTAAAATTACATGTGTATAATATTATTTATATTCGATGCCTAAGTAAATCTTTTGGAGAGATGATTATATCATTTCATTCTTAACTTGAAGGGAGTTAGGATCTAGAACGGGCCGTACTCACCATAATAAAAGTCTGTGACTATTCTAACTTCTTTTTTAAAATAAAAATGCAGTGAATTTTTTCTATTTCTTTATCAGAAAATTGCTTGTGTACTTTTATGTAATTTGCAAGCATGATATCTTTCTTCTTGTTTTTAAAAATGAATAACAAAAAACTTCATTAATGGTTCAAGAATAGAACAAAGATATTAGTTTTCTTATCCTCAACCGGTTAATCCCAATCCCATTCCCATACCTTGAGAAACCACGCAGAAATGCCTTTGCAGACTTTCCTCAAAGACAAATTGAACTCAAACTCTTGAACTTAATGCTGTTAAATAATATGGTACATTTATGTTTTATTTATTTTATTTATCTTAAGGGTAATTTAATCTTTTATTTGTTACATATATATTTTTACTCTTTTTTTATTCTTGTAATATTGGCTGATTTACTTTTGTAATAGAGAACCTTAGCCACTTTTCTCTTCTCCATTGTTCTTCTCCTCTTCCTCATATGCATTGTTAATCTTTATATGATATCAGAGCAAGGATGATTCTGGCCACAACTTTTGCGGATCCAATTCGGCGACCCATTTTGTAGTGTTTTGGAACGCGACCCAGACGTCATTCCGTTCATTTCGACAGCAACCTAGGTGATTTGTTTTTGTTAGCAATTCGTTCTTCCTTTTGGGGTTCTCTTTGTTAGGGTTTTGTAGAGACTCATTTGCAGAAATTAGGGTTTTCTTTTCTCTGTTTTGTGATTGTTTGCAATGGCTGGAGAAAAGAACGATTCTCTTCAATCCATTAGTGTGCAGATGAATGAGCAAAATTATTCATATTGGAGTTATGTGTTGAAGAATTTTTTGAAAGGCAAGAGAATGTGGGGTTATGTTTCTGGAACCTCTGTTAAGCCAAAATATGTAAAAGATGGAAAATATACAACAAAGCTAGAAACCTAGGAGGTAAATAATTCGAAGATTATTACTTGGATCAACAACTCTATTTCGCAGTCTATAGGGGTTCAACTAGCAAAATATGAAATGGCCAAGGAGGTTTGGGATCATTTGAAAAAGTTGTATGTGCAGTCTAATTTTGCAAAGCAATATCAGTTGGAGATAGATATTCGAGCTCTTCAACAAAACAACATGAGCATACAGGAATTTTACTCTGCTATGAATAATCTTTGGGACTAGTTGGTTCTTACTGAATTTGCTGAGTTATAAGCCTTTAAGCCGTACATTGACCATAGAAAAGAACAGCGTCAGGTTCAATTTTTGATGGCTCTTCGAGATGATTTTGAAGGGTTTCGTGAAACAATTTTGCACCGTAATCCTCTTCCAACTGTTGATTCGGTTGTTAATGAATTGTTAGCTGAAGAGATCCGACTGAAGTCTCAATCAGAAAAAGGGAATGTAGACAAAGGAATCCTCCCCAACCCATCTGTTTTTGTTGTTCCTTCTAACAAAGGTAAATCTCATGGAAAGGTTGGTTACAATGAATGTAGTTTTTGCAAGCAGAAGGGCCATTGGAAAGCTCAATATCCAAAATTGTTGAATAAGTCGCAGCAAGCACAACAATTATCTCAATGGAGACCTCCCAGTCAGTTTAGCCAACGAAACTTCAAGCCTCCAACATCAAATGTTGCTGCAGTTGTTTCTCCATCAGCTGAGAGTACATCATTTTCTAGTCCTATAGTATCTGATCTTGCTGAGCAATTCCAGAGGTTTCTTGCCACACAATCACATGTCATGTCTGCCCAATCCAATATAGGTTTACCCTCCTCTGGCTCATCAGGTATATCTTCACCCATATGGATCATTGACTCTGGAGCCTCTCATCATATGTCATCTGATTTTAAATCATTGTGTCTTTATATCCTGCCTCATCTGTGTCAGTCATGACTGCTGATGGCACTCCTATGCCATTAGTAGGCACTAGGTCTGTTTTCACATCTCATTTGTCCATTTCAGATGTTTACTACATTCTTAATCTCACTTTGAGTCTTGTTTCTGTTAGTCAATTATGTGATTCTGGTTACTCAATTTTATTTTCTTTCACCTCTTATTTTATGCAGGATCTGCAATTCAGGAGGCTGATTGGGACAGGCCGTAGGCAGAGAGGACTTTATATTCTCGATGAACTAAGAGTTCCAGATGTTGCAGCTTCTAGTATTGACCTATCGTCTTTTCATTTGAATTCCTCGTCTTCTAGTTTTTATTTATAGCATTCTCGTCTTGGACATGTTTCTTCTTCCCGTCTGAAATACTTAACTTCTACAGGGACTTTAGGAAAGTTGTAATCTAATGATATTTTTGACTGTTGTGATTGCAAATTTGCTAAGTTTACTGCTTTGCCTTTTTCTAAAAGTATTTCAGTTTCTGTTGCATCTTTTGACTTGGTTCATTATGATGTATGGGGACCATCACCAGTTGCTACCAAAGGTAGTTCTAGATATTATGTATCGTTCATTGATGATTGCACTCGTTATTGTTGGGTTTATCTTATGAAACATTGTTCTGAATTTTTTGGCATTTATCATATGTTTCGTGCTTTTGTTAAAAATCAAAATAATGTTGTTATCAAGTGCTTTCGATGTGATCTAAGTGGTGAATATACTTCTAATAAATTCTCTGAATTACTTGCTTCTGATGAGACTTTTCACCAAATTTCGTGTACTGACACTCCTGAACAAAATGGAGTTGCTGAAAGGAAACATTGCCACATTGTTGAAATTGCTCGTTCCCTTCTTCTGTCTACCTTTGTTCCAAGTGAGTTTTTGGGGGAAGCTGTCCTCACTACAGTATATGTCATTAACAGAATTCCATTTTCTGTTACTTCAGGTTTGTCTCCCTTTGAGAAATTATATGGTTGTGTTCCTGATTACTCAGCCTTGAGAGTCTTTGGTTGTACTTGCTTTATTCTTTGTCCTCATGTAGAACGTAGTAAGTTGTCTTCTCGATCAACGATTTGTGTTTTTCTTGGTTATGGTGATGGTTAAAAGGGTTATCGTTGTTATGATCCTGCAAATCAAAAGCTTTATATCTCACGTCATGTTATGTTTTTTAAGCATATTCCCTTTTATTCCATTCCTTCTAGTCAGCATATCCTTACCAAATCTGATCTCACTCACATTGATCCTTTTCACACAGATTCTGACACCGCTCCTCTTCCTATGACCCATAACCAAAATAATTCTGATGTTGAGCTTTGCAGAATTGACACTAGTGCTTCTGCAGATCCATATGCCTCCTCTGTCCTTGCGCCTCCCCAAGAACCTTCTGTGATCGTGGATCCTCCTCCTCCTTGTTATCCTCATCGTGATCGTAAGTCCACTAAATTATCAGATTTTGTTTATTTTACTTATTCCATTTCTTTTGCTTCCTTCTTAACCTCTATTCATAATTTGTCTATTTGGTAGCAGGCTATGACAGAGGAACTTTCTACTTTGCACAAGACAGATACTTGAGACCTTGTCTCTCTTCCACCAGGAAAAACTGTAATTAATTCTCGTTGGGTATATAAGATCAAAATCAAATCTGATGAGTCTGTTGAGAGATACAAAGCTCGCTTAGTTGCTAAAGGCTTTTCTCAACAATATGGTATGGTTTATGAAGAAACTTTTGCTCCTGTTGCCAAAATGACTACTATTTGTACTCTTATTGCAGTCGCATCTATCTGCCAATGGCATATTTCTCAAATGGATGTTAAAAATGCCTTCTTGAATGGTGATATTCAAGAAGAGGTTTATATGGTTCCTCCACCAGGTGTTTCTCATAATCCAGGTGAAGTTTGTAAATTGAAGAAAGCTCTCTACGGGCTCAAACAAGTTCCCCGCGCTTGATTTGAGAAGTTCTCCATTGTGATTACATCTTTTGGCTTCCACTCTAGCCCGCATGATTTTGTTTTGTTTCTCAGGTACACTTCTCATGGCCGTATCCTGTTCTCCTTATGCGTTGATGACATGATCATTACTGGAGATGATGTTGACGGGATTGTGGAGTTGAAACTCCAATTGGCCCATCAGTTTGAGATGAAAGACTTAGGTACTCTTCGTTACTTTTTGGAGATTGAAGTTGCCTACTCTCCTAGAGGTTACCTTCTTTCTAAAGCTAAGTACATTGGCACAATTCTTGAACAAGTTCATCTCTCTGACACTAGAATAAATGATACTCCTCTTGAGCATAATGTTCGGTATACCTCTTCTGATGGTGTTCCTTTGTCAGATCTCACTTTGTATCGTACTCTTGTTGCCAGTTTAGTATATCTTACTATCACTATACCTGATATTGCTTATGCAGTGCATGTTATTAGTCAGTTTGTTGCTTCTCCTACTACAGTTCGTTGGACAATCGTTCTTCGCATTCTTCGTTATCTTCGGGGTACTCAATTTCAGAGTCTTCTCTTTCCTTCATCATCTTCCTTGGAATTACGTGCTTACTTAGATGCTGATTGGGGTGGTGACTCCACCGATCGTAAGTCTACCACAGGGTTTTGCATCTTTCTGGGAGATTTTCTCATTTCTTGGAAGAGTAAAAAGCAAGTTGTTGTCTCTCGCTCTTCTACCGAAGCTGAGTACCGTGCCATGACATCCACTACTGCCGAAATAGTTTGGTTGCGTTGGTTACTTGAGTCTATGGGTGTCACTTCCCTTGGACCCACTCCTATGCATTGTGATAATATGAGTGCTATACAAATCACTCGCAACTCAGTCTTCCATGAATGCACAAAGCATATTGAGATTGACTATCATTTCACTTGACACCACTTTCAGCATGGGACCATCACGTTACCCTTCGTATCTTCCTCCATGCAAATTGCTGACTTGTTTACAAAGTCGCATTCCACTCCACGCTTTCGTTTCTTGATTAGCAAACTCTCGATGTTTCCTATTGATGCATCGTGAGTTTGAGGGGAGATGTCAGATAATATGGTGTATTTATGTTTTATTTATTTTATTTATCTTAAGGGTAGTTTAGTCTTTTATTTGTTGCATATATATTTTTACTTTTTTTTATTCTTGTAATATTAGCTGATTTACTTTTACAATAGAGAACCCTAGTCACTTTTTTCTTCTCCTTTGTTCTTCTCCTCTTTCTCATATGCATTGTTAATCTTTATAAATACCACCAAGAAACCTTACACTCGAAATAAATAATGAACAAAAGATTTGAACCTTAATGCTAATCTTAGTTGCATCGTTCGTAACATAGGTAGCAGATATGCATATTTGGGTACGTGTGTAAGAGTCGTGTATAATTTGAGGACCAAAGCAAATATAAAAAAATTACTACATAAATAAGAAAAAAAAATTGATAGTGTTGGGAAAGTGAGAAAGTTATTATATTCATAGAATTTAAGGGAGGCAACAAATTAGTTAGTTAAGGGGGTAAGAAGTTCCATCACTTCAAGAAACACTGAAATTTAGACATAGATAGACATCACGGAAAGCCAATTAGGGTTTCCTTTAGTTACGAAGCTGAGTAACTGAGGTGTGAGGTTTATGTGTCTGGTTCTTTTAAGACAAAAAAAAAAAAAAAGCAGGGGCCGGCGGGATCTAACCCGAGCCATTAACTATAACCTATAATATGCCACCAAACATTCCAAAACAATATCTAATTATATTACACGATCTTCTCTCCCATACCAAGTTATTTTCTATAACATATATATTGTGCAATAAGTTTGAGGTGGAGGAAAGATCTTGCCTGCTTAGAAGTATGCATTACTAGATACTATGTTTCGTTGTCTGCTAATTAATAATTTATATGCTTCTAAAGACACATTATGGAAATCATACACTTTTTCGATCCTATTAATTATGTTTGTTTGGTTTTTTCTTTTTCTATCTGCCGAAGTGGTTTTTTATTTTAATATATCAAATGGGACATGGACATTGGGAAGGATGGGAGGGCAGAGATTCCACCTCCTTTAATTGGAGAAAGGGATGGGGCATCCTTTCAGTTTCAACACCTGTTCCTTGACCAAGACTCTTGTGCCATTCTTTCCTCCGATACCAAACTTCTTCAATCCCATTCCCTTCCCAAATATTAAATTGTTTTGAGATTTTTCTAAAAAGAACAAAATACCAATATATTATGTCCACTAGAGAGCATCACCACGTTCAATAAAATCCAAAGCTCATTCAATTGTTTTGTAGCCCCCAGCACTTTCTTTTTGCTTACATCACCCGTTTCAGACCCTGTCCCCAACTCTCTACTACTGCTAACTTTCTCTGCCTTAGAATCGCATCATGCATTATATATGTATAGTACAATTTAACACTAATCACATCCCCCACCCCTCCCTCTTTCTCTCTCGGAAAATACTAGTAACACATCCTTCATAGCTTACATTTTTCATATATGACAGTACATAGTAGAATTAAAGTATAGATGTGCAGAAAATGTATAGTATAGTTTTAACACTAATCACATCCCCCCTCCCTCTTTGTCTCTCGAAAAATGCTAATAGCACATCCTTCATAGTTCACATTTTTCATATTTGGGAGTATATGTTGTATTTATTAAATATAATTAAATATTAGATTAATATTAATCAATTATTCAGTATACTCTGATATATTATTAATATATCAATTATGTATCTATAGCATTATATAATTTATGGATATAGTAATTGAGTAATTAATATGAATGATCTATGATGGGCTAGGTTATTCAATAGTAAAATTCATTGAGAAGTCTCTTCTTTTAGCTAATGGGAATAGAAACTAAGCCCCATCATTGGTTTCTATAAGAGGTAACAACTTCTCTTCTAACAATTGACCCTAATCAGTAATAGGAGAAGTTTGCTCTCAATTCTCTCATCTCTCTATCATTGGTTTCTATAAGAGGACAAGTAACAATTAAGAGAAGGATCATGGATCCAACCATAACTCCAGGTTCTATTTCATCTTGATCTTGTTAGTATGAACATGCTATATTATTTATCTTAAGCATGATTAATTCTGTCTTTTAGTTATTAATTTCTAACAATTGGTATCAGAGCTTCTTAAGGTATTAATATGGCTATTTTTGAAAATTATTTTCGCACAAACTAACTCAAGAACCCTAACTTTTGAAATCTTCGAATTCGACCTCTATCTTTCAAATTGATTGAGGGTTATTGATCATATGTTATTATAAAGCTTATTTGTAAGCTTAATTGAAAGAAAGAAACCGTACAGAACCTGTTTTTTGAAGAAACCGAACCAAGAAACTCGTTTTTTAAAATTCTTACTTGATCTCCTTTTTCACTTGATGAAGCTTGAAATTGATTTGGGGCTTCTCTAGATCGGAACACAATGACCATCATACTAAAAAAAACATTGTGTTTCGTTGAGTAAAAATGGAGATCTAGCCGGGTTGGGGTCACGGGTTGCACAACCCGTTTCAGAAACCCATCCGTTTTTCAGATCTGTTTCTCCATGTTTTTTGATAGATAATTTATGAAATTGATATGGGGCTTCTAACCGCCGTGGTACGGCGACCCCTTGGCCGGAAAATCGCGGCTCAAAACCGCGTATTATGGGAGAAAAGAACGGGTCCTTTTTCGCGGGTCAAACGACCGGTTTCAGGGGAAATGGGTAAGGAAGATGACTTCGACCCGTGGCGAGTCCCGATCGCATGGCCGGCACGTGGGGCGCGTGGGCCCACTTCCCGAGGCCAATTTTTTCCAATTTTTTTACCAAAAATTTTTATTTTAATATTTTTTATTTTTGGTATTTTTTCTGGAATTTTTTGACACTGTTATATTTTTTATATTAATTATTTCCAGAATAATCAGTATTTTTCAATACTGTACTCTCGAATTATGGACTTGAAAAATTTTATGCACATTAATTACTTTACTGTAACACTTGTATGTATCATGCTCTCTCTATTAAGGTGTTGTGGTTATCGAATAAATTTTTAGGTCTTTATATGAATTAAATAAAATATATTCTTGTTTAATTTCATATGCTTTTATGAATAATATGATTTTATCATATTCTCAGTAAAGTTTTTTGTATAATTGTGATTTTACCTATCGTGAGTGCAACTATACAAAAATTTTATTTATTTTTATTATATATATATATATATATATATATGTAGCATTAATGATAATTATGCCCTATCGGTATATTATTACTAATGTGAATACTCAATTTTGACTTGGCTAAAAAAAAAAAAAAAAAAACAAAAAAAAAAAAAAAAAAAAAAAAACAAAAAATGAAGAGTAAAAGAATTTTTTTTTAGCCCCAATTGTAAGCCTACTAAAAAAAAGGGACATTGATCTCGTTTAAAAAAAAATTGAAAGGGGGCATTGCATTTAATGCCCGATGCCTGACACGTAATAAGTAAGAATGCATTAAATGCATTAAGGCAAAGCATAAGAATCAAAAAATACCATGAAGGATTAAAAAAAGAAAGAAAAGGTTCTGATAGAGGAGGAGATGGGGGGCTCAACGTAGGAAGGTTCACGTAAAGAGAAAAAAAGAGAAGAAAATGTCAGGGGAGAAATGATAAAAATGGGGGATATTTAAAAGAGAAGAGCATCAGAAAAAAGGAGGACCGCATTTTTCACTTCTATTCACCTTCAAGAACCAGAACCACCACTCCACCCTTGATGATCTCTATCAACCTTTGACCACCCAGCACTAAACCACCTTCTCTCACCTTCCTATCACCCAAAACCGAACCAGAAAACACCTTCCATTTCACCATCTTCATCACCAAAAACAGCACCTCCACCCATTCTCCACCGTGACCATCGTCTTTATCAATCCTTCATCACCATAAACTTCCAAGAAAGCACAATATCATCACAAGGAAATAGAGAGATGATGGAACAAGAAGGAGACGGGAGCCTTAACCGAGGAATAGCATTCACTTCAACTGCTCCACCTTGAACTCCACTTGGTAACATTCTTCATTTATGTCATGTAGAATCTCATTTCTCGCTAGTTATTCTCACTTGCACAGACCCCGAATCCTCTCGCACCCAACCCGAAATGAATACTACATATCCACTCAAGCCTTTCTCGAAACCCAATGTCCACTCTCCAAAAGTGAACCCATCTCCCTTTTACTACCTTCATCTTCAACTACCCACATTCGGCCTTTTCCCGACCGAAAACATCCACCAAACACAACTCCTCCCGTGAAATCTCATCCAAACAAGTTCCATCCACCTTCCATCAACCCATGCACACGTAAACAACACCTTCCTTAACCTTTCCCTCAACCGTGACCTTCAACCAATCGACCTTCGGATCGTGGAATCCTCTGCACCGACCGTCGAACCAACAACCATCATACCCACAGACCTTCGGACCTCAAACACCGGATCCATCACACCTCTCGCCGACCGTTGAACCCAAAAGGTCCCTCGTCGCACCGACCGTCGAATACCAGATCAGATCCCTTCCCAACCGACCGTGACCCCCACCATCTTCATCAACCCTTCAACCGACCGTCGAAACACAAGAAAACAGATCCTTCCCTTCACCGACCGTCGAACCCCAAGAAGCCAGATCCTTCCCTCCACCGACCGTCGAACCACAAGAAAACAAATTGTTCCCATCACCGACCGTCGAACCCCAAGAAGCCAGATCCTTCCCTTCACTGACCATCGAAACACAAGAAAACAGATTCTTCCCCTCACCGACCATCGAACCCCAAGAAGCAGATCCTTCCCTTCACCGACCGTCGAACCCCAAGAAGCCAGATCCCTTCCCAACCGACCGTGACCCCCACCATCTTCATCAACCCTTCAACCGACCGTCGAATACCAAGAAGCCAGATCCCTTCCCAACCGACTGTGACCCTCACCATCTTCATCAACCCTTCAACCGACCATCGAACCTCCAACTAGATCCTTCCCCTCTACAAACGTCACCCCCATCATCTTCATCAACCTTCAACCGATCGTCAAATCTTAAACAGGATCCCTCCCCAAACGTCCCCTGGTGTGTGCTGTCATTGTTGCCAAAGTCTCCAAACTCTTATTTCTTTAAATTGCATTGTTGATTGTCTTGTTGGGTTTGAGGTTGGATCACGTGGGCTCCTACCCATTTCACATTAAGGCAGTGATGACGCATTTTGGTCAAAAGGGAGATGGGAATAGAATATAAAAATGGTAATAAAAAAAAAGAATAAGAATAAAAAGAAAGTTTTATCCATGCAATGACCAATGATGATGATTGAGTAGTGAATATTACCTTCAATGTCATTTGGATCATAAGGGTTTATTGAGTAGTCTGATGCTAACTTGAACCCTGTGCAAGAATAAATATGTTTTTAAATAAAAGTTTTTTTTCTTCTCTTAATTAAAATCAATCAACCCACACTTATTTTGTAAAGAACTACGTAACTTTGAATTCCCCATTGCACCAGGGGATACGTAGGAGCAGAATTTCATTTCTGTCAAGCCAAAATTAAATTTTCATAATTTTGTGGTTTTTTTCTTTTTATAAATAGCTACGATATTTTACAAAATGGGTAAAATAAATATTTCAAAAGATTGTTAAGAATTTGCACAATTAACTTAAGGTACCGTTTTAGAACGGGTGTACAGTCTTTGTGGGATTAAGTTTCCGCTTCTTCCCTATCCATAATTGACTGAATCCAATCTGGTTTCAAAGACCATTTTCAAAAAAAGGTTTTCCAATTTTTCCTAAGTTAAAATAAAAATTGGTGGCGACTCCATTTTCATATTTTAAAATCCTATGAGTTGCTATTTTTCACCGCGATCCCTGTCGCACGGACTTATGGCGACTCCTTAATGGGGGACGTGATGAGAGTGAACCTGTTGTTGTTAGTTGCACAAATTGTTAATAATTTTATTATTTATTTACCCTTTTTATCCTTGTTTTTGTTTTCTTTTTGTTTGTAATTAGATTTTATTTATTTTGTTCTATGTAAATATCGATGGCATTATCTTATGTATATTGTTACCGTAAATATGTTGTGTATAATCGTTGAAACCCTAGAGACGAGATGATTAACTGGTTTTGTTGTATATATTTTTTTTTTTTGCGAAGGTTGTGGTAGTTTTATCTTTTTAATTTTTTTTTTTTGTAGGTTTGTATGCTATCTCACACACATCACTATCACTTACCTCACACACTTTTTGGGCTCTATACCCGAAAATCCTTTCTTGATAAGCCAAGGAATTGGAGGAGTCTCGACTTTTGTTATTGAGGGGCTTTATGCTGTCTTGACATTTGTTGAGACACCACTCAGATTGTTACTAATATCATGAACTAATCATATTGAGAGGGTTTATCCCTACTTGTGATTAATTCATGATTTGGGACCTTGTCTTTATAGATAAGGGCAATCTGGGAACCATGACTTTTAGAAGTTTAGACCGTCCTGAAAAATCTTGCATTGATAGATTGAACATAGTGACTGTCAAATCTTAGATTCCACCTGACTAGGGCACAAAGGGGACGTACTTCTTCTTTATCTTTATCGTCTTTATGAGATTCATTTTTGCAATTTCTTTTTCCAAAAAAATAAACAAAAATACATCATCTTGCATTTCCATTCTTAAAAAAAAAATCTTTATTTATCGTTTTCACGTATCACTCATTCTTTTCGAAAAATATCCTACATTCTCATGGCATTCATTGCATAAGAAGAAAAAAAATGGGGGATATCTCATCTTGCATTGTCATAACCCTTTTAGCAAAAAAATGTATTTGCATGTCATGCATTATCCTTTGGGTTTACAACCCTATAAGGGTTTCTCCATATAGATTGTTAGGATACATTCTCTAGAGTTACCTCGATAAGAGGTACCCTTAGGGTGCACCATTCTTTTTCTGGCATGCTTACACTTTTTTTTAGTATTGTAAGGTGAGTTTACTTAGTAAAGTGGAAAGATTGGTACTTATCAATAGCAAAGGATGGAAGAAAGGTGTCATGGGCAAAACACAAGCAATGCAGTTGACCTCAAGCGGAACATGAAGATTGCAGTTAATGGCAGTGATCTGAGGCATGTGAGAGACATTACTCAACAGATGACTCCTGCAGCTTGATAAGAGTTTTCGAGTAGTTATGGGCAGATCCTGGATTTATTACGCATCACAGTTGAAGAGCCTGTCTTGAGTGGCTTAGCTTAATTTTGGAACCATTCTCTGAAATGTTTTGAGTTGCCTAACCTAGATATTGCACCGACCATTGAAGAGTACGCTATCATGTTAAGACTCCTAATGAGCAAGTATCCAAATGTTTATCTTTATGGAGGGTATTATGTGTCAGTAGGGAAGATAGCAGAATTGATAGGGGCTCAAACAAGTCAATTGGGCATGGAAAAAAGGGGAGGAACAGAAGGCTTGAAGAAAAGCTACCTCGAAGCACATCTTCAGTATCTAGCGCAACAAGGAAAGTGGGATTTCTTCAATAAAACACTAGTCTTAACCATCTTTGGGTTAGTGTTATTCCCATTTACCTCAGATATGGTAGATCAAGCAGCAATGGATGTATTCTTCAAGTTTGAGAAGTATAAAGCAAATCCGTCCAAGTCCTGCTATTCTTGGGCCGATACTTTCTTGACAATGGAAATCATGTCATCAAAAGGGTGGTGGAAAGATTCGATGTTGTACACATGGTGTTACGTTTGGATCATGACGCTATGGATGTTTGATCATTGAATAATCGCCGGGACTCTTGCGACTGTTAAGAAATTTTGGTCGCATACCAGTGAAGCAACAAAAAGCTTATGAATGAAAAAATGAGTTCATGAGGATGGGGCCAGATTCTTTTAAATGGGTATGCCCATGGTATCATGGAGAAGAGGTAGTTTTCAGCTGTGGTGACTTTCCTAATGTTCCCTTGATGAGTCCTAGAGGCGGTGTATCATACGCGCCAATTCTTGTGCTTAGATAACTCCGATGGACTCAATATGCGCCCAACGAAAAGTAACTTGAAGGGTTCAGCTTCTTATACCAGCAAGATGGAAGCACTGCTAAGCGAGAAAATGAGATTAAAGATGCTTGGAAGAATATGCATATGGCAAGAACAAAGGAATTAGGGAAGCATGTGGTGGTCTGTACCCCTAAATACTTGCAATGGAGAGAGGTAAGAAAGGTGTAAAATAGTATCCCTCAGATAGTTTCAGATGATAAAGGTCATCCTCAAATCATACCTCAAATGGCCACCGAGATGGAAAGACTGAAAGCACAAATGAAAGTCTTGGAACAAGGAAAGGAAGCCGCCGAGTTAAAAGTAGTCATCCACCGAGTCAATTGATGCTAGCGATGAAGTTGAATATTTAAAAGACACATGTGCAGATATGAAACCCCCTGCCGAGTAAAAGGGCAAGGAAAGGAAAGGACACAAATTTGAAAAGACCACAATGTGAAGTTCGTGGAATTGCGAGCAAAGATAAGCGGGGAAGAGACAATGGCGTTGATTTTGCAAGAGAAAGGAAAGTTGGAGGCGAATGCTAAGATACAAGATCGTAGAATGCAAGCCTTACAAGAAGCTCTGACTGAAGCAAAGGGCCGCTCTGACCAAGGACGAGCATTAGCTACCAAATATCATGATGCACTTGTGGAAGCAAACCGAAAGAATGAACATTTGAAGCTGAAAATTCAAGAGTTGGGGCGAGACCATGAGCAGTGGAGACTCGAAGCCCAAAGACTAGTGAGGCAAAAAGAATAATGGGCAAAAATGTGGCAATCAGTAGCACAAGATCAAAGGGCTGAAAAAGAAGAATAGAAGAAGAAATATGAGAACATCTCTGATAGCGTGCAATATCATGCTGTGCAGCTGGTGGATCATTTTGAAGAGGCAGACCTTCATATTCTACTGAATCCATTATTACGACTACCACAGAAAATAGCCGAGTTCATGAAGTCTTGTCGAGGTCTTGTTAAAAGTCTTAGGAAGAAACAAACAAAGTTGTTAATGTAATGTTGTTTATGTTGCCTTTTGAGGAGTTTGAGACCTTGTACTGATTGAAATTTGAAATGAATGTGAATGACCAATTGCAGTGTTTTGTTCCAAACATTGATTTTACTGTTTTTCACTTGGGCATTATTCATTGAAGGGTGAATGCCCTCTTGAATAGGTTGTCAATCGTGCTCTCGACCTGAGACAATTCGTCCTTCAGCGAAAATACAGGAAGCCTAGGGTTCAGCAAAAGAATAATTGCATTACCTGTGAATATCCAAGAAGATAGCACCCATTGAGGAGAGAATACTCCCTTGGGATCGCTGTCAACCATATTCTTGCCTAAGGGATGATGAACCCGAGGTGCATAATTTGGGATCCTGTATTGCCATTGAATGTCCATGCAAATCTTTCCACAATCACCAAGCATCCTCACAATAGCACTAACTTTTTCTTTTCTTTTTCTTTGTTTAATGTTGTTTTGGGTTAATAAATCAATTTGATACAGGAATCATTGCGCGGCCTAGGAAAGAAGATACCAATCAAACCCGAGTTCACAATACTAGATCTCGGACCAGAATGGCTGCTAATAATCCCGAGGCGGGGAGAAACTTCTTAAGAAGTCGATGAAATGACGGGGAGGATAAATGAGGTGTCGAAGCCCAAAACGGTTGGAAGCACATATGCAAGATATGAGGGAGTCTCTTCACTTAATCGTGCGGGAATAGATGTACAAATCAGGGTTGAAGCATATGTAAATGTACCATCAATGAGTGCCCTTGAGCCTTCAGTAGCCTATTACCTCGGTAAAGCATCACTTTGTGGGGATCCTGAACAACCACCTCAAACGACAGGTTGTCATGCTATTGGGGAGGGTATCACACTTTGGAAGGCGCTCATAATGAAGTTCCCGGTTTGATGGCCCTTTTTCTGGGAACAATTTTGTGTCCATTGGGGAAGCAACAATACCTCTCTGGGAATAGCCACGTCATAGAGAAAGACGAGGATGAGGGAAGAGTGGATGGAGAAAATGGAGGAAGATCAAAGGTTCCCGAGTGTTTATGGACCTTTGAGAATCCAAGGCCGTGTCCTACCACGAGAAGATGTCGTAATCCCTAAAGACTTCAAGATTTTCGATTTTGCCAAGTATGATGGAATAGATTTTTCATTTGATGTAAGTTATGGAACCAAGATGTATTTTTTGGTTCAAGGATGATAAGTTCCTTATTAGCTTTTTCCACGAGAGTCTTATGTCTTGTTTTGCATTGCTTTACCAGTGGTATCTCTTCAATTAAACCACTCTAAGATTTCTCGTTGAGGAATTAGAGATGGTATTATTCATGGACCAATACAAGTTTGTTGATTCTTGTGCAACTCCGACCCTGGGAACATTGAGTTTTGATGAAAGGAAGTGATGAACCTTTGATAATAATTAGCATAGGTGGAGAGCCTTATGCTTCTCAGTTGATTTTTAAACCTCGAGATGTGTTCATATTTTGAGAACCTTGGGAAATCCTTTTATCGGGGCAATGGTTTGACCTACAAGGATTTTTGTGTTGACTTGATAATGGCGGGAGAAAGGATGAGATTATGGCCAAAGCGGGAAGTTCTGGGTGAGCAAACTTGAGAAACGCTTTCAAGAAGGGATTTGGTTGAAAAGAAGGAACCCGAGGTGAATTATGTCCAAAGGCATTTTAGGACCTCGATATTCCCCACAAAACTCAAGCCGCCAACTACCATATAACCTCTAACCCTCACCTTTTACCAAACACCTACACTTCCTTATTACTTGATAGCTATGCCTACCACAAACATTGGTTACTCATTTAGAATTCCAAATCAATAATGTTGAAAGTTGTTTGACCATATATGTTACCGCCTAATTATATGTATTTGCGCACCTCCACAAACCTACCCAAATCACCCATGAAAAAAATCAAGGTCGCTTTCGTCCTAGAAAAAAACCTACCTCATTTCCCAAGGTTGTCCATTTCAAATGCGGACCTATTCCAAAAGTTGTTCGACACCCACCTCATTTCGAAAAATCTCGTACGTCCTGTAGAACCAGTTATGGCGTGGTATAAAAATTTGACTTGCTCGATTTATTTCACATGGATATCCCAGACATTCAATTGAAGATTGTGAGGCTTTCAAGACTGAAGGAAGCTTATTGCTTTGGGAAACTTGACATTCAAGAGGAAGCTCGACCCGGTATCGTCAACAACCCAATCCCAACCATGGTGGAAGGAATGAGGCGAATGCGTGGAGATGGAAGAACCTGAAAAAGAAGTCATGAGCATACGCCGATGATTCGAATATTTGAGGGATTGAAGATAGCGTATTGTTATGTCATCCGCAAACACTTTCAGTATGGAAAGAAGAAGAGAGTGATGATGAAGAGTCAATCAGTGTGTGTTTACCATTTGGGGAAATAGACACGATATTGAACTTAGGACTTTAAGGCTCGAGTCTAGAGGTTGCTCACATTGGGAGTAATACAAGTAAGATAGGGTAACTTCCTCTCGAAGAGGTCCATGTGATTGAACGATTTGTACTTAAGGTACCACCTCTCAACCAAGCTTCGGCGTCAAGGAAAGTAGTATTGACGGTCAAGAAGCCAACACCATTTGCTTGTAATGACACCATCATATGACCATTAGCATGAGTTCCACAAATCCCTCCATGGACTTCAGACAGTTACTAATGTGATTGGTTACTGATACAATGCAATATTAATTCTTGGATTATGTCAATCATGTTTCGAGTATCCTATCGGTATGAGAAATTTTCTAGTGACATGAGATTTATGCATTGTATTTATTATTATATTTCTTATTTGTTATGATTTGGGACCTTTAGGCGAGATCATAATAATTAAGAAATTTATTTAAAAGACATGTTTGGGGAGCATACGAATCATTTAATTCTATAATACCATGATAATTATATTTTCATGCGTATTAAATGTTTCTTTGTTGTTATGGTACCATGGCTTCTGGCTGCTTTACCTGGTTAAAACTCTTAATGGGACAAATTATGAGGATTGGAAAGAATCTTTGGATCTATATCGGAAATAACTAACATGGACCTAGCTTTGAGAGAGAAAGAGCTTAGGCTTTTACGCTGAGTCCAGTTACTCAAAAGACTTCTTATGAAAAATGGGAACACTCTTTTGAGTATGCGTAATGGTGATAAAATACACCATGGAGAAGTCCATTAGATAGATGCATTCCAGAGAATAATAATGCCAAAGATTTTCTATCATCCGTTGGTCAAAAATTCAAAACTTTTGATAAAGCACAAAAGGGTCAATATCTATCCTTACTTGAGAAAACCAAATATGATGGTGTTAGGTGGAGTTCGTGAGCATATAATGAAACTAGTACACTATTATAACAAGTTGAAGTCTCTAAAGGTCGAGCTTGGTGAAAGTTTCTTAATATGGCAAGTCTTAGAATCTCTTCCTCCTAATCTTGATGTGTTGAAGACCTCATATAATACTTGAAAGATGAATTCAGTTGATGAAATGATTACAATTGTTTTCAAGAAGAGGAGTCAATTAGAAAAGGAAAAAGTGAACCTAAGTGTTCAACAATTAGAATTGAACTTAAGTGTCTAAAAACAGGAAAAAGTTTAGTAACAAAGGCAAGCTTCATTTTGAAAAGGAAAAGACAGGGAAAGCACCATTGCAATTAGAGCCTAAAAAGAAACTCTTTAAAGGAACCTGCAAGTATTGCAAGAAGTACGGTCATAAAGTGGAGACTTGTTTTTTCCTTAAGAAGAAGAATGAGAAAAGGTACGCTCCTAGCTCTAGCTTGTTTTGAATCTAATGTGGTTGATATCCCTCCCAATACTTGGTGGTTAGATTCAGGGGCAACTATTCATGTTTTGAATTCTTGGAAGGATTCAATTTGAGGAAACCAAGTGATATTGAATCCAAGATTGTGATGGGAGATGGAGCTAGAATTTAGAAGAAATAGGAGTGGTATCTTTATATTTGCCTTACGGACATGTTTTGTTGTTGAAAGATGTAGTCTATGTAACTTCTATGAGAAGAAATTTGATTTGGTATTCATGACTTTAGATAATTATGGCTACACTTTTGAATTCAGCAATGGAAAACTTGTTGTTTATTCTAATTCTGTTGCAGTTGGTTCAGGAGTTTTGTGTGATGGGCTATATAAGCTAAATCTGAATGATATATCTGTTAATTCTACTGTTGGATATAAGCGTAGTAGGATTGATGAGAACTCTTCTATGTTATGGCATAGGCATTTGGGGCATATCTCTAGACCTCGAATTGAGAGGTTAGTTAAACAGGGCATTCTGCATGATCTAGATTTCTCTGATTTTGATACTTGTGTTGATTGTATTAAGGGAAAACTTACTGCCAAAGTTAGAAATCAAGGAGCTAATAGATGTGTTGAAGTGCTGGAGTTGATTCACACTGATATGTGTGGACCTATTACACTTACTGCTATAGGTGGATATAGGTATTTTATCACCTTCATAGACGATTTTTCCAGATTCGGCTGGATAGATCTTCTCCATAAAAAATCTAGTTCCTTGGATGCTTTTAAATCCTTTAAAATTGCTATTGAATTGAAGACAGGTAAGAAGATCAAATGTGTGAGATCTGACAGAGGAGGTGAGTATTATGGCAGGTATGATGAGTTTGGAAGAAACCCAGGACCTTTTGCTAAATTTCTAGAAGAATGTGGGATTGAAGCTCAATATACTATGTCAGGTACTCCTCAGCAGAATGGTGTTGCAGAAAGAAGAAATCGCACACTTATGGATATGGTGAGATGTATGATGAGTCATTCTACCTTACCAGATTTTCTTTGGGGAGATGCTTTAAGGACTGCTGTGTATATTTTAAATCAAGTGCCCAGCAAATCTGTGCCAAAAACTCCCTATGAGTTGATGTCTGGAAAGAAACCAACCTTGAGGCATTTCTATGTATGGGGTTGTAAGGCAGAAGTTAGGCCTTACAATCCTCAGTTGAAGAAGCTTGATCTTAAGACTGTTAGCGGATTCTTTATAGGCTACTGTGTGGGTTCCCGAGGCAGCAGATTTTATTATCCTTCTCACTCCATGCGAGTTATCGAATCTGATCGTGCTATATTCTTTGAGGATGACTTGGATAGTGGGAGTAGTAGTACACCACGACCAGTCATTCTTAGAGAAGATCGGGTTGTTGTCCCTGCACCAGTTGTTTCTTTTCCAGCAGATGTCATGCTTCCTGATGTTCGTGATAATGATCATATTCTTCCAGAACATGATGATGTTGCAGCACCACTGGCAGATCAACAGGAACATGATGATGTTGTTGAAGAAATTCCATTAAGAAGATCTCAGAGAGTTCGCAGGCCTACCATCTCCAATGATTATATTGTGTATCTTCAAGAACATGAGTTTGACCTTAATGATGTTGATGATCCTACCTCCTTTAAGGAAGCTATGTCTAGCTCATGTGCTTCTAATTGGCTGGATGCTATGCATAATGAATTAGTTTCCATTTCTCAAAATGCTGTTTGGGATATTGAAGAATTACCAGTTAGTTGCAAACCAGTTGGGTGTAAATGGGTCTTCAAGATCAAACGTAGTCCAAATGGTAAAGTTGAGAGGTACAAAGCTATACTAGTAGCAAAAGGCTATAGTCAAAGAGAGGGCATTGATTATAAGGAGACATTCTCACCGGTCTCTACTAAAGATGCTTTTCGAGTTGTTATGGCTTTGGTAGCTCATTTTGATTTAGAACTTCACCAGATGGATGTTAAAACAGCTTTTCTGAATGGAGATCTTGTTGAGGACGTCTACATGGTTCAGCCTAATGGCTTTCTTGAAAAGGGCAAAGAGCACTTAGTTTGCAAGCTGAAGAAGTCCATTTATGGACTAAAACAGGCCTCTAGACGTTGGTATTTGAAATTTGATCAGGTGGTCACTTCACTTGACTTCAAGGAAAATGCTTCAGATCAGTGCATTTACTTGAAAACTAGTGGGAGCTATTTCATCATTCTTGTTTTATATGTTGATGATATTCTCCTTGCTAGTAGTAGTGTTAAACTTTTGATTGAGACAAAATTGATGTTGAGTTGCCACTTTGATATGAAAGACCTAGGTGATGCTTCTGTTGTTCTAGGCATCCAAATTTATCGAGATAGGTCACGTGGTATTCTTGGATTGTCTCAAAGAGGATATATTGAAAGGATTCTCAAACGGTTTAACATGCATTCTTGCTCCTCATATGCTGCACCTGTTCAAAAGGGTGATAAACTTTCCAAATCTCAGTGTCCTCAAAATGATACAGAAAAGATTGAAATGGTGAAAGTCCCATATGCTTCCATTTTTGGCAGTTTAATGTATGCTCAAGTATGTACTCGTCCGACATTACTTTTCTTTGTTAATGCTTTAGGGAGATACTTGAGCGACCGTGTTTGGGTCATTGGAAAGCCGTAAAGAAGGTCATGAGATATTTGCAGTGGTACTAAAGATTATATCTTTCGACCTATAATAAGTCCGATCAACTTCGTGTCATTGGTTATTCGGATTACGATTATGCAGTTGCCTTACGACCGCCAGAAAATCTACCCGACTTTATCTTTATGATGGCGAATGAGCTATTTCTTGGAAGAGTGTCAAACAGACTCTTACAGCTACTTCTACCATGGAAGCAAAGTATGTCGCTTGCTATGAAGCCATTTGTCAAGCCATATGGCTGAAAAATTTAATCTCTGGCTTTTATATTGTTGAAAGTATATCTAGACCTCTTGTGATATATTGCGATAATACTGCTACTGTGCATTTCTCTCAAAACAACAGAAGTTCTTCTCGTTCAAAGTATTTTGATATAAAATATCTGTTTGTTAGAGAGAAAATTCTAGAGTTTCAGACTCGTATTGAGCATCTTGCTACAGAAAACATGTTAGCAGATCCACTAACCAAAGGCTTAACAGTTGGAGTTTTTCAGAATCATGTAACTCATATGGGTTTAATTAAGTCTTTTGATGTTTTGGGTTAGTGGGAGTCTGATATTATGTATTCTATTATGAGATATGTATGAAATGACGTCACTCTTATTATCATATCTCTTAAAGCATTAATAAAATGCTGAGACTATCCTTTGGAATTGCATATTTGTCTTATTTAATTATGCTTTTCCATTATCCATATTTAGTTTCTATGAAATATAAGCACATAAAAATATATATATATATATATATATATATATATATATATATATATATATATATATATATATATATATATATCGGATATTATTATTTTTCTTGCAATGCTAAAACTTAATATTTCATAGATTATTAGATGATATGTGCTTTGGGTCATAATTAATATTATAGTTTTAATAATACTTCTTTTCTTTGATATTGACTAATGTTATCCAAGTGGGAGAATGTTGTATTTATTAAATATAATTAAATATTGGATTAATATTAATCAATTATTCAAGTATACTGATGTATTATTAATGTATCAATTATGTATCTATAGCATTATATAATTTATGGATATAATAATTGGGTAATTAATATGAATGACCTATGATGGGTTAGGTTATTCAATAGTAAAGTTCATTGAGATGTCTCTTCTCTTAGCTGATGGGAATAAAAACTAAGCTCCATCATTGGTTTCTATAAGAGGTAACAACCTCTCTTCTAATAATTGACCCTAATCAGTAATAGAAAAAGTTTGCTCTCAATTCTCTCATCTCTCTATCATTGGTTTCTATAAGAGGACAAGCAACAATTAAGAGAAGGATCATGGATCCAACCATAACTTCAGATTCTATTTCATCTTGATCTTGTTAGTATGAACATGCTATATTATTTATCTTAAGCATGATTAATTCTATCTTTTAGTTATTAATTTCCAACAGTATATAGTAGAATTAAAGTATAAATGTGTAGAAAATAAGATAAGATCAGTTGTAATCAAACAGTAAAAAGTGCATAGATGTGAAGTTATGTGTGTGTGATCAATAACATCATTTTTTTCTATCACTCACAGGGAGACAGACACAAAAGCATTGTTGTACATTGTATACAGGAAGAATCCGTTTGGGAAATCATGGAGAGATAGCAATGTCTGTCACTGTCAAGAAAAGAAGACGATAAATGGTTGTGTTATTAGGTAATGTAAATCATTAATGGCTGACTAGCAAATGCGAGAGAAGAGTTTCTTGTTAAATGGATGGTCAAAGGGATAGGAGCATAATGGCCTGTCAAGCTTTTCTGGTGTGTCAGAGTGAGGAAATGAGAGTAATGAGTTATCCTTTTAGTCATTATGTAACTTACAGATTGAGCAGAGATGGAAGTGCAGCAGGTAGAAAGAAAAGAGATGCCGACTACTCTGAGAGAGAGAGAGAGGGAGAGAGAGAGAAAGAGAGATATTGGTAAAGTTCAAAATTCAAGTATATAGATTGCGTTGTTGAATTTATTTTTTTCTGTATTTCATCATGATTTCAGTTGGAAAAATGTTCACCAATCACCAGGTTATGGTTACATGCTGTTGCATTCTAGCTAGTGTCATTTTATGTATGCCGTGGTTTGTCCTTGAATGTTTCCGATCCTTAAGTATGATATGTTGCTTTCTAGTCTCAAATCTCAAACTTTTGGTTCAATAATTTCTATTTTAAAAAACATAAATACTGGTAGATCTTTTTCTACCAACGTTTTAATTTGCATATCATGAGAAGGTGTAGGAATAAGAAAGAAGAAAACAAGAAATAAATATAAAAAATAAAAACGATGTCTTCCCTACCCTAGCAATGCAGCAACAACCAACAAGGGTTGAGGAGGAATATATATAGTGTTTTAGCATCCTGCGACCAATTGGATGATCTTTTGAATCAAGAAGTATTAAACTCTTTTACCTGGAAGAAGTTACGGTGAAGTTGAGAATAAGATTAGTCTATTTTCTCTTGTTTGGGTTTAAAAAATAATAACTGAGGTCTTTCTGCTTTTAGGGTAAAAATATTAGGAATACTAATGTTTAACGCTCTAAGCCACCAGAGCTGGGTTAGTGATGAGGTCTTAGGTAATTTACATAAAGTCAAATCTCAGTGTCACCACTGTAAAAGAAATTTTCTGACACTATGCAGCATGTGCAAAATATATATATGACACTTTGCACTACAAGTTGTTTTAGGATGGTCACAATTCAATTCTCCTACCTAATATCAACAAAAATTCCTATCAACCCTCATTGCTGTGACACATAATTACACCTTGTGGCATCACGAATGCCACTAATTTAGATACCAAAAAATAGTATAATTTTTTTTTAAAGAAAAAAAGCTTCTTCCAGTTTATTTCATTACTCAGTTATTGCTTGCTAGTCGCTACTGTGATGCAACAGTTTATCAAACAGTCATTTGATGTTGATATTTCGCTTTCACCTAAGGGTTATCATGGCACCATTATCTTGTTCCTCATGTAGCAGATAACCGAACAAAATTATAATACGTTGGAGAAAGAAAAACCCTCACTCAGATGTAAAAGTTAATTATAAGGTACCAAAATTTATGAGGTGTGGTGTTGTGGTGTTGTGGTTGAGTTGAATAAATGGTTGTGGTTTAGGAAGTTTGTCATGGGACTGGAATCATGAGTACTGGCGAATATCTAAGAGTGTCAGGAAACAGAACGGTAAGCAATGGAAAATTATTTTAAAATAAAATAGAATAATGCTCCTTACCTCATATCTTTCACATCTGTTGAAGTAACAGAATTAGAGAGTGTAAATGTGTAAAAAATAAAGTAAAATTATATGTAATTAGATGAGAAATTGTGTAAATATAAAATAATGTGTGTGTAACTATATATATAGTATTGTTGAATAAAATATATAGTAAGATGCTGCTGCTGCAGGAGCATTGGGGTTCAGGAGAAAGGCAGGAAGATACGAGTCAATAAAGACATGGAGATACGTAACTCATAAATCATGTTGTTGCAACCACATATAATATTATATTACGTTTGTCCTATTCTGCTGATAGATGATTCATGAATTTGGGTGAGGTTGGTTGTTTTCAATATTGGAGGAGATATTAACGGGTGGTGGGGCCTCAAGAAAATATTTTGGGTAAATTGAAAACTATATGATTCATTTATTTCACCCCCTCCCCTTCCCCACCTAAATGTATGTGCAGGAGAGAAAGAAAGATAGAGAGAGAAAGGGGTATAAATGTGAGATTTCCTTGTTGGTGGGCTTATATAAAGGAGGATAGTATGTTGCGGTTCCCTACTATTAAAGATAGCTTGGTAAGGGGGTGCAAGGGAAGAGAAGAGATCAGATATAATTGATTGTGAGGATTTGATGGAAGAACATCTCACTCCATTGGCTGTTACCCATCTCCTTCAACACACTCTCAGAAGCTTGTGCATCCAAGAAAATTCTCAATGGGTCTATGCAGTCTTTTGGAGGATCTTGCCTAGAAACTACCCTCCACCCAAGTAAGGAAAGAAACAGTTCAATCAATTCTAGCTGAAAAAGTTCATGGAAACAGATTTTGGGCACTTTAGGCACAAACATCACATATATACTTGCATATATGGACTAATTTTTATTAGTGTAACATATGTCTAAAAACATGTTCATGTTAATTAGGATATATATGTTGATTTTTCATTCTTGTTTCTTCGTAATATAGGTGGGAAGGTCAAGGGGCTTATGATAGATCAAGAGGAAACAGAAGGAATTGGTAATGTTTTCAGTGTCAGCTTCAATATTGTAATATATTTTTAAATTTTCAAGCAGGTATATTGTATTTGGTTGACACTTAATGTTACATATGCATGCAGGATATTGGTCTGGGAAGATGGTTTCTGCAATTTTGCTGCCTCAGCAGCACCTGAAATTAACTCTGGTGATTGTCCTACCTCATCGGTGTATGGAAACTGTGAATTCCAGCCCTACCAAGGGCTGCAACCGGAGCTCTTCTTCAAGATGTCACATGAGATCTATAACTATGGAGAAGGGTATGTATCGATCATTTAATAGTAATTTATCCATTTGAATTACATTCCTCATATTTTGTTCTTAGGAGATTTTCAAAGCAAAGAGGTTAATTAGATTTCATGGACCAGGTTGATAGGAAAAGTGGCTGCAGATCACAGTCACAAGTGGATATACAAAGAACCTAATGATCAAGAAATAAACTTCTTGTCAGCATGGCACAATTCAGCAGACTCGGTGAGAACCCCCCCCCCCCCCCCACCATCTTGCTTATGCTTGCACAGTGAGCATTAAATGTCAAATTTGCTTGCTAATATAATCAAAGTTAAGTCAATGATTTCATGTTAAAAGTTCTTTAAAGAGAATTCCATGTACAAAATTCATGATTTCATGTTCATATATATGCTTCCCAAAAGAAAGAAAAAGAAAATCTGTCGGTATCCTTACTATATATGCTCTTTTACAGCACCCTAGGACTTGGGAAGCACAGTTCCAGTCCGGTATAAAGGTATGAAATTCATATGTGCAGCCTCCTTAGCCTTTCAGACAGGATCTCCTTTCTTTAGTTGATTCAATTATATATCTTGCAGACCATAGCCCTTATTGCTGTAAGAGAGGGTGTTGTTCAATTAGGAGCGGTTCACAAGGTTCTCTCTCTTCACCCTTCTCTCTCTCTCACACACACACTTAAGCAAAAGTCTATTACTGTTAACCACATAATACATGTTGTTAACGAGATATTTGTACTGGGTGTAAAACTGGTGTAAGAATTTGGGTGTGTAAGCAAAAATCTATTTTACGATTGTATTCACTCATATCACGTCTACTCTCATTTTTCTGTCCATGGCACTCAAGGTGATTGAAGACCTGAGCTACGTGGTTCTATTGAGAAAAAAGTTCAGCTACATTGAGAGCATCCCAGGTGTGCTGTTGCCACACCCATCATCTTCTGCATACCCTTATAAGGTTGAAGGCTATAGTGTCCCAGAGCAGTGGCATTTCCAAGGCAGCCTTGCACCCCCAGCTGAATTATGTGACCACTTCAACCTGCCACTGAAGATAACTCCCTCAATGAGCAGCCTTGAGGCACTACTCTCTAAGCTCCCCTCAGTGGTGCCACCAACACAAACACAGCCGCAGTCCCATGTTTTGCCACCCCAAAGACCATTGGAATTCATGGGAATGCAAAAGGTGGCAAAGGAAGAGTTAGATGAGGAGGTATACAGGCCTGAATTGGATATGGGTGAGAGCAGCAATTCCATGCCAGGATACCACCATCAACATCATTTCCATCAGCACCATGATCAGAATGTAACTAGTAGCGGAGCTAACAATGGATTTTGAGCATTAGGCTGATTGAAACAGATGGGAATCAGTGGAATGATGAAAATTAGTCCTAATTAAGTCCTAACATTGTAGTGAGTTGTTAGTTTCAGTATTATTATTATTATTATTATTATGATAATAATTAACTACTGGGTTTTCAGCTTGTGCTAGTCTTTTTAGCTTTGTTTTTCTAGATGCTTCTGATTCTTGCTAGTGTATTGTAGTACCAAGGAACTTCAAATTTCATGCATGCGTGTGCACATGCATCTGCAGCTGCTCATGATATGTGCAGTCAATGTGTCTGTGTGTGTATGAGGGTTAAGAACGAGGATCACCTGTCTTCATTTCTTATTCATTTCTTTGTCTTTTCATTTAAATTTTGACAAGTATTCTAAACTAAATTACATATCTCTTTCTCACTTAATTTATTTTAAACTTGTCAAAATTTAAATGAAGAAACAAAGAAAAGAATAGAAAATGAATGACACGTGATCTCTAACCCGTAAGGTTAATAGCTTATAGTCACACAGTGAATCCAGCACAATGTACTCCAAAATCAACTGCTGCGGCTGTTCAAGGATGTTAAGTGTAACAGGTAATAATTATTGTAACTTGTAAAATACCATATTTAGCCGCATGTCAAGGCCAAAACAGAAAAATATATGTTCTAGCCCATATAAATAGGAGATGGTGATTTAGAGATATATTTTGGGTTCAATTGGAGATTAAGGGAGTAGGATGGTGGTTGAGGGGAGAGAGAAGAAACACTCTCAAGTATGTCACATAGCTGCCACATACACTATACCCCATAGTGACTAGTGAGGAACAATACACTATATACACTTTAGCATTGTATCTGAAAATGATACATTAGGTTGAAAATAATGGCCGTTGCAGATTAGGGTGTAACCTAACTTGCCGTCCATTGTCTATTAAATAATTGGTTACCAAACAGCAGGCTGCTGGCAGCAGCTGCACTGCAACCATTCGACGTTTTGTCCAAAAGAGGAGTAAAATTGGGTTCACATGTGTAGCTCTAATTCATACAGGTTTTACCCAAAAGAATCAATGCTCCACAACTCTCTTCTCCCTCTCTTTATGTGACTTTTATTTAATTTGAGGTGAGGACAAACATATCCCTGTCTTATGCTAAAATTTACTTATAATTTAATTTACTTTTTTTTTTAATTATGTGATGGTGTGGGATTAATCCCCGACTAGCGTTAACTTGTCCCTAATCACAAGGTGTTTCTAGTGAGGACCGAAGTGCAAAAGTGAGAATAGTAGCAGTAAGTAGTTATTATTGGGATAGAAATTAGAATTCTTGTATTATAAAATAATATTTTAACACAAAAAAATTCTTGTAAATTTATGGAGGAAGAATTTTTCTTCCTTTGATATATGTTCCTAGAAGAAGAAAAGTTCTCTTTAACACATACATTCAATGGTGGATATAAGAGTTATCATATTTACAAATTAGCATGCGTGTAAATTGTTTTATTTTTTAAGTGAAAATTGAAATTTTAGAAATTTTAAATAATTTCATAATTATTGACTTTCAATTTTTTTAAAAATAAAATAATATACTAATTACCGGACGGACTAAAATTAATCACTTTTCAAGATAAGTTGATAGGAACGACCAACAGTACCAAATTCAAGTTTCAGTAATCTTTTTTTTTTTAATTTGAGTTGAGAATTTTCTATATCATGATTTTATTTATTTATTTATTTAATCTAAAGTTTCTGTATAATGATATAGATTATAAATAATTATTTTTAAATTTCATTAAAAATTAGTCTAAAATAATTAGCTTCCTTTTTTGAAATCTCAAGTCAGACATAATTAATAATTATAAAGTTTAATGATAGTCTAAATTGATCAAGTGAAAAAAAATGAAAATTTTATGAATTGACTTTCAAAAACCTCAAAATATTGAAGACTAAAATTAATCACTTTTCAAGATAAGTTGATAGGAACGACCAACAATACCAAATTCAAGTTTCAGTAATGGTTTTTTTTTTTTTGACGAGAATTTTCTTAAAGATTTTATTTATTTATTGATTTTTTAAGTTTTGTATAATGATATAGATTATAAATAATTATTTTTAAATTTCATCAAAAATTAGTCTCAAATAATTAGCTTCTTTTTTGAAATCTCAAGTCAGACATAATTAATAATTATAAAGTTTAATGATAGTCTCCGATCAAGTAAAATGAAAATTTTATGAATTCTAAAACCTCAAAGTTGAAGCAACATGTTAAGAGTCCCACATCGCCTGCCTCAATCTTTTGGGTGCGGTTTATATATCTGTTGGGCCACTTTTCTTAAAGCCAATTGGTTTTAAGTTGGAATTTATATATTTGTTGATCACTCTCTTAAAGTTTAATTGATTTTAAATTTAAAGTTTTAAGAGAATCTAACACAACATATAACTTCATTTAATCCATTCACATAAAAAAAAAATAATCCGTAGTTTTTTATGATGCGGTGATATCCATTATCGTGTGAAAACTCGAAAGATTCTTAATCCGTAGTTTACTGATTAACAAATCGTGCAAATATATGCATGTCTGGCACTATAAATTGTCTTGAAATCAACTCTCTCAAAAGGCTTATCGAGACTCAAATCTGCATGTTTGAATCATTGGTGCCTTGGTCCATTTATAAACTTTTGAAGAATTGATCCCCACATTCACCAAAAAAAATAATTTAAAACTAATTATAAAATGTTACTGACAACATTTGAGAAAAGATAAATTAAAAGATATTTATACCCAAAAAGAAAAAAGAAGTGAAATTAAAAGAGATCAGAAGAGAGAAAAGGGGGATTCAAGTTATGGTTCTACCATGTTGATGAGATGAATACCTAAAAAAGAAAAATTTGGGCCATTTGGGTGGTGAGTCTGTAGGAGCAAAGGCTAATAGTGGTGGATTTTGATTCCTCTGATTTGGGTCTGTTGGTGGAGCTCGATTCCTCCGATTTGGGTTAAACCGAAGTTGATGCTGATTCTATTGATGAGAGGAAAGGCAATGAATAAGCTTGAGGTATAAGGTCTTGTATTGGTGGTTACAGGGGATGAGGCAGTGTTTATGGGATGGTTAAAGTAATTCTGGGTTTTTATCATTGATCTTCCATTGCTGTGTTGTTTAATTTCTTCGTACTTTTGGTTGTTGTTCAAGAGGTGAAATGGCTTGTTGGAGGTTGACGGTGGAATGATCAAGCGGTGTTGATAATGGAGGTTCTGTTTGAGCTTGAAGTTGCATAAGCTTTGGGTTAAAGATGGTTTTTTGGATTTTTTTTCTAGGTTATGGAGAATTTGCAAGGAAGGTTTATAGAGGCTCCTAGTTATTCTTGGTTTTTGTTGTCATCCAGATGAGGTCAAAGCTGTATCTGTAATATGCTCGAGAGATAAGATGAGTTAGTGGGAAATTGGTGAGAGAGTCCTTCTCCTCCCAGAGCCATGAGATTCCCTATTCACGTCACTTTACTGGCTAATTTTTTAACTTTGCCTTTTATATACATTTAACTTGTTATACAATCAGCTGGTCATGAATCCAAGCCATTGATGAAAATCTTAGCCATGTCAATGGTTATTAATTAAGGTGAGTGGATGCACCCTAATGACCAACGAACATTATAGACAGAGCCCTACTTATACAAGGCAAACCTTCAATGGTTTATTTGAGTCTGCCAATGCTCAGTGGTTTTCTTATTTCTTGCTACCTAAACAAATAAATTAGGGCATGCACAAGTTCATTTGATTACTTATAGGAATGGAAATGTTTAACATGCACCCATCATGCCATGCACCAACTCGCAACACGGTTGATTTGACATAAAACTAAAACAACGGTTGATATTAATTACTTGTAACTTAAAATACAGATCATATTTAATTTATTTATTTTTTGTCATAAATAATTATACATATAAGAAATTTTATAAATTTTAATTGATAATATTTATACATACACTCAGGCTTATACACAAAAAGCTTAGATCACTCTTTTTTTTAAATATAGATTGTGAAGAAATAATAGTGTAAACTAAGTTACACTAGTCCAAGATCGACATCCGAATTGTGAAGACAAACAACCACTAAATAAAATACCAAAAGATGTAGACAAGAAAAAAGTATGAAGAGACTTGTGATCTTAATCTAAATTACTTTCACTTTGCTGCAATTGCTCATGAACTAGGTACATATTTATAGGCTCTTTAAATAACTCTAAACTTGACTTAATTAAGCTAACCTTGAAATTAATAAAGAATAAATTTTAGGTGGCTTATTGAAAATATAAAGATACAATTAACTTAATAGATATATAAATCATGAATCTAAAAGTAAACAGATGAACCTTGAAATTATGAGCATTTTATTTTTCCAAAAAATCAACTTTGTTATTTCCAACACTTCCACTCAAAGTGAATTTTTGGAAACTACTTCAAGTTTTTTCCTTAATTACTCAAACTGATCATTGGAGAGTATTCGAAGCTTTCTTCTTGAACTTATACACCCATTTGCAAGTAACAAGCTGAACATCCTTGAGTTTATGCACAAGATCTCAAGTTTTATTCTTCTTTAGGACATTCATTTCCTCATTCATAGCACATTCTCATTCTTCAATACATTTAGCTTCATCAAAAATAGAGGGTTCTTCTTCATTAATTGGATTAGCAAATAAACAATAATAAATACTTACAAAATTTTCATCTCTGTAACAAGTTGGTTTAACAATATTTCTCTTTAGTCTTGAGCTTCTAACAACACCACTATTATTACCATCAAGCATTGAAGAATTACAATCATGTTGATGAGAACCAGAGCTCCCCCTTTCACCTTGCTCCTTCAATGATGCAGCATCCAAAATGAAAGGCAAAGATGACACCTCAAACTCATCATGACTAGACTTCTCTTGTTCAAGTGAGATTCCATCTACACCATAGTAAGATGACATTTCATCAAACACTACATTCCTTGAGACAATAAATTTGTGAGAGTTACGATCCATGCACCTGCAACCTTTCCTCCTTTCATCATAACCAACAAGAATACATTTCTTTGTCTTTGCATCCAACTTGGTTTTTTGAGAATCTAGAACATGATGATAGCAGATAGAACCAAAAACTCAGAAATGCTTAATAATAGGCTTTTCTCCAAACAGCAGCTCATAAGGAGTCTTCATATTAATAAGACTAAGAGATATATGGTTGATTACATAAGCAGCTGACTTTATACCCTCCTCCCATAAGGCCTTGGGTAAATTATTTGCATGAAGCCAACTCTTACAACTGTCCACAAGGTGTCTAATCTTCCTCTCAGCCACCATATTTTGCTGTGGCATTTCTGCACATGGGAGTTCCCTTTTGATGCCATAATCTCTACAAATAGAAAAGAACTCATTGGAAGTAAGTTCTCCTCTATTGTCGGTTTGTAGTCTTCTTATTTTCTTTCCAAGTTCACCTTCCACAAGAGCCTTGAACTCCAAAAACTTGGAAAAAACTTCTGACTTGTGCTTCACAAAATAAATTTAGGTAAATCTTGAAAAATCGTCGACAAATAGCAACATATAATGAAATCCAAAAAATGAAAGATTTCTAGTTGGACCCATTAAGTCACTATGGACTAATTCCAATGGAGCTTTGCACCTTGAGAAAGATTTATCAAATGGAAGACGATAAGACTTATCATATTGATAGCCTTCACAAATCTCTCCTCCACCAAAATTTGTTAATTTTGGCAACCCATTAACTAAATTCTTTTGCACCATAACTTTCAATTTTGACATGTTAACATGACCAAGTCTAGCATGCCAAATAGATGCATTATCATTATTACTTATTTTTTTCACATAAGTATTAGAAACTGATAAAACAAATTAATCTTCGACCCTCTTACCGGTATGGACAACATCAGCTTTTAACTCCTTAATATTTCGAAGGATTTTAACATAATGAGGGACAAACAATAAATAATTACCTGCATCCACAGCATTAGCAACTGTAAAAAGATTCTTTTTTATACTTAGAACTTGATAAGCATTGTTAAACGTGATTAGGTCATCTCTTTTGCTCTTGATCACCACACTTTCTTCTTTTTTCACAAAATGAATTGTGTTATCGATTGTAATAATGCCACCATTTCCACCATAAGGACGAAGAGTTGTGAATATTGAAGCATCATTGGTTAAATAATGACCACACCCGGAATCTATGATCCAATCTTTATCAAAATTGATGGAGGCCAACATATTTGAGTTGGCCATGAAGCACTTGTCCCAGTTTTCTTCTCCTTTCTCCACCCCGGCTACATTACCTTCCTTTAATCTTACACTAAAATTCTTCTTAATATAACCAAGCATACCGCAACAATAACATTTTAAAGTCTTCTTATAGCTTATAGAAGGTTCGGTAGCAACATTTGAAGACTTAATAGGAAATCTCCATGAAAAAGAAGATTCATTTTTTCTTCCTTGTCCTTTGAAATTCTTCTTCTTGTTTGCAAGTGAAACATTTCCTCCATCGTCTTTCACGAAGCCACCAGCCATTTGCATGGCCAAAGATTCCTGTGATGACAAGAGGTTCTCAAACTCCTCCAAGGATGGTTGTTGAGCCTACCCTTAAATTGATGTGACAAAAGGAGTATAGGGCTTCAAACCACGAATAATATGATGCTTCATCCTTACATCAGAGATTGGCTCATCCGAATCTAGTAAATAAATATCTGAACATAGATTTTTAATTTTTGGAAAAAAAATGGGAAATTGAAATATCACCTTACGTAGCATTAGCCAATTCATTCTCAAGCAATTACAAACAAGTTGCATCCTTGTTGTTGAATAATATATCAAGAGTTTGCCCAATCTCACTTGTTGACTTGCAACGAATAACATGATCAAATAAAGAAGGAGAAATTGATCTCTTTAAAATAAACTCGACCTTGGCATTCAACTTCTTCCATTACTTGAGCTCCCCGTCATCTTCTTCATCTTCTTCCGGAATAGTAGTGTTGGCTCCACCTACTACATCTCACAAGTCTGTGCCACAAGGAGGTAAGACTCCATGCATGACTTTCATACTTTGAAATTGGCATGATTTAACAATTCTATGCCAAGAAAAGACTTTTCTCCACTCGCATTCATCTTTTAGAACACTGATTGAGAATCTTCTCAAAGGACCTTGCTAAGTACCAAAAGCTCCTTAGAATTCTGATACAATATGTAAAGAAATGATAGTGTAAACTAAGTCACACTAGCCCAAGATCGACAACCGAAGTCTAAAGATAATCAACTACTAAATAAAACACTAGAAGATGTGGACAAGAGAAAAATATGAAGAAAAAACTTGTAATTTTAATCTGAATTACTTCACTTCGCTGCACTTGTTCATGAACTAAGTACATATTTATAAGCTCCTTAAATAACTCTAGACTTGACTCAATTAAGCTAACTTTGAAACTAATGAAGAATAAATTTTAGGTACATGAATCATGAACCTAGAAGTAAACAAAAGAACCTTGAAATTCTGAACACTTTATTTTTCCAAAAAATCAACTTTGTTATTTCCAACATAGATAACTATACATATAGAAAACTCTACAGATTTCAACTAGTAATATTCACATATATTTTTTTGTCATTAACTGTACATATAGGAAACTTTACAAATTTTAACTAGTAATATTTACACATAGGCCCAAACTCACAAACAATAATTTTAGGTTTAAGAATTTTTTTTAAAAAAAACTAAATAACTGGTTTTGGAGAAGTCCAATATAGACCTAAAAACTTATAGACCATTGATGGACCAAGTTATTAGACCATTGATTTATTAATTTAAAATATGAATAGTCTTGATGAAAGACCAACAACTTCTTGAATAAGTGAACAACAAAAATGGAAATTGAAGCAACAATAGAGGCCGGCCGACCCAAGATCTCGATCCTAGCTTCCGACAACACCACTCCTCTGCCTCGCCAGTGTTGCGAACCAGCACCTTCTTTGTCTCTAACAGTGAAACACCACCCCAAACTAACCTAAACCTCAACCACCAGCTTTATCCGCCTAGAGCCATCAAAATGGGTCAAGCCCAATGGGCCGGCCCGAATAGCCCGACAAAATGGACGGGTTGAGCTAGCAAAATGCTAGCCCGAAATTAAAAATAACTCGAATGGGAATGGGCCAGCCCAGCCTGTTTACATTAAAAAGAGGCGGGCTGGGCTAACAAAATGCTAGCCCGAAACTTATATGGCCCGATGTGGGCCAGCCCGAAAATGACCCAGCCCGAATTTGGCCGGCCCATTTGACAGCTCTATGTCCGCCCATGGTCTTCGTGAGCCATACTTGCCAACGTCCTCCACCGCCAGCAAAGCAAAGCTACCATGCGCAATCCCGAACCTGTCACCTTGCAAACTCTGCCCAGCCACCACAACGCGCCAACTGTGTCTCTGCCACCAAACCTCCATGAACCACTGCTACTATTGGAGCCGCCAGACATCACCACCAAACTCCACCCTAAACTACCTAATCCCAACCTCCATGGCCAATAGCTCCTAAGTACTGCCCAAAACTCATAGCCATTCTTGATGAATCCTATTGTCGAGGCTATAGATCTAGTGTTTTTTCTATGGTCGCGGTTGGTTCAGGCTTGAAAGGATGGGATGTCCAGTGTTGGTGGTGGTTATGACAGAGAGTTGTGCGACTTGTTGGAGGTCGAGAACTTGAAGGTTCTTGAGGGGAAAGTTTGGAAAGGAATGTGTCGTTAAAGCCATTGTTGGAAAGGTTGTCGATGAGAGAGATATTGGTGAGAAATGGGAGGTAGGCAACATCATCGAAGAAGGTGCTAGAGAGGCCGAGTCCAATGCATTGATGAACGTCATCGGAGAGGGCTTCGTAGGTGAGGGCCTTATGGAGAATGATGAACTGGAAGAAAAAAAAAAGGTTAACTTGCTATTAACAATCATAATGGTTGGACCATCAATGAACTAAACTTTATTAGGCTCATATTAGACTTCTCCAACTGGTTTTAATTGGTAAAACCCACTTGGTGCATTGATACATTCACCTTACAATAAATGTCTCCTATAGGAATAGGAATTCTAACACCACCAACTTCAATTGTGACGAGGGAAACGTGGGAGCCTCTGAACCAAAAATTATCCTCATAAGTGACGATACAGATTCAACCTATGAAGTATAGACACATTGTTTATTTTAGGCGTGTTTGCATGTTTGCATGTCGGACACGTGTCCATGTCAGACATATGGGGACGCGTGTACGACACACGTCTTACGTGTCTAAATGTGTCTGATTAAAAAAATTATTATTATTTATTTGAACACGTCTCAGACACACTTGGACACGACCCATTATTACTTTTTTTTTTAAATAATTTACATGACTAACATCCAATTAGTAAGTTTGTAATCCACTCAAGTTCAATCACATGATTGACGTCCCAAGCTACTATTTTCTTATACCAATATTTTAAATTTTATCTTTTCATATGTCACTATTAGACTTTTAAATTTTATCTCTAAGAAATAAAATAGTAAATAAAAAAAATCAAACAAACAAGGAAAACAAACAAAAAAAAACTATAAGTTCAAAGACAAAAAATATCAAATTATCAACAGGAATGAAAAAAGATGGATTCAAACCCTTAGTAAACAAAAAGCCTACATAACAATTCCAACGCTATGCCTTGAACCAATTGTTCATCTCTCCTACATAATAATTATGACCCAAAAATCGAGTGAATAGTAAGTCATTCATATTTCATTTTTTTGAATAGACACATAAAATCAATTCGAACTGTATCAAGTCGTCATTGAAGCTTAAGAAGTTTATTTAAGAAATCTTTTAAAAATTATCAATAGAAATTCTGCTTCATATTTTTTGAAAAAAACTTATTAAATAATAAATATTAACACATATAGTATATATTAAAATATTATAAAAAATTTCTTAAATTTTACTATTATATATATATATATATATATATATATATATATATAACACACACACGCGCACACATATATACACATATCCGTATCTAACAATTTTTTGAATTGAACATGTTGGCCGCATCCATGGCTGAATCGTGTCCCGTGTCTGTGCTTCTTAAGATTCAACGTTCTCCATGCAATAAAAATCAAGTTCAATTGAGTGAGCCAAGTACAATCATTCTGATATATATATTTTGGCAACCAAGAATAAATGTTCAACTTGACGTTGTTATTAATCCACCGGAAGAGAGAGAGAGAGAGAGAGAGAGAGAATCAACAATCTTGGGTCCTAAGCAAAAAACTTTTAGACAAGTTACTAACATTCATTGAGGATCAACTCCAGAAGCTATAGTTTCCTTAAATATCGCTCAACAATTTAAAAAGGAAAAAAGAAAAAAGAAAAATATAAGTAATCTGTAGATTTGAATGCCTGATATAAAGCACGGAATGTAGACAAAGAAATCAATAACGTAAACTTTCACTTTCTCTTTTTCTTCAAACAAGGCTGACAAGCTGTGTAGAGCAGAAAATATAAGGGTCTATCAGTGCGCTCCAAGTATAAACAAGATTCACATTATATTAGTTATAACATTAATGAAAATAGAGCGATCATCCAAATCATATCCAAAATCAGACTAAATTGTTAGGTTGAAAATATAAATCATGCAGACAAATGTGTACAACTAAGAAGGTGATTGGGGGTGACAACTTTCTTCAACAGTTTTCACAAGCAAAGTTTCAGTGGAAAGCGGCAACTTCGTGTCTGAAGTGTCTGAGTAGGTTCTCAACACTCATAACGCTATGGTCTGCCTTATCTCTAACCCGTACACTCACCTGGAACAATGAATCAAGTTTTAGCTTCCTGCCTGGAGTAAAAAGATTGAACGAGAGATAGCCACAACACAATCAATAAACAAGGAGAACCAAGTGGACGTAATCCGTCATGTTTATATTTTTACTGGTGTGGAAACGAAACTACCTAATTATTTTAGGCCCAGAAAATCTTGGAACACAGGACCATGAAGATATTGGTCCAAGACTATTAATGTGGTTTACTTCTTCAAACATATCATAGACCATTGCACCTCTAAGAGATAATGGTTTTGATAGAAAGCCTCCAAGATGATACAACCCACTTGAGTAATCAGAATTCTTGAAATCTGGCCAAGGCATACATCGTTGACTTGTGAGCGAAAATGAGCCAAGTACTATCATGCTCAAGCTCTTTCAATTATACCAAGCCCGAGCTGAAACAAAGCTTTAACCAAGCTAAAATCTGTTAGCCCAAGCTTGGCTTGGTAAGTACATCATTGACTTGTGAGCGAAAATGAGTCCAGTACTATCATGCTCAAGCTCTTTCAATCATACCAAGCCCGAGCTGAAACAAAGCTTTAAACAAGCTAAAATCTGTTAGCCCAAGCTTGGCTTGGTAAGTAGCTCAAGGACAGTATACACTATACATCCTACTTTCAATCTCAACTCTATTTCAGTTTTTGAATTTGAATGCTGTTATATGTTTCGCACATGACATAAGTATATAAGGGCCCGTTTGGTACGAAGGATAGGATAAGGCTTGATAATATTAGACCTGATAGTATAAGGCCTGATAGTATAAGACCTAATAATATAAAGCCTAATACGTAAGAGTTGGAGGATATTAAGGTGTTTAGAATTGTAATAAAAAAGTCTTTATAAGAGCTTATACATCAAAACTCTATCAAGTCTAATCATTTCCTCCAAGGCTTGATTAAGTTACCCATCATTTTAATGTATAAGAGGAGTTTGATGGATAAACTTATACAATACAGTGTTTACACCAAAAAAAATGATAAGGTTATAATGTATTGTATTAGCTTATCCTATCATGCCTAATACAGTATGCAAAACAAGCCCTAATATTATATATGATAAAACATAGTTAAATGAGCTATTCGCAAGATTCATAAACTGAATTCTAACTATGTGGACTCAGCTTGCATAAGTAAGCAAGCTTGTTTATTCATTAAAAACTGGGCTTGACTACAGCCCTAGGTTAAACACAAATGAAATGCATATGAAGACATGTTATAGCAAGAAAAGGGCAGCGGCTCACGGGGGTTTTGGGAACATAACTAGCAGATTGGAAGAGTTAAAATTGAATTATACTACCAATTTATTTATCATAAAGTGTAAATATGAAGAACCTGTCCTGTATTAGCTTCCTCCTCTCCAACAACCAAGATGTAGTTGTACTGTGCTAACTGAGCTTCTCGCACCTGCAGAATGCCATAACTCTTAGTAAACACAACTTTCTTTTATTAAGACATTAGATTCATAATAATAGAACCATAATAAATTAAATAAAAAGAACTTCTCAATTTGCACTTGAATGGCCTTTCATGAACTCAGTATATAGAGATGCTATTGCATGACTAAAGCTGTGCCACACCACATGAATAAGATGCTAATAACACTAAATACACAGCTTAACTCATCTAAATTATTGGTTCTAAAGGTTTTTGTTACCTTCTTCTGAATCTTTCTATCAGTTGTATCAGCATCAACGTGATAACCTGCTTGGTGGATCTGATCTCGCACCTAGATAATTGCAGCACGAGAATATGTCACCCGATTAATAAGCAGCTTGTTTTTCACATCATAATATAGTACAAGTATACCAACAAAAATTAGAAACAGAACAATGAAAACTTAACCCATTGAAACTATTCAAGGAAGATTACTCAAGCTTTGTAAGTTACAACAGGAAAAATTTACGTAAAAACACGAGACAGACTCTAAATGTAATTCAAAAACAAGAATACCAAATTGATTCAATGATTTCAACAAGATGCAGGCAAGCTCAGCAATACTAAAGGCAACAAACAACAGGATAGTCAACAATGTATCAGCTCCATGAAGCATGAAGAGTAATAGACCTTCAATTAGACAGACATGAAAAACAACATAGATGCCACAAAAATATACCCTTACAAGGAAATTAAAGTGTTATACCATGATATGCAGTACTTATCATCCCCCTCATTTAACTGTTATAAGACAAATATACGACAGGACAAAGCCTAAAATTTAGAGCTATGTACCTGCAGTGCATAAGCTTGTGATTTCTCAGACACAGGGCATACAATCGCTTGACGGGGACTGAGCCAGAAGGGCCATTTACCCTTGTAGTGCTCTAAAAGTATGGCAAACATGCGCTCAACAGATCCAAGAATGGCTCTGTGTATCATAACAGGTCTCTCAATTTTAGCTTCATCCTCAGCTGAGTATTCCAACTTGAAACGATCAGGAAGCTGGAAGTCAAGCTGCAAGCAACCACATTCATCCAATTATCAGTTAAAAAGTTATAAAAAGCTGAAACAGGTGAATGCAAATCATTGAACAGTGCAGACCTGCAAAGTTGCACACTGAAATTTCCTATTCAAGGCATCAGATACACTGATGTCTATCTTTGGTCCATAGAATGCACCATCCCCTTCATTCAACTGCAAGGTTTTACTCAGAATATAAGCACAAAGATGTTAAAGCGAACAAACGTCAAATTCCATAGAAAACAAAAAAAGAGTTTGAGAAAATAAAAATGGTGTGTGTGTGAGTGTGAGGAACAAAAATAGTAGCAAGTAAACCTATAATTGAATTGAAAACATGATACTAATTAATTTACAATATAGTTCAAGGCAAACTCCACTTCTGGATAGCCAATCTGAATTATTTCCAATTAGAATTATAACTATATGTCTCAAAGCAATATCTTAAACTATATAATGCTGACATGAAAGAGTTCTAAAAGACATATAGAAGAGGATATAATTACCTGCCAAGGCTTGCCAAACTCATCTAAAGCTTCTCTAAGAGCATTTTCAGCCTTCTCCCATGTTTCCAAATCTCCTAGGTATTTCTCTGGCCTCTACTCAAGTATTGAACACATGCAAAGGAAAATAAATAACTAAATCATTAAATAGACATTACCATTTGTTGAAAGAACAAAAAGAGTATAGTTCGGCCAAAACTTGCACTTTTGTTTCCTTAGCTGAGAACCAGGAAAAAAGGCAAAAGAAATTTGCTAAAGGAGACTATATGAACATCAGTGCTACATGGAACTACAATGAAAGCCCCACATAAAGTTACTGTACCAAAAAGATAATAATACAGATAATAACGAATTCAGTGGTTTTGCAAAATTTGATCCAGTACACTAAAGAAGTCATTCAGTAAAATATGGGAAAGGATGAAAGAACTTTTACAAAACCCATTCTATCTTTCATTGAATTCACACTTAGAAACCCAACTGTCTGAGGAAAACGGCCAAAGTTGATAAAGTATGCCCATCTATGCTAGTCAGAAACCATGCCATCAAAAGTAGGATGAATAGGGTCTACCTAATGATGTTTCAAACAATTAAAAAGATTCAAAACTATCAACATATTGACGTGTTTCATCTGAGATTTTGTCTATTTTTTAAGAAATTGAATGTCAGTCCGTTTGTCTTGAGTTTTGTTACATAATACCCAGCTTTTTGGCCTAGCTTTCCCTGGCAAGTTATCCATACGAGAGCGAGAGAGAGGAACCACAATCAAATTTCTATACTTTCTTTAGAAATTTAAATAAGCTTTTGTAGTCAAAATTATAATTTCATTTACCACAGGCAATTGTCAGAATCAATGGGATTTCTTAATAAAACCAAAATGGTTCATAGGCAAAGGCAATTAAGATACTATTGGGAGCCTCAAGTTGAAGACAAAGCTTTGAAACTGGGGTTTTCGAAAACATTGAAGAAGGCACATGTGCATTAAGAACAATAAAGAGCAATAGCATACCGTTGAAAGTTTCAGCTCATATGTGAAACCAAATACGTCATACACATAATTGATGAAATTCAAGGCACTTCTCACTTCACCCTTTACCTGTAAAATGAATCAAATCAGCAATTCCAACTTCAGCTCAAAAGGGAGCTTAAAGATTTATGTTGCATAAATTTAAAGTTCAACTCACCTGGGACTCCCTGCAGAAAATATGTGCATCATCCTGTGCAACATTTGAAGCAAATGCTGTTAATAATATAATACCTCTAACAGTATAGAAAATAGAAAATAAAGACAAGGAGAATGATCAAGGTCACTGGCTTGCAATCTTCCTCTGATTGTAATTGTACCATATTTTAGAGAAAAGAACCAAAAAAAAGATAAATTCACCATTAGGAAATGTTGTTCGACGTTTTAGCTTCCCTATTATGACTCGCATATAAATATGACCCTGGTTGTTTTACTTTAGATGAGCAAGCCAATTTCCTGTATCTGTGTCTATGGAATTTTCAACACCAAAATCCCCAATCCCCAGTTTGTTTCAAAAACTAACATTTCCAACTCCAGGACCCTCTAACAGCTTTTCTGCACCAAATTGCAACAGAAAATTAATGAGACTCAAACATGTGGTTAAAATTCCCTGAAGACATTTTCATAATACTTAGTATTCGCTGCGTGCATGCCCATAAAATTGAAAGAATTCTGATGTAGAGCATAAAAATAAACACCTGCTTCAGTGTTCCTTAACATGAATATGAACGTGATCCCCGGTTAAATAAACAAAACAGCAAATTAACTTTATTTGGAAATATAACAAAATCAACCAAAAAAAAAAGTTAGATCCCCTTTGCCCTAAATTTTCATTTTAATGTTCCTGTGTGTTTAGTGCAGGGGAAAGGTTTACCTGCTGAAATCTCCTAACACGCGTTAATCCACTCAGAGCACCACTAGCCTCATTCCGATGCAAAACCCCAAAATCAGCAAAACGAAGAGGAAGTTCTGCAGAAACATTAAAAAGTTGTGATATGATATTTCATATAAAAAATTTCAGCTTAGGCAAATTCAGTTCTTCACTCTACACACTCAAACTCATGGGGCATATGCATCGAAAAACCAAATTAGATATTTATTTCACTTTTAAAATGGAAAACAAATTAAATTAACTCCACCCATCACCAGTTCTATTTTGGAACAGATAGCTGACTGAAAATTTCTTGCTCTATATGTCAATATGATCCCCACCTAGTAGGAAAAGGCTTTTGTTGTTGTTGTAGTTGTATATGTCAATATGATATTATACGTTAAAATACAAAATCTAGATAAACAACCCCCCCCCCCCCGGCAGGCAAAAGAAATTATTTGCCTTAAAACATGAAGGGGAAAGATGAAGCCATACAAAATGAGATTGAGCAGGTATTTCTTTATATAGGCAAACTCGCTTAACTATCAATCCATTACGTGCATTATCCTGAATTCAACACTAAAATCCTATAAAGCACGGACACACCATTTTGATGTCGTGTCTGTGTGTCGGACACACAATGACACATGTACGACTATCCGTAAGTGTCCGATTAAAAAAAACAAAATTTTGGCTCGGATATGCTGGGGACAACACAAGATACGGCCAATTTAAAATTAAAAAAAAAACTTAATTACCATTTAAAAGGGTAAAAAACAGTGATATACCCAATTACCAATTACCAATTACCCAAGCCCAATTACTCAGTTACCAGTACCACTTATCCTAGCCAGACCACTATGTTTTTCACTGTGAGGCCACCCTCTCTCATCTAGCCATCTACCTCCACCTGCGACTAAGCCATTGCGCCGATGGTGGAGAGCAAAATGAAGTTAATCTTTAGATACTCACTTTAGTTAATTTTTTTTTATTGTACATGTACTTGTAAAATGATACATGTACTTGTACCTAGTGGGAAAAGGTTGTTGTTGTTGTACATGTACTTGTACAAGGCTAGTTCTACTAGGACAAGTTGGTTTAGAAGATTTTTTAGAAAATATCAATAGAAATTATGCTCCATGTTTTTTGTGAGGAGCTTACCAAGTAGCAAATAGTGGCACATATGACATATATCAAGATATTATAAATCTTCAAGCTTATATATATCATATTATTAATTATGAATCTTTTTCCTTAAATTTTCAATTATATAAATATATATATATATATATGTGTGTGTGTGTGTGTGGCATGTCTGTGTCCTATAACTCTTTTATTTTGGTGTGTCCTCGTGCCTGTGTCCGTGTCGTGTCTCATGTCTGTGTTAGTGTCTGTGCTTCATAGCTAAAATTAGGACTAGCACAGCCACCCCAAGAAGGAATATAAAAGATGCTATTTGAAGACATAAATGTCAATGTAAATGAAAATTACCTCTATATGAGCGAACTCGGTGTTTAAACATCAAGCAGTGCCCCGGGCAATTCATTGGTTTCAGCCCAAACTCTTGTTTTTCAATCTAGAACACAAAAAATAATGCTTCTCAATTTTGCTATAAAAACATGATCTTTTCAGGCTATAGATTCACAAGATTACAAGACCAAAACAATGAAAAGAAAAGGGCAAAAGAATGACACTAAGACTAAAGAACCAGCCCAGATCGTAAAAGTACAAAAGGTATATGCTAAGCCCATACATATTTAGACTTCATAAAACATAAACAACTATATAACTAATAAAAGCAAAATGTATTTTTCAGGTTTTACAAACTCACAATATGTTGTAGATACTATAGAAACCCCACCTAACCTATTAGTTTCCTACATCTCCATAAATGATCCAAGGCCTACACAGATCATTCATAGAAGTAATTATTACATGATTGATACCTCAATCAATACAAATCTGATTCATCTAGCAAGATAAACATATATGCCGTCCAACCTACACTCTTGCACAAACATACATATATACATATGGATATAAAAATGTACCTCTAAGATAAACATATCCTCTCTATAATTTGCAGCATGACCAGATTGCACCCAAAGATCCATGTTAAATACATTTGGAGATATGACCTGATGATTGAGAGTATGTAAATACTTGGAAAAAGATCACTTTTGGTCACTTGACAAAACTCCTTCACTAAAACTTAACCTCTTGATAGCCCCTGTCTCTGTACTGATTTCGAATGAACTCCATCAGTTTGTTGTAGATCCGTGCACCATGTGGAAGAAAAAACCAGCTTCCCGGGCTGGCATAAACAAAGACAGACCAAGACACATCAGGCAGAGAAGCTTACAAAAAGATGCAATCAGACAACAATAAACCCACTGTACCTCCATTCATGATGAAGAATAAGCTCTTGTTTCACACCCAAAATCCTGTGATCATACTTTTTAGCCTCCTCCAGCCGAACCAAATATTCCTAAACAGAAAAAAAAAAAAATCAAACGAAAATCATATTGTCAATATTGATATACACATGTCATGTTCACATCCCTACTACTTTCTTCGCTACATAGATTCATTAAAGCCCATAAAGAAATTAAATTGTCCAGTATCACTCTGATGCATAATGGAGTATACAGTTAGTTCACAGTTGTTAATAGCAAACAGAGCACTTATAGCAATTGGTGGCTCGTATGGCTATCGCTTAATAGTGTGGCACAGCTATTTGAAAAATGGCACATATTTTATTAAAAAATGATATATTTAATATTCAAAACGACAATATAGCCATAGTACAGATAGCAGCACTATCCACACTACTTCAAAAACACCACACGATGCATGTAGCATGGCGCATAGGAGCTAGGGTACTGATTAATGCTAGAGAACACTATTAACAACTATGAGTTAGTTAGTTACTTATTCCACAAGGTACCATTCAGCCCACCACAGCTCAGTTTGCATAGCTGGATAATTTACCCAAAGAAATAACTTAAGAAATGAAAATCACCTTTAAACTCTTCTGATCAGGATAAGATATTCCATACACTCGTTGTAAACTTTCCCGATTTTTGTCCCCCCTCCAATATGCTGATGAAGCCTGGAATTACAAAACCAATAACCAAGTACTTGTCATTGATATATGTGTATGGATAAATCAAACTTGGTTAAAAATGGTTTCATAAGACAATTCAAGCACATACCTTTAAACATGCAATTGCTTTGACAAAGGATGTATTAGGTATATGTGGTCCACGACACAAATCAACCAGGGGACCACATCTGTATACTGTGATAGTCTTGTCAGCAGGCAAATCATTGATAATTTCAACCTGATCATAATAGCCATATAGTCAAAGCATCAAGTTGTGACATCATAAATTTTAGGAGAAAGAAAATTGGAAATATGGTTCAGATAAATATGATTATGTGATAGAAAAGATAATATAGCTAACGTCATAAAAACAAGCAGCTATACTTGCCTTGAACTTATTATCCGAAAACATCTCAAGCGCCTGATCGCGTGTTACTTCAATACGCTCAAAAGGTTGTTTTTCCTGGAAGTATAATATTTATCATCAATCATATATATTACAGAAAAGCACTGTTTATCATAACAATGAGTGATAAATCCACAAAAGTTTCAATAACATACTAGCTAGGAAAACTTATGGACACGGAGAAAAAGCAATAGGAAAATAACAACCAGAAAAAGATCTCTAGTTTAAGGGGGGAATTCTGAAATCTCTTTGATTGTGTTTGGAATGATTAAAAATTGGAAAGGATTTGATTTGCATTGATTTAGAAATCAAACTTTATGTTTGGAACTCATTAAAAAATTTTGGATTTGAATTGATTTGGAAATCAATTCTTATGTTTGGAACTCATTAAAAATGGAATTGATTTCATTCCATTGTATTATTTTACATTTTTACCCTAATAATATAATCTCTTATATTGTGAATTTAGGTTACTAGGCATGAGAGGTAAAATAAAAAAGCTAGTAAGGGTAAAATATTCCACCATTTTAAAATCAAATCAAATCCTAACAATACCACCATATAAGATAGGATTTCTAAATATAAATCATTGAAATCCATGGGAATTTATTACTCATCATTTTTTATTTTTTAAAATTTCAAACACAAGATTTGATTTACAAATCAAATTTAATCCTATTTTTTAACATTCCAAACACACTCTTTGTGAACATAAGACTTGCAGATTAAGAAAATATTTGCAAAGGCACTGAAATTTGAAAGGACACTTGATATTTCATTCCATAACTGTTAAGCTATGAAGTCTCTATAACTCAAGGCTTCAAGGAGAAATCAACACAAACAGAAAAACTTTTAAGTAAGTATTGGCTATCATGGCAATCAGAAACAATTCCAAATTTCCAATTCCAACAGCAATAGTAAAAACACATATACAAGAGAAGGAAAGACTAGAAATACCGCAACAGCCTTCAAACCCGCAGCCTCAATTTGCTTAAAGTGATCATCATTCAGACTCAAGTCAGCGTAAAACGCATCGTAATAGAATCCCTACAACAACATTTCCTTTCTCATTTGATACGTAATCTCAAACACAAAACATAACAATACAATAATAGAGTCAATAGGGCAGGAACAAAACAAACAAGGCACCTCTCCTCTGGTGGTGCAGGGCCCAATGCAGAGCTTACATCCATACTCCGACTCAAGAGACTGCAACATAACCAAACAAAAAATCAAAATCATAATCATCATTATCATTATTCTTATTATTATAATTATAATTATAACTATAATTCGAATTGAAACCGAAGATTGAGATGTTTGACCTGGCCGAGAATGTGAGCGCTAGAGTGCCAGAAAGTGTCCCGGCCTTCGTCGTCCTCGAACTTGAAGATCTGGAGGTGGCAATCTTCTTCTAGAGGGCGCGTCATGTCCCAGAGGACGCCATTGACCCTGGCAATGAGGGCATTGTTGGCGAGATTTTTAGAGATTTCGCGGGCGACGTCGACGGGAGTGGTGAGCCACTTCTTCGCTTCCTTCACGGTGCCATCGGGAAGAGTGACCTTGATGGGATCCGGGGAGAGGGAGAGGCGAAGGGTGCGCTGCTCCACCTGGATTGTCTCAAAGAGCTTGATGCGCTTCGGGATGACGGCGCTTAGGTATGCTTCATCTTTCGAATGAGCCACCATGGTGACGGAGGTGGCGGCGGAGGAGGATGAGAAACGGTTATTGATGAGGAGAAGGTGAGAAAGTGAAGAAGAGGAAGCGTAACGGCGGAAACGGATTAGAGAGCATAGCATAGCATAGTGTGCAAAGTTTTGGTTTTCGGTTTGCGAGGATGGGTGTCGTTATAGGAATTTATTTATTTATTTTTGGGACTAGTAAGGTTTAGGGTTTTTCATTTTTATTAATTTTCTTTTCTTTCTTTCTTTCTTTCTTTTTCCACAGCTTTTTTTTGTTTTGGTTAATTACAGCTATTTATTTATTACCGTTACAACTTACAATTGGCGTCGGTCCGAAGCAGGCAACGCCCGCTAAGCAGGATTTGACTATTGATTCTTTGCGTTGTCTGCTAAGATTCTAAGAACAAAGCTACAAAATAAATCTGTTCAGACTCCGGATATGAAAGTGGTGCCTGGAACAACAGAGAGGGAGATGGGAGTGGTATAATTGCAAGGTACTATGTCAAGTTAGGGTTATGAACAAAGAATAAGTACATAGAAATAGTCAATGGCGGAGTGAGATCATGCTTCTCCTGAAATCTTTAGAAATAAAAATTAAGTAAAAAGTTTTCAGATTTAAGTGTGCTTAAATTATAATATTATTCTTCCTTATATTCTTTAAAATTTATACTTAATAAATTATTGTTTTTATTTTCATCTTTTTACCGGACAAATGTTGTAAATAGTAAATTTCAATTCCAATTTAAATAGTAATTACAAAGAGAAATTGATTTAATATATTAAATTCTATCCATATGATTTTTCTTTCACTAATTTGATAGTTCTTGATAATAAGTTGGATACATACATTATTAATATATAAAATTGTGATGATTTTTCAAATTTAAAAAGGATTTGTAAGTTAATTGAGTAATTAATTGAAACTGAGAAGCATCTTATTTATCTATTAGTGTATTTATTTATGAAGTTGACATTAATTTTACAAATTGTTACAACAACTGTCAAAGAAGTATTGTCTGCTACAAATATTGTAAAAAATCAATTAAGAAATCGAACAAGAGATTATCGGATGAATGATTGTTTGAATTCTTCTTCATTGTTGGACAAATATCAAAAATCTAACATTCAGCATTTTTTCATCTAACGATCAATATAAAATAATATTAATTTAATATTAAAAAAAATTAATATTAAAAAAAATTGGACCGTTGAATTTTCAAGAGATTGGACCTCCATGGAGAAATTCTTGTTTGATCACTTATATTAGAGAAGAATATATTTATTGACATTATCAAGAAACTTATTATTCAACAATTTTAGGACATAAGAACTCACCAAGGATAATTATATAAGGTATTTTTTTATTCACATGACAACAAATTAATTTTGTTTATCTTTTATATATGTCATAATATTATTAATTGATTTATAGCATAAATTTTTGTTATTATTTGTGCTCCTTTAGCCTCACTTACACTATATTTAGATGATAGGTAATGAGAGAAATAGAAAGAAAATGAAGAGAACGAAAATAACTTTCCTTATTTAGGAGTTTAAAATATATGAAAAGGAAACGGAACACATAAAAAACTATTTCTCCCCTCTTCTCGTCAAATGTCAAATTTTTGTTTCCTTCAAAATTGAAGTGGAATGAGAGGAACATATAAATAATAAAGTTCCATTCTGTTCTGTTAATAAAACTTTTAAATAATTAATTCTGCTAATAAAAATAGATGCATGCCGCTTAACCCTTTATTTATAACATGTGATTATTTGTTAAAAATATAATATCTTAATAAATACATTTATTTATTTATACCATATCATACTTATTTATTTACTTATAACATATATATTCAAAGTTGCAACCAATAAGATTACCATATAAAGCAGTGTTTTAAAAATTCAATATAATTGTCCAGTTGAACTTATTGAACTATAAACTAATCATACTTTCGATTCAAACAATAATCAATTCAATCATAGTTTAATTATGATTTAACTACAAATTTAATTAATTAAATTAATCAAATCAAATCATAACTCAAAGATCTCATCAATTTAATTTCGGATTCGATTCTTAAAACATTCCATATAAACCACAATGAGATCTCTAACTCTTTCTCACTCTCAGATCACGTTAATCATACTGGTTTTTCTCATATTTTATTATTTATCCATGTCAGGAAATCTACAAAATCTGCCCCTGCTCATGGTGTCTTCTTAATTTACAACTCCATCTCTCTCTCAAACTGATGCACATAATCGGGATGGTACGAGGCCCAATTAATGTACTGTAATTGATAATACTCAATTAAGCGGAAATGGAATGAAAGAAAATTAACTCCATTTAATCAATGAAATAAAAACCAAGATAGAGCAATAATTGCACGTGTTATAAATAATTTTTTTTTGACGTGGTGTTACGAAGGATTTAAAATGCAGACTAAACTGATGCAGTTATAACATTTTTAATAATTATAGTAAAATATCAAGTATCTCTAATAAAAAAGTAATTCCCGTCAAAAAAATAAAAAATAAAAAATTAACGCATTGTCAAATTAATTAATGGCTATTATATAAATTTGATAGCATGCCATCTAATGCCTACTAGTCACCCGATTGTCACTTTTTTTTTTCGTAAGGCCAACTCTTCCTTGTGTGCTTGGTGCTCTTGGCAGTCCCTTCGGATTTGAATGAGTGGATTTAAATAGCAAGTCGGAGTAATTTTTATTTCACATTTGTTATAAACATTCAAATTATTGTTATTATTTAATATGTATAAAATTATAAAAATTATAACAAAATTGTATTTATTTTTAAAAATATTTTTACTTATTAAATAAAAATTTAAGTACTTAAAAAATAATTTAGTAATCGATGTCTAAGAATTTATCATCAAACAAGAGACCCACCAGTTGAGACCTAGACCTACACCATCTTCTGGCAATCCTCCTACAGCTACTCCGGTTACTTTGTCTTTAGCTAGGGTGACAACTACTAAAACAATAAGGAAAATAAAGGCAAAGGTAATATCGCCATCGGCAGAGCAGGACCACCGTAAGAAGGTCTTCCATGAGCTCAATGCCTCAATTCCCTGATATGATGAACAAGGTCAGGGTTTTGCTCAATTTCAACCATCCCAAGATAAAGGATTCTATGAACATTGTTGCTCCAACTCTTAATAATAGCCATAAAGGATTCTACTTTGGTTGATGTGTGACTTGGAGATATACCAAGTTACTTACTTTCTTACTCTAGTCTTTTAAATCTCACATCGACCAAAAATCAAAGCAAAAAAATCTTGACATCTATAAAAATAAAGAATGAGTATTAACTTATTATTTTCATTTTAATGAATATATTATATTAAATATATTAATAAATATGTTATTATTCTAACTTATTAACTTAAGTTTTAATTATTAAATTTTATTAAAATTTAATTAAAAAATATATTAATATATTATAATAGGTTAGACTGAAGTTAAAGTAGAATATGTATGAAAATGATTCCATGTTAACATCTGGATAATTACTTGTATCATCAGAACCCTCCACATTCATTTCACAGCAGACACAATACTTAATAGTTAAGAATAAATAGTTCATCGCATGTTTAACAACTACAACAAAATTTTGACATGGTATTAATGAAGAAATATTCATTTAAGCTGCCTCAGGAGGGGCACGTAAGACTCTATATAAGTTTATAGGAAGAGAGAAATATAAAGGTTATTAGGAAAGTTATTGCTTCTTGTAGGCCATTAGTAAAGGTGCAAGTGTCACTTATAATTTTAGTATCATTATAAATAGAGGTGCTAACATTAATATTATGTATGTCCCTTTCAATATTTGTGTTGTCTGTTACTTTGTACCTGAGGCAGATTAACAAAAATCTAACCAGTTCAAACCCAAAAAAAAAAAAAAAAAACTCTAACCAATTTTGAAAAAAGAACAAAAAATTCTGCAACTGAACAGGGGAGCCACAGCCAACCAAAGGCAGCAAGATCACAACCTTATAACTCTACAACTGAGGCTTGAATTGTCCTAAAGGCCAAATTGCAACCCTAGATTGCAATTTCCATATCATTTGTGGCCACTTTCTGCCCTTTTCTCCAACTGCTATCTTCCTACTGGATTCCTGTGCAAGCCAGGGAACAAACCAGTCTGAGACAAGACCATCACACCATTTTTTTTTTATCTTCCTCAAGATATGAGGTCAAATTTAGGTCTGCCACTCTGCCTTAGTCTGTTGTTACAACATACAATTAGTCTCAGGCATTCATGTGACTCCAGACATACAACACTTATGTTTGTAACATGGTGGTTAAAGGTTGAGTTCTATCAGAAATTACTAGTTGAAGTTTGTGACTCTCGCCATTTGTTTCATTGCTATTCATAATCATAATTGAGTCGTTTTAGTATTTTCTAACTATAGGGAGATATTCACCATGAGGAAAAGTGTTTTTTTATTTATTTATTGAGTTCATTTAGTTATAAGTTATTGTTTGTCAGTAAGCTAAATTCTGTTTATTTATAACAAACTGAAAGCCTAGCTAGCTCGAGGGTTGTTATGGAATTAAAAATGCCTTTGCTTGCAGTGCACCTTAAGTAAAAGGATATAAGTGACATCATACAAATGATACAATGACAATATGAATATAAATACAGATGTAGATGTCAGATTTATATATGCCTTTCAGTCAATATTTGTCACCTTTCCTACTTTTATCACCGGCTATTCACTGTCTTTTCTTAATAGCAACATACTGCCTTAGGCACACATCCAATGTAACTCAGACTGATTATAACACTTAGCCATTAGGTCTTATTAAACAGTGTATATTATATGTGATACCCAAGAACAACTGCCGCATAATTTAATTTAATGTGAGTTGGAAATGTTAAAAGGGAATTCAGATAAGTGAAGAGAGCCAAAATCACAAGCCTTGCGTGTTCTTAAATAGTGTCAAACCAAAGCTGGGGAAGTTGTCATATCCACATGAATCCCCAATACCACTGAAGAACCACTTAAAGCAACTCCAGCAGAAACTTAAGCTCAAATACTTTCCCAGTTGCTGAACTTGGTTCCTGCAAGATTCTCATCGACAAAAAATTAATAAATATAAAAAAGAAAGAAACTAGTAACAAAACCTATGCATAAGCACTAAGAGGGGTCAAAAAGGTTTAAGGTGTTTCCACAATGCTCTGATTAATAACCAGAAAGGTTCAGCGACAAAGTACAGGATCAATATTAGAGTGCAAGATATGAAATGCTTCTGAGTTTTCAAATTAACATAATTTGTAATGTATACCCCGCAAGTTCAGCTCCAGTCTTTGTGTGGAAGCTGTTAATTAACATTGCTGTGGCTGTCCCACTGGGATATGTAAGCTTATAATCCAACACCATAACCTGAAATTGCATTCACAATTTCACAGAGATCAGGATGCATTGGCAAAGGAAATGATATATCATATATGCAATAGATAGAAATAGAAGTAAACGGGAAGTTACACCTATATATAGAGTAAAAAGCCATAACCAAAATTTGCTCTCCCTCCAGTTCCATTCTTTTATTCACTTTTCACATAATCTCATTATAGATGAACTACTAAAATGATGCCATTTGATTTTTATTTTTTATTTTTCGGATGAAAACCATTTGAAAAGTCTCCTCTGAATCAACTTTTCCATTTAGATTTTAACATCGACATGCATCAATTTAAACAAACTTTTTATCCCTCTCAATCAATAAAATATTCATATCAACTGGACCACATATACTGCTCCTTAAAGTTTGTGCTTTCAACTGAAGCAACAAAATGAACCGGATGAAAGGAGCATTATTTTTGGCACATGAGACAATCAATCATCCTCCAACAAGCTTTCGTATATTTTTCACAGAAAATAAATAATTAAATGAATAAAAAGCTTTCCTATAGAATGTCAAATATTCACCAATAAAACCACAAAAATGGAAGTTAACGAGGAAAAGTACAGTCATCATATCAATAGTTCAAAAAATACTCCAAAGCCCTAAAGAACAATAATTCCAATGATTAAAAGCACAAAGTTTGAATATGTATCAATCTATCTTCCAGATCAAAAGGGGCAAAATTCTTGAATATCTTATTTCATTCTCCTGCTAATTGTATTCCTTGTTCTCTCCTTTTTAAACATAATTTTCTTTTGATAAAAAAAGAAAAAGAAAAGAAAGAAATGGAATTCTAGCAAATCCAATGTAATAAAAATGAACCACATAGATTACCTTACGAAGTGGCACACGACTTAAAAGTCCAATGAAACTGACAACAAACATGAAACCTATCATCCAACCCAAGCCTGGGTTTTTAACATCTTCAGCTCTATTACCAGGGTAATCAGGGCCAATGAGTTCATATGTTCTCTCATCCATTTCAAGAAAGGTTGAACCAAACCCCCCTGTCAACAATGTCACGGTTAGCACATTAGAGAAATTTATGGGGAAAAAAAAGGCTCACCACTGTCAGAAGCAACTCTTATGACCAAGAGGTTTAAAGGTAAACCAGATTACTTAACAAGAGTTGGAACATAAATAGAACAGAACATCATGTGTACACAATATTTTCACCATGTAGAATTAAGTAAATAACCACATATTAACATTCACTATTTTCATTTTTCTTTTGCAGACAAAAATTTTATCAGTCTTTTTAAGCTTTTCAACAGATTGTTTTCCTAAGGCAATCAAATTATTCCAAGAAAAAATGAAAAATAACAAAAATGATTAAAATTTCAAGTTTCAAAATAATATTATTGTTCTTCTGAGCTGGAAGTAGTAATTTTTTTACAATAGATTTAAAAACTACTTTGTGATTCACCAGTCCCCCAAGAAAAATGGAAAAAGAAAAAGAAAAAAAGAAAAAAAAACTCATTGCTTGAATTGAATGACCAATTCATTACTGTAAAAACAACCTGTGCTATGTAAAGATAAATATCAGAATCAGGTAATTCCTCCTCTCTTCCCAGAAATACACTATCTTTGTTTGGGCAAAAAATATGGTTTAAAAAACCAGTAGTAAGAAAGGGATAAAGTGCAGCGGTAATCCCTCCTCTTCTAACTCTACACTTTATTTACTAATTTTCAAGTGCAGAGTTGTCAGCCCATTATCTGAAGAAGGCTCTTATGTATTTATTTATTTTTGTGAGTGAGAAACAAGTTCAAGGAAAATTTGTGGTTCTAGATAAAAACATAAATTTCAAGTAAAATAAAAGGAAAAATACTTAAACTCCTCTCTCAGCAAACATAGGTAATATTATAATATACAGAATGTGACATGACTTGCATTCATTAGTAGGTGACAAATAGATGGCTTTGCAATGTTTCTTTGGGGACTCTGCCTCCGTTATTGGCACCTCTACCAGAATTGATTTTTGTGTGAAATAAATTGATCTATTAGGTGCACTGAAGTTTGTAAACAGGTTGCACAACAGAACTTTAAAACAAAACAAAAAAAGGCCTTCTCCCTGGGACTTATCTCCATCAGTGTAGATCGCAGCTCCGAGTCATTAACTTGTAAAAATCCAAGACACTCCAGTCCCACATTGAAAAGGTTCTGATGGAGGACAAACAGAACCAATAAGAATGAACAAGAGCCTAAAATTAAGGTCTAACCAGATAACTGATCTTCTCATTGAACCTACTTCTTCGTTTTCAAGCTTCTACAGGAATTTTGTTTTACTTGCACTCTTTTAACTCTATCAATTAGGTTGATTCTTTTATAGGAATCTTAGCTCATCAGTTGGGCTTGGATAACAAAAGAGAACGGTGAAGCTATAGTGGTAAAAAAAGATTAAAAGATTAAGAGAGATTAAGTTAAAGACTGGAGGAGAGGGAGTGTAGAAGGATGTTATGTTATGTTCCATTGTCAAATTACCTTAGCTCTTTAATATTGTTGTGGCAGCTAGTTTTTAGAAAGCTTCTGAAATTTGGTTTATTTTGGATTCAAATTCTATAATGATTCCTTAGTTCTCTAGTTTTGAGTTCTAATAAGGAGGGCATCAACCACAGTAGTCGTAGTCTTTTAGCTTAAGGAGGTAGTTTTCGTCAAAGCAAACTCTCACAGCCTTCACCTTCCCAAAACTAACTGCAAGTTGGGACATATCTTTCAAGAAAGCACCTAGCTCATGCAGCATATAACAGATGAAAGAAAATATAAGCTTATCCTGAAAAAAAAAATATTCTTTTTCAAAGATTTGTGAAGTTTTAAGGCCATTGACTTGTGAGGCAATAATGCCCATGAAGATCTAAAGTGAAATGCAACAGTAACAGTCACAATGAATCACATAAAAGAAAAAAAAATCCAAGCTAACCCATTAAAACAAAAATCACATTATCCGATCGAGCATCGTTTGAATCCAAAAGTGCATGCAATATATACCCACGTGAACAACCAAAAGGGGGAAGAGAAGACTGTTAGCACTGGAAGCAAGGCCATAGGAAGCAACAACGCATGTCTGAATGACAATGTTCTCTGGCCTGGTGAAGGGTTTGGTGAAAAATCCAAACTTGGACAAGAAAGCAGTCCAAGTTTTGACGAAGAAGAAGGCAAGCAATCCAGCAGCGATGTTGAGGGAAGGGGATGATCCCAATGGTGAGGTTGAGCTTGTGGGTGATGATGCACAACAAGCTTCCCACCACAGCACTCACCACCAACCCTCTGATGCTGATCTGCTCCTTCCATTCAGGAACGTGTTCTGATGATTCCTGTGAACGAAGCAAAGGCTCTGACTCTGAGATATCCACGGATGATGACTCAGTACTACCCATGGTAGTCATAGAGGCAAAGAAAAAAACAATTGTTGTGTTACTATGGTAACCTGATAGGTATTTAACCCTATTTGAATGTTTTTTCATTAAAGGAACGGAATGGAATAGGTAAAAATAAAATAAAAAGAAAAGAAAATAAATAGAACATAGTTTTTCATTCTTTTTATAGAAATTTATTGTTGGGCAACGGAATGAAATTAAAAATCTCAAATTATGGAGAAAACAAAAGTCATTTAGAAGAGAAAAATATGTTTTGTTCTTTCAATATTTTAAAACCCTCAAATAAAAAAAATTATTTTCATTCCTTTCATTTCATTTCTGTTCTCCTCATTACCTATCATACAAACATAATGTAAGAGTTATTACGGTAATTTGATAGCCATAGTATTTATTGTTGAGCAAAATACTAAAAAAATCTCAAATTATAAGTCATTTACAGAAAATCTTTCAATATTTTAAAACTCATTAACACCTATTGAACTAATTAAATTATATATTTTAGTGTATATTTACTATGTATAGAAAATTCTCTCGTAAGAAGTGAATATATACAATTTGGTAAGTTCAACTAGTTAGTGTTAGTAATCTCAAAGCACAATTTTTTTTTTTTTGTGTATAATCTATAATCTATAATTACAAAGAATTTTTTGCATCTTGTCTTTTATAGTAAGTTATTATGTATTTATTAAATATTAATTTTATAATAAATATTTAAATTTTTATTAAATATTCGATTAATATCATTTAAAAAGAATGACTCGGGGGTGAATCAGAATAACAGCATGATATGTTTTAGATTTGGATATGTGTGGGTGTAGGTTGAGATAAATGTACTTGACCCGAATGAATGATTGGGTTACAAGAATGGAATAGGATCCGGTGTATGGGATTGGGTAGTAAAGGCCTAAGGGCGACTTTTTTACTCCTTTACTGCAATTTATGTTTATAAAAATTATCAACATCAAATAACAAATGAATTAGGAAGGGTTATATATGATCACATTTGTTAATTTAAAAAATATATATAATTTCATAGTGTTAGTAAATATAATGAAAAATTAAAACTCAAATAATCTAAGTTATTTAGAGTAATAAAAATGTAAAACATTGTTATAAATACCTTTTATATTAAAAATTAAAAATTTACAACAAAAGTTGTAAAATTGTATGGATAAATTATCAAAGTTCTAAGAACTAAACTCACGGATATTGTATGTGAGTAGAGAGAATGAAAGTGCTGGTGAAAAATAAGAAGCTGCAATGGAAAGAAGGTGGAAATTTATAGTGTGTTTGGAATGTGAAAAAATGAGAAATGATTTGATTTGTAAATTTAATTTAATTTAATTTTGTGTTTGAAATGTTAAAAATAGAAAATGATTTAATTTATATAATTTCATGGATTTCATTTTTTTTATTTTATAAATTTTTTTAAATTTAATAAGATTTGTTAATATTTAATTTAATTTAAAATAAATAAATTATTTTATGGTTAATAATTATTTTTTTAACTATCTCTCATAAAAATAAAAATATAAAATAATAAAATTAAATCAAATTAATTTTTATTTTAATAAATTTTAAATATAAATTTTAATTTCTAAATTAATTTAAATTTTATTTTTTAATAAATTTCAAATCAAATTATTTCTAATTTTAATTAATTTCATACACGAGACTGAAGTCAAGTTTCATGGCTATTGAAGTCGTGCTCATGCCTCCTGGTCCACGACTTTAATAAAAAATAAAAAATAAAAATAAATTACCCTAAGTTATTGGCTGAAGCGATGACTTAAAAAAAATAGCATTAAAAAAAAACTACACAAAGTCTGGGACGACAACCAATCACCAATAAGTTGTTATTCAAATTGGACTTCTAGTTATGCCAGAGAATCTCTGCTTCTATTTTGTAAAGCCAGTTAAAGGCTACCATGTGTAATATTTGCTAATGTATTTATAACTTTCAATAATAATATAAAGATTCAATAACATTACTCTATTATTATATTTATTGCTTTTCAATAAATAACAAAAATACATGTTACAAAAAACAATAACAAATATGATAATAAAATGATTCTGCTATGAAATTATAGCAAGACTGACTCCAATAAATACTAGAATATTTTCAACACTAGCAAAAACAAAACAAAAAAAAAAGTTCTGTGCCAGAATTTTTGTTGCACAAGTCAAAAAAGAAAAATAAATTACAAGTAACAAAAAAATAAAAATAAAACTAGTAAGAGTTTTTAAAAAAAAAAACACCCAATTGGCAACTTGTGAATTACGTGAAAGAGTAAGAGTTTCTTAATTAATATGTTTGTTTCATGTTTTAATAAGAGAGATTTTCTCACTTCTATAAAACTATTCCTTTTCAAGCAATTCTTATGGCTTCTTCTTATTTAGTATTAGTATGTGCCTCTTATTAGTATTTTTTTTTCTCAGACTTCATACAATTATGTGAATTACGTACCCAATTTGAAGGTATCTTTCAAACAGTATCAATATATATTAACCATTTTCATAATTTGTTTTTAATTAATAGCATGTGATTTTTTTTTGTGATGTATGAATGAGTTTTTAGTTTCCGTTTTTAATATTTTTGAAGAAAATAAGAATAAAATGAGATTGGTTGTGTCTCTAAGATTTTAGAGAGATAAAACACATGAAATAAAGGAAGTAGATAAGGAGATGAGAAGATAAGGACTTTTCTCATATATACAGTGTTGTTTCGACTAAACCGGACCAATCGGTCTGATCGCCAAAATTGAGAACCAAACTCTGATATGGTTTTGATTCAATGCTATAGTCATTTTCGTGGTTGGAATCGGTTGGACTGAATTAAATTGAATTAGATCAAGTTACACTGGATAATTTTCATTGTGTAATGTCAATTTAATGCATTATTATTAAACTTGAACCGGACCAGCTGGTTCGACCGATAAGCAGGCTAGGTAACCGGTCCGATTCATTAGTTGAAACGGTTATGCAGTTAACTACGTATGAATTGATATGACTAGGCCGATTTTTGGAAAAAATGGTGACCCGGGCAAGTATTAGTGACCCGCCAGTTCGTGTCCTTCAACCTTGTTTCAAACTTTTTGTGTTGTTAAACCCCAAAAACAAAAAACAAAAACAAAAACCACAGAGAGAGAGAATGGCGCAATAGCTCAATCCTTAACGCAAACGATAGAATGGCGAGTTGCAGGAAAACTAAAGAACGTCGCATCTCCGCTGTACCCCCACCGTGCCTTCAACATGCACCACCAACCCTTGCGCGCCACATCCTTTTGCCGTGACAAGAGCTCATGGGTTGATCTGCAGTTGCAGCGTGCTTTAAGGAACAGAAGCTCATTGGTTGATTTGTAGTTGCAGCGTGCTTTGAGGAACAGGAGCCTACAGCTGTGGGAGGTGCTCAATGATGAGATAATGAGAGAGAAATACTGGGGCGTGTTTTTACAAGAGTCAGAATGGGTTAATTATTTAAGTGTACCAAGTGTATTAATAATAAAATAAATATAAAAAATAATATTTAAAGATTTGTATTCTTAACATTCTTTTTATATATATATATAATAAACGCACACAATTTTTTTTTTATTTTCACATGATTCGCACTCTGTGAGAGGTATAAAGGAACTAACAAAAATATTGTAAGAATTTTGTGTTACATATGATATATATTTTTTGTTTTATCAAATGTAATATTTTAAAGTGATAATTAATGATTTAATAATTATTGAAATGTTTAAATTTTATTGATTAATTAATTTATTGAAGAGTTATCTTTATTTTAGATAGTCATATCTATTTGAATGGTTATATCTATTCATATAGGTAGTCCATTGGATATCTAAAGTAGGGATGGCAATGGAGTATAATAAGTCCTTTGTTCTAAAGCTTTGTCTGGTGTATTTATTTATGATCTTTACGGGTAGACGGGGTTATTCGCAGGTATCTGCGGGTAGTTAATAATTTAAAATAAAATCTTAAAAATTATAAAAAAAATAAAGAAAATAAATTTTAACACCATATACTACAATTTTGTTCAACAATTTAAAATTCTTACAAAATTAAAAGAATATTATAAATAACAAACTAAATTTAATTATATTTTGTAATAATTAATTTACATAAATAATTATTACATAAATAATATATATATTTTTTAACAAGTTTTATCATTATGGACTCATTCAATAAAAAAATCATTTTAAAATAATAAAAAAATATGTATTTTCATCTCATCTCAAAATAATAAAAAAAAAAGAAAAATAATATATAATACTATATTAGATAAAAAATATATTTATATCTGATTTATTGCTTACAAAACTATAATCCTTTCTCCTACCCCCATTTATTAAACAGATACATATCTCCCACCCTATCGTAGGTAATCCCCACAAATCTCAACGAATACGAATAATTTTACCATCCCTAATACAAAGACATGACTATTCATAATAAGTATATGTTCTAAAGTGTCTGGTGAAAACACCTTATTATGCTCTATATAATTCGTATGTGGTCTTCTGATGTCCATCGAAGAACTACACCGACTCTATCATAATTGTACTATAAAGAAAAGGTCAACAGGAAAAAATCGACATTCTAATGCTTTTTTTTTCTCTCTTGTTTATTCATTCTTGTCTATTGTGAAAGGTATGTTTTTTCTTATATATTATGTGAGAAGTATAAAGTTTTATATCATGGAGTTAGTGAATTTATGCTAATTATTTATTTATAAGTAAATTTATTGCTTACAAAAATATCTTTTAATTAGAATATATACCAACATATCCTTTCCATGAAGATTTTCTATTAAAAAAAGAAAAGCATGCATGTGATAGGGTGTGTTTGTTTTCTCGCTTGGGACACTAAATATACGTTCAAACTCATCGAACGTTGGTCCATTTTTGTTTGGGTGTCTTTTTATTTACTTACCATAAATGTGATTTTGCTCTCAAATTCATATTTGAGTTTAAGTAAAATTTTCTTACTTTTGTGTTGAAAATATGTCTATCGGAGATTATAAAAAATTTTAAACATAGATTACATTATTATAAATTCATTTTTGTTCAAAATTAAATTTGTAAAATTAAATTAATTTAAACTCAAGTTTGTGCACTCTAATTTAAACACACACTATGTGATGTATAAATTAGTTTTTATATCCATTGCACAAGAAGGTTTAAGAGATTAGATTCAGAGTTACTTTACTAAGATGACTTAGTCTTGTATTTATAGAACGTATACAGAATCTTAATGAGATTCTTATTGAATGCAGGTAATTTAAGATTAGTATCCTGGCGATGATCACATTTCCATTATTATAGGATACATCCCTATAAATCCGGGATTTATATAAGGAAAGTATTTAACCATCAAGGATATCTATAAATCCTATAATATCGTAAGTTGATGATCGACAGTTGCGGATATTTAGGGATTGTTCTCGTATGAATCTATCACCGCGATGTTAATCCCAACGCCACTTTAGGAAAACAATCGTGGTCGGAATACGTCGTGAGTCTTCCTCTACGCCTACCTAGGAGAGTCAGGTAGTGTGCATGCGGGTTGATATGGAGCGGGATCTTTGATCACGGTCGAAAATACTTGGCTCTTGGATGAACAACGAGTTAAGTTTAGATCGGATCAACCATCACACAGCCATTATGGTAATTCGACGGATAGGTGTTAGACCTCGGGTTATTATCGACATCCTTGTTTTATTCAATTACGAGCAAAGATTACTGCCCCCAAGTATGAATACTAAGGATTCCTAAAGACATATTCAACGTAAATCCCGATCGTGATCTCTCCCTGCGATTTCTCAAGCGATGCTTTGGCCTTTATTGGGAAGTAGTGATTCTTTAAAGAAAACGTCGGTTTCATACGAATTTTTTCAACTGCTCCCTATCTTTGTGACCAACCAGAGATCAAAAGCATTTATTTTGGTTGACTTCATGGGATCAGGTCACCTTTTACGGAACCAATCAGAATTCCTCATGCATGCTATAAGTAGAGAATACTTTCCCATGAGCTTGCATTCCCCTTTTCTTTTTCATTGTCGAACAGGATGATTTCTCCCAGGGGAACGAGTGTAGTTCTTTTTTCATTTCCTTCTTGTGTGAAGAGAGCTTCATCATCTGCAGAGATTATACTTTTATTTCTTCCAAAGTTCTTGAAGAGGTTTGATCTTCCCCGAGTGTTTTTTCTTTTCGACAGGGGCCTTTCTTTCTTGGCGTAAAACTGGGTTGCTATGCATTTAGGGAGGCGGGAGCCTTTCTCTCCTGGCGTACACGGCGGTGTCTGATCCAACATGTTGCCAGGATGAGACAATGCCTTCGTCTACTACTGCATGGGGACCCGACAGAGCACACTATTCCTCTCTCATTCTTCTTGGCGGGCTACTCGAAAGCACCTGGCTGGTCTTCTTCGTAGTAACGGCTGGATATGCAAGGGTGCCGGGACAAAGGAAGCGAGGACCCTCTTGGAGCAACCTAGGGTGGTCTACTTTCTTTGACTTGCTTTCAAGGAAGCAGCGCGTATCCGCTTCTGCCATTATCCATCGAGAAGGTGGGGGAAGAATGAGCAAGCGGAGGATTTCTACTCCGGAGTGGCTTCACTCTGTTCCGGGGTGAAAAGGCCGCTGTAGCTGCTCCGTGACTTGAGGCAATTTGGAATGGTTGACACCGGCGGAGGATTCTTCAGCTAGAGAGGTCGTACCCCTTCTAACGAGTGAAAGAAGATCTCGGTCTTTAGTTGCATCGCGGAGAAGCAGTGCAAGGAACTTTGGCATCTTATCCGGGATTATGATCCTGATTTGCCAATGTTCTTCAAAGCCAATCCACTTTTTCAAGAGACCGGGGTTTGGAGATGTGGATGGGGTATGATCCAGGCAGCCGAAAATGTTTGCCCCCTTTTCCGGGATATCTTTATACATTCCATGTCTCAATATTTTCTTTTTCCTCTTTTTCGGTTGTATGACGATGTATGGAATGAAGATGATTCAATAGACTTTACCTTCTTTGTATTTGTCCTGCACTTTCATTATATATATGTTTTTCCACCAGGTTAACGCTACCAGGATGAGTCCAACGCTTATCTCGGTATAACCAAGTAAAGATATTGCCGGGATAGGTCCAATGCCAACCCGGCATAATCGCCACCACAAACGCACCTCGGCGTTAGCACGTTGTCCGTGATGTCAATATTTAGTTGGAGTTGGAATCCGCGGTACAAACTCGGGTTCTCATCCAACATTCGTACGATGCCTTGGATCGCTGCGTAACCGTTCTTTCAACTGCTATTACAGCTGTGAGGGCCACGTGTTGCGATTTCATCGGAAGGACGTGCCTAGAGCTCCGCAAGCCATGATGAGCACCTTTTGAACTTGCGTCGGAGAGGACAGAAATGTCCCTTAACCGTTCAACCCTTTATAAATAAGAGTCAAAGGTTCGTCTTCCTCACTTTACCGTTTTTGGTTTCCTTCCCTGAAAACACCGTGCGTCGAAAAGCTTTGGCTTCTTTTGGGTGCTTTCCAGCCATTCGCGGTTTCTCCACTGTTCTGGCACATCTTTTCCACTGTTCAAGTATTCTGCCTTTATATAGTAAGTAGCTTTCTTTCAACCTTGTTGTTATTTGCGCTTTTAGTATGTCAATAACTTTTTAAAGAGTAGAGTAGCTTCGCATTTCTAGTTTTGCTTTCCTTCAAATAGAGCTTAATGATTTAGGTAGATTTTGTCACCTCCCTGAAACACCATCTTTGCTGCGCCATGCGTGGTGGAGGAGTTCCCCTGAACGCTTTGTTTCTGGTGGGATAGGAGGTCGATAGGGGAGGTTTGGATTACTTCGCTCTCCCTGTGTCTGAATCTATGAAACTATCGATTCTGACAGTTGCTTACCGACTTCTTTGGATGTTCTCAAGATTTTCATGGCCAAAGGAAAAAAGGCTATAGCCCAGCCCCCACTTTACGATGCCCGTGACCCGACAGAGGACGAGCTGGTTTGAGTTCGGCGAGGTCCCGGGCTGGTGTGCCCCTGGGTGGTGGACAACGTATGGGATCGTTAGTCCAAGTTTTCGAGCGAAGCCATACTCCGAGAATCCTTATTTGCCTTAGAGTTAACTGTGAACAAAGCTCGAGATGACGAATTTGAAGTTGTCTGCCCAAACTAGAATGAGAGAGTGTGCTCCTGTCGAGAAGAGGGTTCACACTTCATGTTTCTGTATGAGCCACTTTTTTTCAAGTTGGGCCTTAGGATGCCGTTTTCTGACTTTCAAATGGCCGTCCTCCGTACTCTCCAAGTGGCCCCTTCGCAGATCCATCCTAACGGTTGGGGCTACATCATCTTGTTTGAGAGGTTTTATCAGTTGATGAGCCTTAAGTGCTCGGCGAATACCTTTTTTTATTTTTATACAAGAATAAACATCCAGGGGACGGTAAGGCAAACGAGTTGGTTTGTCATCCGATCTCAGCTTGGTCGTAAGTCCTTCGACATATTTGAAGAAAGCTTCAAAGGGTTTAAGACTGTATTTTTCAAGGTAAAATCCAAGGAGGGACGTCAACCATTCTTCCTTAAGTCGGACGGGGAGCCAGAATTTCCTCTTTACTGGACGCAGAGGTGCTGGGACGTGCCCATCGACTTGATTGAAAAAGATGAGGAAGATCTCGACCCCAAGGAGCTTAGGACCGCGAGGTTCATAACCCGATATGCTGAGAAGCATGGGAACATCAATATTAGAGATGTTCTTTATATCCCTGGGGATGATCTTCTTTACGCTTTATTAGGTAGGAATTAGGGCATTTTTACCCCTATTATCCCTAGGTGTTTGCTCTATCTTCATATATCAATGTTTCGTGATGTGCTGACTGTATTTGTTTTTGTTTCTTTTCAGTTAGCAACATGACTTCTGGGTTTTCCATGGTTACCCTGCAATCTTCAAGGAACCGGAGGAAGGGGAAAAAAATCGCAGCTTCTTCCTCCACAGCCATTCCGGACTCCTCCGATTGGGGTGTTGTCGTCGGAGAGCAAGATCAGTCGGGGTCCCCTATCCAGAGTTTCAAAAGGAGAAAGAGGCAGGCTGTCGAAGAACCTTCTGAGCACAATGGTAGGTCGTCGGAGGGTGGCGATAGGGAAAGGGCGGACTTCTTGCAAATCATCACGGGGCACTCTGATCCTGGCCCCTTCATATCTGGGCGATTTTTGGGTGGCGAGGTGAGGCAGCATATTGCCAAGCAAGGTCTGGCCCAAACCTTAGCCGCACTTCAGAGGCAAGCTCTCCGGGCAACGGCCAAGATCCGTTTCATCGAGGAGACTATCGAGAACGCTGATCGGCAGGCGTCGGAAGAGCTGAATACTTTGAGGAACGAAAAGGAGGAAATCAACCAGAAGTTGACCGCGTCTTTGAAAGCCGGCGAGGATAGTAGGGCGAGGGCCGTCGAACTGGAAAAGAGGGTCATTGAACTAGAGAAGGCGTTGGCGGACTCTGAGGCTGCCAGGAAGACCGAGAAGCTTGAAGTTGACAGAAACATGGGCGCACTGAGGGCCGAGGTGACAGAGCTTGAAAAGGATGTGGAGGAGCTAGACGGGGTAGCTGGAAAGGTCGGGGGAGAGCAATTCCAAAATGCTGTGGCGCAAATCCTGCACTTCAATCCCGGGGTCGACCTTAACTTGGAGGGTGTTACCCCGGATAAAATCTTTTACAATGGTCAACTTGTAGCTGTTGCGGAGTTAGCCGCGAAAGCTTCTGGTGGCAACCCGGAGGTTATTCAGATCCCGGAAGGAGAAGAGGCCGACGCTTAAGCTTTTCTTCCTTTTTTCATTTCCTGTTTTCTGCCCCCTGCGTGGGGTTTTATTATTTGTATGGACAATTGCCCCGTGTTTGGGGTTTTATAATTAATTACTTTGTTTAACCATTCATTTTTGTTTTTCATGGTCCGACTTGGGTCTAACGCCCATTTTCATAGTCATTGTAATGGACTTAGAAAACTGTTTGTCGTAGAAAACCATGGTCCGGGATCCTTCACTCATACCATCGAGTGAATGGTATTCCACTTGACTTAGGTAGAAATAACGCATTAGTTCGTAATCTAATGCTTATAATAATCAAACGTCAAGAAATTTCAAACTTAGGCAAAGTAAAACCTTAATCCATATTCTAGTGCTTGCTATGAGAAGCGTTTGGAATTGCAAACATAGGTAAAAGTAATGCCTGACTTATGGCATTTTATGCGAAAACCTTTTTACCTAAGACATCAACATTGTTTAACCTTGCCCGGGGTAGGTACCCCAATAATCGTATAGATTTTGGGACCCCTTTTTGGCTTAGGTATAAAGAAGGAGTGTGTACATATTATCCATACTGTATCCTATCAATTTGAAATTTTAGCAGTTAGGGCAGCGCGTTCGACCAACCTTGATACCTGAATAGCAACTTTATTGATGATATTGGGAGGACGAAAGTCCGTACATAGCATATTTATTCAAAACGAGAATGAATTAAAGATAACTTTACTAGAGGGCTAAGCCATTATGGGTATTTAGCTATAGTATTTTCTTAGTTTATCCGCATTCCAATAATTCTTGGCCGAAGTTCCAGATAACGTTTTCAGGGTGTAGGCTCCCTTACCCGTACTAGTGACGACACGGTAGGGGCCTTCCCAGTTAGGGGCTAGTTTCCCTTGGGAGGCATTTTTTCCTCCTATGTCGGCTCTCTTGAGCACTAGATCACCGGGATGGAATTTCCTTGGGACCACTTTCTTGTTGTACCTGGCCGCTGTCTTATCCATTTGTCCTGGGGTTCTTGACGAAGCTGCAGTGGTGCTTTATTTTCAATCCGGCTAGTAGCTCTTTAAAAGCTTTGTCTTTGAACTGGGTACCGTTATCTATGACTATAGATTCCAGTATGCCGAACCTGGTGATAATATGGCGCCAAGTAAACTTCTGAATCCGTGCTGAGGTGATGGTGATCAGGAGTTCGGCCTCGATCCACTTAGTAAAATAGTCTACTACTACCACCAAGTATTTAAACTGCCCTAGGGCCTGGAGGAACGGACCTAAGATGTCCATACCCCACCTGTAGAAGGGCTAAGGGACCGACGTTGTGAATAGCTCTTCGGAAGAGGCTTGAAAGTGATCTGCATGGCGCTGACACTTGTCGCAAACTTGAACATGTGCTTGAGAGTCGGCTTCTATTGTCGGCCAATAGAATCCTGCCCTTAATACTTTTTGGGCCAAGGCTTTGCCTCCTAGGTGATGACCACAGCTTCCTTCATGAACTTAACTAGGGTGTACTCTGCTTCCTTTGGGGTTAAGCATTTTAGAAAGGGCGAAAAAACCACGTCAGAGGCGGCCATTGTAAATGGTGTATCGACCGACGTCTTTACCAATCTGGAAGCCTCTTTCGGGTCTGACGGTAACTTTTCATGCCGCAAATAGCCCAGTATAGGGGTGATCCAAGATGGCTGATGGTCCTCCACCTGGGATATACTATGATCCGTGATGGAGGGTTGGGAGAGAGTTTCTTGGATTACCGACCAGGTTTTTTCTCTTCAATGTGGCCGTTTAGATAGAAGGTGCACCGCTCTGGAGTTCTGTTCTCTTGGGATGTGCTCTATCTTGACCTCTTCAAAACCTTTCAAAAGTTCCTGGACCTTGTTCAAGTATTTCTGCAGGAGGGGTTCTTTAGCTTGATAATCGCCTCAGATTTGGGAGGTTACTAGCTGGAATCACTGCAAAGCGTGATCCGCATCGCCTCCAGATCCTTTACCATTAGCAAACCGGTGATGTAGGCCTCATACTCGGCCTGATTGTTTGAAGTCGAGAATTCAAACTTTAGGGAGTGCTCCAAGGTCAAACCCTCCGAGTTTTCGACAATCACTCCGGCCCCGCTTCCTTTGGGGTTCTACGATCCGTTGGTAAAAATGGTCTAGAAGGCTTTCTTGGAGTCACCATTGTCTGTTGTGAGTTCCGCTAGGAAGTCTGACAACGCTTGGGCTTTTATTGCAAGTCGTGATTCGTATGTGATTCCAAACTCTGAGAGTTCAATCGACCCTGTAATCATTCGACCGACCAAATCTGGTTTATGTAGGACCTGTCGGATAGGTCGGTCTGTTCTTACCACCACTGGGTGGCATTGGAAGTACTGTCGAAGTCTTCTTGTGGTTATAATGAGCGCAAATGCAACTTTCTTAACCTTTTGGTACCGAAGCTCAGGGCCCTAGAGGACCTTACTTACGAAGTAGATAGGCTTCTGTCCTTCGTCAGTTTCTCTGATCAAGACTGAGCTTACGGCCTCGTCGTGGACGGATAGGTACAAGTAGAGTGTCTCCCCAATGTCCGGCCTTGTCAAGATAGGAGGGGAGGACAAGAGGTTTTTTAATGACGTGAAGGCGTCCTCGCACTCTTGAGTCCATTCAAAACTTTTTCCCTTCTTGAGCAATTTGAACAGGGGGAGAGACTTGTGAGCGGCTTTAGCTAAGAATCTTGTGAGGGCCGCTATGCGCCCTGTAAGCTGTTGTACTTCTTTGACGTTCCGAGGACTTCTCATGTTGAGGACGGCCTGACATTTATCCGGATTGGCCTCGATTCCTCTATGAGTTAGCATGAACCCCAAGAATTTACCGGCCTGGACCCCAAAAGCGCACTTCTCCGGGTTCAACCTCATGTTGTACTTTCGGAGTTATGCAAATACTTCTTCGAGGTCTGCCGTGTGCGATCCGCTGTGTGGGATCTTTACTATCATGTCATCTATGTATACTTCTAGCATCTTTCCCACTTGGTTTTCAAAAACCTTGTTCATCATCCTCTGGTAGGTGGCTCCTGCATTCTTTAGGCCGAAAGGCATGACCATAGCAAGTAGCTCGTCACGCTCGGTAATGAAAGCGGTTTTATCCTCATCCCCAGCGTACATGGGAATCTGGTTGTACCTGGAATATGCATCCATGAACGAGAGCCATCTAAACCCCGAGGAGCCATCCACTAACTTGTCCATATTAGGGAGTAGGTATGGGTCTTTGGGACAGGCTTTATTTAGGTCAGTATAGTCTACGCACATCCTCCATTTTTCGTTGGACTTCTTTTCCAGAACCACGTTGGAAAGCCACATGGTATATGAGATTTCTCTGATGAAGTTACCACTTAGTAGCTCTTTAACTTAGTCTTCGATGACTTGCTGCCTCTCGGGCTCGACCTTCCTCTTCTTTTGTGCCACCGGCTTGGTACCTTCTTTAATCGACAATCGGTGGCAAATGAAGCTTGGGTCGAGTTCGGGCATGTCGGAGGAAGTCCAAGCGAAAAGGTCTTTATTTTTCAACAAGAGTTCCGACAGTTGTTATTTTTCTTTTTCGTCCAGATGAGCTCCAATCTTGGTGACCTGTTCTGGGTTGGTCCCAAGCTGAAGAGACTCCAATTCACCTTCGGGCTGGGGGCGAGTACCCCGGATTTCTTCTCTAACGTCCAATTCTATCATTAGAATGTTAACCTGGTCGATAGCCGGGGTGGATATAACGGGGCTCGACCTCCGGGGCACTTTACAAATCTTCAAGCTCTCATTATAGCATTTTCTGGTTGCAATTTAGTCGCCTTTTACAATGATGACGTCATTGTTCTTATTAAGGAACTTCATCACGAGGTGGGTGGTGGATACCACCGCTTCGAGGGTGTTGAGAGAAGGACGGCCCAGGATAATGTTATAAGCTGAGGGGCAGTCCACAACCAGAAATTTTACCTTGACAGTCCTGAAGAGTGTAGATGATTCGAGGGTCAAGTGGGTTTCATAATATCTGAAAAGGGTGATCTTCTCACCAGTGAAACCCGTCAACTCTCCTACATGGGGGGTCAAGTCGGATTGCAGGAGCTCCAACTTCTGATAAAGATCTAGAAACATAATGTCGGCTGAACTCCCTTGGTCGACGAAAATTTGGCGGACTTCGGCATTGGAAATCACCCCAGAGATGACGAGTGGGTCGTCGTGATCCGGGATTATTCCGCCGTAGTCTTCGTCTGAGAAGGTGATGAGAGACGCTTTTCTATTCTCCGCTTGTGTTCTTAGTTCTGAGTGGACCACGCTAAAAACTGTCATTTTAAGGGCTTTCTTTCGAGCTCCATTGGAGGATCCCCCTCCGGCAAAGCCACCGGCAATGGTATGGATTGTCCTGTTGGGCTCGGCGCGGTGTCGTTGTTATCGACGGGGGAAGTGTTCCTGGCCCGACCCTGTCGATCGCTGTTATCTCGTCGAGGCGGAGTCCAGGATCTTCTCCTAGGGCTTCTCATCCTTCTTCTGTGCGGAGGGGACGGACTTCGATGTCTGCTGTCTCTGCGTCTACTATCCCCTTTGTTGTTTTGTGTAAGGAGGATATACTGCTGCAGGCGTCCGGCCTTGATTAGAAATTCAATGGCATCGCGCAATTGATAGCAATCCTCTGTATCGTGGCCATAGGCTTTATGCCATGTGCAATGTTTGGAGTGATCCTTCTGCTTGTGTTTCTTGATAGGGGGTGGTCTCCGGACGTTCTGAAACTCTGTGTTCATCACTTCCCTCAAGATTGTTTCCCGAGGCGTGTTCAAAGGAGTGTAATCAGAATAATTTCTCCGCGGAGGGCTGCCCTTTGGGGGTCGCGACCTTGAGGAATTTTGGTTGGGCTTTTGGTGAGAAGGCTTACCTTTGTCCCACCTCCTATGGTCTTCTGTTGCCTCCTCCAAGTAGACATACTTCTCGGATCGTTTCGAAAGTCGGTCGATTGTCCGGTTTCTTTTTGCCGGGGACTTGAAGAATTCGAACCTATCTTGGAGACCGCTCCTAGTGTAATGCAAATTCATGTCTTCAAAATTTTCTACATTGGTAGATTACCATAAAGCACCCAACGTAATCCCGGAGGCTCTCGTCCTTTCCCTGGCGGATCTTAGTCAGGGATTTGATGGACTTCGGTTGTTCCTTGCTCGTGGTGTACTGCAGCAGAAAACGCTGTTTGAGGTTCGACCAATCCACGATGGTCCCCCGTGGTTGGTTGGTAAACCATTTGAGGACCCCCTTTTTGAGGGAGAGAGGGAAGGTTCGGCACAACAATTCCATGGATCCGCCATAGAAGCATAGGGACTGCTCGTAGGCATTTATGTGTTCCTGGGGGTCCATGGTTCCATCGTAAATTTCAAGGTTTGGAGGAAACTTGAATTTTCTCGGAACCCGGAACTCCATGAGCTAGTCAGAGAAAGGTTGTTCCATAGTTCCTCGATTCCGGTTATTGTCCCCAGTATTGGGAATTCCCTCATCGTCGTGGGCCCTCCTTCTATTATTTTCCATGTCGGTCTGTCTATCACGGCGGCGCGACTTTGGTTGGTTTTCATGCATGGCGCGCTGTATGTCTTTCAGCCTTCTGAATTGATCATTGAGTAAATCCATATGTTACTGCAACATATCTTGAAATTTGCGTTGGGAACCCCGAGATTGAAGTGTGCATTCAGAGCGGGATGCACGATCGTCGAACTCATTGTTCGGGTTTCCTAAGCGTTGGTGTACCGGAATCCTACGCTCTTGAAAGCTCTGATCACCTCTCTGGGCTGGAAACTCAAGTCTTTCCCTAACAGAAATCCTGCGTGATGGGTTAGGAGACTCCTCAGAATAGGAGGTGGAGTGCTCATCACGTCGGCTTCCTGATCCGGGTGCCTGATTTCTCACAGCAGAGGTTTGAGCCACAAGTGGAGGCAGTTGTGGTGGTGGACGTTGCATGTCAAGATCTTGTCTCTGGTTGACATGAGCAGCGTCTCTTCTCGAGTTTTGTCTCGTATTCACCATGATTGAGTGTGATTAGAATTTTATGGTTCCCACAGACGGGGCCAATGTTTTGAATCAGATTCAGAGGAGTACCTGAGATAGGCACGTTACGGTGGTTCCTCCTTTGATAAATGGCGTGTAGTGGGGGTGAGTAAAAGGGATTCCAACGCTCAAATATACGTTCGGTGCACAAGAAGGTTTAAGAGTGGATTCGAGTTTGTTACTAAAATGACTTTTTTATTTATACCATAAATGTAATTTTGGTCTCAAATCAATTTGCAAGTAATTTAAGATTAAATTGACGATGATCACCTTTCCATTATTATAGGATACATCCCTATAAATCCGGATTTATATAAGAAAAGTATCTAAAGCCATAGGATATCTATAAATCTTATAATATCGTAAGTTGATAATTTTGATTTTTAGGGATTAAATTTGAAACCGCGATGTCGTATCCCAACGCCACTTTAGGATAAAACTCAAGTGGTGCGCGAATACTCTTTTAAACACACACTATGTGATGTATAAATTAGTTTTTATATCCATTATAATCATTTACGGGAGTTTGCTGGTTTTCTAATATCACATCACTAGCTCCAGGTATTTACAAATTTGAAGCTATTAATTTGCAGTGACGAAAACGATCAAGGTTGTTGAATAGGCATGTGATTTGAATCGGTTGTTCCTTGTACTGGAAATTGGGTCAAAGCCATCCATACCTTAAAAACGTATATAGAACAAGGAACATGTGCAAGCATGTGCGTTCCGTTCCCACCACAAGGACTAGCTATGGAGAAATTTTTAAGCAAGTATAATTTATTATGTATTTTTTAGATATTTAAATAATTATTTAATATATAAAAATTACTTAAAATGATTAATATATTTTTTATAATTTTATAAATATCAAATAATAATTTAAATATTTATAATAAATCATACTAAATTAAAAATTACATACAGAAAAAAATCAACACAAAGGCCACAACCAATGGCATCACACGAAATCGGCTCGCTGCTTATATCACCGCATACCTCGGTCACTTTCTCACCGTATACACATATAACTCTGATTTTTTTATTTTTTTATTACATCATTTTTATATTTCTCTCAATATTATTTATTACGTATATTTTTTTATCAATTTTTTTCATTTAATTAATACTCTTAAAAAAAATTATCAACAGCCCATGTCTTTAAAAAATATGTAAGATGATCTTTATTTATAGGCGTATGTATGAACCACAATTTCACCTTCGGAGCAAGCAAACAATCTGATACGTACCTAGCTATAGCTATAGATAAATAGCTAGGTAGATATCGTTTTTTCAGTTTAATCTCTCACCTCATCCATTACCTCTTTTTTTCCTGTACTTGCATATTAACTTCTTTTTTTATTTTTCACAAAATAGTTATCCCAGATCCATCTATGAATCAGTGTGTTGTTTTTTTATTAATCCCTTAACTAATATGTACGTTAAGCTTCTTTCTGAAGAAGTTACAATGCAAGCATTAATTAGAAATGGGCACAGTGACAGTCCTTCTAATATCCCACTAAATCACATTTACTTTCACTCTGTTCACTTTCAATTAACATAAATACTAGTATATATTGAAATCAATCTCTAAAATAAAGAGACGTGTTTACATAAACATAGTAATATAGTATTTATGGTGTGGAGGTCATACTCACATAATAAGTGGAACCCATATATAATAATTATTTCTTTCTATAAATCCCACACATACGATTATGAGTGTGACTGGCACTGTATATAAGCAATTTTCCACTGGGGAATGAGAATCAGTTATTTCCCCTCAACTTTTTACCCTTTATTATTAATATTGTTGTTGTCATTATTGTGTCTATGTAGGTGGGGGAATTGACCAAAGCTTAATTACTATGGGATAGCAGCAACAAATTATTTATAATTTATATCCATTCCATTCAATATTCATCTATCTAATTGAATCTCCGTCTCTAATTTAATGCGTGCTAAATATCTTCCCCTTCTGTGTTACTCATCAGACAAATAAGTCCAGTTCAGTGCTTCACAACAATCCAGCATGCTGGTCCTGAATGTATCTTCAGTTCAAGAGCTAACCTACCTGCACTGCAGACAGATCAATTAATTAATTGAACCTTACATTAAAAGTTATAAGTTATTTGCCAGTCCCAGTTATAACTAGAACTTTCTCTGCTACTCTTGAGTACTTTCCAGCAATATTTGTTGCATGAATAGTCATGATCAATGAGCTAGCAGCCACATGCACTGTGTATATATGGATCTATTGCAAGATGCAACTAACTGATTCAACATATATGTATATATAGGGCCCTCGATCAAAATCATCACCATATATATATACGAATATAGATGCAGCTAGCAATGAAAAGTACTAATTGATCAATACAAGAACACACCTTTCCATATGTATATATAACGCAAACATATAATGCTTATTTCCCTTTCTGATCTGGTGAAATTGCACAATTAGACCCTTTTGCAACTGGCATATTCAGCTCCAAAGAGCTTAATAATGTGATTGCCACGAGGGAGACAATGCCTAGAAGTCCGCCAACACTTGAAACCCCTCCAAGAAATTAAACTGACACATCGTGCCCAAAAATGGACCACACAGCCATGAGCCCGGCCATCCTTCCGGTGAACACGCTGCCAAATACACCCACTCCAGCTCTTCTTTTAGCTTGTGGTGAAACTTAAATGACATTCAGTTCACCAAATCATATTGAACCACGCTTACCATATATATCAATTATCAAATATAATACCTTACATGGGTATTGAACTGCACACTTAAAAGCATGCATTATTATTTTGCAATGTCAAATCTTCGTATGGTTAATTATTTAAAACTTACAAAGAATGGTAGCAAAACTTTTAAAGGAAACAAAATCAAAGAAAGCGTTTATATACTAATGAGATTATTAATGCTTCTTAGTTCTTAAACGCACTTCGCGTTACACCATTTATACCGGTGAGTCCTGTTATATATAGTATATACATACAAATCAATATGGAAAACAATGTTTGCAGAAAAATTTTTGTATACTTTTTTTTCCAGATGATTAATGATGTATAAATATCTACCTAACATATAGTTAACGAGGCTAATAATTAATTTTCAATATTGGTAATTAATTATTAACTCCGTTAATCATATAATACACATTTTATTTTTTGAATTTCTCAAAGTATTTTCTTAATAAGTGAGAGATTAATCTTTCAGAATACTTTTAGATACTTAAACGGAGACTCATCCCAATGGTCTTATTTTTATACACATAAATCTCAAGATCGAATTTAAAACCTCATGCTTAAAGGATCTAAGCTCTTCCACTCGATTCAACACACGTTAGTAATATACGGTTTGTTAATTATATCATATAATACACAATGTTAATTAAATATTGAGGAGTGCTAAGAATATACTCTATATTACACTCCTTTCAACACATTTTTTTTTATTGAATCACGTTAAACACTAAATAATACTAAAACTTGATTATTAGCTACACAAGTTCATTTCATTACTAGCTTATTATTTTTTAAAAAAAAATTATATTACTCCTGCAAATTCACAATCTGTCATTTGAAACGAGCAAGGGACGAAGAATGGAGAGGGGGTACACTTTGGTGCTCGATGGGTTGGTGTTCTGCCAAGGCTGGGTGCTAATGTAGGCATGGTGTAGCAGTGCGATGGTGGCAGCAAGATGCGCTGGGGAGGACGCAAGGCAGGTTTGAGTGGTTGACGTCAGAGCTTGGTGGTTGGACGGTGATGCGTTGTGTGGTCGAGGGTGATGGTGTAGCGTGGCAACTGGGTGGTTTGGGACAACTACTACGTTGTGTTGTTGGTTTATGGTGGTGGCGGTTTGGTGTTACAAGGTATGGGTGACAACGTTGTTTGGCGTTGTTGCGACGGCGTAGGTCGTGGTCGTGATGGCATGGTGAAGCGTCTGAGTGACTAGAACCTGTTCGAAGTTCTGGGGCTAGATGGACAGTGGTGTGGAGTGTTGGAGCAAGTTTTCTGGTGGCTAGGGTCGCGGACTCAGGTCAGGGGATACTTCCAGGAGTAATGTGAAAAATGTTTTTTTTTTAAATAAAGTAGTAATGAAATGAACTTGTGTAGCAAGTAATTAAATTTGAGTATTATTTTAGTATATGACGTATGATTTAATAAAAGATAGTGTATTAAAAAAATATAATAAAGAGTGTATTTTTAACACTCATTAAATATTTTATATAATACATATTATTAATTTAATATTTATACATCATTAATTAAATGCAATAAGAGAAGATTGTTAGGGCAAAGGGGGCAGCTGCCCTCCCAAATTTTCTTTTATTTTATTTTTTAAAATCTAATCATTCTTATTGAATCATGATTAAACTCACATTTACACATCCTAACCTACACATTAGCTCATTTAAAATAGATAGTCAATCAATATTCATTTCTTTGAGTTTTTAAATTATTCTCACTTTGGAACAAATTGATTGGAATTGAATTGAACATACGATAATTTTAATGAAAAAAATACCAATTTATAAATGTACGACCTCTTCTTTTTTTATAACGGAATGCTAATTTTTAAATTATTATTTCAAAAAGTCTTTTAAAAATGTAAATATTTTAAATTGTACTTAATTTTGTTGTTATTAGAGGCACTTGGTTATGTCAAAATATAGAAAGTATGAAATAATGTAAAATTAAAAGAAAATTATTGTTTTCTAAAAAAATTTATTATATCAAGTTAATTGCTATAATTTTATATTTTGAGTCTTGTAAATGCAGACTTGTAAAAATAATAAAATTCATAATATTATAAGGGGGAAAATGAGAAAATCTTTCAAATAAATGTCTTAAGTTCCATTTCTATATATATAAAAACATTATACATTTGTTAGAGGTGCACCAAAATTTTTGAGAAATGACTATTTATTTAAGAGTAAAAACACATATTTGAACGAACTTTCAAACTAAGTATACATATTATTTTTGTTGAAATGACTTATTTAAAACAAAACACAACATTTATTTTATATTTAAGTAAGGTAAATATTATTGAATTTTGCTTCCTCAAAATTTTAGTTCAAAGTGTTGCCATTAATTAGATGTAAAAGTAATATACAAAATGATATGTATATAGAAGGATTGAATCAAAATATGTCGCCTTAATTATTACGTAGGTGTAAATGATTTGTGCAAGTGGTGTGTAAGTAAATGGAATCACTCGAGCAATTTACGTACGTAGCTGAAGTCTCTGCGACAAGGCACATGAGTTTTCCAAGTTGTTGGCATGGCATGTGTGGTTTACCCCACTTGCTATGCAATGCATTAACTCAAGTCCACGAGCAAATACAATTATTATATTCTTATATTAAATATATATATATATATATTTTTTTTTTTATTTAATATAATTTATTTATATATATATTTATTATTATTATTTTTCATTCAATTATATTTCTTAAAAATAATATAAACAATAATACACTTTAAAAAAAAGATATAATACTATCTTAATTCGTGCAAATATATATGAGGCAGTGTACGTAGCTCGATTACTAAGAGCAGATAGCTCCTTGCTATGAAATTAAAACACTTTCGTTTGGGTGTGTTGCGCGTAACGTACGTGTTTTACATGTCTTATGCGTAATTCTCGCATTTACACAATTACACATCTTTCTGTCAACAAACGTCATCATCAACCCTCACATGCCATGGGTTTTAATGACCTTTTAGAGAACCCTGGAACTTTCTGAGGCTACAAAGTTCAAATAGGGGACCCCTAGCTGGCTAGCGAGCTCTAGGTAAGCAAGTTAGCACCTGTCTCGTCTTTGCGTTTCGACTTTCGAGTACAGAATGCATATGCATTCCAGGTCCAGCACGATTATCTGTTTCAGCATGTATTGAGGCATTTATATATCATGAATATGCATAATTATTTTTATTTTTATTTTTTGAAAAAAAAGTTTACCGGGTGGAGAAGTTGTCCCATATTTCTATTTCAAAATCAGGATATGCCATAAGCCTTATTAAGCCTTAAAATAATACTTACATATGACATATTAATAGAGGAGTAGGAATCAAATTTAAAATCGTTTTGTCAATGTTGTTTAGTCCTACCAATTCAACTAACCCTCATTGTATATGCATAATTCATATAGCTAGGCTTTGCTCTTCCGAATTCACATGTGTACGTTGGTATCATGAATTAAAGAGGAAGTGCATTTTACCCTTTGTTTCGGACCGTGGTCCAGGATTTCATCCAAAATGATCAATCCGACGTGCGTTCCACCGACTTCTCCATTAATATGTCAGAAAGGTTTGTAATATCTCGGACTACGGCATTGAGTCATATGACGAGAATCACTGAATCAGCGTAGACTTCTGTAACTGTCAATCAGGATATTACGAAATTAAAGACTCTGTAACATCTCTTCGCAATTAATAATCGTAACGTTCACATTCTAATAATACTTGTATTTAATATCATGATTCTAATCATGCTCCATAAAGATCAGACTGAATCAACCTAATAAAGTAACTGTGATCTAAACACAAAAACTCAACTTGCACATAGCTTGACTTGAGCGTTGGAGTCTTTTTGCAAGTATCACCTCCACCGGATCCCCACGCTTGAGTACAACTGCGTAAGGAGGAAACCACTACATCATACCTCTTACGGGTATCCCTCTGAATCTATTTCAGAACACTTTTCTTTTCTTAGGAGAGTGGGGTGAACTTAATTAGTTTAAAGTGAAGAGAGACTTTTCTCATTTTAAGATTACTTATCAACTGAGAAATATTAGATTTAAATCCAAAACATACAATTATTATGAGTATATGGTCAACCAAATAAACCAAACTCATTTATTTATCATATCCTTCTATATGTGGGCTTGGGCAACGAATGAGACAATAAATTTTAAAAATGTGAGGGTAATTAATTAATCTTGATATATTGATAGTTATGAAATTTTTATCATTCAACACACTTAGCTGGTTGTTGTTTTTTTCTTGGGGTTCCAGTTTGAATAAGTGGAGGGAGAGGATTTGTGTTCCGTATAAAGTAATTAAAGGTATCGTTTTAGAGACTTTAAGTGCAAAATTGATAGTAGTTTTGGTCTTTGACTAAGAATCTCTATAGATATTGCTGAGAGACTAATCTTTGAACACTGTCACGATTAGGAGACTTCTTAACAATTATCTTATCTAAAATTTAAACTTCCTCTTCATTGGAGGTCTAGTTTGCTTACCACTTTACCAAACCTTGTTGGTAAAATTGATAATAGTTTATATAAGAAAATTAACTGTTGGAATTAAAATATAAGCACTTATATAAAATTATAAATACATGAGAATTCACTCTGTTTATTTCTCTATCAACGGTCATTTCTTGTACTTTAAAAATTAAGACATGTCAAAAATCTCAACGAAGACTTGTGATACTTACAGATGATTATCGTTTATATGCACCCCATTTTCATTATTATTTCATAACTAACAAATGTATTTCCTTAGAAAATATGTTTTGAATAAGTATTTAACTTTAACTGGGAAGAGAAATTCAATATCACTATACTCTAAGTAATTAATATAATTTTTATAGATTTACAAGATCAATTGTGAGATGCTCCCTTAAGAATAAGATCCCCGAAAAAAAAAAGAAAAACTTAGTATAAGTTGACACAAACGCTAAACTTAGAACACTCTTACTGAAAAAAAAAAAGACCACAAGGTAATTGATTATTATTATTATTATTATTATTATTATTATTATTATTATGTTAAAATTATTATTTATATTATTGGTAAACTTATAATTATTAGTAATATGAAAATCAGATTTAACTTTATATATATGCATATGATGAGTGTCTGGTGAGTTGAGTCAACCTACGAACTTATAGGTTTTAACCCAATCCAATTCATAAAATGTGGGTTAGATTGGATCCGCGAATTAAATCAGGTTGAAAGGCACTTCAACCTGTATTGTACGGGTCAAGCAACGGGTTTAAAAAGTGTCAACTTACACAAATCCAATCCACTCAGTAGTTTTTTTTCTCTTTCTCTCATTTTAAACCGTTTAGTCATAATGTCATTTTAGGTTAATTTTCTCCAACTTTTTTTTGTAGTACTAATTAAGTTTAGATGTAGGTATTATAGTTACATTACATTTAGAATGTGACCAATAAAATAGATATAAGAAACTTATGAAGTATTTAATGGACCATTGTGATGAAAATATAATTGAGTGCTTAGAGGACAAAGAATATCTTAAGAAAATTGAGAATGAATTAAATGATTTTGTCAACTCATATGTTATATATGAGAACAGTAATTTCAATTAGCTAATATGATTTATTGTTTATGACTTTTATAACTTGTTAATTTACTTTAATTTATTTCAGACTTATATGTTAACTTAATTAGACTTATTATGTTTATTTAGTTTGTTTGAGACTTATTATGTTTGTGTAAGACTAGTTATGTAATTTTTAATTTATTTGAGACATATATTATTTTTAATTAAAATGTGTTAACTATTATGAATTTTTAATTTTATATTTTGATATTTATTTTAGCATGATTTTTTTATTGTATGTCAGACTTACAGATTTAACCCAATCTAATTCACTTTTAAATGAGTTGGATTAAAGGAAAAATTCCTTTTGACTTAACCCAACTTAACTCACTAGTTTAATTAGCAGAATCGAATCTGAAAATACCGTAAAACCAACCCAACTTATTCAACGGCCGCCCCTATATATGCATATCCATGATAATCTCTCATAATTCCATGATTGGATGCTGCAATTTATATTCTCCACAAAAGTTTGTTTAATATTAGAGTTTTCATTCAACCAGTCAGCTCAATGAATTCAGATGATTACTTTTATGTGCGATTGCATGCATCGATTAAATTGACATTTATAAGATCATGATTCATGTCCCTAATTTTGGTATGTAAATGCACCGGCAAGACCGTGGCTTATAATTAACGTGTTAGTAGCATTATGGCCAATGAGGCATGATGGACATCGAAACATGTTTCTCTTGTCCACGAATTACATGACTTTGCCACCCAATTTTGATAGCTAATAGACTCTTTTTTTCTTCCTTTTCGAGTTTTCAAAACCAGTCCAAATTCTAAATAAAGCAATTATTTTATATATGCTCGCAGACTTAATCACTTAAATAAATTAAAATAAGGGAAAATGCATATAGCCTACCTAAACTATACATCTATTTGAAATCACCACCATAAATTTTCAATTTTGGCTGAGAGGCCTTAAACTTTTAAAAACTTTGAATTTGGTCCATCGGTGATCGGTCTACAACTTAACGGAAACCATTCATCATGTAAGTTGCACATGCTTACTAATACACGTGGCATTCTACCATTCATCCACATACTTTAAAAAAAGTTTTAAAAATATTTTTCCTTTTAATTTAATTTCTGTTTTAGAAAATTAATAAGATATATTACATTCTCGTATTAAAATAATATTTTATATTTGTATTAAGATACATTACACTCTCTTTTTTTTTTAAAGAAAATAAAATACTGAACAAATAAAATAAACACACTTGTCATAGTAGGATTAATAATAATGACTTCATAATATTTGTTTTTTTTTATTTTGTAACTTATCATATTTCATAACTTCTATCTTTATTTTTAATTTAAATTACACGATAATGATAAATCTACTTGATTTTTGCATTTGTTTTTCTTTTTGTAACTACGTTTGTTACTTTTAACTTTGCGTTTTAAGTTATAAGACAACGATAATGACTTCATAATATTTGGTTTTTTATATTAATTTATTTTTTATTTTTGAATTAAAATTAAAATTAAAAGATAAAATATATTAAAAAAATAGATAAACCAATAGTAAAGTGCCATGTGTGTGTAACTCATATGATGGATGATTTCCGCTAAGTTGTAGATAGAATGACCTATTTCAAAGTTTTTAAAAGTTTAAGGGACTCTCACCCAAAATTAAAAGTTCATGGCAGTAAATTCAAATCAAGACAAAATTTAAGTAACTTATGTATATCTTTCCTTTAAAATAAAAAGTTTAATTTTAACGCATTAATAGTATAAAATTATTTACATTATCAATTAGTTATATATTATTATATGTGTATTTTTTAAATAATTATTATAAAAGTATAATATTTTTAATAACTTGATATTATATAAATAATTAATAATGAAAAAAATTATACTGAAAATATATTACAATTAAATTCTAAAATAAATAAGTCAAAGAAAAAATGAGCTCAATATTGTAGGAGATGGAAATTTTAGCCTAAAAAATATTTCCACCTCAAATTTCAAGGTCAATCATGAAGTATCATCGGTCAAATCCAAGACTTACACAAAAACTCAATTACGAATTAAATTTCTCCATGTGCCATTTAGATTTTATTAACAAATCAAAACATGCCATGTGTATTTAATTATTCCAAATCACATCATGACATGTGTAACTATTAATAAATGAATGAATAATTAATTAAGGAGGTGGGCCCTTCGCAAGTATCTATAAATTAGAGGTCTTCCTCTCACAATTTTTTTTTTCTTTCAAAATAGCTAATTTCATCACTTAAAATAAAGAGGAAGCAAAATTTTGAGTATAGGATTTAAGATTACAAATAAATACCTAAATTATTTTTAACAAAGTGGAATAGTGGTACAAAAATTAATGAAAAAATACATAATTAATAAATATAATTTTTCTTTTGTTTGACTCAAGTTCAAACATTTAATCTCAAGAGCAAGTCATTATATCTAAGAAAAATCTTAAGGTAACTTGTCAAGATAACAATATTTTTTCTTCAAACTGTAGATTACACTAAGATTTGTTGACATATAACATCATATGAAAATTGATCTTTGTTATCTCGAGTTCTCTTTATAATTTTTTCTCGTTGAAGTTTATAACTTTGTTATCATCTCTGTTATTATCATTGCTACTGCTATTATCTATGTTGTTGTGGAGGCTTTACTTTTCTTATATCATCTTTATGAATCTTTATGATATGTAATTTTGGTTTATAAATTTGAAAGTCTTCTTATATTGTAAGTTAGGTGTGTAACTAATATAAAAAATTAAAGTTAAAATTTTTTAAATCTATTCATATAGAAGACATATATGAAAGATTTAAACCTAAACTTTTAAAGTCTAGAGATTTAGATTAATTTATTTTTAAAAAATCAAGAAAAAATAGCAAAAAGAGTCAAAATAGACCGATGATAGTCCCATGAAAAAAATCCAAAAAAATTAAATCAAACTCTACAAAAAGAGATCAAAACTACCAAATGTATAGACGAGCCGCCAAATACAAATAATTACTGCTCAAAAGTGACATTGTTAAGCGATCCTGGCAAAGCCACAATCTCGTAAAAGATATTTCAGTATGGTATTCTCCCTCTCACAATTAATTGCGATTGAAAATTTAAAGTGCATATATAACTGCAGAAATATAAAATATTAAACTTCTTTCATCCTCAAGTATAATTGAAGAAGTCTTTAAAATAAATTCAAGTCATTAGCTTTCAAAATATCAAAGCAAAATCACCACAACAATGTAATCCAAAAATTAAAAAGAAAAAATGAAAAAGGGCCGTGTAATGAAATGTTCGACCTCCTTCCTCTCTCTCTCTTTTTTTAAAGTTATTAACTAAAAAAATGCACACATCTAAAAAAAAAAATCTTAATCAATCAAAAGGCTAAATTACGCCCTCCACCGTTGTATAGTATTTGTCATAGAAAAAATCATAACCAATAATTTGAGTGTTTATTGTCATTTGTTTATGTTTATTATTATTACTGTTTTATTAATTTTTTATTAAATTAACTAATTTGAATCATTAAATTAAAATAAATTAAATTTTATTAAATAAAAAATTAATAAAATAAAAATGACAATAAAAAAAAAGTGGTAATAAACATTCGCCAACAATTCTTCAACTCCTTTCTTTTATCAATTTCAACACAACACCAAATCAAACATTCAACAGTGTCAAAATCAGCATGCCCAAAAAAATAAAAGTGTCAAGATCAAGTATCAAGCAAAACCGCTGTAAATAGCTTCAACATTTCTCTTCATCAAGTTCAAATAACAGAAAGGAGCTTTTCTTCATATATTGTAATAAAAGCATAAAATTAATAAAAATATATAAATCTTTTTTCTTTATGACTTTACGTTTGAACACAAATTTTCTGTGTGCTGATAGAAGTATATTTGTGTGTGCTGATAGTAGTATATCTGTTGATTTTTTTGGCATTCCCTTGACCTTGAAGGCTATTTTGATATAAGTACTATTTTGCAGTATTCACATGATATAGGGCTGATGAACAACCTAATCATGATCGATCATTTTTAATTTTACTATTGGTTCTCTTTTAGGTGTCCTATAATTTTTGTCTTAAAGAAAAAATAAGTTCCCTTTTTCGGTGGAAATATAAACCTTAACGAGAAATTATTCTATATTGTTAGAATAATAATAAATAAATATTTTATAATTATTTTTATTATTGATTTTAAACATATTCACTTAAATTTTAATTTTTTAACTTAAAATAAATGATATATAGATATTATCATAGAGCACATATTTATTGATTTTCCATGAGCATCTTCCTTAACTAGCTGATTCTTATTTATGTTGAAAATAATAATTGCTGGCTAATTAATTCTAGCGATTAAAATAATTGAGGTTTGAAAAATGAACATTTAACCTCATCCTTTGGAGTTGAATCCTACTAATATCAGTTATGCTAGTTTGTTAGTATTCCTAACATTGGTTGTCCAAAAAGGAAAATAGAATAATAAATACACATGGCCTAATTAATCACACATTTAAATCATCACAAAATTAGCTAATACCCGTCCATAACTATCAAGCCAGGTCTAGCTTGGTCCCATTGAATTAATCAATTTATGAGACGTGCAAGTAGAGGCAATTAAAATAAAGTAAAGAACTATTGACAGTCTTAATTATTTATTTATATTCTTTATTAATTATTTATAATTTTATAAAAAATAAAATAAAATAATAATTAATTAATAAAAAATATAAATAAATAATTGAGAATATCAATAACCTCATCCCACAAACAAATGTGGCCTTTCAAGAATAAGGAAAAAGCTAAAGTAATACTGGGGTACCTGAAATTTTAAGATTTGCATCCTAGATATAAAAAAAGCCTAAACATATAATTGTAATATCAATTTCACTCAAATTTATATATACAAGTATTGCATTCGTTGGCAAAAATCTCTCCCATACCTTCACTTCTTTATATTAATATAATCCAAGCTCCATTCTTATATGACTTCATGCAACCCAACCAACAATGAAAAAGAGGAAAATAAAAGAAAAACAAATTAAGATATCAATAATACAACCTATCTACCTTACTATTTAAAGGGAAAGAATTATAATTTGCGTCGTTCACTAACCAATAACGATTAAATATTTACTTTAAAAAAATTCAAAACACTAATCGTTAGTCCAGAACTTGATCTATCCGTTTTGCCAGCCGAACATTATGGTATTTGAAGGCAGTCGTTGGGGGGTGGAGGAACACAACCAATAATATCAAAGGGTCAAAACGTCTCCCAAGTTGCTTAAGTGGGCCATGGCTGCAAGATTTTGGTAAAGAAAATAATCATTATACACTTTTTTAAAGAATATATATACTATTGATATTCTTATTAAAGATGTCAGATTTAATAAAAATAATAATAAAAAAATAAATATAAAAAATAATATTAAAAAGAGTATACAAAAATATACACATTATTAATAGTTAAAATATCAGAAGTGCTTTGATAAAGTAATCCATGGTGGGTGCAGCTAAGCTCACTTCTGTTCTGGAACCTGGTTGGACCTCACCGTTCACCACTAGGAACCACGCTTGTGACCCCGCACGTGTAAAGTTAAATTTCCTGTGTGGGGGTTCTACCAAACAATCTAAACTCTGAAGAGAATTGGTAATGATGATATTAGACTGATTAACTCGGATCTTTGTAAGTTCTGTCATAATATAAAAATAATGAATAAAGTTGGTCACACATTTTCTGATTTACATATAATCACTTCATATTTATATAATTATTATTTTATTATAATTAGTTTTAACTCATTTTTTACATAACTATACTTTGATTAATCAAGTCCATTATTTTTAAAAAATAAATGTGACTTAAATTATTATTTTTATAAATATCTAATTATTTTTAGATCTTTAACATTTAATTTTATTATTTTAAGATAAATAATATAGTAAAGATTATAATCATGCCTAATGCTTAGATAATACAAAAAGAGTTTGATTTATTACTAGTGTAAAAAAATTTATATTATCATTTTAAAATTTATTATCAAATTGTTAGAATATTATTTAAACTTTCTCCTCTTTCTTAAGAATAGCGTAACGTAATATTATAAAAAGAAAAAGGAAATTGAATCATCTAAATTTGTTAAATTTTCTAATTATGATAATAATTATTTCAATTAGTCAAATTATTTAAAGAAACAAACACACAATTAAATAAATAATAATAATAAATTTAAATTTAAATTATATGAAAAATTGGTCCATGAAAGTGAAAGAATGGAAAATTCGAGGATTGCTAGGACGCGCGTTTGAAAGTTGTAAGTTGTAACTTGTAACTTGCAACAGTAACGTGATACTGATACTGATGTATGTGGTGTGCGCGTGCGGTAGAGCTGTCAGACACGTGCATGGGCCGTTGAAAGCCTAACAGGGACCGGGCCCACTAATTCAAAACGACAAACGAAACCAAGCGTGCGAGCTGAAATGTCGAATCGAAACATCCTCATACGACCAAAACGAACAAGCCGAAACCACAAAATGCGGCTCGGCTCATACCGGCTCGGCTCGGCTCACATGGCCCATCCTATAAACTTCCTCCACTTTTTTTGAACATTCATTTATAGCTCTCATTCCACATTCCCTCTTCCCACAAACATTCACCATCTCTACCTTCTCCTCTTCTCTCTCACACATGCATCCATTGATTCCATTCTCTTTTTCTTAGTGAAAGTGTGACCCATTATTTATTTATTTTTATCATTAATTTTTTATTTTGGGGGGTGGTGGTGGTTTGGTGTATGCAATTTTAATATGGGTTGCAAAGATTTGGCTAAGGTGAAATGGAGGAGGAAGCAAAGGAGAGAGGCAAGTCGTGGGGTAGTAGAGAGGAAGATGAAGAAGTTGCAACGGCTGATTCCAGGAGGGAGCAGGCTGAAGCCGGACACGCTTTTCCTGCGGGCAGCAGAACATATCTTGCAGTTGAGGTTGCAGGTTAATGTGTTGCAGGCTCTTTCCAAGATATTCAACCCATAAATACTAGCTACCTAGTGGTATCAAATTGTGTCATTCAGTTGTTACTTGTTACATCCTTTCTGTATGGCCTTAATTCTTCTTCTGTAATAGTTTAAGTGTCAGTGCGCTTCTCTTTCTATATTTATGTATTTCTAAGCTTTAAAATAGGGGATTGTTTGTTAACTCCAGATGTTTCTGAGGCTTTAATTTGTGTTGGCTAGCTATGAATATTTCTGTTACATTTTTTGTTTTTGTTTTTTGTTTTTTTGTTTTTATGTACCAATCAGAAGCATTAATGGCTTGGAGAGTTTGAAAATAGGATATCAAAACAATTTTTCTGAGGTTAAGATATGTATACAATATATATGGTTAGTCCTTCACCCTCCTTTAGTTTTTTTTTTCTCCTTTCATTTTCTCCATGTTATTTGTTGTTCTCATATTTTCAGCCGTACGGTATCTGGTTTTTACATTAGCCGAAAGACTACTCATTTTGATTTTTTAACTATATGTGTTTTACATTTAAAAGTTCAATAGAATTTCTAGGGTTGAAGACTCGAAACTTTTCAATATATTTTCGGAGATTTGGTTACTGATGGTGAACACTTATTACACCATGTTTTTTTTATACTTATAGCCGGTGCACTCGATCGTTCCACCACTCATCTCACAGTTGTTAAGGATTTCTTACAGTCCTACCTTGAACTTTCATTTTTTATGTCTTTCTTTTTAGGACGAGAAAATTTTTTGATGTCTTTATAGATGCATAAATTTACGAAGAAACTGTACTATATATGAGTATAATCACATTAGCCTAAATATGTAAGAAATTCACTGCGAAATCTGCAATATGCATTGAATTTTGGCCATATATATCAGTTGCTGCTACCTGGCTCTCTTCTGCAGTTTGATAAGGTAATAATAGTGGAGAGAAGGGAGGAAGATTAAAGCATTATTGGTCAAGCTAGTATTAATTTGCTTAATACACCAGCTTATATATTGGGTAAGATAAACCCCAAGAAAAATCTTAGGATTTACCCCACCCCTTTTCTCTACTGCTTTTGTTTTCAACAGGTAGTCGCACACCTACATTTTGCAGTTATCCAAAGGAAGCCGGTGCTATGTGTGTAGTACGTACGTAGGCCCCTCTCTAAAGCTAAATCTCTGTTGTTAACCAAGCCTTAATTAATGGTGGTTACCGGTTAATTTCCTTCGTATATAAATCATTGACAAGTCATTCAATGCTTTGACTTCTATGTTGTAGTAAGTAGTATTAGTGGTAAGAGTGGGATGGTGTTAGTCTGTTAGACTGTAACGACAGAAGACATAACTTCTATTCTCATATACCAAAAAAGAGAATTGCTGTTTGGTAACATAAATGTGTATAATTGTGTGTATGTTTACCTGTTTATATATGAGATGCCAACATATTTCTGTTGTGGATTTCAAATGTGAGTGAAATGTGAAAAAAGAGAAGAAATCTCACATTAGAAAAGAAATAGACAAGTTAAAGTTATATAAGCATTTAAAACTCATAAATATAATGTCTTAAGATTTTAGGTTAAGATGTAATGTTAAGTCTATTTATCATCTTAATAATTCTCAACATATAATCAAAAATGTCTTTACATATTTATTTAATTTACAGAATTTTCTTCTCGCAAAAAAATTGAGATAATTGTATTTATAGTGAGATCATATGCACAAAGGCACTCTCTTAAAAAAAATGGATATTTAAGTATTTAGAACAACGAATCAATGGTAGCTATGTTATATCATTTTAAGAATATGTAAAGTTCTATACTTGTTTCTTAGTTGTGGTAAATTCAAAAGGGCAGATAGCAGTAGTGGCAATGCAATGTACCTTCTCACAGATATAAAAGGTGAGAAAAATTTATGCATGGAGACAAGAACAGAAGTTTTAACCACGGCCAATCTTATTAGGCGATTCAACATTAAATTGAACCACGTACCTGGACCAAAGACAGATGCTAGAGTCCCTAATTAATTTGTCACATAGGCGTAGCAGGAAAAGAAGCTCTTGGAGCCACAATTGCCATGTTCTATACAAATGAAGGTCACAGGCACAGCAATGTCAGACCAACGAACGTGGAGTCCATGGCCTACCATCCATAAAGGCTTTATTATTAGCCACGTATGCTTTGTACTGGTAATAACATTTCCATTTGTAGCTCCAGCTAAGTGCTAGCCGCAACATACCATTCCAAGTTCTGGTCGTATATGCCATCTTGGTTTGGCTTTATATAACCAGGAAAGGAGCCTAAAATCTCTATCCTAAATTCCTAATACACGCCCACACCCAAGTGGTGGTTATACAGCACATTCTCTAATTAATCTATAGTACTGTTAAAGATACTTTCAAAATGTGTCTTAAAGTTTTCTTGAGTAAAGAACAAGGGAAAAAAACATTATTATTTCCCACTATCTCAAATTATTGCTCAGTGTGAATACCCGTGTTTTGCTTGATTTGCATCTTTGATTCTGAAAATGGTTAAAGTTAAGTAGTGCTGGCCTTTCCTCTCTTACTAATTGAATTGCAATCTTTTCTTTTTGGTAGGATATGGAACTAATTCTTGCTAGAACATGAGTTTGGTTCTGGCTACAAGGTGCTTCCAGTGAATTTTGAATCCTTACCTTGTAAAATCTACTTATGTAGGACTTAGTTTTAATTTACTAAGTAAGTCACACCTCGTGGTCGTGCTTAGGTGTAATCTTTTATTGCTTCGAATTAATATCCAGAAAATGCCAAGCATATCACATAATGGATGAGTTATCTCTCATATAATCTTTTCCCTTTTTATCATTTATCAATTTAATTATCTTCTCTATGAATATCACATCACACCACGCTAAGATCAATGGAAAGGATAAGTAATGCTCTTGATTGAGGTTGATTCATTACAGGAAATCATGAACTGAGATTTGGAGACCAATATAAACAAACAGCACATGAGCTTGCATTCCCAGCTCGACACACTAGCTAGCATTATCACTTGAAGCTCACATCTTTTTTGGTACAATCTCTATTAATTCATGTGCTCGTGTTAATTATATGCTTCTAGCTAAAACTTATCAACCAATTTTCAGTTGTTAGTTCCTTTTATTATGCTTATCTACGCTGAGAGGACTCTAGCTACTTTCGTTTCTCATCTGAAATATTTAACAAATACTCTAACTAATTAATCGAGATTCGAGCACATGAACTTCAACAGTATTATGTTCGACGTACATGCCATCATGTATAAAAAAATCTCTACAAATTTTAACCATTTTGCATTATTTATATACAAATTATACATAAACATATTAAATAATTAATTAATGCACGAATATAAAAGCAAAAATTGTGAACATTGATGCTGTTCTTGAGTCTTGACATGTGAATCAATCATTTGGGAGCTTGAGATTGAAGAAGATACATAACGGGGTTTTAACCCAACAAAAAGGGAAAGAACGGGAGAAGATATCTGATTAGACGTTATTTTCAATGTGTTTTATATTGATATAAGTCAGTAATACATTTACGGTTAATTTGATTGATCATTCAACTGGGAAGTTTTATAAATGCAACAAGAAATCAATGCTTTAAAAATTAGACCGAAATAGCTAGTTAAATCGGTTAGACCATGAATTGATCATATTTTTAATTTGAGTATTTTTCAATTCAAACCACGGTTCAATAATAATTTAATCACAAATTTGACCAGTTGAACCAATCGAACCATGATCTAGAGACCTCACTGGTTCAATCTTCAATTTGATTTTTAAAAGCATTGCAAGAAACTCATACCCAATTGAAGCATACATATCTCATTGGTCATTGGATCTTGCCCTGCTCTTAAAAGTTAAAAGTAGTATTTACCACTAGAAGAAGGAAAAAACTTATTTAAAATGAGTTTGTCTCTAAAGTAAGTAAATAAATATGTATTTATCCTTAGATCATTTAGTATGTTGATATCTCAATGCACTTTATTAGATCAATGGTAGATACACTCTTATTTATTGATCACTTTAGAGACAAACTCATTTTAGGGAAGTTTTATTCTTATAAGAAGTAATATTTTAGGCTATGTTTAGGAGTTTCGTAGAGGAAGGAATGGTGTAGTTCATAATAGAATAGAATGAAATGACAAGTAATGAAATAGAATAAAATGTGTCACTTCATTTTTTAAATGTTTAATAAGTTTAACAGGGAATAAGGAGAAATTCATGTCATTCCCTTTTTGACCTCCCAAATTAGGAGAACAAAAATGTGAGGCTTTGAGTGACAAGTATTTACCATTTTATTCTCTCCTATTAAATAACTATCAAATACACTTTTTTTTAAAAAAAATTGGTCATTCTATTCCTTGTCATTCCTAGAGCTGTCAAAATGGGCCGGCCCCCGAGTTCGATGGGCTGACCCGAATAGTTTAATAAAATGAATGGGTTGGGCTAGGCTAATAAATAGCTGTCCGAAATTAAAAACAACCCGAATGGATCTACTCAAATGGGTTGACCCACAACGGGCTGGACCAACCCAATCCGTTTACATTAAAAAGAGATGAGTTGAGCTGATAAAATACTAGCCCAAAACTTACATGACCCGAAGTGGTTCAGCCTGAAAATGGCCCGACCCAGAGTGGGCTAGCTCGAATGGACTGAGTCGGCCCATTTTGACAACTCTAAACTCACTCCCTCCATTTTCAACCTTCCTAACATAGCCTTAAATCTCCATTCCGTATTAAAAGTAATAGAAATGTAGAATTACACAATATGGTTGCCCTAATGAGCATTGGGCTTATTGGTCTACCTATTTCGAAAAGTAGAGAGCTTTCATGTTTGGGCTCAATGCGCCCACTACAGTTTGGGCCTTATAGCATCTTTTGGATGAGCTTCATTAAGAAAAAAAAAGGCCAGTTGTATTTAGAGGCCAACATCAGACCAAAAAAAAGATAAAACAAAAAATGAAAGGGCAATTGTATTTAGGGGCTATCCATCGAAATCAACAAAATGTGGGACACGTGTTTAAGGTTAATGCCCTCAACTTGTCAAATAACAAAATAACAATTTTGCCATACCTTTTGCCTTCTTTGGTCTGGTCTACGTTGTGTAGGAAAAAATCATTAGGTGCTTTCTCTGGTGCACTCGAAAATCATGTGCCACCGGTGGCATTCTAACATCATCCACTAATATTTTGACACCTAAACTAATAGTCAAATAAATGAATCCATGTCACAGACATCTATTTGAAATTTACATATAATGCACTTCTCTTTGAAGACTGTTTTGAAAAATTATTAAAGTGAAAGCATGAAATTGTAAACTTGTATCAGAAATGCCAAATCCCCAAATTAAAAGAAGTCCCAAAAATACTATATTACCAAATTAATAGAACCCCCAAATCGTAAGAACCCTAAATCCCCAATTACCAACATCGTTGCAGGCACCGTTCCTTCCCTTCACGGCCGGGCGAACGTTCCCTGTCACGGCCGATACGCTTCCAACTCACGGTCAACGAAAGCTTCCCTTTCACGGTCGGCCGATACGCTTCGAACTCTCGATCTTGGAGCTCAGTCAATCTAGCTCTCTTAACTCTGTCTCGAAGCTCGCTCGATCTTAGCTCTCAGTGGCCTCAGCCCCATAACGAAGAACTCCTTCTCGCCATGGAGGAGTCTGATTTTGAAGAAAAGGTATTTTCTACGCTCTAACCTTAATCTGGTCGACAAGCCCCTCTTTTTCTCTCAAAATAGAATAAAGTGAAAAATATTCGTGCTTGCTTCGATATTCTGGATAATGATGATCCTTTTCTTGTGTGTCGATGATTTTGGTTTTTCTATGTTAGTTTTGTTAGGTTTATCAGATTTCATAGATTTTAACTTAGAAAAATTCATTCAAAATTGCATCTCCTGGGCATTTTTGCAGAGAGGCAAGTGGGAATTCGATGATATAATTCTGGTTGATAAATATTTTTATTTTGTGATCATATGTGACTTTTCCTGCCTAAACTGTGGTTTTTCCTTCCATGAATTTCTGTCAGACATTTTGGAGGGATTTTTGGAAGGAGAAATTCTCTTTACTATTTAATGTGTGACAAATTCTCCGTACACATCAAATGTTATGTATCTTGTATGAAGATAAAACTAGGAGCTATATCCATGTCCATATGACACCTTTTGCCTCTTAAACAAATAGTAAAGAAGTTCAAATGTGTTGAGCAGTCGAAAATGCCAAGAGTGTTCTTTTTGTTTAGCAGATGATTCCTCATATAGAAGTACAAAAATAATAACTTCGCGATTACAATGCCAAAATATTTGCAGAATGATTCATCATACTTTGGAGCTACTGTTGGCCGGGTTGCTAACAGAATTGGAGGAGCTCAGTTTACTCTAAATGGAATCCACTACAAATTAATTGCTAATGAAGGAAACAACACACTTCATGGTACACATGTTTTACCATAAGTATACACATGGTTCATATTTTGGTTTACCACATATCACATAGAAAGATTATCTCATATACTCTCTGCCTTCCCTTAGGTGGACCCAGAGGATTTAGTTGTGTTCCTTGGAAAGTAGTAAGGTATTATCCAGAAGGTGACAGACCCATAATCACCTTCAGTTACCATAGTTTTGATGGTGAAGAAGGTAAGCATTGTCATTATCTTCATTTCTTCTATGTAGCAGCACTTTGAAACCTATATTTTATAATAAGTATTGGAAAACATAGTAGAGAGGAGATAAATGTAAGACTTCACAAACAGATATTTTACTTAATTGTAAAAAGTGTGTACACAATCACGTGGCTTATATAGAACAATGGAAATAACTAACTAGAAACAAACTTGATGACTCAGCAAACTAATGTAACTAAATTCTAATTAACACTAACCACACTCTAACCATACTAACTATGGTAATAATAAGAAATGGAATTGTAGATACGTATGTTTGTAATTTGAATTATAATTGAATATTTGTATTTAAGGATTTCCTGGTGACCTACTATCAACTGTGAGCTACATTCTTGGGAAAAATAGTTTGAGTATAATTATGAAAGCAAAAGCTCTAAACAAGCCTACTCCAGTGAATCTGGTTAACCATGCTTATTGGAACCTAGGAAACCACAACAGTGGTAATATTCTAGATGAAGTGGTTCAGATCTTTGGATCCCAAATTACGCTTCTTGATAGCCAACTCATTCCCACTGGCAAAATTGCTTCTTTGAAAGGAACCCCATATGATTTCCTTAAGCCACAAATTGTTGGGAGCAGGATCAACCAGTTGCCTAAAACTAATGGTTATGACATCAATTATGTGCTTGATGGTGGAAAAGGCAAAGAAATCAAGATGGGGGGTTTGGATATCAAGTTGGCAGCTATAGTACAGGATAAGAAGTCAGGGAGAGTGTTGAAGCTCTCTACAAATGCTCCTGGTTTGCAGTTTTATACTGCTAATTTCCTCAATGAGAAGGGGAAAGATGGGTTTGTGTATCAACCTCGTGCAGGACTGTGTTTGGAAACTCAAGCCTTCCCTGATTCAGTGAATCGCCCTAATTTCCCACCAACTATTTTGACCCCAGAAAAGCCTTACAAACATGTTATGTTCCTTGAGTTTTCCACCAAAGCTCTATAACATGCATTTTCACAGTCATAAGAACTGTGTGCTTTCAGCCACTTTTTATGTAACTTGGTTATCAATGCAGCATTACTCTTTTGAGATCATGCGAACTTGGGTTCGTTAAAATGAATAATAAGAGACTTAATTCTTAATTACTCTCATGAATTGTGGCGCATCATCCACTTCAAGCTGCATTCTAACAATTTTAAAAACTTGTTTCTTTAAATATAACTTGGTTCGAATTTGTTGCTTTTATTATTATTTAATTCTATTTCATGATTGATAATAGTCTAATAATATACTTTTTTAAGATTAAAAATTAGGCTTTATACCTCCTAATACAATAAATTTGAGTAATTTTATGATATTATTGATATTTTCTCATTATAGTTAACTGTTAAATAATTTTGATTGCAGTAAAGATCTACTTATTTGGAAGTCAAAAGGTTGAAGCAATTAAAAAAGTAATAAAGGAAAGAAAAAAAGAAGGTTGGCCGTATAGAGACATGGCAATGAAGCAATGAAGTTGGGCTATGCTTTCTTTATGAAGGGACTTTGTTGGGCCACAAGTATAAGATAAAAAAAAAGATTAGATAATAAAACAAGTGATTTCGAAGGCTGACCCACGATGATGAAGGGAATTTTCAGCCCAATTTCTTATGTGTTAAAAGAGATATTGGGCTCAAGCATTGGAATGTAAGTGGAGAACTTTGCTGCCTACTGGACTCAATTACCTATCCTATCAGGAGTCAAAACCATACACTCCATGTGATACGGTGGACTTGGAGAGAACTAGTGTTGTAAATTGAAGAGGTACACCGTGACCAAATGGGAGGATTGGAGATACACAGTGCCGCACCAGGAACTGAGAGGGAGATGGCGTACAGGAGCAAAATTTTAATCTTTGATGGATTTTTCTTTTCTCTTTATACTTGATACTCTTATCTTAAGTAGCTAATTTTATTTTTTAGGATTAAGATGGAATCCTAACTAACCTTTTGATAGATGATTTAATTTTGTTTGAAATATTTTTTTTGTTCTATAATTAGATAATATTGATGATTATTGAATTTTAATTATTATTGAATTTATTTTTATTGATTATCTTGTAATAAATTAGTAAATTTAAATTAATATATTTTAAAGCTAGATGTATGGTGCACTTAGTCATTCTTAGTCGTTGATTGTGTTAAAAAAACACATCAACGATTATAATGAATGACTTGTAACCTGTTGATCTTTTTTTTTTTTAAAGATTTTTTAACCACGTTGATTGGCCATCACTTGTTGACCACCACGTCAATCATTGGTCACCACACGCACCAAGCCACCACCAGCAGTCGGCCACCATTTTCGGTTAGCCACCAACTCGGTAGCCGGCCACCACCTCCCCACTCCACAGTTGTTGTTGGTCACCGCTTTTTTAGGTTATTCTATTCATTTTTTTAAGTTGCATAATTATGTATTTTATATCAATTAAAACTGTATTAATCCTTATACTCAATCAAATTAAATGTGTTTAGATTAGTTTATTTTATTTTTTAAAATAGTTTATAATAAAAAACATCTGAAAAGAAAAAGAATTTGTAATTATTTTGTAATTATCTTTTGAAAAATATGTAATTATTTTCTAAAAATTAAACGTTACCAAACATGTACTAAATGATTTGATTATAGTTAAGTGCTAAAAATAAAATAAACTCCTCTAAATGAATTGATTAGCAAAAACCCTCCAATGTATAATCAAATCACTCACATTCTATAACTTTTGTTCTAACCTATTTAATATTATTTTTTTGAGACAAATCTATTTATTTTTATAATAATAAATAAGTTAATTAAAGTTATCCATTTGATAGATGAAATATTAATCTTTCGAAGTATGATTAGACTCTTAAGTAAGGACTTCTAACGATATTATTTTAATTTTCATCTTCATAAATTAATTTTGAAATTGAAGTAGGGACCATATGATTAAGGAATCTAAACTCCTCCTACTTAGACAAGTACACATTAATATATTAATAATCTATATTATATCAACATATAAAAATCAAACAATAACACCATCCATGTGAACGAGTGCTCAACGCAGACCCTGCCTCATGCATAACTGGTTCACGTGCATCATATAATTTGGCATAAAGTTAGAAAATCAAGGTCTTCGCAATAAATTATTAAATGGATCAAATCAAAAGTATAATAATTTTATTACATCGATTTTGTAACATCCCTATATATATATATGTGTGTAAAATACTTAATATAATATAATAACTTTCAAAATTTTAAATAAAAGAATGCTCGTAACAAATTCATACCCTTGATGAACCTATTAAATAAAACAAACAGTATGCCACACATTCCAATGTCAGCAAGGTGAATTCATGGGAGAACTGAGACAAAAATTATAGTTGTATAGACACTTGTAAATGTACTTTACTTTAGCCAAACGACTACTGGAGTTGAAAACATCTTATTAGAATCATGGCCCTTAATAATAGTGAGTATTAAAAAAGGATGAAAAAAGCAATAGTAGTATGCGTTCAAACTTCCAAGGAAAAGAAATATTGTTAGAGATATGCTGTCAAGAATCAATGATGAGTTTGACCATTTTCCATAATAGAGTCTAATTAAACTATCTGTATACTCACGTCTCATCAAGAAGGGTTTGGTTTTATTTTTTTAAACAATATTATAAACGAATCCAACTGAAATTGGGAACAGAAATCAAATTTGTGGACAATGTTGTGTCTGACAATGAGATTTAGCACATCTGTAGTGGAGATAACTGTGTGATATCAAATAGAAATCAAATTTGTGGACAATGTTGTGTTATCATATTAATAGAAATAATACATAAATATATTTCACTGATCAAAAGAAACTTCATACACTTCACATTGTTTGCATAAAGCCAGATATCCATCTGCATAACTTAGTATGCTAATAATTATTGTAATTGATTCCGGCTTCACACCATATTTTGTGTTGATAATAAATTGATTAACCAAACCCAATGAGCACCATGAAGGAAATCACCTGTGATAAGGCGGGAGAGCAAAAAACACACATGATTATAAACAAATCATGCATCACAATAAGATGGATACGACAATTAGAGGAGTGAAGCAGAACTCCCATGAAATTTAGATAACAGGAAGATCTTGACCCATGCATACAACCCACCTTCATGATCACCTGAACTCTATTTGAGGAACATAATAATTGAAGACAGTGATTTACATGGTTGACTCAATTCCCATGAACATGTAAGTCGACAGACGGTAGAAATCTTCCTCACAGTTGGTAAGCTATTGAGAACCAACATTCTAAAAGAATTAGAATAACATCATAAGCATACAATCAGAATAATGGGTTGGATATGTTTATGTTGATATGCTAATGGAATTGTAATAAATATCTAAGACAATATATGTATATAACACGTAGTTATGAAAGGAGTACAATCAAGTTCAGAGAAGAGGGAAACTTATTAAGAGGTTATTACCAAGGCTAAAGTAAAGTAGTTGGAAAATAAGATTATATTCCTAACTTAAGGCAGCTTGCATTGTGTAACGCACAATAGATTCACACAACCCTATAGCTGATTATGTAGAATGGGGAGTGAAAGACTAATGATCGACTGCCCAAAGAAAGGGAAAAAACATTCTTTTAGTTAGAGGTACCAACTGAAAACAAAAATAGAACTAAACACCACAACTTGCATTATAGGTGGAGAATTAGTGTGATGTACTAATGTTGCAGAGAATAACAGACAAGAATGCCTCATTCCAATACAAAAGATTGCATCATTGCAACACGAAAGAATGCAGCAAACTGGCATACACATTTTAGCTGCAACTGACATGAAATGCATATTAATCACAAAAGGTAAGCCCACCCAATAGAAAGCAAAGGAGAAACATGAAGATATGTAAGTTGATAAGTACATTTGGATGAGCATGTAGGAACAAACCTATTAAGATATCATCCATGTTACTTTAATTTTAGTAATATATTTCCAATATTAAGCTAGCAGTAAGAATATGTAGAACTCCAAAACAAAATCAATCAAAAGACATAAAACATGAGCTTCTTCAAAGCACATAAATAATTAGAGGACCATACACATATTGTCATCTAACCATCCACATATAACAGATTCCAGCTATAGTTAATTTGAAATTCATCAAAGTTCGAGACATAAGAAGTAATAATAATAATCATAAATATGCAATATTGAAAGAATGGGGTAATCAGTTTTCACAAACTCTTGAAGAGATAGGGTAAACACTCCCTCAATAAGATGGACCATAGTTTCATAACCATTATAACCATTATTCACCTTGCTACTATAGTGTGGTGTACATTGCAACAAAGATGAACAAAAGAAAGCAAATACTTGTGAGCATATGGTAAATGTAATTGTTTTGGGCTGAATGAGCAGAAAATGACCATTTTGCTATGATTGGTTCAGCACAGCAGAATAGTCATTTGTTCATTCTCAACAGATAGGCATTCGCTACTTAGAAATGGAATGCATGAAACAAAAACCAAAACAAATATAAAAATATATAAGCATTGTCACAAAGGATGTAATTGGTGAATCTATGAATATGAGGTGAGGAAGGTGCTTCACAACACACGAAAGATATATGTTTTGTGGCACAGAATTCCAGTTTTATATGAGATTTAGATTTTCTCAATTCTAGTCAAGGGGGGAAATCTATGATGGTTTGTCAAACATAGGAACGTGTAGCATAACACAGGTAAGTTAAGCATACAACCAAAGGTACAAAATGTAATAAGTTGTTGGTCTCTGATGAGAACATTTAAGATTCAACTTCTAATCACAACAGGAAGGCTGCCTATAGTGTTTATAAATTAGCAAATGTAAATGAGAGATCATTGTTATATGTTTGTCAATCTGTGGCTGTTGTAGATATGGTAGATAGACGAAACCAACTAATATAAATGTGTACGTGAACTGCTTTAACAGACTGTCCTTTTCATTATCAAACCTTTTTGTTACTTACAATGATCATCTTTACAAAGTAATTGAACTGATCATTTCCAAATTACAAAATGAGTGAATCTATGACTATTCCCTTAATTTGTCTAAACATGTACAAATCCCCCACAAAATGCCAAAAAAGAAAGGTATGATCTGTGCAAACACGCCAGTCACTATCCACACCCTAGCAGTAACTATTATATGCTGGATTAAAAGAAGAGACCAAAAAAAACCTTGCAGCATCCCAGAGTCTCAAAATCCTAACCGTTAGCCTCCAAGCCTCTCTCTCAAGAACAACTTTGCTCAATGCATCAGACGGTGGAGTCATAGGAAATAAGAAAGAGCACCCAATCAGAAAATAGAAGTCAGTCCGAACAACACACAAGCAGCCCAACAAAATAAAATGAGTAAGAGTAGAAGTTTGAGGTTTACAAACGCACAATTGCAAAATGCCATGGTAACTCTATAAATAAGGACCACAGCTTGACAAATCGAATTTCAATTTCGTAAAAAGCAGAGGGAAAAATAGCGCCAAATCAACCCCCGAAACCTTAACTGTACACACCACCCACACCCATACCAATCACAGAATAGGAGAGTAGCAGGAATTCATGTCATTCCTTCAGGAGCATAATGTGAATCTTACAGATGTCAAGGTAACATATGCAAAACACTGCTTTAGTATAAGATAACATCTGTCAATGTAATGCAAAGTTTCATTCACATATTACATGGCAGGAGACAATTAAACAGGTAGATTAGCATAAACCCATGGTCTCATACAACATTATTATTATCCCATACTAGCTTACTTAGGACATAGAATTACAGTCTTACAGATAACTACTAACTATTAGCTATGTCATCATGCATAGAAAATTTGCTTAAGCTGTCAGCACAAATTTTTTTCCCCAGTTCTTTCTGAAATGCTAATAGTCAATTTTCATTATATACAGAAAAGCCCAAGGGAAGATGGAGAAGAAAATATAGCCAAAATGAACACGAATCTTCTCTTCTGAGGTAATCCTTCAGAGGCAGAGTTACCTGAAAATGTTGAAACCAAAAGTTCCATCACATTAGCCCAAGAGCTACCTGACTCTAGAAATGAGGATTCTAATGCTGAGTCAAATTCTAATCCACCCTTGTCAAGATTGTCCACAGGACTAGGACTAAAAATAGCAAGACTTGAAATACCAAGAAGAGACAATGTGTCTGACATTTTTGGAGAGCAAGACAAAAAAAGGTTTTCTGATTTGGAAAACCACCACCCAACTAAGTAGAACAAAAAAATAACACTGACATTGAGACTTTCTCAGATAAATATTCAATTTTCTTCAAGACAAAAAACTGTTCATGAAATTCACATATGGTTGCTATAGCTCTTGATTATACTGACATTGATTACAAATGCTAACGCTGGCAATATTTTGCACTACCCCTGTTCTTTTTTATATTCTCTTGTAACCTGGCAATTTCTAATTAGAGAGTATATGACTAAGGTTGTTTCTATTTAGATATACTTTGATATAATCTTTATCCTTTTCATTCTCTGGGGACAGTCAACTGGGACATTCATTGCAGCATCAAGATTTGGGAGTGCAACCCCAATTCCACCTTAGGCTAACGATGTATGTTATTCTGACTTTAACCATAACCTAACATGAGCCACTAATAATTATCACTCAAAAACAGAAACACACTTGGAAATCCAACCAAAACATAGGAGCTGAACTGAAACGCATACTTGAAAAAAAATGAAAACCAAAACAGAAAATAAAATAAAAAAATTAAGCAGTGACGCACCTATAGAAGGTTGATTTGGGAGATGAGACAATGAAGAAGACCGATTATTCTTCCTTTCAAACTTCTGCAGGAACAAAATGCAAAACGAAAATGGTGACAGAAACCTCAAGCATTGTGCTTACGGAGCACCTATGTAAAAGACTGAAGCTGCTTGCGCTAAAAATCGTGCATAGGGGGAAAACTACTCTAATCAATGATAAAAAAACCTGCTCAACTTACCGTTTGAAGCTGGGACCACTTCCAAACTCCACCGCAAGTCGTCGTTGCCTCCACCGCTAGCCGTCGTTCGAAGCTCCACCACTCAGCTAGCCGTTCGAACCTCGCTTTTTCGCGTCTTGCTTTCGATTGGTACTTTCCGTTCGAAGCTCATTGCAAACATTCAACAAATGGAGGTTTAAGCTTCTTTCAATTTGGGGTTTAGGGTTGGGATTCGATTCTTACTACTTTGGGAGAAGATCGACCTTCCACGACGAAGAAGTAAATGTCACAATAGACGACTTTTGGGAGAAGATCGACCTTACTGTTCTTCAGAGATTGGAGCTCACCTTCAACGATTTTCACCTCGGCGTTTTTTTAATTTGGGAGTTATGCACTTTCTGACGTTGAGGGTAACATGTATAAACTTTTGTAATTTTGTAAATTAATCCTTATAAGAGGGAAGTGCAATAAATATAATTTTAAGATTAGTCCCTGTGACGTGGAGTCAGCAATTTGACTTATTGTGTAGGTGTCAAAATATTAGTGGAGCTCTTTGTAGTGCCACCGGTGGCATACAATTTTTGGTTGCACGGGAGCAGCCACCAAATCATTATATAATTTTTTTTTAGAAATGTATATATTATTGATATTTTTTTAAAAGTGTTAAATTTAATTAAAAAATAAAAAAATATAATGAATAATATTACGAAGAATATAAAAATAAATACATACATTATTAATGATAAAAATAAATGTTATATTCTAATTTGTAGTAGCGGGGACCCAAAAACCTAGCCACTTCGTTTTCACTTGGCTAGTATTATACTACTATTGGTATTGGATTCGGAGCAACACAATTAGATGCACCATTGACAATACATCACTTATTAGTTATCATTATCATTAGGGTTTCTTTTTCATGGACAACCCTGTAATAGTGAGAGGGAGAGAGAGAACTGCCCCTTGTAGCTACTGAGATTTCAAGTTTTTCAGCAAGTGAGGTAGGTCAACTGCAACGTTGACATTTCTCAAGTATGTTTCCTTCAATGCTATGCTGTTGCCACACTCCTGGTCTTGAAAGACCCAAGAGAAAATTTTGAGTCAATTTGGTTTCTTTCTTTTTTATTTTGGTCCCTCCTCTTTCCATTATAATGCGCCTATTGCTTGTTTTTCACAATGTGTGAGTTGGGTTTAATCCCAAAACAAGCAAAGATGATAACTTTGTTCAAAAACAGCACATAGTTGACATTCTCTCTGCTTGCAAGCTCAAAATTTTAGGCATGGTCTAATTTGGAATTCCATATTCTGAAAATGTATAGGGTTCACTCTCAGAGCAATGGTGCTGTCACCAGCCCCCCTATTCATTCTCCATATTCTTCTTCTTCTTCCCCCTCATTGCCTTACAGTTCTAACTACCAGAAACAATCATCTGCATCCCCGGCTTCTTCATCTAGCAATAAAATAAACCCTGCAATTCTTTTCATGATAATCATTTTAGCTGTTGTATTTTTCATCTTGGGTCTCCTTCACTTGCTTGTTAGATTTCTCACAAAGCACAGGTCTTCTTCATCAATTTCCCAATCCAATAGGTACCCAGACATTTCTGAATCCGATGCTTACCAGAGGCAGTTACAGCAGCTCTTCCATCTTCATGATTCAGGCCTGGATCAGGCTTTCATAGATGCTCTCCCAGTTTTCCTTTACAAAGAGATAATAGGCTTGAAAGAGCCTTTTGATTGTGCAGTTTGTCTTTGTGAATTCTTGGAACAAGACAAGCTGAGATTGCTTCCCACTTGCAATCATGCTTTTCACATTGACTGCATAGACACATGGTTGCTGTCTAATTCAACTTGTCCTCTCTGTAGAGGGACTCTTTATGCACCAGGATTTGCCTCTGAAAACCCGGTTTTTGACTTTGAGGGTCCACATGAGGAAGATGGGGTTTCAGGCAGTTGTGGGGGAGGGGCTGCTTCTGTTAACAAACCTGCAGAAAATCACATAATGAGTGGGAAAAGGGTGTTTTCTGTTAGGCTTGGAAAATTCAGAAGCTCGAATAATGGAGATGGGGTGGAAAGAGGTGAAGGAGAGAGCAGTAATGGTAATTTGGATGTAAGGAGATGCTATTCAATGGGGTCTTACCAATATGTGGTTGCTGATTCAGATTTGCTGGTGGCTTTATGCCCCAATAGAGGTGATGGAGGTACCAGTGGCAGTATGACACAACTGAAGGGAAGAGCAGCCCCAAATGGGAATTTTTCCACTGATGGGGATGTTGAGGGAAAAAAATTCAACATTGCAAGGAAAGGTGAAAGCTTTTCTGTTTCCAAGATCTGGCAATGGTCTAGGAAGGATAAGTTAACAAGTTCATCTGAGATCCATTTCCATAATTCTACTGTTACTGCAACTTTGCCATGGATGAATAAAGCCAGAGGTACATGAAGTTACTCAGTATTTTGTATTTTAACTACTTTCATATTTTCAATGAATCCATTTGTTGAGCTCCTGCTTCCTCTCATACTTTCGATTTTACCATTTTTTTAAGTTATTAAACTTGTAAATTATGCCAAAAGACTTAATCAATCAATGTTCTTTGAATGAGAATTATTCTTGAGCGTGTGTAGGGAAAATAACTCCTTTTATAATTATGGGTTGTAGTATTTTCTTTGCTCTTAATTTGTGATGTCCTATCAATATGACCAGAATCAAGCTCTTGTTTTACTCTTAGAGTTCTTGGAAAGCTATATCTTGTAGAGATTATTAGGAAAAAGAAAAGAAATGAAAAGAGTAAAGTTAGTACTTAGAAAGAACCACACCAGATGATTTCGAACATAATTTTTGAATGTGGGCCCCCGATGCCATGTGATTCTTTATTTAAGTGACAAAAGTGGTCTTTATTAGCAATTTCTTGCAATGAGTACGAAGATGAAAGCGAAGTCAAATTGGGGTAGCTTTTTGGATGCTTTGGTTTTCTCTAGAGGTTTGCTTTTTCGCCTTTGGGTTAAAAAAAAGTAAAAGAAACAAGGAAGGATTCCATTCCTCCTTCTTCCTCACTGTTGTGTATGACCCCTCTATTGAAGTTGTCCCTTTTGGATGGTTTAGCGCTTGAGTACCAAGATGATGAGATGGGTGGAAACTGAAATGTGGGGTGGAGGACTTTTTCAGACCAGGATTGTGGAGTCCTGACATGATGAGCCAGTGGATGGTGGTGGGGCCCTGTGTCCCAATCTAATTATTCCACATTAACTTGGAAAACTTGGTGAATGTTATCACTTCCACCTGCTTAGTTAATAATTTTAAATGAATTTAGCATAACTTTTTGTAACTTCTGTCTCAATTTATATAAAAATATAATTATTAATTTGCAACTTTTGTTTTTAAATCTAAACATGCAAGTTTTAAATTTTTAAATTTTTTTAAAGTAAAAAACTCCCTACATGAATGCAATTGCTGGAAAACTTTACATAACAAAACTTTACAAAGAATAAAGCTACCAAAAAAAAAAAAAATGGGATTTGATTTGAGGCTCCTGACCTTAAGGCAAAATTGCATAGTTTTTGTACTACGGAAACCGTATTTTATTTCTTTAATAAAATTATCTATACCACTGTCTTTTACAGGTTATCCCAAGAAATTTTTTTCTTTTAATCTTTCTTAATTGTACAATCTTTCATTTGATTCATTTTTACTTTGACGCGTATGTTGGTGATTTTTTATTTTCTTACATATTTACTCTTTCACCTTAACATTGTCATTTCCACTACACTTATTTATTTATTTGTTTGTATTAACAGTTCATTGTTGTGTGATAAAATTTTCTTTTGATTTTAATAGTCACTTTGCAATAACAAATTACGCCAGAAGTATTTCTCCATTTCCTCTAGCAATCTTGAATCTCGTGTGACATCTTTATCAATCTCCCTATCACGTTCTTTTTTCGGTGAACAAAAGTTTGGAGCATGAGAGGCTATCCCGTTCCAAAGACAGGCATGCCAAAAGACATCTACCTCACTTTGTTAAATGGATCTAAGATGTAACAATATAAATATATATATATCTAAGATAACCGTGCAACTTATAGTACTATATGATCCCTAATTTTCAGTCACCTCCAAAAAATTACTATCATGCGTCTTATTCAACTTCTATTCCATATGCTTCGTGGAACTTATTTAAAAACCCTTCGATTCATGCTGGTATCAATTGGTGGGATTGAATTATGCCAAGGATTTGTTTGATTTAAATTTTAGATGAATTGATTTTAAGAGAAGTAATGTTGAAAGAATTGATGTTGAAAGAATTGATTTGCATTTAGAAATGATATTTTAAAGGTGAGTTTAGAAAAAATAATTTTGTTTAGATGGTGTAAAATTGAAATACTTTTACATATAAAAGAACTAAAAAGGACATTAAAGCTAATATTCTTTTGTTTTTTTTATCTATTCTTAGATTTTTAAATTAATATATATTATACTTTTTGATAATAATAAAAAAAGCGACATGTACTTTTGTTGCATTTAATGCTACCGTAATTCACTTCAAAGGAAAAGCCTGAAAATATTGCTGCTCATAGAATTGGTTTTAACTGCCGCAACCTGGCATTTATCTTACAAGTGGAGTGTACAAGCCGATTTTAGCCACTGCAAACGGAATTCTAAGCACTCAAAATTCTAAACATACACTAAAAGGTCTCGGGACGCTTCTTATTGGTGATCTCTCATTAATAACTAATAAGTCATCTATAAATCTTAATGTAAGTTTTGTTGAGGCTAATGGCCTATCCTAATTTTGGAATGGGAAAATCTCCCTTCCCCAAACTTTTGTCTACCAGAAAAATAACCCTCCAATTCTGAAGTTTTTATTCACAGCTAACTCATTCTTTCATGAGGAATGATAGTTAAAGAGAGGGTGTCCCTCACAAGTCACAAAATCCTCTGAGAGACACTTTTGGAAACATAATGAAAATGTGAGGGGCATGGTGGAAAACACAAATTAGTAGCTGCATTCCACGAACCCTTCTGTGAGGATTTTGTGCGTGACAACCTCTGTAAATATCATCTTTCTTCTTTCATTTTCATCACTATTAATATATCATTGTCATAGATTGAGCCACTTTCCAATACCTACATAGAACAAGTATGGACTCCACATTCGGTGCAAACCTATTAGTAATAAAAATTTATCTAGCACACATATTGAAATTAAATTTTGATGTTTTGCTTCCTGTTTTCAGACAAAAGCACGTAGTAACCCGAGATGCATACTTCCACCATGGTTCCACCAAGCCTTTTTTATATTTTATATTTTTGGGTCAACTCCCTAAGGCTAAATAAAGACAACCAATCAGCGCACCTTGATGCTGGCCCCTGGGGCCTCGGAGGAAAAGGGAAGGTTGTCCACCAGTTCACCTCCTCATTAGTCATTATTAACCTATAATGGGGTATGGTCACCGACTTTACCTTAGCAAAATGACAGAGAAGCAGAATATGACCCCAAATTCAAGAAGCAAAAAAAAATAAATAAATAAAAGAAACTTGGTTTAGTATGGGTGGTTGGCTGGATCTCATATAGAAAGATACCAACTCTGCAAGACACAGGCTCCATTTTGTTGCTCTTCCTTATTAAGAAAAGAGATTTTCAACCAAGTCAGATATCAGCTAACAACTTTTGTCTCTCTCAACTCGATTTAATGATAGAGAACAATCTTTGCACTGTTCGAGGTGGGTCTAAGGTGGGGGCAAAGAGAACAACGACGAGGTGGTTAAGCATAAATTAAAGGGCAGTTGAGCGATTTATTATTATACAAATTCGTAATTAATTACGTATATTAATTAATTAATGAATAAATTTATAATTTAAGATTAAAATTTAGATTTATTTATTAATTAATTAATGTATATAATTAATTATAAATTTATACATAATTAATTAAATATAAAAAATAATATTAAAAAATAATATAAGAATATAAGAGTTGTTTATTATTGTATATGACAGCACAAAATTGTAAAGTACTATCATGTGTTTCACATAAGAAGACATGACTCTTGCAGCTTGCAATTGAATCGATCCAACGCACTCTTGGCAGTTTATTTATTAATTATTTAATTCAATTTAGGTTTGAAAATAAAACCTAAGTGAAACTAAATACAGTTTAATGGTTATATACTATCAAACAAAGCATACAATATATACTAATGAAACATAGAATGCCAGTTTCTTTTTTCTTATGAAAAATAATAGTTGTACATATTTTTTAAAATGTAATTAAAAAACTCAAACTAATAAAAAAATACAGTACAAAAATAAATAAGCTTTGAAACTTACATTAATAAAAAAATATTTGGGAAATGCTACAAAAAGCTTGACCATATAAGCGGTCGAGCATCTGATTGGTCATCATCAGTTTTTGGAAGCTTTTTTTATTAAAACAAACACACATCTCATTGAGTTAAATTCATCTAAGGGCAAACACATTCAACCGTTCATACGCTCCAGCGTTGCATAGCATTCCCCAAAATATTTTTGGTGCTGTGCATAAGTGCTGCTTGCAATAAATGTCTCTTTTTATTATTCACCTTGGATCTGTAAATTTCTTAAAGGAATTTAACAATCCAACAATTGTCACTTGAGTAGAACTTACATCCTCATGTGACGGCCTTGAAGGTAGATTTCGAATAAGCAATTCAAAGTAAAAAGGGCAGCATGCAACAGAATTACAATCTTGCACCAGATCACCATCTCAGCAACCGTAGATCAGTTATTTCATCTGATTTTGATAATATTTCTTAGAACTTAAGGGGGGATTTGGTTTGTTTTTTATTTTCTTTTTCAATCGATATGTTTTAACTAATGTCACATTGTTTTTATTTTTTGTCTTATTTTCAAATTTTTATAAAAGTATTGATGAAAATAACATTTTCTTGTTTTTACCTTCTTCATAAAAATTTAAAAACGAAAAATAAAGTAAAAATAGTATAACATTTTTATAATTATTAGTGAAAGCATATTACCTGAAAATGAAAAACGAGAAAAAAAAAACCAAATTGAAATTTATCAAGATAATAAAGTCATTCTTGAGGCGTTAGTGTTCCGAGAACATAAAATATTGTAACCAATCTTAACATATATGGGATACTGATGAATCACATACACATACTGCACAATGGAAAAACCTCACTATCTATTGAGCAGCCAGAAATCAAGCAAGAAAGAAGTTGACATAACATTGAGATTACATTTCATTAATCTTAACGGAAATATGTTACATAAAATCAAATATGATATACCAATCGTCTAAGGGAGACCAGATTGCATTCAACAACACTATAACTTTAGACAGCAAGATCGAGTGACTACCTCCAGAGAAATAGCAGAAAAGCACCTCAAGTTCTCAACATGACACATAACTCTCAGTGCCTTGAAAGGCAAAATTTGATTTCGACATTTTCATACAGGAATATTTTGTACTAATGTACATAAACAACCTAAGTAAGAAAAGAAAAGAAAAAAAAAGGGTAAAGCAAAGATGTGAAGCCACCAAATAGACTTCAAATTTGAGCCAAAAAGTGGTCCCAGTTGCTTGAACCATACTGCCCTCATTTGAAAGAATGAAACATGAAAACTGCACCAGTAATTATAGAGTGCGAAAAAAAAAACAAAGGGCTCTGTGCATCACCTTCATGACCCCTGACCATTTGGCTTCATAAATCACGAGGAAAATTATTGATTTGTCCTTCCTCCAGTATATCCTTGCCATTTATCTTGTATGCTATCCTTATGCGCATGACAAGAGATTTCTGAAAAAAGAGTAGTTGCTAGCAATCAATAGAGAAAAAGGGGAAGGGAGTTTAATCAACAAAGAAAAATATAATTTTTGTAATGCCTAATGAGAGTTTCACTGCTTCTCCAGTTAACTAAAAATATATTGTAGTTTAATTCTGTTATTAAACCGTGCCATATCCTCAGTGGCTTTGATGAACCATCAGCAAAGCGGTGATCACTCAATTGACCCCCAAATACAAATCACTAGCAGTTTTGCAGCATGTACTCTCAAATATTACAATAAGGCATAAACTTGCAGTTTTGTAGCAACATGCCAGTGATCAACATTCTGTTTAGAATTAAAATCATAAGGCGCATGGTAGAACACAAATACTTACAGTAAAGCAATACTAACAGAGATAATCTACCTTTCCATGTTGGCTATTAGTAACTCTCAAATTTTGCGTTATGGACCCATTTCCAGCAGCAGGGAGAGTATTGCTGCTAGCTGGATCTAAGTGCAATTGAAGAAACTGAAAGTCAAAATAACAATAAACGTTAGTACTAGATGATGAACGTAATAAATCAGTTCAAAAGAATTTGAAATTCCAACAGAGCAACCAGTAAAACTGCTCATGAATATCAAACACTAAAGAATAGATGTAATTATTTAGCACTCAAAAGTTGAGATAACTAAATAGACTAATACAAAGGAAATTATTCAGTTATTGACAGCTGCAAACATTTTTATCGCTAGAATCCATCTCTTACAAGAAGCAACAGCCACAAGTTCTTTCTTCATGTTGTGAAATTTTTACAATTACATGTCAAAAAAAGGAATGAGACGATAATATTCAACAGCAACTATAAAGCATGGAACCACAAGTCAACACAATAATAATGAAGATCATGATATTGTTGAAAGCAGTAAATTCAAATTATACGTTTAAAAATAACAATGATGATGATGATGTGATCATAGTAGTATATGTAGAAAGCTTAACAGCATACTGACTGGCATACCTTAGGAACTGCTGCCTGGAAAACAAAATCTGTATATGCATTAGAGAACAAATTTGTAAAGGTAGCCTGGATAATTGTTGTTTGTGGGTTTCCTGGCTGTTTTGAGAAATTGAATGTCAACCTCAAGGAGCTGCTCTCAAATGCAGTTATAGATGGATAAACTGGTCCATTGTTTTCTATTCAAGATAAGAGAAGGACGAGGAATCAGTACTTTGACAAAATTTCAATCAATGATGACGACCAAATGTTAAACAAAGTTTACAACCTGTTGGTTGGCTGGGGGAAAAACCATCCAATAAATCCATCATAGGAGCAGCTCCAGCATTTGAAGTTGCTCTTGAAGAAAGTGAAAGTGACGAGAGATCATTCAATGGTGAAACTGGTTCCTTGTTACTCGTATTGGAGGATAAGATGTCTACTGTAGATGAGCTACTTTGGGCAGAAGGTGATCCAATAGACAGAAGATCCAAAAGAACATCTGTGCCACTCTTTGAAGCTTGGCCAACACCTAAAAATGCAAATAAGTCAGACATGATATGAATATGTTTAATGGACTATTCACAATAAAGGAAAGTGAATAAATTTGCATGTTTCTTTGATAGGTATCCACCCATTCTTCCTCAACAAAACCAAACAACAACAATCCCGTGTCAGTAGTTCAATTGGTAAAGAGCTAAGGATATGCAAGGAGAGTGAAGGGTTCAATCCCCACAAATGTTCTCCATCCCAATTTCCCTTTCCCTATTCCCCACCCACTCCCTGTCCCATTAGGGGGCCATCTAGGGCCTCACTAGGAGGCCCTCCGCCAGGCCATCAGGATGGGTCTTAGGCTTTAATAAAAAAAAACCAAACAACAACTAAAGCCTTATTCCACTAGGTGTGGTTGGCTATATGGATCAAATGTCATCATTGGGTTTTATCAAAAACTAAATTTTCAATAAATCCATTTAGAGCAAGGTCTTTCATAATGGTTTTTCCTACAGATCAAGTGGTTCAAAAACTAAAGAGGGCTTCATAAAACAATGCTACTTACTTTTGTATTTATGAAAACAGTGCTAATTATACATATAAACAAAGATGATAATTATTAGATACAAAAATATTTAGTTTTTAAAGCATTACAATAATTTATAAGATACACCAAAAACACTAACCAAATTGTTGCGATGCTGGTGACAGATCAACACCAAGAAGGTCATGAAGAAGATCACCACCAGAAGAGCTAGGCGCAGGAGCATCATCTGAACTGAGATCAAGTAAATCTACAAGAGGAGCCACAGGTTTGGCTACTCCATTTGGAAGACTAACAGAAGGTGCTGTTGTAGTTGAAGCTGCGCCTGGCAAAGAACCAGTCCTACCAATGAAAGTTGCCTCATCCAAAACTGGCATCCTTTCTACAAGCGTAGACCTGCAAGATGACAGTTTCTCAAAATAGGATTCCTGTTATGAGAGTGTAGTAGAAACCCAAGTTCTTGATATAATATAATAAGCAGCTTAATTAACCTCACCTAATATTTTGATGCTTTGCAATAATCGAATTGAATTCAATAGATCTCTGCTGCAATTCTAGCACAAGGTTCCCTTTGAGTTGAACAATAATCTCCCTGATCCTCCTATATACATATTCAAAAGATTATAAAATTTCCATGTCAAATATACAAATACAAAAGGAGATAAGCTTGTAATAGGTGCATAAGTCTTTGGCATGCGTAATAAGGGAGGAAGGGACATGGATGGAAAAAGATCCCTTGATTTGTCATAGAGATCAAATCACATGCATAGAAATTAAAAATTTTTAAACTATCTTGATCCTGGTCTGGTGAATTTCTACTAGAATATTACATTCCTGATTCCTCTAGAACAAAAAGGCAGGAAAAGAAGAAAGAAATTTTAAGGTATGATGTAATAGATAATAACAAACAATTTGAAAAGTAGATCATACTCCGAACATGAAGGGAAACGTGAAGAGAGCTTTAATAGGGCAACCAAAGCCATCGCTTTTGTGGTAAGATCTGATGCATGGCGTTTTATAGCAATCTCTACAACATCCACAGCGCCTGACTCAGTCACCTGCAAGCATGAAACAAATTAAGATTTAAGAATAAAACACACCATTTAAAAAAATTTGAGAAAAAAAGGCATGTAATAGAATATCAATTTTGTAGATTTTCCTATGTGCTGCTGTATACAAGCAGACTGTTTAGAGTCACTAATAGTCAATAATAAAATCATTGTTAAATTAAGCAGGATCTCTCAAAGGAAAGAACAGAAAAGACACAATGGGCATGGGCATTGGCTTATTCCTCTGTATAAAACAATCCAACTAAGCAATAAGAATTAGAAAAGAGAGGCAAACCACGATCCTAATGTTTATGGTTTTAAGCGCCATGTACATATCCTGCTCAAATTTCATTAAATTAGCAAATGACTAGGAGGAGTTTCTGCCAGAGAGCATGTTAAAGATACCAATCAAACATGTAAAACAAATCCCAGTACTTACCTCATTTCCTTCCTTACAATAATGAATAATAATAAAAGAAACAGGAAAAGAACCAGATAACTCATTTGAGCAAGTAGTACTGAGACTGATGGATTTTATTTCTTTCACGGTCATTATCCATCATCCAAATAGGAGCCATACAAAAAGAAGCCTCATCAGAAGGGTACTGTTAGAACATCTTTTACTAGAAGCTTCTGAGACCAATATGTATATCAACTTGTTAAATTATTGCTTGAGATCGAGTGATTTATCATTTTCATGCAACTTGAAGCAACAGTATAAACATATGTATAAACTTTCAAGCAGAAGCATTCACTCACTGTTATTGGATCTTCTATGTCAAGCATTCCAACATTATTGACTAACATGTCACCATACTCTCCAATGCACCACACTGTAACTCGAACTAGAGTTTCCTGATGTAAAATATTAGGCAATGTTATTATATGAATGGCATCAAGAGCAAATCAACAGTATGCCTAGATTTTGTCAAAGCAGAAGTGAGCACCTGTTCAGCTGACGTTTGAAATGCCCTGTATAATGCTCTTACTGTATATCCATGAAGCTCGGAAGCATTGCTTATTACAATAATTAAAGCATACCATACTTCATCTTTTACAAAATTTCCAGCCTACTAACATAGGATAAAGATCAATACTTGCACTCAATATATAACTAAATAGAATGGCTCCATATGGACACCACAAGCACCAAAGCAGTAATCACTATAAAAAGGGCAGCCCAATGCACGAGGCTCCCACCATTGAGAGGTCCAGAGAGGGTAAGATGTGTGCAGCCTTACCCCCGTGAACAGAGAGGTTGTTTCTGCGACTAGAGCCTGTGACCACTGGGTCACAAGGCAGCAACCTTACTGTTGCACCAAGGCTCACCCTCCAAACAATAATCACAATACAACATCAAATTTATTAGGTGATATTTTACAACTGACACATAGAAGCAGCACAATTATGGTGCAAACAAATTGATAAAAAGACATGCAATCATATATATGCAGCAGTTTTAACATTGATACCTGAACCACAAAATCATAAAATGATAATAAAAAGTTATACATGTTCGTGGGAAAAATATAATAAGCTGCCACGGCAAATCATTTTTTCCTGGGATGTCGCATACCAAATATAACAAATGTAGAGATGAGAAGCAATAGAACACACACACATACACATCACTGATTTGATGGATACCCTAAAAACTAGCATGAGTTGGGATTTTTGCCCTGGAAATTTTAGTTTACTACAAAAGCTTGTCTCTTATATTTATACCTCAGACAGAACCTTGAGCATTTGATCAATGTACCAGATCTTCTCTGGGGAGAACCTGAAGCACCAATAAAAAATGCTAGTCAACCAAATACATTTATAGATGCAATTTAAAGAAACTCTCTAATTACTAGATCTAAACTGACAGCGGGTAACAAAGATGAGGGTCATGAAAATGGGCCAAATGGCTTCTTTTTCAGTTAACCAAACAAACAGCAATATCCAAAACGCAAAGATTGAAAGATCAACACAGATAATATGTATACTATTACTAACAAGAAAAACAGCTATGAAGTTTCTAAAATAATTAATGAGATAATAAAACCTCTTTCTGTGACAGATTAAACCTTCTTATATTAATGGAATATCATAAATGGCCCCAGAAATTATTGGGTAGCGAAAAAAATAAATGAAAGAAAGTGCACATAATACCCAATTTGGCAACTCTAGCATCCTACCCCCCCCCCAAAAAAAAAAACGAATACAAATGACAAAAACAAATAATGCATATTTAAAAGGAATGCCATTCAGATCCTTATGACTCACTTTGCAACTATGGAGCAAATTTTGGCAGTAAGGTCCCCTCTGAAATCATGATCACTGACTTCCAGATAATCTATTAGCTCTTTCGCTAAGGGCTTCACATTAGTTTCATTCACCAGAACGTAAACAAGTTCAAGGGCTCTTTTCCGAATAGAAGCATCTGAATCCTAAAGCAAAGAGTCAAGTCACCAACTTCTCAAGTTGTAAAACAAAACTCATCTTTGTCATTGAATAAGAAGCAAGGACAAAGACAACAAATCTATACCTTTACACATTCTAGAATTGTTGCTCGGTGCCTCTGCACTGCCTGAGCATCAGCAGTTACAGCCTTCATCAGCATGTTTAATGCTACATATCTGAGGGAAGAAGGCGGGAAGAGTAAGATTCACTTCAATAATGAAGTATGGCAATTACAAAGCATAAAATTACAAAAATAAAAATAAAAATAAATGAACCAAAAACAGAGGGATGGGATGAATATAGGGCCTGGAGAACACGAGATGCGACACTAATTTATTAGCCTTTGAAAAGTACTAATTAAATAAATTGCATGGGCACACAACTGATTTTATAGACAAATTTTGTTCCTCACTCCTCCCCTCTCCCCAATTTCATCCTTTTTAGTAATATAACAGTTATAGGTGCCTTTTTCTGTCAACAGCCAAAGACACAATATTAGTCACAGCATATATTTCTCAAACAACATAGCCAAATGTAAATTGCTTCTTACAAACATGACTTTGTCAAAGAAATTAAACACCGATAGAAGTTACAGAATACAGCCAAACACACTTACTGCATGCATCAGCTAATTAATCCACCCCCAAACCTTTTTTTTGTTATAATCAAGCAAATGTGGTAGTCAATGTATTTGGGATCCCATTTTTAAATTTTTATTTTATTTTTAAATGTGCTAGATCAAGAAAAGAGTGAAATTGGTAAGACAATAATCGGCTTGCTCAAATGATTGACAGTTAAGTTTACTGTGGCCCATCTAAGGAAGCATCCAATCATTGTACATATGCAATTTCCAAAAGAGAAAATGCAAATACATCATACCATTGCCTGACCAGCACGGTTCCCTTATGATTTTACTCTTTCTTAAATCATAATTATTTTTTGCTTACCTCATCGTTCAATCAAGGAAGATAAGAAGAGAGAATACATTCACCAGATTATGCCAATAAATTTATAGCCATTGGCTTTCAACACTCTCTCTCTCTCTCTCTCTCTCACACACACACACACATAAATTCATAATCCAGTAAGCAATTCACCTGTCAAAAGGCTAATATTTCAACCTTTTATTATAAGAAACATGTCATAATGATCGGTAATAGCTAACTGGATCATTTCTGTACCAGTTAAAATAAGTGTCCTAGATTCCTAGAGGTTCCTTTCAAGTCGCAAGCTTACAGGGACTAACATTAAAAAGTGATTACTCTCTCCTTATTCAGTTCATACCAGTCAAAAGACTGGTTTGGGGGCATAGATTCAACAAGATCTAACACAGAAAAAAATACACTTCCTGGTCTCTTGCCATGGGCATTATGGTCGAAACAGAACAGGAGAATGTTTAAAGGGGTCAAAAGAACAATCCTACTGATCAAGAGCACTTCCTAGATTCTTGTATCAATTCAGTGGACTGTAATTAAGCATCATTTCTTGGTGGGAGGAGACATTTTATACCTCGTACATTGCTTAATTTTTTTGTGATTCTTTTAGATTTTAGAAATGGAACTTTGTGAACTGAACACTCAATGTACTAGTGTTTGTTAGTCTTAACAAAGTTTTTCAGTTACTTATCAAGGAAAAGCAACAACAACAACACAACAACCAAGCCTTTTCCCACTAGGTGGAGTCGGCTACATGGATCAAACGACGCCATTTCTAAACCTGATATTGTTGTCACGGTTTGACAAGAATCTTCCCAGGATATTGATGGCAAGCACGCGTAAGCCACCATTGTCTTCAATGCTCATTATTGTTTGAACACACTCATATAAAATGGCATTCCCTGCAACTTTATTTGACTCAGTCTTCGTAGCCACCTAAAAAAGATAGCAAGTTTAAAAATTATCAACCATAAATTCCAGAAAAGATGGCTACTAACAATAAGTAATAGTAGATTAAAACTCATCAACTCATTTACCTGCATAACATAGATTTGGTAAACAACAAACAAATCCTAAGAATATAGAAATGAATGATCTAATAATCTAAATTTTGATTACTGCAACAAGTGGTTAACACTATTTATAAAAAAAAAAACTTTGCTTGGTCAGTTAAAATATTGGACCATCTAACAGTGACCAAATCATACATATATAATTACAGCATATATATCTGACTAGTCCCTACCCAAAAATAAACCACATTTATTAGAGTAGTATACAATTATACATAGACACCAAGAGCCCCTACTTTCCTTTGCAACTCTTGATGCAGAAAAATAATTATTATAGTAGGTATTTTATTTACTAAAGAGTCATGGTTCTATGTATTCAAGTCTAGAACTACTCGAGTTATGGTTATCTGTATTTGAAAAGTTAAGTCTAGGAAAGTCCAATCTCGTAATTAGGGGTCTAAGTAATTAAAAACAGTCTAAGAGTCAGTCAAAAGTCATTAATTAAGCCACTTAAGAGTCCAATCAGTTCTAGGTACATATTGGGTCTATAAATAGTGATTCTCTATGTAATTTTCAACAGAGTTGAGGATGAAAAATTGAGAATTAAGTAAATTATTTCCAGAATACATCTTCTGGTGTTTTCTTTCAACTTCAGATTAGATTCTGACAATATCAGATTCTCATCCAAGGAGGTGGATTCCTCCCACATATACCCTGTATTCCATATACCCACCCAACCTATCTTCATAACTTCCCTTCCCATCCAACCCATAATTTTAAATAAATTCCTGGGCTGCATCAGTTTGGTATCAGAGCAGGTTTTTCAGGGACTACCTTGCTCTCCTATGGCATCAAGGAGTGGCAGATAATTTCAAGGCGAGTTATTCTGCACTCGAATGGGAACATGGAGTGAAAGAGAATTTCGAGGCAGACCATCTTGTGCTCCAATGGTAACATGGAGTGGAAGAGAATATTGAGGCAGATCATATTGTGCTCCAATGGCAAAACAGAGTGGAAGAGAATTTAGAGCAAGACTCTCTGATCATGAAAGAGATGAATTGCTGCTGCGAATTGTGGAAGGCATTCATGTTCTATCTAATCAAATTGCAACTTTAGAAACTTGGAGACTACAGCCAAATGCTCCAAAAGTCATACCAAGAAATTCTGATTTTAAAATAGTGGAAAGTTCAAGCAAGCAAGATGATGATTGTTAGAAGTTATTACTTACTATGTTATTAGTCCCACATCATGTAAGATGTGTAATCATTTAGTACCTCTTGTGTATATAACCACCCCTCTATTATGTAATTGAAACACACAATTTCTTCATAAGTCTTTCTCTCTTTTCTCTCTTTCAACATGGTATCAGAGCGGTATCATCCTCCGTGACCTGTCCTGTCACTTTCGCTGCGGAGTTCCCAAAGATTTGGAACTCCGATTAGTCGCCGCCTTTGGTGGCCAAGTTCTCTTTTCTGGCGAGCTTCCCGACGACCAACTCCCTTCCGACAATCTTTTCTGGCGACTTTTCCGTCGATCAGCAACATTTCCGATGACATCTTCCTACGATATTTTCAGCAGCTTTTCCTGGTAACCTCCCAGCGGCCGGCGGCCTTTCCGGCTACTGGTGGCCTTTTCCGACAATTCCCCAGCGGTCTTTCCTGGCGACCGGCGGCCTTTTTCGGCGACTTCCCAACGACTTTTGCAGGAGACTGGCGGCCTTTTCGGCGAATTCCGACGGCCTTTTCTAGCGACCGATAGCCTTTTTCGACGACTTCCCGGCGACCTGCAACCTTTCCCAACGACTTTTCCGGTGACTTTTCCGACCACCAGCGACCTTCCAGCCGGAAACCCCACCAACTTCGACAGCCGTTTGCAGCGCCATGGTCGCCCTTCTCTCTTTTGTCTGGATCTGCCCTCGCATTTTGTGTTCGTGATCGTTTGTCGCGACCTCTTTTGAATCAGTACATTCAGGTACCTTATGGTTTCTGTTTTTCAGTCATTATACTCTGACCTCCCGTGGCTGTTTGGCATTCTTTGTAGTGATTATACTTGGTTTTGACTACTCTTTGGTTCCTTTCAAATGCTAGCATAGCATTGAAGGGGAAAATGGGAATAAATCTATCTCTACATATATTCCAATGGCAGTGTTTGTCATGACTTCTCTCCCACATATGAATCATACTAGTAGTGACTTTTCTTCCCGTCGACGATCATTCCGATGGTGACTTATGTTGGCTATGACTCACACTAGCCTCCACTTTTTCCCAAATGCGTTGGCCTTGACTTTGTCCCAGATGCACTGGCCCTAACTTTATCCCAGATGCACTGGCCCTATCTTTGTCCCAGATGCACTGGCCCTATCTCCATCTCAGATTCAGTTGTCTGTCACTGTCACACTGTTTGGCGCATTATGTTTTTTTAGTTTATTTTCTTTTAGATGTCATTGTAACAAGCTTAAGTTTAGTAAGCTTAAGCTTGAGGAGGAGTGTTAGAAGTTATTACTTACTATGTTATTAGTCCTACATCATGTAAGATGTGTAATCATTTAGTACCTCTTGTGTATATAACCACCCCTCTATTATGTAATTGAAACACACAATTTCTTCATAAGTCTTTCTCTCTTTTCTCTCTTTCAACAATGAAGTCAGAAATCTGAATTTTTCTGAAGATGAAGAAGTCAAAAAGCAAGAGGATGTAGAATGAACACCTTTTAAACAATATGAAGATGAAGTTGCCAGAGATTTGAATTTTTGTATAGATGAAGAAGCTGAAAAGCAAGAGGATGAAGAACAAACACCTCTGAAACAAGATGATGTGGAAAATTTTGAAGGAGTAAAACAAGTGACACGGGTGATGCAACACATTACTGCAACTCCTAAGGATTCTGTTGAGGATAATTGGCCTCAAAACAACATTTTCAACACTAATGTGAAGTTCGGAGATCGAGTAGTCAAGTTATCATCAATAAAAAGTGAAGGATCACAAGCAAAGACAACCAGCAGCAAAGATTGTGAACGCATTGTTATTGAAGCGGTTAGAAGGAGAAAATAAGACTGCAGATTCTCTCATCAAACATTATGGATCCGTTGAAGATATTGATGAAGAACAAATCATTCATACACTTCCTAAGGTGTCAAGCAATTTGGGATACTGACGATTTTCTCAATGAGAGACAAAGGGAATATATGGAATTTCTTGTCAATTGGAAGAAAATAACAACAACAACAACCAAGTATTTTTCCATTAGGTGGGGTCGGTTACATGAATCAAACGACGTCATTGTGTCCTATCATAAACCAAGTCTTCAGAAATGCCATACAAATCTAAATCTTTTTTAATCGTTTCACATATAGTCTTTCTTGGTCTCCCTCTACCTATAGCTATTGGGTTATCCTCCACCTGATCTACTCTTCTTACAGGGACTTGTCAATTAGAAGAAAAGGAAAATGAAAAAAAAAGGACTCAGAAAGCACTTGGGTTAATGCAACTGACTTTGAACAAAGTACTCCAGAACTATCCAAGACATATCAAGTCTTTAACTGGTCGGAGACGAGTTCTGTCTAGGCCGGGAGAATTGATGCAGAAAAACAATTATTATAGTAGATATTTTATTTACTAAAGAGTCATGGTTCTATGTATTCAAGTCTAGAACTACTCAAGAGTTATGGTTATCTGTATTTGTAAAGTTAATTAAGTCTAGGAAAGTCCAATCTTGTAATTAGGGGTCTAAGTAATTAAAAACAGTCTAAGAGTCAGTCAATCAAAAGTCATTAATTAAGCCCCTTAAGAGTCCAGTCAGTTCTGGCTACATATTGGGTCTATAAATAGTGATTCTCTATGTACATCTTCTGGTGTTTTCTTTCAACTTCGGATTAGATTCTCACAATATCAGATCATCATCCAAGGAGGTGGACGACTCCCACATATACCCTTTATTCCATATACCCACCCAAACTATCTTCATAACTTCCCTTCCCATGCAACCCATAATTTTAAATAAATTCCTGGGCTGCATCAACTCTCCTCATAATTCTTCAAAGAATTAGATAGAAGATATACAGCTAAAATTGCATTTGAAGATAAAAGGAAATTCAATTTCTCAAATGGGCAATCATTTTCAACGGCTACTTACAATAAAAGACCCCCCCAACATACACGCACACAACAAGAAAAAAAAAAGATTAAAAAAATAGTCAACTTTAAGCATATTCTACAAAGTATACTTTCATCATCAACATTATTTTACTTTGCTTTTAAGATTTATTTTTTTTAAAAAAAAATCTACTTCAAACACATCTTGCAAATCAGTATAGCACTGTAAGAACCACTTGCAACTTGATACATTAATTTAGCACCAATGCAGACTAACGTCAACAATTGAACAAACTCTCATAAACACTCATAACTCTAGATAATAGCTACCTATTCTAAACTTCATTAAAAATGAAGTATTCATGCATTTCCATTAGAAGTTAGAAGTTTGCACAACCATATTGCTACTATACTCATTAGATCATTTGTGAATATCCCGAAGGTAATGCGTATCTATTTTGCTAGCTCTAGGGTCAATGATTTCACCAGTGCAGATGACCACTATGATCTCTGGGTTTATGACGAATTTCATCAGTTGGATGGGCTTGGGAGTTCTGGCCCCGACTTTCTCAAACCACAAGTACTAATTTGATTGGAGAAAAAACATTTTTCTCTTTCTATAGTTCACACATAAAGAATGGCTCAGCTTAAAATCTTTGTTTGACTTCGTCCTACTTTAGTACAAAACCAACCTGACTAACCATACATTACATAAACCTCTAACATAAACATCTTTTGACCAATACCACTCAAACACGCCAGCATCCGAAAGCTTAACAATGTTTTCTGCCATCTAAATCATAATAGTCCTTTGGTGCATTTGGCTGGAGCAGAATGCTTGTATCGTTAAGGATTTCTCTTTGCCCCTAAATTTGTTGTGGGATAGGGATATGTTCAAGGCTTCTCTTTGGAATTCTGCTCATGGTAGTTTCAAGAGAGTTGCTATTTCAGATATGCAGAGACGCTAGGCAGCCCTGCTGCAATTCTTGAATTTTTCTTGTCCCTTGCTGTATCTAGTTTTTTCTATTTTGGAGGACATCCTATCCTCCCCCTAGTTATACTCCTCTTCTCTCTAATAAAAATTTTCTTCCATACCAAGGTTTGCCTTAATCAAATTGCGTGCAAGTGGAAAAGATATCCTAAAAGCATATATAGTTTTCAACATATGAACATACAAGGTTATCAACAGAGCCATGCAGAAATGAAAAACAACCCAATCATCATGGCATGGGCAATATAATGATATAATACCATAAAATTCACCATGTACACACAACTGACCTGGGCAAGTATGTCATTCATAGAGTCGCTAGCATCAGCATCACCTTCACCCAACACTCGCAAAAGTTTAAGCAATCTGATATGGAGAAAAGGGTCTGTGATGCCAGCAATATCATACTCTGGTGAATAAGGACTGTTCGCTAGATCCCTAAGAGTTCTGACCAAACCATCTGTGCATTTCTGTAATAATTGTTCAAAGAATATTTTGTTACAACAAAACCTGGCCACAATCAAAGCTCAATTTCTAGAAGAGTTCTTCACATAAAAACGCCATCAGAGGTAAAGTTTGACATCATAAAGTCGCATATATGAACCTTGTTTATATGCCTTTACAGTTTACATAAGTACATACTATTTATACATAACAGACTTGCTTGCAAAAACTAACACCCCATAGAAATTGTAAGCTAGTCTATGAAAGCATGAGTTTACAAACACCGTAATAATAGCTCATGAGAAAAGCTCAAACACTTTTTTTTTTTGGTTGATAAGAAAGAAAAATTCATTAAGAAAAAAGAGAGATACGAAGAGAGGAGGACAAGATATCCTACACAAGAAAACAAAGGAAAGAGAAAATTACAATGAAACCAAAGAAACAGCACTCAAGATTAAAAATTAAAAATTCAACTAAAGCATATTTCAAATTTTGCAAGGCAGTTTCAAAATATATTTAAATGAATCCCAGATTCAAAAAATAACTTCATTAAATTTCTCATAACACTTGTGAAGAAGTAAATTCAATAATTCATGGATGCTTTTAACTCACAAACACCAAGAAGACTGCACAAATATATAGATAATTTGATATTGCAGCACAGAATGATTTTGCCATGCTAAGTCTATAGTAGATAAGTTTACTTTAATTAATATCATAAGTGATTTCAAGGAAAATACACTATGTGATTGACAAAATAATTATAAGAAAGATGGAAAATTACCTTTCTAATATGTTCAAGAGCTTCTGTGCTAATTTTACACAGATCTGTACAAAGCTGAACTCCGGTGATCAAAACTCCATGATGCTTCTCCTTAAGTAAGGCAGTAGCAGAATTGATAAAATTTTCTGCCAAGTCTGGAACTTTCTTTATGATCCTTATAGTGCATAATGCTGCCTATATAACAATGAGCATAGTTAATTTACAAGAATGAACAATAATAAATCAAGCAGTTAAACGGGAAAGGTTTCATCAATAACACAGACATTGAATCACATTGCATAGTTACAATTATTTAGAAAATGGGAGTAGGATGATCACAAAACACTGACAATTAACATTAAGTTATGGGACCAACGTGTTGGACGTTAAGTGCTTAAAAGGATGTTAGTAGGCAGATTTCCACTCAAAATAATGAAAATGAAAGAAAAAGGAACATGCAAACAACATTAAACAAATTTCACTCGTAATCAATGAAAAAAGGAGATATCTACAACCTCGTATTCAATCTAATAACTCAAAAACAAGTTTTGGTATTATATGATCATGCATGATTATATGTCCCAGAATTTACTTTTGGGATGTCAAATAGCCGTAGCACAGACAGCCATAAGGTAAGCGTTATTAACATCATATAATGAAAGAGCAGACTCTTTAAATGGGCATTCCAACATAAAGCATCATAGTTGGTGTGCATCTGAATTACTCCCTTAAGCCAAATATAATTGAAAAATTTTATTGGACAAAGGCATAATTCCTTGAAGGGTTGAACGTGATTGAAAATCCACATATTTGCCATAAAACATCAAAATAGAACGGGCATCTTTGTTTGACTAGGAGCCTTATATCTATGGCAGTATATGTCCTTCCACTCTTTTCCTACTGGAAATGGTTGGGCAGATGCAAACTGTCTCTTGATTCTCTCTTTACAATTTCAAAAATTTAGCAATCACACAAAGATGGAGGCAAGTAACTTTACTATTGTCCAAGGACCAGAAGCATGTCTCATATGACATTTAATTTTCAGTAAAATCATAGTCTATTCTCTATTGGTTGCTAGATGCATGTAAGAAAATTCTTTAAAATTCATGAAGTAAACATCATTACAAGAAATTAAGTAACAGGAAAAACAAGTAATAAGCCATTATCTTGCAGAATAATAGCAGCGAAGTTCCAAAACTAATCACTTTAAGTGAAGAGCAATAAGTTACTGTCACTATGTAGAAGATACTATGTCATTGTGAAGCCATAAAAGCATTCATGGCCTCTTCTCCCTCAATATATAACAAAAAAGCAATATATGTATGAAATTTAAATGTTCCAAAAGAGATAAGAACTCTGGTGAAATACATGAGGTGTAACGAAAAAGTCACCTTCTTCCGAATATTTGGATCACGAAATTGCAGCAATCTCTCAACCTCTGGTGCAAGATCACGAGCCATTTCCGCTGAACAAATGTTTCCTAAAGCACATAGTGCAAGTCCCACTATATATTGATTTGTGTGATTAAGATCTCTGCGATTCAGTTAAGGCTCTGCTATAACCCATTATTAATATTTGCCCCTCATTTTGTTTCAGTAGAAAATCAATATCAATAGCACATTTGTAAAGTGGAATGTAAAAATCAGGGAATATAGAAACAAAATGAAACTTTGACTAGAAACTGGATACTGTTTCAAAGAATTGGTGACCAACATTAGAACTTCTTGTCTTTCATCAAGAAGCAACATGAGGCCAAGGTAACCTATTCTCTTCTCTGGAAATCCGGGAGATGCTATCAACTTGAGGCACTCCATTTGACCAAAATGTGTGGGGTAGCCAAGCATGTGGATAAACATTAGCTTAGCCAGATTCCGATGCCTATAGTCTTGATCATTTTCATCTATTGCAGCACGAATGGCAGCACATTCTTTTCTTACAACAGCACGTTCTTCTGCTGCAGTCTTGCAAGCACGTATGGCCCGTATCATGTCTCTACAAGTTGGGGTATGAACCGGATAAGTAAAAGATACTGATTATAATTAAAATCAAACGGAAACTATTAAACATATATCATCTTTGCAACTTGCAAGAAAACTGGCAATATGTTAACTGTATTAGATTTTGCAAACCAAAGGTATTTTGAAATAAAAAGTCAATCACAAATACACAAAACCAAACACGAACTTAGCCACAGGCATAAGTAGAAAATAAAATACTTCTTCAGTCAGTGACTGTATAGGAGGATTGTAATTCCAATTCTTTTATGTAATATTTTATCTCAAAGAGATAAAGTTAGTACTTAGTATAGAAGGGGAGGACAAGAGATTCTCTCACTATTAATAACAAAGCAAACTGGTATAAGAGTGCTTAAGGCATAGCATATTGCTCCCCTCCCAAAACCTGCTATGCGTGTAAACGCTCCAAATTCATTAGGACACCCAAGAATGGCCCCATATTGCAACCAATACCACAGGATGTTGATTTCCAAATTCATTGCTTCTCCTGGGGAAATAATGCAAATAACAAATTTTCTGCTTTCTAGTTATTCTTAACTATATGTGTTCTGATTTTGTAATAACCACATATATATGAACAGCCCATGTGACCATTGACATCAGATTTAAATCCATCTGTTTGGTTGTGGTACTTGATAGGGACAAAATCAGTGACATTCTGCAGATGATGGAGCCAAAAAAAGATCTATCTGACAATGCGTAATTCATACACTCTTTTGATCCTGAACCTCATGATCACTTTTCCACTGTGTCAAGTTGCTTAAAACATTGGAACTACACGTCTGTATGCTTAAGCCAAACAAAGGATTATATCCTAAAAATATGAAGAGATATTGTTGTTGCAATTTGCATTCATCGTTACAATAGGACAGAACCTCGGAAGATGCGCAATGTATGCTTCAGTTTGGTGTTTCATGCCAGAGTGGAATGGCAGTACATGTTGAAGGCTAACATTTCAATTTCCAATTCAGATACGTTGAATAAACCCCAACCCAGCCATAAGCACATCAAAACCAGCCAGCAAAAATGAATTATTATAAAAAAATCACTACTTTTAGCTAATCCCACTTCATGTAAAACCAAAAATCGTGCAAGTACAAGTGAAAAGAGCAATAAATTTCAATAAAACAAAAATTTGCAGATACACCATCAATGAATTTCAAGAGCTGGAACAGTCAATCAGGACGAAAATCCGCTCCTAGGTACAAACACAGCACGAAGAATAAGTGTTTTGAACACATTGCATGCGAGAGTGTGCCAATTTGTGTGCAATTGATGTTGATCCAAACGAATGGAAGAGGACCAGGATTTGAAATTGCTCACCTCAAACGCGTCCCTGAAGAGAAAGGGTTCATGATTGTGTCTCAATCGGATCCAATTGCGAAGGGAAGGAATCAAAGGCGATATCAATCGGGTCGAGAACCGAAACCGGATGGCCCGAACAGCAAAACGGAGATCCGAATTGGTAAGACGAAAGAGAAGGGAACGAAAGAGAGAGAGAAAGAGAGATTCGGATCTGAGATGAAGGGAGTGTGTGTGTGCGTATGTGAGTTTCTGTAAATTTCAGGGGAAACAACTCAACACCACCCTCTTCTTTCTTTCTTCCACTCTCCAACAATTTTAACGTTTGTTTTTGTTCTGTGTCGCTGAATTTCTGAGATGAAAATGAAAAACGAAATTAAAAGGACCCCAAAAAAATATTCAAAAAAACAGTGAGGGTGTAGGTCACAATAATTAATAAGAAAAATGATCATCTAACACTCAAAAAAGAGGTGTAAGTACTATTTCATTATTTTAAATAAATATAATTAAGTAAAAAATAATAAAAAAAAAATATGTATAATAAATAATATTAGATGAGACTGTGATTGTTTGAGATAAGAATATAATTATTAAATTAATAAAGGGTGGGAACTGGGAACAGTTTCGTGAATGCATGCGCCTTTGCAAATTTTTATTGGCCTGTGAAAAAATTATTTCAAGGAATTCTAGGGTATTCATTTTTTTCCAAGATACGTAGTAGTTGTCATGTATTTTATTTACTATTAATTATTTTTAAATATTTATAATAAAATTAATATTTAATTAAATACTTAATAATTCATTCTAAATATAATATTTATTAAGTTATTATATAAATTCTAAAATATTCCTCAGCCCCTCACCTGATGTATAATATAAATAAAGAAAAAAGTTACTTGTGTATTAATTAATTATGTTAATCTCAGCAAAAAAAAAATTATGTTAAAGAAGATTATGTTAGTGTCACAACACAATTAATTTTTTTATAAAATTGTCTCAATTAATTTTAAAAAATATTACTCACTCATAAATATTATAAATATTTATTTTACATTTATTTATGTGATAAAATAAAAGTGTATGTATATATAAAATAATATGAACTAATTGATTAAAAATGTGTAAGAGCAGCATTATTTTAATTTAAAACGTTTTAATCCTCAATAATGTATTTCATTTTCAATTCATAAACCAAGTATTAGAATTTAGAAAAAGAAAAGTGTATGGTACACGTACATCCACTGAATTTGTTTGATTGGAAGTGTGTGAGATCAGCATTATTCTAATCTAAAATTTTTAATTCTCAATAATGTATTGCATTTTCAATTTTCAATTCATGAACCAAGTAATAGAATTTAGAAAAAGAAAAGTGTATGGTACACGTACATCCACTGAATTTGTGCGCACTGAGATTATTTTCGTTGGGGATTTCTCCTTTTCTTTTTCTTTTTTTATTGTGAGGAAGATCCCTCATCAGCTGATCATTTTCTGCTTTTAAAACTTTTGCGAACTCCATTTGCAATATGTTTCACTTATTTACCATTTTCAAATTCGATTCAAGGGTTTGTGTCTCTGAGATTTAATTATGTTCTGATTCGGGTTTTAAGTTAGTAGTTTAAGGGTAATTCGATTTATTAGAGTTAAATTTTAGATATTTATAAGTATTATTAAATAAGTAAATATATTTATTTATGGAAAATAAATTTTTAATAAATTTTTTTATAAAAAAATTAGTTATAAAATATAATAATTTATTTATTTTCTTATCATAATTAATAATATTTAATGTAGATTTAAATATGATTCTTATCTATCAAGACACTTTTATAAATGTCACACGAGATAGCAAAGATATCTAATCTCAAACATTCTACTCACCTTATGCATGGTTTAACTTGAGTGTTAAAATCTCTTTTACAGGTACTGACCCCTTATACCACCGTCACAACCATCGTGTATATAAAAATCCTACTAACACTATATTTTCACATACATCTCTCTCACATTTATTTATATAGGAAAAAACCACTTTCATCAACCTCATTTAGCTAATCATCTGAATCCAGTGGCGCGATTTGTAAGGAAGATAAATTTCGATCCTGTAACACCCCGAAATTCCATTTTCTTGTTATTTGTATTTTTATATGATTTCTGTGATTTTTTATGAATTTTTTGCTTTATTTTGATTATTTTATTATTATTTTTGGCCTTCTGTGTGTTTGAGGCGATGTCAGAAAAATAAAATAAAAATTTAGGGCCGAAAAAATTTTGACTGTTCATGCAGGGCCGGAGGAGCTTACTAAACCCGAAACTGTGACCGGATTTCAAAATTTTTCTTTTTCTGAGATTTTATCTGACTGATAAAATCTAGGTACATTATATTATATATTGGACAATAAATACTGATTTTGCTAGTAGTAGCTTTTGTCCATTAGATAATAGCTACCGGTAAATATCTAGTTAGATGACTAGTTATGAACCTAGTCATAACATTTTATCTTTTCTTTTCATGACTCACTTGTTTTTTAGCCAATGAGAAGAAAGCTTCCAAGAGAAGTTTGTTGGAGTCAAGTTTAGTAACTTTGATTTTTGTGTTGCACCAATAGGAGGAAAGCTTCCTAAACAAGCTTGGAAAGCAATCTTAAAGGAGAAGCTTGTCCAACCATCACCCTTGATGGCCCACGGCCATAAGGAGCTTTTAGGAGAAGCTTTGTGACCAAAATAGTTCTTTATCTCTCTTAAGCCTTTCTTGTTTTGTTTTTGAGAAACAATATACCAAAACTCTCTCTTTTTCTCTCCTTTGCAAGTCACGGCCAACACTTTCTAAACCTATTTCAATTTTGATCAATTCTAAACAACCTCATTTCCTGAATCCAAATACCTTTTCGAGACACTTTCTTGTTGTGAGTTTTTTCAAAATCATTCATCTTCAATCTCTTTCTCAAAGCCTGAAGTTTGAAGGTTCTATGTGAAGTTTCTTATCTTTATTTCTAAGTTTTATTCTCAAGCTCTAGACCATAATCTTGATTCATGGTCATCTTGTTTCAAGCCCTGGATGTTGATGATTGTATGTTTGATTTGTTTTAATGATCTTTTTGGAAGGAAAAGTTTTTTGTAGAAGACAGCAAGGAGTTTTGATCATCATCTAAGGTAAGAGGTAGATTAACCTCATCAACCATCTTGGTGGTGAGGAACGAATTTGTGATTTGTTAGTGAAAAATTCATGTGAGGATTTATTCACTTAGTTGTGTGTATTTTGTGATTTATATTTGTTTGGCTATATGTGATTATATGATTTTTATGGTATGCATGAAATTGTTATTACATGAATTGATAATTGAAATGCTTTGTATGCTTTGATTCATGTGTGAAAGGCAAGCTATTGGTCCCAAGGACCACTTTTGGCTCACGACCACTTAGCCCAAAGAGGGGTATCCAAGACAAAAATGTTTTATTAATTGAAAACTTAGATGATTAGGAGACTAGAATAGGATTTAAGGATTCACAAGTTAAAAAAAATGAACAAAGTTTTGTTATTTAACAAAAATTAATTTTCGGCCTTAGTAATAGAAATAAGCTTTGAACGATGATTTGGAATTTAAAGTATTTTATTTAAGGGAGTTTTAGTACAAGTAAAGGAAAATGTTTTAAAATGTTTTACGCGATTGAAAAACGATATAAAAATATTACGTGGTTTTGTGACGTAACAAAAAGTGTTATGCGTTTGTGATAAAATAGTGAAAATGCTTCACGTTTTGAGAAAAATAGTAGTTTTACTATCGGACCGACGTACTGGACCCGGAGATATCAGTTGATGGCTTAACTCAGTGGTGATTTGTTTTTCATGGAATTTATGTAGATATTAATTGTTGATTTTATTAAGCTGGGTAATCATGCATTGTGAAAGTCTTGGTGACTTTGTTGTTAAGGCTGTATGTCTAGGAGATGAATTACATCTTTGTGCAGGTGTGAATTGCATAGTGAAAGTCTATGAATGACCTTGGAGGCGTCAGGACGCGGATATCCCACAAGTGGTCAGTTAGTAGCTCTACTGTGCTGTGGTGACTGTTGCAACGCACCAACGATCTCGACGAGACACTATTCCTATTCCCAATCTGGTATAGAATATCTTGTATAAGTCATGATGTTTACGCTAATATATTTGAAAGCACTTGATTTGAGGCTGACGATAAACAGACATGACTCCCCAATCATTCTCTCCGATGTTTGGTTTTAGCTCCATGGAGTAGGGGTCGATTCATTGTACATTTGCATAGTCATTGGACATGTTGTTGTGATATATATACATTGCTGAATTATCTGCTAATAAATATTATGTCTGTAATTGTTAACTCTATACTATATGGCTTTATTGTTATTACTATTTCTTACTGTCATACTGGTATATGATGTAGGGGATCTCACCTCTTTATGGTTTTGTTATATTTGTTCTGTTTTATGTTGTGCTTTATGAAGACTATGATGGCAACAAGGAGAGATCCGTTGGATTATGTTAGAGTGCATTTTCTTGGAGGCACTGATGCCTAGCGTATCCATTTGGATACGGAGCGCGTAGAGTATTATGGAGATATTACTCTATCTTTGAGTAGGACCTGCCATGGGATTACTACATTTTCTTTTTCTACTACTGTCTATCTAGAGTTTCATATGCCTGTAAAGGATTTGTGGGGTGATCTTCACTATTCTCCTAGGGAGGATTCTGAGATATCTTCTACTCGGACTCCCTTTCGTCGAGACATTCACTGACTAGGGAATTTGTCTAATGAGGATTTTGAGGAGGATCCAATGGAAGACCCTTCCCTTAGGTGTAATGAACTTGGACCAGTTTAAGTTTGTTATGATATGTTGTAATTATTGGTATGTAAGTATTATGTACTTCTGGTTTCAGTAAACTATGTATATATTTGTGGTGTGTATGTTTCAGTTCTCTATATCTTGTATTTATTTATGTTCTGTTAAGTTTATGCTATTCGCGAAAATAAATTTTAAAGCCCGTATTTTATAATATTAAATCTTAATTATGACTTAGGTAAAGTTTTTAAAAAATAAAGTTTTAAAATAAAAAGGTTAGTCTGAAATGTAGTTCCCTTCAGAAGGTGTTACAGATCCCCATCACCACTGTCATGGTCACTACTAGATAAAATCACGCTTCTGCCATGCAAAACCAACCCTTTTTTAGCCGCCATCTGGCCTCCACTTCAGTCCAAGATCTAGTTGTTGCCCAACCGAAACTCAAGCGAGATGGAGAAGAGACTTCACATACTAGTGAAATCCCCTCCCCTCAATCGAGGCGTGTTCCGGCGACACAACGACTTAGTCCACGTGGAACCACCTCAGGAGATGCCAAACATCGGGTATCAGCATTGTAGCGTCTAGGAGCAAGGGAGAACAACGATGGAGTTCGCTCCCAATAGGATCTCCCAGAGCTATCACGAGAAGAACTAATCTCCCTGGTCAGACTTTAGGATGAACACATTCATGACCTAGAAAGAGTTGCTAATCAGGAAAATTAAGACGAAAATTGGGTTCCCCATAGGAATCGTGACAACAGGAGGGAGCCAACCCAGGATGGGATACATAATCTGGATAATTCAAGGATCATAGAACCTAGACAAAGGGTTGAGAACCCCAGTACAAGAAAACAGTGAGCAGGATCAAGGATGAACAAATTCGGTTAAGCAAAATCAACTTTTCTCTGTTGAATTAATGGCTTATAAGATCCTTAGGCGCTTCAAATATCCAACTAATATTGAAGCCTATGATGATACCATAGACCCTCAAGAGCACCTGGATGCTTATGTTTTTGCTTTACTGCTTGCTGGGGGGATGATCCACTCATGTATCGTGCTTTTCCTCTTTCCTTGAAGAAAGCCACCCTGAGATGATTCACCACTTTGGCTCCGAATATCATTTTCCATTGGGAAGACATGTCCTCATAATTTTTGCTACACTTCACCACAAGTAAAGTGCAGTCAAAATTCATTTCATGTCTTTCCCATATAAAGCAAGGGAAACAACAGCCTCTCTGAGATTACATATCTCAGTTCAACAAAGAAGTAGTAAACATTCGTGACTAGGATGAAAGACTCAGTTTACATTACATGAGAGAAGGCTTTCGCCCTAAGGCATTTTCCTTTTCACTAGCTAAAAAAGTGCCAAAGACGATGGACAAGTTCTAGGCTAGAATTGACAAATATATAAACATGAAGGACGTTATACGGGCCAAGAAGCATTTGGAGAAAGGAGAAAATGCCAAACCTGAAACCAGACAGGCTTCCCAGCAAACTTAGAATTCGAGCCCACCATTAAAAGGAAAGTATGAAAGTTACACTTCCCTCAACACACCTTGGACTCAAATCTACCAATAAGTGATGAACATGAAGTTCAGAGATGAGTAAAAACCTCCTCTAATAAGAAAATATGCACAAAAAGATAAGTTCAAACACTGTATGTTTCACGAAGGCTACGTATATAACATTGAGGATTGCATCAACCTTCAATATGTCATCAAGTCCCTAATATGGGATAGTCGTCTGGGCAGATATGTTCGTCAATCCCGGAATGGCAATCAGAGAGGAGGAATGAATTATAGAAAGATGAGCTACAGTCCTCAGAGAAACTCGTCTCCACTATATCATAGAAGACGCTCACCCGAAAGGAACGAAAATCTTAGAATAAGCCATTCTCGGGATAATGCCCAGCATCAGGAAAAAGCATAACCTCGGGATAATCTTAATCAAGACAATGAACATCGTCACACGGAAGTAATTCGTACAATCAATACTATTTCGAGGGCTTTTGCGATTGACAGTAAATCAGGGAATGTAAGAAAGAAAGCATTCCATGTTGTGTTGAGCGTAGCTTCCTATTCGGGATCAAAGACAGATGACGGATCCAAGAAGACCCCACCGATTTCTATTCTAGACGAAGACTATGGCAGCACTAACCCGGATCACAACGATTCCATGGTGATTTTTGGGATAATAACCAACGCCGAAGTCCGACGTATATTTGTTGACCATGTAAGCTCGGCTCTTCGAGAAGCTAGAACTCTCAAGGAATGACTTGATCCCGTACACCAGTGAGCTGATCAGATTCATAGGAGACAAGATCACACTAGTAGGATATATTGAAACCCATTTGACTTTGGGGAATGATCCTTTGTTTAAAACACTTAAGGTTAAATTTCTTGTTGTGGATTGTCTTTCTACCTATAATGTTATCCTGGGCTGCCCCTCTCTAAATGCTTTTGGGGTTGTGATTTTCACACTCTATTTGGCTATAAAAGCTTCTTGACCAATACGACAAGGTCGTCGTGGTTAAAGGAGACCAGACAATGACTCGAAAATGCTATAATAAAAGCCTAAAGATTCTTAAGAAACTGCGAACAACGGACCAGCAAAACAATTCAGCCTCAGTCACTAGGGACCTCGTCAACATCCTTTTGACTAAACTAGATGTTCATGAGGAGATTCGTGATACGAGTCCTCAACCTGAAGGAAAACTTCAACTCTTTCAACTTGGCACTAAGCCGGATCAAGTAACTAAGATTAAAGGGCAATTAGATCAAGTTAAAAGATCCCAACTAATCAAATTTCTTAAGAAAAACAAAGATCCTTTCGCGTGGACGTCCGCTAATATGCCAGGGTTGGACCCTGAGTTTATTTACCACTGAATTTCTATCAAAAAAGATGCAAAGCTGGTAGCACAAAGAAGAAGAAAAGTTAGACCAAAAAGACAGATGGTAATATAGAAGCAGAACAAAAAGCTTTGGCATGTTGGGTTCATCAAAGAAGTTTCTTATACAACTTAGTTATCCAACGTGATCCTTGTAAAGAAAGCAAATGGGAAGTGGTGTATGTGTGTTGACTACACTGATTTGAATAAGGCCTGTCCAAAAAACCCTTACCCGCTCTCCAATATTGATAAGTTGGTGGATAATTCATCCGGATTCTGGCTTCTCTCTTTTATAGAGTCCTATTCCATATACAACCAAATTCCTATGAACCCAGATGACAAAGACAAGGCTACGTTTGTAATCGAGATGGGAAGCTATTACTACCGTGTAATGTCATTCAGGTTAAAAAATGCATGCGCAACTTACCAAGGAATGATGAATAAAATTTTCAAAGAACATATCAAAAAAATACTGGAAGTTTATATCGATGACATGATTGCCAAGACGATAGAGACCGAGAACCATGTGAAAGACTTAGAAGAAGTGTTCGCCTAAATATAGAAGCATAATATGAGATTGAATCCTGAGAAATGTGCTTTTGAGGAAGAAGCTAATAAGTTTTTGGGGTTTTATTGACAAGTCGAAGCATTGAAGCTAACCCGGAGAAATGTCAGGCTGCTCTTGATATGCTTAATCCATAATCCATTAAAGAAGTGCAATAACTGACAAGACAGACAGTGGCCCTCACTCGCTTCCTAGCCAAGACTACTCAAAAGTCCTTTCCTTTTTTCAAAACTCTAAGAAAGGGAAAAGACTTTGAGTGGACCCTATAGTGCGAGACCGCATTTTAGGAATTGAAGAAAATGTTAGCAACATCGCCAATCCTAACCAGGTCGGATCCCAAAGAGACTTTATAAGCATACTTCTCAATTAGTAACGAAGCGAATAATTTAGTCTTAATAAGGGAAACTAATGAAGGTCAAAGGCTAGTTTATTTTGTGAATAAAGTCCTATAAGACCCCGAGCTCCGATATCAGAAGATCGAGAAATTGGTTTTAGAGCTGTTAACCACTACTAGATGACTATGACAATACTTTCAATGTCATCTTGTGATCATTAAGATGGATTAGTCAATCTGCTATGTGTTGCACAAGTCGGACTTTATTGGGAGAATGATCGCTTAGTTAATGGAGCTATCTGAATTCGGTATCACTTATAAGTCAAGACAAAGCATAAAGGCTCAAGTTTTATTAGACTTTTTGGTGGATCTTACACCGGATTCCGGTCATCCTAGAGTGAATTCCTAGACTATTTATATTGATGGATCCTAAAATCTCAAAGGGAGTGATGTCAAGGTCATATTAGAAAATGGAGCCGGAGTCACTTTTGAACATTCTTTAAGGTTCGACTTCTCAACTTCAAATAACCAAGTGAAGTACGAAGCATGTATTGCGGGTTTCACAATGGCAAAAGAGATGAAGGCCACAGATGTAGTCCTTTGCAGTGATTCATAGCTAACGACATCCCAGATCTGTGGCGATTAACAGGCCAAAGAACTCTTATTGTAAAAGTACATAGCCAAGGCAAAAAAACTAATTGAAAGCTTCAACAACGTTAAGGTGAAACACATCGCAGAGAACATAACTCAAGAGCCGACATTTTGTCAAAACTTGCTAGTACCAAAGACCTCGGCAACAATAGGTCTATAATCCAAAAGACACTGCTCACACCTAATATTACGGACTTCAAAGTCCTCATACTGGAAGATGATGAAACTTGGATCACACCCATAGTTGTCTATCTTCGTAATGGCACATTGCTTGAAAACCAGAATGAAGCCTAGAAAATAGTACGGACAATGGCATAATATACCATCATAGATAACCAGCTATATTATCATAGGTTCTCTTCTCCTCTCCTTAAGTGCCTAGGTCCAAAAGAAGTAGAGTATGTTTTGGCATAAATCCATGAAGGAAGTTGTGGCTATCACCTCTGAGGAAAGCCCCTAGCACGAAAAGCGTTAGGGGCTAGGTACTATTGACCTAGTAATTGTCTTTAATTTATGTTTTTATCATGTAAGTGACGAGTTCTGACATGAATAAATTGATGATCATATTTCTAGTACTTGGTTATTTTACACATTTACAACTATTGCAACCCACAAGGTTATCACACTTTAGAGAGGTCCGAAGAATATAAGGTCCACCCCGGATCAGATATTTCGATGCACAAGTAAAGGTAAAAAAGGGCAACCCACTTGACCATACTTTGTGATCAAGAAGTGAGTTCAAGGTTTTTAACCCATGCTCCTGACCTTAACCCATAAACTTAAAGTAGGTTTAAAAAGGTTAAGAGTAGCTGACCGATGCTCAGGATAAGGTAATAACATTTATCGGTGTCCGAAAAAGGATGCCACCCCAAGAGATTTATGCGTCAAAATCACACTTAGAAATTTAGTTAAGTGTCAAGAGACTCTAACAAAGAGTAAGAGCCGAAATACGATATGTAACAAAGGCTAAACCCAGAAGAAGGGCTGCCATACGATTAAACAGACAAAAATTCGCTAAATGTCAATTGAAAAACCATTGAGATAGAGCATTAGACCCATCTTGGCCAGAAAATATAAAGACAATATGAATGTGCAAAAAGAAAATATTCTAAGTATTAAAATTTATGCCTAAAATATAGAACTTGTCTATACAATTAAAAGTTAACCCTACGCTAGAGGCACAACAAAAAGAAAAAGAATAAAATCAAGCATTCGGATTAGGCTCTCCTTAGTCAACCTCCTCCACCTCGGCTTCCTCCGCTTGGCCACCCTCCTTACTCTCCTCATCATCTCCATTCATATCGGGAACCTAGCTCACTGAAGTGGCCTCAGAGATGGCATCCACAATGTAACCATCTCAGACCACCTTCCATGAACTGCTTCTTGTGGCAACAAAGTCCGAGTTCAAAAGGCGTAATTGGTCGAGCGCATTGATAAATGAGTCATCCACTGAAGCAGCCCACTCATCCTCAAGATATAGGACATCATTCTTCAGCTTCGCCTCATACTGCCTCAAGATCTCACTCTCAGCACGGAGCGCGGCCAGGGTAGACTTGGTTAAGGAAACTTGATCTTTTAGAGTCTTATCTCGAGATTTGCCCTCTGCAACCTTTTTTTGGAGCTTGATTATCTCAGTCTTGTGCAGACCGAGCTCCTTCCTCACTTGGGCCAACTGTCCGTCGAGCCGCCACCATTTCCAGCTATTTCTTTTCACCCCAAAAGGTGTCCAACTTCTTCTCTAAGTCACGAGTCTGACAAATAAACTTCAAAGCGAACTCTAAGAACTAGAGCACGGAAACATTACAAAAAGCCCTGACCTAGGCATCCCTAATAATTTTAACTAAGTCCTGCTCAATTAGGACATCTTGATTAACTTGGGTCAAGAAGGCGCTATCGATAATCTTCCCTGGGTCGACCTCCTACCCCAAATAGACTTGGCAGCGAATTGGAGAGGGGCGCCCTCATAGATTTCACTCTCCCAGTCGAGTGTAAGGTCAATAGGTGCCACCTCGATCACCGACCTTTTCCTTTCTAGCTCCTACCATCCATCTCCTTTCTTCTTGCGTGACCGAAGTGGTTGAGCAAGAGATCCACGATCCGCCTCTTGAGGTTGAGATTAAGGTGGAGGGATTAGGGCCGCTGGCTGTGATGCGGAGCCCAATGCCCTAACTTTCCTTTGAGCTAAGAATAGGGCCAGAGCTACAAGACCTCCGGGTAGTGTCATGCTCTCTACAAAAGTGAAACAAATATGTTATTACACTTAGAAGAAATTATGAAACATAATTTCATCAACATATTCAAATATGAGTACCTAAAAGTGCTCTTAAAGAATTCAATGGCTCATCCAAATTATCTTTACAATAGATGGCCCCATGTTTATCGGCCCACTCAACAAAAAAGTTAAGGACGTCGACCTTATTCTCTATTAAAGAGGATAACGAAGTCCCTATTTCTTCTTAGCTCTGGTCCCATATTGACTGCGTCTAGTAAAGGTACATCCTTGGTACGCCTTCCGGGGTAACATAAAAAGGCTTCGTCCTCGAAGCCCTCTATATTTTGAAGAAATCTTTCTTAAAATTTTTGAAAAATTCTTGATATAACTTGAACACTTTTCGCCTTGTTTGAGTGCGCAAGGTGAACCACCCTTTTTGGAAACTATTCCCGGAGGGTGAAAACCAAATGAAAAAGGAAAAAAAGAGTTTCTACCAAATACGACCAACCAAAAACTTTACATATTAGCTTATAGGTTTGGATAAAGCTCCAGGCGTTCGAATGAAGTTGTGTTAGAGCCACTCATAAATTATTTAAGGCTCCAATTTTGAAGTCAAAGAATGGAAGGTATACTCTGATCTGGGTGAACAGTGCATCATACATATAAACAAAGTGGTTGCCTTTCGTTCTGGTTAAACAGACATATTCTTGGTCTGGTGGAGCCCGGATGATGTATTCATTATCCCTCAACCGATCTTTAGTTAGATGAAGATATTCCTGTTTAGCTCTAACGTCATCTGAGGTCTCGACACTAGATGGGGCACCCAATACTTCACAATTGCCCATTGGTACAGGCCGACATCCCTTGGGAAGCTATATTCTTTTAGCTCAAAAGTAGTTGTTCTCTTCTGTCCCATCTCCGAGTTACTGGTATTACCTACAGAGGTCGTACTCATGTCAAAATCATAAGAGGTTTCATCATAACTCTCTAACTCCCTCATGAGTACGGAGAGCAAACGTGATGGTCTTTGCCTTGCAAGTTTCCTGACTATGTTTGCCCTCTGTGTCATTTCCAAGACATTCATCCTAAATAGTAGCCTCAGTCCCCTACCAATACCTTCACCATGAGGAGAATGTCTTTGCCACGCTTGAGGTGGTGGAGCACTCAAAATCTATAGAGAGCTACTCTCTCCATTGCTACTGTTTAGTTTTCTCACCCTCACCATGATATATATAGAATAACAATAGAGGGAGAAAAAGGAATACCTTGAGAATGTGGGGTGATAAAGCTTAAAGGAAACAAAAACCACTAAAAACTGCCACTGAGAGTCATCGAAAATTACTTATTTCATCAGAGGTAAAGTACAGAAATGAGGGAGAAGGTAAAAGTGACGGGGGGTCCCCCACTCCTATTTATAAGCGTGGGGTAACCCCCAACAACCACTACAACGGTAAAATGGCCTTTTTTGCATTAAATTTGAAATTCTGCCTTAAATTTGAAAACGGTAGCGGCATGAAGATCAAACGACGACTTCTAATACGTTTTCACCACATGGCAAAACGTGCCTGACACAGCAACCAAAAGTATTTGTGGATAGACCTGAAACGACACATGTCAAAACAAAATAGTACTTACACTAGATATCAGATCAACATTGTGTTAGTTTTACAATATATAATGCAAATTATAAATTTTATTTCGGTCAACTCGTGATTTACAGATGGATCCCACTACCCAAATTGGTATGGGGACAACTCAATATGTATCCCAGATAATGGTGTAGCGATTTTAAGGCAGAGTGATCTATATCCGATCCCGACCTAATTCATCAATACTAGGGGCATCCCGATTTTTTATTTTTATCACAGACTTCAACCTATTGTTAAAGACATTGCGAGATCTAACATCTATATCATGACTTGGATTCCTTTATCCCACGCATGTCGTTTACTCCTAATAATGCCAGATACTTTGACACTTAGCTGTTACATCTACGCGTCAAGCCAGGGGCAATTGTTCTAGACTAGATTTCGGGTTAGTGGTTCAGGAGCAACTTAGCTTGCTAGAGTTGGATCTCAGATATTTATGAGTATTATTAGATAAGTAAATATACTTATTTATGAGGAATACATCTCTAATAGAATCCTTCATAAATAAATAAATCAGTTATAAAAGATAACAATCTTATTGAATTCTTATATTAATTAACAGTATTTAATGTAGATTTAAACACAATTCTTATCTATCAAGACACTCCTATAAATACTAAATAAGGTAACAAATATATGTATCTAATCACAAACACTTTACCCACCTTGTGCATAGTCTAACTTGATCGTCAGAGTACATTTTACAAGTATTCGCCTTTTGCACCATCGTCATAACTACCGTGTATAAAAAAAAATCATATTCATCAACCTCATTAAAGTAAATATCTGAATTCAGTTTAGAGCAAATTCTAACCTAATTGTTTAATATGGAATCTCAAATTTACAGAGTATTACTTTGCATCATCATTGCGTATATCCATATCAATTGATGTTGAAGTAATAGCAACATAATAATAATGAACGGGATGATAAATATGACGATAATAACAAGCATTAAACTTAGGTGATCATGGTCGTTACATTGAATATAAGTGATAATTATAAAATGTCAATTTTTTTTTATTGTAAGGATATTTGAAGTTAAATTTTGTGTCAATTGAGACTAGGTTGCTCTTCAAACAATCTTAAAAGCACATGTTTGGTATAATTAGGAGAATTAATCAAGTAGTCATAGTATGAAACATGCTTCCTTAACCACTAAGACAATATCTAAGAGAAAAATTATTGAAGTCAACTGTTCCATCAATGTTTTTTCTTTTCCTTTTTTACAACTTAATCAATGTGAATGAACAAAATGAATGTGAATACAATAATGCTATATACATATTTAAACACATATCACTTTACATATGTATAATTTTTACTATCTAATTAAATTTGAACTCATTTTATTTTTTACACATACATTTTGATTCAACTATGTAAACAAATATATATGCACCTGATATTTAACTAACATTTTTTATGTGAATATATGTGTGTGGGATCAAGACCATTTTACTCAAAAAATTAATAAAATGGAAAATTTAAAATATAAATTGACAAGAAATAGAAAAACAAATATTAGAGAAAAATTAAAGCGGGTTGATAATTATTTAAACTAATAGTTATAGTTTTTTTTTTTTGGGTCTGCAATTCCTTTAGTTATAGTTTTTTGTCTTTCAATTAACTCAGCCCATTTGGCTCCAAAAAACTGAGGGGCCTAGTTGTCCCAATTTGGAATTGGATCAGGCTCCCTGTATCCAACAGTGTTAAAATTCTAAAATAGTCAATCCGTTTAACTTGAAAAAAGCATTGCAGCCGGATCATGTTTTTACAAGCCCAATAAATCGAGCCAACCCAACCTACACAGAATAAGGAACTTGTTAATGCATTTTATACCCATACACACACATTAACTAATTTTCAGTTTTTGTTGTGCTTACTTTTCTTTTAATATTTATTTTATTATTAGTTCATTTTATTTATTTGAAAGGATTATTAAGAGAATAATATTAACAACACTTACTTTTAAATTAATAATAAAATAAATGTTGAAAGAAATGTTTAAAAAAATGTTACTAGCATTCATCTTATGTAAAAACATCCCAAGAGGATGCTATTCACCTTGTCCATACTTCTCCAATTTTTTTACATTAAATTCAAACCCTACATTGTTTAATTGCTTTTCCAATGGATTTTTCTTTTGGTTTATTTGCTTATCACTTGGTTGATGAGTAATTTCGTATAAAGCATGGAGACATCATTTTGGTGCCGTGTCTTGTGTTGGACACGTGTCCAACACCGACACTTGTATGATATACAATGTCATGCGTCCAACACACGTCCAATTTAAAAATTATTTTTTTCAGCTCCAACACGATGGAACACAACCATTTAAAATTTGAAAAAGAAAATATCTAGAGATTGGGTTTGTTTTAAACTTTTAAGCAATTTTTAATAATAAAAAAGAAAATAAGACAAGTGCTTTTGCCCCTTACTAAATTATATTATATATATATATTATGATTTTTTTCTTTAAATTTTCATATATATATATATATATATATATATATATATATATATATATATATATATATATATATATATATATATATATATATATATGCTATGTTATGTTGATGTCCTACAATTTTTAAAATTTAGTGTGCTCTTATGTTTATGTCGTGTCGCATGTTTATGTTAATATCTATGCTTTATAGGTAATTAACAACAATTCTCAAATTTGAATATATATATATATATATATATATATATATATATATATATATATATATTCTATTTTACTTCATCTCTTCTTTTCTTGTTTGAATGAGAGATCGTCCCAACCCATGGCCTATATAAATGTTTCCTTGCTCAATTGTTCCCTTGGCTTTTATCTAGTTAGAAATTGTGATCTTGATCAAATTCTAATGGAGGGGCTATTTCTTTTGTCCAGGGCAACCTACAGTTATGATTTGGACTTTGAGATTAGCACTATCATGTTTATGTGAGTAAAATATGAGTGAAGAAGTATTATATTAAAAAGAAATAGATAAAGTGAAGATTATATAATTGAAAAAATTTATGAATTTAATATTTTAACATTTTCTAGTTTTAGATTAAGATATGGTGTTAGTCTATTATTGTGATTTTTTTTAGTCTACTGGTAGTAAATCTCCCTGATATTTCTTTAACAGTGGCTTAATAATTGGGATCGTAGTCTACCCTCATGTCATCCCTAATATAATTTCCTACAAGTTGTGAAGATTTTATATGGCAAGGGGATTACTTACTTCTTGTCTAACTGAACTTTGTAGACAAGAAGGCTCCTCCCCTCTATTTCATCGAAACATGGAATCATTGCATAATTAATCAGTTGGGGGAATCTAGTAATGTTCATCTGCTTTGGCATCAAAAGCAAAGTTGCTAGCATTAGTAGGTAGCTCCTCTGTTGTTTACACTATATCATGAGGAGACTTTGGAGATTGAGTCTCTCGTGCCTACCAAAGAGTTGAGGTGACGAAGTCAAGTAAGTATGAACGATAGAATTGAAGGATTTTGATAATTTTTTTTTTAATGAAACCTTCAACAAAGGATATGATACTCGAGGATGGAGTGCTTTGTATCCGGAGTGCCATGGAGCAGATAACATGTTACATCACCTAAAGATCAAAATTCTTCAGTAGGGATCTTCTTTGTGTAATTTGGGTTTGGTGAAACGGAGATGAAGTTTCTTTAAGCCTGCTTTGTGTCCTGTAACTTGTATGCAAATATTAGGTCACTAACATCATCTTTTCGTTTCTTTCCTCCCTTTCTTTATGTCTAATAGCGACCGAATAAATGATTAGTAAATACATATTAATAACAATCAAAGTTTTTTCTCTCTATTACATAGATGAAATAATGTCATTATATTCTAAAAATTAAATCTTTCGATATTAAACTAACTTATCAAAATATTAAACTAAATATATGCAAATAAAACTAAATAATTTTTATTCAAAATAAAAATAAAATATATTACATACATATTTACTTCATAAACTAACTTATTATTATAAAAACATTATAAATCATGTTAAAAAATTAACTATAAATATTAATATTCAATGCCTGCAAAATGCGTCAATTAACAAAAGATTACTTATTCTTTAATTTGTTCCAAACATATAAATTAATTTGTAATTTAATTTAAATATTTTGTATAATGAGTTTTAAAAAAATAATTAATTTTTAGATGAAATTAAATCAAATTAATTTCATTTTAATTTAAACTCACAATAAAAAAAAATAATTGTTGAGAGAGTCTCTAATGACCATGTTTGAAGATTAGTCTCACAATTGTAGGAATTAGGTCAACAATCAAAAAATTAACTATTTTTAATTATTTAAGACACTTAAATGTTTTTTGAAAATTTAATAATGTAAAATGTTATGATGTCACTCAAGTGCAGTGGCTCGTGGGAACTCCAAACTTGTCACGTCGTAATCCATATTGTGTGGAAATTTAGAGTTGACACACTCACCTTATCAGCTTCTGTCTTCAATTATTACTACTCTCATCATAATAATCACATCTCTATGCTCATTTATCATGACCATTCTTCTATCACCAATGGCTGCTTTACTTTTGATTAAAGATTTCTGATATATAAAAAAAGGAATCCTTGTGCAACGACTTTTAACCTCAGGATCCCAGTCAATCTTAACTAGAATAAGAAATTCAATTCAAAAGCATACTTTTTAATTACATTACAACGTTCAAGATAAAATTTTAGAGAATCGGTTTAGTTGGAATTGATTGTATTTGGAAGAACTGCAAAAGGGTAAATGAAAACACTGATCAAACAGACAAATAATATTTTTTTTCTTATAATATATATATTTTTTGCAGAGAGAAATTCTACTGGACACTTAAACATCATCATCAGAAGAAATAGAGTGCCAAAATTTCTTGATCTTACCCTCAAATGATGGCCAATTTGCCTACACACCAGAGCAACCTACAATTTGGCAAAACTGAATAAACAATTCATATTCTGATGACCAGCTTCTCCTTACTAAGATCCCACTGTTCATAAGAAATCATACTTCCTGTACTTGATTTCACCCTCCCCTCTCTAATTAACGCAGGATTGGGGATTCATTACTCCTAATCTTTTTTAATTTTGATTGTATATACTCAATACTTGTGGATATAACCCTTGGAATTGATTCGAGAACGAATATTATGATGATCATCGAGAGAGTTACCATAATCCACAGGTTTGATATCCACAGGTTTGATAACCACAGACTCTTGCTTCTCATCCTGCTCTTGCACTGCCCCAAACAATATCTCATTGGTTGCCTCATGGCTTTGCTCATAGTAAGTGTGAGGTATTGATGAATGGTACTGATGGCGTTGATGATGTTTTTGTTGCTGTTGCTGTTGTTGCTGCTGAAGATCTCCATCCCATCCATTATAAAATGCTCGACTTTGCCACAGTTGTTGCATTTTTTCCGCATCCTTGGACATGAACGGATATGTTTTTCGAGGGGTTGGGGTTCTTGTGTCAATAGAAGGGGGCTCATCTTCATCTGGAATTGCAAAACTTTCTTGCACAGGCCAAGCATTTACTTGTTTTTGCGGTTGCTGGAACAGTGGTTGGCTTTGAAATTGGTAGCTCTGTGGTTTTTTTCTGAAAACAGGAAATAACCCTCCCATTATCTCCACTACTGATGCCCCAGCATTGGCAAGAAGCTTCCCAATGGATCCAAAGAAACCTTCTTCTTGCTTTTCAGGTTCATCTTCTGATGGAATTAAAGGAGGCCTGACAGATTTCAAGGGCTTTTGATATGGACTTGGAGAAATACCAGAAATTGCTGCACCCTGAGCCTACAAAAGCATGAGATGAATTAATGACTGAAATTTTCTAATATATTCAGATATCTAATTTTAGGAACCTTTGGTTATACGGTTTTAGAGAACAAAGGAAGGGTTTAAGTTTTACGAGCATGCATCTGCTGTATTATAATGCTATGGTTGCCATCACTATAGTATATAGGTAATGCACAGTTAAAAAATGATAATTTGAAAACTATAGCATAACATGAAATGACAGTTTTCCTTGTCATGCAGCCACCTATGAAAGTAAGAAGTAACATATTTTTTTTATTGCAAGATTGAGAACAGTTGTTTTTCTCAGAACAACTCCAGATATCTACTGCATCTAATTTTATTCAAGAAGTTCTATTAATGGAGAATCATATTTATTTATGACCAATTAAGTTATAATAAGTCTATATCCATCTCATTTAGTATAATGCACCAGAAGGCAGAAGACAAGACTAAGCACTCACATCCTGAGATGCCACAATTGTACTAAGTCTACACTGCAGCAATGCCAGCATATAACCAAAGAAGCCAGCCGCAACGAGCATTGCAATTCCTGCAAATTGAAGGCAATCACTCTTAATTTGTAATTAACAGAATTTCTAGAGAAAAACTCTGGGTTGATTTAGTTTACCAAGTGAAAATCCACTTCCATATTGATAAGCACAGTCATCAAAGTGGAGTTGGATCTCCCTAATGGCTTGGTTTCCTCTGTCTATGACAAGTAGGGAACAACTACTTCCAACATAAACCACATCAAAATCATTAGAAAATTTAGCTTCTTCACTTGGTCCATCGACATGGCCCCCTCCACGGCTCCATTTTCCTCCGGCTATGGTTGTGACCCCTGAAAACAGAAATCTTAATTCAATAAAGAAGTTCCCACCTCTGACTCAAATATGAGAAGTAGAACACTTTTATAATCAAAGATTACTTGGCCTACAGCACCAATAGAAGAATACATATACACACACAGAATTTGTAAGTTGTCTTGAATATCTAACAAGGGAAAGTTTTATATGTTATCATTTAGGTATCCTATGCATAGACACTAAGGGAAAAAGGGTACCCCAGGGGAAGAGGAGGACAAATGATTATTCAAAGTATAACATAATGTCTACCTGAATCGCTAATTTTCCTAATTGCCATATTCATAATATCTGCAACATAGATATTTCCTCGGTCATCAACCGTTATCCCTTTTGGGTGGTTCATCCTAGCCTCCCTGAGCTTCCCATCAACATGTCCAGAATAACCTTCAGCAGATCCTGCCACCAGCTTCGGTCTGCTATCTGCAGAATTGCAATGCACATGCTATTTTTGAAATGAAGAAAATATACACAAGCAAATGGGTTCAAGTGTGGCAGAGAAATTATATTAAAAAGAGAAGTCCCGCAGAGACAAGGAGTTCAAAATGCATTACAGTTACGTAATATATGTGATACATCTTCATAAAACTCATAAGCAAGAGCAAGAATTACATGACAACTATATGCTGCAGTCACGGACAGCAATGAACTTCAATGACACAAAAAAGACTGCAACCTGATATGACTGATCTAAAAAATATTGCAATTAAACTTTTGCAAGAAATACTGAGCAGAAGGCTGAGGTGAGATAGAAAGCAAAACATCACAACTTTACACAGTAAGATATTCAGGGTTTACTGCCTGAAAGAACACAAAGTTGAGTAGCTCATAATTTCCAAAGTCAGAGTAAGTTCAATTCCATTTAAACATTGGTCCAAGTGGCACAATGAAGAGATCAAAAAGTCAACAAGCTAGTTAATTTTTCAAATCAGGCCAAAGGCAGGTGAATTACAATTCTCTACAACAAAACCAAATCTATATAATCTCCAAAAGGCTATGCAGATTTTACAAAAACAAAAGACAAAAACAAATAAAAAATAGAGTGAAGTTGACCAATCTGTCAGATCATAAGCTACCACATTGGCACACTTACATAAAGAAAGTGAGGATGAAATCCTATAAATGTTACTATTAGCCGAATCCAGAATCAGAAGCTCCCCATTGGGCAACACCTCAACCGCATAAGGCTCAATTCCAAGCTTGCTTCCATCAAACACCGTTTCCACAGTGTACCCACTCTCGAACTTCATCATCGACTTCCCAGAAACCGCTGCAAAATCAACATTCAAATTCCATATTAAAACAAGAGATAAAAACAAAAAACAAAACAAGACAAAAATGCAAGCAGCATTGTGATAGATCCATACCCGTTTTGGTGGTGGGTTTGAGTGACCACACCCATTTGGTGAAAGCGGGCACGGCATTTGAGAGAAACCCAGTAACAATCTCTGAAGAAAGGTTGAAAATTTGAGGTCAAAAACAGAACTTGGATCAAATGGAAGTGGATGCAGAAAAAGGGGTACTTACTTGCAGGTGAAGTAGTGGACGGTGCAGTTGAGACACCACCAAGCATAAGCAAGAGAGTAAGACCCAACACCAAATGGAGCTTACCCATTTTATCCTGGTGTGGAATGGAGCACCCAGAGTGGGTTCTGGAGCTGGGAAATGCTAGCTCTCACAAATGGGGAAGAAACAACCCTAGTTCATGGAGATTGAAGCAGAAAGAAAAAATAATGAGAGTTAGTGTTTTTTTTTCTGTGGGAGTTTTGGGTTGTCAGCAGAAACCAAAAGAATACTTGGTTTTGAGAGTCTTGAGTGTGAGAGTGAAGTGAATGGAAAAGAGTAGGGAAAAGGCGAAAAAGACAAGAAAAAAGAAGGGAAAAAGCAAGAGGGAATAGTGGGCCTGAGAGAATCATGAACCGCCATTAATGTCGTAAACTTGATTTCTTTTAATTGTAGATATGTTTTTTTTGCAGAATAGAAAGTAATTTATTTAGTGTATAGTATATACTATTTATTATTATGGTAATAATACGTAACAAAAATATGTTCTCTGTTCCCAAAATTTTGCTGTTACCACTTACCATACCACTGCAAAGGGTTTCGGTTTCGGGCTTTGTTTGGAGCGAGTTTAATGGAAGGAAAGGAAAGAATGAGAGTAGAGGAAGCGGGGGTTTTGAGTAAACGACCTTCAATTTACTATGTCATAATTTGTTTTTAATTTTTTTTAGCTTATAATTCATATATGAGTTACTGAATGACGGTGTAAACAATTTAGTTATGTAAACTGATTAATTTAGGGAGAGAAAAGAAAAGAAAAGAGTAAAATAAAAAAGAAAGAAAACAAAAAGAAATAAAATACTTATTATTTCTTTTATTTGGTATAAAAAAAGGAAATTTTATTTTTTTATTTGGTTTTATAAATATATATATATATAAAATATCAAATTATTTTATTACTCTTTATTCTATAAAATTAATTTACATGAAAAATTTATAACATGGGTAAAGTGTGAAAAAATGTTAGAACCACAGTGACATCTGCTTTTCCCTGCCAGTCCTTCCTGTAAGGGAAGCATGCAAAACATGAAGGACCCATGGAACCCACATCCGTTCCAGCTCTCTTCCTCATTATACACCAAAGGATGGAATCATTCTTCCTCTTCTTCTTTTTCTTTTCATTAAAAAAATTATACTAAACAAACCTTAAATAGTCGCGCATGTATCAAAAGATTGAATAATTTATTATAGGTAGATTGCCTATTAGATTTTCCAGAATTTAATACTGTGCTTATTGTCATTGAAAATGAAAGGAAAATACATTCTAACTTAATGAATAGACCTACTTCTTTCCTCACATTCATTGATTACGTTTAACCACTAGTTTTCCACCTTTATTAAACATTAGCACTTCTTTTTTTGTGTTCATAAATATTACTGCTCTTAAAAAAATGTGAATCTTTAATATCAATGTGAATGACCTATACCACAGTACCAAAAAAATATGAATAATTCTAAATTCTTTTATATAATCTCTTTATTAATTTTTTTAATTATTAAATAAAAAAATATTAAATAATTTTTATGTTTTTAAAATATTAAATATATTTATTTTTTTATTAAATATTTTCTTTATTTAATATTAAAAAAATTTAAATTTTTTTTAAAGAAAATATAGTAAAACTCTAAAAATATTACAGGCAACATAAATTACGGTATAGAACCCCATTAAAAAAAGTTACAGTATAGAAATAAAATGATGATTAACCCCCTTAACAAATTTCTAGAAAAAATGGAAAGAAGCAACGTGCACTTTTTTGCGTGTCATAACTCTAATTAACACTAATTATCATTCAATTTTTAAGCTCGTCAAATGTCACATGAGAATTTCATGTTTTTGTCTACGACTACTTCATATGATTAAAATGCATTAATTAATTAAGGGTGTTTTTTTATCGAGTCTATTAAATGATTTGTTTTCATATATATTGAAAAAGAAATGTTAGGAATATATTTTTTATCATATTTTTTAATATATTATTTTTATTGAATTATGTTACACAATTGAAAGGGAATGGAGAACGTAAATAACTTCCTCTTGTTTGGGAGTTTGGGATTTAATCTTAATGCAAGGAGCAGGCAAAGCGTAGAATCATTTCCCTCTTCCCCTCAAATGCCTAACTTTTGTTCCCCCAAAATTGAGGGGAATGAGATAATATCGCATTAATTCAATGAAACTTCCAAACAAAGAGAATGAAAACTATGTTCCATTCCATTCCATTCCTTTCCATTCCATTCCTACCTATTCCGTTCCGTTCCATTAATGAAAAAACATCCAAATATAGGCTTAAATAACACTCAAATTTAATTATACGTCACTCAAACTTGATTATACGCTAATCAAGTTTGAGTGTTATTGATTTAATTACATGCTACTCAAACTTGATTACACACTAATCAAGTTTAAGTGTTATTAATTACATGTTATGACGTTAATTAAGTTTGAGTGTTATTTTAATATATGATATGACACAATAAAAAAGTGTGTGTTAAAAAGAGTATAATAAATAATATATTTCTAACCCTTCTCATATTAATAATAGAAATTACTTAAATCATTATTATTTTTATTATTAATGATGAAGAGTTTATAGTAAAGCTGTCAAAACGGACCAACTCAATCCAAAATCGAGCCATTTTCAAGCTGGACCAAATTGGGCTATATAAATTTTGAGTCAACATTTTATTAGTCCAATCCGACCCTATGCGGGCTACGGGCCAACCCATTTACAATAATATTAGGTTAAGGTATTATACTCTCTACAATACTTTAAACTTATTCAAGAAATTCCTGACTTTTGTGGCACATTAAGCAACACAAGTACACAACTACTATATAAAAAATCTACCTAGCACTAATCTTAACCATCCAGGCTCTCTCCCAACCTTTAATACTCGAATTCAATGCCTATTTTACTTGAACTAATGGCTATCACATATACATCTGTTACTACTTTATAATGAGATTCAAACAATTACTTGGCCTACTACAAAAAAAAAAAAGAATGATGGCATAAAGAATAAAAGTAAATCAATTAAGAACGTATAACACTAACTCTACTGGGACGTTTCCCTTTCGTAGGTCATCCTTCTTATTGTGACCTTACCAGCACATAGAATCTCCCATTTTGCCTATCATATACTTTAAATACTTCCAAGCTCTAATCCTAAACAATTCAAAAGTATAGATAGGAGCTCTCTTATATATCCTAAAAAAATAAATATATCAAATAGTCCAACACAATAACTAATTAGCTACATCTAAGTAACATCACAAAAAGCCAAATACATACAACAACTCCCATCATATCACAAAAAAAAAGATAGCAAGAGCTCATCATCATCATATTACAAAATATAATTTCAAAATAATGAGAACTCAAATATTCATTCTATTTCTTCCTTTTCATCGAAAATAATGACATGAGAATCATGAATAGGAAGATTTTTGTCATAATATTTGATTGTGTCTTCAATCACCTTTTCATCTCCAAATGGAACAATTGCATCTACATATTAACATGCACAATACAATTAATTATAACTAATGTTAAAAGAAATTAAAGCAATTATTTTTATGGACCAATATAATTGATGAGAGCTTACAACAAAATTTACCATCAAGAGAAAACTCAAGTAACCAATTGCGAGTGCATATGAGAACTTGTAAATTTTTTAACACCATACTACTTCTATACTTGTTCAAAATACGGCCACGAATACTAAAAGCGGACTCGGATGCCACTATGGTTATTGGAATGTTCAATATATCACTAGTCATCCTTCCAATGTTAACAAATCTAAGACTACGATCCTTCCAATATTCTAAAACATCTAAATCATTGTAACCCACAAGCTTTGCCTCTTCTAGATAAAGATCAAGTTCATTCTTTGCAACTAACAAACTTCCTTGGCTCTCTTCCTCTTCAAAGTCCTATCACATTTCAATGAAAGTAATAGAATACATACTTAAGTAGAAAACAACAATAACAACAATTTTGAATAGAAATAAAAAAGTTTTAAATAATTTAAAGAACTAACTAAACAAAGACTTACATCATAGTCGGTTGGCAAATTCGTTTTAACCTTCCTTCCATATGTTGGAGTAAAAGTACTTGCATCCATCATAGAAGAGGTTGATGCATTTTTGTTGACATATTGAAAAAAAAGCTTATACAGAGCATCCTTCACTTTGCTCAACTTCTCATTAACTATGGCCATATTAGTATGAAGTTTGGAATAAGCATACTTCAAGAATTGAAACTTCGTTTGAGGGTCTAAAACACAACCAAATGCAAGAATAGTACTATACTCACTCTAATACTTGTCAAACTTGTTCATCATCTTTGAAGTCATATCTCTTATCACATCATCTTCACTCAGCATATTATTTTTCAATAAAAGCTCTATCTTCCATATTTGCATTAAATACAAATTAGATGTAGGATATGTGAATCCAGAAATCATATTTGTAATTTCATAAAAAGACTCCAAGAATTCACACATATTATTTCCTCATACTCATTCTTCATTAGATAGACAATGTTCATAGCTCACATCATCCAAACTCAAGCTTATAAATGCACGCTTATACTTGATTGCACTCTCAAACATCAAATAAGTGGAGTTCCACCTAGTGGACACATCCAAACGCAAACCAACACTACTATCAATACCACCAACTTTTTCAACACATTGAGTAAATTGTTTCATCCTTGATTTCGACACTTTCACATATTTCACACACTCTCTTATTTTGTACAATGCATCACTTGCTACCTTTAGACCTTCTTGAACTATAAGGTTCAAAATATGTGCACAACATCTAATGTGAAAGAAGTCTCAATTACACAACAAACTATTTGACAAGCAAAGTTGACTTTTCAAGATATTTTGCATGTTATCATTAAAGGAGGCACTATCCAAAGTAATAGAGAAAACTTTTTTATCTATTCCCCACTCATTCAAAAATTCAAATACCTTTCTTGATAGCTCATGACCGCTATGTGGAGGTTCCAAATGACAAAAGTTCAACAACTTGCTATTTAACTTCCAATTCTCATCAATAAAATGAGCTGTTAGAGTGATATAATCACAAGTAGTGCAAGCAGTCCAACAATCAGATGTCAAACACACTATACTACGACTTCTAGCTAATTGATTTTTCAATTTCTCTTTTTCAAGCAAGTAAATTTTCATGATATCAGTAGTAATAGTATTTCTAGAAATCACTGTATTCTCACCAAAAGAAAGATATTGACATAACGTTCTAAAACCACGCCACTCAATACATTGGAATGGAAGATCATGTAATATGATCATTTGAGTTGTCAACTCACGCACAACATTGTGGTCAAGCTTTCTAGACCTCATTTTATCAGCATAATCAAGCATTATATCCCCCACATCCTCAAATATTGGAATCATCAAACACTTAGAGCTGTGATGAATTAAATGAGATGTCCCTCCCTTACTTGCACAAGTATATTCTTTTCCACAAGCTTTGCATTTATACTTTTCTTTTCCATCACTAGTAACACCAATTTTTTTAAAATATTTCCAAGCATCTGAGGTTTTACTTCTAGCCCTTTTCTTTTGTGGTTTAATATTTTCATAAACTTTCATAGATGCATTTGGATTTTGTTGTTCTAAAATTTGACGATCATCATCAATATTGGCAGGTATGTTACTCATTCTGACTAGTGAGAACATAAGAACACAAAAAAAAAACAGAGCTATAAAGCAAACTATTAAAACAAATCATGCTTAAAATAAAAAAAAGGCTCAGAACCACCAAATAAAACTGATAGCTTAGTAATAGTAGACATCAACCTGTGGAAACGAGGAGGAAGGTGAAAGACAAGGCTGATGTTGAGCTGAGCGTGGTTGGGCTACGACGCTGAGCTTATGGTTGGGGTTTGGTTTCGGCTGGGACAGTGGTGTGGTGGCTGGGGTGAGGCTGTGGCCGGACTGAGCGTGGTTGGGGTTTGGTTTCGCGATGGCACGTGGTGGTTGTGGGTGAGCGACTGAGCGTGGTCATGGATCGTGGTGGCCGGGACGTGGCTACGGTGGTTGTGGGTAGAGGTTTGCGGATCGCGCTGGCTGTATCGTGGTGGTTCCGTGAATCCGTGGTTGTGGGTGAGTGTCTGAGAGAGTATGGGGGTCGTGGGGGACTGATCGTATTCGTGTGTAAGTATGGGGCTTATGGTTGGTCTGATCGTGTTCGTGGTGGGTAAGTGTGGGGGTTGTGGTTGTGCAAGAGAAGAGCCCATCATAGATTCATAGTAATGACTGACTGTCATTGAGTGAGTGTGTGTGAGTGGCAGAGTGGGTGGGTGCCGAGAGGAGAGGCTCAAGACGAACCCAAGTAGGTAGCCGTAGTAGACACTGCTATGTCGCCCAACCCCCTTATCCCCCCAGCCTTGAGCCTTTGCCCCTTTTAGTCTTCACATTCAGAAAGAAAGCCTTTGCCTCCCCTATATTTCCCATCTATCAAATCTCATCAGGCCATCATCCTTTCATTTCTTTTCTTTTTTTCATTTATTCCCGTTTTCCTTTGTACTTTGTACATTTGTATAGCAACAGTAATTTAGAGGTGACAAAATAGGTCAACCCGCCCCGACCCGCCTCAACCCGCTAAAATACGGGGTGGGGTGAGTTGGCTCATTTTAAGAAATGGGATGGAAGAGCCAACCCACCCCATTTTAAGGTAGGTTGGCGGGTTGACGGGTTGACCGGCATAAAAGATAAAATGAAAAAAAATAGATAGGTTTGCGGGTTAACCCACCTAAAAAATAAAAAAAAATATATAAAAAACCAAAAAATACTATAAAAATTTCAAAAAAAATAAATAATAATGGTAAAAAATTACAAATCACATATCTAAAATATAATTTTTAAAATAGCCTAATTAAATATTCAAACATAAATTATAACATCAAAGAGCTTTTTATTTTATAGTATTACTTGTCACTTTTTTTTTATAAAAAAGAAAAGAGCCAATCTGACGAGTCAACCTGTCCCCGCCCCGCATAACTTGCGGGTTAAGCGGGCAGGTTATGTGGGTTGAAAAAAAATACGGGTTCAATCCTTGAACCCAACTCGCAAAAAAATGACGGGTTGACGAGTTAACTCAACGGGTTGAACTCGTTTTGCCAACTCTAAGCAGTATAGGCAATTAGGCATTATTAGGTTATGTTGCATTGCATAACATTAAATGCTCTTGTCTGTATCAAAGTTTTTTTATTTTTTTATTTTTTATTTATTAATTTTAAAAGTTAATCAGGTTATTAAGTTGATTCGACCAAAAACGGGCCAACCCAAATTCGGGCCGAGTTATAATGGGTTGAGTTTTATCGAGTTTTTTTTTTGACTTATTTTTGTTAATCCAACCCACACAATTTATCAAGTCATTCAGGCTAGCCCATCGAACTTGATACATTTTAACGGCTCTAGTTTATAGTACAACTTACATGAAAATATTAACTATATGTTTTAAGGTGCTGTCAAATATGCACCCTGTTTGATAGGGTGTAGCATGCTGCTTGATTTGGAATCATTGATTTGGCTTAAAAACCTATCGACGATAGGGATGAATGAGCAGTAACTAAGGGAAGAGATTTCTTGTAAATTACAAATGTAATATAAAAAAAATTAGAACTTTTTAATTATGGAATTTTAGAGTCATCAAGCCTGCAACCATCCGGTGAGCCACCAACATCGGCCCATGTTCCCACCTCCGTGGCATCCAAGCATTTCTTTCCCTGTTTTAGTAGCCGGAAATGAAAAGAAGTGAAGAGCGAAAATCAGATCTCACTTCACTCTCACTGTCAAAGCTTTTGGAAAGACTTCAATTTTTGCTTAACACTTAGACAATGACCCACCATACTCATATGCCTACCAATTAATCGATTTATGGGTTGACGTCGACATGTGGCTCTGGGGTTTGTACTAGGTCTTGGTGGGATTATGTGGTACCGGTTGCTGTTGCCTGTTGGAGGCCTTTGGTGTCAGATTTCGTGGATGGTTTAGATTTCATGGCTGTTGTGGGATGGTGCGTAGGTGGGGCGATCAAGTTGTGGTGGTGGCCGAAGGTTGCTGAAAGAGTAGTTATTTGGAGTAATTAATTTATTATTACAGGAGTCTATATTAAAACTTACTACAATTTAGGGGTTACTTTTTGAATACTAATAAACACGCATAAAAAACACTTTTCCTTTTAATTGTAAGTAAATTCAACGGGTGTACCATGCACCATAATTTAAGAAGTTGCATAATAACATCCTTATCAACTATGTACAAAAAAAAAAAAAATTGAAGTATCAAGTGGCACGACGAACAACATAAATTAACCAACATCTTTGTTAAATTGTAGAAACTGAAACCATGAATTTTCTATGCTGTACGTATGCCAGATTGTTTCCCAATAAAATTTGTTGAAATTAATTTGTCGGTACAATAGCATTTTTTTAGTTAATATGTCAAAATAGATAAATGAGTAGGCAATACATAAGTTATTATTGTTGAATAATCAAATAAATAATGAACACAAAAGATTTAAAATAAAAATTAACCTTGATACTTTAAAACTAAAATCTCCATATATGAAAATTGAAAACTATATGCTATATTTCTTTGCTACTTAAAAACGACTCTATTGTACCAAAAAAACAAAAAACAAAGACTATAAGTTTCACGTTAATATTTCCAAACCCATGTAGAACAAACATAATCTAAGGATATGTTACAAGCTTAGGTTTTCAGTATCTGTCTCATCTGTCGCTCTCTCTCACCTAACAGACTGAAATTAATCCAAGTACCTGCTTCTATTATAGCTTTTTTTCATAAATGAATGGTTTTGTGGTCCAGACCAGCATGCAGAACTGAATGAATATGAGGTTCCGTCCTTGTCCCTCATTACTTTTTCTTCTGTTTTTAATTTTGACTGGTAGTGGTAACAGGTAACTTAAAAATCTCTATGGCAAGGAATGATTAGTATTATGATTAATTTGTAGAATCACTACGTATTACTATCAAAATTCCTCTCCATCTTCACTGTGGGTGCAATCAGCAATGCACAACTTATTGCTCTTGGACAGGCCAAGTAGTCACAATCCATGAATCATGATGGTCTTCAAGACCAAGCTGTATCTGCCAATAATATTTGGCTACTGAGCAAGCTGGCAATAATCCTATGCCACGTGATGAGACTGTTGCATATATAGCATTGCCATTGCATATGAAACAAGTGATGCTTAAATTATTCAAGATCAAATTGAACATTTTATATAATATATAATCCCCACAAAGGACGAAAACAAATAGTGACAGTGCAAGACAAACGTGGCCAATTTTCTATTCCTTCCTGAGACAAGCAACAAAACAGTGGAAACAAAGAGATGTCTTACTGAACAAGCTGGAAGACAAATAAAAATCAAGTTTGTATACACATTTTATGCAGGTTAATTGCTGCAGTGACTATCTTCTCTTCTCCCAAAATTCCATGGGCTGGGGCCATTTTGCTCCTGTGTTTGGGTGCATTACCAAGTGTCAACATTCAATTCCACACAGTAAGCAGTCTCAGATACAAGGGTGCAGTTCCAACCAAGTTGAAAGCACATTCATCCTTTTGTTTTCTGCCATTTATTGATCCTATGTTCGGCTACTTATTCTGGGCGAAACATGGATTTTCAAGTACAAATGCTGAACCTTCTTATTAGTAGCAACTAGCAAACAAAAAATCAATGGTATGGTTCTTGTGTTTTTCTTTCCTCACAAAAATTAAGTTTGTTTGGACTGTGTGCATCTGTGTTCTAATGGCATTTTACATGAAGTACATTTTTATTTTAAAAATTTGCCATGAATCTATCACTAAACACTAGCTATTGCTTTTTATTATAAAAAATAATTAATCTTCTTAATTTATCTTCTTAATAATTCTTTTAATTATTAAATAAAAAAATATTAAATATTTTTTATATTCTTAATATATTAGTTATATTTAATTTTTTATTTAATATTTTTTATTAAATAATAAAAAAATTATTAAAAAATATTTTAAAAGAATATAACAAAATTCTTTTATTAATTACCCTTTGAGATATATATACAGCTAAGAAATCAGTTCATCCGAAATAAGTACCACAGTCACTCCACTAGTGCAATAGATTCGTCTTATTTTGTGGTGTCCTTTTGTGACTAATCCAAACAAAGCTATCTCATTCTCTTTTCTCTTTTTGTGATTCCCTCTGCCTTGCTTGGATTTCAACGATGAAGTGATTGATAGATATAAAGGTTAATGGTAACTGCCAAGACCTAAGAATAGTAACATTGATATTTGATAGTTGGGCAGCTTTACCAAGTTGTATTGGAACACAGCTAATTCTTCCCTACCACAAGCCCAACAACTGAAAATTCTTTGCCTGCTATCCACAGGCCACAGTTTGGTAACTATCACGCAACCAGCCTTTTAACTCTCAGCTTAATTAAAAGGCTCAAATTTTTTTTCATGTTTTCTTCGAGAAAATCCACCCTATGGCTATTGCCAAAAATGTCTACCGCAAATTTTTTTTAGAAAAAAAAATTACATCACAGTATTTTGAGATTTTCCACCCATCCAAAGTTGTTTGGAAATCATTTCTTGACCTTTTGCATAAAATACCTGCTGACATTATGCTTCATCCATGGGACTTATTACTCTCTAGGAGTTTTGTTTTATTTGGTCACGGATTACCCATTAGGTTGAAGCAAGAGATCTCAAAGCAGATTGGTATTATGCATTGTTAACAAAAATAGTGTAACTGTACAAGTTATTGGTGCCCCTTGTTCAATGCAAACAGCTATCTGGTCTACATTTCTAAGCACAACTAGAGCTCTAGGTGGCACCAGCAAATACAAATTGACGTTACCATGTACATGAGAAGAATTGTTGGGTCATCCAAGAACCGCACTATTTAACAAGAAAAAAAGCTTCCAGAAGCCCTGCAAAACCGGTTCAGGTGCAAAGAATCAGATCTGCAACAGCATGGTCCCACCATATATGTCAGGTTAAGATTAATAACCAAACATTCCCTGATTCACAGGCGAAGAATCCTGGCAATTAGAGCATCACAAGGAACCAATAATGATGCCTTGCCCTGTCCCAACTCAAACTGTGCTCTCAAAAGAAACCTGGAATTGGGCTAGATGCCTGGGCTTTGGATTAGATGAAGTACCAAGGGCTTGAAGCAACTTCAAGACATCAGCAGGATCATCAAGATAATACTTGGCCTTGCTTGGCTTCTGACCAACAGTGCAGGCAAAGATCTCCGGAGCTACTGGTAATGATGGGCACGAGACTGTCCTTAATATGCTCTCAAACATATCTTCATCAGAAATATCATCTCCAATGCACATTACAAAATCTGGTGGATTACCACCATTAACCATAGTCGAAAGAACCTTTTCAGCTACCAAACCCTTGCTTATTCCCTGCAGAGAACAAAGCAAGACTTTGACAAGTCCATTCCAGCTTACGAGCTTTCACGGGAATATAAAGATAGGAAGACGAAAGGAAGGAATTAAAAGAACTGTACCTGTGGCTTGACTTCAACAATATGCTGGCCCCTCTTAACAACTGCGGGTTCATTAGCAAGCACACTTTCCAAGTGATTCAACAATTCTTTGGCTTGGCAAGAGCCAAAATCAGGATCTGCATCTTGATGACGCCACACCAAAGCACTTTCCTTAATTTCAATATTAGATCCATCAGTTGCTTCGGTATACAACTGCATGACAGGTTCCACAATGTTTTTCCAATCAAGATCAGCAGACAAGTGACTGGTTTCCCATTTGGAATCTTTACTCCACCTGCAACCAGAAAAAGAAAATGCATACTTAGCTTCTTCTTTTTTTGTGTGTGTGTGTCGTGTGTGTTGTGAGGGAAGGGGGGATACAAAGTATATGGTGCCCAGTCTTCCTACCATTAAAATACACACCTTAAAAAGTATCCATGTTCAGCTGCAAGTCCCATCATTTTGCATGAAGAAAACCAATCACTAAGAGAATCTCTTCCCTTCCCACTAACAATGAACACGGCGTTTTTGGTATCATTACACAGAGCATTTAGCACAGATATGACTTCAGGGCTGGGGATTTTATTTATAGAAGATTGTGGTACAACAGTACCATCATAATCAAGAAATATGGCCCTTCTACTGGTTCTTTTGTATGCTGAAACAATATGGTCAATTGACAACTTTCTAAAACCAGGAGAAAGAGAAAAAACTCTAAACCCTAAGCCCAAACCAATTCCCCAGCACCTTTTGGTGTAATGATCTTTGCATGCCCTCTCCAAATCCTGCATAAAGCTACGTGCCCAATATGCCACATCATGAGAACTGACATATCGGTAGTGTTTCTCATGCCTCAACTGCTTCTCGGAATCATGCATTGTAATGGCTGAATTCAGAGCATCAGCCACAGCATCTACGTCCCAGGGATTGACCCTGATTGCCCCACTTAGAGAAGGAGAACAACCAATGAACTCAGACACAACAAGCATGCTCGTACGAGGAGAATCACTTTTTCTACCCAATGCTTTATCCAGTTGTTCAGTACCTTGTCTACAGACAATATATTTGTATGGGACTAAGTTCATACCATCCCTCACAGCGTTTACAATGCAACATTCTGCTACAGCATAATAAGCACTCTTCTCAAAACGAGGAACAGGACGGTCAATGAGAACAACTGGCCGATAATGATTTGAACCATAAGTATCATTGATCCTCTTGGCAATTAAATATGTTTCCTTCTTTGCTTCCTGAACATCCTTCCCTGAACCCCTTGCAGGATTCACAATCTGAACGAGGACAACTTTGCCCTGCAAATCTGGATTCTGCTGCAGCAGCTGCTCCACAGCTAGAAACTTCAGACTGATGCCTTTAAAAATATCCATGTCGTCAACACCAAGAATCACCTTCCTACCCTTAAACTCTTCCTGAACCTCTTTCACTTTAGCAGATGTAGAATGAAGATTTAATACAGATTCAAGCCTACCCATGTGAATGCCTACAGGCAAAATTTTGATAAATATAGTACGGCCAAAGTAATCAAGTCCTATATGTCCTCGCTTAGATTCATAGTTCAGACCTAGCATTCTACTGCAGCAAGAGAGGAAGTGACGAGCATAATCAAATGTATGAAAACCGATTAAATCAGAATTCAACAATCCCCTCAGAATTTCATCCCTTACCGGCAAAGTTCGGTAAATTTCAGATGAAGGGAAAGGACTGTGAAGAAAGAATCCAAGTTTAACTCGATTATACCGCTTCCTGAGGAATGTAGGCAACACCATTAGGTGATAGTCATGAACCCAAACAAAATCATCATCGGGATTGATTATCTCCATAACTTTGTCTGCAAATATTTTGTTTGCAGAAACATAAGCCTGCCAAAGCAAGCGGTCAAACCGGTCACCATGATCAGGGCACATAGGTAGCATGTAGTGAAAGAGAGGCCAAAGCTGCTGCTTACAAAAGCCAAGATAGAACTTTTTCTGGAGATCATGGGGTAGAAAAGTAGGTACACAATTAAAGTCCTCCAGTAATTTCTGAGCAACTTCTTCCTGCTCACTGGCATCTATTTCAACTTTGAGGGATCCCACATAGATCACCTCAGTGTCAGAAGAAAAACCATCTTTTAATTGTAATAAAATAGAATCCTCGTCCAAACTGAAGCACCATTTAGCAGTTTCTATATCTCTTTTAGCCTGCAATGGCAACATGTTTGCCACTATGATTTTCCGCTCCCGACACCCAAAAGAGCTAACATCTGAATCCCCATCATTTCTACCATAAACATCCAGGTCAGAAATAATTCCAGGAACTGTCATAACCCTTGGGAGGGTTCTTGGGGTGTGAGGAATATCCAACAAATCTCCAGCTAAGTCTAGGAGATTAGCATATGACCTTGATGCCATGATTGATCGAGGGGGACCTTCTCTTTAATATAACTTCTTTCTATCAATTCATACCAAAAAATTAGTAAATAAAAAAAAAAGAAAAGAAAAAATATATTCTAACCAGTATCCTACAAATAACATATCATTGATCTCCAACTGAAAAAAGAGGCATCATGCATTATACAAGATATTAACAGATAATTGTGCAGATATTATCTACAGTTACTCTCACTTGCAATTCTTCAGGCACATTTGCTAGCTTGGTTCTTATAGTTATAAAGGTGCTTGGACAAATTAATTCAACAATTGCAATTAGCGAAAGCTTTTTCTTTTGGATCAAAAACAAAAAACAAAAAGTAAAAAATAAACACAGTTAGCAAACCATTCACTAATGTACACAATAATATTTCACAACTTAAAAGTTAGATTTCCTGGCTTCAAGTATTCCTACATAACACACAGCATAAGATATTCACCACAAAACTATGATAATCAAGGCAGTTCAGGTTGTGGAGTACTGAACAATAAGCACCAGAAGAAAATGAACTGACGAAAAATGAAAAACAAATTATGTCAGTGATTAACAATAATTCAGCTAGAAATGCTAACTCTATGACAAATGGATTATATGAAAAAACAGTTTGCCTAGCGTTAAGAGGGTCATTATCATTGCTGTAAACGAGAAAAAATTGTTCTGCAAGCAATTAGCAATCTCTTGGTAGCATTAACCCCCCCCCCCCCCCCCAAATAAATAAATAAAAGCAAATGATCAAGAATTAAATAACTAAACTGTATTTGTGAACCCCTGAAAGTAAGGCCCAAAAAAGATTAAGTGAACCATCGACAGCATTTATTACACATATAACGTAACTTTTCCACTAGATGGAGACATCCTCAGTTTGCAAATCTACCAAAAGGGATCTTTGGCGTGAGAGTAAAACAAGGTACCACACGGATATCAGGTAAACGTAGCACCTCATCAATATTGACACAAGAAAACAAAATTTTGGCGTTCTAATCTAAGAATTGGGTAAAGGCAAGTACGGAGTCTTAGAGAAGACATTAATAAAGTGATTTTTAACAGGACGTTTCAATTCTGTTAATAACATATCTCTTCTGTCTAAATGCACATCACAATTCAAAAATCACGAATCATCACACAGGAAAGAGCATATGGATTGACTTTGAAAAAATGATAACATCATCTTGTCTTATCTAGAGGCACGCCTTAATGGTTAATACACAAAGATTCTATTCCACACATATTCCACACAAAGATTTTTAACAGGACGTTTCAATTCTGTTAATAACATATCTCTTCTGTCTAAATGCACATCACAATTCAAAAATCACGAATCATCACACAGGAAAGAGCATATGGATTGACTTTGAAAAAATGATAACATCATCTTGTCTTATCTAGAGGCACGCCTTAATGGTTAATACACAAAGATTCTATTCCACACATGTTGCTGAAACTGCTGCACATGCACTCATCTCAGTGGCATTGGCTCTACAGTTGAAACCAAAAAGCCGGTACAATTATCAACAGGTAAGTCGTATTAAGAACTTTTTTAAGACTTGCGTGAAATATAAAGGACCGTAAAATGACAATTACTGGAAACCCCTTGATTCTGTATGAAGAGATATGAAAACTACAATCATGTAATACATAATATTGGTCCAAAAAAATTAAACCAAAAACACATCGGTAGAGATTGTGCAGAACTGAAATGTTAATGTTCAAGGTTGCAAACTAAACTTGTAGGGGACAAAAGCATATCTTAAAATAGGGAGAAAAAAAAAGAGACAAACATGGAAGCGACACGAGCACCCTTTTTTAAAAATTGCTTAGAGCCGCATCAACCCCAAGAAAATCCAATCAAGGCGAAAAAATGAAAATCACTCCAGCGTGTTCCCTTTTTCAAGAGATTAACAAAATCAAAAAAAAAAAAGTGAAAAACAAATCTGTTTAGAAGAATATTTAAAGTAAGAAGTGAGAGAAGCAAATATTTTTCAAACGATGAAGATTAAATTATAAATATATATATATATTTTAAATACTTACATGATCCGTAAAAAACTTTTAATTTTATGCATATTAAAAATTTATTTTTTTATTCTCTTATAATAATTTTTTTTTCTCTAAATATGTTTATATATATATAGATGAGTATAAAAAGAGTGTTTATCGTAAAAGATTACAAAATAATCTTAACCATTAATTTTATATAAATAATTAATATTAAAACATAAATACATTTCATATTTTTTATATAAATAATTAATATTAAAATATAAATACATTTTATATTTTAAAATAATCAAATGACATTACATATAACTTATTTTTATATATATATATATATATATATATATATATATATATATATATATTATCTTCCTTAAGTAATAAGAATATTTATTATAAAAAATAAAAAATAAAATCTTAATTATTGAATTTTTTATAAATAATTAATATTAAAAAATAAATACATCTAATTTTTATAAGTAATTATATAAACTTTAACTAATTTTTAACCTTTATCATGTATATATAGTTATATCACCAAAATTTACTTGTATTAATCTTTCATAATAAAAAACATCTCTTATTATATATATATATAAAATAAAAGAGAGAGATGACGTTTGAAAATTGAAAGTTGTGGAGAGTCGCACCTCAAGCAAATTGAAGGCATGACAACATTACCAAACTTGAACGGTGCTCAATCATCAAATCCCTGCGGAAACATCAAAGTCATAGTTATACCCACAACTACCAAAAGAATACCAAAAGAAGAAGAAGAAGAAGAAGGAGAGCTAAATAGACCAGAAGCCAAACGGAGAAATAAATAGCGAAATAGGTGTTTAAAAAGGTGAAGGATCGGGAACAAGTGAGTGTTTGGCTGCCGAGAAAACCGCGGGAAAGGGAGGAAACTGGAAGTATCAAGAGTTTAGAGAACGCAAAAAATAATAAAATAAATAAATTCAAAGCACAGATCAGAGACATATAAATGAACCAGGAAAAAAGAAAAAGAAAGTTGAGCAGTGACGGGGTCCAAGGCTGCTGACCTTGGTGTTGGTGGCGGCGATGGTGAGGGAGAGATTCCGGTAAGTTAGAGTTGCGAAATAGGAAATGATCTAAGAGAATTAGAAACACAGTTAAGGAAATGGATTGGAAGCTCTCTCTGCCTCTGCGTTACAACTTAGAGAGAGAGAGAGAGAGAGAGAGGGAGAGAGAGAAAATGAGAGTTTTGGCGAATGAATGAAGAAAAACCACAACAGAACTCTAACAGCTAAATTCTTTTATATCTCGGACACGGGGTCACTGTACAAGAAGACTCGTTACGAAGACGGACACGAGACACGGAGACTAATATGAAATAAACACACACACACACACACATATATATATATATATATATATACAATATTATATTCTCTTATAAGTTTTTTTAAATAATTTTTTTATATTAAATAAAAAATATTAAATAAAAAATAAATATATTTAATATTTTAAACAATATAAAAAATATTTTTTATTTTTTATTTAATAATTAAAAAATTAATAAAATAATTGAATAAAAAATAAAATATTATATATATTAAAATAAATTAAACAATTTAATTTATGTATATATAATTATAAAATTTAAAAAAATTATAAATTATTAATTTTATTTTTATAAATTTAAAGATTTAAGATTTAATTTTTAAGATTTAAAATTTATAATATTTTAATATATGTTAATATTATTTTTATATATATATTTTTAAAATATTAATTAATCGTATTCAAATTATATTTTAAATGTATTTAAATATATTTAAAATATGTTTAAGAAAGTATTTGAAAAATATCTAAACGTATATCAATCATATTTGAAATATATTTAAATTAAAAATAATAATTTTTTTAATTAAATATATTTAAACACATAAAATATATATATTATATATATTTTTATTTGTCAAATATAAATATATATATATATATATATGATATATAGACACACTTAAAAAATAATATATGTATGCTTCATGACTCCTTGGATACTGTATAGAGGTTTTTTTTTCCTTTTTCAACTTTTAAAAACTTAATTTATTTATTTATTTATTTTATTATTATTATTATAGTCTGGCAGAAATAGATAGACTCGATGTCGATGTCGATGTCGATGTCAATTACAAGCTTCACTGGCAATGCAGTTTGCCGCACTTACCCGGTTTTTAATTTTACAACAATTGTGAATTGACTAATTTGCCCTTTTTATGCTTTTTTTATTTTTTAATTACCTTTTTATACTTTTTGTTTACCCTGATAAAAATAAAGATAAAGTTTTCGTACACATTGCCAAGAAATTTTAAATATGATAAATTTTCAAAAAGATTCTTTATATTATATATTACTTATGTGAAAATCCAATTTTATCTGAAGCGTTTTGTAAAAATAAAAAAGAATAAAAAATAAAAAAAAATTAATCTTTCAACCCATATGATAGCAGTTATTTTAAACAAATCTCATCAGTTATCCTAACCCTTAAGCACTTGTTTGGTTATCACGAAAACCTTATTTAAAGTGTGTCTTTTTCGTGAATGTCTCACACCTAGTGGTTTACCCACTATTTCATGGTCAACATTCTGAAATAGGACTTGACTCTAGAGACCTCTAAAATAGGAGAGCCATCTCATGGAAGTTCTCACGAACCAGAAAGACTCTTAGACCTTTAGGATAGAATTTTCAAGTTTAAGGCAACCCCACTAGGATACAAAGGGAGTACACCTTTCATTACCTTTAGATTTATCCATATCTTGTGAATTGTTCAGTCCTTTAATGTGACAAACCATATTTGTGTCCCTTTTAAAAAAAATTCTCAAAAGGTGGAGGTGAGTCATTATTAAAGGACCAACAACTCGCTCACTCATTATTGCATCACAAGTCATCATTTTTTGCATCATGTTTTCTCCAAAAACCATGCATTGATAATTCTTATGTATTAAATCCAGGTTTGTTGTGGGACTGTTGAAACTAAGTGCCTAAGGATTAACAGTAAGTATCTTTGATTAATAATGGAACGTGTCATGGGATCAGATCACAATGAGGCCATTTTGAAAAAGACCTTGTGACTTAAGGCCAATGAAGTTGACACAGAAAGCCTGTTGAGTTTGGGCCGAATGTTGAAGAAGACACAACGCCTGACCTTCACTGCAAGATATGGGAAGATCCTGAATCTGTTAAAGGTGGATGTACATGTAGAAGCTATTACCGCGCTAGCCCAATTCTACGACCCACCATTGCGTTGTTTTACATTTCAAGATTTTCAGTTGCCCCCCACCTTACAAGAGTTTGAGCAGATTTTGGGCTTACCATTGGAAAAGGAAAAGCCATACCTCTATATAGGCCACCATGCATCCATGCCAACCATAGCAGACGTCTTGAAGGTTCATGTAAAGGATCTGCAAAAAGCAAAGCAAAATAGGAAAGGAACAGAGGGATTCCCAAGGAAATACTTAGAAGAGCACATGCTCCACCTAGCCAAGGTTAAATACTGGAATACCTTTATGGATGTGTTAGCCTTCACTATTTATGGCAGCATCCTATTCCCGAGTAATGAAGACTTGATTGATTTTGTAACAATAGATGTGTTTCTCGCTCGAAGGAATAATGCCGCTAATCCTGTCTCTGCCCTTCTTGCTGATGTTTATTATACTCTGAATTTCTACCATGAAAAGAAGGGTAAGCGGATCTTATGTTGTCTACCGATGTTATTCGTATGGCTCACAAGTCACATGTTCAAGAGGGACTATGAGGATCCATGTCCCATTACAAGTCTCAAGATGCTCCAGTTGAAAATCAGGAATGGCCGCGAATGGGCCGAAGAATTGGTCAAACTTGAGGAAAAGAAAATTGTATGGTACTCACAGCGTAAAGAAGCGCAAACAGTGGTCTATCAGTGTGAAGGCTTTCCTAATGTTCTTCTCAAAGGTACTCGAGGATGCATTAACTACAACCCCGTCCTGCCATTGCGACAACTAGGCTATCCCATGATGGGGCCACCGTCAGAATTGGAAACCACTCCTTTTGTCTGTGATATGCAAATGGAGTGTACTGAGACACTTAGGAGAGTGCGAGACACTTGGAAGAACGTTCTCAGAAAGGGTAAAGAGCTAGGAGTCAGAAGCTGCGGGGTTAAAGAAAGTTACAGGCAGTGGGTCAGGAACAGGGCGCAGGAAGTTAAGTTACCCTTTAAAATCCCAGTAACCTCTATAGTCAGTAAATCTCTGCCTCCGACTTCAATAGAAGATGAAGAAATAAGAGAAAGGTTAGCTGAAGCCAACAAAGAAAAAAAGAAATTAGAGGCAGAGTTGGAAAAAGTTCGTCAGGCATGTGTAGTTTTAAGGCATGAAAATGCTGAGAAAAACGATGCTCTCGAAAAAGTAAACAAAAGGCAAAGGACAGAGCAAGATAGTATGTCAAAAATCAGAAGATGTTTAGAAGCTGCAAATAAGGAACTAGGGCTCCGAGGGCAGGAAAAAGATAAGGCTCTGGCAGAAAATCAACAACTCAAGGAGTTGCTCACAATTGCCAAAGCAGCACAAAATAATGCTCTTAAGCAAGCAGATAGTATGAGGCAAAAAGTGAAGATAGTGCCAGCAAGATATGAAGACATGATTAGAATTGAGAGGTTGCGCACTGTCAAGGAGATTGCAGGCAATGAAGCAGCATTGCGACAGGGACAGGAGGACTTGTAGAAAATGATAGATCATGCAAAACAACAAGACGAGGACATTAATGGATGGAAAGAAGAAGTTCATTTTTGGAGAGACCAATTCTCGAAACTAGCATGCCTAGCCAACACGGCAATCGCAGACATTCCATATTATTTAAAGGTGGCAGATAAGATGATTGATCCTCTTAAGACTCCAGCAGGAATTAATGACTTCATTGAGTATTGCAAGAATCTTATTGGACAAATGAAACAGATGATCAGGGTGCAGTCGTTTGAGAAGGAGGAATTAGACTAGACAATGATGTAGGGTGGAAATAATGTACTCCTCTTAAATGATGTTGATGATTCTTTTTCAATTGAATAAGTATGCCTTTTTGTTCTTCTGATCCTATGTTGTACTAAAGATCCACTACTTTTGAACGAGACGTTCTAAGTAATGGTTATGACAAGCTTTTGAACGAGACGTTCTAAGAAACAGTCATGACAAGTAAAGATCAAAGATACTCACTTAAATCCGCTAAGCACAAATTAACAATGGTCCTTTAACAAATCAATAATAATCATGATTGTTTTAATAAATTGTACTTTGATTGTTTACAGGAAATTTAAAACTATTACGCGACCAAGGAAAGAAGACACCAATCAAACCCGTGTTCACAACACAAGGGCTCGAACAAGGTTGCTTGCAGCAATGGCAGCTGAGAACGAAGGCAAGAACCTAAGTTTGGAAGTAGATGAAGTGAAAGGAAGGGTGAATGAGGTGACATAATCTCAAAGAAGAATTGAGGAAATGTTGTTAGCCATGAGGGAGACCCTCACCTTGATGGGGGCAGTTGGAGGTGTAGGAGTAACCGGGGCATACTCGCACCCACTAAATACCACTTCCATGAGGACGAACCCTGGAGTCACTACTGAGATACCTTATGTGGGAGGAACCTCAAACACTGCATCAGTAGTGATTCCTATTGGAGAAGGATATCATTCAGTGGAAGGTACTCACAATGAGGTCCATGGTAATACTGAGTTCACGTGGGAACCGCCACATATGATGACAACTGGATTTCCTACCGGTACTGGACACGCAACTGTTCAAAATGACAAGATGAAAGAAGAGTGGATGGAAAAGATGGAAGAGCAAATTAAGGCGATCAAAGGTCCTAGCACCTACGGTCCCCTTGTGATAGAAGAATTGTGTCCTACTGCTAACATCATCATCCCCAAGGATTTCAAACTCCCAGAATTTATCAAGTATGATGGGAGCACCAATCCCTTTTTTCACCTAAAAACTTACATTACCAAAATGTCCATTTGGTCAAGGGATTGGAAGTTCCTCATCAATTTCTTTCATGAAAGTTTGACTGGGCCTGCTTTGGAGTGATGTATCCAACGGGACCTCTCGAAAATCTCCTCTTGGGATGACTGGGCGAATTTGTTTATGAGTCAGTATCGGTTTAATCTGGATACAGCCCCAACCCCGGAGCAGTTGGGAACATTACAGAAGAAAAATGAGGAGACATTCAAACAATATGCCCAGAGGTGGAGAGCTCTCGCAGCTCAAGTGCAACCGCCTTTAACTTTGACAGAAATGTGCTCATACTTCTTAGGGACTTTAGGACCTCCTTATATTGGGACAATGGGGCGCCGCTTATAGAGACTTTGCTGATTTAATTACTGCTGGAGAAAGAATTGAAATTTTGGTAAAGGCTGAAAAATTGCCAGCTGGCAATAATGAAAGTAGTTTCAAGAAGGGATTTCTCCCTAAGAAAAATGAGCCGAAAGTGAGTTACGTGCAAAATCTGCAGCCTTTACAACCCCAATATTCGTCATCCTACTCTGTATACCGAGCACCCCCATATAACCCAAACACTTACCCTTCTTATCAGACACCTGCACCGTCCCATCTACCTAGCCTAACCGCCCCTCCCACGAATACACCTCAAACCCAGCCATTCCAAATCAACAATATCCCGGTACCTCAACCATATGCACTAACTCGCCCAATCTATACTCAGTACCTACCTCGGCCTCCGCAAAATTTTCAAAACTACCCATAATCTCGACCAAACTTCCAAAGTCAAAGTCGTTTCCGTACCCAAAACCTACCCCCTTTCCCAAAACTGTCCATCTCAAACGCAGATTTATTCCAAAGACTGTTTGATGCTCACCTCATCTCAGGGAACCCTGTATGTCCCCTACAACCACGATTTTTAGTATGGTACAACCCGAATTCAACTTGCAAGTACCATATGGATATCCCAGGGCACTCAATAGAAGACTATGAGTCTTTCAAGATGGCGGTAAGAACGCTTATTACTTGTGGAAAATTGGACATTCAAGAGGAGACTGAACCTAATATTGTTAATAATCCAATCCCTAATCATGGTGGAAGGAATGAGGCGAATGCCGTGGAGATTGAGGGACTACCAATAAGAAAGGTCATGAGCCTGCACACGCCAATGACTCAAATATTTGAGGAGTTGAAGAAAGTAGGTTATGTTATCACCACACCAGCTTCATCGGTGAAAGAAGAGGAAAGGTATGATGAAGAATCAAGATGTGTTTACCATTATGAGAAAACGGGACACGATATTGAGAACTGTTGGAACTTTAAGGTTCGAGTCCAAGGATTACTCACTTTGGGAATAATACAAGTCAAACAAGGGGTAGCTTCCTCTGAAGAGGTCAGTGTAGTAGAACGTTTTATGCTGAAGGTGCCACCTCTCAACCAAGCCCCTGCGTCAGGGAAAGTAACTGTGACAGTCAAAAAGCCAATGTCATTTGCTTATGATGATATTCATTCAGTACCATGGAATTATGAAGCTAAGGTGGAAACAAAGGGAGTCGGGGAAGAGACTTCAAAGCCCCGAGTTGCTGAAATACTCTAGGATGAAGGGTATGTGACTAATAACTTACAAGGAATGGGCAATGCTATGGCCCAATAGAAGTAGAGAAGAAAAAGAATGTTAAAGAATGGAGTAAGGAAGAAAGTGCAAGAGAAAAGGAGAGAGGGAAAGAGGAGGAAGAAGAATTTTTGAAGATCATGAAACAGAGTGAATATGATGTGATGGAACAGTTAAAGAAGACTCCAACAAGGATATCCCTTCTGTCACTCATTTTGACATTTGAGTTATATCGAAAAGCGTTGCTAAGAGTACTAAGTGAGGCTTATGTCAAACCCGATGTTACCTCTGAAAATGTTGTCAGCATGGTGGACCCAATAAAGCACGTCAACATGATCACATTTATGGATGAAGAGATCACCTCTCAGTCTGAGAAGAACCCATGGGCCTTACACATAACCCTTAAATGCAAAGGGTATACAGTTGCAAAGGTTTTGATTAATGGGGGGCCCGCGCTAAATATCCTACCGAAGTCGACTCTACCCTCATTGTCAATAAGTGAGGATGAACTGTCACCTCGAGAAATGGTGGTGCGAGCCTTTGATAGAAATAGGAGAGGCATTTTAGGAGAGGTGATGTTGCCATTAGAGATCAGTCCAAGTAATTTTCAGGTATTGTTCCAAGTTATGAACATTGAGCCTGGTTACACTATGCTCTTAGGGAGACCATGGATCCATGCTGTTAGTGCTGTTCCTTCTACACTACACCAGAGTGTTAAATACATCGATAATGGGTCGGTTATTACTATACACGGAGAAGAAGAAATCATGGTGTCAAAACCAGTTTCAGTGTCGTATGTGAAAAGTGCAGAGAAAGATGAGGAGAATTTGTGGCACAGCTTTGAGGTAGTTGAAACTAAACTCAGTGGGGGTGAACCCTCGATGCAAACTGTGAATCAAGTGGTGGCCCGAATTATGACTAATAATGGGTACCAGAAAGGAAAAGGCCTGGGCTCAAAATTACAAGGAACTCGGACACCGATTTCATTTCCAAAAAAACTAGACAAGTTCGAATTGGGGTACGAAGCAGCTCTGGAAGAGAGAATAAAGAATATGACTTTAGGAAAAAGGAGCGATAAGGGCGAAATGAAGCATATTCCTCACCTGAGGGAAACATTCCTGGCGTCAACCAAAGTAATCATGCCTAAAGAAGTCATTCGTCCCCAATACCGTCTTACTATCAATGCATTGCATGAAGAAGACCCTGAAGAGTACAAAGCAATTCGGCCTTTCACTGAAGAGGAGCCATTGAAGAACTGGCAATCTGAATCAATGATTGATGTTATTGCTTCCAAGTAATTATCTAGTCATGCTGTAACAAGCAGATATTTGTGTCTAGCTATGTTTTTATCTTATATTTATGATATTTGAGATAATTAACTAAATAAAGTTGCATGTTTATTCAGCATTCCTCTGTGTCACTCTCTTTGCTTATCTTTTTTTTTACATTTATTAGTTTTCTTTTCCTGTGTTTCTCTTTTAAAAAAAAGACTTCTTACTCTTGCTTTATCATTTCTACTCTACTTTATCTTTTCAACTCCCCACAAATTACTTTCCAGAGATATGAGTCTTGTAGAAAGTTCGTCTCATGAAAGGGACCCTGAAAACTTGTCAATTGATTCCTCTGCAACGTTTGATGAAGAGGATCCTGGATCTGGTGAAGAGGAAGAGATTGTTGAAGAATTTGAAAAAATACTGGAATACTCAGAGAGAAAGTTTGATGTGGGCAATGAGGCAATAGAAGTAATTAACATTGGAACAGAAAAAGACAAGAAGGAGTTGAAAATAGTAGATAATCCTGAGCGTACAGAAATGTTGGCGCTATTGAGGGAGTTCCTTGATGTGTTCGCATGGTCCTACAGAGATATGCCTGGATTAGACCCTAGAATAGCGTCACATAAAATTTCATTATATCCAGATGTAGAATCAAAAAGGTAAAAGTTGAGAAGAATGCATCCTGATATGTCACTAAAGATCAAAGAAGAAGTGACTAAGCAATTAGAAGCTGAATTTATAGAGGTGTCAAGACACCCGCAATGGGTAGCAAATATTGTGCCAGTACCAAAGAAGGATGGGAAGGTCAGGATGTGCGTGGATTATAGAGATCTAAATAAGGCCAGTCCAAAAGATGATTTCTCGCTCCCCCGTATTGATGTTCTTGTTGACAATACAGCAGGAAATCATAGGTTCTCATTTATGGACGGGTATTCTGGGTATAAGCAGATCCCTATGGATGTTAATGACAAAGAAAATATGACTTTTATTACACTTTGGGGAACCTTTTGTTACACAGTAATGTCCTTTGGATTGAAGAATACTGGGGCTACCTATCAACGTGCTATGGTTGCATTATTTCATGATATGATGCATAAAAAAATTAAGGTTTATGTAGATGATATGGTAGCCAAATCCAAAGAAAAGGAAAGTCATGTAACAGTCTTACGGAGATTATTTGAAAGACTCAGGAAGTATAAGTTAAGGCTCAATCCTAATAAATGCGTCTTCGGAGCATCTACTGGAAAATTACTCGGATTCATTGTTAGCAGAGAAGGGATAAAGGTGGATCCGGATAAGGCAAAGGCAATACAAGAGATGCCTCTTCCTAAGACAGAGCGAGAAATGAGAAGTTTTCTTGGGAGACTTAATTATATCGCTAGATTCATTGCTAACCTGACCAGCATCTGTGAGCCTATATTCAAGTTGTTGAAGAAGTATCAGCCGGGAAAATGGGATGAAGAATGTCAAGAAGTTTTTGATAAGATAAAGACTTATTTGATGAATCCTCCTGTGTTGGTACCCCTTACACCAGGTCGTCCTCTGATATTATACCTAACCATACTGTCAACCTCAATGGGGGCAATGCTGGGGCAGCACGATGAATCAGGGAAAAAAGAGCAGGCGATTTATTATCTGAGTAAGAAGTTTAATGACTATGAAGCCCGTTACATGGCTATTGAGAAGACTTGTTGTGCTCTAGTATGGCCCTCAAAACGGCTAAGGCAGTACATGCTCTATTTCACCACTTGGTTGATCTCCCGAATGGACCCTCTTAAATACATATTTGAAAGCCCTCATGTCTCATTAAGGGTTTCAAAATAATAAGTGATATTATCAGAGTTCGATATCAAGTACATGACTCAGAAATCCGTCAAAGGAAGTGCAATTGCGGATCATTTGGCTGAAAATCCTATTGAGGGTGGACAACTAATGACTTCTGAGTTCCCTGATGAAGAAATATTGATGGCAGAAAGAGAGGAAGAAAAAGAGGAGTCTACGTGGAAGATGTATTTTGATGGAGCAGTCAATATGTATGGTAGTGGCATAGGAGTTGTTGCTGTTTCACCAGTTGGAAAACAATACCTAGTCGCTATCAAGTTGGATTTTGAATGCACTAATAATGTTGCGGAATACGAGGCCTATGCTTGTGGTTTACAAGTGGCAATTGACTTGGGGATCAAGCAATTAAAAGTATTCGGAGATTCGCACTTATCATTTATCAAGTGAATGGTGAATGACAAACTAAAGATCCAAAGTTAGTGCCCTATCAAAAGTATTTGACCAAGTTGACCGAAAAATTTGAAGAGGTGACCTTTTCCCATATGGCTCGAGACATGAATCAGTTTGCAGATGCTTTGGCCACTTTGGCCGTAATGAGTAAATTGGATATCCACAATAATGTCCAACCCATCCAAGTAAAAGTACATAGTGAGCCCGCGTATTGTGCCAATGTGGAGGGCGAGCCAGATGGTAAACCTTGGTATTATGATATCAAACAGTATATCCAACATAGAGAATACCCAACTGGGGCAAGTGAAGTGAATAAAAAGACTATCCACCGGTTGGCAATGACCTTTTTCTTGAATGGGGAGGTTTTATACAAGAGAAGCCATGACGGCACCTTACTTAGATGTGTGGATGCTCGTGAAGTTCGTTTAATCATGACTGATGTCTATGAAGGAATCTGTGAGACTCATGCTAATGGTCATATGATGGCACGAAAAACTCTAAGGAGCGATTATTATTGGTCCACCATGGAAACGGACTGCATAGAATATGTTCGAAAGTGCCATAAATGCCAAATATATGCAGATCGAGTCAATGCACCTCCATTCCCCTTGCATAATATGGTATCTCCATGGCCTTTCTTGATGTGGGGAATAGATGTCATTCCAATTAATCCCAAAGCTTCTAACGGTCATCGCTTCATTTTGGTGACAATTGACTATTTCACCAAGTGGGTAGAAGCGTGCTCATATGTTAATATCACTCAAAAAGTATTTTTAAAATTCCTCAAGAGAGATATTGTCTGCAGATATGGAATCCCAGAGAGGATAATCACAGATAATGATGCTAATCTCAATGGAGCCGAGATTAAGAAGTTCTGTGAAAATTTCAAAATCAAGCATCATAATTCAGCTTCCTACAGACCTCAAATGAATGGTGCAGTTGAAGCTACAAATAAGAATGTCAAGAAAATTGTGGCTAAGATGGTTGTGAACTACAAGGACTGACACAAAATGTTATCCTATGCTTTGCATGCATATCGTACCAATATACGATCAAGCACTGGGGCAACACCTTTCTCCTTGGTGTATGGGATGGAAGCTGTCTCTCCCATAGAAATTGAAATTCCTTCTCTAAGAGTGTTGATGGAGGCAAAGTTAGAGGAATCTGAATGGGTGAAGACTCGGCATGAGCAGTTGAATATGATAGAAGAAAAGAGACTGACAGTTATTTGTCATGGACAGTTGTATCAAAGTAGAATGCTAGAGCCTTTAATAAAAAAGTCTGTCCTAGAGAATTATGTTCAGGAGATTTAGTATTGAAGAAGATTCTTCCTAACCAAAAGGATGCTAGAGGAAAATGGGCTCCGAGTTATGAGGGTCCTTATATAGTCAAGCAAGCATTTTCAGGAGGGGCCTTAATTTTGCAGAATATGGATTGAGAAGAATTGTCAAGGCCAGTAAATACTGATGTTGTCAAGAGATTCTATGCCTAAAAAAAAAGAGCTCGATAGGTTGAAAACCCGAAAGGGCGGCCTAAGCAAAAGTTAGAATAAAAAAAAAGAAAAAAAAGTTCGTTAGGTCGAAAACTCGAAAGGGCGACCTAAGCAAAAGTTAGGGCAAATAAATAGGCAAAATCTCAAAAGAAGGAGGTCTAAAACTCCAAACTGGGGCAATTTTTATTTTGCATTCAATTGGTCATACTGGGGTAAAAATGTCTGAAAGATTAAAGGAAAGATGTATTGAAGAAAGTAGCAACAGAGACAGCGGTTGAATTATCAAACGGTTGCAGGGAATCAATTGAATAAGGAACAAGGAACCAAAACTGGGGCAAATTTTATTTTCCTTGCAATTTTCTTTTGTTTCTATGCTTTCATTTTTCAAGCATGCGTCTTACTAAATATTCATGTACAATCATATTACCCAAAATAATAAAAAGAAGTTTGTTCATTCAACGAATTTCTATCCATTCATGAATGCATGTTTAACTAATTAAGTTATGTCTCAAATAACATAAATTTAAGGTCAACAGCTTGATTTTGACCTTTCTACAGCAATCTTTCAATGATTGAGTTAGATTGAAAGATCTCAGTGGCTCAAAGTATAGTTTGCAATGTGACATTTGGTCGAAGTGATTTGTTGCCAAGAAGGAAAGGAGGAGTTGAAAAAAATGAAGAAAATGAAGAAAAAGGGTTTAGAGGATTCTGAGATAGCCAAAGGGTCTGATGAAGAAAAGCAAGTGAACAAGGGTTTGATTGGTCAAAGCTTTCCAAAGTCGTCGCTGGTTCGAATGATTAAGAACAAAAAAAGAAAAAAAAAGAAGAAAGAGATTTTAAGACATTTGTCTAGCTGTCATGAATGTTTCTATTGCATTTTAAGCTTTTTTGAGCGCATCGGCTCCATGCATTTGTATTTTAAGTTTTTGAGCTCATCGGCTCCATGCATTTACATTTTAAGTTTTTGAGCGCATCGGCTCCATGCATTTGCATTTTAAGTTTTTGAGTGCATCAGCTCATTGCATTTGCATTTTAAGTTTTGAGCACATCGGCTCATTGTCTTTTACTTTTTGAGCGCATCAGCTCTTTGTCTTTTAATTTTTGTCTTTTATTTTTGAGCGCATTGGCTCTTGTCTTTTACTTTTGAGCGCATCGGCTCCTATCTTTTACTTTTGAGCGCATCGGCTCCTGTCTTTTACTTTTTGAGCGTATCGGCTCCCTGTCTTTTAATTCTTGTCTTTTACTTTTGAGTGCATCAGCTCTTGTCTTTTACTTTTGAGCGCATCGGCTCCTGTCTTTTACTTTTGAGTGCATCGGCTCCTGTCTTTTACTTTTGAGCACATCGGCTCCTGTCTTTTACTTTTTGAGCGCATCGGCTCCCTGTCTTTTAATTCCTGTCTTTTACTTTTTAAGCGCATCGGCTCCTATCTTTTACTTTTGAGTGCATCGGCTCCTGTCTTTTACTTTTGAGCGCATCGGCTCCTGTCTTTTTCTTTTTGAGCGCATCGGCTCCCTGTCTTTTAATTCTTGTCCTTTACTTTCGAGCGCATCGGCTCTCGTCTTTTACTTTTGAGCGCCTCAGCTCCTGTCTCTTACTCTTGAGCGCATCGACTCCTGTCTTTTACTTTCGAGCGCATCAGCTCCTATCTTTTACTTTTGAGCGCCTCGGCTCCTGTCTCTTGCTTTTAAGCGCATCGGCTCCTGTCTTTTAAGTTTCTGTTATTGAGCGTATCGCTCTTTGCATTGTTTTGTTTCTTTTCGCTCCCGAACAAAATTCGAGTTCATATCTTTACTCGTTCCTTACCATGATAAAATGAAAAACTACGGTTATTCTTTTTTATCTAGTAAGAAACAAGTAAAGAGGGGCAACTATGAACACCCAATTTTGTCCGGGACGTTTTGTAAAAATAAAAAAGGATAAAAAGATTAAAAAAAATGACTCATTTTTCAACCCATATGTCAGCACTTATCCTAAACAAATCCCATCAGTTATCCTAACCCTTAATATCCTAAACAAACTCCACCAATCATCCTAATTCCCAAACACTTATCCTAACTATCCTAAACCAACCATAACTCATCCTCAAAAGACTCCATCACTTATCCTAAACATACCCCATCAGTTATCCTAAACAAACTCCTAATCACGTTTTAACTCAAACTCTTCAACCTAATCCCCTCTTATAAAACACCTAACCCATAATGAGAACATAGATGGAAAACCTGACATACTCTCAGCTTAGCCTCACGTATACCCTCCTGCCTAAATAACCATATTATTCTTTCCATCGTGTAACTTCCTACACGCAGCAAACCCTTGCAGCAATCTGCCAAGCACCCTCTACCATAAACAACTCCATCACCTTCCTCTGCCAAATACCCCTCTGCCACGAAACCACCACTTTCCTCATCATAATCATTGTCTCTGCCAAACAAAACTCCATTATCATTCATCAACCTCTTCATCACCTTCAGCAGTCCATACATCTCGTAGCCTTCACACAACCAATCAGAGAACACTCACCGTTCTAACCAGAGAACACTCACCAGAACCCATTCACCATCAAACCGTGAAAACACCATAAGCAGCCACTATCCTCTGTTCCTGCAGTTCAACCCGCAAATCGGATCCGTGCTGCACCGAGCTTCACCGGCGATGCTACTCCATTCTAGTCGCGTATCAGTTGCACGTCTTCTCCTCACGATCGAACCAGCGACCTCCGTACCACCATACCTGCGCAGCACCGCTCATCTTCCACGTCGTCCGCGCCGCGCAACCCGTAAACCGGATCAGCATCGCGTCGAGCTTCACCGGCAACACCACCCTGTTCTTGTCCCGAACCAGTCATCGGCAAGCCCAGCTGCGGAAGCTCGATCCGCGCATCGGATCGTGAACCGGTCAGGAGCTCCCTATCGTGTCACCAGCACCGACCAAACCCAACCAGTCAGCACGCGCGCCTCCGTGTCGCTGCCCACGCCAACCGCCGGCCATCGGTTACTCCGTTTGATCCCTTGTTTGGGTCTCTGCGAGACATCAAAGAAGAAGAAGAAAGAGGCTAAATAACCCTTTCCCTTTGCTGAACCATAAGCATCCTCTTTTTTGTTTTTTTTTCTTAAAGGGAATTGGGCTTAACTTAATGGGCCCAAGTTTTTTAAAAAAAAAATGAAAATAAACTTAAAAATGATTGAAATAAAAGAAATAATTAAAAGATTTTTTAAAAAAATAAAAATGGGTTACCAGGTTCGACAACTTGCTAACCCTTGTTAATTTTTGTAATCATCTGAGTTGCGACAGTTTGATGATTCAAATTATTATAATTTAAATTATTATTTTGTCTTCAAACTTTTATAAAATAAACTGCTAATTGATAAAGGTTCAAACTTTTTCGTAACAAACTTGATGAGCAATGGGTGACGTCTCTAGCGTGACGCGAGCTTCACCTATTCAATCCTTAATTTGATTAACTGAGTCGCGATGACTTGTTAAATCAATTTTTTTAATAATTAAAAATAAAATAAGCCATTTTTAGATAATTTTTCAATAAAATTTTTGTAACAAATTTAATAATCAGAAGGTGACGTATCTAGCGTGACGCGAGCTTCACCTATTCAAATCTTAATTTGATTAATAGAGTTGTGATGACCTATTAATTCAAATTTTTATAAAATGTAAATTAATTTTTTAATAAAATCAACCAAGCCACAATTATTTTCTAAAGAACTACGTGACTTTGATTTCCTCATTACAGTCGGGGATACGTAGGAGCAGAATTTCTATTCTGTCAAACCAATAATTAATTTTTTCATAATTTATTTGTCAAATTTCATTTTTTACAAAAAGGGTAAAAATAAATATTTTCAAGGATTATTAAAAATTTGCATAATTAACTTAAGGTACCGTCTTAGGACGGGTGTGTTAGGGGTACTGTGGGATTAAGTTTCCACCTTTCCCTGCACATAACCGACTTCCGAATTCAATTTGGTTTCAAAGACTATTTTTCTTAGGTTTTCCAATTTTTCCTAATAAAAAGTAAAATTGGTGGCGACTCCGAAATAATTTATTTATTTTAGTTTAAGTTGCTATTTCGCTGCAATTATCACAGTCGCGATAACTTGTATTTTGATTATTTGACTTTAAAAATATATAAAATATATTTGTTGCCTTGTAAATTGTATACAGTATTACAAAATGATAATATATGTTAGTTTTTAAATAGAAATATGCATGTGCAATGCATGCACACATTTCAAATTTTGAGTGTCAAATATTATCTTCTTCTTTGTCTCATCCAATTTCTACTGAGAGTAAATTGGAAATAAAAGGTTGAAAAATTGGGAATTCTAATTTCTGCTATCTAATCTTAGGATTTAGGACTTAAAAAAATCTCAATTCTTATATCAAATAATAGTGATTTGATTTAGTTGTAAAAGTTGAGGTTCGAATAGATTTCACACTGGTGTATTTTTGAATTAGTATTTTTTTGAACTGATAAGAATACATAGAACAAAGGTTTTAATTTTTCAATGATGTTGGATCTGCCCTATTTTGAGTTGCTTGAATATTCTGAGTTAAAATTGAGCACAAACCAAGGATGAAGGGGATGGATCGTTGTAGAGCTTGGCCATCCATTATTAAATGGCAGATCTACCTCTCCCGAGCCACTACAAATTGCCATGAAAGTGATAGATTTTTCCCTCGAACCATTGTGGGATTCCTCTATTATTGTTGCTAGTTCGTTTTCGCGTGAAATCTGAAAAGATTGGTGGTTGTTTCAGCGACTGCAATCGAAATCTATAATGTGTTTCCTCCATAGTTGCGTTGCAGCGTCACGATGAATAAGAAGGAGCTCGTCTCCTTGCTTGTGCGCTACAAATCACGAAGGAAGTTTCGATTAGATCTGCATGTGTTTTTAGATGAGGACAATGATGTTGCTCAAACAATTCAGTTATGGAGTTTTAAGGTTTAGAATTGAGTGAGAGAAAGAAGAAAACAATGTCTGACACTCAAAACTTGAGGTGTGCACGTGCATTGCACGTGCGTATTTTTCATATAAAAATTAATGTTTGTTATTATTTTATAATACCATGCACAATTTGTAAAATAACGAGTCTATTTTATACATTTTTAAAGTAACATGATCAAAGTATACATTATGTATAATACAAGAGATTATATTTAAATTTTCCCTTTAACTAAGTAATGGGGATAAAGCACACATTAAAAACATTTGAACTAAAATACAAGAAACTCTCTCTAATATTGGAACATTAAGAAGTCTTAAAGTTTTAAATACACACTTAATTTTCCCATAAGGAATAGCTTAAGTGGCCTTTTAAAAACATTTAAACCATGTGGAGAAACATCATAAGACAAAAATAAATAACACAATTAATGTTTAATTTTAATTAATAATGGTGGCAATTTTTGTGTGAAAAAAAAATATAACCTATATGTACTTATAACAATTTGTTTAAATTAAAAACTAGTGGGGGCATGTGTCCCCGGACCTTACAACATAGGTCCATAACTGATTTTATGTATGAACATTTACACATATCATGAGTATATGGTATAATCAAATTAAAGAAACATAAAAAATAAGATAATATCAATTGTAATAAGATAATAAAAATTATAAAGATGTATCTATACAAGCATGTGTATGTAGCATTATTCTAAGAATATATTGGTATAAGAAATTTATTAACGCATGCCTTAAAATAGGTAAAGAGTTAGAAAATTTATTAAAAAATATAAAACATTTAATATGTGAAAAATTAAAAAAATTAAGATTTTATTTTTTAAGTAATTAGAATAATTTAATAAAAAATACTAAATGCTTCTCAAGCACTCTTTGATAGATTTTCCTATATTGTCATCATCTCGCTTGTCATCCTTGATTATTCAAAGAATGGCCTAAGACACTATTCATGATCTAATATTTTAATCAAACCACATTTTTAGATTTAGATATGTCATGACTCAATTAATGATTAAACTGATTCAATATATAAAAAGTATAAAAATTTAAATATTACACATAAATAAGTCATAAGATTTTAAAAAATTAAGTTAAAAAATATTTTATAATATATATTTTAAAATAAATTATATTAATATAAAAATATTATGTTATAAAAAAGATATTAATTTAAATTAACAAGTCTTATAATTTTTTATTAATTTATAAAAAATATAAATTCTAATATATTATATGACATTAAGCCGAGTTAAAACTACTCAAAGTATAACTTGATCGTATCCTAAAAATATATCAAGTCTATTTTTAAAAATTTAAACCTAATCAAATTAACTTATAGCCAAGTCAGGGCATTGGGACGAACCTAATCATGAGCACCACACTGGTTAACCGTCCTTTCATATTATGCTTCGGATTTTACATATTCACTAAAATGATGTTTTTGGTATAAATTTGTTTTGCATGTTAATTAGATACTTTTTTTTTGTTGAAAGAAAAATTAAATACATTAAATTTCCTTATGATGTCATGTCCATAATCTAAACTCAATTCTACATGGAATTTTTTTTCAATAACTATTTTTAATTAAATTAACTTTTGTATTAATTGAAACTATTTCTTTTTTCAAATCATGCATCTAAGGACATACCCATTTAATCTAATTCATTAAAAAAAAGGCTCCTTTAAGTATTGGTTTAATATTTAAATTAAAGTAATTAAAGCAACAATTATTATAAAATCTCTACAAATATAAATATCATTTCAAAATTTTTTCTTTTCTTTAGATGAAAATATTTTAAGTTTATTGCTTTTTTTAGGGACGAGGAGAGAAATCACCCAAATTAAACAAAAAAAAGGAAAAATAACATCAAGTCACACTAATTTTTTACTTCACTGCAAATAATTACTATAAACTTTTAAATTTTTTAATTTAATCTTTAAACTATATTAATTTTTATAATTTGTCCTTTATAATTTGTTTAGCCTAAGTTAGTTAACTAACAGAATATTGCATCATGAAAATATAACTACCAAAGTGTTGTGTCACAATAAAATTTAAAATAATCTCAAAACTTATATTTTTGACATGTTTGTAATAATTTATATTTAATTTAATAATATTTTGTTTTAATATTCAACAATGTTTATAATATAAATATTACATATTATAATTTGAATAAAATTATGTAATAAAAAAATTTGTGCGCATGTAAATTATTAATTATTTATTTGTCACATTAATTAAAAACTAGCATATTTATGCATAATACAATGTTTCTTTAATAAATTGACTAAAATTGAATAAATGACTAATTGTAACAGTTAGAATAATTTAAAGACTAAATTAAAAATTTTAAAAATTTAATATTATTAGAGAAAAAGAACGAAATTGAATAACTGCATTTCTTATTGAATGAAATTGATTTGAATTACAATATGAAGAGTCCTTATATAGCAGAGAAAGACAACTAACTAACAAACAGAATTTATCCTATCTAATAACTAATTAAAAATAACAGAATTTGTTAACCACTAACATATTTTTCAGCTGTTAGCTCCAAGACCCCCCTCATAAGCTGAGGAGTGGATAGCAAGCACTCTAAGCTTGTTAAGCAGACAATGAAAAAGAGTAGAATCAAGGGGTTTGGTCAATATGTTTGCTAATTAGTCAATAGTAGAAATAGGGAGAAGATGAAAGAGTTTAGATTGAAGCTTTTCGCGGACAATGTGACAATCAATTTCGATATGTTTCGTGCATTCATGGAAAGTGGGATTGGCTACAATGTACTAAGCAGATTGATTATCACAATATAACATGGCTGGTGAAATGAAAGGTAGATGGAATTCTTGGAGAAGATAGGTTAACCATTGAATTTCACAAATAGTAGAAGCAAGAGCTCTATATTCTGCTTCTGAGGAGGATTTGGAAACAGTTGTTTGTTTCTTGGAGCGCCAGGAAATTAAGAAGTCGCCAAGAAAAATGTAAAATCCAGTGGTGGATTTACGAGTGTCAATACAGCTAGCTCAATCGGAATTAGAAAACGCTTTTAGGTGAAGCTTAGAATGGGCAAAATAGAAGAGACCATGAGCAGGAGTAGACTTAAGATATCGAAGCACTCGAATGGCAGCTTGATGATGATGAGAGGTTGGATAGCTGAGAAATTGACTGAGTTGGTGAACTGAATAGCTGAGGTCAGGTCTGGTTGTTGTAAGATACAATAACCGGCCTATGAGTCGTCTATAAGCGCCCGGATCATCTAAGAGTTGGCCTCCTGCTTTTTGCAACTTAGTATCTTTGGTCATAGGAGTAGAAGCTGGTTTTGAAGCTAAAAGTCCCATGTCTGATAAGATGTCAAGAGCATACTTTCGTTGGCAAATGTGTATGCCATGCTGTGATCTAGCAATTTCGAGGCCAAGAAAATATTTCAAATCACCAAGATCCTTGATTCTGAATTATTGGTTGAGGAAATGTTTGATAGCATTGATTTCTTGGAGATCGTTCCATGCAAGAATCAAGTCATCCACATAAACCAGGAGAACAGTAAAAGAATGAGTATGATGTTTAAGAAATAAAGAATAATCAGAAGAGGATTGTGTGTATCCCTGAGATAAAAGAGAAGAAGTGAGCTTGGCAAACCACTGTTGACTGGAATGTTTCAGGCCATAAATGGACTTCTTGAGTTTGCAAACCTAATGTGGTTGAGTTAGTATGATTCCCGGAGGAAGGTCCATGTAAACTTCTTCATCAAGGTGTCCATGAAGGAAAACATTATGGACATCTAATTGTTGTAGATGCCAATGGTTAGCAGCAGCAGTAGCAAGAAGTAATCTGATGGTAGTAATCTTGGCAATAGGAGAATAAGTGTCAAAATAGTATATGCCTTCTGTTTAGGTAAAACCTTTTGCGACAAGGCGGGCCTTATATCTTTCTAAGGTGCCATCAACATTAAATTTGAGTTTGTAAACCCATTTGCAGCTAATAGGCTTTTTGCCTTCAGGTAATGGAATGATGTCCCAAGTATCATTTTGATTAAGAGCATTAATTTATAATTGCATAGCTTCAATCCATGCATCTGATTGGATAGCCTGTTTGTATGTCTTTGGTTCGACTGTGGTGGAAATAGCTAAGGTATAATGTCTATGAGTAGAAGAAAGATTAGAATAATTCAAATAAGAAGATAAGGGATAAGTAACACCAGAAGTGGGATTAGTAGGTGCTGAGTGTGCAATGTTGCAATGAAAATCATGGAGGTATGTAGGTTTTGTCCTGATTCTAGTGGATCTTCTAACCTGTGGTTCTGGGGGAGAGTTATGAGGGGAAATTTCGATGGAATCAGGTTGGTTAGTTGGAGGTGGATGTATAGAAGGGATATCAAATAACAGTGGTTCAGTGTCAGTGATATTATGAATGAAATCTTGTGACAAATTTGTAGAACCGTGAGAGGGAGTATAATATAGAAAAACATGTTCATAAAAAATAGCATGCCTAGTAAGAAATACAGATCTAGAATGCAAATCAAATAAGATGTATCCTTTGGTTCCTGGTTTATAACCTAGAAAAATGCAATTTCGAGCTCTACTATCTAACTTAGTTCTATGTTGTGTGATAGTAGAAGCATATGCCAAGCAACCAAAAACCTTAAAGTCAAGATAGGTAGGAGAAGTATCATGCAACATTTCAAAAGGACATTTGTTATGAAGAACTGGAGTAGGCAATCTATTTATAATGAAACAGCTTGACAAACAACATAGGACCAAAATATTTTGGGTAGATGGGAATGAAATAAAAGGGCTCGGGTGACATCCAAAATATGCCTATGCTTCCTTTCCACCTTAGAGTTTTGTTGTGGAGTTTTCACACATGAAGTTTGATGGATGATGCCATGCTCATCATAAAAAGAGGGCATATTAAATTATTGTCCATTGTCAGATCGAATAACTTTGATCTTACAATTAAATTGAGTAGAGATGATCATCTTTGCGAGGAGCAATGATTGTCCCATCAATGAATTTGTGTTTATTTTTGGTCATGAGGACTTGCTTCATGGCACGACTCCAAGCATGGAAATTTTCACCATGGAGTGGTAGTGAAACCAGAACCACTCCTGGATTCTCGCCAAGGTGAAGATAGTAAAGGCTGGTGGGAAATTGAGAAGGAACAATGTTGGAATTGGTTATCATAGGGTGTGGTGAGGGTTGGTTATTGGCAGCCTCGGTTGTTGAGGCAGAATCGGCCATGGTTGGCAAAGGAGATCAGAAAGAAAGAAAAGAAGACGCGGAAGCTACGGTAAATCTGATATCATATTATTAGAGAAAAAGAACGAAATTGAATAACTGCATTTCTTATTGAATGAAATTGAATTGAATTACAATATGAAGAGTCCTTATATAATAGAGAGAAACAACTAACTAATTAACAAAATTTATCCTATCTAATAACTAACTAAAAATAATAGAATTTGTTAACTACTAACATCTATTTTTAGCTCCAAGATTTAAGATAATTATTTATAATTAAGTAAAAATTTAATGTGATTAAAAACTATTTAAAAAAAAAAAAAGCCACGAGACATTACACTAGAATGTAATTCCAGCTAAGTCATCTTAAAAGATGGCGGTACGGCCTGAGGGGGCTGTGCACACAACTTTAATATCCTTATTTTTATAATAAAAACATATTGTTCCCTTGCACACTAGCTACTCTATACTACAAAATCATGGTTGTTTTTCTATCATGAGAAACAGAAAAACTTGAGGTAATAAATATAGAACAAACACAGGAATAAAAAAAAACAAAGCCCTATATGTAGTTGGCCTACAACTAGCATATTTAAAATAAATTTGAGTCGTCGCAAAGTCTTCAACCTTAGGTTAGGTAGGTATATAAAGAATTTTACAACTATGATTGGTCGTAAAAACAATAATTTTCTTTTTCTTGGCTAACATGATAATTGAATTATTTTGAAAATAAAAGACCCTCTATTAATACAATATTATGTCAAGTTAAATGATCGTTTCTTTGCATTATTATCAATAAGTGTGGTTAGGGTAAAAAAAATCAATGTATGGTTGAATGATCTTATTCTAACTGCAGTTCATTTTACAAAAAATAAAATAAAATAAAATAAAAAGAAAAAAAAAACTACTCCTCTCTAATTGATACATTACATTTTAATATATTAACATTATTCACTATTCGTCCATTTAATATATAATTTTGATATTTTTATTATTAATAATATATATATTTTTTTCATATTTTTTAAATTTTATTTATTATATTTTTTTTTTTAATAAATCGACATCTTTAAAAAGAATGTCAATATTACATATATCTTTAAAAAATATATGATAATTTTTTTCCTTTAATATATTCTTTACTATGCAGCATGTGTTGGCCCTCTTACTTAATTATTGTTTAACCTACTTAAATAATTACAAAATTCAACGTAAGAAAAATAATTACAAAATTATTGTCAAGTTCATAAACAAGAGCTTGATTTGAGTTTGAAATCTTGGGATTCTTCTTCGGTAAGTGATATGTAATTTAATTATAACTTTTTGTTAAAATTAATAATTTACCCCATCTTTAAAATGGAGAGAGACACTCCTCATTATAAACTTTTTTTCAGCACAAAAAAAGAAATCGAGAGGTGGCCCTTCTTAATTAGTATATTTTCTGAAATTGGTTAATGGGTTTCTAAATCTAAATATAAAATAATGCATTGTCTGATCTCTCTCTCTCTATATATATTTTGCTTTGTCAACCAAGTCCTTTTAATCTGCAGCAACAACGATTTAAAAGCAAAGAAAAAAAAAGTATATAAAGGGGTTTTGATTTTTTTTTAGTTTATATAATTTTACTAATAATTATAAAAATGACACATTATTCTTATTTTGTTTTATGTTTAAATTTTTTTTATAAGAAATTAATAAAAATAACATTTTCTTATCTTCACTAATTCTTTAAAAGTTTGAAAACATTAAATAAAGTGAAATAAAGTGCTGTTTTTATAATTAGTAAAACATATTAACTATTACAAGAAAAAAAAAACAAATCAAATAACACCTAAATTTTTAATGTATGTTAGTTAATTATGATAATAATGTTGAGCACACAACATAAATGACTCACCGAAATTCCGATTCTTGAACACACGAAAGGCCTCCATTCTTTCAGCTAAACAACTCTTCAGAGTAAAGTCACCACAAAAAATTATGTTGCGCACCTTCTATTATTTAGATAAGCAATATATTTTTTTGCAAATCAATATCATTATCATAGCAACTAATCTTTAATCATTAACCACCTTAATTAACTAGTTTTAATTCCATTTTGTGTGGAGAGATGAACTGCTGCTTTAAGCTTTAAGTGGCTCTAACTCTACATGAAATGCATATATATATGTTGATTTAACACTGCAGCTGTACAAAGATAGATAGATTTTATGGCCCATTTATGGCTGTAGCAGATGATAAGGTTCAAGTACTTATCTAATATGTTAATTTTACACCAAAATATGTACCCATAGTAACAGCCACCATAGTATGTTCGTGAATGGAAGTCGAAAGTCACAACCTCCTCACTTAAACTAATCATCTTACATGATTGTTATTTATTAAATTTCATACAATTATGCAGAGATTTTCATCTAAGTTCATCATACATGAAGAGTTGTAGATAAGTTATGTGTAAAATTGTGATAACAATATTAATGTTTTGAAGTTACTATTTTTTATTTTTATTTTTGGTTTTTTGACAGGTTTGAAGTTACTAGTTTGTTTAATATATCTGGATGATTTGATTCACCTATTAAATAGACTGCTCATGAGTCTATCTTTGGCAAGGAAAAAGGGTAGTAGTGTAAGTGTAAAGTGCAAACCAAGGGAGGGATTGAAATGGTGAAATAAGAATGAATGGAATTGGTGCTTTTATAGGAAGAAAATTCTTGCTTGCATAGAGGATCTCAACCATTCCTTTAAAAAGTTTTTAAAAAAAGTGAAGACTAAATGATGAAGATTTCTCTTAGTAAAAAAAAAAAGTCTAACTTCAGCAAGATCTAAGAAATTTTCATTGAAATAGTGGCGGGAGAAAAGGAGAAGTTGAAAAGCAAAAAGGGATTTGATGAGTTGGTATTAAGTAGTTGTGTCAAAATGGGTTAAGATTGATAGGTCAGTCCGAATAACTCGATAAAATAGATGAGTTAAATTAATATTTTGTTAGCTCAAAACTTATATGATTCGAATGAGTTGAACTCAAATGGGTTGAGTCTGAATAGATCGAGTCAGTATACTTTTTTAACATTATATAAAGTTAAATAAATTAAGTTGAGTTAATAAAATATTAACTTAAAACTTACATGATTTTAATAAATTAATCCAAAAATAACTCAAATTCGAATGAATCGAGTCACTTCGTTTGGATAACTTTAGCAAGTAGTGTAAAAAGAGAAAGACAAGGTACGCGTTTGGAACCTGCAAATTTTAACACTATAATAATAATTGAAGTGGGGCTAAGCTCGAAGCTCTTTGAACGAGAAAGAAGGCACCAAAACATGAGTCGCGGAGCGTGAGAGGCTGAGTCAGCTCCAAACAGCACGCCACTGCCCCCAAAATGCACCACTTCTATTCACCCAAAAAACGAAAAAAAAATTGCACCACTTCTGATTTCTGACTTTGCCTTTTGGATAAGCATAGGCATACACCATATGCCATTTAAGACAGCCACTGAAACATTTTCCCACTTTCCAACTCAAATGGAATTTTCTTATTACCTTCACTTCACACAAAGTGCCCCCTGCCAACTTTTTTTCAACTCACTATTCGTCCATATTATTGAATTGTATTTCTGTTCTTTTTATCTGAGTTATTGAATTGTTTTTCAAGTTGTTAATCTAATTTAACATTATATTTTATTCTTTCTACTATAGTGGCAGAGTCAAGTTGTAGAGATTAAGAAGAACATTAATATTTTTTATTATCAGGAGAGTACTAATATTTTTTTCACATGTTATTTATATTATTTAAATAATAATATAAATTTTTAAGACTTAAATAAACATTTGAAAAAATATTTTTTGTTTTTTAAATTATTTATTAATTTAATTAAGATTAATTTTGATGTTTATATTGAGAAATTACTTTTTTTAAGTATTTATTTATATTGATATATCCTATCAAAAAATTATAATTAACATTATATTATTTCATTAATTTATTTAAATAATTATAACTATAATACTTGAAATTTTTAATAAAACTCATAATGTTCAATTCTAAATATCAATAAACTCAAATTATGAAAGTAAGAACTAAAAACTTAAAAATATATAAAGAAATTGATAGATAAAAGTAAAAAAATAATAAGTAAAAGAAAAACTTTGATCAATTATATAAAAAAAAGAGGTCATGGAAGATAATATTTTTCTATAAAAAATACTTTTTTGTTTTGTTTTTGTTATACTTAATTTCAACTCGCCCTCAAATATATGTGATTTCGCCACTTATTAGTGATTACAGATGTTGTTTTTCAAATAGTTCTTATTATTAAATGTGTTAGCTTTTTTTTAAAAAAAATTGCTAGGTTTTATATAAGTAATTTTGGCTTTCACGTGAGTGATGAAAAGGTGAAAATCACATTCCTGTCTGATATGCTAAATATAATACTTTTTCATTATTCTTTTTTTAACTTAAAAATAAAAAATAGCGCTCTCATTTTCTTCAAACTCTCACATTCCTAACGAAAATGGAACCCAATATAGATTTTTGCCTAAATTTTTAGCCTTTTTTTTATCTTTTGTTTACATACAAAGCTTTTAACAATATATATCATGTAATGATTAATGTTTAATGTTAATATCCCACCACCTGTTGTGGACTCCAAGAAGCTTTTACGATTGACATAAATTAATTGGTAAGAATTGATGGATTACCATGCCACTAATACGCAGGCTGAAATGGTTGTGAACCAAAAAGAAAAACAAAACTTTAACCTAATAGTTAATTCTCAAAAGGGTAATCCGTGGGTGGGTAACATGGTTTCACTACAAAACTAGTAACCTATTAGAAAGTACGGACATGCTATTTTATTGGCGTATCCATGTGTTAGACATATGTCTGACATAAATATACTTTGACACGTATACGATATGCGTGTCTCACATGTTTAAGTGTGTCCAATTAAAAAAATTATTATTATTTGATTCGCAGACACGGCTTGAATATGGTCAGGACACACTGTGAACACATATTTGACACAGTTCATTAAATTTTTTTAAAAAAATTACTGTATAACAGTATACTAATATCACGACCCACAAGCTCAATATCACCCGACCCACCCTCAGAAAAAATTTTCTATTCTTTCTCAATACATTGTGTTTACTGTGTGCTAATGGTTCAAGTTTTAAGTGATTTTTACTTTAATATGGTGGTTCAATTTTTAATTATTATTAATTTTTTTTAGTTATAAATAAAGATATTTATGTTGTCATTGAAAATTATGTTTAAAATATTTATAATCAAAATTATATATATATATATATATATATATACGTCAGATCCACGTCAAGTGTTTGTGTCTTAAATTTTTGAATTTAGATGTATTTTTATCGCTTGTATCGTCAGATGTCGTGTAATCCGTATCGTATCTGTATCCGTATCATTTCCATACTTCATAGGTTACCTATATATATAAATCCATTTATTTGTAATTTTATAAATAAATAAATAAATAATAAAAACCAAAACAAGGCCATTGTATATGAGATTGAGATCAAATCACATCATCTGGCAACTTGCCAATGTGAAGAAGTTGCACCATTCTCAATTCTCAAAATGGCCCGCTCTTTTACCACTTTGCATTTTGAAAGTACACTACCAACCAATGCACGCGCGTCGCACCGCGTCACTCTCAAGCATTAAGGATTAAGAAGGTGGGACCCAGTACCTGTCCGCGTGGATGGGGTCGTTAGTGTGATGACGCGTGGCGAGCACGTGATGGTGATGGTGATGGCGATGGCGTATTGGTAGTTGAAAGGGGGGATGTGGGGCCCGGCTTATCCGGTCACCGCTTTTCGCGGAAATAATAAAATGTCAGTTGGGGGTTTGGGTTGGGGTTGGGGTTGGGGAAGAGTCACTGATACCCAAAACCTGATAATGAAATGAAAATTGCGGAGATGCCATCGGGGATGGGGTCCACTGTCCACACCACACTCCTTCTGCCATCGAATGAATGTTCCATATCTGCCTTCCATGACATGTTTTGGAATTCCAACTCACACTATCACAATAATAATCTTTCTTTAACGGAGTTGGATGTGCCTTCAATAAGTGCTTTGAAATCCAACTTTCTTCGATTTAGAAGTGAAACGCTATAACCTTATCCTATTCACACGATCATATTCTTTTCCCTGCTTACCAAAATGAGTTTTGCTAATACGTCTCTTAAATACATTTGTTAATAAATCTAAAATATAAAGTCATTTTATTTTTTAGAATAAAATTTAGCTTTAATTTTTTTCTTTAATTTTTTATTTTTATTTTTTATTTCACTTAATTAAATTAATAAATACATGTAAAATGATTAAAGGATCAAAGAAAAATGATTAGAGAAAAATGATTAGAATCATGTTTTGTTTAATTTTTTATGGACTTCTTATTTTAATTTTTTTTAATAATGACACTTATTTATATAACCCTACCAAAATTATTCTCACATTCTATCACTAGAAAAATTATAAAATAATATTTTTTAATATTTTTAACAAATAATTATTCACACAATTCTAGACAAATGTGGTACTTAAGTAAAATTCTTTTCAATTTGACAATTTCAAGAACCCTTACTATTATAGGTATATTCACCTGGATCACCATTCACTTCCATCATAATCAACAACTTTTGGATATAAATTATATTATATAACATTTTAAATTTATTTAATAATCCGTGTAAATTATATAATGCGCATATCATAATTTCTTTTAGACTGAATGTAGTTTTTCATTAACAATTCACCGTAACATTGTCTTAAACATTTGCTAATCAAATAATTTCATAAAAATAAATGCTAAATTGAAACATACGGATTTAAAGTAAAAATACTTACAAAAACCTAATACATTTAAATTGGATTTATTAAATCAATAATATTATTAATTAAAAATATATTATAGTTAATTAAGAATTAATTATAATAATTTATTATAATTGATAATATAATTAGTCTAATATATCCAATTTAAATGTATTAGATTAATGCAAATATTTCTCCGGATTAGTTTGAGAAAGTGAAAATGAACATTTGAATTTAATTTAAGTTTTTGTGTTAAAAAAGACTTTATTAAGTAAATAGTTAAATATATGATACAGTTGTCATGTAACAAAAAAATAAAGAATGAAAATATATTTTAATTTGTAATAATACTATAGTTCAATAAAAAATAGATTTAAGTGAATGTCTTACGTAATTAAGACCTTATTAATTTTCTGTGTTGTGTGATAAATACTGATAATTAATTTCATCAGATATCAACAATTTATTTAACTAATATATATATATATATATATACACACACACGAGTGTTAAAAAATATACTCTTTATCACACTCCTTTCAACACACTTTTTTTATTAGGTCGCATCACATACTAAAATAATACTCAAACTTGATTAACGTGTAAAGTTTGAATGACATGTAATTAAGTTTGAGTATTACTTTAGTGTGTGACGTGAACCAATAGAAGTGAATGTGTTAAAAAAATATGATAAAGAATGCCTTTATAACACTCATTATATATATATAATGCACAAAGTGTACATTTTTTTTGAGATCATAAAGTATGCCTACAAGTTCGGTCAATTTGAACTCATTATGAGACTAATCCTTGTTCGACTGCGAAAGCATGGGGGTTATGCAGTATCTCCGCAAGAGTTATTTTCCTAAGATTTGAACTCATATCTTTATCTTGGAGGTCAAAATTATTTATCACCTCAACCCACCTTCTATAAGTACAAAGTGCACAATTTATGGATGCCTCACAAAATTTGAAATTCAATTTTAATATCTAATCTACACATAAATCAAATTTAAGGTTATACAATCTTAGACGAATTTTACTTGTAATATTAGTAGTTTAAATTTTAGAGTCATTATTTTGAATAAAGTTTAACTTAATTATCGCCACTACTCTTGAGCAATTAGTCAATGAAAAAACAACTTTTTTCTACAAAAATAAAAAAAGGTGTAAGTTTTAACATGTACCATAAGAATGTAATATGTAAAATTTTAACATAAACCCTAGCATGCACGTCAATTCTTCAAAGTTCAAATCATTCTCCACTACCACTGTCCACAAACGCCCCTCAAAGGGTGTGTGTTGAATTTAATACCAGCGACTTTCACATGCCTTCTATTATATTCCTCGATTTTTTCTGCAAACCTACAGTAAAGTAAAACTATAAAACTAACTAATAAAGAAGCATGACATTATTTAGGCACCTCTGTTCTTTATTGATCTTCAATTGCAAGGAGCAAAGCATATTCAAACCCAATCGCTGCCAACAAAAGTTTTCTATTTTATTCTCAGAAAAAAAGAAAAAGAAAGTGAGCAAATTAATGTTTGCCTTTGCCCACCACTGCACTGTAGAAGAAGACCAGCTGAATGAAAGTTGAAATCTCATATCTTTGTTCCATTGACTTCTATTTTTGAAAGGAATATAATTAGGGTCCGAAGCAGAAGCAGTAGGTCCTGAACCTGATATACCAAATGTGAAAGGTACTGGTAGAGGAGGCTTTCTTTGCACAAACAGTGCCTTGACAGCTCCATTGTTTTGTCCACTTGATGACACCGTAGAAATTGCTAATTCTAATAAATCTAGCATGGCAAAGTGGAAAACAGATATGGCCTCCATGACAAAATTTTCTACTTTATTTGCTAGTTCATTCCATACCATCTTTCGGCTCAATTTTGGCGTTCACATTACTCTAGGTAAGTTTACTCAAAGGGATATGACCCATGTATAGATCTTTTAGAATAATTATAAATCTTCGTAATCAATTCTTTTAGCAATCATTTAAATTATTAAATAAAAAATATTAAATAATTTTTAGATTTTTAAGATATTAAATGTATTTTTTTATTTAATATTTTATTTATTACTCTTTTTAATCTATTTTAAATGTCATTTTGATATAAGATACAAAAATTAAAAAATACTAAATCAAGTCTTAATAGTACTTTTTTTTACTAAGTTACCTTTATTTAATTTCAATTATAAGAATAGAAGTGAAAAAATAACAATAGATGTTTTATTAGTATGTGAAAACATCATTTATAATACATTAATTTTTATTATCAAAATGATACTTAAAATGAATTAGAAAGAGTAAGTATTAAAAGAATTGTTTGAAAGATATTTTAAGATGATATAATAAAACTCATATTTTATTTTAATATTTTCCTTTTCCTTCGATGTTTCATCTTTATGTGATTGTGTGGGTTATTTCCTGTTTAATTTATTCTTTTCTTTGTTTCAAAGATATGGTTGGCATAAGTGTACCAAACAATAAGTGAGCAAACGACTCCTGTGAGCAAGACCATAAAGATTGAAGCATTTGATTGTTGTTGGCATCACATGATTACAAATCTGATATCTCTATTTGCGTCAACTAATGGAAATCTGACACACATTGAGAAAGAAATAGGGAGAGGATGAAGTGGATATATATATAAATATATATATAATTTTATGTATATCAGAATATATATATTATATTTATATTATATGTTAATAAGAAAGAGATATTAAATTATTTTATATATAATTATAATATTATTGTAACATATAAAATAATTTTATGAGTAAATTAGATAAAATTAAAAGTATTTTAATTGGATAAATAATAGAACTAATATAATATATATAGGATATAAAGCTATTTCAACAAAAAAAATTTAAAAAGTAATCATATAGTAGAAAAATAATTATAATTTTTTATGAGCAAAATATTATTATATAGCATTAACCTATAATTTTTTTTGTCAAAAAATACATCATGAGATGCATCAAGAGAAATGTTATCCAATTCCCCAAGCACAATCTCCTCTCAATTGCTCATATTTTAATTAGATTATAATTAGTATTTTGTTATATATTTTTAAAATATTTTAATATTTTTAAAAAATTCATAAAAATATAAATAAATAAATAAATATATTTAATGTCTTAAAAATATAATAAATATTTAATATTTTTATCTAATAAATAAGAAAATTAATAGGAAATTTGTTTAAAAAATTTAAAATTATTCTTAGATTTAATATATTTAAGTGAAACCTTTGGATACGTTGCATTAATACTGATCTGATATATGAAATCATGTATAATTAATGTTAAGATAATTTTTCTGAATTAATATATGTCCAGATTATTGCATTTAAGCAATTTGTTTACATGGAATGAAACGGTAAAAATTAGATTTTTTTAATAATTGGTTATTGTATAATTTTTTATTATAATTAATTATAATAAAAATATATGTTTAAATATTTTAATTAAAAAATAATTTTAAGTTAATAAATTTATTTAGATGATATAAAAAAATTATTTTTATACATTAAATTATTAAAATAAATATAAAAAAATTAAAAAAATTCTTTGATTGAATAAAAAATTATTTAATTAAATAAAAATAATATTTACATATCATTATTAAAAATAATCTTAATAATTTAATAAAAAATATTCAAAATTTTACTTAATTATCAATAACTTTTTACCCTTAATAAAAGTTGTTAGATTTTTTCGTGGAACAGCTGTTTTACATTAAAAAAACTATTAGATGAATGAAAAAACCTACACCAAACATTCTCCCAATATTGAGAAATGCTATACACTTTGAAAAACACAGAACCCACTAATAACAGACAGGTCTCTAACCCCGTCAGTTTAATTTATGCAGTTTGTTCTTATTGATTATGTTATTTACTCTCATTGTCTCAAACTATCTGTTACTTTTGAATTTTTTACATAGATTAAAATGAATATTTATTGTCTTTAATTAAAAGAAAATAATGATATTGTTATTAAATTACCCTCATCTAATGCTTATCATCGTGTTTGGTTGAGAAAAGAATTATAATAGCAAATTTACAAAAAATAATAATAATTAATACCTTATCAATAACTTAAACGTGACAAATAAATTAAGATAAATCAAAATTTTAAAAATAACAAATAATTTGAGACGAAGGAAATATTAACTTAAATAATTTTATTTTGGTTGTAACTTGTGATGTGAGAGGTAAATATTTATTTTAATAATTAAACATTCCTAACAACCTACCAACATAGAGAGACCATCCAGAAATTTCCTTCCAATGCCGTGGAGATTTTTTTTTCCCCAGTATTCATGGCTATTGAAGATAAATGAGAATATTTATAGAATAATGATGATTAAGTAATAACTTTTTTTTGTTTGTGTGCAAATAGTGTATGTGAGTAACCTAACACCTCCAGTTATGGTTGGGTCCTTGCATTAGAAGAGAGATTTTTTTTTTATATACATGAACATCGAACTTGAATTTAAAATTATATACTTAAGAGGTTTGAATCTTTTCTGCTTATATCAGAGTGAACCTAATTATTCACAACTATAAATATTTTATGGTATTTAAATTATTGTTTAACCGTTGTGATTATTATTATTATTATTATTACCAATACAGGGAGACCATCCAGAAATTTCCTTCCAAGGCCGTGGAGATTTTTTTTCCCCATTATTCATTGCTCTTGGAGATAAATGGGAATATTCATAGAATATTGTTGGTTAAGTAACAACTTAATTTGTTTTTGTACAAAAAGTGTAGGTGGATAACCTCACACTCTGAGTTACGGTCGAATCCTTGCACCAGAGTGGAGATTTTTTTTTTTCATACACATAAATATTGATCTTGAAGTCAAAATTACATATTTAAGAGATTTAAATCCCTTTTACTAATACTAAAGAGCCTAATAACTCTCAACTATAGATTTTTCATGGCATTTAAATTATTGTTTAACCGTGGTGGTTTTATTATTATTATTATTATTATTATTATTATTATTGTTGTTGTTGTTGTTGTTGTTATTATTGTTATTGTTATTAGAGTAAATTATACTTATTTTCTTTTAAATTTGATGATATTACATTCAGTTCTATTTTTTTTAAATGACACTTACCTTCATTAATTGATCAAATTACATAATTATATAAATATTATCAATTAAAATCTATAATATTTTTAATATTTATAGTTATTTATGAAAAAAATATTTTTAAAAATATTATTATGTATAAATATTACCAGTTAAAATATGATAATATTTTTTATTAGATTAAAATTTAATAACATTACTAGTTAAAAATATATATATTTTTTCCAAAAACTCCTTACACACCCATACAGATAAAATTGTAAATTTTTTTTATAAAAAAATTATTATTATATATAAATATTACTAATTAAAATCTGTAAAATTTTCAAGATATACGCTTTTTCATAAATAACTATGAATTTGAAAATTCTATAGATTTTAAGCGATAATATTTACACAATTATGTAACTTGATTAATTAATTGAGGAGTGAGTGTCATTTTTAAAAAGAATGGGGACTGATATATTTTTTAAAAAATATTTTTTATAAATAACTGTGAATACTGAAAATCTTATAAATTTTAACTGATAATATTTACACAAATATACAACTTGATCAATTAATAAAGTGAGTGTCATTTTAAAAAAAAATAGAAATAAATGTAATGTCATCAAACTTGAAGGAGGATAAGTATAATTTACTCTTGTTATTATTATTGTTGTTGTAATGTATTGTAATTTTTTATTATTAAATAATATTTTTATTAGATTAATTAATTAAAAAATATTTTATATATATTAAAATATATATATTATATTTATATTTTATATTAATATAAAAAATATTAAATTATATTACATGTAATTATAATATTTTTGTGATATATAAAATAATTTTATAAGTAAGTTAAATAAAATTTAACTTATTTTAATTGATCGAACGACGAAGCTGAATTAACTATCATTGTCCTCGGGGAAGTGTGCACCGCGTTAATGGGAAATGGGAAATAGTAAACTTTTATCACGATTTGTGGATCCTTAAACAATATGAATGCATGATCCGTGGAAGTACTATTATTCGTGTTCACAATAAAACGCTGCATAATAATAACTTTTTAAAGGGTAAAATGCTATTAAACATCACAACACACGTTGTGTGTGTCCTTCTATTAATATCTATCTATCTATACATATAAAAATTAACTTGAATTTAATATATTATTAATAATATGTTTAAAATTATAAATTTGATAAAACAGGAAATACTAAATAAACTATTATCGTCTTTGAGCAATAGAATATCTTTCTAAAACCCTTTTATTATCATTATTATAAAACCAAATGACCACTAAGAAAGATTACTAATCGAAGATTTTTTTTTTGGAAGATATACGTTTATGATATTGATAATAATCACACATTAAGATGACAGGGAACATAAAAAATTGGCGGAATATTATAAATGAACTTTAAATGCACTTTTCCTCCTCTAAAACTACTTTGCTTACTCTAAAAAGTATGGTCAAACAAGCTTTAATTCCAAGTACATGATCATTTTATTTTTCCTTCGTATTATTCTCATACCTTTTGCATTGTCCATTGACAAAGTTTAAGTAACTTTTTCTCCCAAGTCTAAGTACTTGATTCTAAGAATACTAATACTATTTATGCTCTTAAATTAATAATTTCCCTGAAATATACGAACAATGAAAGAGAAATTTTTTTTCATTTTGTTGGCTTGATTAATAGCATAGAACGTTTGAGTTTATACCTGTCTTAAATATCTCTGAGATTCACTTTAGAATACCTAATATTATGTTCTTCTGCTATTCATAAATTGAGAATATTAAAGAAAAGAGTATACAATTTTTTGAATTTTAATTTTTTTATAAATCATCCTCACAAATTTTAAAATCTATTTAAATTAATTCATAAACTTTAACTAATAATCAATAGAACATTCTGTTCAATATTTGTTAACTCACGTGATAACATTTTATTCATTCATTTTATATTAAATTTAGACCGTTGATTAATTTATTCAAAAAATTCAAATTTTAAGTATTTTTTAAATAGTTAAATTAATTGATAAAAAATCCTAAAATTTTTAAAAAACAAAAAATACATTATAATTAGAAAAGATTACCAACCCTATGCTATTTAATGAACAAACTAACAACAATATAGATTAATGGATGGATAAGACGTTGTCATGGTATCATCGTTAGTTAGTTAACAAATCCTAATTGAAATGATCTATTATACTATTAGATAAAGTTTAAGAACTAATTAAAATGATTTTCAAGTTCGTGATAGTGATTTATAAAAGGGTAAAAATTCAAGAGTTGCATACTTTTTTCCTAATATTAATCTATGAACTATTTTTGGAGCCATATATTCACTTTTTTCAAATTTCTATGAAAAATGAAAAGTTAGAAAATCGCTGACATAACATTGATATGCAACATGCAACAAAAAAAAATGATATACAGCAAAAAAAAAAAAAACCATTGATATAGAGATTATGCCACTTGGCCATAGTTGTATGAATCGACAGTTCAATTGCTAAACTCACAAATTGGTTCCTAAGCTGCTCCAGTTCTTGTTTCTAACATTTTTTCGTATTGAATCGAGTTTGACCCAATAAAATTGGTCAGACCCCCCCAGATGGTCAAATTGATTTTTATCTATTTTTTTAAATTAATGCTTTAAAAATGTAAATTGTAAAATTTGAATTCAGAACCTAGACATCTTTTGTAATGAAATACATTCTATTATTAGACTATATATTCCTATTAAATAATAATTTTAATTTTTTAATTTATATTATTATTCAATCAATAGATTATTAACATTGTTAATATTTTTTATATAATATTTTTCATATGAAGTAAATTTTTTTAAAATATTTTCTTATTTATTCAAGTTTTTCAATTTGACCACGAGATCCAATGACTCGACTTTTTGACTGAATCGACCTACCCTCCGAACTATACAATTATGTATTTGACTTTAACATGAAACACTAGCTGAAAATTTGAATTGTAAGCAATAACATAGCAAATTACAAATACATGCTCAAGCAACATCTGGACACAGAATTAGGTCAATTCATAATTTCATTATTAATTCTTTTTAACGAGTACCATTGATCCTAAACATAGCTGCCACTGCCAGTTCGAACTTGATTTGAGTTAGGAGATTTATAGAAGATGTTAGCTCCAAAACTCCGTACCAGTATGTACCACAAAAAACAAACTTTCATACGCTGAGTTGATACACATAGCCTGCAATCTCTATTACTTTTTTTGTGTCAGTAGTCAGTACATATTAGTTAGTTAATATATCACAGTTTTCAGTGTCTCAAAGTATTTACAAGTCTTTTTTTATAGGAAATAATAATATAAGCAAAAATATATCTTGCAATAACCATTACTTTAAGGTGTCGAATTCGAGTCTTCACTCTTTAAAATTGGATGCCCTAGACCAGAAAGCTATTGGCTTATTTTCTCTACTGCTCTCATCATCTTGTCAATTCCTCAGCATGTATAAATGGCTACAATGTTGATGTTCTTTTTTTGTTGGACATAGCTACATTTTGAAGTGAATACTTCATTATCTTACTCTGAGAATTCAGAAAGAGACCCAAGAATTGCTAGCCCAAGAACAATTGCTCGTCTTAGCTGACTCAATCCATAACTCAATGACAGCCCAAATAGGAATCAAAGAGTTTTTGAGCCCAAAATCACAAGGGCTCAAATTACTATAAGACAGTTTATGTCTCAGGCTCGGCCACTCCATAAAAAGGCTGATGCCCCAGCCCAAGTGCTTACATACCCTGCAGCATCAGTGCATCACTATAGTATGCTCTTTCAGACTATATCCCATCTTCTTCTTTTTTTATGACTATTCAATCTTTATAATCCTGATGACGCAAGTTGGCTACTCAATTTTCCCCACCATTCCGCCAAAATAAGAAGGGAAAGAAGATAGAGATGTGAAGAAGAGATGAGGTAATCTAGTGGGACCAAAATATGTACACTATCTTTCCACCACCACTAGATGGGTGGTGGCTTTTTGACTATCCATATAAGATGACAATATGTACATGATAGCTCTTATCTTCTGTGTAACCAAAAATTAAACTTGGTACATCATCCCAACTTCCAGAGATGATGCATGAGGTACACTAAGTACATAGGAGGGTGCCCTGCTATTTCTCCTTAGGAATTCATACACAAAATTAATAACTAATTTCTTCAGTATGCTAGACCCTGCTTTGGCTCTCATGTATGACTGTCCCATGATGTAAGCTACCCCATCCTCCCTTGCTTCCATCAGCTCCTCCAACTCTTCCTTTGCACTAGTGTCAATATTTGGTCTCTCTGGCACAAAAAACCTTACCCTTTTCTTGATCACCTTAGGTGACTTTATTTCCTTAACCTCTGAAGTCCCGGCCGAGTCAACATTGTCAACATCACCCACATTATCCTCACTCATCAAAATGGAATGAGTAGAACATGTCCCAACAACTGCCATTTTGTCATCCTTTTCAGGCTCATCATTTGAAGAGTTCAATCCAGTGCTTCCCGTGCGTATGAATTCTGCTATGCTGCATACAAGATCTTTCTCAAACTCGATGTCATCTTTGTGGACATCACGATATCCATATCGCACTATGCACCGGTAGAGTCTGAAATCTCTTGGACCTACACGACCAACTAGAAACCGTTCCTCAGGTCTAACATGTGGAACTGGCACATGTTTGATGCAGAGAAAAACTAGGACCTGGTGGAAGGCTGGCAGATTGGTTACAAAGTGGGAGAAGATTGCAGGAATTCCAGACACTAGCTCAGTATGTATAAGGCCAACCCCACGCACTCGTACGATGCCTATGCTGGGACCTAGGCCGAGTAGCCAGTTGATGGAAACCTTGTTTTGAACATCAAATTCATACTTTTTGAGTGTGCCATAGTGCCAAACATACATGACAGTAAAAAATACAAATGCCAATGCAATGGGAACCCATGCTCCTTCTAGAAACTTGACAAGAGAAGCTGAGAAGAAGAGAGCCTCAATGGTGCCAAATAAGAAAATAAACCCAAGTGCAAGGAAAACACTCTGGTGCCAGCATAGTACAATAACCAGTGACATTAAACAGGTGGTGACCAACATCACTGTGATAACTGCTAAACCTGTTGTGCAAAGTATATTATGTCAGATTCTTGGCAGAAGAAAGCAGATACTAATAATTCTAAGCCTCTCCCTCCCCCTAGTTATGATCCCAACTCAGAAAAAGCACCAAATGCCTGCTGAAGTTCATGAAAAAGCCATGCTAATTAGAAAAGTGGCAATGCTAACTGAGGCTTGCATTTTCTTCCCCAGAAAAATTGTGATGGCATCTTCTAGAAAATGCATCCTCTTGATTCAGTTGGTTCCTTATCATATTGCTGCAATATTGATGTATACAAAAATTGCATCCACTGTCATACCTGAGGCATTACCCATACGCTTTGTGTCTCTGAAACCAATAGTTACAGCCAAACACAAGAGCATCAATAGCCAATTGATCTCGGGGATATATATTTGCCCATGAATTTTGGATGATGTGTGAACCACTTTAACTCTTGGGAAGCAACTTAATGCAGAGCTTTGCTTGATAATTGAGAAAGTTCCGGTGATGATGGCTTGGCTTCCCACAACTGCAGCAAGTATGGCTATCACCAGAACAGGCCATCTCAATTTCGCTGGAAGATAAAAGAGTGAAAACTGTCAATCAGCTGAGAACCCCTCCATCATCTACTCTCTCCCTCAAAAAGAATGAGTTATACTACCTACCTGGTACAGATACATAAAAGCTAAAGTGATACTCATGCTGAATATCATGATGTCTAGATAGATAAGCAGCTTGCCCCATATATGCAAGAATTAAAGATGGATAAACCACAGAGGTGAAAGCAATCTGCAGAAATTAGAACATATATCAGATAAAACAGGCATTTGTAAAAGCTATTTAATTAAATAACTAAAACAAATATGAACATAACCAAGTTTTAACGCATCAATCATGGAGCCAAAAGAGATGTTAGCACTTAGCAAGGAAGAGAAATCACAACTTTGGAGTGAAGCAGTCAAAGTAACAAATCCAACTGGAGTGAAATTTCAAGACGTCAAGTTTTAAAATGGTGCATGATATACTACTGTATCGTGTCTATTGTATCTAATATTAAGTAGATCCACTTATCCTATATCAAATGAAAACAAATTTAAAATAGCATACCTTGATTGATAATTGTGAAAAGTGCCCAAGATCAGCAAACATGGCCTCTGATCCTGTAAAAGTGCAATAGAAACCGTGTGAATATTGGCATAAATTCTGAGTTAACCATCAAGCAAACATACAAACCTGTTATGCACAGCAAAATTCCACCAAGGGCCATCCAACCTCCTCTCTGAGTTTTCCTTAAAAATTGGAAAACATAATATGGAGAGAGTGCTTGGTATACATGAGGATTCCAGTGAAATATATTATATATACCAATGGCACTGATGCAGAAAAGCCATGTGATAACTATAGGAGCAAACAAGAAGCCAACCCTGTGTGTGCCATAATGTTGAAGGGCAAACAAGCCTATCAATATGATGCATGCAGCTGGAACTTCTACATCTGCCAAGTATCAAGTTTCAAAAGTAAGTACTATCAGTGCGGAGTGTGCCACTGTCTCAGATAAAGGAGAAGAGTGGTATCAAAATTCTAAGTGCAAATAAAGGCACAAAATGATAAAACAAAAATCAAGGAATGTCACAAGCTTATAATGTAGCAGCAACCAATTTTGTTTGTCTTTTCTTCTCTAATCCTTTCTCATAAGATCATTACTCAAGAACTGAATTCCAATTTGTCAAAAAATATAAAAATTTGTAATGGACATGCAAATCTACAGAAGTCCTATGGTAGTCTGGACAATAGCTATATGACAAAAGCAATTTCCCCTCAACAACAACAACGACAACCAAGCATTTTCCCATTAGGTAGGGTAATGTTTTTTGGCAGTAATATATTAAAAGCAATTTCCCCTCACCAGATAAAAATCACACAATGCTGAATTAACAAAATCACATAAAAAATGTCACCTATATATTTGTATCCAGTCATAATTTTTTAACAATATCTCATAATTAATCTCTCCTCCTTTCACATTTATAGAATTGTTTCTCACTATAGCACCAATATAGCACATTATTGCAGCAGTATTAGGCAGATAATGCAGAATTGATCTTAGGGTCCCTAAAAACCTCTGTTGAAATGAAAATTTATGTTTAGACATATAACTCAAGTTTCAATTAATGTCAGAATCGAGAGAGACCAGTATGGGAACTTGCAAAGTTACCGAGGCATTTATTACTTAGAAGTTACAACTCATCATTTCATGATCCACCCAAACTATCTGACTGGTTGTTTAAGTTATATGTTAAATGCATTGCCTAAAGCACTCTCTGCAAAGGATTACATTACAGGCATGCAGCCCAGATTGCAGGAGGTCTTCACATGAGAATATCCATGTGGATTTCAACTTTCAAGGATACAAATGTAGGTCACCCTAAAACTAAAAGTGCACAGACAAATGCAATATTATGATTTGTCCTTAATGCAGTTTTGTTACAAAACTTCCAACATGAGTACTAAGGAACACCAGCAAGCTCGGAAAATGTGAGCATACACAACTGAGTTACTGAGGATATAAATTACTAGTGATGTAATCAAAAGAAAGTTATTGGAGAAAAAAGAGCTTGTTTTTATTTTTTATTGTTTTTAAAAAGAAGAAGCAAAATTGGTATAAAACATATTCAGGTCAACAGGAAGCTCCTATTGATCATCAGACAAGAAAATTATGCACAAACTATTCAAGTATGATCCGTATCTAAACAACTCATGATCAGACACAGAAAATCTAGCTGAACTTACATCTGTGATGCTCCCTGGACATTGAAAGCTCGAATCCTGACACAGCCGAGAAAACTGCACTCATTCAAACAACTCAGTGACTTAACCGACCCTAAAGGTCAAAAGTTCCTGTTTCAAACCAAAACACACACACACAAGAAAAAAAATAGATTTGTCATAACATAATCACCAGAAATAGCAGGTGTGAGGACACCATCACCAATCACCATGCAAGTTCCAATCAAAGCCAGAACCAGCAAAATCCTCTGCAGAACCTTGTGCTTCTCCAAAGTAGACTTTAACCTGGATGCAAAGCTTCTCTCCGGGGCCACACCATAGTTATCCTTCTTGTACTCAGAGAGCTCCTCATCTGCCAACTGGCAATTAGGCAGCGAGCTAACTCTGGCATGGCGACACAGCAAAGAGTACAAGGCAAATGTGCCTCCTTCGCCATTATCATCAGCTTTGAGCACTACGAACACATATTTCACCAAAGGGACCAAAGTGAATGTCCAGAACACCAAAGACAACACACCATAGATCTCTTCGTTGGTCTCAGTGTGACTAATATTTTCAGCAAACGTGCTCCTGAACACGTACAAAGGTGAAGTGCTCAAGTCTCCATACACAACTCCAAGGCTCTGATATGCCAGAGTCAGCACCGTTTTCCATGATTGTCTCTGCAAACCAAAAAAACAAAAACAAAAAATCTGACATTCTGAGCAAACCACCAACGTTGTTCAAATCGAAAAATAGAATCTGCTCATGAAGAAAAAAATTGAAAGTTTGAAACTTTGCAGGTCTTTGAGCATGCCCAACTCTCACCTTTGCAGAATTTCGATGAGTTCCACCTTCCAGATCCATGACATGCGCAGTGACAAGTCTCAAAGAACCATTTTTTAACAGAAATCGAAGGCTTTGATGATGACCCAGTTGCTGAAACTACCTCCCCAAGTTTGAAGTACAGGGGAAAATTCCAAAAAACACTGAGATATAAAGAAACAAGTATATATAATTATATATATGTATATTTTGTGTGTGTCAGAATTTAATTCTAAAAAAAAAAGCTGTCTCTTTTAATTTAATTTAATTTTCTTTTTCTCTATGAAGTAACTTTTCAGATCCACGATGGGGTTCTAAACAAATTGAAGGAACCAATTTTTTTTCTCAGTAAAATATAAGGATTCAACCTTGAGAGAACGCCCTCCCCAGTTTGCAAATAGTGATAGGAAGATGCACAAGAAATATCAGTTTCATTATTTTATTAATTAATATGAAGAGAGGAAAAAAAAAGGGTTATCTTATTTGGGAAGCTATCGTGCACACAGCCGTTGAACAACCATCAACGGAGGAGGAGGCAAGTTGGGAGGAGCAAACACGAAATGCCACAAAATGCAACTGTGAGATGCTGAAAATTGGAATCAAAAGTTGAAAACTTTTAAAAAAATGAATATTTTGCGTGTGTTTTTAGAGAAAGTGAGAGAGAGAGAAAGTGAGAGAGTGAGAAAGCGAAGGATTATTACAGACTAAAGAGAGAGAGAGAAAAATTTGAACTTTGTTGGGTGAGGTTGGTGGGAGGTTTTGCCTTGCTTTTGGTCCTACTGATAAGAGCATGATCTTCTCCACATGGCCTTAATAGACAAGGGTAGAGTGGCAGGGTGCTCTGAAATGGGATATAACGCTGTGAATCCAGGATTTTTACAATTTAACAAAGCAACAGAAAACTATTTGATAATAACAAAGTTCCAAGTTTTTTTTTTAATTTTATTAAAAGAAAGAAAGAAAGAAGATTAAGTAACTGGTATTTGTAAAGAAGAAACCAATAACTCAATTTTCAGGAAAAAAAAATTAATGATACTAAACTGAAATCTGAGCTGAATTGTAAAAAAAAAAAAAAAACGGAGATGGATTCTTATCTTTGTCCATTTTTTTTCATTTAGTTTTGTAATTATGAATTTTATGGAATGGTTTTTATGAGGTTTACTATCAAGTTATCTTTTTTTTTTTTCTTTCCATTTTTTGACAGAATTTGGTTGCTTTTTTTGTTAATTGGTCTAGTAAAAGTTGGCAACTCAGAACAGAACTAACTTTTGTTTTAAAAATTGGTAAAGGTACCTGCAACCAAGGTTTACTCTTGTCTTCACAGAAATCACCCGCAGATTTTCTTAAACGCCCACCATAATCTGATGTTACAAAACTGTTGTTCTTATCGTATACTTTTAAGACGCATCTTAAAAAATTAAAAATGGAAATAAAAAAAATGGAACACTTAGTATTTTTTAAGTAACTATTAAATAATAATAACAATATAATAACAAATATTATTTTCATTCCTTAAGTTATGTTACACTAACACGCGTTATCAAAACCTTAAAAGATAAACTCCTCTTCTTGCAATATCTTCCTTTAAAAAAAAGCGCACTCTATCCATTGAAAATAATGTATCACTATCTGTTGCTCCAAATGATTAATAGGGTTAATAACCACATACTATTATCAGCTATGTATGGTACACCCCGCAAAGGCTCGTTTTTGACAAGTTGTGCAGTGCACCGTTCAAATTCAAAGGGCTGCACGTTGTTTTCTTTCTTTGGTATAATGACTCTTTATCATCTTGCCGTTGGTAATTCTCTGGTTAAGTTCGTCCTATCCAGACTCCAGTTATTCATAGAATGTTAGAACATTAATAAATGTAATAAACTTCCAGTAACAGCTATGGAGGGAGAGAGAGAGGATGCAAAAAATGAATAAGACCCTTTGAAATGAGAGAGTTTGTCAGTTTCATAAAGCTGAAACATTTAATGAAGGGGTATCTTAACTTTGTTTAAATAATAATGTAATGAGTATTTTGATTTAGCAATTTTCAAGATGATTATGGTTTTGAATAAGATGTTGTTGACCCAAAATTAGATTTTGATAGGCTATCACATGCAATACGAGTTTGATTCTCACTATGTATAAGCACACGTTCATATTTCCCATATGTGCGCTCGACATAGTGGAATCTCCGAATCGGTGAAAGCATCATTCCTTGTTTGGGAAAGTCTACATGTACCTTTTTAAACACTATTTTCTTTGTCTTTTTCAGCACCTAATATTTTGACAAAAAACACCACTCTCCCTTCTTCTAATGAATTTCCACTTTGAACCAAAAAACAAAATAATTAAAGTATAGGGGAAAAAAATTAGTGGCCGAAAGCTGCAGTCCCAAAATGAACTTTTTCCCGTTGTGCCATTTTTTCTTCTTCATTTTAGTAGTTTCTTGTATAATTAAGATGGCTCAAACATATCAAGAGATCTTTATAAATAAGGGAGAGTCATAAGGCCAAGAAACTTATTTTTAAATAATTCATTTTAATTATTTTTTTAAATTGAATTACGAAATAAATAATTATTTGATCTTTATCTATGAATAAATTACTGTTATAATCATAAATTGTAACTCTTCCTAGAAATAAGAGGAAATAAAAATAAAAAGATGATGGAAACAAATAACATAAAAATATAGTTTAAAACTATAAATTGTTACAATTCCTCATTTTGATGCTTTTATATTTTATATTTAATACTTACTCTTTTAAATAATTAAAATGATATAAGATGATTTATTATAATGACATAACACTACTAAATTATTTTAGCCATAATTATATTCACAACAAAAGAAAACAGATGAGAAAATGTTAAGAATTTAAGTATAAATGAGAGTAAATGAAAAAAAATGAGAACCATATAAATGAATGGATCAATAAGCCTAATGTCTTAATGTTTTGAATCAAGATACAGTGTTAAGTTCATTATTGTAATTCATAGCTCAATCTGTGAAAGAAAAACTAATCTTATGAAAGAATATCTTCATAAGTATTATGGGTGGATGTGACTCTTTTAAAGTGAGAGGTGTATTTTAAATAATAAAGTACAAGATCATAACTATTGATAAGAAAATTAACGAAATTAATTATTACACATATATGATCTATTATGCATATGTTCTTATATCTTATAAAATATTAAACAATTAATTTTTTCATCAACAATTATGATTTCACGATTTACTATTTAAACTGCACCATTTACTTTAGAGGAGCAAAATTTATTTTGACCTCCCTAAATAGGAAAAAAAAAATCTCCATATGATAAAAACAACTTGAATACACAACACTACATGCACCCAAAAAAAAAATTACACAACACTAGAGCATAAATTGAAATTATAAGAAAATGGAGATCAAATAATTGTTCTTAATAAATGATTAGTTTTTTAAAACTTTAAATACAATTCTATTTTTTTTAAGAAAAGAGAGACAATTTGTGAGGTTGGAACCTATATCCTTGCAAGTTGTAACACAAGACAATCATGAACGAAGAGTTATATCGTTTGTCAAGAAGCTTCTACTCGTATCTATACTCACTCTAGCCAATAAAATCTAAATAAAAAACATATCTATAATAGTATGAATGGTCTTTTTTTTTTTTTAAGGTGGCGTTATGCACCCTGCATATTAGGGTGCATGATGCACCCTACATATAGACCATTGAATCTGTATAAAAAAAAATATTATTGATTGTAAACAATTATCTGATACTAACTCAACAAGTGAAAGCATTAGGAAATGTAAAATATAATAAACTTTGTCAAGTCAAGCCATCTGCCGTTGACCACCATTGACGACGCCCTTTGTCACCGTCCGAGCCAAAACCGTCGTGTCCCAATATCGTCAAGCCTTCAACCACAGACCAGTGCCCTCGGAGCTCCATTGCTAGCGTCAGCACCTCTGTGCCCTAATACCATCGAGCCTACAACCTGATAAGTCTATATTTTATAATCTTAAAATGAATAAATTATGGTAATTTATTTATATTTATTGGTGAATTTTAGATGAATCCTTATAATTGTCTTTGTTTTTGCAGATTAAAGAGATTTATTACATTTGTAGTGAAAGCAGGTAAAGATACTACATTTTCAAAGTAAAACAAGATCATTTTGACTTAGAGGGTCCTGTGTCAACTCAGAAGCAATTGAGGAGTTAGACACAACACTGTCTAACTTGGGGAGCGCTTATGACTAGGAGACATGGCCGTGTCTCTAGGTCACACGACCATGTCTCTATTACACTGCAGTTACGTAATTTTATGGTCACACGGCCGTGTCGAGCTTAAACACGATCATGTGAGGTCTTCTGCATGTAAAAAATAGCAGTTTTACCCCTTACTATTATAAATAGAAGTGAATCCCTAAACCTGAAAAAATAACTTTTGCTACGGCAGACTTTGAGAGACAGATCAGAAGAGAGAATTGTCACAAATCTTTGGAGGATGGCTACAAAGAGAGAACGTAATTCTTGAAGGCTTGAAGATCACAATCTCCATTAAAGAAGTTTTGGTTTCTCTTCCCTTTAGTTTTTTCACTTTCTTCAGGTTTTTCTTTTCATAGATTTGTATTGTGATTTGAGTTTATTATTGAACATGAGTAACTAAATAATCCCATAGCTAGGGCTATGGGGAATATTATTTTTCTAATTAATTGATTTTTAATTCAAATTTGATTAAGGTAAATTCAATTGAGTTTATTATATTGTTTGAATTCTTGTCAAGACTCGATCAATTTTGGTATGTTTTAATTCATTGTTTAACCAATGACCATCCGCAACTAATGAGTGGACTTATATAATAAACCTAGGATTAGATTGATGAATGATTAAACATCAATTTATTCTACTAATTGAATTGACGATTAGGTTAGTTCATTTCTTGAATTGGGGCTTAATGCATTCATAGTAAATTCAACTAAATGACTAAATGGTGAATAATTTAGGAATAGAATATTGTTTTTCATGACCATTGGGACTTAATAGTAAATAAGAGAATTAAGGGTGTCCAGTGGATTGGGTCGACACACGAACTCGCGAGTTTCGACCCAACCCAACCCATAAAATGCGAGTTGGGTTGGGTTGAAAATTGCTTTTAACCCACAATGTGTGGGTCGGGTAGCGGGTTGGAACATTTCTAACCTAAACCTACTTAACCCAACTCACCCACCTTTAAAAAAAAAGTGGCTCAGACAGAGTGTGCATTTTACTTAAAAAATGTATTTAAGGTTTGTAAATATCCTCTCTGATATAGTTAGGAACAACGTTAGATCATGTAAATACGCCAACAAATAGAGGCCAAAGTGGGAAGAGAAAAATGCATCAAAACCTTATCTATCTACTTCTTCTCCATTGGCTCAAACGCAGCTAGTAGTTCTCTCTTCTATGTAACTAGTTCTTCACAGTGCAGCCGTTCTCCCAAGCTCCCAGCATTTGCGCCTTGAGTCAGTGATCATTGCTTCTTCTCCCACCTGATCTCCCAGTCCCAGCGATTGCACCATCGCTGTGAGTCCGTGATCGTTGCTTCTTTTCCTACCCGATCTCTCAGCTGTTCTCTGCAATTAATCACGCCACCACACATCCCTCTTCCCTCTTGCGACTTTTTCAATTTTCTGCACCACGCAACCTCAGTAAGTAAGCCTCCTTCTTCCTCTGCTATTTTCATGTAAATCTAGAACATAAAAGTGATTGTAGTTAAGTACAGTACAACTGCACCGTACAGGCAAGGAAGCTACAAGGGGCAGAGCGGGCAGTAAAGCTATAGGCACGAGCAGAGTGAGTTGACAATAAATGTAGTATCGTTGGAGAAGAAGAAGAAGAACAAGTTTGGAATGTAGGATTGCACTTGCTAAAATGATTATCACTAATGAACTTCCATTTAAATTTGTTGAAAATAAAGGCTTTAACAGTTTTACTCAAGTTATGCAACCTCAATTCCAAGTTCATTCTAACCAAACTGTTGGTAGAGATGTTATGCAATTGTATGTGTTTGAGACTAATTTGTTATTTGAGTTATGACTAACTTTGTTTAATTTATTACAGACTTAGTAAGACTTGTTAGTTATTAGTTTGTTATACACTTATTGACTTATGATGTTTAGTTTATTTGAGATTGAGACTTATTGTATTAATTTATTAAATTTGGTATTTTGACTTTCTTTCAGAATTTAAAAAAAAATGTCAGACTCACGGGTTCGACCTAACCCAACCACTGCTTTGATGAGCGGGTCAGGTCTAAAAACACTGTTGAACCCACCCAACTCAACCCACGAACACCGCTAAAGAGAATATTGGCAAGAGAATTACCTTACATCATAAATAAATGAAAATTTGATTAATTAGATTCAAGTGAATCTTGCGTCCTAGTTTCCCTTTAATTAATTTATCTTTATATTGTTTGATTGTCCATCATTTTTCCTTGTTTGTTTTTTTATTTATTTTGAGTTTCTTTTTACACTTACGATTGTTTAAATAACCACGGATTTAGCGAATCTAATAATTACCTCTTATTCCTCGTGAGATCGACAACTGAGACTCAAATCTTATATTACTATATGATAGAATGCACTTGTTCTTAGTGTATTTTACGCGTATCACAATCATCAAAGAAAATTCCTTCAAGATTTTTGGGATGGATGGCGATGGGGTGTCCAGGTGGTCTGGTTATGGAGACTATGGTGAGTTTGGTTCACAGCAGCTACGGAATGACAGAGGCAGTGGTGTGGTGCACATGGAGGGTGGCTCGGAGGTGGGGAACAAGGGCTGATGTTGGTGGCTGAGGTGAATTCCTCTTTCCAATCAACTGTTTTTACTGTATTTTACTTATTTATGAAGCATATTCTTCAACTGAAACTAAATACCATGATTTCAACAACCGAAAAAAATGTGCTATCCTAATTGTGGTTTATTACTGTTGTTTTCTTATAGGGAATCCTAATTAGTTCTCATTAATGATCCTGGGCAGTTTTGAAAATTTTCTTCTGCATTATGTTGCATTTATGTTCATTTGAATTTTAAGATTTCTTATATTGCTTCTGCAGCATCAGAATATGGATCAAAGGCATGTATCCTTAGATCAAGATCAGAGCTTAATGCTTAAAGTGATTTGTAATCAGAGAGGTCGATTTAGGACATGCTTGAAAGAGACATAAGGGGTATGTTTACAGTCAATATTCATTTTATTCCTTTCTATTTGACATTTCTTTGCAAATTGTTGGATTACTTTTAAGAGGACAAAAAATCGGCTGAGAAGCTTAGCTACCTGTAATTACAAATATTTTTTTTTAGGAAGCATGATGCACCATAACTCAAGGTATATATTAGCATCTTTTTTTAATACCTTTTAATATTTTCGGCAAAGATCTTTTACTTAAATATGCATATTTTGGTGTTATCTTTTTTTAATTATATTTAAATATGGATCATGAAATCGATCTCACTAGGGAAAGAGAAAAAACAAACATGAAGGCAGAAAAAGAACATCCCATATGGTTCTCCTATCAAAGAAAGTTAGGTCGGAACAGGAACGATTACGAGATAAGTGAAATGATTTAGCTCCTGTTTTTCTTTTGCTTTCTATTTTTTGGGTTTAACATTTCAAGAACGAAAATGCTTCGTACAAATCCTCAGAGTCATATTAAGTTATGAGTCCTATTTTGAGTAAAATAAAGAAGTTTAATTTTTAATATAGTACTTAAATCATGAGATTTTCATACTTAATGAATTAATCTTTTGAGTTGTATGCTTCTCATAGGCTTAAATCATAACAAGTACTAAATTGAATTACAGAAAAGAGCTACTTATATAGGCTGGATATTAAGGTGCACTTGTGACAGTTTCTACTATACTGATAGATGAGTGAAATTGTTAAAAGAAAGAAATGGTTACTATCGGATCAATATTAATAAAGTGAAGCTGCTGTGAATATCAACTTTTAACGGGTGATAATGTTTTAAGTTTTACATTGAGTAAATAAAAAAACTTAAGGTGATATTTAAGTCATGAAGTTCTCCTATTTTGTGAGTTTAAATTATAATATATTGCTTCGTATTTATGTGAGATAATAAAATTAAAGTGTAACTATTTAAAAAATGAGGCAAAATTAATTATAATTAAATAATAGAAATTTACAAAAGTGAAGTAATGCAATGTCTACTTAGCATTATCGTTGAGGGAAACCCGTTTGCCTGTAAAACTCTCAATTGGCCAATATTTGAAAGCATTATGGTCGGCCATTGAAGGGATTTGCTTTATTTATCTGATGTCTTTTTGCAGGTTTGCTTTTGGAAAATAATTCATAACTTTTACATTATTCTTTACATTCTGTTTTTTTTTTTAAATATAAGTGCTTAAATCAAACAGAACTTACACATATAACAAAATTTTCACAATAATTAAACCAATTCATGTATAAGAGTTAAGGTAATATATGTTTATATATACAAAAAATTATAATTATCTATATATAACATTATCTACCAAATCTGGGTCCTTTAAAAAACTTAAGATAAAGTGGCCGAGAAGATTCTTTAAAAAATGTGTAGATGAAAAGTTGAAGAGCATGCGGGAGTTCATTTATACAGTTAAATTGACAATACTCTCGCATGCTTGCGCTCCAGGTGTTCATTCACAGCAGTGTCTGTGTTTACACGTGGCGTACGTATAATAATTGACCGTATAAGACGTATGCATGGTTTTCTCATTTTCTTTTGTTAATTTCCAATCACATGGATACCACTACATTTTGTTTTCCAATCACATTGGAAAACTCTGGATGTAAAATATGTAAGGTGAGGTGGCGAGGATAATGTCTGCACAAGCATTAGCGCTCCATAAGTAGCATTTCTCTTGGTAGTTTTTCTTTTTAAAACTATATAAACTGTTTGTATCTCACATCAATAAAATATATGTTTTCGCTCTCAAACTTCAAAAGTAATAAACAATAACATTATCTAAGAAATAAATTTCTCATCGTGTGCAAATCTTTTGTCTATGTAACTTTTGGTATCAAGTTTTCATTTATAGGCCTTGGACTATCAATAAGATAAGTATCGAGATCTCTCCTGTTAATTAAAAATAAAAAAAGTTATTATTTAAAAGTATATGTTATATATATATATATATTACATGTGATATGTTTAAAATATATGTATTTTTAATAGCATGATTCTTTTTGTTATAAAAGAGGATCTTGATCCATAAGATAAATTTTCTTAAACCTTTTTACTGTTTTAATTTTGGATTTTAGTATATACAAATTTTAGATGTTATATTCCAATTAAAATAATGAGAATTTACTAAATGAATTAAATGATCCTGATAAATGTGATAATATAACGAAGTACATGCTTATATACTTGTTTAACATTAAAAGTATATGTAATTTTTAAATTAATATAAAAGAACATCCAAATGCAAAGGAGTTTCAAACTACCCTAGAAAACATGAAAGATACTTTTGTGTGAACACAATAGATACTCATGATTATTTAAAAAAATCACATAACATACTTTTTAACCTGGATCATGCACAAGTGATTTAATGATAAAATTTTACTCTTTCACGTACTCTTACAATAAAATACTTATCTCATTAAATATATTATATATATAGACACACACTACGGGCAATTTATATATGTGAATATATATATATATATATATGGTGCTAATATATAAAACTTGTGTGCTAAGCCATGATTTTTTTTAGTAAATTTTTAATTTAACAAATGAAATTTCGGTTTATTTTTTCAATAATAATTATTAAGTGTGTTTTTTAATTATAAAAATTATTAAAATAAAGTTATAAAATCTAATTCATATTCAGATTGTCTGGCCTGAACATGAACTAATTAAGATGGTTAATAGGCTATTTTTTTAACTTAAATATTTAAAAATATATATTTAAGTAGGAATTCAGCCACTCACCACAGTTCGCAAGATGTCCTTAATTATTCAATCGATGTGCATGAATTGTTCAGTGCGTCATTTTCTCTTTAGTTTCAGGTGCATGCGCATACATAAGTGCTATAACTATTTTAATGGAGATTAGTTGATCTCATGCCACTCTGTCTCTGTTTGTTACCAAAAGGTAGGCCTTTCGGAGTTTATCAAACCTAATCAAACATAGAAAATTCAGCAAAGAAAATGACACTTTGATAATAATTTACATCATTCTTCTTATTAATTAATATATGCAACTTTATACAATCCAGTGGCCCACTATTAATATCGAAATAATAAATCAGAATGCCTCATTGGGTGCTTAATTAGGTAAAACGAGGCATGAGCAAGACTGAATATACAATTAAACAATTAGGTCAAGAATCATGAAAGTATACATAAGCAAGTACCTTATACCAGTAAAACATTTAGCTTGATCATGATATTCTTCTTTAATTACAATTAGCCTACAACTTGTTGGGAACTTGACACTTAATATATATATATTTAATTTTTTATAGATGAACATTGCAGGGCATCCAATTAGGTGTATGAAACATGGGTTCAGCCTCTTTTTGTGATTGGCTGGAGATTGTTTATTCAATAATAAAACAGGAAAAAAAGAAAAAAGAAAAGGAGTTTGTCGTATTAAGTAGCATTATTAGTTGAATTTCTAAAGGCATGTATCAATAAATAAAGTTAAGTTTTCTCTTTTAAATTCCAAGTCTCAAAGCACGAGGGGTTAATGAAAATATAGTCAACTAGTTAATTATATTATAGGGTTTATGTTTAATACTACCTTGTTGTGTGGTCAATGTTCATTACAACACAGGATCTTGGATTGATCACTTTGTTTCCTTATGTAGCTGATCGGGCCGACCTATATAATAATTCACAATATAATATGTAGTGTAATATATAATCCATTGTTTTTTATGGGTGACTCTTTTTCTCTAAATTTATTTTGATAATATGATATTTTGACGTCGTATACCATAAGAAAACGGTTTTGGTACGTAATAGCTACAACCTCTGTGGTATTGAACACATTTTTTTATAAATTAAAGTGGTATGCTGTCAGTATAAAGAATTTTATATTAATATTTACTAATATTTTGAAACATTTATTTTTATTTTAATTACTAAGAGGAAGAGTTTAAATTTGATATATTATTAGTATAAAAAAGTTTTACATTATTATTTAATGATGTGTTGCCACATTATTTAATGAGTTAAAACTTATATGAAATGTAAAGTCATTAAATAATATGATAATACATTATTAGATAATAATGTAAAACTTTTTTACACTAACAGTGCATCAAAATTAAATTTCTTAAAGAAAGAGATAGCAACAAATACTAATTTTTCAAAATGTCATTAAATTAATGTCAATATAAAACTTCTTTTCACCAATATGCATACTATCAAAACCTTAATCTTTTCTATTATATTTTTATTTTTTTTTCAATTTTCAATTTATGAAACCTCCAATGTAAATACAAGGGAAGGTCAATGAGAGTTAGCTTACCTAGTCAATTTTTCGCGCATGATAACAACATGACTTAAGTTTAAATACTGAGATCTGTTATTGATAATTAATCTATAATCTCATTATAAATCTTCGATGAAATTAGTTGTTTGTTCTGATCTTGGAATAAGAAAATCCTCCCTTCACACTAAACTTTTATCTAACAAAAAAAATAAATACAAGAAAAAAATAAATTTGTTCTATTCATTTTTTTTTCTTTTTAGCCATCCTCACATGTTTCATTTCACTCTATTAATGAAAAAATATCTAAACATAGTGTAATGAAATGGGAGGTTACCCCATTCTAATATAAGGAAATGCTAAAAACTTTAGCAAGTATTTTTAGAAAAGAAAATAATGAGTATACAAATTTTTTATAAGCACTACTAGAATTTTCATATTTAGAGATGGAAAAATTCTTTTTTTAAATGTGTAAAATTTCATCTCTAAATATTTAGAGACAAAAATTGATCTATTACTAAAAGTGACATCTCTGATTGTTAGAGACGAAAAAATTAATTTTGTCTCTAACTTAGAACTGAAAAATTTCATCTTTAAATAAATTTTTTTATCTCTAATTAGAGACGGATATTGTTATTTTAAAAAAATATAATAATGATTAAATTAGAGACGACACTATTTCGTCTCTAATTCTGTCTCTAAAATTAGAGATGACACTATTTCATCTCTAAATATATCAATTTTTTTTTTAAAAAGCAGAGACGAACCTGTTCCATCTCTAATTCTGTCTCTAAAATTAGAGATGACATTATTCCATCTCTGATATTAAAATTTCTGTCTCTAAATATCCAAAATCAAGTTATCAATTTTTTTTAAAAAAATAGAGACGAACCTATTCCGTCTCTAAAATTAGAGATGAAAAATAGTCGTCTCTAATTTTTTCAAATTATTTTTAATATACTTTTAATTTTATAACTAACCTTTATGCAATTAACCATCACAGTAAGGCATATAACATAAGAAATCACAATTACTTAACATCATCACAAATATTTGTACCAAAATATAAAGTAATAATTAATTATCATTTCAAATATTTAAATAGTAACTAGAAATATTTAAATTATCGATGAAAATATAAAAATAAAACTAATCATTGTAAATGACTAGAGTACTACATAAACAAATCCCATCAATACTACATAAATTATGACCAGTACTACATCTAGTTGTTTGTAGCCCTATTGTAAATTTGCTAACTTGCGTGGGCAAATACCATCCTGATTGAACCTCTAGCCATCACTTCTCTTATAGCCTTCCTTGCAAATGATCCATTAATCTGGAAGGTGCATGCAAAATGATGAGAATATTATTTTTCTTATAGTGCTCATGAATTGACAATCATCCATAATAAAAACTAAATAAAAGATAAGAAATATAGAAGATGTTGTTAATTACGAGTCATCACTACATGTAGTTCTTGAATATATATGTGCATGTGCAAGAGAGCATAACATAAAAGTCAAAGCAATACATTGTTGCAACTGAAATTAAGAGTCAAGTAAGAAAGACAGTCCTAGACTATACAAAAGGTAGGAGAGTAGGCAGAGACACACAGACAGGAAATGCAGCTTGATGAATCCTTGGTTTAAAGCTTGAATATGACTTAGAATAGCAATCATATTCTCTAGATAATACCAATCAATCTAGGAATGCAGATCTTATACAAGACAACCAATTAAATAACAGTTGTAACTGACTTCTTAATAGAATGCCCAGGTTTACTCACATCACAACTCTTATCATTCCCAATTTAATTTATACAACTACAAAATACAGAACATACATCAAAATACCATTAACACAAATGCTATCATCAATACGAAATTATGAATATTCCTTTAAAATGTAAGGAAAAGGGGGAATAGAAAAGGGACCCTCAAACGATCAGAGAGAATGGAAGGAGTGATAAGCTTGTATTTGGGTGCCTCGGAGAGGGGCTTGTCATAGGTGGCCTGATCGAACAGCACCATGTTATTCACTTTCTCCTTTTGCTTTCCCTTGCTCCACTTCTGTTAAAACATAAATTTGACTTTAATATCACACACAACACACCCATTTCTCATATCAGTTACATTACCACAAAACTAAGCTCTTGTGTTGCCCAATCAGCAAAGTGACAATTACTTATAAAGTTCATACAAACAACAGCCAACGAACCAAATATCCAATGGATAATCATATGGCAAGCCAAGTACTCCATAGAAACATTCAAAAGCCCAACAGTTGGCAACCATATGATATTCAACAAGAAAAAAGAGGTTAGGAATGATGAAATCATAAGTATGATGAATGAAAATTACTTATTTCAGGAGCACGATAAAAATGACTCACAAGATATGGTGTAACTTTATTCTTACCAACAAACATGGCATTACCAAAGTCACAAAGCTTCAACATATTTTTAGCCTCGTTCACCTTGTCAAAAAAGGAAATTGTTACAAAAAAAGGTTAGAACTCAAAAGAAAATGGATACTTCTTCTTGAGAAGAAACAAACTAACCTTTAAAAAGAAAGAATCTAAACACAAAACAGTATTTTAGGCATACCAACATATTATCTGAATTTATATCGCAATGGAGAACGTCACACTTTCGGAGATGCTTCAGTGCAATAAAAAGTTGTTTTGCATATGTTCTCACAGCAGTTAGCCTAAGGCCAATATTGCGACCAAACTTCTTTAAAACCTTATGTAGATTCATATTAAGAGATTCAAAAACTAAACAAAGGTGATTCCTGTACTTAAAACTTGAAAGGAAATGAACACAATGACGCTTATTGTTTGGATCTACGCCTACTGATATCTTTGAAAAAAAGGCACTCCACCAACTTACGTGTCATAGATTGACTAAGATGATTAAAATCTTCAGTGTGTAGATTTTTGGAGATATATGCAGCCTGACTAGCATAGCATAAAACAAGAAGCGGATGGATCAAGCATATAAATGTAATCTACAACAAACACATCATGCACAAGTTAGTAATAATTTTCAATTACAACTAATATATGAAGAAAATACTAGATCCATTTAACATCCTTATGAAGAATCACTTCAAACTAATTTATAGAAAGACAATATTCAAATCAAAATAGCAAAAAGTTAAGTTCTAAACCAAGTTTCATAAAAACTCAAGATTAAGCAGACCAATATTTTGTCAGTAAGACACTAAATAATCTATAAGAGTGAAACTGAATTTGATTGATACAAATATGTCTAAATGAATTCTGCAAAACAAAACTGTGCTTACAATGTTGACCAAGCAAGAATTTCTGGAAAGCAATTAATTTTACCGTAACCTCATCAAAGATTGCATCAGGATGCAGTTGAGGATCCATTATCAGGCAAACACTAAGATAAGCAAAACATAAAATTTGAAGTCTAAGAGGAAAACAAAGTTATGAGAAAAAAGAAAATGACAGCAATATGAATGGCCAGAGATTCAGGCAATGCTTCAGACTCAAATCAGAACGGGGGTAATCATGAAAGCAAAAAAGAAGTGTTATGAAGATAAACATAGATTTTCCTTCTTGCTTAAGTGGAATAGAGCCAGGGAATTAAACAATATTTGTTATCTCAAAGAGAAGACACATAACAAAAAATATTTTTCCTATGATTGTCAGTGGAGTAAGAGAAAGTAAGGTATTACACATTGCAGAAAAGATGACAAACAACAGAGTTTTTATTTTCTATGTTTCATTATGTACATAGTACAATATTAGAGGAGAACCCAGGTCATAAAAAACCATCAAAAGTTTAAAAGAATTTAGAATATTTAGCAAAGAAAAAATTAAAAGCAATAGCAAGGTCAGGCCCTTCAAAACTATGGTTTTCATATTGCATCAAAATAGACAACCTAGGGCACAATGGAATGAGCCCCACACATACATCTAAGGACTGCTATCAAAATACTCTTTTTAGTAGATTGTTGATCAACCAAAATTTTGCCTTAAGTAGTTTTCCACAGACTCAACAGAGAAAATAACATTTATGAGAACTTTAAAACTAATATTTAAAAATAATATTTAAAAAACTATAATTGTATCCAAACAAAATTTAATACCACATCCATAATTAACCTAACCCCATAATCTCCATTGCCCTGAACATCTACCCCATGTTTCCAGCCAAGATCAATCTTATTTCTAGGAGTGTTATTCCTAGTTTTAGAAGTAGCAATTTTGCCTAAGGAGCCACCAATTACAGACATTCTGTAATGGGAACAAACAACCAAACAAGAAAGTTTTATTTAAACTTAAAATAAGCTAGAGGCAGCCTATGAATTTAAGTCAACCAACAATTTACAATTCACAGTAACAATCAAATGAGGGAAATTTTGCTATAAATAAGGAGGAAATTATCATCAATTAACACAATTGTTAAGGTTGTTCTCTTGGATTTTGAAACCCCATATACTGCATCAAATGAAATAGCCGAATGATACCAATATCTAGACCACTTCCCTCCTCCCTCTCCAAAACAGATAAGTAAGAGGTAATGTAATTATAGAAGTTGGAAGTTTAATTCTTATTTCTTGTCTACAAAACAATAATAACTCCTCTGCTTAGATTTATCTCAGTATTTGGATCATAAGACTCTTGTCCTAGAGTTGCATTTGAAGGAACATAAGTTGCTGCATGATGGGCTAGCAATTGGAGAGAAAAAATGGAAGTGGCTTGAAAACAAGAAAAGCATGGATAATTATATTGCTTCAGTGAAATTAAATTCAGAGGTTAGGGGCCTTGAAGTTATAGAATAAATTAAATTTTCAATTAACTGCGATGGAAATTGGATGTGTCAACTACTTTTTGTATTTAAAACTGGAAAAACTAATATAAAAGGCACTGGCAATTTAGCCTAAAATAATTGAAATCGATATGTTGTTTATTTTAGGCCTAAAAAGTACTAGCAATTTACTCAGAGTAAAAAAATCGACCAATCTCATAAACAAAAATAAGTTAATGGATTCATGCATGTCTAAATAGGAACTTAACAAAAATGTAGAAGAAAAGGAAAATCCCATTGATATCAATATATAAGAATATATTTACTTCCATATCACAGAAATTGCATATAGGTCATCTTTGCTCCCTAGGATCCTTCCATGTACACTATATTGAGTTGCAAGCAATCCAATAATAATAACAAAAATATGATTCCATTTAGCAAAAAGCAAATTATAATATACTTAAGCTCCATGAATAAGCACAGAAACAAAATACTTGCAAATATGCAGCAAAACTACAATGACTTAGTACAAAGTTTTAGAAGGAGGGGGCATGGGAGAAACCCGAAATTTTCATTTAATTAGAAGCAATGACACTTACCATATGCTACAAATAGCCTTAGCCAACTAAGGTGTTGAGCTACATGAGTAGCAATCAATGACAAAATACCACAACTAACACCGACATCAACTACTACACTTGTGGTTCTATTGAGTGTATCTTGAATTTTAGGTGACCTACTCCATGGCCGAGTTAGACAATTTTGTATGAATTTCCTTGAATTACTTTTCTACTATTCCCCCCCCCCTCTTTTACTTATTTTATACCCCACAACATTCACAAATCCTCAAGTCCTAAAAGCTCTCCACTCAATCCCCCACATCAAATCAACTATTACCTCACATCCATAACAACCCAAATTAAATGCTTATGAGGCCAATTTAAGTAACTGGATCAGTCAACTTATTAACAACCATAACAAAACCTAAAGAAACTCACTGAGATTTCAGAATCACAATCAGTAAAGTTGAGAATTCAAATTCCTACATGTAATAGTAAGACATAGCCAATTGTCAATATAAGATGAAGAAAATAATAAGTTAATTTAAAAAAAAGGAATAAAATACAGATCAGACACTGAAATTAGGGATGCGATGAACACAAATTCGGTGACCATGAGTCAATCACTCACTATTCACAATGGTGGCAAAAAAAATGTGTGGAAATAGGTTTGCCCCAATGATTTAATATGTTAAGTTTTGATGATGACAAATACAAGACAAAAAGAATGATGCTTATGCTTTATAGTTGTGCTTAATAAATGACAAATGCATCACAAAAGAATGTTGATCATGTTACATAGATGTGCTTAATGAGATATATTGGATCATGCATGATTATGTACTTTATTTAGTTATACTTCACTTAATAATCATGCAATGAGATATATGCAACATTCTTATATACATGTTAGACTAACTAGAGTTTACATTTATGAATCATGCATATTAAGATATTAAGTTATGAATTTGGACTAACTATGCTTATTTTAAGTGAGCAATACTTTATAGGATAGTCCAAGTACTAAGAGTGAGCGTTGCAACTAGAAAGTAAAAGATCACAACTATGCTCAACTCAAGAAGGATGAGAATGAAAAGATGTTCCAAGTTTTTGCAACTTTTGAAGAGAAGATTTTCTTTGGAAGCTTGGATTACATCAAGAATTGATGGTAGCAAAAGATCAAGTCCCAATGTTCTTCAAGAATAGCTTATAGAACTTAGATCTTGTGTAAAGGTAAAAAGGAATCACACTAAGCTCAAATAAGTTTTAAATATCTTTATAAGTATTTCTAAAATGCTTAAATGCCCAACAAAATGTTTTTGGAAAGCTAGTCTTGGTGGTATTTCAAATCTATGAAAAATAGTCAAGTTTGTGTTTTACAAAACTGACATATAGTTACTCTTTTGATCATAACTTTCAAAATAATTTGATTTTTACTTTGAAACGTATCTCATTTGAAAATAGACTCAAATATCTTTCCAATGACTGGTCATTTGCTTTAAACGGATAAGAAACAAAAAAGTTATGACCAATTAAAGTTTGAGTTTTGAAAATCTGACCTTTGGTCACTATTTTGATCATATATTTCAAAATACTTTGAGTTTTGTTGTGAAACTTCTTTCATATGAAAATAGACTCAAATATCTTTCAAATGAGTGGTCATTTGCTTTCATTGGATAAGAAATGAAGAAGTTATGACCTTTTAAAATCGGTTTTAAAAATTAGAAATGGTGTAATCGATTACACAAGTCATGTAATCGATTACAACGTTGACAGAAGCCGTGTAATCGATTACATAAAGTGTGTAATCGATTACAAAGTGCCCAGAAAGCTTATAATCGATTACATGAAGCTTGTAATCGATTACCAAGTGCCCAGGAATGTTTCTAACGGCTATAAACGGCTAGTTTTCATAGAAAATCATTATAAAACACTACCAATGACTATTTTATCACTTGAGCTCTATATATAAGTGTTGTATGAAACTTATACACCTTAAGAACACTAGAATTGATCTTTGAATAATCAAAATCATATTTTGAGCTTTAAAGTGTGAATCCTTTATACCCATTGAGCTTTAACTTATATTATCCACTCTTAAGAGAGTTTTCTATCATTCATACTTTGTTCTTCAAGTTGTATATCCACTCTTGTGAGAGTTTCTATTCTTTCTCTTCACTTTGAAATCATTTTAAGAGGGTGAGATATCCCTTAAGAGAGAAAAGGGAGAGGTATCCCTTGTAGTGAGACTCAAACACAAAGGGTGAGGTATCCCAAAGGTGTTGTGAGTGCTCTTGATTGTAAAGGTCATCAAGCACCTGTGAAGCTTGAAGAATTGGAGGCTCTAGCACAAGGGTGAAGTATCCCAAGGTGTGAGGAGTGCTCTTGTATGTACAAAGGTTTTCCTAGCACCTGTGAAGTCTAGGAGATAGTGAAGAAAATCTCAAGTTAAGCTTGGGGACTGGATGTAGGCCACAAGCGGTTGGTGGCTGAATCATGATAAATTCTTGAGTTTGATTCTATCTTCCCTACACTCTTTAAATTTAGTATTTGGTGAAATATATTTATCTATTGCATATCTTAATGTTTTGATTGTTACAACTTGATATCTAACTTATTCACTTAGTTCATCATATATCCCAAGTTGTATTTGAGTAATCCTCAATAGTTGTATATTTATTAGACTTATTCTGCTGTATTTATTATTTGAGTTATTCAAAATGTATAATTTATCAAAGTTGTATTAAAATTTATAATTACCCAATTCACCCCCCCTCTTGGGTAATGGTTGCCATGGCTAACAAGTGGTATCAGAGTTTTGTGCTCTGGTAAAAGTTTAACCGCTTGGAGTTAAAGATCCTTATTTGTTTTGCAACCATTAAAAGCTTTTCAAATGGAAGGTTTTGAAATTAATAAACCACCATTCTTTGATGGTGTGAATTTCGTTTATTGGAAAGCTAGAATGGAAATTTATATGCAATCTATTGATATTGATTTGTGGGATATTGTGCTTGATGGATTTACTTGTAAATCAAAAAAAACTTGGAATGCCTATGAAAAGAAATGTTTTTCTTTGAACATTAGAGCTATGCAAATTTTGAGAAGTAGTCTAAATGATGATACTTATGCTATAATTAAGAATTGCTCTAGTGCTAAAGATATATGGAATGCTCTTGATGATTTTTATCTTGCTAACAATGATTTTTTGCAAAAAGTTGTATATAGAGAACAAGAAAAGCAAAAGCCTCTAAAGGAAGACAATATTAAAAAATGTCCTCAAGAAGATGTTCTTGAATCTTGGATGGACAACAATGAGGAAGATGATGATTTCCTTAAAAAGTCAAATATGCTAGAAATGGAGACTACTTCATATATGGCTAAAAAGGACATTGAGGCTCTAGTACTAACATTCAAGGACCCAAGATAAAGTGGGTACCAAAATGTCCTCCTAGCATTTCAATTATGCAAAAAACTTCTCAAAAGGATGGACAAATTGGTCAAGTGAAGAAGGAATCATCAAGGGGAATGCTTCCAAAGCCTAATGGTAGAAGTTTTGATCAAAGAAGGAAGATGACTCCAACCAAAGCTTCTCAAGTACAAAATGTGAAACTTGTAAAGTTCAAAACACCAAAAGAGAAGCAATGAGTAAAGAAAAGAGTTTCCTTGATCAATAAGGCTAAGGTATCAAAAGTTTTTACCTCTCATGAACATTCACTTGTAAAGTCAATAAATTTGAGGTATATTCCTTGTAGGCCTTAAGTGATTAATAGAATCATGTGCTCTTGGTAAAATTTAAATATTTTGTTTAGCACATGATTATGTTTATTCTTATTGTACCATAATTCATTAATTTGTTATATATCTTGGTACATGAGGCTCTACAATACCTAGGTATGCTTGCTATGTTTTGAATTGTCTATATATCATGAAAGTAAGCATGCTATTGGCTATGTGCTTAATGGTAATTGATTATTTAAATATGTTGTGCTCAATTTACATACTATGAAAAAATTAATATTTATGAGAGCATAATAGATTAATGATCAATGACTAACCTCTATGGATCCAAAATTGGCGGATACCAAAGAAAATGCTTTGAATTGTGTTGTAGGGTGACCATTAGCTCAAGTATGCTTTGAAGTGAAATACAACCGTGCTACTTGAGATTGGGAAAACTTAAAATGATCCAAGTTCTTCAAAAGTGATGAAAAACAAAAAGAAAGACATGGAGAACCACAACATTCTCAAGGGGCCTTGAGGCATAGAAGTTGGAATCACCTACAAAAACTCAAAGAGTACACTTTTGGTGACATCAATCTCTTATCCTTATTTGTGCTTTGAATTGAATATCATATGATATTTGGATAAGTAGAAATTTGTTTTTATGCCTTAACATGCCTTAAGTTGTACTTCTCTAGCATTATGTCTTAAAAGTGTCTTTATATATACTAACATGCTAGATAAGTACATACCTTATTTGGAATGATATGTTTTATGGTAATATCTCATATCTTGAGCTTGTGACCATCTCTCTTTGTTTAAATATGAAAATTTGCATGCTCATGAGCAGTTTTAATCCTTTCTCTTTGATGCTTAAATATTTCTTGGAGATTGAAAAGTTAAATGCTATATGTCTTCTTATTTGATATTGCTTGATATGTTCATAACTTGAAAATAAGAAGCAAATGATTCTTTTTGTGTCTTGAAATATAAGTTTAAATGAATCATAAATGGTTTTAAAATTTATAATTCCATGATTTTTCAATTCTTTCATTACAATAAGGGATTTTTTGTTCTTGATTGACTTGTGTGCATACTAGAATTCCCTACTTGATATTTCATGTCTTATAAGATCATTGTTTGCCCCAAAATGCTTATATAAGTTTTGATGTTGATCATGTATTTCTTGATAAACTTGAATCTTGTTTTGAAAATGCTTAAACTATGTTTTTGGATTCAAGTGCATATATTCTTTCTTTATTTTTGTTAGAGCTAACATTGCATGGTTGATAATTTGATACATGTTTTACATTATATATCAACCTAAATTATGCTTATAAATGAGATTAAATGATATTTGATGCTAACATATGTTTTAGAGAATTTTTAAAGGTAGCTTTGCAAGTATCTCTATGTACTTCAAGTATAGCCATCAAATATTAAAATATCAAGCATATATAGATAAATGAGAAGAGTTAAATGAAGAGGGACATGAGAAGATTTTCTTCAAGTGCAATGGAATGGAATACTCAATGGAAGAAAGCACAAACTCAAAGGTCCAATAAATGAAGAACATTCTAAAGAGCATCACTCTCTAAATAAGTATCTCTATCCCTAAACTATTGTGGTGTTTTATATGCTGTGGATAGTGTGATACTTATTGATAAATTGATCTTAAAAGATTAGATGATTTCCTTACATAAGAAGTATGCTTAGCATTGACAAAGTGCCTAATTGGATATTAACTTGTTAATTTTGTCATTGCATATAGGGTGGATGATATTAGTTCTATATATATTTTGATTCCTATAGCATATTTCATCAAGGTAAATGTTTGATATCTATGATTCTCTTGACCTATGGTTTCTTAATGGTATAACACTTATGAGAATCATGTTCTTTTTGGAAAAAAAATTCTTGTTTGATTAAAAAGTTTTTAAAAGCAAAATCTCTTATCATATTTGAAAGAAGTTTTTTAAGTTCTATATCATTGAGAATCTTTTGAACTTGTCTTAAGAACTTGAAAGTATTTTCACCTCCTAATTGTCTTGAAAATTTAGAAATCATTCAATTTGTGCTATAAATGTAGTATTCTTTTCATTACTTTGAAATGTTTTATTAAATCTTGAGAGAATATTTAAAAAAGTTTTCAAATAAATCTTTTGAAATGTTCTATAGAGATCATCTTAATACTTTAAAAGATAAGTCTTGTTCTTCAAAAGTATTTTATCTTTTCAAGGCTTTTGTTTAATGAGAAAAAGAGGAGATGTACTTTCAAATGTTCCTTTGACTTGGATTTGATTACTCTCAAGGAATATGTGGTTTCAATATAAAACCCTTCTACCCTTCTAAAATGCTTTTGGAAATGTAATGTGTTATTATAAAATTCTTTCTGAAAGAGGGAGAAGTTTTTAAAATGATTTTGTTTGAGGGATTAAGAATATGTATCTATGCCTTGCTTTTCTTTATGGTAATGTGCTTATATGGTCTTGACATTCATATTTCCTTTTATCTATCTTGTGCTTCAATAAGGGGGAACTTATTTTACATATCATTCTTCCATATCCTTGTTGAGTAAGAACATATGCATAACTATGTTAAACCATTATATTTGATATTTTGATAATATGCATATTTTGAGGGGGAGCCTAGTTCTTAAATTATTGCTTATATCTCTTAACTTACATCCTTGTCTGACATGAAATATTTTATTGTTAATACTATCAATATGTTAACTAAGATAATTTCTTATTGTCTTTCTCTCTATCAATGAAAGAAAGTAAACTTTCTTAAAGTTCATATCTTTTGATTCTTTCATTGAGAAGATCCTACCCTTCTTGACAACATGAGTTTTATCTATAGGGGAGAAAATATTATATTTCCTTCCCAAGCCTTTTTGTTGATGTCAAATAGGGGAAGTGAAAATTAGAAAAAAAATATGTTCTTGTACTTATTGCTTGATATGCTTATATAAATATCTATTCTTCTATATTGCTCAACACATTTTTCTTTAGTGATTTGTCATCATCAAAAAGGGGGAGATTGTGAAAATAGGTTTGTCCCAATGATTTAATATGTTAAGTTTTGATGATAACAAATACAAGACAAAAAGAATGATGCTTATGCTTTATAGTTGTGCTTAATAAATGACAAATGCATCACAAAAGAATGTTGATCATGTTACATAGATGTGCTTAATGAGATATATTGGATCATGCATGATTATGTACTTTATTTAGTTATACTTCACTTAATAATCATGCAATGAGATATATGCAACATTCTTATATGCATGTTAGACTAACTAGAGTTATACATTTATGAATCATGCATATTAAGATATTAAGTTATGAATTTGGACTAACTATGCTTGTTTTAAGTGAACAATACTTTATAGGATAGTCCAAGTACCAAGAGTGAGCATTGCAACTAGAAAGCAAAAGATCACAACTATGCTCAACTCAAGAAGGATGAGAATGAAAAGATATTCCAAGCTTTTGCAAGTTTTGAAGAGAAGATTTTCTTTGGAAGCTTGGATTACATCAAGAATTGATGGTAGTAAAAGATCAAGTCCCAATGTTCTTCAAGAATAGCTTATAGGACTTAGATCTTGTGTAAAGGTAAAAAAGAATCACACTAAGCTCAAATAAGTTTTAAACATCTTTACAAGTGTTTCTAAAATGCTTAAATGCCCAACAAAATATTTTTGGATAGCTAGTCTTGGTGGTATTTCAAATCTATGAAAAATAGTCAAGTTTGTGTTTTGCAAAACTAACATATAGTTACTCTTTTGATCATAACTTTCAAAATACTTTGATTTTTACTTTGAAATTATCTCATTTGAAAATAGACTCAAAGATCTTTCCAATGACTGGTCATTTGCTTTAAACGGATAAGAAACGAAAAAGTTATGACCAATTAAAGTTTGAGTTTTGAAAATCTGACCTTTGGTCATTATTTTGATCATATCTTTCAAAATACTTTGAGTTTTGTTGTGAAACTTCTTTCATATGAAAATAGACTCAAATATCTTTCCAATGAGTGTCATTTGCTTTAATTGGATAAGAAATGAAAAAGTTATGACCTTTTAAAGTCGGTTTTGAAAATTAGAAATGGTGTAATCGATTACACAAGTCATGTAATCGATTACAACGTTGACAGAAGTCGTGTAATCGATTACATAAAGTATATAATCGATTACAAAGTGCCCAGAAATCTTGTAATTGATTACATGAAGCTTGTAATCGATTACCAAGTGCCCAGGAACCTTTCTAACGGCTATAAACGGCTAGTTTTCATAGAAAATCATTATAAAACACTACCAATGGCTATTTTATCACTTGGGCTCTATATATAAGTGTTGTATGAAGCTTATACACCTTAAGAACACTAGAATTGATCCTTGAATCATCAAAATCATATTTTGAGCTTTAAAATGTGAATCCTTTGTACCCATTGAGCTTTAACTTGTATTATCCACTCTTAAGAGAGTTTTCTATCATTCATACTTTGTTCTTCAAATAGTATATTCACTCTTGTGAGAGTTTCTATTCTTTCTCTTCACTTTGAAATCATTTTAAGAGGGTGAGGTATCCCTTAAAAGAGAAAAGGGTGAGGTATCCCTTGTAGTGAGACTCAAACACAAAGGGTGAGGTATCCCAAAGGTGTTGTGAGTGCTCTTGATTGTAAAGGTCATTAAGCACCTGTGAAGCTTGAAGAATTGGAGGCTCTAGCACAAGGGTGAGGTATCCCAAGGTGTGAGGAGTGCTCTTGTATGTACAAAGATTTTTCTAGCACTCGTGAAGTCTAGGAGATAGTGAAGAAAATATCAAGTTAAGCTTGGGGACTGGATGTAGGCCACAAGTGGTTGGTGGCTGAACCAGGATAAATTCTTGAGTTTGATTCTCTCTTCCCCACACTCTTTAAATTCAATATTTGGTGAAATATATTTATCTATTGCATATCTTAATGTTTTGATTGTTACAACTTGATATCTAACTTATTCACTTAGTTCATCATATATCCCAAGTAGTATTTGAGTAATCCTCAATAGTTATACATTTATTAGATTTATTCCGCTGCATTTATTAATTGAGTTATTCAAAATGTATAATTTGTCAAAGTTGTATTAAAATTTGTAATTACCCAATTCACCCCCCTCTTGGGTAATGGTTGCCATGGCTAACAAAATGTTGAATTGAAATAAAAGGAAAAGATAAGGAAAGAAAGATAGCAATACCTAGGATTAGGAATCGAAGCAAGGGGAAGAGCGAGAGAGATGGAGAAGAAAAGTAGAGGTAGTCAATAACGTTGTTAACAAAGTTAGTTGTCGATAGCTATGAAATCCAAAGGAAGGATATGGTGTGGGGTGAGAAAGTAAAAGAACTTGGAGTTCAAGCACAGTGACTGGTAAGCACTATGAGGGCTGGGTAGAACCGTAACTTACTCAGATCTGAGAAAAAGGGTGGTCGGAGGCAAAGGTGGCGAGAATGGTGGTGCACGACTGGGTGAGAACGGTGAGGGCGCACAGTTGTGAACACCCAATTTTGTCCGAACCAAAAAATATTAAATAAATAAAAATAATAGTTATGGATGACCAATAAAAAAAATTAATTAATTAAAAATTAATTAAATTAAAATTGGTTAACTCTATTAATCAATAATAAAAGTAATGAAAATAAATAAAAGAAGGTATGCAAAAAAAAAAAAGAAGAAAAGAAAAGAAAGAGGTTTGGGCTTGGATCCATTGGGCTCACTCACTTACCCAGATCCACCCCCTAACCCAGATCCACCCATCTACCCGGGTATACCCATGACCCGGATCCACCCATTTACCCATCCATATTTTTCTTCTTTCTCCTAACCTAGCTGCAGCACGTTCTCAACCCCCTCACACAACCAATCGGTGCAGCCCCCATCACGAGCTCCAACGCACCATGGAAGCAGCATTCAGCGACCCCAAGGACAAGAACAATCACCAAACAGTCCTTCCCCCCCATGGATTCGCGTTAACCCGTGAACCTCCGAGCTTTACACTCCTCTGCACAAAGCAAGCAACCATCACTCCTCTCCTGACAGAGCTCAAGGCGCGAGGATGCCATTTTTGGGTAGATTGCAGGGTTTAGAAACTGGATCTTACATGGATTAGAGTGAATATGCACAAAAATGGAAGATTTAGGAAGATAGGAGCTCTGCAACACAGAAACCACAAGCAACCATCACCCCTGTGCTGACAGAACTCAAGGCAAGGATGCAGTTTTTGGAGATGTGAGAAGACTCGAGCTCAGCAACCCAAGAAGCCTCCATTTTTCCCCTCATCCAGGCTTCTATAAAGGGCAAAAATCAGAAAAAAGGGGTCTTTTTTTGGGATTTTTCAGAAGAAAAATAGAGAGAGACATTGTAACACATTGAGAGGCTTTGTTTTTGTATTCTGCTCTATATTTTGGGGAAATTTTCTGGAACTGAAAGATCCGGAACAGTTGTATTCAACCATTTGGAAAGATCCTCATTTGGTATTTTTTTTCTTCCCTTCCTCTCATTTTTTCTTCTGTCATGGTTGTTTTGAGGACATTGAATGAACGAAAGTCTTCATATTCTGTGTTTGATCTAATCGTGCATGAGCTTGAAAATTTTGGTTTCTGATGTATAAATCTTCCTCTGTAGTCTGGTTCTATCATTTGTTGCTTTCCTTTTGTTTGATGAAATGTTGAAATCACTGCACTCTGCCTATTTGATGAAAAACCTCAATGACTAATTTACGTTTATGTATGGAGTTTTTTTAGTTCTTTCCTTGAGTGGGATCGCATAGTATAATGATGGTGTACATGTTGAAGTATATGAACCTTCTGTGCATTATTACAATTGATCATTGAGATAATCTTTAAGTCTCTGTGCACTTTATGGTTCACGATGAGAACACGTCAAATTCAACAAGTGTAAAGGAATGACTTTGACAATTTATGGGATAATTAACTGTTATCATATGCTGGATGTCCTAGTACTCTATCTGTTTCTATCATAAAATCTAGGGAACGTGATTTATGGTGTATGCTTGTGTATTTGTGGTTTTGACTCTTTCCCAACCAGATTCAAGTTTAATTTCATCATGGTTACGTAAAATGGTTTCGGATTTTTGGAAAGCTTATGAATGCCTTATCTTAAGTCATATAGCTAATGGGGTTCATCTTTTGATCCTTTTCTGTATCTGAGTTGAATAATGGGTCATTCATAATCCCATCCTGTTCTTGTAGTTGGTGTATAAGGATGGTCTTGATAGTTCGATGTTGATTACCGAATGAACATTTTAGTCTAATTACCATGGCCATATTTGGATATTGTCTTGGTCCTAGAAATGCTTCTGATATGGGTATAGACACTTCATAGTTAGCATCATATCATTCAATTGTATGGTTATAGTTTCTAGCTATTAATGGATAAGATTGGCCAAATGATGGAACTTGTTTTTTTTTTATATAATTCTGTTGGAAAAATAGCAAACCAGAACAACACTTCCTATGGCATGAGGGGTGATTTATCTTTGGTTAAGAATAAGTAAATGACATTTGTTTCTGCTATGAATTGTGATGCTGGTTTGTTCAATCATCCATACAAATAGAATGAATAAATGTGATATTGGTAGCAAGCTCTTGGCAGAAAATCGTGTGGCCATTTATGTCAGGTTATTTAGTTTTCATTTGATGCAAAGTCGGCCAGGTGAAAATTTGATTGCTTGATTTCAGTGTTAAAATGGAGTCTCCTTTTTTGCTTTTGGAGCTGTAGTGCTGAGATATGTATAGACCATGACATTTGGAAGCAAATTATGTGCTAACCCATCATAACAAATTGTGGATACTGGAAAAATTAGACTCATTTGATTATTGAAAGACTAAACTAAGTTTTTGTTGTGATATGCCAGTTTATTATTATTACTTTATCTTCAATTTTTATTTTTTTTTGAAATAAAATAAATCACTAATCCATAAATATTCAAAAAAATTTATAATAAACCTGATAATCAATAGGTGACGTCTCTAGCGTGACGCTGAGTTTCACCTATTCAAACCTTAATAAGATTAACTGAGTCGTGATGACTTGTTGATTTTATTTACTCTTTTTTTCATAATTTGGTTATTTCTTTTTTTCCTAAAAAAATAATAATAAAATAAGTAAATAAAATAAATAAATAAAATAGAATAGTTACATTGCCTTTTTATCAAAAAAAGAGGAGTAAAATAAATATTTTTTAAGATTATCAAAAATTTGCACAATTAATTTAAGGTACCGTCTTAGGATGGGTGCGCTAGGGGTGCTGCGGGATTAAGTTTCCACCCTTCCCTAAGCATAACCGATTCCCGAACCCAATCTGATTTTCAAAGACTATTTTCTAATAAAGTTTTTTCCAATTTTTTTCTAATTTAAATAAAATTGGTGGCGACTCTACTTTCTTTTTTTAAAAAATCCTATGAGTTGCTCCATCCGCCGCGATCTCAGTCGTGACAGATGGCGACTCCGCTGGGGAGTTTTGAGATTCAAGCCTTTGAAAGTTGATTATGCAAATTTTGTAACTTTTATATGTTTGTTTTACTCCTTTTGTTTTTGATTTATTTTTGATTTATTTTTCTATTTTATTTAAATTGTTTATTGATCACCTTAACTGGATTCTATTTTATCATGCAAATCTTAGGATAGAAGATTTTTGGGAATCTTGTTTTGTGTTCATGCTGTTTTGCAGGATGTAAATAGTCTCTAGGATTATGAAGGTTTGTATGCTCCCTACACACACTGCACCTACACGTTTATCACACGCATTCGAGTGGGGCCCTATACCTGGGTCTGAGTGAATCTTGAGTTAGGTAGAGGTTGCGTAGTGGTAGCCATTTTGGATGTACATCCTGTTTGGTTATCTCGAAAACCTCATCTAGAGTGTGCCTTTTTCATGAATGTCCCACACCTAGTGGTTTACCCATTATTTGTGGTCAACATTCTGATATGGGACTCAGCTCTAGAGGCCTTTAGAATAGTAGAGCCGCCCGAGGAAAGTTCTCACGAATTAGACAGCCTTATAGATCTTTAGGGTAGAACTCCTCAAATTTAAGGCAGTCTTTTAGGGTACAAAGGGAGCGTACCTTTTCGTTATCCTTAAATTTATCTGTCATTGCATCTTTTATAAATAAAAGCAAAAAAAGGAAATCGTACTTTGCATCCTTGCACCATGTTTTCTTTGCAATACTCTAATCTTTTGTCCTTCTTGAGGCAGATTTGTTAGAGAACCATTAGAACTCAACCAAGATTTGACAGTGAGTATCTTTGATAAAAAGAATATGGGATCATATCACAAGGATGCAAGCTTGAAAAAGACTCTGCGACTCAAGGCTAATAAAGTTCACACTGAAAGCCTAGTGGTTATGGGACGAATGTTGAAGAAGACTCAACGTTTGACATTTGCAGCAAAGTATGGAAAGGTTCTGGATCTGTTAGAGGTGAATGTGCAAGTGGAAGCGATCACCGCAGTGGCCCAATATTATGACCCTCCTCTTAGATGTTTCACTTTTCAGGATTTCCAACTAGCTCCTACTCTGGAAGAATTCGAGCAAATCCTAGGTTTGTCATTGGAAGGTAAAAGGCCGTACTTTTATAAGGGACACTATGCATCCATCCAAACTATTGCAAACATTTTGAAAGTGCACGCAAGAGACCTTCAAGGTGTGCAGCAGAATAGAAATGGAACCAAAGGGTTTTCAAGGGAGTACCTTGAAGGACAAATGCATCACTTAGCAAAAAGTGGAGATTGGGAGGCTTTCATGGATGTGCTAGCCCTCACCATCTATGGCACAGTCTTGTTCCCTAAAATTGAGGATTACGTTGATTATGCAGCAGTCGATGTGTTCCTTGCCTGCAAGTTCCACACCGACAACCCTGTCCCAGCCATTCTCGCAGATGTGTACTCTACCCTGAACTTTTGTCACGAAAGGAATGGTAAAAGAGTCCTCTGTTGCTTGCCGGTGTTGTATGTTTGGCTCACAGCTCATGTTTTCAATAGATCATACAAAGCGGAGTGCCCTATCGCTGACTTTAACCTGTACCAGTTGAAGGTCAAGAACAGCCGCGAATGGGTGGACCACTTGGCGAAATTGGAAGAAAAGCAGATAAGGTGGTATCCTCGATGGAAAGATGTAGAAACTGTCATCTACCAGTGTGGAAGGTTTCCAAACATACCACTCATGGGTACACGAGGATGTATTAATTACAATCTAGCTTTGGCACAGCGATAACTCGGTTATCCTATGATGGGGCCACCTGCAGAAGCCCAAATAACCTCTTTTGTTCGTTACTATATAGATACGGAAGACACTGAATCACTTCGGGAGGTCCGAAGTGCTTGGGACAAGGTCATCCGAAAAGAAAAAGAACTGGGAGTCAGAAGTTGTGCAGCCAAGGAAGATTATCGCCAATGGGTTAAGGACAGAGTTCAAGAAATCAAGTTGCCATTCAGGATCCCGGCAACCCCTACGGTTGGTGAACCTTCAACCTCGGTCGTGATCGAGAATGAAGAAATGAAAGAGATGAGAGCAAGGTTTGTGAAAATGGAAGAGGAAAATAAACAAATGGAAGCCGAGTTGAGAGAGATCCGCTAGACATGTGCGGCCTTGAAGCGAGAAAATGCTGAAAATGACCACACTCTTGAAGGGGTTAATAAAAAGATGAAAGCAGAACGTGATTACATGCTAAAAACCAAACAGTGTCTGGGGGCAGCAAACAAGGAATTAGGGCTCCGCAGGCAAGAAAGGGACAGGGCCATGGCTGAAAACCAACAGCTGAGGGAGCAGCTCAATAGTGCCAAAACAACCCAGAACAATGCAATGCGGCTGGTAGAAGAAATGAGGTAGCAGATGGGAGTGGCATCTAATCGGTATGAAGACATGATAGAAGATAAGAAGCTACACATGAAAGAGACATTTGCAAAATATGAGGCAGCATTGCAACAAGGACAGGAAAATATGAAAAAACTGATGGATCAGGTGGAACAACAAAAAGGGGACATCGGTGGATGGAAGGAGGAAGTTCATTTTTGGATGAGTCACTTTTCAAAATTGGCATGTTTGGCTAATTCGGCAATTACGGATACTCCATATCATTTGAAGAAAGCTGATCAGATGGTCAACCCTTTTGAAACACCGGTAGAAATCAGTGATTTCATTGAGTATTGTAAGAACCTCATAGGGCAGATGAAACGAATGGCTAAGGCCTATTCAGATAATGAATAGTTTTTTTTTCTGGCTAGGTCATGATGTGTTCATCTAAGAAGCAATGTATTGTTATATCTTTTCAGTTGAATGAATGAAGTACGCTTGTGTCGGCACTCTTTTTTTCTATCCCATGTTTCACTGGAGACTTAATACTTTTGAATGAGACGTTCTGGGTAATAGTCACAACAAACAATATCAAAGATACTCATTTCAAATTTATTTGGTGCAAAATCACTAACGGTCCTCTAACAAATAATGAACATAATCACTGATCTTCTAAATTTTTCAGGTTAAAACTTTGAACCATTGCTCGTCCTCGAAAAACGCAGATTGCACAAACCCGGGCCTACAGAACTAGATCACAAACTAGGCTACAAGAGATGTCTAACTCAGAAAGAAACTTAAGTCAAGAGATGGATGAAATGAGAGAAAAGATCAATACAATGGCAGAAGGACAATCAAGGGTCGAGGATTTACTAAGACAGTTAACTGAGACCCTTAGAACAACAAATGGAACATCTGTCGGCACTAGGGTAAATGCAAATACAAGCAACAATGTGAATGAAGAGGATGATTCCATGAACGAAAATCAGGAAGGGGAGAAGAATAATGTAGAAGTAACTCGTGAAGATCTTCCTGAACAGCAACTCGAAAAAAGAAAAATTAAGAGATGAGTTGATTGGAAAGATGCAAGAGCAAATTAAAGCCATGCAAGGCCCTAATCCATATGGCTCAGTGGGAATCGATGAACTGTTCCCTGAGGTTGAAGTTAATATTCCCAAGGACTTCAAAGTACCAGACTTCTCAAAGTATGATGGAAGCACCAATCCAAAGTTCCATCTGAAGACTTACCTCACCAAGATGGCCATTTGGTCACGGGATCAAAAGTTCTTAATCAATTTCTTCCATGAGAGTCTGACTGGGTCGGCTTTGGAATGGTACATGCAACTTGACCATTCAAAGATTTCTTGTTGGGATGATTTGACGAGTCTATTCCTGGAACAATATCGATTCAATATCGACACCGCACCTACCCGAGAACAACTAGGGGCAATGCACAAAAAGAGGGACGAACCTTTCAAGCAATACGCTAAAAGATGGAGAATGTTAGCAGTCCAAGCTCAACCACCATTGACTCCATCAGAAATGAGCTCGTATTTTATGGGGACCCTAGGAGCACCTTTTATTGGGCTGATGGCAGGCGTCGCCTATAGAGATTTTTCTGATCTAATTTCAGCTGGAGAAAGGATTGAGAATCTTGCAAAAGCAGGAAAATTACCTACTGGGAATACTGAGAGCAATTTTCCTAAGAATGTGGCACCAACAAGGAAGCAAGAGCCAGAAGTCAGTTATGTGCGCCAACAAAACTCAAGTTTTTCTCGTAATCCACAACCATACCCTTCTTATCAAGCCCCTTCACTCGCTTTTCCGACTTACCAGACTTCATACCAAGTTAACAATGTTCCCTCACCACGTCCCGTCTATACCAATCGTCCTCCCGCACCTCGAAATCCAGGAAACCAAGGGTATGCTCGACCCCCATCGAATCTACCCCCTTTTCCAAAGTTGCCAATCTCCAATGCTGATTTGTTTCAACAGTTGTTTGATGCACATTTGGTTGCATGCGTTCCTTCTCGCCCTATGGTGCCCCCATTTCCAGCCTGGTACAATCCCAATGTAACTTGCAAGTTCCATATGGATAACCCAGGACACTCAATTGAGGATTGCGAGGTATTTAAGACCATAGTGAGGAGGTTGATTTCCTGCGAAAAGCTGGATTTTGAAGAGGAGAAGGGACCTAGCATTACTAGCAACCCAATTCCAAATCATGGGAAAGGGATTGTAAACGCATTAGAAAAGGAGAATGAGGGACTTCAAAATGTAGAGGATGTCAAAACTCCTATGAAGTTAATATTCCAAGGTCTTGTCCAAGCAGGCTATTGTTCCTCAGTAGCTTTGGGTGATGTTAATACTGAAGCTCACTGTGAATACCATATAGAGAAGGGGCACGATATTGAAGGTTGTCAGGAGTTTAAGGCTCAGGTGCAAAGATTCATGGCTTTGGGGGTAATAGAGGTTACTCAAGCAAGAGGGTTTGTAAAAGAGATAGATGTTGTGGAGCGTCTAGTCCTCAAACTCCCGCGTACTAGCGAAGTTCCAGATTCCCAGAAAGTTGTCATAGCGATAAAAAAGCCTACACCTTTTCCTTATAGTGATACACACGCTGTGCCTTGGAAGTACGATGTCAAGGTAAAAACACAAAGTAATATAGGACAAACTGCTTCAACCTCTGTTGCTCAGATAGCAGAGCCCGCACAAGCAGTGTCAAGCGTTGTGGGCGTAGGAGGGATCACAAGAAGCAGCAGGTGTTATGGGCAAGAAGATAAGACCGGGAAAGGAAAAGCAGGCTTCGTAGAAACAAAAGAAGATGATGAAGAAGAATTCCTAAAAATCATGAAGTAAAGTGAGTATGATATGGTAGAACAACTCAGAAAGACTCCAGCTCGGATCTCCCTATTGTCACTCATCATGAATTCTGAACCTCATCACAAAGCACTGCAGAAAGTGTTAAACGAAGCTTATGTGAAGTCGGATGTTACCCCAGAAAGCTTAGTGAACATGGTGGACCCAATAAGGCACATCAATGTGATCCCCTTCTCGGAAGAAGAAATGGTACATTCAGTAGGGAATAACCCACGTGCCTTGCATATCACATTGAAATGTCAGGGGTATGTAGTCGCAAAAGTTTTGATTGATGGGGGGTCTGCCTTGAACGTCCTCCCGAGGACAACCTTGTCCCAACTGGCTATGAGTGTAGAAGACCTTAGGCCTCAAGAAATGACAGTGCGGGCTTTCGATGGAAGGAAAAGAGGAATTTTGGGAGAAGTGACCCTTCCACTTAAGATAGGCCCGAGCTGCTTCCAAGTGCTGTTTCAAGTAATAGATATTGAGCCTACATATACTATGCTTTTGGGAAGGCCATGGATTCACGTTGCTGGTGTTGTTCCCTCAACCCTACACCAATGCCTGAAATACGTTGAAAATGGACGTCTGGTTACCATCCGGGGAGAGGAAGAAATCTTATTGATGAAGCCTACTTCAGTGCCTTATGTTGAAAACACAGAGCTGGAGGTGGAAAGCTTCCTGCACAGTTTCCAGTTGGTGGAATCGGAGACAAAGAAGGATGAGTCGTCCTCTAAAGATGTTCATCAAGTTGTGACTCGCATTATGACCAATAATGGTTACCAAGCCGGAAAAGGTTTAGGAATTCAGCTGCAAGGAACCAAGTCTATGATCACCCTGCCAGAGAACAAAAACAGATATGGTCTGGGATATGAGGCGCCTTTGGAAGGCATGATGAAGCACAACTTGGTTCTCAATGAAGGAAAAAAGGAGAATGAAGTGAAAAAGACGATTCCTCATCTGAAGGAGACATTCCCTATCCCTGCCGAGGTTATCAATAGAACCTCTAATCATCGGGTCCGGCTAATCATTAACAATGTAGAGGAAGACTCCGGAGAAGGCCATGTTATCCAGCCTGCTAACGATTTGGAACCTCTGAACAATTGGCGATCTGAGGCGTTAATGGATGTGATTGTCATAAAGTAATTATTTGGTTATGATGTTATCTTAGACTTTTGTAATATTGAATTTATGCTAACTCTTGTCGAAGCTTTAAAGTAATGAACTTGTGTGTTTTTCCAGTATGATTCTCTGCTCATGTTATCTTTCATCAAAATTTCAATGCAATGAACTTGTGTGTTTCTCAGTTGATTCACTACTTTAGTTCTATTCTATCTTTGATTTATGTCTTTGCTTAGCCTTGTCCAATTACCATATTTTCTTTCTGTTTCCAATCGGGCATAAATAAATCTTCCAGGGACTTGGGTATGATAGAGGCATTGTCCCAGGAAAGGATGCCTGAAAGCTCAAGGATGGATTCCTATTCAATGATGGATATAGATAACTATGACTCAGATGAAGAAAGGAACACCACCGAGGAGTTTGCTAAATCGGTAGAAAGGTCAGAAAGAGACTTCAGCCTAGATGAGGAAGAAGTAGAGGTGATCAATATGGGAACTGATGAAGACAAGAAGGAGTTGAGGTTGGTGGATAACCCGGAACGTGAAAGCATGATCAAGTTATTCGGAGACTACATGGATGTATTTGCATAGTCTTACCGAGATATGCTAGGGCTGGATCCGAGCATAGCTTCCCACAAGATTCCGCTATACCCTAATGTTGAGGCAAAAAAGCAGAAATTAAGGAGAATGCACCCTGAAATGTCTTTAAAGATCAAAGAGGAAGTCACCAAGCAATTGGAGGCAGGATTTTTAGAAGTATCAAGGCACCCAGAATGGGTAGCAAATATCGTTCCCGTTCCGAAGAAAGATGGAAAGGTCAGGATGTGTGTGGACTATAGGGATTTGAATAAAGCTAGCCCTAAAGATAATTTCCCATTGCCTCACATTGATGTCCTTGTCGGTAATGCAGTAAGAGGTCATAGATTCTCTTTTATGGATGGTTATTCTAGTTACAATCAAATTCTTATGGACGCGAGTGATAAAGAGAAGACCACATTTGTCACATCATGGGGAACCTTTTGTTACACAGTCATGCCATTCGGATTAAAGAATGCTGGGGCCACCTATCAGCGTGCCATGGTTGCTTTGTTCCACGATATGATGCATAAAGAAATTGAGGTGTACGTGGATGACATAGTTGCTAAGTCCCAAGAAGGGGCAAGCCATGTGGTAGTGTTGCAAAAGTTGTTTGAAAGACTCAGAAAATACAAGTTGAGGCTAAACCCGACAAAATGTGTTTTTGGTGCGTCGACTGGAAAATTGCTCGGTTTTGTCGTTAGCAAGGAAGGAATCAAAGTGGACCCTGATAAAGTCAAAGCGATACAAGAGATGCCTGCTCCCAAGACTGAAAAGGAGGTAAGAAGCTTTCTCGGGAGACTGAATTACATCACTAGGTTCATAGCCAACCTGACTAGCACTTGCGAGCTAATCTTCAAGCTACTAAAGAAACAAAAACCAGGAGAATGGGATGAACACTGTCAGGAAGCTTTTGAGAAGATAAAAACTTACTTGCAAAGTCCTCCTATTTTGGCGCCACCTACACCTGGTCGTCCTTTGATATTATACCTCACGGTATTGCAGACATCCATGGGAGCAATGCTAGGGCAGCATGATGAAACGAGAAGAAAAGAACAGGCCATCTACTATTTGAGCAGGAAATTCAATGAGTGCGAGTCTCGCTACATGACAGTTGAGAAAACATGGTGTGCACTGGCATGGACATCTAGAAGGTTGAGGCAGTACATGTTGTACTATACTACTTGGCTTATCTCAAGGATAGACCCGATAAAGTACATATTCGAAAGCCCTCATGTTTCCACACGAGTCTCCAAATGGCAAGTGGTTCTTTCTGAGTTTGATATAAAGCATGTAACTTGAAAATCTATCAAAGGGAGCGTAATTGCAGATCACTTAGCTGAGAACCCACTCAATTACGAGCAACCTGAGGCGTCTGATTTTCCTGATGAGGATGTTTTAGCAGTTGAGGAAGAAAAGTCAGATAAAGAGGACGTGTGGAAGATGTTTTTCGACGGAGCAGTCAATATATATGGGAACGGCATAGGTGCAGTGGTCATATCACCAAGTGGGAAGCAATACCTGTTGATACCCAATTTTGTCCGTGAATTTTTCTTTTTTATGTTTGTTGATTGATATTTAATTGCTTTACTTTGTACTTTTTTTAATGAAAAAAATAAAATAAAAAAATAAAAAATATATAAAACATAAAAATAGAAAAAATACAACCAAATGCGTTGCATGCTTGATTTTCCACCTTTTTCCTTATTCTACATTTTATTCTCTTGCACACTGCACCTTACGCAAGGTGCGGCTTTTGTTTCCCATTCACCCTCACTCACAAAGACACACTCCACTTCTTCCTCACATGCAAAGCACACACCCACTCCTTCCTCCACCCACACAACTTTTTTTTCTTTATTCCCTAACCATACCATCGTGAATCGCTCCTCATCACCACCCCGTCGCCGCTTCTATCGCCCAACCATTTTTTTTTATTTTTTATTCCAAGAACCCCCATTCCCGGGTATATATTCATGATCGCACTCACTCCCGGAAGGCGAGAGGACCAATTACTCAAGCTAATTCTCAATTCTCACCAAAACCACGCAACCTCCAATCCACCCTTATCATCACCTTCCTCTACCTTCAAACCGCAAAGAACCACTAAACCAAGCCACCATTATCTCCACATAAACCCAAACACCTTGCGCCCTCGCCCACCACCGTGGCCCAACCTCAAACAACCAACAACCACCTTCACCCCATTCCTCAACCACCACCGAAAAACCTCAAAACCTTAACCACCACTACATCAACTCCATCTCCTCTTCATTCACGTGAGGCCAACAGAACCATCGACCGACCGTCGGACTTCACAAAGCCAGGCCCCTCTTCAACCGACTGTCGGACCGCACAAGAGCCATCAGCCTTCCAACCGACCGTCGGACCCCAAAAAAACTGTGACCCCACCATCTTCATCAGTTGCAACCAACGGCAGAATCCAGGTCTCCCCAAACCGACTGTCGAACTCTAAAACAGAATCACCCAATCTCCCTAAATCGACCGTCGAACCAACTTCCAATCATACCTCCTCTATCGACTGTCGGCACCCAAAATCAAGTTCCCATCATCTAAACCTCCAAACCCACACCACCATCCTTTAACTATCCAACCCAACCAGGAACCGACCGTCAAACCGTAACCCTTTAAACCAAATCCCTCCCATCACATCCGACCATCGGACCGGGAACAGAACCAACCGTCGGACCGGAAATCGACCCGTCGAACCTCAAACTAGAACCCAACCAAAACCGGCGAAATCATATCCTTCTCCGCACTCGACCGTCGAACTTCCGGATCCTTATCCTCACCGACCGTCGAAACCCAAGAAGCCGGACCCAACCTCAAATAACCAACCGACCGTCGAACCCCCAACTCCATCATATCCGACATTGTCGAACCATCCAATCTCCCTAAACCGACTGTCGAACCTCACCAACACCAGTTACCATCCTCTCACTGATACCCCTGAATCCCTCTGCACCGACCGTCGAACCAATAACCATCATACCTTCACCGACACCTGACCGTCGAACCCCAAATCCTTCCCTTCAACCAACTGACCGTTGAACCACATCACTGTGACCTTCCCCGACCAACTTCACCGACACCTTCACCGACCAAACTTCACCAATACCAGTCACTATCCCTTCACCGACCGTCAAAGGCAGTTCCAGACCGTCGAACATCGGAAGTCAGCCTCGACCGTTGAACCTCAGAATCCAGGTCTCCCCAAACCGACCGTCGAACCTCAGGATCCAAACCCCCTTTCAACCGACCGTCGGACCATAGAAACCAGTTCTCGACCGTCAGAGGCAGTTCCAGACCGTCGAACACCAGAAGTCAGTCCCGACCGTCGAACCTCAGAATCCAGGCCTCCCCAAACCGACCGTCGAACCTCAGGATCCAGACCCCCTACCTTCGACCGTCGAACCTCAGACTAGATCCCTCCACAAACGACCCCTGGTGTGTGCTGTTATTGTTGCTGAAGTCTCCAACTTTTATTTATTTAAATTGAATTGTGATTGTCTTTTTGGGTGAGGTTGAATCACGTGGGTTGCTGCCCATTTCACATTAAGGCAATAATGATGCATTTTGGTAAAAGGGGAGACGGGTAAAGAAAAAAAATCTTTCAATCCATGCAATAACTAATGATGATGATTGAATAGCGAATGTTATCTTCATTATCTTTTGAATCATAAGGGTTTATTGAGTAGCCTAGTGCTAACTTGAATCACTGTGCAAAAAAAAAATGGATTCGCTTTCAAATAAATATTTTAAATAAAATCAACCAACTCACAAGTATTTTTTAAAGAACTACGTGACTTTGAGTTCCTCATTGCACCCGATGATACGTAGGAGCAGAATCTCTATTCTGTCAAGCCAAAAAAAAAATAAATTTTCATGATTTGTTTGTTTCTTTTATTTCTTTCCAAAAAATGAGAAAAATAAAAAATAATTACAAAGTCTTTTGTTTAAAGGGGTAAAATTAAATATATTTGAGATTATTAATTGTTGCACAACTAACATAAGGTACCGTTCATGGAACGGGCAGTGTAGGGTGCTAATACCTTCCCTACCTGTAATCGACTCCCGAATCCAAACTCATTTTCAAAAAGACCAGTTTCCTAATTTAAAGGTTTTTCTAATGTTTTCCCAATTCAAATAAACATTGGTGGCGACTCCATTGATTTTATATTTTTTGGTCGTCCCTCGCGATCCCGGTTGCGACATTTGGCGACTAATCGGGGAATACTTTCAGAGAGTCGGTGCTGTTGTTGTTAGTTGTGCGAATTTTTAATAATCTTTTATTTATTTATTTTACCCTCTTTGTCTTTGTTTTTGTTTTCTTATTTGTAAATGTATTTTATTTAGTACTTTTATGTAAATATCTGATAGCATGTATATGGTGACTTGTATATATATTTTGTACTTAATTGTTAAAACCCTAGGGTAGACGATTGCTGGCTGGCTGTTGTATATATGTTTTGCAGGTTGGGGTAGTTTTATCTTTTAAGTTTTTGTACAGGTTTGTATGCTCCTTCACACACGTCACTGATCACTTACCTCACACACTTTTGGGCTCTATACCCGAGTCTGTGCGAACCCGAGGAGTAGGAGGGGTCTCGACTTTTGTTATTGAGAAGCTTTATGCTCACTTGACATTTGTCGAGACACCACTCAGATTGTTACCAATATCATGGACTAGTCACATTGAGAGGGTTTATCCCTACTTGTGATTAATTCATGAACTGGGTCCTTATCTTTCGAGACGGGGCAATCTGGGACCATGACTTTTTAGAAGATAGATCCGTCCTGAAAAACCTTGCACTGATAGAATGAACATAATGACATAGAAGCTTTAGAGTCATCCATCTCCTTAGGTTGCACCTCATTAGGACACAAATGGAGCATACTTTTTCTTTATCTTTCCTCATGTCACTCATCCATGCATCATTTTTGGTTAAAAAAAAATTTCAAAAAAAAGAAAAAATACATCATATAGCATATTCATTCCTAACTTTTCTTTTTTTCTTTTCCTTTCTTCATTATCCATCTATTTCTCATATCATTCATTCTTGCATTTGTTATAAAAAAAAAAAATCAATCATAGAAAAAAAACAAAAATACATCATCTTGCATCTTCATTTCTAGCATTTTTTTTTCTTCTTCCCCTCATATCATTCATTATTGCATTCTTTTTCTAAAAAATAATAATAATAAAATGCATTCTCTTGCATCTCACCGCATTCCAAGCAAAAAATAAAAAATACATCATTTTACATTCCTAGCTTTTTTACATAAGTAGTCACTACTTCACATACATGCATATCACCAATTTTGTTCAATCAATACTGATAATTGCATATTCACATCATGAGTAGAAAAGTAGACACTATAGCAGGAAAACAGCTTCCACGACACCCTTACAGGACTCGTTCCCAAGCAAAGATCATGGATGAGATAGAACAGACGCAAGATTTGAGGGATGAAGTGAACCAACTCAGGGAGTAAATGTCCAAAATGATGGAAATGTTACAGTCTATGGAGAGTAGGAAGAGCACAGATGGGAATCCCTCGGTGGCAAATGAAGGACATCCAGCCACACCTCCTTGCCCGCCTGGTTTTGCTGCGTTCCCCCTACAATACCAAGGCTTTAATCCTCAAAGGATTACGATGCCGCTCACCATTTGCCCAAATGGCACCACTCAACCTTCAGTCGCCAGTTCACAGGGAAACCAAGGGACGTCTTTTCCCCCGTATGGTCTCCCTCCAGGTTATATACCACCATTAGCCACTAATTCCCCTAATAATGACATGCCAACAAAGTGTCTCCAACTTCAAATCCCTCAAACCCTACCCAAAATCAAGCCACTCAGTCAAATGTCAACGAACTCCCGCCAACACAACACCCATACCCTTTCTTCATCCCGCCATATGGTCTCCATCCCAGTTCTGTACCACCACAAACTGCCAATCCTCCGGACAGCAGCATGCCTGCTTCAAACTCCTTAAGTGTAGCTCAACCACATGCCAATGGAACCCCACTGGGGCAACATTTTGTGCCCACCATTATGCCGCAATACCCGTTGAATTCTTCTGTGGAAAACCTCCAGTCCAGGGAGAAGTGGAAAATTTTTGAAGAAAGACTACGAGCCATTGAAGGGGCAAATGGCTATGGTCTTTTGGATGCCTCAGAGCTCTGCCTTGTCCCGAATGTGGTGATTCCTCCCAAGTTTAAGGTCCCAGATTTCGATAAGTACAGGGGAATTACTTGTCCAAAGAACCACCTAACCATGTACATCCGCAAGATGGCTTCGCATGCTCACGATGACAAGCTGTTAATCCACTTCTTCCAAGATAGCCTAACTGGGGCAGCTTCGAACTGGTACACGCATCTTGAGCGTGCCCATATACGATGTTTCAAAGACTTGACTGACGTTTTCTTGAAGCAGTATAAGTATAACATCGATATGGCACCGGATAGGCTACAATTGCAAAATATGGCTAAGAAGGATGCTGAGACCTTTAAGGAATATGCTCAGAGGTGGAGGGAAATGGCTGCTCAAGTAGAGCCCCCATTGACGGAAAGAGAAATGGTGGCTACGTTCATTGACACTCTGCAATCACCCTTTTATGACAAAATGATAGGGAGTGTGTCATCAAATTTCTCAGACATGGTCATCATTGGAGAGAGAGTTGAAGGAGGACTGAGGAGTGGGAAGATCGTTGAAAGTTCAACAGGAACATTTAACGCCAAAAGGCCCCCGATAGGGAAGAAAAGGGAGGGAGAAACCCATGCTGTTACCTTCGACCAAAGAAACTCCACCCGAGGCAGATATAGCCAAACACCTGTGAACCATCAACCATCCTTCCAGACTCCTTTCACACCTTACCACTCGTACTTTCCCACTACTCCACCGATTCCATATCCCCAGCCTTACCACCCTTATGTCGCCAACGCTTCGCACGTTTCCCATCCTCAACCTCACAACCCAATGAGGCCTCATCAAACGCCACTTCCTACTCAATACCCAGCGCCCTCTACCTTACCACCGCAAACAACTCAACCATGGACCCAAAATCCAAACACAAACCAAGGAAGGCCACCAAATAACCAAGAAAGGAAGTTTGTCCACTTCGACCCAATTCCCATGACCTACACCGAATTACTACCCCAACTCATTCGTAACTCTCTTTTGGCTCCTTGTCCGATGAAGCCATTAGAACCCCCATACCCTAAAGGCTTTGACCCAAATGCCAAGTGTGATTACCATGCAGGGGCCACAGGGCATTCTACAGAGAATTGCAAAGCACTAAAGTTTAAGGTGCAAGATCTAATCAATGCTAAGTGGTTGAATTTCAAGACAAATACTCCTAGTGTGGGTCACAATCATTTACCAAACCATGGGAATCCCACAGTAAATGCTATAGAGGAGTGTTCGGCCCTGCAGCTCATAAGACAAGTGGCAGAGGTCAAGACCCCCATGAGGGTCATCTTTAAAGAGCTGTGCAAAGCTGGGATGATGGAAGCTCATATGGAAGAGAAGGGAGGCGACAAAGATGAAATAATGTGTAACGTCCATGGGAATATGGGGCATTCTATTGAGGAATGCGGTGAGTTTAGGCAAATCCTCCAAGATCTGATGGATATGCAATTAGTGCAAATAGGTCACTTAGGTGACAATGGTGGCATAAGCATGGTGGATGGGTGTACTATTCCACAATTGCAAGAAGGACAAGAAGCCGTAAACTCTCTGGTCCCTTCCGTTGCAAGTCCAACTATCAAACCATTGGTTATCTATTACACTGAAGCTGCATATGCGCCATCCCTTTGTGGCCCGAAACCTATCACTATTCAAGTTCCCAGTCCTTTTCCCTTCAAGGACACCCGAGCCGTGCCATGGAATTATAATGCGCAAGTCCTTAGAAGTAATCCCACGAGTGATCAGTCAGAAGTTGCGTCTAGTTCGACTTCTATTATTACCAATATATCAGGGATTGGGGGAGTGACCCGGAGTGGCCGCATCTACACTCCTGAGGAGCTGCGAAGGGACCCGGAAGAAGAAGAAAATGGGAACTGTAAAGGCAAAGTCAAGATAGGGGAGACTTCCATTGGGAACGAAGCAAAAGAAAGGCCAGAAAAGGCGAAGGAGTACAAAAAAGAGGTATCAGATGAAGAAGCTGTTGAGTTCTTGAAGTTTATCAAGCAAAGTGAATACAGAGTGGTAGATCAGCTGAATCGCACCCCTGCAAGGATATCGCTTTTGTCCTTATTGATGAACTCTGAATCGCACAGAAATGCGTTGATGAAAGTACTGAATCAGGCTCATGTTTCTCATGACATTACAGTTGACAAGTTAGGTGGTATTATTGGCAACATTACTGCTGATAATTATGTCACTTTCACTGATGATGAGATACCGGTGAGGAATGGGGCACAACAAGGCACTACACATTTCTGTCAAATGTCAAAAGCATATAATGGCTAGAGTGCTCATTGACAATGGTTCTTCCTTGAACGTGTTACCGAAATCAACCCTTTCCAAGCTGCCTTTTGATGGAACTTGCATGAAACCAAGTGCGATGATAGTAAGGGCATTTGACGGGACCAGAAGGGAAGTCATGGGGGAGATTGAAATACCAGTTCAAATTGGTCCCTGCACTTTCAATATACTCTTTCAGGTAATGGACATTACACCATCCTACAGTTGTCTCTTAGGATGACCATGGATCCATTCTGCTGGACCTGTACCTTCTACCTTGCACCAAAAAGTAAAGTTCATAGTTGATAATAAGATGATTACTGTCTTTGGCGAAGAGGACCTGTTGGTGAGCAAGCCATTGGATACTCCTTATATTGAAGCTGCAGAAGAAGCTCTTGAAACTGCGTTCCAAGCGCTAGAGATTGTCAGCGCCACCTATGTGGAAGAAGGAGTTCAAAGTCTGAAGCCCCGACCATCTAATGCATTCCTGATGATGGCTAAGGTAATGCTTGGAAAAGGATACCAATATGGAAGAGGACTAGGAATGAATGGACAAGGCATTGTGAAATTCTGGACACCCTGCGAAAACAAAAACAGATTTGGGTTAGGATATAAACCCACCAGAGCAGACAAAAGAAGGGTCCTAGAAGAGAAAAGGGAAAGGAGGTTGGCTAGGTTGGAAAATCGGGAGCCTAAAGCTGAGAGGATCCCCATCTGTGACATCCGACGAAACTTCCGAAGTGCGGGATTAGTGTTTCTGAATCAAGTGACCGCTATCGAAGACGATCAATCCATCAATCATGGTGTCAACTTGGTGTACCCTTGCTCCCCAGATGCAGAACTCAACAATTGGGAGAGCGTTGATTTTCCCATGACTTATGAAATTGATTCAAATTAATTTTGTAATGCTAATCCTTTAGCTCTGCCCAAGGCTTTAGGATAATGTGTTGTGAAAGCGGGCTTACTTGTTTCTATTTCAATATTTACTATCAATAAATGTATTTTCAGACTATCTTGCTATTTCATTCTTCTTTTTAGCCTTTTGCTCAACCATTTCATTAACCTTTATTCATTACCTTTTTTTTTTTTTACTTGTGTTAATACCAATAAATGCAGATCTGAAAGTGACTCTCTTGAAAATGACAGTGCTATGACCCCATTGTACGATTTTGACCATCCCGTTAATCATGTTGATGAGGATAATGATGACAATTGGGAACCCTCTCCTGAGCTGATGAGATTAATGGAACAAGAGGCCAAGGAAATTCAACCCCATGAAGAGCCAACTGAACTGATTAATTTGGGACGGAGGATGATAAAAAAGAAGTTAAAATTGGCACTACCATGAAAGAAGATGAAGCGAAGCAAGTTGGTTAAGCTCTTATCTGATTTTTGTGATGTTTTCGCCTGGTCATACCAAGATATGCCTGGCTTAGATACTGACATAGTTGAGCACAAATTGCCATTAAAACCAGAATGTCCTCCGGTTAAGCAAAAGTTGAGACGAATGAAGCCAGAGATGTCACTAAAAGTTAGAGAAGAGGTTAAAAAGCAGTTTGATGCAGGTTTCCTCGCTGTTGCAAAGTACCCTCAATGGGTTGCTAACATCGTCCCTGTCCCAAAGAAAGATGGCAAGGTGCGAATGTGCGTTGACTATAGAGATTTGAATAGGGCCAGCCCTAAGGACAACTTCCCTCTACCTCACATTGATGTTTTGGTGGACAACACTGCTCAACACACATTTTTCTCCTTCATGGATGGTTTCTCGGGATACAACCAAATCAAGATGGCGCCTGAAGATATGGAGAAGACCACATTCATCACTCTGTGGGGAACTTTTTGCTATAAGGTGATGCCACTTGGATTGAAGAACGCCGGAGCAACTTATCAAAGGGCGATGGTGGCATTGTTCCATGACATGATGCACAAAGAAATAGAAGTTTATGTGGATGACATGATTGCAAAGTCAAAAATAGAAGAGGATCACATAACCAATCTGCAAAAGCTCTTTGAACGGTTAAGAAAGTTCAGGCTCAGACTGAATCCTACTAAGCGCACTTTTGGGGTAAAATCAGGCAAGCTCTTGGGGTTCATGGTTAGCGAGAAAGGGATAGAAGTTGATACAGGCAAAGTTCGAGCAATCATAGAGATGCCAGCTCCTCGCACTGAAAAAGAAGTCTGTGGGTTTTTGGGAAGGCTGAACTATATTGCTAGGTTTATATCCCAGTTGACTGCAACATGTGAGCCAATCTTCAAGTTGTTGCGTAAAAACCAGACAGTAGAGTGGAATGAGGATTGTCAGGTAGCATTTGAAAAGATCAAGCAGTATCTGTAAGAACCCCCGGTTTTGGTACCTCCAGTGCCAGGAAGGCCTCTCATCATGTACTTGACTGTGTTGGATGAATCCATGGGTTGTGTACTGGGACAGCATGATGAAACTAGAAAAAAGGAGCAGGCCATCTATTACTTGAGTAAGAAGTTCATCAACTATGAGGCAAAATACTCATTGTTGGAACGCACATGCTGCGCCTTAGCATGGGCAGCCCATCGGTTAAGGCAGTACATGTTGTGTTATACCACTTGGTTAGTGTCCAAAATGGACCCGATCAAGTACATCTTTGAAAAACCCGCCCTCACTGGGAGGATCGCACGCTGGCAAGTTTTGTTATCAGAATATGACATTTGGGAGATTATGGGTCTATGCAGTGTGAGTTCCCTGATGAAGATGTAATGGCCTTGTTTAGAGAAGAAAAACCCTCGGAAAAAGAAAAATGGACTTTGTTGTTCGATGGAGCTTCCAATTCACTGGGGCATGGAGTTGGGGCCATACTGATTTCCCCTGAAAATAATTTCATCCCAATCACTGCTAGGTTGTGTTTCGACTGTACAAACAACATAGCTGAGTATGAAACGTGTGCCATGGGAATCCAAGCAGCAGTAGACTCAAAGGTAAAAGTTCTTGAGGTATATGGGGACTCTGCTTTGGTCATCCATCAGTTAAAGGGAGAATGGGAAACTCGAGATACCAAATTAATCCCTTATCATGCCTACATCAAGGAGTTAATTGAACAACTTGACGAAGTTACATTCCATCACATCCCTCGAGAGGATAATCAGTTGGCTGATGCCCTAGCCACGTTGTCGTCAATGTTCAAAGCAAGTCAGGATAGGGACTTGCCCCTTATAAAAATGAAAAGTCGTGACCAATCGGCATATTGTCAAATGATAGAGGTGGAACCAGATGGGAAACCATGGTATCATGACATCAAATGCTTCATCAAGAGCAGAGAGTACCCTCCACATGCTTCAGAAAATGACAAAAGGACTCTCAGAAGACTCGCAATGGGTTTCTTTCTAAATGAGGAAGTGCTTTACAAGAGGAACCATGATATAGTGCTGCTAAGATGCGTTGATGCAACAGAGGCAAAGAAGATCATCAAAGACGTTCACGAAGGATCTTTTGGAACTCATGCAAATGGACATGCAATGGCAAGAAAAATACTAAGGGCGGGTTACTATTGGTTGACAATGGAGACTGATTGTTTCAACTATGTGAAAAAGTGTCATAAATGCCAGACATATGCTGATAATGTTCATATGCCACCAGCCTCTTTGAATGTTTTAACAGCACCTTGGCCATTCTCGATGTGGGGAATGGATGTCATAGGACCCATTGAACCAAGGGCCTCAAATGGACATCGCTTCATTCTCGTTGCAATTGATTACTTCACCAAATGGGTCGAAGCCGCTTCTTATGCCAATGTCACCAGGAGTGTAGTGGTCAGGTTTGTCAAAAGAGAGCTGATTTGTCGTTATGGTTTGCCAAGCAAGATTATTACAGATAATGCCACTAATCTGAATAATAAAATGATGAAAGATATGTGTGAGAGTTTCAAAATTGAACACCACAATTCCTCACCCTACCGCTTAGAAGATGAATGGGGGGGATTGAGGCAACAAACAAGAATATCAAGAAGATCATCCAAAAGATGGTTATAACATACAAAGACTGGCACGAAATGCTACCATTTGCACTGCATGGTTATCGCACGTCCGTTCGTACTTCAACTGGGGCAACCCCTTTCTCTTTGGTTTATGGAATGGAGGCGGTACTCCCCATTGAAGTGGAAATCCCATCATTAAGGGTGCTGATGGAGGTAGGACTAGAAGAGGCCGAATGGGTCCAGACTCGACTTGATCAGTTGAACCTCATTGAAGGGAGGAGATTAACTACACTATGTCATGGTCAGCTTTACCAGAAGAGAATGATGAAGGCCTATGCAAAAAAGGTGCGTCCTCGACAGTTTCAAGAAGGAGACTTGGTACTCAAAAAGATCCTTCCCATTCAAAAGAATTTTCGAGGAAAATGGACCCCAAACTATGAGGGACCTTATGTCGTAAAAAAAGCCTTCTCAGGAGGAGCTTTGATTCTCACAAACATGGATGGCGAAGATCTACCACTTCCTATAAATTCAGATGCAGTCAAAATGTACTATGCTTAAAAAAAAGGGAAAAGAAAAATGGCTCGCTAGGCTGAAAACCTGAAAAGGCGACCTAGGCAAAAGTTAGAGCGACCCGCTAGGTTGAAAACTCGGAAGAGCGACCTAGGCAAAAGTTAGGGTTAAAAATAGTACTTGACACATCCGGAGAAGTGAACATACCTCAAGTCACAAACTAGGGCGGTTTGAAATCTTGGCCGAACCGAGCAAGGCGGTTTGAATATACGAAGTTTTGTCAGGAGACACTCCCAATATGTAAAAGCTGGGTCGAATCATATTCTGAAACAGACAAGGGGACGTTCAAGGTTGCGCACATGGGAAATTAGCACTGTTCATTCAAGAGAGCATCACTGGAAGAGCTGGAAAATTCCGCTCCAACATTCCTTTTGTAAACCTTTCCATGCCTTTCCTGTACTTTTCCTGTCTATAATGATAATCCCTTTTTGTTGCTACCCATTGTCGATTTAATATGCATTTTTTATGATAAGTTTTATATTGAGATATGAAACATGTGACAATATGGCAGAGGCATTTAGATTCGCTTTAACAATTTCAAAGGGTCATGGGAAACACAATGAAATCCTGACAATAATATTGATGAGAAAAGTAAGGGATGACCATACAAATTATAAGGCCAATCAATGAATTTTGCTGTTCAATCGCGATCCTGCTGTGGGAAAAAGTCCTTAAGGGTTGCGGAACCAAAGCTCCGATGTGAAAAAAAAAAAACAAAAAACAAAAAATAAAAAAAAAAACAAAAAAGCAAAAAAACAAGATTTGCTCATGAGAATCCCTACAGTAGGGCATCCATTGCATCATCATCCATTGCATCATGCACCATCTCTGGCATCGCATGCATTTACAAAATCATTGTCTTTAAGTTTCTGGGTCCCCGCACCCATTGTCTTTAAGTTTTCGGGTCCCCGCACCCATTGTCTTTAAGTTTAGGGTCCCCGCACCCATTGTCTTTTCGTTTTCGGTCCCCGCACCCATTGTCTTTTCGTTTCGGTCCCCGCACCCATTGTCTTTTAATTCTGGGTCCCCGCACCCATTGTCTTTAATTTTTGGTCCCCGCACCCATTGTCTTTAAGTTTCGGGTCCCCGCACCCATTGTCTTTAAGTTTTGGTCCCCGCACCCATTGTCTTTTTCGCTTCCGGTCCCCGCACCCATTGTCTTTAAGCTTCCGGTCCCCGCACCCATTGTCGTAAGTTTCGGGTCCCCGCACCCATTGTCTTTTAATTCCGGGTCCCGCACCCATTGTCTTTAATTTCGGGTCCTCACACCCATCGTCTTTTCATTTTGGTCCCCGCACCCATTGTCTTTAAGTTTAGGGTCCCCGCACCCATTGTCTTTAAGTTTCCGGTCCCCGCACCCATTGTCTTTAAGCTTAGGGTCCCCGCACCCATTGTCGTAAGTTTCGGGCCCCCGCACCCATTGTCTTTTAATTCCTGGGTCCCCACCCATTGTCTTTAATTTCGGTCCCCACACCCATCGTCTTTTCATTTTCGGGTCCCCGCACCCATTGTCTTTAATTTCCGGGTCCCCGCACCCATTGTCTTTTAGTGTCCGGGTCCCCACACCCATTGCCTTTTCGCGAGTTGTTGTTGGTTCAAATGACTTTTAATAAAATTCAGATAAAAAAAGAGAAAAGGAAAAGGAAAAGGAAAAGAGAAAAGAAAGAGAGGTTGAATTTTTTAAAAAAGAAAAAGAAAAGAAGAGCAAACACAAATCAGACAAAAAAAAAAAAACAAAGATTATTTGCTCTCGGGTCCCCACACCCATCGTCTTTAAGTTCTCGGGTCCCCGCACCCATTGTCTTTTAGTTTTCGGGTCTTTCACCCATTGCCTTTTATTTCTCTGGTCTTTGCACCCATTGCTTTCACAGCAAGTCAAGGCCTTGTGCCCATTACCTTCAACTTTTCCGTCTAGCTTCGATGGGCACCCTACCCCACAAGCTGTTTGCTTTTTACCTTTCTGTCTAGCTTCGATGGGCACCCTACCCCACAAGCTGTTTGCTTTTTACCTTTCTGTCTAGCTTCGATGGGCATCCTACCCCACAAGCTGTTTGCTTTTTACCTTTCTGTCTAGCTTCGATGGGCACCCTACCCACAAGCTATTTGCTTTTTACCTTTCTGTCTAGCTTCGATGGGCATCCTACCCCACAAGCTGTTTGCTTTTTACCTTTCTGTCGGCTTCGATGGGCACCCTACCCCACAAGCTGTTTGTTGTTTACCTTTCTGTCCAGCTTCGATGGGCACCCTACCCCACAAGCTGTTTGTTGTTTACCTTTCTGTCAGGCTTCGATGGGCACTCTACCCCACAAGCTATTTGCTTTTACCTTATGTTGTCAAGCTTCAGCAGGATACCCGACTCCGCAAGCTTTGTACCTTTTCTGTAGTCAAGCTTCAGCGGATACCCGACTCCGTAAGCTTTGTATGTTTTCTGTCAAGTTTTAGCGGATACCCGACTCCGCAAGCTTTGTACATTTTCTGTCAAGTTTCAGCGGCTACCCGACTCCGCAAGCTTTGTACCTTTTCTGTTTCCAAGCTTCAGTAGGATACCCGACTCCGCAAGTTTTGTACCTTTTCTGTTTTAAGTCAAGCTTCAGCGGATACCCGACTCCGCAAGCTTTGTACATTTTCTGTCAAGTTTCAGCGGATACCCGACTCCGCAAGCTTTGTACGTTTTCTGTCAAGCTTCAGCGGATACCCGACTCCGCAAGTTTTTTACTTTTTCATCAAGCTTCATGGACAAAATTGAATCAACTCCTTTACTTTCCGTTTATCCTAAACGTAAAGCAAAGGGGGGCAGCTGTTGATACCCAATTTTGTCCGTGAATTTTTCTTTTATATGTTTGTTGATTGATATTTAATTGCTTTACTTTGTACTTTTTTTTAATGAAAAAAATAAAATAAAATAATAAAAAATATATAAAACATAAAAATAGAAAAAATACAACCAAATGCGTTGCATGCTTGATTTTCCACCTTTTCCTTATTCTACATTTTATTCTCTTGCACTTGCGCACCTTACGCAAGAGTGCAGCTTTTGTTTCCCATTCACCCTCACTCACAAAGACACACTCCACTTCTTCCTCACATGCAAAGACACACCCCTCCTTCCTCCACCCACACAACTTTTTTTTTTCTTTATTCCCCTAACCATACCATCGTGAATCGGATCCTCATCACCACCCCGTCACTGCTTCTATCGCCCAACCATTTTTTTTTTTTTTATTCCAAGTAACCCCATTCCCACGGGTATATATTCATGATCAAGCACTCACTCCTCGGGGCGGCGAGAGGACCAATTACTCAAGCTAATTCTCAATTCTCACCAAAACCACGCAACCTCCAATCCACCCTCATCATCACCTTCCTCTACCTTCACCCAAAGCAACCACTAAACCAAGCCACCATTATCTCCACATAAACCCAAACACCTTGCTTCTTTGCCCTCGCCCACCACCGTGGCCCAACCTCAAACAACCAACAACCACCTTCACCCCATTCCTCAACCACCACTGAAAAACCTCAAAACCTTAACCAGCCACTACATCAACTCCATCTCCCTCTTCATTCACGTGAGGCCAACAGAACCATCGACCGACCGTCGGACTTCACAAAGCCAGGCCCCTCTTCAACCGACTGTCGGACCGCACAAGAGCCATCAGCCTTCCAACCGACCGTCGAACCCCAAAAAAACTGTGACCCCACCATCTTCATCAGTTGCAACCAACGGCAGAATCCAGGTCTCCCCAAACCGACTGTCGAACTCTAAAACAGAATCACCCAATCTCCCTAAACCGACCGTCGAACCAACTTCCAATCATACCTCCTCTATCGACTGTCGGCGCCCAAAATCAAGTTCCCATCATCTAAACCTCCAAACCCACACCACCATCCTTCAACTATCCAACCCAACCGGAACCGACCGTCAAACCGTAACCCTTTAAACCAAATCCCTCCCATCACATCCGACCGTCAGACCAGGAACCAGAACCAACCGTCGGACCAGAAATCAGACCCGTCGAACCTCAAACTAGAACCCAACCAAAACCGATCGAAATCATATCCTTCTCCGCACTCGACCGTCGAACTTCCAGATCCTTTTCCTCACCGACCGTTGAAACCCAAGAAGCCAGACCCAACCTCAAACAACCAACCGATTGTCGAACCCCCCAACTCCATCATATCCGACTGTCGAACCATCCAATCTCCCTAAACCGACTGTCGAACCTCACCAACACCAGTTACCATCCTCTCACTGATACCCCTGAATCCCTCTGCACCGACCATCGAACCAATAACCATCATACATTCACCGACACCTGACCGTCGAACCCCAAATCCTTCCCTTCAACCAACCGACCGTTGAACCACATCACTGTGACCTTCCCCGACCAACTTCACCGACACCTTCACCGACCAAACTTCACCAATACCAGTCACTATCCCTTCACCGACCGTCAGAGGCAGTTCCAGACCGTCGAACATCGGAAGTCAGCCTCGACCGTCGAACCTCAGAATCCAGGTCTCCCCAAACCGACCGTCGAACCTCAGGATCCAAACCCCTTTCAACCGACCGTCGGACCATAGAAACCGTTCTCGACCGTCGAGGCGTTCCGGCACCGTCGAACACCGAAGTCGGTCCCCGACCGTCGAACCTCGAATCCGGGCCTCCCCCAAACCGACCGTCGAACCTCAGGATCCAGACCCCCTTCAACCGACCGTCGAACCTCAGATTAGATCCCTCCACAAACGACCCCTGGTGTGTGCTGTTATTGTTGCTGAAGTCTCCAACTTTTATTCATTTAAATTGAATTGTGATTGTCTTTTTGGGTGAGGTTGAATCACGTGGGTTGCTGCCCATTTCACATTAAGGCAATAATGATGCATTTTGGTAAAAGGGGAGACGGGTAAAGAAAAAAAATCTTTCAATCCATGCAATAACTAATGATGATGATTGAATAGCGAATGTTATCTTCATTATCTTTTGAATCATAAGGGTTTATTGAGTAGCCTAGTGCTAACTTGAATCACTGTGCAAAAAAAAAATGGATTCGCTTTCAAATAAATATTTTAAATAAAATCAACCAACCCACAAGTATTTTCTAAAGAACTACGTGACTTTGAGTTCCTCATTGCACCCGAGGATACGTAGGAGCGAGAATCTCTACTGTCACAAGCAAAAAAAAAAAAAAAAATTTTCATGATTTGTTTGTTTCTTTTTATTTCTTTCCAAAAAATGAGAAAAATAAAAAATAATTACAAAGTCTTTTGTTTAAAGGGGTAAAAATAAATATATTTGAGATTATTAATTGTTGCACAACTAACATAAGGTACCGTTCATGGAACGGGCAGTGTAGAGTGCTAATACCTTCCCTACCTGTAATCGACTCCCGAATCCAAACTCATTTTCAAAAAGACCAATTTCCTAATTTAAAGGTTTTTCTAATATTTTCCCAATTCAAATAAACATTGGTGGCGACTCCATTGATTATATATTTTTCGGTCGTCCCCTCGCGATCCCGGTTGCGACAATACCCAGTGGCCATCAAGTTAGAGTTCGATTGCACCAATAATGTAGCAGAGTATGAAGCTTGTGCTCAAGGGCTAAAGGTTGCAATAGAATTGGGAGTGAAAGAACTACAAGTATATGGAGATTCAGCACTGATAATTTATCAAGTGAACGGGGAATGGCAGACTAAAGACCCCAAGTTGATTTCATACCAGAAATATTTGATGCAGTTGATCGAGAAGTTTGAATGGATCACCTTTTCGCACTTGACTCGGGATAAGAACCAGTTCGCAGATGCTCTGGCAACTTTAGCTGTAATGACCAATCTGAATATTCATGCTAATGTGCAACCCATCCGAATAAGGGCAGAAAGCGAACCAGTTTATTGTTCTAATGTTGAGGAAGAAGAAGATGGTCAGCCCTGGTTCCATGACATCATGCAGTACATCAAGTTCAGAGAATACCCATCAGGGGCGAATGAGACGAACAAAAAGAGCATCTGTCGGCTTTCCATGGCTTTCTTTTTGAACGGGGAAATACTGTACAAAAGAAACTATGATGGCACACTCCTCAGATGCATAGGAGCTAAGGAGGCTCTCACCATCTTAATAGAAGTTCATGAGGGAATATGTGGAACGCATGCCAATGGTATCATGATGGCCCATCAGATCCTACGATATGGTTATTACTGGTCCACTATGGAAGCTGATTACATAGAATATGTTCGAAAGTGTCATAAATGTCAAGCGTACGCTGATCGCATTAATGCACCACCCGTTCCATTGCATAATATGGTGGCACCCTGGCCTTTTTCAATGTGGGGAATCGATATTATTGGGCCAATAAACCCAAAAGCTTCCAATGGTCATAGGTTCATCCTAGTAGCAATCGATTATTTCACCAAGTGGGTAGAGGCTGCTTCCTACGCCAAAGTCACTCAAAGGGTTGTCCTTAAATTTTTAAGGGTAAACATCATTTGTCGTTATGGAATTCCAAAGAGGATTATCACAGATAACGGCCTTAATCTCAATAGCACAGAAATCAAGAATCTATGTGAGAGATTTAGGATCAAGCATCATAATTCTGCTCCTTACAGACCCCAGAAGAATGGTGCAGTAGAAGCAGCAAATAAGAACATCAAGAAGATCGTAGCCAAAATGGTGGTCAACTACAGAGAATGGCATGAGATGCTCCCCTATGCTCTCCACGCTTATCGCACTAATATCCGATCCAGCACTGGGGCAACACCATTCTCCTTGGTCTATGGTATGGAAGCAGTCTCCCCCATAGAGGTCGAAATCTCATGTTTAAGAGTATTGATGGAAGCTGAGTTAGAAAAAGCGGAATGGGTAAAGACTCGGTACGAGCAGTTAAACATGATTGAAGAAAAGCAACTAAAAGCTATCTGTCATGGGTAACTATACCAAAGAAGAATGGCAAGAGCTTTCAACAAGAGAGTGCGCCCTAGGGAGTTCCAAGCAGGTGACCTAGTTTTAAAGAAAAAACTTCCAAACCAAGAGGACGCTCGAGGAAAATGGGCACCGAGTTATGAAGGGCCGTATATCGTTAAGAAGGCATTCTCTGGAGGAGCTTTAGTTTTAACAGATATGGACAGAAATGAATTACCAAGACCGATAAATGCTGACGCAGTCAAAAAGTTCTATGCCTAAAAAAAAAGAAAAAAAGAAAAAAAAGAAAATAGCCCGTTACGTTGAAAACCCGCAAAGGCAGCCTAAGCAAAAGTTAGGGCATCTAAATTAGGCCAAAAAAAGAGAGTTTAAAGTCGACAAAGGCTCTCCTAGAAGATGTCACCTGAAGGACTCACCCAGACAGCATAAAAGGAGACAAAACTGGGACAATTTTAAGCGGTGGTGGATGGAAGAGAGCTCGTGTCACAAGTGGTCGTAATATCCATCTGAGATTTAGGACCTATCTAATGAGAAGAAAGGAATCTTAACTGGGGCAATTGTCTGTCACCTTGCCTTTGTATCATCCTTTTGTACTTCTTACCTTTTCCTGCTTGTGAACATCCAAATCAATGAAAATACTTTCCTTTCTTCTCTTTTTTATTCTTCATCTTTCTTTGTCATGTTTCTTTCTTTTATATTTGTGAAGTCACACATGTTTATCACAAAATGCTTCGCTAAGAGGGAATATAAATTCAGTATCATTGATTTAACAATTTAATGGCAATCCTCTAACTAACAAGTTAGATCAAGAATGAATCAGAAGGTTCAAAAGAGGGAAGAAAAGCTCCTAATGCAATTGGCAATGTTAAGAAGGAAACTGTGATGAGCAAACTCAGAAGTAAAGTGACTCCAGTGTCCGAGGATCCCAAGGAACTCGAAACAAGTTGATGAGCCCTAGTTTGCGAGAGCCTATGCCTGGGTTTGATAGATCAAAGTTTTCCGAGGAAGCAATTAGAACCAGGTATGCAAGAGAAAGTTTTGGCATAATGTTTTCAATCTTCTGATATGATTTTGAGTTGTAGGAATGTACGTTGCAACATCTTTCCATAAGCTGCAACAACGGGTGAAAAGTGACGTCTCTGGCTTTTGCGCCGAGCTTCACTGTAAAAGAACAGCGAAACAAAAATCTTTCTGGGCCAGGCCCACTATCCTTTTAAAATTTCTGGGCCCAGCCCATTGTCTTTTAAATTTCGGGTCAAGCCCGCTGTCTTTTTAATTCTCAGGCCAAGCCCGCTGTCCTTTTAAATTTTGGGCCAAGCCCACTGTCTTTTAAATTCTGTATCAAATCCACTGTCTTTAAGTTCTGGGCCAAGCCCGCTGTCTTTTAAATTATGGGTCAAGCCCATTTGTCTTTTAAAATTCTGGGCCAAGCCCACCGTCTTTTGAATTCGGGCCAAGCCCGCTGTGTTTTAAACTTTGGGCCAAGCCCGTTGTCTTTTAAACTTTGGGCCAAGCTCGCTGTCTTTTAAATTTTGGGCCAAACCCACTGTCTTTTAATTTCTGGATCAAGTCCATTGTCTTTTAAGTTCCGGGCCAAGCCCGCTGTCTTTTAAATTATGGGTCAAGCCCATTGTCTTTTAAAATTCTGGGCCAAGCCCACCGTCTTTTGGAATTCGGACCAAGCCCGTTGTGTTTTAAACTTTGGGCCAAGCTCACTGTCTTTTAAATTCCGGGCTAAGCCCACTGTCTTTTAAATTTTGAATCAAGTCCACTGTCTTTTAAATTCCAGGCCCAACCTACTATCTTTTGAATTCTGGGTCAAGCCCACTGTCTTTTACCTTTTTCAGTCATAAGGTCACCCAAGGTCATTAAAAAATTAAAAGACTCCTTTTTTTTTAATCAATAAACGTCAACTGAGCTGTGACAGCTTGTTGACCATGCAGTAACGTCTCTAGCTTTATGCTGAGTTTCACCTTGGTAGGATTAACGATGTTGCGATAACTCGTGAATCCATGTTTTAGCTCGTTGGTGTTCAATCGGCGTCTTTGCCTTGTCTATTTACATCATCTCATACTTTACCGAACAAAATTTAAGTTCATATCTTTACTCGTTCCTTACAACAATAATAAAGAAAACTATGGGTATTCTTAATATCCGTAAGAAACAAGTAAAAAGGGCAACTGTGAACACCCAATTTTGTCCGGACCAAAAAATATTAAATAAATAAAAATAATAGTTATGGATGACCAATAAAAAAATTAATTAATTAAAAATTAATTAAATTAAAATTGGTTAACTCTACATTAATCAATAATAAAAGTAATGAAAATAAATAAAAGAAGGTATGCAAAAAAAAAAAAAAAAAAAAGAAAGAGGTTTGGGCTTGGATCCATTGGGCTCACTCACTTACCCAGATCCACCCCTAACCCAGATCCACCCATCTACCCGGGTATACCCATGACCCCGGATCCACCCATTTACCCATCCATATTTTTCTTCTTTCTCCTAACCTAGTGCAAAGACACATTCTCTCCCCCTCACGCAACGGTCGGTGCGGCCCCATCACGAGCTCCAACGCACCATGGAAGCATTCGGCGACCCCAAGGACAAGAACAATCACCAAACGGTCCTTCCCCCCATGGATTCGCGTTAACCCGCGAACCTCCGAGCTTTACACTCCTCTGCACAAAGCAAGCAACCATCACTCCTCTCCTGATGAGCTCAAGGCGCGAGGATGCCATTTTTGGGTAGATTGCAGGGTTTAGAAACTGGATCTTACATGGATTAGAGTGAATATGCACAAAAATGGAAGATTTGGGAAGATGGGAGCTCTGCAACACGGAAACCACAAGCAACCATCACCCCTGTGCTGACAGAACTCAAGGCGCGAGGATGCAGTTTTTGGAGATGTGAGAAGACTCGAGCTCAGCAACCCGAGAAGCCTCCATTTTTCCCCTTATCCAGGCTTTTATAAAGGGCGAAAATCAGAAAAAAAAAAAGGGTCTTTTTTGGGATTTTTCAGAAAAAAAAAATAGAGAGAGACATTGTAACACATTGAGAGGCTTTGTTTTTGTATTCTGCTCTATATTTTGGGGAAATTTTCTGGAACTGAAAGATCCGGAACAGTTGTATTCAACCATTTGGAAAGATCCTCATTTGGTATTTTTTTTTCTTCCCTTCCTCTCATTTTTTCTTCTGTCATGGTTGTTTTGAGGACATTGAATGAACGAAAGTCTTCATATTCTGTGTTTGATCTGATCGTGCATGAGCCTGAAAATTTTGGTTTCTGATGTATAAATCTTTCTCTGTAGTCTGGTTCTATCATTTGTTGCTTTCCTTTTGTTTGATGAAATGTTGAAATCACCGCACTCTGCCTATTTGATGAAAAACCTCAGTGACTAATTTACGTTTATGTATGGAGTTTTTTTAGTTCTTTCCTTGAGTGGGATAGCATAGTATAATGATGGTGTACATGTTGAAGTATATGAACCTTCTGTGCACTATTACAATTGATCATTGAGATAATCTTTAAGTCTCTGTGCACTTTATGGTTCACGATGAGAACACGTCAAATTCAACAAGTGTAAAGGAATGACTTTAACAATTTATGGGATAATTAACTGTTATCATATGCTGGATGTCCTAGTACTCTATCGGTTTCTATCATAAAATCTAGGGAACGTGATTTATGGTGTATGCTTGTGTATCTGTGGTTTTGACTCTTTCCCAACCAGATTCAAGTTTAATTTCATCATGGTTACGTAAAATGGTTTCGGATGTTTGGAAAGCTTATGAATGCCTTATCTTAAGTCATATAGTTAATGGGGTTCATATTTTGATCCTTTTCTGTATCTGAGTTGAATAATGGGTCATTCATAATCCCATCCTGTTCTTGTAGTTGGTGTATAAGGATGGTCTTGATAGTTCGATGTTGATTACCGAATGAACGTTTTAGTCTGATTACCATGGCCATATTTGGATATTGTCTTGGTCCTAGAAATGCTTCTGATATGGGTATAGAAACTTCATAGTTAGCATCATATCATTCAATTGTATGGTTATAGTTTCTAGCTATTAATGGATGAGATTGGCCAAATGATGGAACTTGTTTTTTTTATATAATTCTGTTGGAAAAATAGCAAACCAGAACAACACTTCCTATGGCATGAGGGGTGATTTGTCTTTGGTTAAGAATAAGTAAATGACATTTGTTTCTCGCTATGAATTGTGATGCTGGTTTGTTCAATCATCCATACAAATAGAATGAATAAATGTGATATTGGTAGCAAGCTCTTGGCAGAAAACCGTGTGGCCATTTATGTCAGGTTATTTAGTTTTCATTTGATGCAAAGTCGGCCAGGTGAAAATTTGATTGCTTGATTTCAGTGTTAAAATGGAGTCTCCTTTTTTGCTTTTGGAGCTGTAGTGCTGAGATATGTATAGACCATGACATTTGGAAGCAAATTATGTGCTAACCCATCATGACAAATTGTGGATACTGGAAAAATTAGACTCATTTGATTATTGAAAAACCAAACTAAGTTTTTGTTGTGATGTGCCAGTTTATTATTATTACTTTATCTTTATTTTTTTTTTAAATAAAATAAATCACTAATCCATAAATATTCAAAAATTTTATAATAAACCTGATAATCAATAGGTGACGTCTCTAGCGTGACGCTGAGTTTCACCTATTCAAACCTTAATAAGATTAACTGAGTCGTGATCACTTGTTGATTTTATTTACTCTTTTTTTCATAATTTGGTTATTTCTTTTTTTCCTAAAAAAATAATAATAAAATAAGTAAATAAAATAACTAAATAAAATAGAATAGTTACATTGCCTTTTTATCAAAAAAGAGGAGTAAAATAAATATTTTTAAGATTATCAAAAATTTGCACAATTAATTTAAGGTACCAGTCTTAGGATGGGTGCTATTAGTTAAGTGTCGGGATTAAGTTTCCACCCTTCCCTAAGCATAACCGATTCCCGAACCCAATCTGATTTTCAAAGACTATTTTCTAATAAAGTTTTTTCCAATTTTTTTTTAATTTAAATAAAATTGGTGGCGACTCTACTTTCTTTTTTTAAAAAATCCTATGAGTTGCTCCATCCGCCGCGATCTCGGTCGTGACAACAGTGACTTACTCAGATCTGAGAAAAATGATGTCCAGCAGCAATGGCGGCGAGAACGGTGGTGCACAGTCGGGTTAGCACGGTGAGGGCACGACGAGGTGAGCACGGTGAGAGCTGGGCAAGGTGAGAAGGAAACAACCGCGAGGGAGAAAGGATAGGTTCTGAAATTGGGAATTAGGGTTTCTAAAAAAGTTTTATTTTGAAGAGATTAGAGACGGAAAAAATCCGTCTCTATATTATAAAAAAATTATTAATTAAATTATATAAATTAGTTAGAGACGAAAAAGAAAGGTAATTAGAGACGAAAAATTTAGAGATAGATAAATTCTGTCTCTAAACATATTTGATTTTTTAAAATATAACATTGACTGAATAGAGATGGAATTAGATACAGAAAAATTTGAAACAGGTAAATTTCATCTCTAAATTTTGTCTCTAAGTATATTTAACTTTAAATTGACCAAATAGAGATGAAATTAGAGACGAAAAATTCTGAGACGTATCATTTTTATCTCTAAATTCTGTCTTTAAATTTTAAATTTTATTTTTCTCTATAATTCATTAATTCAGTCTCTATTTCCATATCTAATAGAAACAAAAAAAAATCATTTTTAAATTATGTCTCTAAATTAAAAATTTCTAGTAGTGAAGGATTGTTGCCAAAATAAGCTAGCATTTTGTTCAACTCTTAGATAGGTTTTTGGTCTTCATCACTTACACTTATACAGCAATCATCCTTGAATCTTGACAAATATAATCGTTAAATTCTCAATTTTTTTTTAACTGTATAGCATTACTCTGGTAGAAATTCTATCTACTTGTATCTAACAAAATTAATTAGTTTTATATTGAAAAGACTTTCTATCAAATTTAGATTGAATCCAACGGCTAAATTTTGATTGATTGACTGTTGTATCATATAGTTTTTCTAATTTGTGTAATACCACTTGCAATACTGAGTCTCTGCTACTATGTCGAAAGATTAAACTGTTATAGGGAAGCTGTGATTATATATCTTTATTGCTTCTTAAAGCCGTATTATACATATATATTGGTAGCACTCATTATAAGTATCATGAGTTAAGTTGACATGGATGTTAAGAATCTTAAGAATGATACTCTCCAGATTAGGTTAACATGACACATGCATGCAACTTGTAATGTATACTTATCTTAATTTTTCTATATTTATTTATATCAGAATTTATTATCAAAATCCTAAATAAATACTGAATTTTGTGGTGAACTCATACACCTGTGAATCTATTGTTGAGGAATTTAATCAATCTCCATACAAAAATTAAAGTGATGTAAATACCTTGGATGATACTGGGAGGAGATATTATTAATTAGCTTAATCAGGATAACATGACCTTATGATTAATTATTGACTTAACATTTAATAACCCATACACCTATAGTGACAAACACGATTCTATATGTCACAAGTTATTCTTGACAAAATCTATATAGTTAAAGTAATAATTATGTTAACAATAGTTAACACAATTCGTAAGGATAGACCGTGTCAATTTATTTAGTCAAGATTCTATTTTTGTCAGAATCTATTATTGATGAGTTATTTATAAATTCTTTTTTAAGTATTCATTAAGTCTGAAGGTCTATCATGATCTTGAGATGGAACAGTCACCTTTTATTTTAAATTTTTATATAAAAAAAATTATTTCAACAACATAAATTATGTTAATAACTTATAAACAAAACCTGATTACAACCTTTGGTTTCAACCTTTGCCTTTAATCTTATTTAATTTTCTTCTATTTATTACTCTCAATCTCAATTAATTGAGTTAGTAGATACATAAAAGGAGATTAAATAAAATTAGAGACAAATGTTGAAATCAAAGGTTAAAGCTAATTTTTGTTCATAACTTATAGTATATATCCTTGTAACTTGTAAAATAATTTCAATAAAAAAACAACGTAAAACAATCATTTTATTTTATATTAATAGATAATATATAGATTAGCCTTCTTTTATGTCGTTATGTTCTCCGTCCAGCATAGTCTTATGGATGAAGATAATTTATTTTCATTTTTTATTTTTTATTATTATTTCATTTAAATTTTGTTGAAATAAAAATAAATTAAAATATAAAAAATGAAATATATATTTAAATTTTAAATATTTAACAAAATTTAAGTTAAGAAACAGTAAAATAAACATAAAATTGGGACAGGTCTCTTCCTCGCTTTATGCATGCTGACAATTAACTTTATTCAGTATTCTTTATTTCTCCTCAAACTTATTCGAATGGGACACCAAAACCAAGTTTGAAGGAAAAATATACACGTTTCATCATGCACACCAAAACCGAGGGACCAAATGAGTCTCTCTATCTTTGTTTCCAATATTTTTTTAATGCATATTACTATTCCATTATGTTTATTGTCATTTTTATTATATTAATATTTTTATTAAATTAACTAATTTAAATTATAAGATTAAAATAAATCAAATATTATTTAATAAAAAATTAATAAAATAGAAATAACAATAACTATTCTTATTATTATTATTTTTTAAAATAATATTTCTTACATATCACTTTAATAATACATCTTTTATATTTGCGATATATGATAAAATAAGAATGTAAGTATATAAAAAATGAAATACATTTAATTATAATTAAATATTAAAAATTATACAAATATAAAGTAATATGTTTAAATGTATATATAGCATTGTTATTTTTTTTTTCTTGTTTCTACTTGTTATGTCTAGTGTTGGGGTTTTTTAAGATTTGGGCTCAAGTTTCATCCAATTTTTAGGGTAGCCCTCATATGGATAAACGTTGTTATCATGGCTTTTTAACAAGCTATCTTTGGACCCCCAAAAAAAAATAAGTCCTTCAACATTGTTAAATATACAGGCTTCTTTCTCTTTCTAGCCATGAGAGTATTATTTCTTTACTCTCTTAAATCCCTAGCTGCTGTTACAAAGATGGCTGTTTTGGAGAATGGTGGAGGGAGCTACTCTTGAACTGGATGTTAATGAGGAGGACTCCCTCTCGGTGGCAACCAGAACTCTGGTAGGGAGAATCATTACAGATAAAGTCCTCAACACAGCTGCTGTCAAAATGGTGATCTCAAAGGCCTGGGGCGAATCTGAAGGGTACAAATTAAACACCTATATGTTCCCTTGCACATGCAACAATCCAAAATTCTGGTCTTACTGAGGGTGCTGAGCAAAAGCATGATGCAGATGCCAAGTCTTTGGGTTACGTATCTCTACTGAAAGCTTCATTTGGAAGATAGAAATGAGAAATACCTGGACTTCGTTGTGTCCCTTCGAATCTCTGCTTGGATATGACGTACTGTAAACCAAGCTGGTACTTTTGTTGTTTTAGTAGTGGTTTTTATGTTCATTTGGGCCTCTATGGCCTTGTTGGCTTGCATTCTCCAAAGGCTTTCTTTATAAATCGAAGATTAGTGATGTATTTGCTAAGACTGTTCCACCGAGCATGCATGCTTGTGCTTAGCAATTTTGTCTAGCATTGCTAATTCGTGGGCTTGGCCTTTGTGGCCTTTACCTTTATGTACTCTTGTTTTAGTAAATGAATAGCTGTTGACAAAAAAACAAAAAAATACTGTCAATATACGAACTTTGGAGTTGCTGCATGCTTAGCTGCTATATTGCATTATTGCTTGTATTTTTTTTTTTTTGTAGAATTAGTAATTTCTGAATCAAGTTGCTCATAATTCTCATATTCTCAGCCATCATAAACATAATTAATTTATCTTAATTGGGCGCTCTCATTTTCTCCATTCAACAACAGCACAAAGAGAGGACAAAATAGTTTTGATGTTGAACACATTAAAGAGGCTGCCCATATGAGAAATAAATATACAACTACCCATAGTATGAAATGACCCCACTTATTTATATAATTTAATGTGTTCAATCACCTACCCTTTTGAATTGCGAGACATGCAGAGTGATTTGAAGCTATGTTATCTGCTCATAAAACCAAATCAGACAATTGTGATGATTTGATAAATAATCAACCATCTAATCGCGTGTTCAAGCATTTGTCCTTTTTGTGTTTAATATTTTGATTGTGTGAGTATCATTGCTCACATTTATGTTGCCAATGTGAGTTGCCCCCCATCTACCCGTTTTAGAAAAATACTGAGTTGAATTATCAAGGGCATCTATGTTAATGAAGCAGACATCATAAAAGGGTAGTGCCCGTGACAAGGAGTTGAACATGCATCCAGCTATGGATATCCACAAGCAAATAGCACTTCTTCATGCTGACATTTAAAGAACTCAATTATAAGGGGGTAAGCAAATTATTAATTTTCTTTTGCATGTCTATTCTAATTGAATAAGACTTTCTGCACATCGCTTTGGGTGCACATCTCTCACATCACAGGTATATGGTAGAATTAGAGTGCAAGTATGCAAAAATTAAGAAGGCTCAACTACAATCAAATGATAAAATCTATGTAAATGTGAGATAATATATGTATAAACGTGTGTATGTAACATTGTTGATTCTAATTTCAGAGATCACAAAATCTTAAACTAGCTTATTTTATTAATCTAATAAGACAAACATGGGACCAGCGCATATCTTGGCCCATCAACCCAAAACTGTAACACCTTTCGCTACCTTGTCCATGATGTACATAGAACTCCAATATCATGGAAATCCATCATGAAAGAATATGGACCACATATATCTCTATGAATTCTTATTTGGCATGATGGATTGAAAAATAAAACAATTATAAGCAAGCATCTCAGAATCTGTGAAAATTTTCAGACATGAACTAAGTTGGCTCAATTGCTCAATTAACATGCAACACAAGCTGAGTTCTGAAGACAAATTACAATTTGGAGCCAACATATAATATGAAAGTTTTACCAATCATTAGTACAACAACAACCAAAGCCCTTTACTACTGGGCGGAGATTACCAATCATTAGTACCAAAAGAAAAAATGACAATAACAATGTTGATGTTCCCGATTGAGGTTGCATAGCAGAATTATCATAAAGAACTACATGGGGGCAGTCAGACCATATATGTCATCCCCACTTGAATGATATTGGTGTGAGGTACTCTCATGTTTGCAGTACCTCCTCTGCAGTTCTTTCTGAGAAATGCATAGAAATAATTTATCACCAATTTCTTAAAGAAGAAAGACTTCTTCTTTGCCCTCACATCCCCATGTCCAAGCAAATAGGTGCATCCTGATGCTGTTGCTTCTCTAAGGGCTGAAAGCTCATACTCAAGACCAGGATCTTCATCTGACGACATATAACTTGATGGTAATGCTGCTGCAGCTTCCTGAGAGGTAGAAGTTCCTGTTTCTTCAGAATTTTGACCACGCATCAATGGAATCCTAAGCTCCTCAGCCCCATTACCAGCAGGAAGATCAGAATCCTTGGATTTCACTGACACGTTGTCCATGTCTTCAGTTAAGTTGCTCTCCAAGGCAGTGTCTTGAGCCTCCCTTCTCAAGAATTTCTCAAGACTTTCAATAAGAAGTTGCTCAAATGCATGGTGATCTTCCTTCCTTACATCTTTGTAACCATACCTGGCAACACAGCGGAAAATATGGTAATCTTTTGGGCAAACTCTTCGAAATAGAAATCTTTCCTCTTGAGGAACCACTGGGACTGGGACATATTTAATGCAGACAAAAACTATGGTAGAGTGAAGAGCTGGAAGGCTAAGCAGGAACTGCACAAAAATGGAGGGAATGCCCTGGACAAGCTCATTATATAGCAATCCTATTCCTGGCGCTCTTACTGTTCCAAGATTGGAGCCAAGATCAAGCATCAAGTCCAATGAAATCTTCTCCCTAACTTCACTTCGGTACTTCAATACACTCCCATAGTTCCATGTGTACATCACAGAAAGGAAAAAGGTAGCAAAGGCAAGTGGAACCCAGCCACCCTCAGCAATTTTTGCAAGTACCGAAGACAAGTAAATGAGCTCCACTGATCCAAATACAAGTGGGAAACAAAATGCCAAAAACAAGTTAGTCTGCCAAATTAAAAGCATTACAAGTGTCACCAAGGTGGTGCTAACCATCATGACACCAACTTCAGCAATGCCTGCAACAATATGAATCACATCAGTATAGATATACCACAAATGGTCTTCAGTACAAGGCATGTGTGCTGTATTATTGCAACATCATGTGGCCCCTTCCAGTTGTAAATTACATTCTCTGGATTCAGGCCACTAAGTATTAGTGTTGAGGAAGTATTAGGCACCATCAATTATATAAAAACAGCTGGTAATACCATAAATCCTATGATCAAGGTCAATGCTTTGGATTTATTTCAACACATAAAACATGCATTTGAGCACAGAAATGAAATATAAGTTATCAATATGAATAAGAGAAAAGTAATTACAAATTAATCAACATCCCTCTGTTTGATTAATGCTGTTACATAATTTTCACGACATTACCAAGTGGCAATCATGGACAACATCAAACATATATTACAAATCTAGAATATAAAAATTGGGAGAAATCCTCATATAGTCAATCATTTCATATTATACTTCTAGTAAGCATCCCAACCGCCACCTTAAAACCAAAAAAGAAAAAGAGAAAAAGATTACTCCTAGAAAATGGAGATGGGGGACACATTACCATATGCATTTGCAATATCAGTAGTGCTTCGGAAGATGGAAACGACAACTATGCACATGACCATCAGAAACCAATTAATTACAGGGATGTAAATTTGACCCATGAACTTTCTTGAGGTGTGAATTATCTTTAGCCTGGGAAAGCATCCCAGAGCCATAGATTGCTTTATGCATGAAAATGTAGCAGATATCATTGCTTGGCTGGCAATCATAGCAGCAAGTGTGGCTATCACAAACACTGGCCAGAAGAGACTACCTGTTTCACACAAAGCACAAACAGAAGGTACCAACTTGATTACTATACAGAACAAATATATCATAATTACAGTTTTAAGGACAGTGACTTGTATGTACAGAAACAAGCAGTCATTATGTCAGCGAATATCACCTGGAACAGAATCATAGAAAATATTTGAATAAGAAGTAGGGTTCTTCAGCAAATAAGCAGCTTGGCCCATATAAGCAAGGAGAAGACAGGGAAATACCAAGAAAGTGAAGGCAATCTGTATAAGCAATAATTATATAAGAGACTTAAAGCAAATTCAAATAATTATAAAAGACTTAGTAAACTTATTGGTTTACTCTTCAAAAAGAAACAATTTGAGGTTTCACAAACCTGTATTGCTCGTACAGAAAAATGACCCAGATCAGCAAACATTGCTTCTGCACCTGCAGAGGAATATACAAGCAAGTTGTGTAAGTTGCTGATTCCTTGTTCAAAAGAGATAGTTCTATGCATCACAAATTTCTCATTTAGATGGACAAGCATGCATTACTTATTTTCTAAAGGATTAAAATAACTTCCATATCATGTAAATCTGTGATATTTTCTAGCATATATGGTTTGGTGCTGCATACAACAGCATGCAGCAAGAAACAACAGAAATGCTAACTTGATATTGAGTAAATTATCTTCAAAGAACAAATCCTTCATAAATGTTGCCTATAAATGGAAAAATGGTATAAATTAGGTCAAACCATTAATGTCCTGCTGTGGTTAATCACTTAGGCATGACAGCCATATTCCTTTACTTCAACCTGGTCATAATATATCACCCTGTGTAAGTGTGTGAGTGTCCGATGATATCTATGAGTTTTAGTTGTGTCCCATATACCAGTGCTTATCCTGACACAAAGTCATTAACATATTATACCAAGCATGGGCTAAATGAACCATCTAAACCTATGATCACATTTACTGGATCACAATTCTCAACTTCAAGAGTAATTCTGAGAAATAAATGACAAATATGAACAATATTAATGAGATGAGTGACGAAGAAAAGGTCATGTTCACAGGATAAGAAAGAAACTTCAAAGCTATGTTGGCAAGTAAATATGTACAAAAATTATGCCCAATCAACTGCAGTGCTCATGGTTCGAAGCCATGAAGGTGATAAAGAGATTTACCTGTAATACACAGAACACAACCACCAAGAGCTGACCATGCATTTTTGCCATTCTTCTTAACAAAATAATAAATATAAGCTGGATTGATTGCTCTCAGAACAGTAATATCATGCTTAACCATATTATAAATTCCAACAGAACCCAGAGAAAAGAACCATAGAGCAAGTATAGGGGCAAACATGAAACCCACTTTACTGGTACCAAACCGTTGTATGCTGAACAATGCCACCAGGACTACAATTGAAACAATAACCACTGCATCTGCAAGTAAGAAACATGAAAAAAGAAAAGAATTTAAGCTCTGCTATACAAAATGCTAATTTTTTCATTTCCATAGTTCCATAGGATAGATAAAAGCCAGCATTCTAGAGAAAACCTAAACCCAAGTAGTTGATAGTTCAATATTCAGTGTGTCAGACTAACAGGGCAGCAATCATTTGACTCCTCTTTCTTAAAAACAAAAGAAATAAGAGAAAAGATGTTAAGTGGACTTTTTTAAGGAGAACCATATTTGTTCTACTTAGGCCAAAGCACACCAAGCTCTTTACTTAAGAGATATTGCAGAGACTTGTTGTGGTATAAATAAAAGTTAGGGTGAGGACTGAGGGAAGGCTCGCCCCATTTCAAGACCAGGGCAAACCACCTATGTCAATGAGTATTTATAGTGAGATTACAGATCGCATACCAACAGGAGGCTCTTGGATTCATTTCCTGCAGAGATTTTGATCTCAAGGACATTTGCTTCAGAAAATTATAAAAGCATTGAAATCTTGCAACTATCTGATGGGAGTAAATTATAAGGGTTGTAAAACCAAATCTTATCGGAAGGCCACAAGTTCATTTCTCCAGAGATATATATACCCTTCAACAATGAAGGTATATCTTCCCGAAAGCAAGGAAGAAGCAGCCACAAGAATTTCCATCTAAAGTTAACATGTGAACGAAGCTTTCCAGTATTTCCAACATATGAAATGGAAAGAAAATGACTTGGAATCCAAACCCCTAATTTTATGAGTTTTTTCTTCTTCACTTTTATTATATGTCTACTATTTTTTTTCTTTCATACGGACAAAAAAAAAGAGAGTAAAATTCATGGAAAGAAAAGGAAAATATACCCACTTGTACCAAATCCGTCTATTTCACCCTGCAGCCCACTTATGGCAGACATCACTGCAACAAAGAAGCATCATGATTATACTTAAGTTGCAAAACAAGCAATTTTTTCTTAACATTATCCTATTACAACATAGAAAATGACAAACAAATAATAAAATTTCCAAGAAGGAGGAAGTATGGTATTTAATCTAAAAGGGACAGTGGAAGTACAGTGCAATTCAATCAATTCAACAAAATCTAGTCCCAAACATAAGAAACCACAGATAGAAACCACTAAGAGGAAACCAAATAGAGTTAGATTGTTGCTCATTCATGAGCACCACTTTGGACTCAAGTCAAGACAAAGATTCATTTCATACAGTGGTAATTGATTACGTGACTTGACTGACAGAATCCTTGTCATCAGAAAGGTGGAGGATTTATTTCCAGAAATCGGTCCATCATGTCGTTATACAGAATGATCAATAAATACAGGATTCAAATATAAGTCTCTGGTTAGATATCAAGAGACTGTGCCGGCAGGCAATTATGAAAAGCCACTTGATTGATATTAGTGGGACTTATGTGGCATATTATCTCAGAAATTTACTATGGGTGCTACAATTAGTATGACAAGTTTAGCTCATAGATAACCTGCATACAATAAAATTTCATTCAAAAGCACTGATTATATGATACAAACAAAAAATGTACTGTCCAATTCTATATATAGTCATGTTCATTGCTAAACATATGACCCTTGAACATTCACCTGATTTTTTAAGGAGCAGAATATGTTATCAAAACTCTTCTCTGTGCTTGTCAACAGGATTTCATGTCAAAAAATGGTATTTTTATGTACCTGACATTGCTGGGGTTAGAATACCATCTCCAATAATCATGGAAGTTCCCAGCAGAACCAACAGCAACAAAAGGGTTTTCAAAGAGGACTTCCTTTCCAAAGTCTCCTTTATTTTTAAAGCCCTTTCCAGCTCTGGAGTGGGTAGTTGGAGCTTAAAACTAGAGATATGTTCATCAGCTGGTTGACGATTTGGAAGCAGATTCACATTTGCATATCTGCAAATCAGCGAGTATAGTGCAAATGTTCCTCCTACAGTTGAAGCATTAATGTATAAAAATTGGGATTTACAATATGTCTTAAATGAACAACAATAAATAATTCTTAATGGGAAAGAGAATCTCTTACCTTCTCCATTGTCATTTGCTTTGAGGACTATAAAAACATACTTCGCTAATGGAATAAGTGCTATTGTGTACATCACTAATGATAACGCCCCCAAGACATCAACATCTGATTCAATTGGAACCTTACTGAAGACATCAGCAAAAACATACAGAGGACTTGTTCCCATGTCACCGTATACCACACCAAGAGTCTGAAATGCTAATGCAAGAGTGGGCAAAAGGGAAGCATCCTGATTCACATAAGTACTACAGATTAAAAGGAGATGGATCTATATGAGCACTATTAAATAAATGGTGAAGTGGAAGTTAATACTGTTGAGTGTCTGTTGAAAGTGGTTAAGCAAGTATGTGCAAATTTGTGCATTCAAATGCTCCACCACTGAAATAATTATTAGTGTAGTTAAAATTGCCAATGCTATGTTACAGCAGTGATGATTCAAAACACCCCCAATCCTTCTTCAATGACAAATGAATCTAGCAATAACCAAATTTGGAGCTTTTAACCAAGGTTCCTGTCCCCAATGTGTTTCCCCTCAATTACACACAACCAATGTCAACCCTCTCAATCAATATATTGATACAGCAGTGGAAACATTCACACAGCAAACTCAACAACAAAACGCAGAACAAAAGGGCATCCCCAAATTGCTAAATCATTGCTTGGAATAAAATGATAATAACACAGACAATAATTTACCTTAGAGTGGTGGTCATGACTTCTAGAAATCTCCATGGCTTCAACATCAAATGAATCAACTCTCTTGGGCTTCTTCATAAGCCTCCTCCTGAGTGATCCATATCCCTCTCTACCCTCATTAGACCATGATGGAGGAGCCTCCATTGAGTCCACTTCACTGCCATCAACCCACCTAGACTCACTGCTCCCATCATTGCTGCCATTATCCAACAACCTCACGCTGCTCTCTTCAATCCCACCAGCTTCCATTGTTCTTGCTCCGCAACCCCCAAGTGCTTGTGAAGTGTGTCAGTGTCAGCTTCTGAAAGTGTGAGACTTCATCAGCAAATGTAAATGTGGATCATTTTTTCAGATACAAAGTTCATCTCTTTTTGGGAAATCATCGACCAATCTTAGGACAGTGAAGTAGAGAGCTTAAGGTGTTAGTGTTGAAACATTCTAAAGATCCAGTTTTGTCAGATAAAAACAAGACAAGTACACAACCATATAAGGCTGCTTGCCCAATTGAATTTGGTGGAGAAAATAAATACAAATAGTAGTTATGATTATTATTATTATTATTGTCATTATTTTTACAATATCGTGGGAGATATTCCTGGCTAATCCACGCAGGTACAATTGTAAATACATTATTTTAATAATTATCATGTGAGATTTTATGTTATAATTATATAATATATATATATATATATATATATAAAGTATATGTTGTTATATTTTGACATGTATTATTTTAATATAAAATAATATATTTAAAAATTTATGATATGATAAATATATGATTTTAATAATTGATATGTAACATTTAATGTTATAATTTAAAAAGAAGATATACATGTGTTGTAAATTTAAATTAAATTTATTACTTATGCATATAAATATAAAAATTTATAATTACATATTAATTTCTTTAATATATATATCTTTGTATATTAATTTATATTAAAAAATCAAAAAATTATTATCTATCTTTAGTTAATGCGTTATTAATTGTTATACGCATATATTAATTACATTAACATATATATCTTTGCCCATTAATTCATATTCAAAAAATTCAAAAATTTTTCATCTACCTTTAGTTGACCACATTATTAATTATTTGGTCTAAATTAAATTTATTACTCACATATACAAATATAGAAAATTATAATCACTTATTAATTACATTGACATTTATACCTTTGCATATTAATTCATATTTAAAAAATTCAAAAAATTATCACTTATTTTTAGTTTACCACATTATTAATTATTTTTATTAGTAATTAATCTTAAAATCTCAAAATTTTAATATGTATAATCTATGTTATATATGTATTGTCACCTAAATTGATTATATTTTCAAATTACTATATTTATCAAATATAATTATTTTATATTATTTACAAAACTTCAATATATATATCACAAGAGAGTGAAAAAATTGAATAAAAATATAGTAAAATTAATTAAATATAATTTTTAATGAAAAAACTAAAAAATTATTAAGTATTTTTTAAAACTAAGAAAATATAGTAAATTTTTTTAGTATAATCTTAATAATAAGTTAATAAAATATATAAATAAATAAATACATAAAAATTAATATTAAAAAAATTATAGAATCAAAAATTGAAATTATCTAAAACTATATAAACTAAATATTTATTGAGAGGTCATATAAAATAAATATTTATTAAGTGGAGCTAATAGCCCGATTATCATAGCACGAGAAGAGCCAGTTAACAAAAATAAAAAAAAATAATTTTGAGTGGGTTACACTGTAAATTTACTAATTATAACTTAATCAAATTCATCTAAATTATCTGGGATATCATATTTCTAGACAAAGTATATATTTTTCTTATTTATTGTAATTTTTTTTAATTTATCACATGCATTATATAGGTACAAAACACTAATTTAAAAAGAAGATATATGTGTGTTGACATGTCTAAATTAAATTTATTATTCACACATGCAAATATAAAAATTTATAATAACATATTAATTACCTAAACATATATACATTTACATATTAATTCATATTCAAAAAAATTTAAAAAATTCTCATTTATCTTTAGTTGATCATGTTATTAATTATTTTTATTAGTGATTAATCTTAAAATCTCAAAACTTTCATAGGTGGTTGATACTATCTTTATATCTGTACTGTTTATCATAATTAATTAATTATATTTTTAAATTATTATATTATTCACATAACTATTTTATATTATTTAAAAAACTTCAATATATATATTACACAAAAGTAAAAATTTTGTATGAAAAATTTAATAAAATTAATTAAATGTAATTTATTACAAGGAAACTAAGAATTTATTAAGTATTTTTTAAATTAAGAAAATATAGTAATTTTTGTTGGTATACTCTTAATAATAAATTGATAAAACATTCAAATAAATAAATACATAAAAATTAATATTAAAAGAAAAAATTATAGGATCAATAATTAAAATTATATGAAATTATATAAATTATTTATTTATTAGGAGATCATATAAAAAAATATTTATTGAGAGAAAATATATAATTCAGTTATCATATACGAAAAGAGCGTATTAACTAAAAAAAAATTAGTTTTGAATGTATTCTATTGTAAAATCTACTAATTAAGTTTTGTTAAAAAATATTTAAGAATATTTGTTAAAAATTTAAAATAAGAAATTTTATAAATAAAATAAAATATTTAATGTATTAAGAAAATTAATTTTATTTTTATAAAATATTATTTTTTAATTTTTTTAACAAATAACTTAATAAGTTTCTTAAGGGAGTATTTGAGAGTTTGGAGGAAAATGAAGAGGAAGGGTTTAAAGAGGAAAGAAGGGAAGGAAAATGAAAGGTTTATCTTTTTTCTTGTTTGAAAGTGTGAAATATACGTGGAGAAGGAAATGGAGAGTTTAATATATATTTTTTACTATTTTACCCTTTATTAAAAAAATAACATAATTAATGTTTTAAAAAAAATTAATGTGAAAAACTAAAAAGATCTGTTGCCAAAGTAATTTTATATCTTTAAATATTATGTTAAGGCATTAAAAATATCATTGTCTCAGGAACCGACTTCTAGTTTCCAGTATGGGTGATCACAGGTCGGATTTGGGGAGAAAAAAGATTCAAACCAATTAGGTAAGGTCGGGTCGGATTTGTAATTTTTTTTGAGTAACCAGAACCGAACCAACCCGGTTACAATCGGGTTGATTCAGGTTGGGTAATCGAGTTAATCGAGTTGGTCGGGTCACCGGGTCAGATTATAGAAATTAAATAAAATAATGATTGAATTTAAGTAAAACGACGTCGTTTTACGGGTCATCGGGTCGGTCACTTAAACCCGTAATCCGAATCAAAAAGAGTTCGGGTTTAATCGAGTCGACCCGAACTGACCCGAACACCCAAACCAACTCAGATATTTGTAATCGAGTCGGGTTGGGTCGATCGGGTTTTCGGGTCGTTGGTTTGGGTTGATCACCCCTAATTTCCAATTCCCAAATCACCCTCTCATCTCATCTCATTATCTCCCACAGCTTCCCTTTCAATTCACTCCATCAATTTATTTCCCAAACAATCCTCACCTCATTGTCACTAGTCACACCATTCCCCTCTCTCCCTTGGCAAAGTTTCCACCTTTTCTCACTGTTTCACTCCATTCCCACTTTCCAATCTCGGAATCAGATGCTCCATCCCATCTGAAACCCAAGACCCACGAAACGAATTCATGTTTCCAGCGACTCACATCGTTAGCTGCTAAATCTAACTCCATTTTGCAAAAGGTTAGTGTCGTCGTGCTCCAATGATGGTGGAGACCTCGACACTTGGGCAGTTCCACTACCAAAGACTCGACTTTAAGCGCTGGGTTCCGGCATTCTTGACCTCCCACAAGACCCTCTTTACGGTTCTGTGGATCGTGGCGTTTGCGTCGGTTTTGGTGTGGCAAAGGAACATAGTGGGTGGGTTCTTCATGTTCGGTAGGGCCCCGACGAGGCCGATGCCGAAGCTAAGACCGATGGCTTTCAATTTGACGGATTTCGAAGGGGTGGGTGATGGGATTACTCTCAACACAAAGGCCTTTGAGAAGGCTGTTTCTGCTATCTCTAAATTGGGGAAGATAGGTGGTGGCCAGCTGAAAACGCAGACCAAAGAGATACAGTGACAGTGGAGACTGGAGAGTGCAGTGACGAGGCTTCGAGGGATTCAGATCCTATGTCAGTGAGGTGGAGTGGGTTAGGGATTTGAAAGGAAAGATAAATGAGTAATTTCGTACTAAAACCCTCCAATTTAAGAGAACTCAAATGGGAGAACTTTGGAGGACAACTGAAAATCCTACTTTATCTTTCCTCTTATTTCTAAAACTCGCAAATAAAGTTTTCTCAACTCCAAACTCCTCCTTTTCTTCCCTTTCCTTTCTAACTCTCATTCTCAAATATAGTCTAAAGAAACTCTCATTATTAGAAAAACTCATAAAAAATTAACGGATGACATGTATGATTAAAAAATTAAAATTATGAATTTTCTAAAATCAATTCTCTTAATTTTTCGGTTGATATTCCTTACTGTTTTCCTAAAACTCGTTTATCACACACCTAAACCTTTATTGGTAAGGAGTTATGACTTTTGAGTCTGTGAATGCAAATTACGACAAAGATGTCGTTTTCATGGGCCATCCCATGTGGATGGCAGTCTTGGGTGTTGGGTCTCTTCACGTGTCTTCTTGATTCGTCAGCTTTTGCATAGTTTCGAACAGAAATGGGATGTAATTGCTTCTGCACGATCCTGCTGCATAGTGCTCATCAAAAAGGATTTATCTTTCATTTTTTATTTTATGATTATGATTTAAGACTTCCAATTAATTGAACATTGATTTTAAACTCAAATGTAAACTCCTTAAATAAAGGATCAGAGTCATTTGTAGTTTTTCTTAACCTGCAAAGGATTTTAACCCTTAAAAATAACTTTTTTATGATAAAATATAAAAAAAATGTGGTCAAAGAATGTCGACGATCAGATTGCGATATGCACCATGTGCAATACTTTGAAAAAGTTGATCGGTGTCTAAATAAATGGCTTGAAGTTGAGCCCATTACTGTACTGCTTGATTTATTTGGCTTATAAACTGGTACGGTATATATATATATATATATGAAATAATATTTAGTGTATTATATTTAAAAAATTATGATTTTAATAACAAAATAAGTATGACTAATTTTATGAATTTCATTTATTTTGATTTAAAAATTGTATTAAATTTGATATAATTTGATTTAATTTTTAATAAATAAATTATTTTATCTTTACTAATTATCTCTTATGAAGATACAAATATAAAATAATTAAATTAAATTGAATCAATTCATATTTTAATAAATTTTAAACATAAAAAAGATTAAAATCAATTCAAATATCATTTTTTATAATAAGTTTTAAATATAAAATTTGATTTTTAATTCAAATCATTTCTAATTTTAGTTGATCCTAAACACAACCTATAAAATTATATAAGAAATATTTGTTAACTTAGAACATTTAGTTTTTGAATTAAAGTTAAGTTATGAACGGATTCCCTAACACCTTGGTTCATTTAGTTCACTTTGTCATATTTTGATATTTTTGTTTATTTAATTTAATCTGATGAATCAGAATTGAACAATTTGTGAACTTCCAAGCCAAATTTGAACTAAAAAAAATGTTTCATATCTAACCCAAATCAACTTTTAAGTTGAATTATTTTTTATTGAGTTAAGTCGAATTTAGTTTAATTTGATTCAATTCCACTCATTTACAGTGGTATATGAAAAATAATTGATTTACTAATATAAAACTATTTATAAAAGCATCATTAAAAGTTTTTTTTTCAAAAATCTTCAACTGAATTATCATATTTGAAAGCAATATTTTAATTTAATATTTTTGGTTTTATCATAATATCTTTTACTTAATAAGTGTAAGATTAATTTCTCATAATACAATTAAATATCTAAATAGAGACTTCTCATAATAATATTATTTTTATATACATTGGTCCCGAATTCATGATTGAATATATTATACATAAAAAGGAAAGTCTTGACATTTAATTTAATAAAATAAATGAAAGCGTAACAAATAAAACAGTTGTTATTTAATAATTTAAATAGAGATAGCATTTGCTTATAAACTATAAAGTATTAAGTCACCTACTATATATATTTTATTTAAATTCTTTTATTGATTGATATATTTAATAAAATGCCACTAAATCAGTTTTAATATTAAAAGATTATTGAATATTAAATTGAGTTTTTATATAAAGCCTTGATCTTTCTTTGACCACGTATAAAAGGTTAAGGCTATATAATTGTGAATAAATTAGTAGGGATAATTATTTAACTCTAATTTTTTAACTTTAAATTGTTTAAATAATATTGTAAATTAAAAAATCGAGAATATTACTTAATAGTACATGTAGTCTAATAATAAAATATATTTTATCTCAATAATTTTTTAGGTATTATATTCAAATCTTACAATTTGTTTTTTCAAGCTTAAATTGAAAAATATTTTATGTCAATTTTAACAGTTGGAATTTATATGTGATCTCTTTGAATGTAATCATCAAATACTTAACTTCTAAAAACATGTAGATTAAGCCTTATAGGGATAATGCATAATTTACCACAAAAGAAACATATATTAGATTGGGACCGTTTGGTAGTTATTAATAATTTTTTTATGGATAATTTAATACTTAGCAAATAATCAACGCACTTGACTCACAGTTTAATTTTTTCCTTCCAGTTCTTAGGAGGTTTTCTCATGTCTTTGGAGATGATATTAACTCAAATGCTTTTTCCCGCAGGTTCGAATCCTCCTTATTCATGGTTGAATCCTGGGATTGGATTAAAATTGAAAAAAATGATGCATGTTGGATGGCTAAAATCAATCATTCATTCATACTAAAAGCAAAATATAAAATTATCTTATTACCCTTCTTGTGGCGTGCATCTAAACCTAATGCGGACCTAAAGTTGTCATTTGAATAATTTTTATGTTTAAAAGTAATTTTACTTATAAAGTCCAAACAAAATAAATTATCCTAAAATTATTTACTAACAATTATTACCAAATGTAAATTAATTATTTAAATATCAATTCTATTGAATCGCTAAATTCAATTATACTAGAAACAAAATGTAAATTTATTGTATTATCTTCTGCTTGTGGTATTGATCTATACTTGATGTGAACTTATAGTTGTCTTTTCTAATAATTTTATGTTTAAATGTAATTATATTTTACAATTCACACCAAATAAATTATTTTAATTTTATTTTATCACATCGTCTATTTATATCATAAATATTCGACAAAATTTTATGTTGATTTTTTTTAATCATAAGAATAAATAAATCATTCTAACATTAATTTCTAAAAATCATACACCCATAAAAAATCTAATTATCATAACCAAACACAAATCAATTCTTTCAATATTAATTTATTTACGATCAGTTTTCTTCAATATCAATCATTTTACAATCTAATCCATATAGACTTAATACTTCATTTTTTTTTCCAACTTGATACTACTTGAGTTAAGGTTCTTTCTTTGTGTTACATTACTTCAGTACTTATAGTTATATAACTAAGACTAGAGGTCAACTTAGTCTAGTTAGGTCAATAATCTCATTATAGGTCAAGTGATTAAATCAAAAAATTTAAATAAAAAATATATTTTTTAAAAAATATTATTTGAAAAATTAATTTATATAATAATATTATATTAAAAAATACTAAAAATATTATATAAAAAATATTACATATGATAAAAATATTGTATGATATAACCAAACTAGCTAAAATAATAATTTATTAGTTAGATAATAATATAAATTAAAAATCAATAAAATTGCTTAATAGAAACATGTGGTCTAATAATCACTTCATTACAAGGGTCTTTTAGATATTGTTTTTAAATTTTATAAGTTACATTTTTATACGATAATAATTTTATATGTTGTATTCCATTGTTGGATAAGAGGCTTGTGCTTACTTTTTGAATGCTTTTTCTTTTTTTGTCAATAAACTTTCATTGATTAAGAAACAAAGGGATAGTGTACTTATATAAGAGAAAGTGGTACAACTGGACCTGATGAAAGATCAAATTAAAACTTAAAATTTACAATCAATAAAAAAATTATTATGCTAGATTTTAATTTAAAATTAATTAATACTAAATAATGTCATTTAATAAATATATAAATTATATTCAAAATATTAAAATAGATGAGGTGAGATTCTTAATACAGATATCAAAGCATAACAACAACTAATCACATAATTTTTGTAGTCCGAACGCGGGGGCCCCAAGCCCATTATGTGGTACACTTCAACTCACCAAAAAAATTACAACAATTGTACATTTCAAGCTTATAGTTCACTACGCTATCACCGTCGCCTCCACTATAGCGAAAAGAAAAAGAATAAGAATAAAAAAAATTCTCACAAAATAGGAAAAGGAACTCTCACAAAAGTAGAGAGAAAACCCTTACAAAAGAAGAGAAAGCTCCTATCAGAGGAGAGTATTTACAAGGATGGGGGTCACAAAAAACTACCATGACAGGGAAGAACCACCTTCATATGACCGATGACCACCCTCAAAAAAGGAGAAGGTTTGCTGTCGGCGCTCTTCTACTCAAGTGTGCTTGAATATGATAAATATGCTCAATGCAATGCAGTGTCTGGGTTGCTCGAAGACCACCGCTATATGCATTTATCGAGTTTGATGACGGAAGGGATGAACTAGACGCATTCATGCTTTGGATAGTCACTAGTATATGTTCTTGTTTTCTTGGTGTTTATTTTGTTTCTGTTTTCATTTTCACTTTTTACATTTTTACTGATAATTACATAAATGTTACGTTATTTTTATTTTGCAACTTTTGTGAAAAAAAAAAAAAGCAAAGTGAGAACAGTTATTTTCATTATTTTTTTCACAAAATTTTGAAAATAAGAAATAAAATAAAAATAATATGATATTTTTATAGTTATAAGTGAAAACATAACAAATAAAAATAAAACAGAAAATAAAATGAAAATAATGTGATATTTTTTTAATTATTAATAAAAACATAATAAAGTAAAAATAATATGATATTTTTGTAATTATATTTATTAGTAAAAACATATCAAGTAAAAATAAAAACAAAAAAGAAACCAAATTAAAATTCACGCCGGTTCCTCTATAAACTGTCCACATGAAACATTTCCCTTTTTTGGGTTTGCATCACCAAAACTCGAGACTAACATGAATGTCTGAATTTTTAATACAGGGAAACATAGTTGGCGTGAAGAGAATTCTAAGGGGGGTAGATGAATGCAGGGAAAAATATTTTGATGAACCACACTTTAGAGTCATTTTCCCAAAAAGATAATTTTGGTATAACGACTACAATTGTTATTTTGTTTAGACCCACCAAGGATGACTACACTTTTTTCCTACAACAAATGCATGAAAGATAGATCGCAAAACATACGAACGAATTTCAATTTCAAACAGATAAAAAGCAGCCATATGCATTAAACAAAAAGTTCTCTTAACTGCTAACCAAAGTTCCACATTGGCAATAATGTTTACGAGGGAAGTTATTAACAACTGAATCCATCATCTACAACACATTTCATGAAATAAAAGTTATTATTCAATGTCAACTTGAAGCTCTAACTTATTCCGTGGTTCATTGATAGATGGACCAATCCTTTAGGGATGAATGTCAACTTGAAGCTCTAACAGGCACACGCGCTCCTTCAATCTCTTGAAAATATTCTCAGTTTGCTTTGGAACCAATCGCCTTCTTAGCAAAAGATGGCAAACAGAAAGCCGCTGAATGAATCTGGAATAAAAAAAACATAGATATAATGTAAACATAAGCTAAAGATGAGAATTAACAGTCCAGCAAAGAAAAGGGGAGAATGAAAAATCAACAGGAGTTGAAAAGCCCTGCAATCCTCAAAGCAGGGGAGGTTGGGGGAAGAGAAAGAGAACTTAGATGGAGCACAAGCACACCTCAGAGTTGTAAAATTTCAGCAGTCTTACTGACTGCTGACTATCATTTTCATCTATGGGATTCACTGGATGCTTGAAATCAACAGGAGGCCCCTCAGTTGAGCAAAGCATAAAACCAATCATCCCACTGAAATGAAAAAAATAAAAACAACATAAACATGGATAATCATATATATTCTCACCCTCCCAAAACCAAAAGCATATTATATAACAGAATATTGTCATCATGTCATGTAGAATACACAAACTACCCCACCCTTCTAGAGGATACAAAAAAAGAATATATATATATATAAGATGACTTCTGAATTGGCATAATGAGTTAGGCCATTTAAGTTTCAAATGACCATTTTCTGGAAGAATAAATATAGGTACAGCATGTAATCAATAGATAGGGGTATGTTTTGCAGACTGCAAATGGGAAAAAAGAAAAGAAATTTTGAAAAAAACATACCTTGGGTATGTAGGAACCGTGGTCCAAGCATAGTTGACAGAACCTTTGAATATCTGGCGACAATTTGCCACAATGTCCTCAATGATATGCATATGAAGCCATATACTTTCTGCTTGAGTACACACAACTCCTCCTGGACGAAGAGCCTTTGCAACCGACTCAAAAAATGGCTTTTCAAAAAGCTCTTGAGCAGGACCTTAAGGATACAAATGTAACATCACTTTAAAGAAACAATTTATATTAACTGTAGAAGGCAGAAAAATTATAAGGCATTACAGATATACCCTACCAATAGGATCAGATGAATCCACTATAATTGCATCATAAGTTCCTTCTGGAACTGCCTTCAAAAATGCAACTCCTAGTCCATTGAGAGACAAGCCATCATGAGAAAAATTATCCTGAAAGAGTAAAGTATATAAGAAACATAAAAATAAGAATTTAGAGTAGCTGATCATACCGTCACCGATATGGAGTGTCACACGTTTGTCCCCATACCCTACTGCTATATCAGGGAAAAATTGTTTGGAGACCTGCAAATAATGAACACTTAAATTTTGAAATTGAACATATATTGCTATATTAGAAGTCTTGGAAAGATTAAAATTTTTTTAGGCCAAGTGAAAAAGAACAGCATGGCAATAACCAATTTCATTAAGTAAAGAAACCCACTAACTTAGAAAAAAAGTGGAGAGAGAGTAATTATATGCAAGCAAGAGTAGTCTGCCAAGCAAAAATTTAGCTTTGGTTAGAGACAGGAAAGAACAGAGTAAAACTCTCAGTGCCATTACTCACATCAACAACCATCTTGTCAATCTCACAAATGTCTATCTTTTCTACTGAAGAATGGCGTGCTACTTCCCGCAGAACTCCCCCATCTCCTCCACCAATGACCAAAACCTAACAGAAAATTAAAGTGAGAAAAAGAACAATAAACTCCATGCACTTAGAAAGTTACTGTAGGGAAAATGGTTAATATTCCCAAAAGTTTTCCTATTTGTAATCGTCCAACATTTCATTCTCAAAAGTGGTTCAAGTAAGTCATATTTCAGATGTCTTTTCCCAGTTCCATGGGTGTGATCCTTCCTATTCTCATCAACATTTTCCATTCTGCACTCTTCTTGGAAAAGGTCAAAGCAACCTAAAGCACAAATAGACTGAAAACAAACTTGCTATGCTAAATATAAGCCAGTGGTGCAGCAAAAGTCAGCATGGCAATGGACTCATCAGCACTCTGAGTAATTAAGATAGACAACTCTTTTCACCATTTCTTCTAAGCCTTCCCTCTACATACAATGTTTAAAACCAATACACTACCTCGCAATTATCCTGAAATATTGTCAAAAATTTCAAAATAGGCAATCTAGACATATACTAAATTCCTGGAGGGATTCTAAGTATCAAAAGACCTTTTTTGGATTTGGAATAGAGCAAAGAGGAAGATGGGTGATCATCTCCTGGTAGGCACATTCATCCCTTTCTGTGAGCTGAATGACTCCATCCAAAACGAGAACCTTGCCATATGTTGATGACTGCAAAAAGAAATCACACCATACATTGTAAATAGAAATAGAACCATGAAAAAGGGGGAAAAAATTAATAACTTCAAAATTTACTGGAGCTTTATGTACCTGGAAGACCATGACATTCTGATATTCAGACTTTCCTTGAAACAAAATCTTTTCCACCTTTAAGGAGTGTGCCTCCCCTGCAAAATAACAGCCAGTTTTCAAATCATGCGACTATTACAAAAGACAAATACAACTTCTCTGAGTTTAATAAAAAACCAGACTACAATGTGCAAATATTTCTAAGGATATTAACATTGCTTTTTTTTTAAAAAAATTAATGTCATAAGATGTAGGGAAATATGTTTGTTGCAAGGACAACAAAAAATTTGAAGATCTACTTCTGTTACTGACAACAGATGCATCTTCAACCAAAATTATATACAACTGGACAAGCAGACCAAAGGCAATGGTCCTTGGATTGACATCCAAGACAAAATAACATAAGAGAATTAAAAAGATTCGTTTTTTCCCTTTATATGCATGCATTTTACAGGAAAAAAAATAGGTGCAAACAAATTGCATCTCGTTGATTTAAAAATAAGTTCTTGTTTCTCATGAAATAAGGGAAAAACAAGGGACATAGAAAAGAACTGGGCAGGTTCAATCACCTAAGATAATATTTGTGTTTGGTTCCTCAAAATGAAATCTGGAATGAATTCAAACCTACGGCCAGTCAGTTAACAGTCGACCGCTCTACCACTGAGCTATTTAGGAACAGAAGGAAATTAAATCTAAGAGTTCAATTCCTGCTTTCAACCCATGACCAATACGAGATCAATGTTTCTCTCGTAAATCATACAACATCTTTGCAGTGGCTCTATTCCATGTCTCATATCATAGAAAACCTCAAAGTGGCTCTATTTCATTAAGTTCTGTACATAAGTACACAATAAACACAAAATAACACGTGATCATTAAATCACTCAAGTAGCAGGTTTAAGATAAATTTAAGAAGCACACATCTGCCATCTAGAAACCATTGGTTGCCCTACAAACAAACCTCTACTGAGCCCTTGAACTCTCAAATGAATCGATGACCATATGTTATATATTCATGAAAATATATGAGAGCTCAAAGCAGAGCTTCCAAATATGCCAAAGTAGCCAATCCATCCTGTAGTATAAAATTGAAAGAAAGAAAAAAAGTAACGAGGCAGGAAGACTAAGCCCACTCTTTTGTAACTTCACTAATCATCAACTCTTAGTTCTAGCATAACTAAATCCATGAAGAGGAGGCTAATAACTCTATAATCTAATAGAACCATAAAAGAAAGCCTTGAACGGATACGGAGATTAGATAATTTCAGTGATTGCATATAGTAACATTCTGTGTAAAAGATAAAGAATAGCTAACAAACAACAATTTTGACAGAAATCAAGCAAAGCACCTAAACTACAATTCCAACAAATTAAAATTAAAAAAAAAAAGGCCAACTGATATTAACATATCAAATAAATAATTAAATCTACGTTTCTTCACAGAGGCACAAACCCCACAAGAGGTGGAACACATAAATCAACACGGGTTTGGTTTTCTATGACCACAGAAACACCAAGTTTAAAAATTTTGGTTTCTCAGTCATCAAACACAAGGAAAAGACTTGGTTTTTGGAAGGAAGAGGAGAAGGGTATTGAGAGGAAACTTACCAGGCCACATTGGGCTAATTTCGGAGAACCAGCCGGGAATAACAGCTGATATGCCATGAGGGTCGTTGCTACCCTCCGTCACAGTAGAAGCAGAGAGCCCGTTTTCTTCGTTTTCCCTCTGCCTCTTCACGGGAAAATCTGTGGACTCAACTACGCTCTCTTCTGCCGCCATGTCTGCAACTGCAGCAGCCCCCAACACACGGTGTGAGCAGTTTTGAGTATAGTAGAGTAGGCAAGCCACGCACTCTTTGCCCTTCAGCCCTTTTTTACTTTATATATATTGGTGGATATTTTCATTTATTTCAAATTTTCAATCATGTGATAGTGTTATCTATATCGATTTTTTTTTATTGTATTTTAGTTAATTTTTGTGTATTTTGATTAATTTATCTCTTTAATTAAAAGTAGTACAAATTAAAAAATTTACATATTATTTACAGTTTGTCTCAAATAATTGATATAATTAAAATTTAAATTTAAGATTGTGTATCTATCAACACATCATATATTCTTCTGTATCAAATTTAAGATAAACATGACATTTATGTGTATTTAATTTTAATAGATGTTATGTTAAAAAAATAATTAAATAAAATAAATTATTTAAAGATTTTATGAATTTTATTTTATGTAGTTAATGTTATCAAGTTTGAACTAACAAAACGCTGACACTTCAAAATGTTTTTTTTTATGTGATCAAAATGATTGTTATACTAGTATATGATATGAATTAATACATTTAAAAACTTCAAATTTTTTAGGTATATTTTTCAGTTATTTTTTTAGATTTTTATATTAATATAATAAAATATCATAATTATGAAAGAAATAATAAATAATAAAATTTTATTATGTTGATAATAACAAATGTTAACTTATTGGACATTAATGTTATTATTTGTTAGTTTAATTTGGATGTATTATTAGTATAAAATTTTTTATCCTATGAACTAATCATATATTATTACATATGTGTCTTTGTTTTGTGGATTGAAAAACAAAAATAATTAATTATGAATAAATAAAACTTTGATAGAGTTAGCTATCAATAAGGTCAATAAGCTTAGAGGAGACGAGTTCCAAATTTAGAGATGGAGTTCACTATATACATTGAGCTTAGTAAAGTAGTCAACACAGTTATTGCTCTCACGAAAAGTATATAACAAATGAACTTTTCAACTTCTCTAGAACAACTTCTCGATATCACTGATGTGGATGAAATGAGGATGAAAAGGAGGAATTTGGTTTGTAAATAAGTACAAGACATTCATGGAGTATGATTCACAAAGAAGCAATCTATAGTCATTATCCTAAGCAATAGGTAACCCTTACCTTAATGTAAAATGTTATGCCACAAGGTTGGTGGCCACATCTACCGAGCCAACGAACCCCATCAACCAATAGTCATTCTCATTACACGGCCCACCATAACATGCATTATCTGGGTTGCCCAAAGAGTTTCCATTAATGCTAAGTTTACAGAACTCAATTGGAGGAATGAATCAAAAAATTAAACACTGAAATGTAGGTCTGTTTATGACAATTAGTAAACACCAGAATGAATCATATGTGTAGAATAACTTTCGTATAAGCTCGTCCAAAGGGATTTGACTCCCCTCAAACACGACTCTTTCTCTGTGGCACAATATTTCCAAAGCCGCAAGAAAAAAGACTATTAAGAGCCAATGAACTCACTCCTTAGTGATAAGGGCAAAAAAGTTCGAATGCACTATGATACTAAACTTCTAGACAAGGATAGTCACTGGGTAATCCCGAAAAGCAGTGAAAAGTGTTTTCATCATAGAATTAACTCTTATTTGCACTAACAATTGTCGCAAGGTGATGATGAAACCATAACTCATTTGTAAGAATATCATCATGTAGCATAAATCAAACTAAAAATTATACTTTTTCAAGTGATGGTAATTTTCATACTCAAGACCATGACTTGATGAAAATGTCCATGCAATTTATAGTGATTGGATGATATGGTGATATAATGATTAGATGATAGTATAAAAAATTTTATATTAACATTTTAATTATTTATGTAATTTTAAATAAAAATTAATAGTTAAGTAAAATTATCTTTAAAATAGTGATTTCAAGTTTGAACTTTTGATATTATAAGTGAGGATTTTAACAATAATATTATTCTAATTTAAAATTTGTGTGCTTATATTAATATTTATTAATTTTATATGATATATTTTAATTGTATGTCTTATAATTTTTAAATCTTTTGATATCCATGAGTCACTGTCATCATGTATCGTGTATGTGTAGGTGCTTCTAACGATTTAATTCCAAAGTTAACATTTGTGGAAAAGATGATTTAATAAAATAAATGTTCCAAGATCTACTCTCCTAATGAGGAGGGAAAATAAAAATGGAACAACATATAAAGGTGGAGTGGGGCAGGGGTACCCTCGGAAAGTAAAAAAGAATCTGCTTTTTATGGATGCGTTTGGGGGTGTGTGCTCATTTGGCAATGGTGCTTTATGCTGTGATACATGCCTTCCCAAACAATGCCTTGTCATATGCATGTTACGTGTTATTTGAAAAGTACAAGTGAAAATGATAGGGCTTTCAATTACGGTTTCTTTGGTATTAGGATACTTGACTACTCGTTGCTTCCCCTTTTTGTTATGCTCCTATTGTCAGTGAAATATTGGAGTTAGTTTTACACAAGATACATTTTACGGAACCCTCGAACGCATATTTTGTTTTACTTTTTTTTGTTTTTAATTTTGTTCTGTTATGCGCTTGAGGTTCTGCGTCTCACAATAATTTGTTTTTTTATTTTGTTTTAACGTTAAAATCATTAAATCGCAATCTGAAGGCCACAAAATCACATCCAATGGCTGTAAACCTGGATCGCGTATGCACTGGAGTGTTTAACAGCAAATTTCTTCACACAATATTTATCTGATGACTTATATTGCTGAGATGCTGCCTCTCCCTTTATATATGGTTGTATACCAGATTGATCTGCATTTTTTATTTGTAGTTAAGGTAAAAGATGAATAATAATGATGAGTGATTAAATTTAATTATATTAAAAAGTGTTTGAAAGTAATTATAACTAGTTAATAGTCTTTGTATACATAATTTTTTTAATATATATTTAAAATTTATTTTAGAGACCTAATTTTTAACATGATATACATATGTAGTATGTTATAAACTTAAATTCTTTGAATAATTAACATATTATTTTAAAATAATAAAAACAAAAAATAATAAATTTTTTAGATTAATTAGACTGTTTTTATAAAGTATTGTATGTATTAAAATTGACTTCAACAAATAAATAGTTAATATATTTTATTATAACTTGGAGTCAAAGAAGATGATCATGGTCTTTAATAACTAAATAAATGATAATAACCATTATCTTAAATTTGAAGAGGAAAAAAATTTAAACAAATAAAAAAAGTTTAAAAAAGTGTATATTATTGTTTAGAACATGTTCAAGTGAGTCACCCAAAAAAGTTTCAAAAAAGTTGAAGATAGTGTTTTCTTCCTTGATGCGGTAGTTACACCAGCAAGTAAAGAGATGATGTACTTCTAAAAGTACTCTGACATTTAAGTCATGTTATATATGTCTTAGAAGATGTAAATCATAGGATTCAAGTTGAATGAATGAAATAGATGAGTATTTTAGAAATTATTTGTAATAGTAAAGTGTCTCTCAAATTTAAGGGTAAATTTTACCGCACAGCTATAAGACTCACAATATTGTATGGTATTGAATGTTGGGCGGTAAAAAGCTAACAAGAGTATAAGATCAGTGTTGTGGAGATGAGGATGTTACATTAGATGTATGGTCATACAAAACAAGATAGGATTATGAATGAACACATTAGAGAGAAAGTAGGGGTAACACCTATTGTGAAAAAGATGAGAGAATCTCACCTTAGGTGGTTTAGACATGTAATGAGAAAACTCTTAGAAGCTCATGTAAGAAGAGTAGATCAGGTAGATAATAGCCCAATAGCTAAAAGTAGAGGAAGACAAAAAAAGACTATAGGTGAAACGATTAAAAAAAATGTAGATCTGAATAGCATATCTGAAAACTTGATTTATGACAAGGCACAATGACGTCGTTTGATCCATGTAATCGATCTCACCTAATGAGAAAATACTTAGTTATTGTTGTTGTTGTATATATGCCCTAAGAGAGAAGTGTTTAGAGTTAAAAAAAGTTACCTAAGTGACTTAATCTATTATTTATAGATAAAGTTTGCTTAATGGTTAAACTAGAGGGAAAGAAATCCTATTTAGAGGCCAAGCCGTGTGGGACTGAAAACTGAATCCTGCCTTAGCAAGCCAAATTGCTCCATGATGACTCCAGACACTAGTCTAGAACAATTTTATATATATATATATATTCTTGATAGTACATGTTGTAGTTATTATTTGCTCAATTATGTGTCAAGTAATTTGAGATTCAATTAAGAAGATGGTTAAAGAGATAAGAATATTGTTTAAATTGAGGAGATAATTAAGAAGAGATAAAGAAAAGAAAGTGAAGCTCAAATTGAGTAGAGAATGAGAAAGATGAAAATAAAAAAAAAACACATGAACAAAGTAAAAAGAAAATGTATTAAAAAATCTCACTTTTTTAAAAAAATAAAGTACTTTAATTTATAAAATAAGGGTGGATTTCAATATTTGTTTCCTATAAAGAATGAAAAATGTTAGTTATACATTATTTTTTAAATATATATGATTATTTATATTATTTTAAGATATATAATTAAGTAAAAAAAAATAAAAAAATATAATAAATAATATTAAATAAAATATAAAAAATATATACTCTATTTAATATAAGAATATAATAATTCATAAATAATCTTAAAATAAATGAAATACTATTTGAAAAGTGGCTGACATCCTCAATCAAAGGAAAAATAAAGACAATTTTGGAAATGATAAATTACTAAATCAGCTATCTCAAGGCTTTGGATACCGGGTCTTGGGACACCTAATGCATATTGTAATAATATTTAAGTTAATCTTTCTTAAAGCCATAAAACAAAACTTATGAAGTTTTTTTCACACTTTTTAAATATAAGACTAATCCATGTATTGGGGTCGCTCCTCCTCAATCCTCACCTAACTAATAAATCAAATACTGTTTGGAAAGAGGCTCACATCCTCAATCAGAGGAAAAATAAAGTCCATTTTGAAAATGACATGCGTGTTTGATTTCCCATTGGAAAGCCCCAAATTATTCTTTGGGCAAAACATGATTTTGGGTTCAATTTTGATATTGTTATTATAATATAATATATATATATATATATATATTTTTATATATTTATTTAATATTATTTATTATATTTATTTTTTTTTATTATTTTTTTCTCAATCATAAATTTTTAAAATATATATATATATAATACCTACACCTCTAAAAAATATGTAGGATCATCTTTTTACTTTTGGGTTTCTATACTGAAAACCAAGCACTGGATAGAAATGTATCGGAATTGACCTGATAGTTGTATGGGGTGAGATACTCCACTCAGAAAATAGAATCCACTTATTTTTTGAAGTATCTTGAGAATTGACTCGATTGAGTTTCAGACTATGTAGCATCATCCTTACTAAATTGGCTATCTCAAGGCTTTGGGATACCATTGCTGCGATGCCTAATTCATGTTATAATAATATTTAAGTTAATCTTTCTTACTTGAAGGTTTTTGTTTACGAGGTTTTCTCACATTTTTTAATCTTTAAGTATAAGAATAATTATTCAGAATATTGCGACTATTCTTCTTTAGTCTCCATAAATATTTTCCTATAAATTTAAATTTTTAACATTGGTGGGATTTTTATGGGTGTAGCTTGGGTGAGTTTAGTGAGTTTTGTAATATTTTTTAACTCGACTTGTTGATCAGAATAGTGAGTTAGATTAAGTTTAGTCGAAAAATATTTATTATTTCAACCTGACCTACTCAAGAGTGAGTTGAGTTGAGTCAAATCAGTGAGTTTGACATATATTTAAAAAAATTATTAAAAAAAAAATCAAAATATGAAATCAAAAATTTATTATAATAACATACATTATATAAACATAACAAGTCATATATTAATTCACATAATTAATTTTACATAAATATAATATATCTCAAATAAACTAAATATACATAAGTGCATAATAAATTAACAAGTTTGACTAATTTAAGTCTATAATAAACTAAATTAAACTAACATGTCTCAATATTCATAAACAATAAATTACTCTAATTAATTAAAATTAATGTTATCACATATACCATATGAATTGACATAATCATTAATTTCATTTTTTTTAAGACGTTGTAGTTCTCAAAATAGAAAGTTAGAGATTTTGATTTTTTATTTGAGAGACTAGGAATTTAAGAGTGAATGGCTAAAATAATAATTAGTAATATATACTATTTGTGTTTGTTAGACTTCTAAGTGGAACGACGTCATTTTTTTATATGAATTTTTTTTAGTGATCATTTAGTCACGGTTAAAAATTGTAGCAAAACAATTTTTTAACTTTTCTAAAATGACTTCTTTTTATTTTAAAAATAAACGTGGATGAGTTAGGTACTTATAAGTTAGACGCTTCTAAACTTGCTACTTGATCCACAAACTGTGAATTATAATATTTTATAACTAGACTCAACCTATAAACTTGACCTAATTTTTATTTTATAAATTAAATTGAGTCAAAACTTACGAATTTACATATTCATCTAAACTATTTGACATCCCTGTAAGTTTACTTACTGTTTGGACGACTGAGCCATCCACCGTAAGTTACTAGTGAAAGAAATCATTATCATTTTTCAAATATTTTAATTGTGACTGCTTTTATGGATTATTTGGGAACCAGTAATAACTTGACTGAATTATGGGTACGTATAAAATGTTTGACTTTGGTGAAATGGTGATTCATATTTCAGATTTGCATAACCCACTTACTGGTACAACTTTTAAAATGGGACAAATTCATGGGCTTGTCTATATAATATAGCCCACGTAAAACAATGGCCTATGCTTAAAAATTGATATAACATTTGGTTAATGGGCAAAGGTGGGTTGGGCGGCCCATGAATCAAGCAAAATTAAAGAAACAGAAAAATTATTTTTGTGAAGAAAATAATAAAATTAACAAAATTTTGTTTCTATCATCTTTTTTGAAAATATAAAAAATAAAAATAATATAATTTTTTTATAATTATTAATAAAAATATATCAAATAAAAATAAAAAATAAAAAAAAAAAAATAGACCTATTGTTTTAAAATCATATTATAGGGTGACAAGCAGGATGATCATATAACTACTTAATAACAGGATTAATGATCATGTAACCAATGCTAAAAAATGTTATATTTTGACTGATGCAACGAGTTGTACATGTAGACATCTCCTGTATTGAAAGTTTTCAAATTTGAATATCTAATAATATATTTCCTTACTCATAATTTAATTTTCATTATTATTAGAAACAAGTTTTCAAATTTGAATCCCTAATAACATATTTCCTTACTTATAATTTGATTTTTCTTATTATTAGAGACAAATTTTTTATATCTCTTTATGATTGGATCAAATTTTGTTAAGTGATAATGAAAATTCCAACATTTAAAAAAGTTAGTCAATTATTATCATACATAAATAAATAAAAAAAGATCAACTATTAGAGCGGTTATTGAACGAATGAGCAACTATGTACTTTTTACATGAATTTGATTTATATGAATTAAATACCGAAATTCCTTAATCTTCTCTTGCTCCAACGACTAGAAAAGTAAAAAGGAAACTTTGATTATAAATCGGAAGTCTTGGAGAAGATTCACATACACCAATCCTCAAAAGAAAAGAAAAGTTAGGAATTGCCACAACTTTATAATCTCTGTTTTCTTTTCTTCTAGTTGGTTCTAAATTTGTACATTCACTTTAGAGAGAATTTTGAAACTTATTGTAACTTAGTGTAATAAGAGTAACTACAACATTTGAAAACTAAAACATTGTTCTTGTGAGAAGAAAGGGATGCAAGTAGCATTCATTTGATCTAGTTATTCTTCCTCTAATAGAAGTTGAGAGAGGTTTAGTTGTATTTTTAGGAAAAAGAAACTATTGTACATTTAACTTTACGATTAAGGCAGATGAAAGTTCATCAAAATCTTTGTAAGTAACAATTTAATAAAAAGTTAAAAAATCTTAGACAATTACTATTCTAAGAGATTAAATGTAAGTCACACGCTGTGACTGAGTTAGAATAAATTCGTTTGTACAATTTTTTTATCTTTATTTTCTTTTAATTTATGCATTCATATTACTTGTATTTAATTTACAATTAATTATAATTTTCTATTAATTAAATCCATTTAACAAATTCAACCCCTCTTAATTCAATCAAAGTCAAAATATCAAAAGCTACTAGTATTAGGAGTGTTTAAACATTTGTGCGATAGATTCTCTCGCAACTACAGTTTTTTTTTTTTTTTCAGTTTTGGTAAAACTGCTTGATTATTTCTGTTTTACAAAAAGTGAATTAAAAGTTAGACATTAGGATACTCATCCAACATTATTTGTAGCGGTATGCATCATGTTTTGACTAATTAGAACAAGTAATATACGATTATATGCATAAATTGCAAAAAAATAGTAAGTCATATAATTCTACGATGCTAACTACCTAATTATAATCCTAACTCAAGTATACATGGGACTCACGAAATTCGTTGAGAGTTATTACTATTAAATCATGGAATGTGTACACGATTATATACATAAATTGTAGAAATAGTTAGTCATAACTCACGACAAATTCGGTGTGAGTCTCTCATACGATAACTGTGTCCACCGTTAAGTGTATCCACGTAATGTGCATGTACATCTCCCATTCTCACCAATTGCATAAATGAAAATTAAATCAGAAATAAACACCGATGAAGAAAAAAAGAGAAGCTAAAGTTGAACTAATCAGCATCACATGGTATGTCAAATTAGTCTGCGTGAATACTCACCAATCACAATGATCCATTTCCAGCGCAACTTGATTTGTCGATCACAGCCGTATTATCATGTGCAATAAAAGTACAATATCTTCTTCATAATATTTGCAATTAGTTTTAAAAATATTAAATAAAAAGAAGGAATTTTTCATATCTTAAAATTTTAAAAATCATTCAATAATTTTGATGTAAAACGGACTAGCAATCACCGCGGAACTTAATGTGGGCATAAGGGGCATCTGCTCCCTCAAAAGATTTTGTTTTCGTTTTTGTTTTAATAAGTTAGTATTGGTAAATGTTATATATTTTATTTTATTTTGTATTTATTAGTTCTTGATGGGTTTATATTTTAAATCTTGTATTCTAATTATGAAGTCATTATGATTTTTACTCTTAACTCAATGAATTAACTCATTGTCACTTTTTTATTATATAAAACATATGAATAGCATAACTTTAAAAAGGTTGCAACCTCAGCTAGATAATGTACATAATTTGAGTAATGATACATGAACAAATTTACACTCACACTCTTCACATATTCCACTGCAATCCATCGAATAACACCATGCTCCCACTATTTTTTTTTAATACTTTAGATTGTACACTTATATTACAACAATTTTGGGATACTTCTTTCAGCTTTTGATAGGTAAAATACCTTATTAAGGTTTTATTTAGGCATATAGTTCAACTTTGATGCGCTAATTATCCAAAATTAAAGATCATTTTTATTTTATGGAAAACAGATTTGAAAATTTTAATTAACATTTTAATTCTTTTTGATAAGTTAAATTTAAAGAAATTAGCAACACTTTTGCCCTAACAAAACTTTTGGTCAAATTTAAAGAATAAAACCAGGAATTCTTAGGACTCTAATAATCATAAAATTTCGGAACTTCATAATACAGAATCCAAAACGCAATAATTTTACTATTAATTAATATCAAAGTTTGAATAACAAAAATGCACGAATAATTTGTTATATTCTCTTAAAAAAATTAATAATATTTTTAATACTAAATAAAAAATTATTTAATAAAAAATAAATATATTTAATGTCTTAAAAACATAAAATATATTCAATATTTTTTTATTTAATAATTAAAAAATTAATAAAAAAATTATGTAAAAGAATTTAAAATTATTCATAATATAAAGATAACCATATTAGAACACAGAATCCAAAACGCAATAATTTTACAATTAATTAATATCAAAGTCTGAATAACAAAAAATACACCTAAAGAGTACTTATAATATAAAGATAATCATATTCTACTAATTATAGTCAAATCCTATTCCATACAAAATCATAATCAAATATTAGTTTTTTAAATATGAAATTCTAATAAAATCAAATCAAATCAAATAAAAAATATTAACATGCTAATTTTTTTAATTTATTATAGATAAAATTTCTAAAAATAAAAAAAATCCTAAAATAAGAGAAAATTCTAAGATTATTAATTAATTAAACTATTTTTAAAACTATTGAGCTGATTAATTAAGAAAATTTTAAATTTTTCTATGAATAAACAAAGATTGGATCCACGTTAGTGGTTCCCTAACTAAAAGGATCCCCAACTAAAAGGGTTACCAATTTAGTAGGCATAGAAATGCGTGCTCGGATAAGGATTAGTATAAACAGATTACCAAAAAGAAGCATATACAAGGAAACAGCGAAAGGCTCACATTGCCACCATTATAACCTGTCCAACTATTCAACGGTCAAATCGAGCACTCAAAGCCATCAATGCAGTGTGTGCTGGAATATATCAACATATTTTGGTTGCTCATGCGTTTATATCTCATTAGTGCCGTGTGTGATTATTACGGTAGGAGCCTTTGGGTTACGTTCGCAGTAGAATAGCGAAAGGAAATGGGATGATGTTCCATTTGACCTGCTAACACTGATTGCTATATAAAGCTTATACCTACTACCATTTGATAAACGGAACTGAATATTAGTGGAGAGAAAATAAGATAGACCATCACCATGGCTTCTTCAATGAGGATCTCAAGGCTCCTATCTCGTTCTTTCCTATCTGCTTCCACTACTTCTCTGTTTTCTAGAGGTAGGTACTTGTTGTTTATCACTTCCAAGTTTCCGGGGTGATCTTATTATTTTCCTGCTTGGTTCTTGATAATATATGCAGAAACGAAAATGAAGTGCTCTTCAACTTTTTTTTTCATTTGATTTGACTTGATTTACTGGGTTTGCTTTGGTGGGGTTGGATCTTTTTCTGATCCTTATGACAGTCTCCAATTTTTTCGGAGACGATTGGATCACATGTTACTGTTTGGAAAGAGAGAAAAAAAAATGAACTTTAGAAGAAGACATGACCATTGACCAAGTGGGGGAGGGTGGGATATGAAAAAGCTTCGAACTTTACCAAAATATCAATAAGATCAGTAACTATTTGTAGAGATCAGTAGCTATAAGACTGGTTTGGATCATTTTCTGATCCTTATGACAGTCTCCAATTGTTTCGGAGACGATTGGATCACATGTTACTGTTTGGAAAGAGAGAAAGAAAAAAAAGAACTTTAGAAGAAGACATGATCATTGACCAAATGGGGGAGGGTGGGATATGAAAAAGCTTGGAACTTTACCAAATAGTCAAATACCAATAAGATCGGTAACTATAAGACTGGTTATTTGTAGAGATGAGAGAGGTTATGTGTTGCTCTGTTCTGTCATTTATTGCTTGGTCCCCATTCCCCAGTACTTGTTTCTTTCAGCGCCCCTGCAAGTACATGATACTTTTAGGGTGTCGTAGCAATCTGAAAGCTACCTTCTTCCTGGTACCACTTAAATTTATGTTGAAGCACATGCCAGCCTGAATGATCGTGCTTTTTTTTTATTGGTGTTTGTTTTGGTGTTTTGTTTTTTTTTAGCCTCAGTTTTCATTTGGGGTTTTCATTAAGGGGTTGACTTTAAGGCCATTGACCCTTTTTCTGATATTCAGTGCTTGAATGAAATTAATAAAACTCTTTTCAGGTGGGGGTAGTTACCTGGGTACGGGGCTCAGTAAATACAGCACTGCTGCTGCCATTGAAGAACCAATTAAACCAACAGTCAAAGTAGAACACACCCAGCTCTTAATTGATGGAAAATTCTTGGATGCTGCTTCTGGTTAGTTTTTAAAATTTTTCTCTCTCTCTTTCCCCCACCCACTTCATCATTTGGACATAAAGTTAGCATTTTGACAAAAAATTAAAAGAGAAAAAAAAAGGGTCGATTTTGAAGTTTTTGAGGTATCTTACTGTCGTGATTCCCCTGGCATCAGGCAAAACTTTTCCAACGTTGGACCCCAGGACAGGGGAAGTGATTTCTCATGTTGCTGAAGGTGACTCTGAAGATGTTGATCGAGCAGTTGCAGCTGCACGCAAAGCATTCGATCATGGCCCTTGGCCAAAGATAACAGCCTATGTATTTGACACCCTTTAACCGTATTCTCTAATTGTGATTTTGCTTCTTGAATAATGTAATCTACAAAGTCATGATCTTTCTTGAATAATAATATACAAACTCATGATTTTGCTTATAGGAAAGACAAAGGATATTGTTGCGTGCCGCTGATCTGTTTGAAAAGCACAATGATGAGCTTGCTGTACTTGAGACTTGGGATAATGGGAAGCCATATGAACAATCTGCTCAAATTGAAATTCCAATGCTGGTTCGCCTATTTCGATACTATGCTGGTATGTGGGACGAGGAATGTGTTAACTCATTTTTGTTTTGTCATGGTTGTTTTATGAAAGTAGTACTAACACTTGTGTTTCCAAATTCCTCAGGTTGGGCAGATAAGATTCATGGTCTCACTGTTCCAGCTGATGGGCCACATCATGTGCAAACATTGCATGAACCCATTGGTGTTGCTGGTCAGATCATTCCATGGAACTTCCCACTTCTCATGTTTGCCTGGAAGGTAGGGCCAGCATTGGCCTGTGGCAACACTATTGTCCTGAAAACTGCTGAGCAGACACCATTATCTGCTTTATATGCAGCCAGGTTACTTCATGAGGTGGGTGGTATTTTCATATTCCAAAACTCTTTTTGTAAGAAGAATTGTTTTAGTTTATTACTTTCAAATTTCAAAAAACAAAATTGGGGTTTGGGTTCTAAATCATATTATCAAGACCTTGGAGTCCCATTGCTTAACTTGCCATATTTTTTAAGTACTGAAACATTATCATATATCCCACGTATCATGATAGCAAATTATGTTTCAATTTTTTTCTTACCTTCTTCCTCCATGCACGGAACTAAACCTGTGGTTAGATAACTATGATTTCTTTCTTTGGTCTGCATATATTTGTAATAACCTTGTTTGTAAATTCAGCTTGTGGGATACTATATCATTTTGATAAGCTAATTCCACTTATTACTGTATTTGTGCTCATTTATTTGTTTGGTTGGAATGAAGAGATTTGTATTGATATCTTGAATGTTCATACTAAATTTATAATCTGTCTGGCAGGCTGGACTTCCTCCTGGTGTTTTAAATGTAATATCTGGCTTTGGTCCAACTGCTGGTGCTGCTATTGCTAGTCACATGGATATAGATAAGGTATTAAGATATTTAGTTATTCAATAGTGTTCATTTTCACCCCGTCCACCCTTTTGACCTTCAGTTTACACTTGTTTTCTAAAACAACATTGGCCAGTCCTTTTAGTGAAGTAGTATAATGATTTTGGTGGTGGCAGGAATGAGTTTCTTGTGCCAAATAAGGTGCTTGTAGTCAAACTAGATGCTTAGAAAAGACCTATTCAGCTTCAGGCCATGTCCCCTGTAGTCTCAAGAAATTTTATAGTCTATACTATAATTTGCTTAACTTTTTGACATCCTCTTGCAGCTTGCTTTTACTGGTTCAACTGATACTGGAAAAGTAGTCCTTGAACTGGCGGCAAGAAGCAATCTTAAGCCTGTAACTTTGGAGCTTGGTGGGAAATCCCCTTTTATCGTATGCGAAGATGCTGATGTAGATCAGGCTGTTGAGCTAGCACACTTTGCATTATTCTTTAATCAGGTATATATGAAATTATGAATATAGAGTTCGTCTTGTAGAACAATTGTCTTTGATAAAGTGCAGAAAAAAATTGACTGGTGCTTTTTGTGACATTCAGGGACAATGCTGTTGTGCTGGGTCTAGGACATTTGTACATGAACGTGTGTACGATGAGTTTATTGAGAAAGCTAAGGCACGTGCTTTGAAGCGTGCTGTTGGTGATCCATTCAAGGGGGGAATAGAGCAAGGTCCTCAGGTAAATTCCAAAGTCATTTGAGGATGTGATATATCAGCAATTTGGCTTTATTGTGCTTCAGCAATTCCCTAGTCCATACTGAGGACTGAGATATATTTCATTACTTGTGATGTCATGTCCAGATACTTTATGCTGCTCAGTATTAAAGTGCATAGAATGAATGATATATTAATTTGATATTTCCTTATGTCTTAACGTATGATACTATGACAGTCTTCTTGAAATGTCTGGCTATACTGATGATTTCGTGTATGATCTAAACAATCAGATTGATTCAGAACAATTTGAGAAAATACTGAAGTATATAAGATCCGGTGTTGAAAGTGGTGCTACCCTTGAAACTGGAGGAGATAGATTTGGCAACAAGGGCTTCTATATTCAGCCTACTGTCTTCTCAAATGTTCAGGTATAACATCTTTTAATTGCACTCTCATCGTATCAAGGAGGCTGAAAATGTGATTTCTTTTGTTACAACAATTACCAGGATGGCATGCTGATTGCAAAGGAAGAGATATTCGGCCCAGTGCAATCCATACTGAAATTTAAGTGAGAGCAATGAATCCTATTTGCAGATAATGTTATTATCTTTGTGCAATTCTTGCACTGATTTTTCTGTTGATCACAGGGACCTTGGTGAGGTGATTAAAAGAGCAAATGACACACGCTATGGCCTTGCAGCAGGGGTCTTCACAAAGAATATAGACACTGCCAACACTTTGACTCGTGCATTGCGAGTTGGAACAGTATGGGTGAACTGCTTTGATACATTTGATGCAGCAATTCCCTTTGGAGGGTACAAGATGAGTGGGCAGGGAAGAGAGAAAGGAGAATACAGTCTTAAGAACTACTTGCAAGTGAAGGCTGTTGTTACTCCCTTGCATAACCCAGCATGGCTTTGAACATGAATTGCTTCTCCTCTTTCTGATGAACTGATCAATAAATAGGCTCCAATAATAATGACGATAAAATTTTATTTATTTGTCATCTAAAACATTTGACAATTATTTTTCTTCTTCTTCTGTGGGATACTTGAATCAATTGTCTAGTTGTTTTTTCCACTTGCATTTTATGCATAGCACAAAATAGACTCTGGGATAAAATTCAATGTAGAGATGGATTTCTGAAAATGTTGAATTCTCATTGGTTTAATTGATTTTTCGATTATCCACATATTGAATTGTTAGTTAAGATGAGAATATCAAAATGCATCCTTTGGTGAGAAAGTTTAATTCTTTGGAACGTGTGCCTTTTTCTGGTGGTGTTGGAGATACTTATTCTCTTGTTTTGACCCACGACTATTCTTAGAGCCTCCATATCCTGCAAACTCCTTCTAGCAAGGTTGTTATTCCCTGTTTTGGGATGTGTTGTTATTCTCCAGAATCCTTTAAAAAAATAAAATAAATGATAAAACTTGCTCCAACCTTAGCTGGAGAGACTTTTTTTAATTTTCGTTTAAGTTGTTGTCACGTGTCTATTATTTATTTAATCTGTTATCATGTGTTATTTTTAATTTTATATAATTAAATTAATTAACATATGATAACAAATTAAATGAGTAATAAATACGTAATAATATATTAGATGGAGGTCGTAAGAATTCTTAACTAAGGTTGGAATCAAGTTATGTCCTAAAATAAAATAAAAAATGATTCGACCATGCTAAGTATATACGTTTAACATTTTAGTAAAGTTTAAATTTTTTAGTTTGATCTAAGTATTCATCAACCTTAACTTTTCTACACGGTATTTCAAGTCTTATTTCTTCAACCCCATTCTCTATAAACTAGAACTAAGCTACTATATCCCTTAATCTATTGAATCTCTCTTAAAAATTATATTTTTCCAATAAAAATTATAGCTATTATGCTATTGCTAAGTAGCAAATACTCAATATAATAGTGATTTTCTCTTTCTAGTACAGAAAAGTTTACATATCTATGTGAATCCTGTTTATCCAAAATATCTATAACATTTGTGTTTATTGGGTAACAAATATCCAGTACCCAATATTAATGTGACGTCCTTTTTCCTTTTTTAATACGTGAAACTTTCAAATAAAAAATAAATTAAAAAACGACATAAGATAGTCTTTCCCTTGTTTTCTATTTTTATTTTTAGTTGATGTTTTTTAACTAATATTTATAAAAATGTTACTTTATTTTTATTTTGTTTCCTGTTTTTAAACTTATTTTCATCATTTTCTTAACAAAAAATTGAAAACAAAAAACAAAATAAAAACAAATTAATATTTTATAAATGTCAATAAAAATACATAAACTAAAAATAAAAATAGAAAATAAACCAAACAGGCTTTTTTACTTGGTAAAACTATTTATCAAACTGTCATTTTTTTAAACTATTTATCAAACTGTCATTTTTTTTAACTATTTATTAAAATGTCACTCTTTTGAAACTATATACCAAACTGTCACCATTTTATCCAACGTGACATTTTTTAATAATTTCTGATCCACGTAAGATGCGCCAAAGAGGGTGGCGCATCCTATGTGGATACGCCACCTAGGATGACATATTTTCAAAGGATACACCAAGAAGCTTGGCGCAACAAGAACAATTACGCCATTTGACTTGGAGCAATCCATCCAAACACAGATCACCCCTTTTACATAGAAAATGTCACTCTTAAAACATTGAAGACTCAATTATTTATAGGCCAAGTGTTTGCTTCTGTTACGTAGCGTAGTCGATGTGGAACTTTAGTGTTGGCAAGGTAAAGCAATTAAGTAAGACAACAAGGTACCTTTTCGATGTGGGACTTTGATGTTGGTAAGACAAAGCAATTAAGTAAGACAACAATGTATCTTTATTCGATGTGAGACTTCAGATTTAATAATTTCTGGTCCACGTAGGATGACATTTTTTTTAAAGGGGAAGGGTTTCACGGTTTTAATCTTTCAACCTATATATATTTAACAGTTCCATGAAGTTGGTCATGTTATAAACTATTTCAACCTAAACATCGTTGATTCCAAAAACAGGGCAGAGTGACAAGGCATTGAAGTCTGGAGGCAAAGTTGTGACAATAGTACAACATGGAGCTCCACAAGTTATTGTGTTCATACTCACGTCAGATGGAGCTGTGTTGGAAAAACTACAACCTTACTTGGAGAGTGGCAAGGTGAAGCCAATGCAGGACCCCAAGAGCCCTTTTCCATTTTCTCAAACTCTGGAAGCAGTTGCCTACTTTAAGACTAATAGAGCCATTGTGAAAGTAGTCATACATCCCATCCCATGAGCTTATAATTAAGCATATCCAGTTTTAATATGTGCTATTTGGCTCTTTCAGAGAGAGAGAGAGAGAGAGATAGTGTGTGTATGCATGAGTAACTTGTAGTAAATCTCTCAGAATCATGATTGTTATAATTACCAGTATGGTTTGTGGCTTTGTGCTATGGCTACATAATAAGCAATGACACATGGTACGTTGTGCAACAACTTATAAATAATGTAGGTATCTCTATTTGTATAATAATATAAAATTGAAACAAACATAGTTTGGTTTTTTTTCACTTCCTCTTCAAAGCTTGAAAATGTAAAACACCTCTTCAGAAACTAATCCTGTTTCTGAAAATATTGGGCACTTGCTTATCAGGAAATGATGAAATTTCGTTAATCATCGCACTCCGAGTTTGTGTACTTGACCCATATAGTGTAGTATTATTATAGAGGGAGACATTTGTAAAACTAGCTAAACCCTACAAAGGATGTAACCAGAGACAAGAGAGGTTAAGGCAAAGGCAACGAACGTAATGTAGGAAAAAACCACGGAGACATTTGCCACTTGTTTTAGCTTTTTTACCGGAGTCCCACATCGAATAAAGATGCATTATTGTCTTACTTAGTTGCTTTGTTTTGTCAACACCAAAGTCTCATATTGAACAAAGGTACCTTATTGTCTTACTTAGTTGCTTTGTCTTACCAACACCAAAGTCCCACATCGACTACGTTACGTAATAGAAGCAAATACTTGACCTATAAATAATTGAGTCTTTAATGTCTTAAGGGTGACATTTTCTACGTAAAATGGGCGATCTGCGTTTGGATGGATTGCTCCAAGTCAAATAGCGTAATTACCCTTGTTGCGTCAAGCTTCTTGGTATATCCTTTGAAAATACGCCATTTTAGGTGGTGCATCCTACATGGATCAGAAATTATTAAAAAATGTCACGTCAGATAAAAGAGTGACAGTTTAGTATATAATTTTAAAAAAGTGACATTTTGATAAATAATTAAAAAAAATGGTAATTTGATAAATAATTTAAAAAAATGACAGTTTAATAAATAATTTTATCAACAGTGATAATTTAATAAAAAAGGCAAACCAAACATCTTTAAGGTAAATATTGCAAAATCTATCAAAAGCTTAATGTAATACATGTATGCAACTTGAGTTTTTTTTTTTTTTTCATAGAAGTTTAAGAGGAGGGAGGTTACCTAGAAGCCTCAATAATGGAGCTTTATCTACTAGTCAATTTGGATAAAGATCTACAGCTATTTCTCATTCAAAGAGGGACGTTGCAATACATTTTCCAGCTTGGTAAAAAAGAATTCTATCTTACCCTTGATAAGCATCCTGGTAGGTTTGACAATGGGAGGGTAAGGGAAGGATTTTCACACCTTGACTTTTCTGCACCCCTCAAAATAATACTCAACTCGCACAGCAGGTTTTAGGGATATAAACTCAAACTCGTTCTATAAGAAAATGTTAAAACTTTTACTTTACTTATTTCGCTTCTCATATGAATATTTGAAAATTAATTTTTATATCTAGAATATATTAAAGATAAATTGAATTAATTTAGTTAGAAATAAAAATAGGGAGATAGAGAATGATAGTTTGTGTATATTTTTGAATGAATGTATATAGGAAGGTTAACATATATTTATATAAGAAGATTGTTATATAAAAAATAATAATAAAATATAATTATATATTAAATCAATTATAATCTCAATCAATCATCCTTAAAATCAATCATAATTAATCACGTTAACACTCCTCCCACAAACTCAAGTGGATATAGAAGAAACTAACTTGAGTTTATAAATCAAAGTGCGGAATCAACTAGGATGATGAGTTTTAGTGAATAGATTGACTGGCTAGTCAATAGTGCTAATATAGATGAGACGAAAAGCACCACGAAGAATGTGTTAACAAATGAAGTGACAGTCGATCTCAATATACTTGGTGCGCTCATGAAATACATCATTGTGAGTAATCTGAATAGCATTCCTATTATCACAGTAAAAAGTAGTGGAAGAGGACTGAGAAAAACTAAGTCTTCAATAAGTCAACGTAACCAAAGTATTTCAAAAGTTGTATCAACAAGTGCCCGATACTCTGCTTCAGTACTGGAGCGTGCAATTAAAGTTTATTTCTTGCTTCGCCATGAAATAAATGCATCACCAAGATAAATACAGTAGCAAGTGTTGGATCGACGATCAGTGAGATCTCCAACCCAATCAGTATCAGAATAAGCTTGGAGAATCAATGAAGAGTTGGCTGAGAAATGAAACTCATGAAACATAGTTCCTTTTATATACCGAATAATATAAAGAACAGTAGCATAGTGAATAGTGCGCAGAGCTGACATAAACTGACTGACTAAATGAATAACATATGAAATGTCTGGATGAGTAACAATAAGATAAATCAAGCTGCCAACCAACTGCCGATAGAGAGTAGAGTTATCTAGTATAGTATTATCTAGAGGTGTAAACCTGACATTAGGTTCTTGAGGAGTGGACTCGGTGCAACTGTCTGAGAGACTGGCTCGAGAAATAAGATTTGAAACATATTTAGCGTGAGACAAATAAATACCATCAATAGAGGAAAGAACCTCAAGACCCAGAAAATAACTAAGAGAGTCAATATCCTTCACCTCAAAATTGCAGCTCAAGGATATTTTAAGATCAGTAATACCAGAAGTATCATCACCTATAATATTCATGTCATCAACAAAATGAAGCAGTAACATAATGCCATTATCAGTCTTTCGGATGAAGAGAGTTGAATAATGAGAACTAGAGGAGAACCTAAGATGATTGATGGTGGAACTGAACTTAGCAAACCAGGTTCGAGAAGCTTGTTTAAGACTATACAAGACTTTACGAAGAAGACAGACCTTGTTAAGTGGATAAGAATAACTAAGTGGTGGTCGCTATAGACTTCTTCTAAGTCAACATTAAGAAAGACATTCTTCATATCTATCTAATTAAAAGTCCAGTTGCGGGTAGCAGAAATAGCAAGAAGAGTACGAACAAAAGTGAGGCAAGCAATTGGAGCAAATGTTTCTTCATAATCAATCACATATTCCTAAGTAAAACTTTTGGCTACCAAGTGGGTCTTACAACAATCAACAGACCCATCAAAGTGAATTTTAATCTTATAAACCCATTTACACTTGACAAGAACCTTATCAGAAGGAAGATCAATCATTTCTCAAGTATCATTATTTTTCGAAGCCTGTAATTATTCTTTCATAGCTTGTTACCAACGAGAGTCGGTGGATGCCTCTGAATATGAATGTGATTCATGAACGTGAAGCATGCTAGAAAATAATGATAATCACGAAGGTAGGTAGAAAGGTTTCTTACCCGAGAGGGACAAATGATAATGTTAGATGCATAATCAACAGTCGGGATAATGTTAGCAAAATAAGTCACAACTTCAGACGATGATGAGAGCTCACTGGAAAAATAAAAAAAGGAACCTGGAGGTGGAGAACCTGTCTCAGACATATCTGAAGACTCTGTATCAGAATTATGTAAAAAAATATCAATAGATGGTGTAGTAAATAAGGGGGTAGAAGTGGAAGAAATTGACTTGAACTGAGAGAGTGAAGAGAACAAAGTATCTTCCCAAAAGACAACATGACGAGAAATATGAATGCGCTAAGAGAGTGGATCCCAACAGTGATAGCATTTATGCTCAGTACCATAACTAAGGAAGCAAAATTGACAGGCACAAGGTTCAAGCTTAGTGTGCTCATAGGGTTGAAGAAGAACAAAATAGACACAACCAAAAACTTTGAGAGAACTATAGTTTGGAGGTATGTGATGAAGATGTTCATAAGGAGAAACATTGCCAAGAACAGAGCAAGGAAAACGATTGTTAACATAGACAATAGTAAGAGCAGTTTCACTCCACATACGTTCGGGACAAGATGAGGAAATAAACATAACTTGAACAGAGTCAAGAATATGTCAATATTTCCTTTCAACATGACCATTTTGCCAAGACATAATAAGGCATGAAAATTTAGAAAGAGTTCCTTATTTAGCAAGAAAAGTGAGTATTTTTTAATTGCAATATTCAGAGTCATTATCACGACAAAAAACCTTAATTGTTTTTGAAAACTGATTTTTGATCATAGTGGCAAAAGTAATGTAAATTTTGAGAAGTTCATAACAATTTTTTCAATAAATATATCCAGGTGAAACGTGAATAGTAAAAAAAAATCACAAAATATCGACAATCTCCCATAATGGGTGTAGGAGTTAGACCCCAAACATCATAAAAGATCAGAAGAGAAAATAGAAGTGAAAGTACATTTATTAAAAGATAAAGCATGTTGTTTAATTGTTTGACAAGAAGTACAATGCAAATTTTTTTTTTAATAGACCCTAAAACACCCTGAGAAATGAGAGGTCATAATGTACTAAGAGAATTATGACCAAGACATTGATGGCACGACTAAAGAATAGAAGAAGTAGAAGCAGCACAGAGAGTTAATACAGGAGATGGAGGAACATAGAGGGTAGTGAGCTCAAACAATCTTTTAACTTTACAACCATTCCTAATGATCTACCCCGTCCATAGTTTTGCACAGAAGAACTAGTAGAGGAAAATGTAAGTATATAACCAACGTCACATAATTGGCCAACAGATATGAGATTAAAGTTTACTTTAAGAATAAGCTAAGTGTCTGATAGAGTAAGGGTAGGTAGGGAGATGAGACCCTTATGACTTACTTCCATAAGAGACCAATCAGCAGTATGAATAGAATGAATGATATCTCTAGAAGAAAGGAAAAAAATGCATGGGATGAAGAATTCATATGATTACAACATGCAGAATCAAAATACCAACGATTATTACCTAGTGTAGTTGCTAAGGCAGTAAGAGTATTATCAGATTAAGAAAGGACTTGATTAAGAAGAGACTCAAGATCAGTAGTGAAAAAAGGGATTTAGGAAGCGGAAGGAGAGGCATCGTCGGCAACTGAAACTGCAAGTATAGACTTGTAGAAGGAACTAGTACGAGGTTGAAACTTACTCTGACCAGGTCTTTGTGGACGAGTAGGGCACTATTCAATCAAATGGCTTGAAATTTTGCAATATCTGCATACCAAAGAGGGGCAGTTGGGAGCAATATGACCCTTCTTTTTATAAGTTTGGCATTCTATAGTGGGACATTCAGCAAAAACATGGCTAGGTTTATGGCAGCGACTACAGAATTTGCCCTTTTGATGAGTAACTACAAAGGCCAAATCTACTTTAGGTCGAAGAGGACCCAATCTAGTTTCTTCTAACTTCATATAAGGAATGGTATCCTCAAGTGTAGGCAGGAGATCCTGATGTAGTAGAGAAGCTCGAACAGGCTCATAGCCATCAATGAGAGCCATCAGAAACTGAATGAGCCTGGTGTGATCACGGTACTCCTCATACAGCTTAGCATCACTTTTGTGTTTCAAGGTTTGTTCACACAGAATCAGTTGATCCCAGATAGCTTCCATCCGAGCCAAAAACTTATATACAGATTGTCCGGGTTCTTGTTTTAAACTATTGAGTTATTTTAGCAGCTGATACTGATGTTCACTCTTTGCTTACCGCAAGTGCACGGATCGCACTTGTAGTATCGCCAGGAGTCAGATATCGTTCCCACGAGGAAAACGTATTTCATATAAAAGTTAAGTATTAACCAATAGTCTAATTAATGCTATCCAAAAGCATAAAATTTATAAATGAATGTTTAAAGAAATGTAAAGACTAAAAAGCCATAAATCTAAGATAAATAGATAAATAGATAAATAAGATTTACTTTTCATCTTTACTTCAACTAATGAATTGCAATTCTTACAAGTAACATCAAAGGATTGTTAAGTTAGCTTGAGAATCTGATTTAGTCAAAAGCCTATATCTAGGTCAATCAACCCTGGTTTCATTTACCTAGCTCACTAAGTTTCCTTGAGAGCCAGAGCAACTTTCACTCATGAATGATCTATTCTCAATCTCACACTATACATGGCCAATAGGTATATTTCTATCCTATTAACGAATCAGTTCATTGCTGAACATGCATCAATCATACCATATCCATATCAACAGATCCCTATGTCTAGTTCATTTGCCAATATTAACATCATGCAATTAAGGCCAACCAAAACAAGCATATCCATATTGACATGACAGCTCAAAGTCTAGTTCATTTGCAATATTAGAATCATGAAATCAGTGATCAGCCAACCACAAGCATTAAACACAGATAATGATTGAACTTAACTAAACTTCAATATATACTCAAAAGATTACATGTTCTTCAGTATCTATGAGAAACTACAAAGGAAAACTTATATACAGCTTAGCTAGCAATGAAACATGAAAGTACAAATAATAAATCATGTTCATGAAGCAATAAGAAAGAAAAGAAGAAAGGAAAGGAAGGTAGCTCATTAGGTTTTGTCCTTTAAGCTTGATTCACCTTCCATAGGAAGGATGGCCTCCAACCTTAGCCTTTTTCACTTCCTCTAGGTCTAAAAACCTAAAACCAACAGCTACTCTCCAAAAATGATGAAAAACTCTTTTAGAAATTCGGTGCAAATGTATTTATAGCTGAATAAAACAGGGTCACACCGCGGCGTCCAACATGTCACGCCGCGGCGCGCGTGTAATTAGGTCACAGGCGCCTGAGGCGCCCACTCTTCAACGTTGCGGCGCTTCAGCCTCGGGTTTTATCTACTGAAGCAGGGGAGCGCCGCAGCGCAACCAATCCACGTTGCGGCGTTGGGTGTTGATCTTCACTTTTAATCTTCTCTTAGGCTTCCTAGTCCAAAGCTACTTCAATTTCTTCATTTCCATGCTTCATTTGAGACCTGCCTATAGCAGAGAAAGTATCAATTCATTAAATCACACAAATGTACTCAATTTGATCATAGTTTTGAAAGTATTTACACAAAATCACAATGGAAGTCATCAGAATGAAATCACATACAAATAATGCTAAAACCTTCCATTAATGCTTACAAACAAGAACTAATCATGCCATAAAGCACAGATATAGGGCACTAATAACTACATTCTGTACAGTTATCACACCTCCAAACCTAGATTTTTGCTAGTCCTCGAGCAAAACAAAGTACATTCACAAAGATCAACTGGTAACCTATTTTTAGCCATTTTTAACATTCCACTTTCACTTAACTCAAGTTAGTATATGATGATTGCATAAACCACAAAGAATACATATACCTCAGAATCAATTTCACATACACAATCCTTATCATGTTAACATTCATAGCTTGCTTTCATACAGGGTATTCTTCCCAAAATCATGCAAGAAAAACCTCTTCCATTCAATTCAAATTCACTCAAATGAGGTTATAAACATACACACGAACATAATTCACAAAATCCATAAGATTGTAATACAACTCTCTTTCCACTAATGTAAATCATGCAAGATTGAGGATCAAAAGGGTCTTTATTAGCTTATAATATCAGGCCTAGGGTAATGGGTAACAGAATAAAAGGATAGGATTAAACACAAACATTGAGAAACATAAATACGATATTCTAATTCATGAGCCAATAATGATATTAGCAGGGTATTTAACAATGAGATCAGAAAACTTGCCAGAACTACTTTGATGCTTTTCAACTTTACTTCACTTTTGCATTTGCTTTTATTTTTCATTCATTTGTTTTTTCTTTTTTTTTTCTTTTCTTTTGCAAAGCAATAAATTTTTTCTTTGTTAACTGCATCGGGTTCCTTCAGGCTTATTTTATACTGAATATTCATACCCCTAATCATAAGACTCACTTCAAGAAATAACATATATAATGCACTCAACAAACAAAGAAGGTAGAAAAAAAATGCAATGTTTTCACATGCATTAGAACGGTTAACAGGTTAACGATCACAATGGTTATGAAAAGCAAATAAGGCCAAACAGTATAAGGCTTCAAAATAGGACCTAAGGATATCATCATATCAGGGTAAGCTTTTTAAGGCTCAATCGATCCAAACAATGCCCTAATCATTTCCTCAATCAGGCACAACCTAGGATTTCGCCTCAAGAGAGTTGTCAAACAATTTCTAGGATAATCAAAATTTTCACATGTATCATTCATAAACTTTCTCTAAGCAAACATTCTTATCCTTTCCAAAGTTTAAAAAGCATGCAATTGGGAAACTCACCATGCATAAAAATAAACTAGAATGCTTAAGCATACGCCAAAGATTACATATGGATTCACAGAAAAATGAAGGTAAATTTGCATCCACATCTATCATTGGACAATCATACACACTAGCTTTTGAGCAACATGATGTTCTTCACATTTTCAACATTATACAACATGTTTTCAAACAAAATAACTCACAATGTGAAAGGGAAGGACGATTGTATCTTGAATGGATTTTTCATCAAAATTTCAAGATAACTGCTCCTATAGTTAATATTTAAGCTATGATACTATAACACATATATACACTTCTAAAAGAAATAAAAAACTAACAAACATGCATAATACCAAAACATATGCAAATAAACACAATAATCTAACAATATAGTACGATTGCATATTTAATCAAAACATAAAGTTAAAGACACCCCCCCAAACCTGAGGGAAACAGTGTCCTCATTGTACAAAAGATAGATACAGAGATATCAAAAAGGAAATACAATGAAAGAAACAATGTTTGAATGCACAACTAAAAGGATGGATCATCACTGTCAGGGCCCTCTGCATCAGAACCATGACCATCCTCGTCCTCGTCCTCATCACTATCAGGGACGTCTGCAGCAGGTGCGCGAGAAGGACCGGCCGGGAGGAGGAGCACTACGATGTGGGTGGGAATGAAGGAGCGGATAGTCGGACCGGCGGCCAGCCCAAGACGCTCCGCCATCCACCTCTGCGTCTGCATCTGATACAACAACATAGCTTCCATCCGGGCAAGCCATTCGGAATCATCAGTAGGTGCGATCTGGGATGGAGCTACTGGCTCAGGTGCTGGTGCTCGAGATGCTGGTCGAGGCTCTCCACGAGCCTGCCTGCTGTCGTCGGGCGCCTGCAGCCAGGAGCCGCCCCAATAAAGGTATCGTTCGGCACCTTGCCGAACGTCCGTAAGCTCCTCATGAGGCCCTGAATGCACAATGAATGGATGAGAAAAGGGAAGAAGAGGCTCCTATACTCCCTAGCAGACCTCAGTATTTGATGGAAGATGAGCGCGACAACATCAATAGAGCGACCCTCCATAATGACATAAATCAATATGGCTCGATCTCTGGTAACCTCTGAGAGGTTAGCTGATGGTAGGATGCGCTTGCTAATAAAATGGTACCACGCCCGGGCCTCCGGTGTCAAATGAGTGCGCGCAAAGTAGCGAGGCCGGTTGGTCTGGATGCTCATGGTCCGCATCACAGGCTGAGACTCAGCCAAGCAAATTCGAGCCGTGACCACGTTAACATCAATACCCTCCTCCGGCTCCCAGCGACAAAATTCAGTATAACCACAAATCTCTGGAGGCGGAGGAAGTCCCAGTGCAGCTCGAATAGCTGATGGAGAGAACGAGACCACACGACCTCGAACTCTGACTGTTGTGCCGCCCTCACCAAGGAAAGCTGCATTCGCGTAGAACTCGCAAACAACAGGAAGCACTGCAGAGGACTCCAGATGCTGGGCAAATGTACTCCAGTTCAGGTGGTTCAAGCGCCTCTCTAGCTCCGGATGTAAAGTGCGTGAAAAAGCGAAGCCGCGCTCCAGAATGAGCGGTCGGGTGATGAGAGTCGAGTACCTCTCAGCAGCCTCGGCTGAAATAAATCTCCTCCGGTCAAAATCAGCAAGAGGGGGAGAAAGCTCCCTGGGCTGCCGGCTAGATGAGCCTCTATACAAAACTTAGCCTCTCTTTTGGAGCCATAACCTGAAAAAAGAATTGTCAAAAATCAGAGTGGATAATAGAAAACATTGAACATATTGAAAGATGAACAATTCTGCTAAATTTTAAGACTCAGCGCCGCGACATGCCAACACAGCGCCGCGGCGCACAAAACATAACACAGCGCTGCGACATTCAACCTCATATCGCAACATTCAACCTGTTCATACGCACGCCGCGGCATTCAACCCAACGCCGCGGCGCGCAGCCCTAAAGGTTCCAGCTACACACTCCTCAGTGCGTCCAATCCAACCCAAAAAATGCAAACAAGCATTATTTAAGACTAAAACTTATTAAAACCTAAGCATAATTAACTAATAAGAGCTATTTAACAAATTAAGAACAAAATTAAAAACAGAAACCCAAAACAACCGAAGAAAGCAGGAAAATTAAACTAAAAATTGACAAAAAATTAAAAATAATTTGATACATACCTTAATAGAGGCAAATGTACGGTGAAAAGATGATGAAAAAGTAGAGATACGTAGGGAACTTGAAAGAGAGAGAAGAGAGAAAAGGAAAGTAAGAGAGGAAGAGGTTGTGAAACGAAGAGACCCAAGCGTCTCTGCAATAAACCACCACCGCCCATACGTGTCGCGGCGCAAAACCAAATATGCAGTCGCGTGAATTAATTCCCTCCTAATTTAATTATTTAAATTATTACTATTTACTATTTATTTTTTTTAACCACGCACATAACACCGCGACATGAGGGTCTGCCAAGTCGCGGTTGTGCTCATTGCCGCTGGCTATCGGTCCCTAGCTGCATAATTCTGCAGTAAACTCACTTCAGCTGTGAGTTTTACTAAAATGTGGCCTCCAGAACCTCAAAAACTTGCCTATAAGGTTAATTTACAAAATGAAATGCAAAAATATGCGAAAAGCAAAAAATGAATATATTTACATATTTAAAACTTAAAATGAAAATTTTGGGTTCCCTCCCAAAAAGGGCCTAATTTATAGTCCCGGCAGGACTTGTCTGCTGTTCCAAATGCATTTCTATCAGTGAGGAGGATCTTCCTCCTGTTTTAAAAAATTAGTTTGATGCATTTGGAATGGCATGACTTTCAACTTCAAGTTTGGAGTCTGCTCAACAGGTGCATTTAACAAATTTACCATCATAGTAGCCTTTAGCTGGTTTGTTTCACTATAAAAAATGACTTGACCTTTGCCATGAACACAGGCTTCATTTACACCTCCTTCCTGGGATGTTATCCCATCAATATTGCTCACCAATGCACAATCTTCTTGATTTAGAGGGTTTTGTTGTGCATCAAAAATATTAAATTTCACCTCTTGATCCTGAACCCTCATGGTGAGTTCACCTTTTTCCAAATTAATCTGAGCTCTTCCTGTTGCTAGGAATGGCCTGCCAAAAATTAACGGGACTTTGCTATCCTCCTTCATATCAAGTATAACGAAATCCACAGGGAAGATAAACTTATCCACTTTAACCAACACGTCCTCAATAACCCCCTTCGGATGAGTAAGGGTTCGGTCCCCCAACTGTAGTGTAACTGAAGTAGGCAAAACTTCTCCTAAACCTAATCTTTGGTAAATAGAATAGGGCATGAGATTGATACTGGCTCCTAAATCACACAGGGCATAGCTAGTGAACTTATCATCAATTGTGCAGGGTATGGTAAAGCTTCCAGGATCTTGGAGCTTAGGAGGAAGTCTGTTAAGCAGAATTGCACTGCATTCCTCCGTGAGGGCAGCTGTTTCAAATTCACCAAGCTTTCTTTTCTTTGATAAAATTTCCTTCATGAACTTAACATAGCTTGACATTTGTTCTAAAGCTTCTGCGAATGGAATGTTGATCTGCAGCTTTTTGAACACTTCTAAAAATTTCTGGAATTGGTGCTCAAGCTTTTTACTCACTTGCCTACTAGGGAAAGGCAAAGGATGGACATATGGCTTGGACTCCTTCTTCTTCTCCTCTCCATTCCCATTGGCAATATCTCGACTTTTCTTGACTTCTGGGCTCTCTACTTCCTTTTCTTTGACAACTTCATTATCCTCTTCAAACAGCTTTGTTCTCGGATTCCCTTGAATGTTTTTCCCACTTCTCAGTGAGATGGCATGACAATGCTCATTTGAGACACCCTTCGGATTATTTACAGTGTTACTAGGGAGGGTGCCTGGAGGCCTAGTATTGATGACACTAGCCAACTGCCCTACTTGAGTTTCTAATGCTCGCATAGAAGCAGTTTGGCTTTGCAACATCACTTCATGTTTTGCCAACTGAGAATCGGTCTTTGTCATATAAGAATCTGTCTTGATCATAAACTGTGAGAACATGTCTTCCAAAGAGGGTTTCTGATCTTGACACTGTTGTTTTGATTGGGAAGGAAAACCTGAAGAATTATAAGGTCTGTCATTCAGTGGAGCAGATGAGGAAGCTCATTGATTGTCTCTCCAGGAGAAATTGGGATGATTCTTCCATCCTGGGTTGTACTGGTTGGAGTATGGATTATTTTGTTACGAGCGATAGTTACCAACATATTGAGCAGTTTCTGGACTGAAAGGGCAACTATCACTTGAATGATTCTCTCCACACTTGTTACACAGCACAAACGGGCTTTGTTGATGGCTATTCCCCAAACGATCCACTCTACTTGCTATTGTTGCCACCTGAGCTGATAATGCTGCCATTGGGTCAATTTCATGCACTACAGCCACTCTCCTTGAAGTATTTCTTTCCAAAGGCCATTGGTAGCTGTTAGCTGCCAATTCCTCAAGCAATTGGAATGCATCATCAAATGACTTGCTCAATAAAGAGCCTCCAGCAGCCGCATCTACGATAGGTCGATGGTGGGGTAGTAATCCTTTGTGAAATGAGTAAACTTAGTGCCACGGTGGAATGTCATGATGAGGGCACCTTCGAAACAAATCCTTGTATCTCTCCTATGCTTCAGACAAGGACTCAGAATCAAATTGGGTGAATGATGTGATATCATTCACCATTTCAGCAGTCTTGGCCGGTGGAAAATACTTATTTAAGAATTTACCGCACAAATCATTCCAAGTACTAATGGATCCCGCAGGTAGAGACTGCAACCAACTCTTGGCTCTATCTCTGAGAGAGAAGGGAAAGAGCCGTAAGAGAATAGCATCATCAGAGACACCATTATGCTTGAACGTGTCACAGATCTCCAGAAAATTTGAAAGATGAGCATTAGGATCCTCCTTAGGCAAACCGCCAAATTGTACAGAAGTCTGTATCATTTGAATGATGGCCGGTTTGATTTCAAAATTATTAGCACGGATGGCAGGCCGTCTAATACTGGACTGCAAGTTCGCCATTTGAGGGGTTGCAAACTCCCTTAATGGTCTTGTATGACTATCATCCTCCAACTGGAGCGTGGCGTTATCGTCTGCCATTTTAGTACCTTATAACAAAATAATATGAAAACTTACATTAATATGTACAAGACAAAATTTGAATTAGCAATAACTAAACCCGTTGCTAATATCAGCTAAATAGAAATAACCGTTCTCCTCGGTAACAGCGCCAAAAACTTGTTCGCTCTTTACTTACCGCAAGTGCACGGATCGCACTTGTAGTATCGCCAGGAGTTAGATATCGTTCCCACGAGAAAAACGTATTTCATATAAAAGCTAAGTATTAACCAATAGTCTAATTAATGCTATCCAAAAGCATAAAATTTATAAATGAATGTTTAAAGAAATATAAAGACTGAAAAATCATAAATCTAAGATAAATAGATAAATAAGATTTACTTTTCATCTCCTACTTCAACTAATGAATTGTAATTATTACAAGCAACATCAAAGAATTGTTAAGCTAGCTTGAGAATCTGATTTAGTCAAAAGCCTATGTCTAAGTCAATCAACCCTGGTTTCATTTACCTAGCTCACTAAGTTTCCTTGAGAGCCAGAGCAACTTCCACTCATGAACAATCTATTCTCAATCTCACACTACATATGGCCAATAGGTATATTTCTATCCTATTAACGAATCAGCTCATTGCTGAACATGCATCAATCATACCATATCCATATCAACAGATCCCTATGTCTAGTTCATTTGCCAATATTAACATCATGCAATTAAGGCCAACCAAAACAAGCATATCCATATTGACATGACAGCTCAAAGTCTAGTTCATTTGCAATATTAGAATCATGAAATCAGTGATCAGCCAACCACAAGCATTAAACACAAATAATGATTGAACTTAACTAAACTTCAATATATACTCAAAAGATTACATATTCATCAGTATCTATGAGAAACTACAAAGGAAAACTTATATACAGCTTAGCTAGCCATGAAACATGAAAGTACAAACAATAAATCATGTTCATGAAGCAATAAGAAAGAAAAGAAGAAAGGAAAGGAAGGAAGCTCATTAGGTTTTGTCCTTTAAGCTTGATTCACCCTCCATAGGAAGGATGACCTCCAACCTTAGCCTTTTTCACTTCCTCTAGGTCTAAAAACCTAAAACCAGCAACTGCTCTCCAAAAATGATGAAAAACTCTCTTAGAAATTCGGTGCAAATGTATTTATAACTGAATAAAATAGGGTCACGCCGCGGCGTCCAACATGTCGCGCTGTGGCGCGCGTGTAATTAGGTCACAGGCGCCTGAGGCGCCCACTCTTCAACGTTGCGGCGCTTCAGCCTCGGGTTTTATCTACTGAAGCAGGGGAGCGCCGTGGCGCAACCAATCCACGTCGCAGCGTTGGGTGCTGATCTTCACTTTTAATCTTCTCTTAGGCTTCCTAGTCCAAAGCTACTTCAGTTTCTTCATTTCCATGCTTCATTTGAGACATGCCTATAGAAGAGAAAGTATCAATTCATTAAATCATACAAATGCACTCAATTTGATCATAGTTTTGAAAGTATTTACAGAAGATCACAATGGAAGTCATCAGAATGAAATCACATATAAATAATACTAAAACCTTCCATTAATGCTTACAAACAAGAACTAATCATGCCATAAAACACAGATATAGGGCACTAATAACTACATTCTGTACAGTTATCAACTGATGAGACAAATAAAAAATTATATATAAATTATTGAGATGATCCCATACCTCTTTGACAATGTCAAAGCATCCAAACTACAGATGAATGCTGGGAGTGAAAGTGTTTCGAAACTAGGTGATAATTTGATAATTTTTGCTATCCCAATATTCTAATTTGTCAGTAAACTTCTCATCAGTGTCATCTTCAGCTTTGACAGGGCAAGTAATATCACTTATGACATATCACCAAAGTCTTCATTGTTTCAGAAAGCCACACATGGCCTTAACCCACTTGGTGTAATTTAAACCACTGAGTAAAATTAGAATGGACTTTAAGCAACATCAGACTTTTGCATAGTAGTAGAGAAGAACAATAGCAAAAAGAGCACTTTTGGGACTAAATTGACAAAAAAATGACCTCAAAAATAGAAAGATCTCACCGAAAAATCTTAGGAAGGAGTCTGATGCACGCTAACACTGCCACGTCAGGTGACACGTCAGTCAACAGACCAAGTCAGCAAGCTATGTTAGTGTCTATGGCACATCAGCAGGGCAAGCTGGTCAACGGGTCGTGGGTCAAATCTGGGTAACTGGTGCATGAGACACATGCGCAAAGGGGAGCAGTGACGTGTGACGGTGTGTGTAGTGGAGGACAGCCATGAAATTTTGACGGTCAGTAGATCGGAGGACGACGTTTCTAATGGTGCCGGTGATGTTGAAAATGGAGGTCCGTAGAGCGGTGACCCAAAGACGACAATGATGGAAATTTAGGAGCAACGATGGCGAACGATGTTTGGACGGTGATAGAGCGCATGATGAGCTTAGGGTGATGGAACGGTGGACGACGATGATCTGGAGCAGTGTCTGAAAGGAAGCAGGAACGATGTCAGTGAGCGGAAGAATTGGATCCAAAGCCTAGACTCTCTGGTATCAAGTTGGAAACAGAAACCTAGAAACAAAGAATGAGAAATTTGTGTATATTTTTAAATGAATATATACAGAAGGGTTAATCTCTATTTATATAAGAAGACTGTTGTAGAAAAAATAATAAAATATATTTATGTATTAAATCAATTGTAATCAATTTAAACTTAATTTAAATTTATCATTATGAAAATCGATAAAATAGTTAAACTAATAAATATAAAATCATCAATTTAAATAATAAAATCTAAATCAATTCTACTTAAACCTAATTAGATTTGAGAGAATTTTCAAGTATACAAAATTAAAATTAAAAAAACTAATTTCAATTTTATAACTTTTTAAATAAAAAAATTCTTATTTATGAATTAAATTAATTCTCAAATCTTATGATCCCAAACATATTTTTATATTTGAGTCTATCCCATATTCATGGATGAATGGATTGCATATGTATTTTAAGAATGGATTCTTTTTTAGGATTTTGTTAGAGTACATGTTAAGAAATAAAAAAAAAATTATTATTTATTATTAATTACTTAAAGAAGAATTTTTTTAAATTTTTAAGATAATAAATATTTATATTTTTATTTAATAATTTCTATTTTTAATTTCATAACATATGCTTTTGGATATACATTAACAAAACTCTTTTTTTTTTTTTTATCCTTTTCTTGGATGCTCAACACCATTTTGGCGCAAGTTAAATTCATTGAGTTTCACAAATGCGTCAGTGTGTTAACATATAGTGTAAAAGTATATCCCATTTTCGCTTCTTATCTAAATAAATTAAAAGTTTAATTACTCTTTACTATTAGTATAAAGAAATTTTTTACTGATATCTAATAATATTTTATACATTTTGATACATCTTTACATTAGTTAAAATAAAGGTAATTAATAAAATGTGTCAATGTATAGTACATACTAATTAAATTTTTTAAAAAATAAATAACAAATAAAAAAGGAAACAAACCCAAATTAAGAAGAAAAGGCAAAATTGATTTAAGCAGCATGATGTGGCGTGTCGAATAGTCACCAATCACAATGATCCATTTCCAATTCAATCAATCTCATCCAAATTATTATGGACAAAGTTTGAATCAATATTACTCCTCATCTTAAAAAGTTTAATAAATAAAGAAAAAAGGAACATAAGAAGAAAAATTCTAAATCTTTTAATAATCCTTTTAATTATCTAAAGAGGAAAGTATGAATTTTAAAATAAATTTAAAATGTTCGATATTTTTTTTTTTTATTTAATTAGAATAATTTTATATATTTGAAATAAATCACTAAATCAGCTCAATAAAAAAGAAATATAAAAATAAAATTTATAAATCTTTAATAAACATTCTAATTACTTAAAGAGGAAAATAATATTTTTTTAAGAATATTAAAATATTAAATATTTTTAAATTAGAATAACTTCATACATTCATAATTAGCCACGAAATCTGCTTAATAAGAATAGAAACATAAAAGGAAAAATAATAAATATTTAATAATCCTTTTAATTATTTAAAGAGGGAAATATTAATGTTTTAAAATTTTTTAAATATTAAATATGTTTATTCTTAATTTAGAATAACTTTATATATTAGTAATAAATCACTAAATTAGCTTAATAAAAATAGGAACATTAAAAGAAAAATTATAAATATTTAATAAACCTTTTAATTATTTAAATAGGAAAATATTTATTCTTTTAAAATTAAACTATTAATCATTTTTATTTTTTATTTAGAATGCATTTATATGTTCATAATAAATCACTAAATAAACTTAAGAAAAAAGAAACATAAAAAGAAAAATTATAAATCTTTAATTATCCTTTTAATTATCTAAATAGGAAAAATATTAATATTTTTAAATTTAAAAATTATTAAATATTTTGTTATTTGGAATAATTTTATATATTCATAATGAATCACTAAATGAACTTACTCGAAAAGGAAAATAAAAAGAAATAAAGGTAAATCTTTAATAAACCTTTTAATTATCTAAATAGGAAAGAAATTTTTAAAAAGAATTTAAAATATTAAATATTTTTATTTTAAATTTAGAATATCTTTGTTTATATTCATAATAAATCACTAAATCAGCTTAATAAAAAAGCATAAAAAATTATAAATATTTAATAATCATTTTAATAATTTAAATAGTAAAATACTAATTTTTAAAATAATAAATTATTAAAAAATTATTTTTTATTTCGACTAACTTTATACATTCATAATAAATCACTAAGTCAGCTTAATAATGTTGTAATTATTTAAAGAATAAAATATTAATTCTTTTGTAAATTTTTAATATGTCATATAAATTTTTTTAATACTTTTTCTTTTAAGTAATCAGGAAAATGGTAAGAGAATTTGTTAGAATGTTATATAACTACTGTTTCATTTAGTACTTTTAATTTTATGTAATTAAGAGGATATTAGAAGGATATAACTAGGATTTCTCTATAAATTAATCTTCATAAAAATGTATTATTTAAATATAAACTAATTACTTATAACAAATTTTTTAGAAAAAAAAAAAGAAAACAGCACATATGCATAAAAGGAAAAAGCTGAATGACATTAATTATGCTGCCACCATAACCTTTCCAATTTTAGAACACTCCTTTTTTTTGGTTGTTCACTGCTGCTATATAAAGCTAGTACCACTTGATAAACTGAACAGTGGATTGAAAAAAAGATAATGGCTTCTTCAATGAGGATCTCAAGGCTGCTCACTCGCTTTTTCTCTTCCTCTTCCACTACGTCTTTGTTTTCTCGAGGTGCTCCGTTATTAAATGTTAATTGTTTTAAGAGTATTATATTATCTATGTTAATATTTTGAGTATAATTTATATATTTATTAAATTATTTTACTTAAAATTAATTAATTTTAAATTAAAATTTTATATGTTATTAAAGTTAAGATCACGTTTTCGTCGTTTACTTTGTTAGATTTTTTCTTGTTAATTTCGTTCGACTTATTTATTTCATTTAGACATCTGTAAAAAAAAAAATATTAAAGATCTCACATTTTTTATCTCAATATTTTAAATATAATTTATATATTTATTAAATTATTTTATTTAATATTAATTAATTTTAAGTTAAAATCTTATATTAATCACTTCTAAGTCCCAACTTAGCGGAGGTGATGTGTTCATTTTCCTTCTTGGAGAAAGAAAATATGTAGAAACGGAAATGCACTGGTTACTTCTTGTCCTTTTCTTCTCCCTCCTCTTCGTTGTTTTAATTGATTTACTTTTTGTTTTCCGCTATCGGCAAATCTCCAATTCTTATGGATTTGGATAATTTTCTCCTTTTGAGACTCAGAAGTTATGGGAAGTAAGATAGGTGCTCAACACCCAACATGATTTGATGAATTTTATTTGGCTCAAAAGTTAATTAAGTTGGGATCGAATTGTAAAAATTGAAGTTGATATATTTTGCAGTTGAGATAAAGTATATTTCATATTGCTTTAATTCGATAAGACGTTACATAATATTTTAAGATTTATAATTTTTATGAAACTTAAATATAAATATAAGAAATTTTTATTTAAATTAATATCATTTTTACCAATGTGGATTGGATAAGGCCCAAGCATTAGTTTTCTTACAGTAATGCGGGCTGTTGAAATATCTTATCAATGGTTAAAAAAAAACTTTAATATCAAATTTTTATAAACTTAAATTAATACCATTTTATTAAATTATGAAATTTAATTTATTATTAAAATAATATTATTTATTACATACATTTGTATATATTATTTTTTATTTATATAATTTTTATTATTTAATTATAATTGATTTCGCTTTATTGTTTTTCGTATACTATTTATCGTGACTGTGATATGAAGGGTTGTGGATCAGATGTATTATTGTTTCTGATAAGCCTCCTTTAAGATCATTGAGCCCCTTTCTCCTGAAAGTCAAAGCTTTGAATGAAAGTAAAACTCTTTTCAGGTGGGAGTGGTTACCATGGCAGAGGGCTCAGTAAATACAGCACCGCTGCTGTCATTGAAGAACCAATTGAACCAACAGTTAAAGTAGAACACACCCAGCTCTTAATTGATGGACAATTTGTGGATGCCGCTTCTGGTGAGTCCTTCTTAAAATAAAGAATAAAAAATTCCCGCATTTTGGACAGAGTAATTATCATAACCACTTAAATTATTAATTCATGTGTGCATTTTTAATTGCATATTAAATAATGAGTTAAAAGTTAACATTTTAATAAATAAAAAAAACATGGAAGGGAAGTTAAAAAAAATTGATTTTGAAGTTTTTGAGGTATCTGACTGTTGGCATCAGGCAAAACTTTTCCAACGTTGGACCCCAGGGCAGGGAAAGTGATAACCCACGTTGCTGAGGCTGACTCTGAAGATATTGATCGAGCGGTTGCAGCTGCGCGCAAAGCATTCGATCATGGCCCTTGGCCAAGGATGACAGCCTATGTATTTGGCCCTTACCTTATTTTCAAACTTTACTTCTTCAACAATGTAGCAAGTCATGATCTTTGGTCCCATGATTATTCAACAAAATCCTTGTTTGCTTGTTTTCGTGATTTTATAGGAAAGACAAAAGATATTGTTGCGTGCTGCTGATCTACTTGAAAAGCATAATGATGAGCTTGCTTCACTTGAGACTTGGGATAATGGGAAGCCATATGAACAATCTGCTCAAACTGAAATTCCAATGGTGGTTCGCCAGTTTAGATACTGTGCTGGTACGTGGAACTAAGTGTGTGTTTAAACTTCAGATAATCAAAATCAAACATGTTATAACTTAATTATCTCCTCCTTGTTTTATGAAACTAGTAGTAACACTAGTGTTTCCAAATCCCACAGGTTGGGCAGATAAGATTCATGGTCTCACAGTTCCAGCTGATGGGCCATATCATGTGCAAACATTGCACGAACCCATTGGTGTTGCTGGTCAGATCATTCCATGGAACTTCCCACTTCTCATGTTTGCCTGGAAGGTTGCGCCGGCATTGGCCTGTGGCAACACTATTGTTCTGAAAACAGCTGAGCAGACACCATTATCTGCTTTATATGCATCCTGGTTACTTCATGAGGTGGGTGATATTCCCAACTTCTTTTTGCAGGAAGAATGGTTTTAGATTTAGTGTATAACTTTCAAATTTCAAAAAACAAAATAGGGTTTTGGGTTGTAAAACATTATTATGACCTAGGAGTCTCATAGCTTAATTTGCCTCATTTTTTTGAAGTATAAAAACATTATCATATATCCCTCATATCATTGATGGCAAATTTATAATCTAATCTTGATGTTGAATATACCACATGACAAGTCAATCTTCATAGGTGATCAAAGCATGTTCAGTGTCCACATGCTTGCTTAGGCAACATGAACTTATTAGAGTCCCATTGCTTAACTTGCTTCCTTCTTCTTTTTTTTTGGTTACAAGGAGGTCTATGAACTTGGTGTGAAAACATTTTTTGTTAAGCACTCAAACATTATAATATATCCCACATATCGTTGAGGCAAATTTATAATCTATCTGGCAGGCTGGACTTCCTCCTGGTGTTTTAAATATAGTCTCTGGCTTTGGTCCAACTGCTGGTGCTGCTCTTGCTGGCCACATGGATGTCGATAAGGTACTAAGATATTGAGTTTTGATGTAGTATTTATTTTCGACCCCTCCACCCTTTTTGACCTTCAGTTATTCGCTTCTTTTCTAACTCAACATTGGCATTTCCATTTAGTAAAGTAGTGTAATGATGTTGGTGGTGGCAGGAATGAGTTTCTTGTGCCAAATAAGGTGCTTGTAGTCAATTAAACTAGATGCTTAGAAAAGAAGTATTCAGCTTCAGGCCATGTCCCCTGTAGTCTCAAGAAATTCTACAATATACATTTCATGGCTATAATATATTTAATATTCTTTTCCGAATTAAAATTTTAATTTCCTGCTCTTGTAAAGAAGTTTCAATTTCTAATTTGATAACTATTTTCTCATAGATGGATTATTAAACTTGATAATGTCTATATAGCTTTAACTTTTTGACATCCTCTTGCAGCTTGCTTTTACTGGTTCAACTGATACTGGAAAAGTCGTCCTTACACTTGCAGCAAGAAGCAATCTTAAGCCTGTAACTTTGGAGCTTGGTGGGAAATCCCCTTTTATTGTATGCGAAGATGCTGATGTAGATCAGGCTGTTGAGCTAGCACACTTCGCATTATTCTTTAATCAGGTATATATAATAAAATTATAAACAGAAAGTTTGCCTTGTAGAACCAAAACTGATTGGTGTTCCTTGTGACTTGCAGGGACAATGCTGCTGTGCTGGGTCTCGAACATTTGTACATGAACGTGTATACGATGAGTTTGTTTGGAAAGCAAAGGCACGTGCTTTGAAGCGTGCCGTTGGTGATCCTTTCAAGCGGGGAATAGAGCAAGGTCCTCAGGTAAATAATAAATTGGAAAGAATCCTTTACAGGACATCCTCATGTTTCTGTTTTCCAAAGTGGTTTGAGGATGTGATGTATCAGCAATTTGGCATTATTGCGCTTCATTATTTTGATATTTAATTATTTCTTAATGTTTGACAGTCCTTTGTGTCTGGCTGTACTTACGTATTACGAGTATTTTATAATGTCTGTTATATTTGTATCAAATATATATTTATATTTGTATTAAATATTTGAATATTTAATAAATATTAATTTAATTTTTTAACAAAAATTATATTCATATGTTATACTCGTGTCATATATGATATCCGTACTCGTATTCATTAGTACTTATGGTTTCATGTATGATCTAAACAATCAGATTGATTCAGACCAATTTGAGAAAATACTGAATTATATTCGACTTGGTGTTGAAAGTGGAGCTACCCTTGAAGCTGGAGGAGAGAGATATGGCAACAAGGGCTTCTATATTCAGCCTACTGTCTTCTCAAATGTTCAGGTATAACATCTTTTAATTGCATTCTCATCTTATCATGGAGGCTGAAAATACAATTTCTAGCTACTAATTGTAACAATTACCAGGATGACATGGTGATTGCAAAGGAAGAGATATTCGGCCCGGTGCAATCTATATTAAAATTCAAGTGAGAGCAATGAGCCCTATTTGCAGAAAATGTTATTATCTTTGTGCAATTCGTGCACTGATTTTTCTGTTGATCACAGGGAACTTGATGAGGTGATTCCAAGAGCAAATAACACACGCTTTGGCCTTGCAGCAGGGGTATTCACAAAGAACATAGACACTGCCAACACTTTGACTCGTGCATTGCAAGCTGGAACAGTATGGGTGAACTGCTTTAGTACATTTGACGCAGCAATTCCGTTTGGAGGGTACAAGATGAGCGGTCATGGCCGAGAAAAGGGAGAATACGGTCTTAAGAACTACTTGCAAGTGAAGGCCGTTGTTACTCCTTTGCAGAACCCAACATGGCTTTGAACGCTCTATCTCATGAAAAGATCAATAAATAGGTTCAATGATGATGATAAAATGATGTTTATTTGTCATCTATACATCTGACATCGTTGATTTTTTTTTTGGGTTGGGATACCTGAATCAATTGTCTAGTTAGTTTTTCCCCTTGCATTTTATGCTTGAATACTCATTGGCTGAATTGATTTTTCAATTATCCGCATATTGAATTGTTAGTTAAGATGAGAATATCAAAGTGCATCCTTTGGTGAGAAAGTCTAAATCTTTGGGAGGTTTACCTTTTTCTGGTAGTGATGGAGGTACTTTTTTTTCTAGTTGTGAGTTTTGACACACGATTATTCTTAGTGCCTCCGTATTCTGCAAGGCTCGATGACTTGTTATTTTCTGTTTAGGTATGTACGCTGTTATTCTCCATAACAAATTTTTTCTTTAAACTGATTCGACCAAACTAAGTACATACGTTTAGTTTTTAAGTAAAATTTATTTATTTTTTATATGATCTGGGTATTCTTCACCCTTAACTTGTCTGCACTAGATTACAAGTCTTATTTCTTCAACCTCATTCTCTCTAAACTAGAACTAAGCTATTACATCCCTTAATCTAACGACTCTCTTAAAAAGTATATTTCCAATACAAGTTAGAGCTATTATGCTAAATACTCAATATAATACTGATTTTCTCTTTCTAGTGTTGAAAGGTTTACGCGTCTTATATATGTGTATCCTATTTATCCACAATATCTAAAACATTAGTGTGTATTGGGTAAACAATATATATTCACTGCCCAATATTCATACGACCTGTTTTTTCATACATGAAGCGATGAAACTTAAAAAAAAAAAATCCAAAAATGGCACCTAATATTGCAAAATCTATCAAAAGCTTGATGTAAAATAGCTATGTAACTTGTGTTTTTTTTTTCAATAAAAGTTTAATAGGAGGAGAGATTGCCCTACAAGCCTCAATAGGGGAGCTTTGTGTACTAGTCAATTTAGATATGATCTACAACTATTTCTCATTCAAAACGAGATGTTGCAATATATTTTCTAGCTTGGTAAAAGAGAATTCTATCTTATCCGTGAAGGTTGGCAATGGGGATGGTAGGTGAAGGTTTTCCCAACCCGATCCTCTGCACCCTTCAAAATAATACTCAACCTATTTTGCGGGTTTTAGGGTTAAAAACTCGAACCTATCGAGAAAATATTAAAACCTTCACTTTACCCACTTCACTTCATATATATGAATATTTTAAATAGAAATTTATACAATTATTACTCATAATCTTAAAATTAATTCATCTCATATAAATTGTAAAACATGTTTATGATAAGTGTTAAATTAGTGATGACTAATTATGTTTTGCAAAATCATATTACTTAATATAAATAAATATTAACCTTTTTAATAATTAAGTTAGGCGTGATACTTATTTAAATAAAAACGACAGTGATTAACTCAAATGCCCACCTCATCCCACAACACTATTTCATCTCCCTCATCCCACAACACTATTTCACCTCGCTTCCACATAAGGTTGATTGCTTTTTAATTTTAAGTTAAAACTAATTGATATTAAGTAGTAAGTTAATAACAACGAGATATATAAATAAATGATCAAAATATATGAAATCGACGATGTGAGAGACAGACGATGTGAGACTTTTAACATCTCCCTCCACAGATCTTAGACAGAACAAGAGGAAACAGTCTAGCGAAGTAGGCGAAAACAAGCTTAACAAAGTACGCAAAAATAAAAATGATATCTTAATTTTAATACTATGTGAGATTTTAGTCTAAAACTAATTGATATTAAGTAAAATAACATAATAAATATATAAATCACACTCAAAATATTTAAACAGACGATGTTAAACTCCTAACAATTACCCGCAAGCTTACACCCTTACCACCTAAGTGATAGTGATGTCTCAAAATTTTAAGGCTATACATTTATTGACATTGGGACCCATTTATGAACCCTTAAACTTTCAAGGCTACACATTTGCCTACTTGGAAGTGAAAAACTCTTCTAATACAAGGAGGAAGAGAATTTTCTTCCTAAATTGAAATATGAAAGCCCACTAAAACCTGAGTTGGTACACTTGACATCACATGAACAGTGTGTGGAATAAAATTTCTTCCAGTATATAAGAACTTCTTCTCTAAAATTCACTTCGTGTGTGATAATATGACTTAATACAACAACTTTTACGTTGGCCGTCATCTCATACACCTTTGAATAGGTTTAGAAAGCAGGTTTCACTTTACTAGTACTTGGTTGGAAATGGCGATGCAATGTCATTTCTTCTTAAGTTATCTTTGCTTTTTTTACTCGCTACTTGATTGGTATGATTAAACAATGTTGAAACTTTTTGATTCGATTCTTATTGGTAATTTTTCATTAATAACTTATGCCCATAATATGTATATATAAAATTAGGGAAAACTGCATATACAAATTTCCTATACTTTGACACAGTTTTAAAAATTGGATCGGATCAACCAGTTTAACTAATTAGATCATGAATTAACTATATATGTTTTTACTTCGATTATTCCTTATTATGTTATAGCTCAATTCTAGTTGAACCATCTATTTAAACAAATCGAATTATAATCTAGCTAGTACTCTTGTCGGTTCAATCTTTGGTTCGAATTTAAAAACATTGCTTTGACTCACTTACAAATTATTATCATAAACTTTAAAATCATCTTAATTAGTCCATCAATCAATATAACATAGAAAATAAAAATACACGTCCTGAAAAGCTATCAAGTGTCTTTCAAATCAATAAGTTAATGTTTTGATTTTGTTGACATGTAGCAAATAGAATAATTAAATTTTTATCACATATCATCTGATGTGGTATTTTTTTTTATGTGTAAATTGATGTGGTTTTGCCACATATACAAAAATATATATAATAATAAAAAATAATAAATCAAAAATCTATAAAACAAAATATATTCAAAAATACAAAAAAAAAAAAGCATGTTTAATTAAATATGAAAAAAACATGAAATAACATGTTTAAATATATATCATGTGGTAAATACATAATCTTAATAACTATCATGGAACATCTCATGTTACAATTTAAAAAGAATGTGTACATGTGTTGTCAAGTTTAAATTAAATTTATTACCCATACATACAAATATAAAAATCTATAATCACATATTAATTATATTGACATATATATATATATATTTGCATATTAATTCATATTCAAAAAATTTGAAAAAATTCTCCTCTATCTTTAGTTGGCTACGTTATTAATTATTTTAATTGATGATTGGTCTTAAAATTTTAAAATTTTCATAAGTGTCTAATATCACCTCTGCTATGTATGTACTGTATAACAACAACAATAATTAAGTTTTTTCTCACTAGGTAGGGTCGACTACATAAATCAAATGACGCCATTGTATCATATCATAAACCAAGTCTTCAAAAATTTTATTTAAATTTAAATTTTTTTAATCGTTTCACCTTTGTATGTATTGTCAACCTAAATTAATTAATTATATTTTTAAATTACTATATTTATTCATATATATGTATTCTATATTATTTAGAAAACTTTAATATATACATCATACACAAGAGTGAGAATTTTGCATGAAAATATAGTAAAATTAATTAAATATAATTTATTATAAGAAAACTAAGAAATTATTAATTATTTTTTAAAATTTTCATTCATTTTATAATATATAATATTTAAATATTTTATATTTATATTTCCAGACATTGAAAACTTTATATGAAAATATATTAATATTTACATATATAAAATAAAAACTTTACAAAAATATATGACAAAATCAATTAAAAACATCAGATTTATAATAAAGTTTTTTAGTAATATAATTTAAATATAATTGAAAACTCTGTATCATATAAAATTAAAATTTCATTGATATTTTGAGTAAAATTATTTATAGGAGTTGAGATAGTTTTGTAAACAAATAATAAAAGAAATTAACCTCAACGAAAATATTGATGGAACATATGTAATGAGCAAACTATAGTTCTATGTCATATTGAAATATATTGAATTTGTAAAAGAGAATAATATTAAAAAATCTAAAAAATCATATGTCAATTGATTGATTTAACTAATATGTTACTTTATTTATTCTACATAAATTATGTGAACTAAATGGATATATTATAAAATGATAAAGTATTTAAATGCATTGAGTATTATTTAAGTTTATTGTTATTGACCATTCTAATTTTTAGTAGGTTTTTTTTTTTATTGTCATTGTAATATATATCCATTTAAGATTATTTGGTTTGTATAATTTAACATTAGAGTCAATTTGGTATATTCTTAATAATAAGTTGATAAAATATTCAAATAAATAAACACATAAAATTTTTAATAAAATAAATATATAAAAATTAATATTAAAAGAAAAAATATAGAATAAAAAATTAAAATTATCTAAAACTATATAAACTAATTATTTTTTGAGAACTCATATAAAAAAATTATTAAAAAAAAGTTATATAATCTGATTATCATATTAGGAAAAGAATCGGTTAACAAAAATAAAAAATAATTTTGAATAAATCTCACTATATACTTTACTAATTATAATTTAATCAAATTCATCTAAATCATATGTAATATTATATTTATAAATTAAGTATATTTTTTTATTTTAATATTTTTTTAATTTATCTAATATATTATACCGAAACAAAACACTAATAATTTATAGTAATCATATCAATAGATCATTCCATTCATTTCTCGTTAAGTCACTGACAAAGGAGTGATATGGCTAAATCTGTGCCCTTCATCTCTATGAAATCTTAATTTTTTATTTATTTATTCATTAAATTCTAATTTTATCAAAATTTAAGAAATTCATAAATTAAAAAAACAAAATTAAATAATATATCCTCCTTTTCTGCCCGATACACGCCTCCCTGCCATCCTCCTTGGAAAGTCCATCTACGTCATCAATGACTCCCCCCACGACTTCACCCTCGATGACACCCCTTTCAGTCACCTTGACTTCAATGCCACCCAGTGATACAAAAATTTCATACTGGACCGACCTGTCATGTGTCTTGTCCATTCAAATCTTAAAACCAGTATTTAAAAACAATTGATAAAAAATCGCATGAATCGGTAAAAAATCAAAAGAATCGTGAAAATCGAATTTGGACGATTTTTAAATTTTTTGTTTTTGTTTATTTTTAAGTCTGGTGCTGCCCATGGGATGCCTGTACCTCTACACTTGAGAATTTGAAAAATGTTTTATGTATATGATAATATATACATTATACTTATATCATATATTAATATAAGAGAAATATTAAATTATTTTATATATAATTATAATATTTTTATGAAATATAGAATAATTTTATGAATAAATTAGATAAAATTAGACTTATTTTAATCAAAAAAATAATGAGACTGAAAAAAAATTAAAACAATACTACAAAATAGATTGCCCATATTTTTGAACTGTTGAAACAATTATGCATTCTATGTGATCTCCTCCTTTTTTAGGTGCTTAATAGTTAGGTGTTATTGTTTGTCTCCAATGTGGGACTTCAACGTATATCATTACAAAATATATCAAGTTGTTCTGCCTTTTATTCAAAAGGTGGTTGTCGGAGAGTCTCAAGTCGATCGTATGACAGTTTATTAGTTAGAGACAAATTGAAGTTTCGATAAGACACTCTGACCGATCAATCTCCGAGCCGAGATAGTAGTACAGGTAAGAGTAGAGAAGAATGAATATGTTTGACCAAGGCTGTCAGGTTGGTTTATATAGAAATCAGGAGGATTGACTCTCCGGATACCTAGATGTTATGTCCTCTACCCGAGGGGTAGTCGTCGGAGAACCCTAGGTCGGTCGTTCGACAGTTCGTTGGTTGGAGACGAGGTGGAGTTTCTCCAAGACACTCAAACCGACCAGTCTCCAAGCTGAGACAGTAGTACAAGTAAGACTAGAGAAAAATGAACATGTCTGACCTAAGTTGCTAGGCCCGTTCATATAGAGATTTGGAGAACTGACTCTCTAGATACCTTTCATTCAGGCCATTTAGGATTCTGAACGTTATGTTTGGTTATTATGGCGCGAAGCCGTTAACGACCGTTGATGGGTTGTATTAAGCACATGTTTGACGAGTCGTAGGCTGGTCAAATCTTGTAGACAGGACATTATTCTGGACTTTCATGGGCCTAGACCCAAGATGGTCCACAGCTTCCCAACTCGGTCATCTGTGAAGATGGGTCAAGCTTATGACTGGATATCAATTGAGTTAGGATGGTCCACTGCCCCCTAGCTCGGTCATCTGTGAAGATGAAGCGAACTTATGAACATGGGTCGAGCTTATGACCGGATATCAATTGAGTCATAACGGTCCACTTGATTTCTATACTTTTGTATTCAATTTGAATTTGACTTATCAATTTAAAACTTTTGTATACTTTATATAGCTTCACATGTCTTCAATTTTAATGGCATCATGGTTTGACTATGACCTCAGACTTTCCCGAACTTGGTCGACTTTATACGCATGACCTTTTCAATCAGCATTATGGTTTGACCATGACCTCGGTCCTTCCTGACTCTAGCTGCTTGAATTTGACTTGTCAACTTACAATATTTGAATTCCTAAGATAGCTTCGCATGTCTTCACTTTTTAATGGAATACTTTGACCTCAAGATTTTTCCAAGCTTGGCCGACTTCATACGCATGGCCTTTTCAATCGGCATCAAGATTTAACCATGATCGCAAACTTTCCTGAGTTTGGCCAATTGAATTAACATTCTAGGCCGAACATGGCATCAACATTTTCAATCGGCATTTATAGGGCCAACATCGGTATTTATGGGACTGGCATCAGCTCGGGGCTGGCATCAACATTTACTAGGCCAGCATTGACATAGAGTCGATTTCATGGCGTCATGGTTTCACCATGACCTCAGACTTTCCCGAGTTGAGCCGTTTATCTTCCCAAGTCTTCGAGGCCTTCGCTTGGTTTTTCCTAGGGTTTTTATCATCTTGAATTTTTGGGACTTTTGTTTGGAATTTTCCAAGAATTTGTTAGAAGTTTAATCTAGCTTGTCTTGATTTAGTCATGTGAGTAATTCGGATAATAATATGCAATTGAAATAAACATAACTAAATTTCATACCTCAGTAATGTTGGTTGTGTTAAGGTGTGATGAAATTATCTTTTTATGTTATGAGTATTCTAGATTTCATACCTCGAAAAATTTAATGATCTCGACTTTGTTAAAGAAGAGCTCAAAAGTTTACAACTTGAAACTATGAACTCGAGAACTTCATATCTTAGCTTTGAGCTGAAAACAATTTATTAACATTTGATGTCGCTAACGCCCCTCTTGCAATTGTAATAACTAGTTCCTTATGGTTCCTTATGGCTTTATGAGCTGTATAAAATGAATGTCCTTTTGAAGTAGTTATCTCCAGCAATGCCAATAATCACCACGTGATATATATGGTTGCCATGCAATTAGAAATTAAACATGAAAAAAAAGTAAAGAATGTCAATTAAATATGGATTTATAAATTAAGATCAATTGAAATAAAGCCTAAGACTAGCAAGAAAGCAAGCATCATTAAATTCCCAAGAGCAGAGCACTATACAAGATTATATTGAAGCAAATGTAGTAGTCTATTAAAATGACAAATAGTGTAATGTCAATGTAACTCCTATATCTTTAATAAAATAATAAAAAAATAGACTTTTATGTAATTAGTGTTAATAGAGCTTGCATAACAGTCAATGCTTAAATTATAAAATATCCTTGCTAAATCCTCAAAGCTCTTCACTCGATCCAAATAAATTATCATCTTCATTTAAATTTCAAACCCTTTGACTAAATGGAAATGAGTGTCAAATAAATGGTTGTTAACCATAAGTTATTTATTTTTAAACTGATGTCGTGCCAATAAATTAGCATCAAAGAGTTTACCAAAAAATTAGCATCAAAGACAAGCAATATATGTGATTAAATGGAATGACAATTGAAACAAACACATTAATGGCTTGAATGACTTCCCTTAGATGCCATGTGTGAATAGCATAGTGATATTTATCACGTGTAGGCTTTGTGGATTTGTTTCGTAGATTGTCTTAAGAAATTGTAGAAAACTTGAGGTCATGCCCTGCACAAGATTTTTTTATTAAATCATGCCAAATTTGTATCAGGATCCTCGCACATGTCATGGACATGCTGTTGTAGTCAGGTAATGGCAGCAGACAACTGCAAGACTTGTTTTTTTGCTAAGAATGTAATGAAAATAAGAGGAACCAAGCAGAGAGAGTTAGCATCTAATAGAATAAATTACGTCAATAAGACAAACTCCATTCCATGTCAATACGGAGGGTTAACAATTAGAGAAATTTAATTTAATTGCAGCCGTACAAGAAATTAATTCTAATTTAAAGGAGATGTCATGTCAATTCAGGGCATTAATGAAAATAAATACCTGGTTAATAGATGTTACATTTCATATGTTAAGTAATAATGCTAATTGATGGAATATATATTGTCATAGTTTAATTGAAATTAAGGTCACATGTTTACATAAAAAGTAATAAGAAATGGTAATTAATAAGGAGTGAATAAACATATTTAATAATTCCTGAGTATTCAAACGTATAATCAAAAATTAACTATAAGCTACTAAAGAGATGGAAATTATATAGATTAATGCTATGACAATAATTAATGAGAATTGTAATGCCATTATAAGTATAAAGGAAAAGGAAAACGATACAGGATAGTGCTTTTCTTTTACTCCCCTTGGATTCTTCTTCATGTGGTGGTCTTAGATTTTATGGGACACAAGACAGGGTATATAAACTATCCAAAAAATAAGAAACCTTGAGCAGGTTACTCCTTGGAGATTTTTTTCCTACCCCATGTTCATTTACAAAATGCTTCTTCTTTGAACTCTGTATCTCAATGGCTAAGTAATTTTAGGGCTCTTGATCTTAGCCTGCAACTCAATAATTGCACTTGAATATGAAAAAACATGTCAAATCAATCAATATTAGTAGAATGAATAAGTTTCATGAGATTTAACCTCAGTAAGCAAATAAAGGATATATAATTCCAAAAGAAAAAAGAGTGATATATAATGATATAATTTCTCCTCTTAAATATTATTAATGACAATCCATGATGCTCTTGAAAGGATTTGGTGGGGTCAAAGGAACCCATTGAGCCTGTATCAATTGGTTCTTATATAGATAGTAAATACGAAGTATAAAGTCATGTCTACAACAAATAATAGTAAATATTTGCCATTTAGATTAATTACAATTTAAGGTACCAATTAACTGTATTTGTTATCTCAGTATAAAGATGTAATCAAGCTTTACCTCATGCGTACCTGTCAATATTGAGTATCCTTTTTTAGGGAATTTATAAAATTTGAAGATAGATTAAATAATTTAGCACATAATAAATATAAGAAAACCTTATATTCAAAAGCGATATAAAAGACACTCTGATAAGAGATGAGGATTGACTTCCCTTAGATGTTGTGTGAACAATAACATCGTGGGCATCTGAGTGATAGTCCATTGGAGTCGTGGAAGTAGACCTCATCAATGGGTTGGCTTCTTTGCTCAGTAGTCACAAAGAGCTCATACTCCCTCGCTGGGTAAGGGATGTAATCACGTGCAATGCCTGCATGTTGGAGAGCTATGCTGATCATCACCATTCGCCCAATGTTTTGCTTTATGTTTTCTTGACGTATCCATCCTTGGTGAGATCAAAAGTGATATGACTTAAAGTGTTTATCCTCCTCCTTGTAACAATTGGACTTTGGAGATTCTTCAACTCACGTAGGATGAAGGTTTTGACTAAACCATTTAAGGTAATGTAGGGTGGGAAAGTTTTACCTCGCCCCACGGTGGGTGCCAGATGTTCCGTCCTCTACTCGAGAGGTGGTCATCGGAAAGCTCCAAGTCAGTTGTCCAGCAGTTTGTTGGTTAGAGACGAGGTAGAGTTTCGTCAAGATACTCCAACTAACTAGTCTCTGAGCCGAGATAGTAGTACAGGTAAGAGTAGATAAGAATGAACATGTCTGACCTAGGCTGTCAGACCGATTTATATAGAAATTTGGAGGATTGACTCTCCAGATACCTTTCGTTCAGGCCATTTAGGATTATGAACGTTATGTCTGATTATTATGGCGCGAAGGAGTTATGTCTGGTTATTATGTTGTGAAGCCATTAACGACCATTGATGAGTCATATTAAGTACATGTTTATCGAACCATAAGTCGGTCAGATATTGCAGATAAACATCAGTCTAGACTTTCATAGACCTGGATCCAAGATGATTTAGAAGTAATGTGGGACTTTGACATATATCATTACTGTGAACACCCAATTTTATCCGGACTTAAAAAAAAAATAATAATAAAGCTACTGCAGTTGTCCCAATTCAGCTCCCACCCGTAACCACCCTCAATACTTTGCTCCCCCACTTAGTTTCCTACTTGCACTACTGAACAAACAGATTCCCTCACTAATTGCACCTGCTCCCTCACTAATTGCACCTACTCCCTCACTAATTCACCCACTCCATTATGCATAATCACCTGCTCCATCATCAACTCTCCACTCTCAAAATCATGACCACTGGCATCAATTAAACCTCCACCCATTTCACTATAAAAGCCCACCATCTCTCTTCAGGAAAGACTCTCCAGAACGCGGAACCCAATTTGAGCCTTCATTTCCCTCACCCCCAAGCTCACTAACAGACCCTCCTAAAAACAATCCCCACCCGACACCTTCCATCCAAACTTGCAACCGTGACCATCTTCCACCCTCACCCATCTCTGCCACCTCCAAAACTACCTTGCACCTTCAACTTCTCATCACTTTCATCATCAACCACACTCTCAGCAACTCCTCACCCATAACCGTCGGACAACTACCAGCCTCTCAACCGCCGTCGGACAACTACCGGCCTCTCAACCGACCGTCGGACAACTACCGGCCTCTCAACCGACCGTCGGACCGCACAGAAGCCGAACTTGATCTCACCTCTTTCGACCGACCGTCGAATCATCACCCCTTTCCAACCGACCGTCGAACCTCAGAGGCCAGCTCCGACTGTCGGACCATAGGAATCAGTTCTCGACCGTCGGAGGTAGTTCCCGACCGTCGAACGTCCTTCCAGCACCGACCGTCGAACCTCAGACTAGATCCCTCCACAAACGTCCCCTGGTGCGTGCTGTTATTGTTGTCAAAGTTTCCAACTTTTATCTCATTAAAATTGAATTGTGATTGTCTTTTGGGTGTGTGAGATTGAATCACATAGACTGCTGTCCATTTCACATTAAGGCAATAATGATGCATTTTGGTAAGAAGGGAGAATGGTAAAAAAGGGTTAAAAATGATAAACAAAGAAATAATTAAAAGTTTCTAAAAAGGAATAAAAATGGGTTACCACGAGTTGCGATGACTTGCTAACCCTTATATTTTGTAAATATCTGAGTGGCGACAACTTGCTAACCCTTATATTTTGTAAATATCTGAGTTGCGATAGCTTGATAATTTACATTTATTATTATTATTACATTTAAATTATTATCATGTTTTTTTATTTTTTAGTTAAATCGCTAATTGGTAATTTTAAATAAAAGTTTTATAACAAACTTGATAATTAGTGGGTAACGTCTGTAGCGTGACGCCGAGCTTCACCTATTCAAATTGATTAACTGAGTCGCGACGGCTTGTTAATTCAAATTTTAATTTTTAAAAATCAATCAACCCATAAATATTTTCTAAAAGAACTACGTGACTTTGAATTCCTCATTGCACCTGAGGATATGTAGGAGCGGGAATCATATTCCGTCAAGCCAAAAATTAAATTTTCATAATTTATTTGTTTATTTCATATTTTTTTTACAAAAGGGGTAAAATAAATATTTTCAAGGATTATTAAGAATTTGCATAATTGATTTGAGGTACCGTCTTAGGACGGGTATGTTAGGGGTGCTGTGGGATTAACTTTCCGCCCTTCCCTAAGCATAACCGACTCCCGAATCCGATCTGGTTTTCAAAGACTATTTTTTTCTTTGGTTTTCCAATTTTTCCTAATAAAAATAAAATTGGTGGCGACTCTTAAAATTAAAATAATTTAATTTAAGTTGCTATCTCACCGCGATTAATTTCGGTCGCGACAGATGGCGACTCCACTGGGGACGCTTAGAGAGTCAAGCCTGTTGTATATTGGTTGTGTAATTCTTGTGACACTTATATGTTTGTTTTACCTTTTTGTTTGTGTTTTTGGTTTTTTTTATTTGTTTTATTTAATTTGTTATTTAATTATTTTGTTTTCAATTGTGATTTTACTTTATTATGCAAACCTTAGGATAGAGGATTTTTGGGAATCTTGTTTCGTTTTGTGGGATGTAAGTAGTTTTTAGAATTATGAAATTATGTATGTTCTCTACACACACTACACCTACACGTTTATCACACACGTTTGAGTGGGGCCCTATACCCGGGTCTGAGTGAAGCCTAAGTTAGGAAGAGGTTGTGTAGTGGTAATCATTTTGGATGTACATCCTGTTTGGTTATTGCGAAAATCTCATCTAGAGTGTGCCTTTTTCATGAATGTCCTACACTTAGTGGTTTACCCACTGTTTGTGGTCAATATTCTGAAATGGGACTTAACTCTAGAGACCTTTAGAATAGTAGAGCCACCCAAGGAAAGATCTCACGAATTAGAAGAACATAGAGTCTTAGGATAGAATTTCAAACTTAAGGCAATCCTTTAAGGCACAATAGAGCATACCTTTTTGTTTTTTTTTAATTCATCCATGTTATAATTTCTATTGTAATATGGTCCATGTCCTAAAATATTATTAAAGGGAGGTGATTCGTTATTAAAGGATCAATCATTCATCATTACATTCATTTTTTTTAAAAAAAAAAAAACTTTGCATCTTTGCATCATGTTTCTTTACTATGCCCTAATCTTATTGTCTTTCCACAATTTGTTAGAGAACCGTTAAGACTCAATCAAGGTTTGACTGTGAGTATTTTTGATGGAAAGAAATATGGGATTTTTTCATCCCATATTTCACTTGAGACCTTAATACTTTTGAACGAGACGTTCTGGGTAATAGTCACAATAAAAAAAAGATCAAAGATACTCATAAAACCACTAACGGTCCTCTAATAAATAAGGAAGACAATCATTGATCTTCTTAAAAAATAATAAAAAATAATTAATTAATAATAATAATTTTACTATTTTCAGGTAAAAAATTTTTTTTTTTTGAACCATTGCTCGTCCTCGGAAAACTCAGATCACACAAACCCGGACCTACGAAACTAGGTCGCAAACTAGGCTGCAAGAGATGTCAAGCTCAGAAAAAAACTTAAGTCAAGAGGTGGATGAAATAAGAGGAAGAATCAATGCAATGACAGAAGGACAATCAAGGGTCGAAGATTTACTGAGACAGTTAACTGAGACCCTTAGAACAACAAATGGGGCATCTATCTGCACAAAGGCAAATGCAAACACAAGTAACAATGTGAATGAAGAGGGTGATTCCATGAACAAAAATCATGAAGAGGAGAAAATTAATGCAGAAGTCACTCATGAGCAGCCAGTGAAAATATTTCTGAACAGCAACTCAGAAAAAGAAAAAATAAGAGATGAATTGATTGGAAAGATGCAAGAACAAATTAAAGCCATTCAAGGCCCCAATTTATATGGCCAAGTGGGAATCAATGAACTCTGCCCAGAAGTTGAAGTTAATATCTCTAAGGACTTCAAAATTCCAGACTTCTCAAAGTACAACGGAAGCACCAATCCAAAGTTTCATCTGAAGACCTACATTACTAAAATGGCCATTTGGTCACGAGATCAAAAATTCCTAATCAATTTCTTTCATGAAAGCCTGACTGGGCCAGACTTTGGAATGGTACATGCAGCTTGACCATTCAAAGATTTCTTGTTGGGATGATCTGACAAATCTATTCTTGGGGCAATATCGATTTAACATCGACACTGCACCAACCCGAGAACAACTAGGGGCAATGCAAAAGAATAATGGTGAAGCTTTTAAGCAATACGCTCAAAGATGGAGAATGCTGGCAGCCCAGGTTCAGCCGCCACTGACTTCATCAGAAATGAGCTCGTACTTTATGGGGACATTAGGAGCACCTTTTATTGGGTTGATGGCAGGGGCTGCTTACCAGGATTTTTCTGACCTAATTTCGGCTGGAGAAAGGATTGAGAGTCTTGCAAAAGCAGGAAAATTACCTACTGGAAGTACAGAGAGCAATTTTTCTAAGAAAATGGCACCAATAAGAAAAAAAGAACCAGAAGTCAATTATGTGCATCAACAAAACTCATGTTTTCCTCGTAATCCACAACCATACCATTCTTATCAAGCCCCTTCACCTGCTTTTCCAGCCTATCAAACTTCATACCAAATTAATAATGTTCCCTCACCACGCTCATATGCCTCAACTCGTCCTGTCAATACCAATCGTTCTCTCGCACCTCGAAATCCAGGAAACCAAGGGTTTGCTCGACCCCCATTGAATCTTCCCCCTTTTCCAAAGTTGCCAATCTCCAATGCTGATTTGTTTCAACAGTTGTTCGATGCGCATTTGGTTGCATGTGTTCTGTCTCGCCCCATGGTACCCCCATTTCCAACTTGGTATAATCCTAATGCAACTTGCAAGTTCCATATAGATAACCCAGGACACTCAATCGAGGATTGCGAAGTATTTAAAACAACAGTGAGGAAATTGATTTCCTGCGAAAAGCTAGACTTTGAAGAGGAGAAAGGACCCAACATTACTAGTAACCCAATTCCAAATCATGGTAAGGAGATTGTAAACGCATTGGAAAAAGAAAAGGATGGAGTTCAGAATGTAGCAGATGTCAAAACTCCTATGAAGTTAATATTCCAAGGTTTGGTCCAAGCAGGTTACTATTCTTCAATAGCCATTGAGGATGTAGGATTCAAATATGATACTAAACCCTATTGTGAATACCATATGGAGAAAGGACACGATATTGAGAGTTGTCAAGAGTTTAAAGCTCGGGTGCAGAGATTCATGGTTTTGGGTGTAGTGGATGTTACTCAAACAAGAGGAATTGCAAAAGAAATAGACATTGTGGAGCGTTTAGTTCTCAAATTTCCATGTACTAGTGAAGTCCCGAATTCCAAGAAAGTTGTCATAATGATAAAGAAGCCTACACCTTTTTCCTATAGCGATACTTATGCTGTACCTTGGAAGTATGATGTCAAGGTGGAGACGCAAGGCAATATAAGACAAACCTTTTCAGCCCCTATGGCTCAAGCAACAGAGCCTGCGCAAAATGTGTCGGGTGTCGTAGGAGGAATCACAAGAAGTGGTAGATGCTATGGGCAAGAAGATAAAACTGGGAAAGGAAAAACAAGCCTCATCGAAACAAAAGAAGAAGAGGACGAAGAATTCCTAAAAATCATGAAACAAAGTGAGTATGATATTGTAGAACAACTCAGGAGAACTCCAGCTCGAATCTCTCTTTTATCACTCATCATAGATTCTGAACCTCACCGCAAGGCACTGCAGAAAGTGCTAAATGAAGCCTACGTAAAGCCAGATGTTACTCCAGAGGGCTTAGTGAACATGGTAGACCCAGTAAGACACGTCAACGTGATCTCTTTCTCCGAGGAAGAAATGGTACATTTGAATGAGAATAACCCGCGTGCTTTGCATATCACTTTGAAATGCCAAGGGTATGTAGTCGCGAAAGTTTTGATTGATGGGGGTTCTGCCTTGAATGTCCTCCCAAGGACGACCTTATCCCAACTAGCAATGAGTGTAAAAGACCTTAAGCCTCAAGAAATGACGGTGCGAGCCTTCGATGGAAGAAAAAGAGGAATTCTGGGAGAAGTGACCCTTCCGCTCGAGATAGGCCCAAGCTGTTTCCAAGTGTTGTTCCAAGTAATGGAGATTGAGCCTACGTATACTATGCTTTTAGGAAGACCATGGATCCATGCTGCTGGTGTTGTCCCCTCAACCCTGCACCAATGCTTGAAATACATTAACAATGGGTGTCTGGTTACCATTCGAGGGGAAGAAGAAATCTTGCTAATGAAGCCTACTTCAGTGCCTTATATTGAAAACACAGATACAGAGATGGAGAACTCCTTACACAGTTTCCAGTTAGTAGAATCCAAAGCAGATAAGGATGAGACATCGTCTAAAGATGTTCATCAAATTGTGAATCGCATAATGACAAAGAATGGTTATCAAGCTGGGAAAGGTTTAGGAGTCCAGGTGCAAGGAACCAAGTCTACAATCACCCTACCAGAGAATAAGAGCAGATATGGTCTGGGATATGAGGCATCTTTAGAGGATATGATGAAGCAGGGTTTGGCTCTCAATGAGAAGAAAAAAGAAAATGACGTGAAAAAGACTATTCCTCATCTGAAGGAAACATTCCCTGTCTCTGCTGAAGTTATTAATGGAACTTCCAATCCTCAAGTCTGGCTAATCATTAACAATGTAGAGGAAGACTCAAGAGAAGACCATGTTATCCAGCCTTCCAAGAACTCAGAATCTCTAGACAATTGGCAATCTGAGGCATTAATTGATGTGATTGCCGCAAAGTAATTGTTTAGTCTTTTATGATGTTGAACTTATATTAACTCCTATCGAAGCTTTAATGTGGTGAACTTGTGTGTTTTCTTTAGTGTGATTCACTATTCATGTTATCTTCTTTCCAAGTTCAAATGCAATAAAATTGTGTGTTTCTCAGTTAATTCACTGCTTTGTTTCCTCTCTATTATTAACTTTCCCTTTTATTAGCTTTGTTCGTTTACCATAATCTCTTTTGGTCAATAGTTTCCAATCTGGTATAAATAAATCTTCCAGGGATTTGGGTCTTGTCGTAACATCGTCCCATGAAGGGATTCTTGAAAGCTCAAGGATGGATTCTTATTCTATGATGGATATAGATAACTATGACTCAGAAGAAGATGAGAATGCCACTGAGGAGTTTGCCAAATTAGTAGAAAGATCGGAAAGAGAATTCAGCCTGAATGAAGAAGTGGAGGTGATCAATATGGGAACTGATGAAGACAAGAAAGAATTAAGATTGGTGGATAACCCAGAGCGAGAAGACATGATCAAGTTATTTAGAGATTACATGGATGTCTTTGCTTGGTCTTATCGAGATATGCCAGGGCTTGATCCGAGCATAGCTTCCCACAAAATTCCGCTATACCCAAATGCTGAGGCAAAAAAACAGAAATTGAGGAGAATGCATCCTGAAATGTCTTTAAAGATCAAAGAGGAAGTCGCCAAGCAATTAGAAGCAGGATTTTTGGAAGTATCTAGACACCCAAAATGGGTAGCAAATATCGTCCCTGTTCCGAAGAAGGATGGAAAAGTCAGGATGTGTGTGGATTATAGGGATTTGAACAAAGCTAGCCCCAAAGATAATTTCCCCTTGCCTCACATTGATGTCCTTGTCGATAATGCAGCAAGGGGTCACAGATTTTCATTTATGGATGGTTATTCTGGTTACAATCAAATTCTTATGGACACGAGTGATAAAGAGAAGACAACATTTATCACATCATGGGGAACTTTTTGTTACAAAGTTATGCCATTCGGATTGAAGAATGCTGGGGCAACTTATCAGCGTGCCATGGTTACTTTGTTCCATGATATGATGCACAAAGAAATTGAGGTATACGTGGATGACATAGTTGCCAAGTCCAAAGAAGGAGAAAGTCATGTGATAGTATTGCAAAAGTTATTTGAAAGACTCAGAAAGTACAAGTTAAGACTGAACCCGACGAAATGCATTTTTGGTGCATCAACTGGAAAATTGCTTGGTTTTGTTGTTAGCAAGGAGGGAATCAAAGTGGACCCTGACAAAGTCAAAGCAATACAAGAGATGCCCGCTCCCAAAACTGAAAAGGAGGTAAGAAGCTTTCTCGGGAAATTGAATTACATTGCTAGGTTCATAGCCAATTTGACTAGCACTTGTGAGCAATTTTCAAGTTGTTAAAGAAACAACAACCAGGAGAATGGAATGAATACTGCCAAGAAGCTTTTGAGAAGATAAAAGCTTACTTACAAAGTCCTCCTATTTTAGTACCACCTACACCGGGTCGTCCTTTGATATTGTACCTTACGGTATTGCAAACATCCATGGGAGCAATGTTAGGGCAGCATGATGAAACAAGAAAGAAAGAACAGGCCATTTACTATTTGAGCAAAAAGTTCAATGATTATGAGTCCCGTTACATGGAAATCGAGAAAACATGTTGTGCACTAGCGTGGACGTCAAAAAGATTAAGACAATACATGTTGTACTATACAACTTGGCTAATCTCGAGAATGGACCCGATAAAGTACATATTTGAAAGCCCTCATGTTTCCACACGAGTTTCCAAGTGGCAAGTGGTTCTTTCTGAATTCGACATAAAGCACGTAACTCGAAAATCTATCAAGGGGAGCGTAATTGCAGATCACTTAGCTGAGAATCCACTCAATTACAAGCAACTTGTGACGTCGATTTCCGAATGAGGATGTTTTAGCAATTGAAGAAGAAGAGTCAGATGAAGAGGACATGTGGAAGATGTTTTTTGACGGAGCAGTCAATATGTATGGGAACGGCATAGGTGCAGTGGTCACATCACCAAGTGGGAAGCAATACCCAGTGGCCATGAAGTTAGAGTTCGATTGCACCAATAATGTTGCAGAGTATGAAGCTTGTGCTCAAGGGTTAAAGGTTGCAATAGAATTGGGAGTAAAAGAACTACAAGTATATGGAGACTCAGCGCTGATAATCTATCAAGTGAATGGGGAATGGCAGACTAAAGACCCCAAGTTGATTCCATACCAGAAATATTTGATGCAGTTGATCGAGAAGTTTGAATGGATCACCTTTTCGCACCTGACTCGGGATAAGAACCAGTTTGCAGATGCTTTGGCTACTTTGGCTGTAATGACCAATCTGAATATTCATGCTAATGTGCAACCCATCCGAATAAGGGCAGAAAGTGAACCAGTCTACTGTTCTAATGTTGAGGAAGAAGAAGAAGATGGTCACCTTGGTTCCATGATATCATGCAGTACATCAAGTTTAGAGAATACCCATCAGGGGCAAATGAGACAGACAAAAAGAGCATCCATCGGCTTTGCATGGCTTTCTTTTTGAATGGGGAAATACTGTACAAAAGGAACTATGATGGCACACTCCTCAGATGTATAGCACTAAGGAGGCTCTCACCATCTTGAGAAATTCATGAGGGAATATGTGGAACCCATGCCAACGGTATCATGATGGCTCGTCAGATCCTACGATATGGTTATTACTGGTCCACTATGGAAGCGGATTGCATAGAATATGTTCGAAAGTGTCATAAATGCCAAGCGTACGCTGATCGCATTAATGCACCACCCATTCCATTGCATAATATGGTGGCACCGTGGCCTTTTTCAATGTGGGGAATCGATGTTATTGGGCCAATAAACCCGAAAGCTTCCAATGGCCACAGGTTTATCCTGGTAGCAATTGATTATTTCACCAAGTGGGTAGAGGCTGCTTCCTACGCCAAAGTCACTCAAAAGGTTGTCCTTAAATTTTTGAGGGTAAACATCATTTGTCGTTATGGAATTCCAGAGAGGATTATCACAGATAACGGTCCTAATCTCAATAGCACAGAAATCAAAAATCTATGTGAGAGATTTAGGATCAAGCATCATAACTCTGCTCTTACTGGACCCGGATGAATGGTGCGATAGAAGCAAGCAAATAAGAACATCAAGAAGATCGTAGCCAAAATGGTGGTCAACTACGAGAGAATGGCGTGAGATGCTCCCTATGCTCTCCACGCTTATCGCACTAATATCCGATCAAAAGACTTTGGGCAACACCGTTCTCCTTGGTCTATGGTATGGAAGCGGTCTCCCCATAGAGGTCGAAATCCCATCTTTAAGAGTGTTGATGGAAAGCGAGTTAGAAGAAGCGAGAATGGGTAAAGACTCTGCATTTGTACGAGCAGTTAAACATGATTGAAGAAAAACGATTAAAAGCTATTTGTCATGGGCAACTATACCAAAGAAGAATGACAAGAGCTTTCAACAAGAAAGTGCATACTAGGGAGTTCAAGCAGGTGACCTGGTTTTAAAGAAAAAACTTCCAAACCAAGAAGACGCCCGAGGAAAATGGGCACCGAGTTACGAAGGGCCGTATATCGTTAAGAAGGCATTCTCTGGAGGGGCCTTAGTTTTAACAGATATGGATGGAAATGAATTGCCAAGACCAACAAATGCTGATGCAGTCAAAAAGTTCTATGCCTAAAAAAAAAAAAAAAAAAAGAGCCCGTTAGGTTGAAAACCCACAAGGCGGCCTAAGCAAAAGTTAGGGCATCTAAAAAAAAAAAAAAGTTTAAAGTTGGCAAAGGCGCTCCTAGAAATTGTCACACTGGAAGGCCCACCCAAACAAAGATACAAAAAAAAAAAAAAAAAAAAGCGGGGCAATTTTAAGCGGAGATGGAAGACAAAGCGGGGCAATTTTAAGCGGTGGTTGATGGAAGAAAGCTCATGTCACAAGTGGTTGTAATATCCATCGAGAATTAGGACCTATCTAATGGGAAGAAAGGAGTCCTAACTGGGGCAATTGTCTGTCACCTTGCATTTGTATCATCCTTTTGTACTATTTGCCTTTTCGTGCTTGTGAACACTCAAATTAATGAAAATACTTGCCTTTCTTCATCTTTCTTCGTCATGTTCCTTTCTTTTATATTTGTTAAGTCACACATGTTTATCACAAAATGCTTCGATAAAAGGGAAATAAATTCAGTATCATTGATTTAACAATTTAATGACAATCCTCCAACTAACAAGTTAGGTCAATAATGAATCAGAAGGTTCGAACGAGGCAAGAAAAGCTCCCAATGCAATCTGCAATATCAAGAGGGAGACTGTGTGCTTGATAAGCAAAATCAGAAGTAAAGTTACCCCGACATCTAAAGATCCCAAAGAAATTAAGCCCTAGTTTGCTAGAATTTGCGCTTGGGTTTGATGGATCAAAATGTTCCAATGAAGCAATTAGCATTGGGTATGCTCTAGGCGGCTTTGATGGAAGCACATTAGTTCCAAGTGTTGAAGTGTTCGATCCTTGTCTTGGGGCATGGATGATGGAGAACCAATGAATCATCCAAAGGGATATTCTACTGCCGCAGTTGTAAAGGAATGTGATCGGGGAGTTAAAGTTGATGAGAACATTGTAGATATGATTGAAAGTTATAAGAAAGGCCAGTGAACAAAGGGTTTGATTGGTCAAAGTTTTTCAAATAGAGGGGAAAACTAAAAAAGGAAAAAAGAGAAAAGAAAAGATGAAAGCGAGTATTTTGAAGAAAAGCGCATCACAAAATTCATCCATATTGAAAGTCGAAAGAAGAGCATGAAAATGGGTTTTAGTTGCATAAGTTTTCTCGAGGAAGCGCGTGGTTCAAAGAAACTTTTCAAAGAAACTTTCTAAAAAAATCCAAGTCATTGACTGGATGACTATTTTTTTTTCAGGTCCATAGCCTGATAATGTTAAAAATAAAAAAATAAAAAAAAAAGAAAAAAAAGGGAGGGAAAAGAACCTGTAGTCTGAAAACCCAAAAGGTCGGTCTAAGCAAAAGTTAGGGCAAATGAATGGACAAAATCTCGGAGGAAGTTGGCACGAAACACCTTGAAGGGTGCACCCAACCAGGGCAATTTTGAATTGCGTTTGATCGCCACACGGGGCAGTTTTGCTTGCATTCGATTGGTCATCTTGGGGTAAACATTTTTGAGGGATTGAGGAGAAGAGGTGTTGAAGGAAGTAGCAACGCGTTGCAGACAAGGACCTGAGTTATCAAGCGGTTGCAGGGAATCAACTAAATGAGAGACAAGGTAAACACTGGGGCAAGATTTTCTCTCAAGGAATCGGTCAAGCAATGGTTCATCCTATTTCTTGAAAGGAGAGTTGAAAGTAAAAAACAAAGAAAAAAAGAAGGAAAGGAGAAGAAGAAGGAAAGAACAGAAGGGTCTAAGGAAGAAAAGCATGTGAATAAAGTTTGAGTGGTCAAAGCTTTCCAAAGTCGTCCTTGGTTCGAATGCTTTTAAATAAAATTTAGAAAATAAAAAAAAAAAATAAAGAAAGAAAAAAAAAAAAAAAAAAGAAAAAAAAATCTTTTTGATCAAGATGCTTATTCTATTGTCATTTAAATTAGGACGCTTGATTGCCCATTGTCGTTTAAATTAGGGCTCGATTGCCCATTGTCTTTTAAGTTTTCGGGACTCGATTGCCCATTGTCTTTTAAAATTTCGACGCCTTGAGATACCCTTGTCATTGCTTTTGGGACGCCTTGATACCCACCTTGTCATTGCTTAGGGACGCCTTGAGATACCCACTATCATTATTTTTGGGACACAGATACCCCTTGTCATTGTTTTTGGGGCGCTTGAGATACCCACTATCATTATTTTGGGACACCAGATACCCCTTGTCATTGCTTAGGGACGCCGAGATATCCACTTGTCATTGTTTTTGGGACGCTTGAGATACCCCTTGTCATTGCTTCGGGGACTTGAGATACCTTGTCATTGCTTCCGGGACGCCAGATACCTACTTCATTTTAAATTTCGGGACAACAGATACCCACTTCATTTTAAATTTCGGGACAACAGATACCCACTTCATTTTAAATTTTGGGACACCAGATACCCAATGTCTTTCAAATTTTGTGACACCAGATGCTCATTGTCCTTTAAATTTCGGGCCAAGCCTACTGTTTTTAAATTTTTGGGACACCAGATACCCATTGTCTTTTAAATTTCGGGACACAGAAGCCCACCGTCACTCCATGCACTTTATTGTTCTTGTTTTATTTTGCATCTTATACATTATTGAACAAAATTGGAGTTCATGTCTTTACTCGTTTCTTACGACGATAAAATGAAAAACCACAGTTCTTCTTTTTTATCTAATAAGAAACAAGTAAAAAGAGGCAATCTGTGAACACCCAATTTTATCAGGACTTAAAAAAAATAAAAAAATAAAAAAAATAAAAAATAAAAAATAAAAAATAAAAAAAATAAAGCTCTTTGCATATTGTCCCAATTCGGCTCCCACCGTAACCACCCTCAATACTTTGCTCCCCACTTAGTTTCCCACTTGCACTACTGAACAAACAGATTCCCTCACTAATTGCACCTGCTCCCTCACTAATTGCACCTACTCCCTCACTAATTCACCCACTCCATTATGCATAATCACCTGCTCCATCATCAACTCTCCACTCTCAAAATCATGACCACTGGCATCAATTAAACCTCCACCCATTTCACTATAAAAGCCCACCATCTCTCTTCAGGAAAGACTCTCCAGAACGCGGAACCCAATTTGAGCCTTCATTTCCCTCACCCCCAAGCTCACTAACAGACCCTCCTAAAAACAATCCCCACCCGACACCTTCCATCCAAACTTGCAACCGTGACCATCTTCCACCCTCACCCATCTCTCGCCACCTCCAAAACTACCTTGCACCTTCAACTTCTCATCACTTTCATCATCAACCACACTCTCAAGAACTCCTCACCCATAACCGTCGGACAACTACCAGCCTCTCAACCGACCAGTCGGACAACTACCCGCCTCTCGGCCGACAAATCGGACCGCACAGAAGCCGAACTTGATCTCACCTCTTTCCGACCGACCGTCGAATCATCACCCCTTTCCAACCGACCGTCGAACCTCAGAGGCCAGCTCCCGACCGTCGGACCATAGGAACCAGTTCTCGACCGTCGGAGGTAGTTCCCGACCGTCGAACGTCCTTCCAGCACCGACCGTCGAACCTCAGACTAGATCCCTCCACAAACGTCCCCTGGTGCGTGCTGTTATTGTTGTCAAAGTTTCCAACTTTTATCTCATTAAAATTGAATTGTGATTGTCTTTTGGGTGTGTGAGATTGAATCACATGGACTGCTGTCCATTTCACATTAAGGCAATAATGATGCATTTTGGTAAGAAGGGAGAAGGGTAAAAAGGGTTAAAAATGATAAACAAAGAAATAATTAAAAGTTTCTAAAAATGGAATAAAAATGGATTACCTGAGTTCATGACGACTTGCTAACCCTTATATTTTGTAAATATCTCGAGTGGTGATGACTTGCTAACCCTTATATTTTGTAAATATCTCGAGTTGCGACAAACTTGATAATTTACATTTATTATTATTATTACATTTAAATTATTATCATGTTTTTTTATTTTTTAGTTAAATCGCTAATTGGTAATTTTAAATAAAAGTTTTATAACAAACTTGATAATTAGTGGGTGAGCGTCGTAGCGTGACGCCGAAGCTTCACCTATTCAAATTGATTAACTGAGTCGCGACGGCTTGTTAATTCAAATTTTAATTTTTAAAAATCAATCAACCCACAAATATTTTCTAAAAGAACTACGTGACTTTGAATTCCTCATTGCACCTGAGGATACGTAGGAGCGGGAATCATATTCCGTCAAGCCAAAAATTAAATTTTCATAATTTATTTGTTTATTTCATATTTTTTTTTACAAAAGGGTAAAACAAATATTTTCAAGGATTATTAAGAATTTGCATAATTGATTTGAGGTACCGTCTTAGGGCCAGGTGTGTTAGAAGTCTTTGTGGGATTAACTTTCCGCCCTTCCCTAAGCATAACCGACTCCCGAATCTGATCTGGTTTTCAAAGACTATTTTTTTTCTTTGGTTTTCCAATTTTTCCTAATAAAAATAAAATTGGTGGCGACTCTTAAAATTAAAATAATTTAATTTAAGTTGCTATCTCGCCGCGATTAATTTCGGTCGCGACAATTACAAAATATATTAAGTTGCAAAAGTTGAGGATCAAATCAAAGTGCTTAAGATTAAAATGTGCATCACACACCACTACCCTAGTGCTATTAGTTATTGACTACGGTTGAATAATTGAATTATAAATTAGTTTTTTCATTGATTTAATGATCAATTCAATTTTTAAAATATTAATGCCACCGTTTACATCATTGTACATGATGTTGCCGTCGTCCTTTATTACTCTTTGGATAATGTTTCTCATACAATCAAAATATGCATATCGTATTTACATCATAAATTTATGTGTGAGATATGTCAAATCAGACTGTATGTTACTGTAACTTTCTCGCAGGATACAGAATGAGTTTGTGAGTGAGTTAGATAAAAATTGAAATATTTTAATTAGACGAATAACGCTACTGATTACTCCCCCTTTGGCGATAATGTTCTCTAGTTAGTGGCTCATGTTTCATAAAGATCATGCGGGGTTCAAATTTAAACATGTCGCTCTTCCTTTTGTGTCTTAATGAGAGATGGGTAAAAGGATATAGTAATATAATTATTGTAGTTTAGGCACTAATTAGGACAATTTTAAGTTCATAATAGCAGTTTGTAAATGTGTGAAAATTTAAGAAGTCTATATTCACTTTTCTCGTAAAACTATGCTATGTATTGGTAAATGTATTGCATTCTAGTCCTTCAATGAACTTGCTCCATTGACAAGACTTTGAAAATTTTGCAGGGTTGGTTTTGTAGCTTGACACCTTAATGATTTGATCTATTTAGCTTTTCATCCTTAGCAAAAATACATTTATGCATGTTTTATTTAACACCAAGTAAGTTCATACTTATCAATGTTTGACTTTTGTTATCATAAAATATCTCCAAGTTAATTCCTACCAAATATAACTAAATAAGTTAATAGTCAAATGGAAAGCTTGGGGGTTTACACTATTTGTATTCTGTTCGTATAGAACCAATATCCATATCTTATCCAATCAGAACAAAAGCTTACATTTCTTACCTATGTATTCTATTCTACTCCATCTATTTTAAAATATACGTCGTTTAAAATTTTTATACAAGGATTATGAAATTTATTAAAAATCCTTAATTTTAAGAAAATGTAAATTTTTTTATTAAATTACCCTCCCATTTCATTAATGTTCTCTCTCATTCCACTTAATAAGAATACCAAGAAACAAGGATAAAATAGAAAAAAAAAATGTCTTCCTAGTTTTTTAAAACGACAAATAAAATAAAACAATTGATTTTTCTAAAACGACATATATTTTAAAACGAATGGAGTATTCTATCCAAAGTACCCAAAATGTCTATTTTATGCCATCCGAAGTGATTGTTTTTAACATTTTGAAATAATTAAAAATAGGATTAATTTGATTTAATTTTAAAATTATTTTTTAAGTTTGAAACTCATAATAAAAATATAATTTTAATTAATTTTAAAAATAACTTTTATATTTAGAATACATTAAAGATGAAATGAATTAATTTAAATTAATAATTGAAATTTAACATTATTACTTAAAATAGGTAAAATAATTAAACTAATAAATATAAAATCATCAATTTAAATAATTAAATTAAAATTAAAATTTAATCAAATATACTTAAATCTAATTAGATTTGAGGTAATTTTTATATATACATAATTAAAATAAAAAAATAAAATTAATTTCTATTTTATAACATTTTAAGTAAAAAATCTTATTTATAAAGTAAATTAATTCCCAAATTAATTTTATGTTTCCAAACATATTTTTAATTAGAATATATCCTATATTCATGAATAAATGAATTGTAGATGTATTTTATGAATGACTATTTTCATTGTCCTTGGCTAGATATCTCTACACCATTTTTGTGTAAGACTAATCCGTTCGAAATACTGTGATTGTCCTTCGGCAGTATGTTCCTGTAAAATCAAACCTCTCATGTTATAGAAACATTTCAATCACTTAAGTCAAACTTATTTATCAATGTCAATATAGGATATATTTACTAGGATTTGAATTAATATAAGATATATACATTCCTAGATTGTAATCCCTAAATCAAATTGTACATGAGACTCAAGTTAAATTTATTGAGTTCCACAAAAGTGTAACTCTGTCCACCATAAACTTTATCCACTGGCTCATATATTAGAGTACTTTCTTTTAAAAATAGTAAAATTTTTAATTTCAATCTACATTTGAAATACTATAATAAATTTTTTATTATATCATATACATTCCTAAATTTTTTATTTTCTAATTAATTTCAATATAATAAAATTATTACCACTTTTAAAAAATTAAATATTTTCTTAATTTAAAAAAATTAAGCATGTCTATACTTTTGCACAAACTTATTTATTAGTATAAATATATTTCTCATTTTCACTTCTTATCTAAATAAAAGATAAATAACAGATAAAAAAAGAAATAAACCCAGTTGAAGAAAGAAAGGCAAAATTGAACTAGGCAGCTTGATGTGGCATGTCAAGTATGAATCCATATTACTCAAGTATGTCTCGGAGGATGTTAAACGGGGAATTAGCAAGAAAAAATTATATTCTCTTTAAAATTCTCAAATATAATCTTAAAAAATTAATAAAAAATGAAAAAGAAACATAAAAAGAAAAATTCTAAATATTTAATAATAATTTTAACTATTAAAGAGGAAAATATTTTTTAAAAAAATTAAATATTTTATTTTTTATTTAGAATAACTTTATATATTCATAATGAATCACTATATCAGCTTAATAAAAAGAAACAAAAAAAGAAAATTCTAAATCTTTAATAATCCTTTTAATTATTTAAAGAGTAAAACATTAGTTTTGTTAAATTTTAAAATATTGAATATTTTTATTTTTATTTAGAATAAATTTATATATTCATAATAAATCACTAAATTAGCTTAATAAAATATAAAAAAATAGGAAAAATTATAAATATTTAATAATCCTTTTAATTATTGAAAGAGGAAAATTTAAAATTTTAAAAATGTTAAAATCGTAAATTTTTTTATATTTAGAATAACTTTATATATTCACAATAAATCACTAACTAAATCAGCTTAATAATATTTATAATTATTTAAAGAATAAAATATTAATTTTGTTTTACATTTTTAATATATTAAATACATATATTTTTTATTTAATATTTTTATTTTGAGTAATCAGAAAAAAATGGTATGAGGATAAATAAAAATATATTATTTAAACATAAATTAGTTATTTATAACAATTTTTTAAGAAATTAAGGCAACGGCACCAATGCATAAAAGGAAAGAGCTGAATGCTATTAATCATGTTGCCGTCATAACCTTTCCAATTATACAACGCTCATTTTATTTTGGTTGCTCATGCGTTTATATCTCATTGTTTCCATGCGTATCAAGACGGTCTATTCTCAATTTGTGTGTGTAATTTGATAAACCATTCTTACAAAAAGAAGTAGGGAATATCACCCACCTCATGAAGTAACCAGGATGCATATAAAGCAGATAATGGTGACTTCTCAGCTGTTTTCATAACAACAGTGTTGCCACACGCTAATAATGAGAAAGTAAAGGAGAGCTTAGCCGACTATGGTTCAAGACGGCTTCCTTTTTCTCTGCCATGCCCTTTGGGTTTTTTTTTCTCTTCATTTTAGGCTTTCCATCTCTTTCTTCTTGAGTTATACAGTTCTTTAGTATGGGCTCTGATCATAATATCCTTAATGAATGCACATACGCATATGAAAAAATTTAATGTCAAGAATGATTGTTCCATCCCAGGCCTTTAGACTCAATGAGTGTTTATAGAGATACTTACAAATAAATTTTGACAGGAATCAAACTCTGGCTAACTTAATTAATGTGATTCAACCTTATCAGTTGTTACAACTGTTAACTTTAAAAAGACATATTTATTTAAGCTAATAAGCTTGGAAACGAGATCTCTGGACTGATGATGCCAAATCCCTGAATCAAAGTAACTCCTGAAGGTAGGTTCGAATCCTAGACTATTCATGTTTAAAGTGCATTATTTAACTATTATTCCTGGCCCAGGTTAGTCTCAAAACAATAATTATGAAGATATCTTGGTTAAAGACCAAGATCCCTTAGCACAGAACTCCGCCCCTGTTAGCAACTTCTCCGCAGGCCACTCGCCTGACCAAACGCCAGTAATCCGCCCTGGATCCTTATTTAACTACACACAGCAGAATGAGCCAGGTATGTTAATCTTAGCCTAAACACTTCCACCTACCTTGATCACATATCTGTCCTTGTGATTTCCAGAATCTAGATACTTGGGTGCTACGCAGTATTAAAATGCATAGAAAGAATGATATATTATTTTGATATTTCCATATGTTCTTAATATAAAGACAGTCTTTTAAAATGTCTGGCTGTACTGATGATTTCACGCATGATAAAAGCAATCAGATTGATTCAGTCCAATTTGAGAAAATATTCAAGTATATTAGATTCGGTGTTACAAGTGGTGCTACCCTTGAAACTGGAGGAGAGAGATTTGGCAACAAGGGCTACTATATTAAGCCTACTATCTTCTCAAATGATCAGATATAATAATTGCACTCTCATCTTATCAGGGATGCTGAGAATATATACAATTTCTAGTATTACTAATTGTAACAATTACCAGAATGACATGCTGATTGCAAAGGAAGGGATATTCGGCCCGTTGCAGTCCATATTAAAAAATTCAAGTGAGTGCAATGAGACCTATTTGCAGATGATGTTAATATCTTTCTGCAATTCTTGCACTGATTTTTATGTTGATCACAGGGACCTCGAAGAGGTGATTCAAAGAGCAAATAACACCCACCATAGCCTTGCAGCAGGGGTCTTCACAAAAAACATAGACGCTGCAAACACTTTGACCTCACATTGCGAGTTGGAACAGAATGGGTGAACTGCTTTGATACATATGACGCAGCAAATTCCTTTTAGAGGGTACAAGATGAGCGACCATGGCAGAGAAAAAGGAGAATTTGGTCTTAAGAACAGTATAGGCTGTTTTTACTAGGACTGCACACAGGTCGAGCTAAGTTGGATTTAGGAGAAATAAAAATTCAAGCTAATTAGTTGAAGTCGGATTGGATTGGATCGAGTTTGAAATTTTTTTTCCTAGTAACCCAACTGCTTGACCTGAATCAACCCGATTGTAATCAGGTTGGTTTGGATCGGATTGGGTTGTTAAATAGTAGAATATTAAATAGAACGGATGGTTACTCTAGCAGGTTATCTCAGGTCCTCAACCCATACAGCCACACCACTAGTTTCTCCACCACCTCAGCCACCACCGAAGAGATCCCAGGCATGAACTTGGAGTCAAATCACCACCCTTGTTGGCCAAAAACGAATCCCAAGCCTTCTAGCCAACCGAACCTGCATCTCACCACACATGGCCACCACTAGCTATGACCTGACCAACCCGCGAGGTCGCGACGGAGCTCTGGTGCTAGTTTGCAGAGATGGAGCCATGCATACCATAGATCTAGTCTTAACGAATCTACACAAGGGGGTCGCTGCTCACGAGTTGGTTTTTCGACTGTGGGAGGTGGGTTCGAAGAATAGGCTTGACCAATCGAGCTGTGGTGAACAGATATACACGAGGTTCACGAAGATGGAGTCACACAGACTATAGATCTGGTCTGGACAGATCTACATGAGGTTCAACGAACGAATCTACGATGAGAAGTTTGGGTGAAGGCAGCGAGGGAAGGCTCGACGAGGTAGCAACAGTTGGTGGCTGGGTCTGGGAGGAAACGAGAGGAGAGGACAGAAGGGTTTTACCGTTTCAATTTAAGGGAGGGTTTTAATTTGGGTTATTGCAAAGAAACTGAGAAAGGCAGGAAGAGAAATTGAGAAAATGAGCTATGTTGCTCGAATAAGAAAGAAGAACGAAGGTAATATGCCAAAATGACATCATTTCCATCGAGTGATCGGGTCATCGGGTCGAGTCATTGAATTGGTTTCTTGAACTCGTTATCCGAACCAATAAATAGACGGGTTGATCGAGTCTTACCCGAACCGACCCGATGACTCGAACAAGCTCAGATATTTTATATTGGATTGAGTCAGATTAGTTAAGTCCTCGAGTCCGTGGGTCAAGTTGTGTAACCCTAATTTTTACTCCCTTTCAATAATTAGGGTCTGCAATATTGATGATACAATCTTGTTTCTTTGTCGTTATTTAATTTTCAATAATTTGAATATGTTTAAATATGTTTTTGATTTTTTTAAATATATTAAATTTTAGTTTTATTTTTTAAAATTTTTGTAATAATTTATGTTTCTATAATTTTAAAAGTAAATGAAATTAATTTTTACTTTCATTTCAAAAATAAATCAAATTAACTCAATTCAACATTTTATATTAAAATTTTTCTTAACCTTGAAAATAAAAGAAGGTTTAAAGTCCGATATTTGAGCTTAAGGGCGTGTTATTCATACAATGAGCTTGAGACAAAAGGAAAATTCATAGGGCAATGACCCATAACTAATGAGCATAATTTAATGTTATTGGCACTTGAATGCAGCACTTGCATGTCTAGGCTAGGTATGAGAATTGGTATAGATACAATAAAGTACAATCTATTGATTTGACAGTTTATTGTTTTATTGTAAGCGGTATTGCTCTTTATTTTCTCCAATTTTTTTTTGTTTTATTTTTCAACGTATGTATTCACAAAAAAACTAACAGCATATGTCGGATTATCTGTGTGTGATAAAACTGAAGGCCATTTCTAATATACATCTTCCTTTGACAGGTGTATTATATACATTATAATATAAGTTATTAATTTATTTATAAAATAAATTAATAATTTAGATCAATTACAAAAAATTTGTTAAGTAATTTTATTTTTTTAGTTTTATATTTTTTAGTATTATATTTTTTTTCATACTACTATCACTATTATCATTGATTATATTGCTTACCAATTATCATCTGTCACTTTAATTTTTTTAAATTATATAATTGTATAAATATTATCAATTAAAATTTATAAATTTTTTAAAAAACACGTTATAATTTTAGAAAACTCGATCACTTCTAATTTTTTTTAAATTATATAAGCGTATAAATATCATCAATTAAAATTTATAAGATTTTTTAATAGTAATAGTTTTAGAAAACAATTTCAATATCTGTGATTATTTATGAAAAATATAAATAATTGATTGATATAATTTTAACTAATTTTATTTATAGAGTTGTGTAATCTTAAAATATGTAAACAACATCATTTTCTGACATGAACAGTATTTTTTTTGACATAAATAGTATTTTTTTTGGTATGAACAATATTTTTTTTAGCATAGACAATATTTTTTTAATATAAACAGTACATTCAACCTAATGTGAACAGTATATGATCTCTGAAAAAAAATAATAACCTATTAAAAAAAATCTACTATTACAGTTAAAGGTGAAGAATGTATAATACACTTAAACTTTACCTAGTGTATATTAGGAAGCACCAAAACTGAATGTTGTATAAGTAACTTCGTTTTCATCCAATAAAAAAAAAAGGCTTCGTTTTCTTGCGCAGCCGCAGACGACTCCCTCTTTCACTTTTTATGCAAACAAGGGCTTACATCGGTTATGGGTATATTTTTTTGGAAAATATTTATCATACATTACTTTTTTTTTGCACCTCTTTACATCTTATTTATTTTGGTAAAAAAAGAGAGAGAGAGTGTGTGTGTATTGAGAAATTTGTTTCTCTTATTTATTATTAAAAAAATAATATAAAAGATTAATATAAATAGTGTGTGAAAACGAGATTCATATTTGTTTTGGGTGGTCAGTTATGGTCCTCTACTCCTCTTGAACTTGGACAAAGTCCATTCTTAATTGGGCATTATGGGTGAGCTCCATGGGCCAATGACCCAACCAAACTAATAGGGTCAATAGGCACTTGCCAAACATATGCTGGACCAAAAGAATATCAAGAATTTTTTTTTAGTTTAAGACCTAAAAAACAAAAGGCAGAAGGTTTGACCAGATAACAGATATAATTAATTAATCTAAAATCCAAATAATTGGCCTACCCAATGCCAATTATTGACGCGCAAAAACACGCAAATTTATTTCGAAAATTTCTAATCTCAACGTTGAACTTAAAATCCCACGTTGTAACCTAAAGTGGCTGTCGGCTCCGTCCCTCCACGCACCTTCAAAAGCACGATCCCTTTCCACATCTGTCGCGCAACGTGTCACTTCATCCTCGATTTCGATCCCAAAATGAAGAAAGCTACGAAGCCGCAATTTCACAGTTCCATAAATATCCCACGTGTCTGCATTTCAAAATCCAAAACTCCACCAACACTGGACCATCTTTCGACACGTGTCTACTTCTTCACCTCATCCTATAAATATCCGAACCCACATTCCATTCAAAACAAAACAAAGCAAAACCATATATAGATAAGATCCAAAGTTTCAAACACAAAATCCAACACAAACCTCTTTCTTCCTTTCCATGATCCGAAAAACAAACGGGTCGGATCGACGGATACTGACGTACCCGGCGGTTCATCCCTGCGAGGACATTGCTCCCGCTACCCTTCTTTCTTCCCTTATCACACTCTCTCACGCCATTTCCAATTTCCAATACAGATTCTTCCCCAGCAACAGGCGAAACGCGAGAACCGTCATTCGTTTGGTCCAGTTTCTCCAACCTTTTCTCAATGAGATCCGAGACCAGCAATCGGGTCTTCCCGATTCGGCGACCCTTTGCTTGTCGGAGCTCCATTTGACCTTCCAGAAGCTTCGTTTCTTGCTGGAAGACTCTGCCCGTGAAGGTGCCCGGCTAAGGATGTTAATGGAGTTGGAGCGGGTCGCCACCCAGTTCCGGGTTTTGTCCAGATCCGTGGCCACGGCCCTGGACGTTTTCCCTTTCGGTTCTGTTGAGGTTTCAGAGGAAGCTAAAGAGCAGGTTGTGTTGCTGATGAAGCAAGCGAGGAAGGCCAGGTTTGAAGTTGAACCCGATGATAAACGGGCTGTGATAGGTGTTATGTCGGTTTTGACCCGTTTTGAGAACCGGGTTTCCCCGAATGAGGGTGATCTGAAATGGGTTCTGGATCATATTGGGGTTAGAACATGGAGCGAGTGTAACAAAGAGGTGAAGTTTTTGGATGCTGAAATTGGGTTTGAATACTTGAATGAAGAAAGCAGAAAGGTGGGTTTTTTATGTAGTTTGATGGGGTTCATGAGTTATTGCAGGTGCGTGGTGATGGAAGTTGTTGATGGTGAAGAAGGTTACAAAAAATCTGATGCAGTTACAGAAAGCAGCATTGAGAGTGAGATTGTTCTGACTTGCATCAACCCTGATGATTTTCAATGTCCAATCTCTCTGGAGTTGATGAGTGATCCAGTGGCCATAGAGACAGGTCATACTTATGATCGTTCTTCAATTCTCAAATGGTTCAGAAGTGGAAATCAAACATGTCCCAAGACGGGTAAATGGCTTAGCAGCGCTGAGTTGGTCCCCAACTTGGTGCTCAGGAGGTTGATTCAGCAGTATTGCTATGCCAATGGCATTCCTACTGCTGATCTGGGTCGTAGGAAAAGTGACATCACTAGGACTGTGCAGCCTGGAAGTTTGGCAGCAGAGGAAGCCATGAAAGTGGTGGCTGGTTTTCTATGTGGCAGGCTTGTGAATGGAGTTGGGAAAGAGAAGAACCGAGCTGCCTTTGAGATGAGGCTTCTTTCCAAAACAAGCATTTTTAATAGGTCTTGTTTGGTGGAAGCTGGTTCAGTCCCTCTTTTGTTGAAGTTGCTATCATCGAGGGATTCATCAGAACAAGAGAATGCCATTGCAGCCCTTCTGAACCTCTCAAAATACCCCAAGAGTAGAGCTTTGATGGTTGAGAATTGGGGATTGGAATTGATTGTTGGGGTCTTAAAGAAGGGGCTAAAGATTGAAGCTCGCCAACATGCTGCTGCTGTGTTGTTTTACCTTGCTGATGAGTATAGGAAATTGATAGGGGAGGAGCCAGAAGCAATTCCATCATTGATCAGTTTGATCAAAGATGGCTCCGATCGAGCCAAAAAGAATGGCTTGGTTGCAATGTTTGGCCTCCTTATGCACCAACCTGAAAATCATAGGAGGGTGCTTGCAGCTGGGGCAGTTCCTTTGCTGGTTAACATCCTAAAAGGATGTGAAAAAGAAGACCTTATCACAGATTCACTAGCAGTTTTAGCAACTCTGGCAGAGAAAAGTGATGGAACAACAGCAATCCTTCACTGTGGAGCTTTGCATGTAGCTGTTGAAATTTTGAGTTCTTCTTCAAGGGTGGGGAAGGAGCACAGCGTGTCTTTGTTGCTTTCTCTATCAATAAACGGAGGAGTAGATGTGGTTGCTCATTTAGTGAAGAGCCCTTCTCGTATGGGATCCTTATATTCCCAACTCAGTGAAGGCACATCTCGAGCAAGCAAGAAGGCCAGTGCTCTCATCAGGATCCTCCATGATTTTTATGAAAGGAGGTCCTCTGGGTTCAAGACTTCAGTTGTTCCACAAGAACAACAATTTATTCACGTATGGTAAACCCAGTATTTTTTTTTTCACCTGGGTATTCTTTTATTTGTTTCAGTAATATGAATTGTAGATACTGTTGTATAAGTGCTTGATTTTCGTTAGTTTTACTCATATGATATTAGCTCATGTTTTATAGAGCTAATCATTTTATCAGCTTCTGTTTTTAATGATGAAGCTTGTATAGAGTATTATGATTCATTTGTCTGTATTGATCAGAATAATATTCATATTTTACTCTTCTTTTCTTGTCTCCACAAAATTTTTAAGCCCTTATTTCCATTGCACGAGATGTAGAATATTTGGCTTGTAATGAGATATCAACTGCCTTTCTAGGCCATGCAACACTTGCTCTATAGATGGCTTTCGCTGCTTGAGCGCCATCCATGACAAAGCCACCTTTAGTGTGATGTCGAATGCTTCTACGGTATACTCCCCTTTGAGTTTAGGATTAGCAAATTCAGACATATTACAACCTTCAACAAATTTCTCTCCCAAAAAGCAAAGACAATTTTTATTGTTTTTTGTCCGTAGATACTAATGCGTTAGTTTCGACTGGGGTTTGGGGCCCAACCACCTTTGGTGAGCGAGAGATTTAAGCTCATAGAATTTCATTTTTCACCATTTTATTTAGGGATATCTGGCTTTTGATAATTGATCTAAAAGTTGTAATACCACCATACCAAATTTTGAGAGCAAATATATCATAAAATTTTTAATTATTATTTTCCGATAGATTTTTCGCTCGATGTTTGTAGTTATGTCAACACTCATGAAAGTAAAAAACGTACAAAATAGTTTACAAAAAGAGATGAAATAAGTGGAACATAGATATTCATTCTGGATCATGGATACAAGCTGAAAGATCAAAATTTAGATGGATTTAAAATAATAAAATTTTCCTTTTAGTTAGAAAAAAAATCGTTTGATGACACGTGACACCTACAGGACGTTGAATCAAATAAAAAAATATTATTAAATCAGATAACTACCCAAAGTAAACCTATAGTATTTTAGAATTTATCCCAGTTGGGTGGGTAATGCAGTTTTTTATGACAGTATTTCTTAACGAAAGATTAAGGACTGTTCACTTCAAAACAAAAAATGAGAGAACCAAGAGTATAGGACTGTCATCAACAAAATCAAAGTTCTAACTATTCACATGACAAAAATTTGCCACCGGATTCTCATGGATAAAGAAAACGGGGGTTTATCAAGATAACAACTTGAATCTTGAAGCAATTCAGACTAAAAAATTACATTAAAGCGTTTATGATTATGCAGCCATTTTACAATTTTGGGGGAAGACAAACCAAAGGGATGGTGGTAAAAATATCAATCCAGCAGGAAAGGAAAGGCGGAACATACAATAATCAACAAATCATGATTTTGACCTCAAAGCAAGCCCTGTCTCTACCTTCTTTATTTCAAAGATAAGCATCCTCCACATCTTGAGAACGAACATTTCAGCTTCTTCATCTAAAATGATCTGAAGACGCTCTAGCATTTGGGATGCTTTCACATGTTCTTGCGTACTGGAAACAATGTAATCTATCAATGTATTTTCTTCTTCCCCCAAAAACTCTCTGATTTTCTTTGAAATCCACGGTCTCATTCTTTCATGTAATTGATGCTGAAAAGAACAGAAAATAAAACCAAAGATTTAGAGTACAAAATTACATTCTCTACTTTTCAGACTACAAAAACCCAAATGATCAAAACCAATACAAACAAAAGCAGCTTAAACATAATAAACTAAAGATGTAAGAGCTGTTCCACTCAACTGAGTATGAGTGGTGCAATCTTTTCCGAAAATAAAGGCTGTTCTTAAAGAATAAATTTTCAAAAAATATTTAAATAGAGCATTGATTAAGCTCCTAAAAATATAAGGCTCCTCTCAGGACTCCATTAATTTCTCATATTTTTATGTTTCTATAAATCCCAAAAAACAAAAAACAATCTATCAGGAGATCCAATGGTGTTTTTCTTTTCCAATCATTCTTCGGAAGTTCATTTATAAAATCCTATAGATTCTTCAAACTTCCAAAGTTTTTATAGGCTCCCAGAACACTTCCTTCCACATACCGCTACTGTAATGCTTCAACCTTTCTCTCTGCACACTTACACTAATGGCCCCAAAATAGTGATTAAGGTATGACCATCTAGCTCAAGCCAAATGAAATAGAGATTAAACAACTCTCTTTTGATTAGTTCAAGAGCAAATAATTACACAATTCAAAAACTGCAGATAAGGATTATGTACCTTGTCATACACTGCCCAATCTATCTCATATGAGAACAACTCCTCCTTGGTCTTTGGTATCATATCAATTAACTGTTTTGCATCCAAAAGCCTCCTGTTATCAGAAGTCTTAAGTTTCTCCAACCCATGATCATGATCCCTGTCACGGTCAGGAATTCTCTCCTTTTCATCTCTGTTGTGAGTGCCATCATCATCACCCCTGTCCCTGTCCCTGTTCCTGTCCCGGTGGTTAGACTTCTCATTTGAACGCCTACTTCTATCCCGTTCCCCATCAAGTTTCTCTTCCTTGAAATTGGCACTGGATATACGCTTTGCAAATTCTGCAGCTGCGGCCAAATTTGGTGGTGTTGGCCCAGAAGCAGTAGGTTGAACAGCCTGCAATTCCTCAGTTGAGTAATCAATTGGAACCAAAGGCCTCATTTTTTTGTCCTTGTGTGCATCATCATCCTCCTCTTCATGGAAAACAGAAGGGACAGTTGTTCTTTTTCCAGACCCAACTAGACCAAATCCCAACTTCTTTATGGGAGCATTCCCACTTGACTGTGTATCAGTTGTAGCAACAGATGCCATGGCCGATTCATCTTTGATGCCATTTAGTGAATTACCATCACCTGTCATGTAAAGCAAAGCACCTATAATAATGAGAGAGAAAAAGGAAAGCATAAATTGAGAATATTTATGAAAATTACCAATACAACTTTCACGACTATAATCGGCTACAGTATGTTGTTCAGCAACAATACTTTTGACTTCATTAGTAATCTCTTCAGTCACCATAATTTCGTCACCACCATTTACCACATGGTCTGATAATAGCTTTAATGCATCTCTCTGCTGCTTCTGTTGCTGATCCTCCTCGGCCCTCTTCTTGGCCTCAGCAATTTCTTCCTCTTCTTTTTGTCTGTCAGCCAGGTCATCTTCCTTTTCAAGCAGCCTCTTCTTTCTCTTCTCCTCTAACACACTTCTACGCCACCTCTTCCTAGAATCCTCATCCTCATCCTCTTCATCATAAAGTATCTCCTTTCTCCGTTTGCGTTCCCTTTCCTTCTCCTTCTCCTTTTCATACTGGCGTTCTTTCTCTTTCTCTCTTTCTCTATACTCCCATTCCTTCAAACATGCTTCATACTGACGCTCAGCCTCCTCAACCCTCCTTCTTTGTTCCCTCTCTTTCCTAATACGCTCCCGCTCTGCTTCTCTTTCATATCTTTCAAGTTCTCTTTCCTTTTCTCGTTTTAGTTCCCTATCTCGGCCTCTCTCCCTGTTATTCCTATCATGCCTTCTATCAGGGGTCTCAGGCCTATCATGTTCACTGGTCGCTTTGTTATCACTGTTTGTCTCTTTCTCATTTTTATCTTCAGCTGCTTCTACAGAATTTGAAAAGCAAAGCTCCTGAATAATTATTTCATAAAAAAAAAAAGAAAAAAGAAAAAAGAAGACAGCACTGCCTCTGAGGATAGTATCCCAATGATATAGCCTAGTTGTGTCAACAGATAGCAGATATATAGCAGTGGAAGTGTCGCTTTTCCCTTACCATTCTCCCCTGTATCCACATCAGAGTCTCCATCTCTTGTTTTAGCAGGTTGTTCTGAAGTTAAATTCACAGAGCCATCGCCAGTTGGCTGTGCAGGAGGTGTAGGCAAAGGTCTAGTTTTCAACCTCTCTTCTATCATCTTTGTGATCTTTTCTAAAGCCTCTCGATCAGCTTCTCTATCTTCATCAGTGACAATCCCAAAGTTTGCCACATCATGGGATTCCTTGTTTCCTGAATCATTATCCTCTTTATTTGAGTGCTCTACATCAGGCTTTGCATCCTCATTAGCATCAGGAGGTTGTGCACCTTCATCATCTTTTCCTACTTCTGCTGCCTGAGTCTCTTTTTTCTTTGAGTTCTCAGTTTTTCTCTGAACATACCGCTCCAGATATTCTTTCATAGCTTGATTCACGTTGACCTGTCATCAAAATATAAAAGATAGATGCTAAGAGCCTCAGATGAACAACCAGGAAAAAGGAAATAATTTGTGCCAACATCACTTTTAACATAACAATTATGTGCCTCGTTCAAAGAAATTTTGAACACTTTTTTATTTAGGAAATTGCTGAAGCAATAGAGGAATTTATACCAATGGCCATTATGGTCAGAATGTCCAATTACAGAGTACAACCTCCATTGCATGAACCAACAATTAAGTAAAAAACATAAACTATATATCAACTCCACATAGAATTAACGAAAAAAGCAAGAGACAACATAAAAATCTTACTTTATGCAATCAAATTGTTTCCAAAAACTCCAATTATGACTAAATGATATTTTATTCCTCACTCTAAGCTGTGTCCCATTGGGAGAAACACATTAGAATATTGATATCTGCCAAATAGTTAAGTTCCCTGTATATTGATAACAGAGGAACATGTGTCTTAGCTTCCCGAAACCTTCAAACTGGTCACTTCCCCACCTTAAACCAAAAACTAAGTAAAATCAAAGAAAAGAGACAACATGTTCAAGTGAATACTCATTTAAAATACTGAGCATGTTCAGAGTCTGTAAGGAGTAAGGAGTAAGGACTAATAAAAAATGAGCTGAAAAACCTGTAAGAAAATAATGATTTTTTAAATAAAACCATAATAAAATAATTATGATTATTTTAGACCCAAATTTCATAGATTCTAGATTGACTCATTAATGCCAATAATAGATTTTAAATATCCTCCACATATAAACCCTCCCCCTCCTTAAAAAGAAAACACAAAAAAAAAAAGAATTCCACAAGACTATGTGAAACACCTATCATGTTAAAGGGATTTCAAGAACCGGAAAAAGATAGTCTTACACCCTTTTTTAGGGATGTATTACTATTCACACCATTTTTGATGGATGTGATTGAGTGAGAAAAAGTGATAGAAAAAAAAATATGTATAATGAATGATATTAGATGAGGTGTGAAAATGGATGTATGCACTGTTTGATGTAAGAATATAAGAATTGTTCAAGAACCCTTACATAAAGACAAAGGAAATACCAATCCTTTTTTACCCTCATCAGTAACAAACTTAATTATCAAGTAATTCAATCACATAATTCACATTAATTTTCAGATTCATTAAAATAACTCAGATCCATTCCTGACTATAAGTATTGTCATGCCCAAAAGCAAAATATCATGATGATACCTTCAATCTTGCAGTAAAATAAATAGGTGAAGATTTAAATGTAGCAATCAAAGATGAAGACATACCATTAGTTCTTGTCCATCAATATTCAATTTAGTAAGTAGACGCAAGGCACGGAGAACCCCTTCAGCAGACTCAAACTCATAAAACCCAAAACCTTTAGGAGTTCCACTTGATAAATCTTGAGGACGTTTCCAGCTCTTGATAGGTCCACATAACTTTAAAGAAATAACAGAATCAGAGTATTTATACCCAAAGATTGAAAGGTATGTGTCATTTAGTACATATTATGAAAGGTTGAAAAGAAATAACCAGAGAAGAGACAAACTTAGAAATTTACTTGAAGGAGAGAGAGCATGAACTCATTTTCCACAGTTGGAGCAATCTTGCCTACATAAACAGGGGTTTGTGGCATATCAGCTGGAGTAACACTAGGAGCAACCACTGGTCTGACAACAGAAGGAATAATAGGGCGAATTGCAGGGAACCCTGCAACAGGTGGGCGTGATACAGGAAGTACACTAACTGCTCCAAGAGGACGTGGAGGATATACAGGACGAACCATAGTTCCATATGGACGGGGGTAGCGAGGAATTCCTGTAGGGTAAAAAAAATAGCTATGCAAATATATTAGAGCAGGTCATAAGCGTATATACACTGTAAACTAATCAATACAACACTAAGATATATGCGGAAAAAAAATGCGACAAGAACAATGGAATGCTGTTACCACACATCAAAAGCATAATAGAGATGGCTGCACAGCCAACAATCACCAGCTGAAATGACAACCTGAAGAAAACAATAAGAAATACCATAGAGTTTGAAATTCATGGATGTGTAAAAAGTGCTTACCTTTGTCTGACCACTTGAAACATAGCAGGCTTCTCAAATTACCCATCCACCAATTGCAAATAGTAACATGAGACTTTCATTATCTCATGTATGCATAGTTTAACATAAGAAGAAATTCTAATTAAATTATTAGTTCTTTTTTATATAGCAGCCCGTGTTGCAGCATAAAAAATGGAATGAAACTGAGAGAGAGAAAAGAGATTTGAAAAGAATGCAATACCTCATGACACAAGGCCAACGTGCATTTAGTTGCAAACATGGTCAGCTTCTGGAATTCATAAAGCCATTGAAGGGAAAGTACTCTTTCTTATAACTAGCAGAAAGTGGCCTACTAAAATAACCATGACACAACCATACATTATTTAGATTGGCAAAAGAACAATTTTTTTTTATTGTCAATATCACTCTGTGTAAGCTTAATTTCCAATTTTAGTAAAAGACAATCAAGAAACCAGGCAAATATGTGCATACCAAAAAATGAGTTGTAGAGGGGGTGTCTTTAAGCAATATGAAGCCTTCCAACCTTTCTCACCGAATTCAATCAAGACACTGTAGGAGAAAACATCCTGTCATCGATACCCCTGATCTAACCATCAAGAACTTTCTAAATCTCTCCGAACTCATCCAAAACAAACTCTTCCCCGTTATAAAATATAACCTTAAATTAACATAACAGCTATCAATCAACGCTAAAACAGTCTTCTTTTGTGCTAATATACAGACTCAAGAGTCTTCACTCTTCTTACATTTCACATTACAACCAAAGTTAGAGGCAAAGACAGCACTAGTATAAATGCCACACAGAGTTAAACAGCTAATCATGACGCAAGTAATAAAGAAACACTTTGATACCAATGATACCAAAGTCGAAACCTTACACCTTTGAACAATCAATGAAGCAGCATTAAATGCATATACACATATAAACTATAAAATAACATATATGATTGAGACAAGACCCACCCGCGGGAGGTATAGTCCCTTGTGGAGCTGCTGTGTAACCATTCGACATCGGCACAAACGGTCGCAGGGCCAGGTTAGCCGGCTGGCCGGAAGGAACCTGATACGACATCATCGGTTGCATAGGCGGCATGGACACCGGAACTGCTGTGGTGCCACCGGCTACACCAGGCGGAGGAACAGCAGGATTTTGATAGGTCAGGTTTGGTACGCCACCGGGACTGGGTAATGAAGAGAATTGAGGCGCTTGTGGAAACAGCGGCCTGAACGACGGCATTGACGGAGGGAGAACGGCGGCGACAACGCCGGAGACTTGCTGTGGCCCCGCTGCCGCATAGGGTATAGAAGAAGGCCGCGGCGGCGGCGGCGGCAATGGTGCAGAGGCTAACGCTGGATTGGGATTAGGGTTTTCCACAACAGGTGCAGATGATGATGGTGTTGAATATTGTGATTGTGTTGATGGCGGTGCCGGTGCTGGAACTGGATCGGATTGGTTCCGGAAGGAATTCGGAGCTCCGGATTCGGGGTGTTGCCGGTTATGTTCTAGGGTTGCAGGAGAAGAGGCGGAATCCGCCATTGAAGGTTGTGAGAGAGTAAGAGTGAATGGTGAATTTTGGTTTTAGATACTTGATCCCTATGTGCCCTAGATCGAACCTCTCTATTTCGGTATTGGCTCGTTATGAGTTTGGTTAAGTTTGATGGTAAGTACTAAGTAGTATGTAGATTCGAGTATGATCCCCTACTTCGCGCTGTCCAAGAAACCTCTCCAAAAACGTACACGTTTTACCTCCCAGTAGTCATGGCAATTTGGCAAACAATGTTATAGGAGGAGTTCCTAGAACTTCGGTGGGTGCGGTCGTAGCCGATGATAAAACCATTTTTTTGTCATGAAAATTGACTACACAAAATCTCTAACTAAAAATACACAACTTTTTTATTTAAAAATAAATACACAACTTGTTTAACAGAAAGCTTAAAGTGACTGAACTAACGAACTGACTATGCTTTATATTTTTCTACCCAAAAAAAAAATAAACCTACATAAACCAATTCATACATTTTGCACGAATGGTTGTTACAGCAGTTTTCTTTCATTTCTCTTTCTTCCATTTCTTTCTCACCCCTAATTTCCGTTTTCTTTCTATTTAATAGCATCATTTGTTTCATATACCCACCATCAAATTGGTAATTAAACAATCTACTCGCTGTGGAGCTTTCTCTTAACGGATTGAAATCTCCCGTCCCAGAAACCAATAAGAGGCATCCTTCAGCACTAATGTACAAAACAAAAGATTTAGGTATGTGGAAAAGTTTCCATCGAAACTAAATGGCCTCCCTATTAGGGAAGACAACGCAGGCACGCAGCGTAGAATGCATGTTATGGATTAGTTAGTAGTTGCTATTGGGTACAGACATATGAGCCGCCCACGGCGTATGGTGAAGATTGTTTGAGAGAGAGACTAGTAAGTATATATTTACAAGCTCAAATTTGAGGTCAATAGGTCAGATGCTTTGGGCGTTTCTTAGGAGTTTCGTGTACTTGTGCTTTCCTTCCGAAGGTCTTAAGTTGATAATTTTCGAAGGCAGCAGAAACAGCTTCCACCTACCATTAATGTCGAAAAATCAGTTCATGTCACGGTCATAAAGTGCATATGGAAAGCAATTCCAAATTGTAAAAGTACTATTTTTCTTTTTGTTGCCACTAACCAGTTCAGGCTTCTTACTGCATACTCTCACTATTATGTCTTCGTAAAATGCTGGCAACAAATGACTGATGCGGTCGTCTGAGATGGGAAATTTTTCTTTACTCTCACAGTCCTGATACAATAATATAAAGCTGTTGAGCCCTTCGCTATGCAAACTTCATGCATTAAGAAAACCAACAATTTTAGGAAGCAAGATTATAAATGAAAGCAATCAGCATATTACATCTGAACATACTAGACAAGATGTAACTTGGAATGTGATGACTTGATGAGGCTTCTTACAATGAAGCTCCATGTTAAAAAAAAAAAGACCATAATTGGAGTTACACATAAAAAGAGAATCTCCAAAGGTATAAAATTTGGATTGCAAGATGATAAAAGTCAGCACTTGAAATCAACTCCTAACCACCTATTGACCAAAATAAAATACTGATTCCAGATACTCTAATTCTTCCTAATTTTACTATTTTCGCATGTTACTTTATCAATACCCTCAACATTTGCAGTTAATTGCCATGTTCATACACTAACTTGCAATATAATTTGTTGAAAGTAGTCTCAAATTAAACTATTTACAATGCTTAGTTAAGAAATATAATTGGTATGTATTAATTAACAAGTATAAACAAAACAAAGATAACTCAGAAGATATAAGTGAATTCAGTACCTTGAAAAATTTAATTCTGGATCAGGAGATGCATGCACAAAGAAGAAAAGATCACTTGTCATACCATGTCGGCAGTTAGCAAATGTATAGGTATACCGAAGTTCTTTAACTCTAGTCATTGTTTCTTTATCAAGTACCTTTCAAGAGGATTTTCCCTTCCACGTGTTAAATCAATTTTAACATTGCTCACAGCAACATCTTCTACTTTCAAAGTGATGCCACCTGTCTATTTGGAAAAAATTGGCATTGAGATATCATGAATATCACAAGCCACCCAAAAAAGAAAATATAAAAACATAATGTACATACTGAGTGAAAATGGACATTTAATTATTAATATATATTTTTAAAACCTGGGAACAAACAATATCTTGGGGTGTAACGCTTGTGAAGTGGTCTAGTCTATCCTTTGGAACAGAAAATTCATTGCAGAACTACAAAAATGGAATAAGATATGGTTTAATCAACTTGTCATTGTTAGCATAAGCTAAGCATGTATTATTTGTATATCTACACAAGAATATTAAATTCTCTCCAATCATAAAGAAAATCACAGAAGAAAATCAAAAAGAGGTAAGGACCTCTTCAAAAAAAAAATTCAGTTAGAATACCTGGTATAGTTCCCTTCTGCGAATGCGTTGGATCAAGTCTCTGGATTCCTTGAGCTCTTGTCGGGAAGAAGATTCAATTGTTTTAAGAATTGAGTCATCTAACTGAAATTTAAGAAAGAGTGATAGCTCCATAATGCTAAATAAAAATCCCAACACCAAAAACTTGCAAACTACTCAAGACCTTCCAAAAGTCAGATGGTTGATGAATTGAGGATGCAAGATGAAGATACGGATTTGCTTTCACCAGTGCATCTATAACCATCAATTCTATTGCCCGACAAAGAAAACAATGTAAAAGTAATGTGTTTTCTCTCTGAAACGCTGACAGAATTTCAGTTTTGCTTTTGCATCACTATTGGTGAAATTACTCACCTTTACTTTTGCGTGTGTATAGACTGTTCGATGCAAATCAGCAGGGGTTGCAAATAACTTGTGAATTGTCAGATCTGACCAACATGTCAAACAGGGATAATATGCTGTAACTTCCACACTAACAATGATATCAAAGTTTTCAGTAAGTACTAACAATCTTTAGCACGGTAACAAATTTCGTCATTGTTCTGAACTAGATTCAGAGAGTACCTGAGATAGGTACGTTGCGATGAGTTCTCCTTCGCGCAGCAGTTGAGCTTGTAACACAGGAGGGTTGGGTACCTGCAAAGGGACTCCAACGCTCAAGTCAGGCAGTGCACAATAAGGTTTTTGGGATGAGGTTTAGAATTACCTTACTAAGACGACTTAACCTTGTATTTATAGAGCGTAAGCAGAATCCTAATGGGATTCTTATTGAATACTGAATGCAGGTAATTTAGGATTAGTATCCTGAAGAGGATTGCCTTCCTGTTATTATCAGATATATCCCTGCAAATCTGGGATTAAGATATGGAAAGTATCTAACCATTAAGGATATCTATAGATCCTATAATATCGTAAGTTGATGATTGGCAATTACGGATATTTAGGGATTCATCCATCACGGCGAATCTATCACCACGATGTCGAATACTTGATATTGCTCGAAGGCCGTAATCCGTTGTCCGGAATACGTCGTGAGTCTTCCTCTACGCCAGCTAGGAGAGTCTGGTAATGTGCATGCCGGGTTGATCCCATGGAGCGGGATCCCGGATCACGGTCCAGAACAGTTGCCCCCAGCTTGGCTCTTGGATGAGACAGACCAGAGTCAAGTTTAGAACGGATCAACCATTGTGTGGTAATTCGACGGGTAGGTGTCTGACCTCGGGTTATTACCGATATCCTTGTCCTTATTCAGTTACGAACAAACATCGCTGCCCCCAAGCACGAGTACTAAGGATTCCTGGAGACATATTTGACGCAGATCCCAAACGTGATCCTTGATGTAACAGTCTGCGATTCTCTGGGAAACTGATGCTTGGACTTTATTGGGAAGTAGTGATTCTTTAAAGAAAACGTCAGTTTCATACGGATTTTTTTAACTGCTCCTTATCTTTGTGACCAACCAGAGATCAAAGCATTTATTTTGGCTGACTTCATGGGATCAGGTCACCTTTTACGGGACCAATCGGAATCCCTTATGCATGCTATAAGTAGAGAACACTTCTTCGTGAGTTAGCATTCCCTTCTTCTTTTTCATTGTCGAACAGAGATGATTTCTCCCAAAGGAATGAGTGTAATTCTTCCTTCGTTCCCTTCTTTTGTGAAGAGAGCTTCACCATCTGCAGAAACTATATTTTTATTTTTTCCAAAGTTCGTGAAGAGATTTGATTTTCTCCGAGCGTTCATCCTTATTGGACAGGGGCCTTTCTATCTTGGCGTAAAATCGGGTTGCTATGCATTTAGGGAGGCGGAAGCCTTTCTATCCTGGCGTACACGGGGGTGTCTGACCCAACGTGTTGTTAGGATGGAATAATGCTTCCGTCTTCCATTGCATGGGGACCCGATGGAGCACATTGTTCCTCTCTTCTTCTTCTTGGCGGGCTGCTTGAAAGCACTTGGCAGGTCTCTTTCGAAGTAACGGCTGGAAATGAAAGGATGCCTGATCAAAGGAGTGAGGACCCCCTTGGAGCAACCTGGGGTGGTCTACTTTCTTTGACTTGCTTTCAAGGAAGCAGCGCGTATCCCCTTCTGCCGTTATCCGTCGAGAAGGTGGGAGAAGAACGGGCGAATGGAGGATTTCTACTCCGGAGTGGCTTCACTCTGTTCCGGCGTGGAAAGGCCACTGTAGCTGCTCCGTAACTTGAGGCAACTTGGAATGGTCGAGACCGGCGGCGGATTCTTCAGCTAGAGAGGTCGTACCCTTCCAACCGAAAAAAAAGATCCGGTCTTTAGTTGCATCGCGAGAGAAGCGGTGCAAAGGACTTTGGCATTTTCTCTAGGGCTATGATCCCGGTTTGCCAATGTTTCTCATGCGAAGCCTTGCCCACTTTTTCAAGAGACCGTGGATTGGAGATGTGGATGGGGTATGATCCGGCAACCGGAGATGTTTGCCCTCGTTCGGGATTTCGTTATACATTCCATGTCTCAATATTTTCTTTTTCCTCTTTTTTAATTGTATGACGATGTATAGAATGAAGATGATTCAATAGACTTTACCTTCTCTGTATTTGTCCTGTACTTTCATTATACATATGTTTTTCCAACGAGGTAACTATGTCGAGATGAGTCCAACGCTTATCCCGGTATAATCAAGTAAAGAGATTGCTGGGGTAGGCCCAATGCCAACCCGGCATAATAGCCATAAATACACCTCGGAGTAGGAACGTTGTCCGTAGTGTCAATAGTTAATTGGACTTGGAATCCGTGGTAAAAACCCAAGTTCTCATCCAACGTTCGTACGACGCTTTGGATTACTGCGTAACCGTCCTTTCAACTGCGCTATTACATTTGGTGGGCCACGTGTTGCGATTTCATCGGAGGAACGTGCTTAGAGCCCCGCGAGCCATGATGAGCACTTTTTTGAACTTACGCTGGAGGGGACAGAAATGCCCCTTAACCGTTCAACCCTTTATAAATAAAAGGTTTGTCTTCCTTGCTCTATCGTTTTTGCCCTCCTTCACTGAAAACACCGTGCGTTGAAAGTCTTGGCTTCTTTTTGGGTGCTCTCCAATCGCAGCTCCTCCATTGTTCTGACTCAACTTCTCAACTTTCAAGTACTCTGTCTTTACACAGTAAGTTACTTTCTTTCGGTCATTTTGTTATTTGCACTTTCAGTATGTCAATAGCTTTTCAGAAAGTAGGGTAGCTTCGCATTCCTGGTTTTTCTTGCCTTCAAATAGGGTTTAGTGATTTAGGAAGATATGGTCGCCTCCCTGAAACACCAACTTCGCCGCGCCACGTGCGGTGGAGGTTCTCCCCGAAAGCCTTGTTTCGGTGGGACGGGGAGGCCTGCAGGGAGGTTAGGATTACCTCGCTCTCCCTGTGTCTGAATCTGTGAAGCTATTGATTCTGATAGTTTCTTACCGACTTCTTCGGATGTTCTCAGGGTTTCCATGGCCAAAGGAAAGAAAACTAGGGTCCAGCCCCCATCTCATGACGTCCGTGATCCGGCAGAAGACGAGCTGGTTCGAGTTCGGCGGGGTCCCGGGTTGGTATGCCCATGGGTAGTGGACGACGTATGGGATCGTCAGTCCAAGTTTTCAAGCGAAACCGTGCTCCGAGAATCTCTATTCGCCTTGGAGTTAACTGTGAATAAGGCTCGAGATGACGAGTTCGAAGTCGTCTGTCCGAACTGGAACGAGAGGGTGTGCTCCTGTCGAGAAGAGGGTTCACATTTCATGTTTCTGTATGAGCCACTTTTCTTCAAGTTAGGGCTAAGGATGCCGTTTTCTAACTTCCAAATGGACGTTCTCCGTACTCCCCAAGTGGCCCATTCGCAGATCCACCCTAACGGTTGGGGCTACATCATATCATTTGAGAAGTTTTGTCGGCTGATGAGCCTCAAGTGCTCGGCGAGCACCTTTTTTTATTTTTACACAAGAATAAACACCCAGGGGACGGTGCGGCAAACGAGCTGGCTCGTCATCCGATCCCGACTTGGTCATAAATCCTTTGATGTTTTCGAAGAAAGCTTCAAAGGGTTCAAGACTGCATTTTTCAAGGTAAAAGCCAAGGAGGGATGTCAGCCTTTCTTCCTTAAGCCGGACGGGGAGCCGGACTTTCCTCTTTACTGGACGCAGAGGTGCTGGGACGTGCCTATTAACTTGATTGAGAAAGAGGAGGAAGATCTCGACCCTGAGGAACTTAGGACCGCGAGATTCATAACCCGATATGCTGAGAAGCACGGGAACATCAACATTAGAGATGTTCTTTGTATCCCTGGTGATGATCTTCTTTACACTTTGTTAGGTAGGAATTAGGGCTTTTATACCTCTAGTATCCTTAGGTGTTTGCATTGTCTTCATATATCAATGTTTCGTGATGATGTACTGACTGTATCTGTTTCTACTTCTTTCCAGTCAGCAACATGACTTCAAGATCTTCCATGGTTACCCTGCGAACTTCAAGAAACCGGAGGAAGGGGAAGAAGACGGCGGCTTCTTCCTCCACAGTTATTCCAGACTCATCCGACCGTGATGTTGTTATTGCAGAGCAAGATCAGCCGGGATCCCCTGCCCAGAATCTTAAAGGGAAGAAAAGGCAGGCTGTTGAAGAGCCTCCCGAGCACGATGGAGGGTCGTCGGAGGGCGGTGAAAGGGGAGGGGCGGACTTCTTGCCAATCATCGCGGGGCACTCTGATCCCGGCCCCTTCATAGATGGGCGACTCTTGAGTGGCGAGGTGAGGCAGCATATTGCTGAGCAAGGTCTGGCCCAAACCTTAGCCGCACTTCAGAGGCAAGCTCTCCGGGCAGCGGCCGAGATCCGTGTCATCGAAGTCACTATCGAGAACGCTAATCGCTAGGCATCGGAAGAGCTGAGGGCCTTGAAGAAAGAAAAGGAGAAAATCAACCAGAAGTTGACCGCGTCCTTAAAGGCCAATGAGGATAATAGGACGAGAGTCATCGAGCTGGAAAAGAAAGTCCCTGAGCTGGAAAAGAAGGTCATTGAGCTGGAGAAAGCGTTGGCGGATTCTGAGGCTGCCAGGAAGGTCGAAAAGCTTGAGGCCGACCGAAGCATTGGCGCTTTGAGGGCCGAGGTAACACAACTCGAAAAGGAGGTGAAGGAACTGGACGGAGTAGCTAGAAATGTCGGGGAAGAGCAGTTCCAAAATGCTGTGAAGCAAATCCAGCACTTCAACCCCGGGGAGGGTGTTAGCCGCGAAAGCTCCTGGTGGCAACCCGGAGGTTATTCAGATCCCGGAAGGGGAAGAGGCGGACACTTAGCTTCTCTAGCCTTTTTTTTTTTTGCCCCCTGCGTGGGGTTTTGCTATTTGTATGGACAATTGCCCCATGTTTGGGGTTTTATAACTAATGATTTTGTTTAACCATTTATTTTTCATGGTCCGACTTGGGTCCAACGCCCATTTTCGTAGTCATTATAATGGACTTAGAAAATTTATTATCATAGAAAACCATGGTCCGGGATCCTTCACTCATACCGTTGAGTGAATGGCATTCCACTTTAACTTAGGTAAAAATAACGCCTTAGTCTGTAATCTAACGCTTATAATAATCAAACGTCAAGAAATTTTAGACTTAGGCAAAGTAAAACCTTAATCCATATTCCAGTGCTTGCTATGGGAAGCGTTTGGAATTGCGCAGACATAGGTAAGTAACGCCCGGCTTAGGCGGTTACGCGAGAACCCTTTTGCCGAGGCATCATCATTATTTAACCTTGCCGGGGTAGGTACCCCAACAATCATATAGATTTTGGGACCCCTTCTAGGCTTGGGTATAAAGGAGCGTGTACATATGATCCGTCGCCTCCTATCGACTTGTCAATTTAGCGATTAAAGCAATGCGTTGGATAAACTTGGTTTCTGAATAACAATTTTATTGATGAAATTAGGAGGACAGAGTCCGTACATAGCATACTTATTTAAAACGGGAATGGATCAAAGGTAATTCCACTTTGGAGAGGCTGTGCTATGGGCATTCGGCTATAGTATTTTCTTAATTTATCCGCATTCCGGTAATTCTTGACCAGGGGTCCCGATAACGTTTCTGTGGTGTAGGCTCCCTTACCCGTACTAGTGACGACACGATAGGGGCCTTCCCGTTAGGGGCTAATTTCCCTTGGGAGGCATTTTTTCCTCCTATGTCGGCTCTCCTGAGCACTAGATCGTCGGGATGGAATTTTCTTGGGACCACTTTCTTGTTATACCGGCAGTGTCTTCGCTTGAGGGCGGCATCCCGTATATGGGTCACGTTTCTTCTTTCTTCGAGCAAGTCCAGGTCTCTCTCGATTAGACCGGGTTACTTGTCGATGAGAAGCTGGTAACGCCGCTGGGTTCCCTATTTCTACGGGATCATGGCTTCACAGCCATAGGTCAACTTGAAAGGGGATTCTCCCATCGTGGAATGAGGAGTGGTCCGGTATGCCCAGAGAACATGGTTAAGTTGCTCGACCCAATTTCCTTTGGCTTAGTCGAGCCTCCTTTTTAAGCCTCGCACGATGATTCTATTGGCGGCCTCGGCTTGCCCATTTGTTCTGGGGTTCTCGACTGAGTTACAGTGGTGTTTTATTTTCAATCCGGCTAGTAGCTCTTCAAAAGCTTTGTCTTTGAACTGGGTACCGTTATCTGTGACTACCCTCAGTACGCCGAACCTGGTGATAATATGGCGCCAATTAAACTTCTGAATTCGCGCCGAAGTGATGGTGATCAGGGGTTCGGCCTCGATCCACTTAGTGAAGTAGTCTACTGCCACCACCAAGTATTTAAACTGTCCTGGGGCCTGAGGGAACGGTCTTAAAATGTCCATACCCCACCTATAAAAGGGTCAGGGGACCGACGTCGTGAACAATTCTTCAGAAGGGGATTGAAAATGATCTGCATGACGCTGGCATTTGTCACAAATTTGAACATGTGCATGAGAGTCAGCTTCCATTGTGGGCCAATAGAATCCTGCCTTTAATACTTTTTGGGCTAGGGCTTTGGCTCCCAAGTGGTGACCGCAGCTTCCTTCATGAACTTCAGCTAGGGCGTACTCTACTCCTTTGGGGGTTAAACACTTTGGAAGAGGGGAAGAGAAACCACGTCGGTATAAGCGACCGTTGTAAACGGTGTATCTAACCGACGTCTTTACCAATCTGGAAGCCTCCTTCGGGTCCGATGGTAACTTCCCATGTTGCAGATAGTCCAGTATAGGAGTGATCCAAGATGGCTGATAGTCCTCCACTTGGGATATGCTGTGATCCTAATGGAGGGTTGGGAGAGGGTTTCTTGGATTATAGACCGGTTGTTGCCGGGGCTCTTCGTGCTGGCCAGTTTAGACAAAAGGTCTGCTCTGGAGTTCTGTTCCCTTGGGATGTGCTCTATCTTGACCTCTTCGAAGCTTTTCAAAAGTTCCTGGACCTTGTTCAAGTATTTCTGCAAGAGGGGTTCTTTGGCTTGATATTCGCCTCGGATTTGGGAGGTTACTAACTGGGAATCACTGCAAAACATGATCCGCGTTGCCTCCAGGTCCTTTGCCATTAGCAACCCGGCGATGCAGGCCTCATACTCGGCCTGGTTGTTTGAGGTTGGGAATTCAAACTTCAGGGAGTGCTCTAAGGTCAAACCCTCTGAATTCTCGATAATCACCCCGGCCCCGCTTCCTTTGGGGTTCGAAGATCCGTCGGCAAAAATGGTCCAGAAGGCTTTTCTTGGGTTGCCGTTGTCTGTTGTGAGCTCTGCTAAGAAGTCGGACAAGGCCTGGGCTTTTATTGCCAGTCGTGGTTCGTATGTGATTCCAAACTCTGAGAGTTCAATCGACCACGCAATCATTCGCTCGGCCAGGTCTGGTTTGTGTAGCACCTGTCGGATGGGTTAGTTGGTTCTTACCACCACTGGGTGGCATTGGAAGTATTGTTGAAGTCTTCTTGCGGTGATGATAAGCGCGAAGGCAACTTTCTCTACCTTTTGGTATCGAAGCTCAGGGCCCTGGAGGACCTTACTGACGAAGTAGACAGGCTTCTGTCCTTCGTTAGTTTCCCTAATCAAGACTGAACTCACGGCCTCGTCGTGGACGGATAGGTACAAGTAGAGCGTCTCTCCAGTGTCTGGCCTTGTCAAGATAGGAGGGGAGGACAAAAGGTTTTTTAATGACGTGAAGGCATCTTCACACTCCTAGGTCCATTCGAAGTTTTTTCCCTTCTTGAGTAATTTGAACAGGGGGAGGGACTTGTGCGCGGCTTTAGCTAAGAATCTTGTGAGAGCCGCTATGCGCCCCGTAAGCTGTTGTACTTCTTTGACGTTCCGGGGACTTCTTATGTTGAGGACGGTCTGGCATTTATCCGGATTGGCTTCAATTCCTCTATGAGTTAGCATGAACCCCAAAAATTTGCCGGCCTGGACCCCGAAAGCGCACTTTTTCAGGTTTAACCTCATGTTGTACTTCCGGATTTGTGCAAATACTTCCTCGAGGTCCGCCGTGTGCGATCCACAGTGTAGGGTCTTTACTATCATGTCGTCTATGTAGACTTCTAGCATTTTTCCCACTTGGTTTTTAAAAACCTTGTTCATCATCCTCTGGTAGGTGGCTCCTGCATTCTTTAGGCCGAAAGGCATGACCTTGTAGCAGTAGCTCGCCCTGTCGGTAATGAAAGCGGTTTTATCCTCATCCCCAGTGTACATGGGAATCTGGTTGTACCCGGAATATGCGTCCATGAATGAGAGCCATCTGAACCCCGAGGAGCCATCCACTAATTTATCCACATTGGGGAGTGGATATGGGTCCTTGGGACAGGCTTTATTCAGGTCAGTATAATCTACGCACATCCTCCATTTTCCGTTGGACTTTTTTACTAGGACCACGTTGGAGAGCCATGTGGTATATGAGATCTCTCTGATGAAGTTACCATTCAGTAGCTCTTTAACTTGGTCCTCTACGACTTGCTGCCTCTCGGGCCCGACCTTCCTCTTCTTTTGCGCGGACCGGTCTGGTACCTTCTTTAATCGACAATCGGTGGCAAATGGCGGGGTCGAGTCCGGGCATGTCGGAGGAAGTCCAAGCGAAAAGGTCTTTGTTTTTCAACAAGAGTTCTGAGAGTTACTATTTTTCTTTTTCACCCAGACGAGCTCCGATCTTGGTGACCTGTTCAGGGTTGGCCCCGAGTTGAAGAGACTCCGTTCGCCTTCGGTGGGGGTCGGGTATCCCAGATTTCTTCTCTAACGTCCAGCTCCGTCATTAAAATGTTAACCTGGTCGATAGTCGGGGTGGATGCTACGGGGCTCGACCGGGGCACTCTACAGATCTTCAAACTCTCATTATAGCACTTCCTGACTGCAATTTGATCGCCATTTACAGTGACGATGTCATTGTTCTTATTGGGGAACTTCATCATGAGGTGGGTGGTGGACACCACCGCTCCGAAGGCGTTGAGAGAAGGGCGGCCCAGGATGATGTTATAAGCCGAGGGGCAGTCCACGACCAGGAACTTCACCTTGACGGTCCTGAATAGTGTAGATGATCCGAGAGTCAGGTGGGTTTCGTAGTATCCGACTGGGGTGATCTTCTCACCGGTGAAACCCGTCAGTTCTCCTACATGGGGAGTCAAGTCGGATTACGGGAGCTCCAACTTCTGATAGAGATCTAGGAACATAATGTCCGCAGAACTCCCTTGATTAACGAAAATTCGGCGAACTTCAGCATTGGAAATTACCTCGGATACCACGAGTGGGTCGTCGTGATCCGGGATTATTCCGCTGTAGTCCTCGTCCGAGAAGGTAATGAGTGGCGCTTTTCTATTCTCTGCTTGTGTTCTTGGCTCTGAGTGGACCACGCTAAAAACTGTCATTCTAAGGGCTTTCTTTCGAGCTCCGTTGGAGGATCCCCCTCCGGCAAAGCCACCGGCGATGGTATGGATCGTCCTGTTGGGCTCGGCGCGGTGGTCTTCATTATCGACAGGAGGAGTGTTCCTGGTTCGACCCTGTCGATCGCTGTTATCTCGTCGAGGCGGAGTCCGGGATCTTCTCCTAGGGCTTCTTGTTCTTCTCCTGTGTGTAGGGGATGGACTTCGACGCCTGCTGTCTCTGCGCCTACTATCCCCTTCGTTATTTTGTACACGGAGGATATACTGCTGTAGGCGTCCGGCCTTGATTAAAAATTCAATGGCGTTGCGCAACTGATAGCAATCCTCTGTATCGTGGTCATAGGCTTTATGCCATGTGTAATGTTTGGAATGATCCTTCTGCTTGTGCTTCTTGATAGGAGGCGGCCTCCGGATGTTCTGAAACTCCGTGTTCATTACCTCCCTCAAGATTGTTTCCCGAGGGGTGTTCAAAGGAGTGTAGTCAGCGTAGCTTTTCCGTGGTGGGCTACCCTTTGGGGGCCACGACCTTGAGGAATTTTGGTTGGGCTTTTGGTGAGAAGGTTCACATTTGTCCCACCTCCTATGGTCTTCTGTTGCCTCCTCCAAGTAGACATACTTCTCGGATCGCTTCTGGAAATCGGTCAGATTGTCCGACTTCTTTTTTGCCAAGGACTTGAAGAAACCGGAGCCTATCCGGAGACCGCTCCTAGCGTAATGCAAGGCTATTCTGTCTTCAAAATTTTCTACGTTGGTGCAGGCGGCCATAAAACGCCTAACGTAGTCTCGGAGGGTCTCGTCCTTTCCCTGGCGGATCTTAGCCAAGGATTCGATGGACTTAGGCTGTTCCTTGCTCGTGGTGTACTGCAGCAGAAAACGCTGCTTGAGGTCGGACCAATCCACAATGGTCCCCGGTGGTTGGCTGGTGAACCATTTGAGGGCCCCCTTTTTGAGGGAGAGGGGGAAGGCTCGGCATAACAACTCCATGGAGCCGCCATAGAAACATAGGGACTGCTCGTAAGCATTTATGTGTTCCTGGGGGTCCGTGGTTCCGTCATAAATTTCAAGATTTGGAGGAAACTTGAAATTTCTTAGAACACGGAACTCCATGAGTTGGTCGGAGAAAGGTTGTTCCATAGTTCCTCGATTCCGGTTATTGTCTCCAGTATCGGGAATTCTGTCATCATCGTGGGCCCTCCTTCTGTTATTTTCCACGCCGGACTGTCTGTCACGGTGGCGCAGCTTCGGTTGGTTGTCATGCATGGCGTGCTGCATGTCCTCCAGTCTCCTGAATTGATCGTTGAGTAAGTCCATATGTTGCTGCAACATATCTTGAAACTGGCGTTAGGAACCCCAAGTTTGATGTGTGCGTTCAGAGTGGGACGCACGATCATCGAACTCGTTGTTCGGGATTCCCAAACGTTGGTGCACTGGAATCCTGTGCTCTTGAAGGCTCTAATCTCCTCTCTAAATTGGGAATTCAAGTCTTTCCCTGACAGAAATCCTGCGTGATGGGTTGGGAGACTCCTCAGAAAAAGAGGTGGAGTGCCCATCACGTCGGCTTCCTGTTCCGGGTACCTGATTTCTCACAGCAGAGGTTTGAGCCACGAGTGGAGGCAGTGGTGGTGGTGGACGTTGCATGTCAAGATTTTGCCTCTGATTGATAGAGGCTTGAGCAGCGTCTCTTCTGGAGTTTTGCCTCGTATTCACCATGATTGGGTGAGATTAGAAATTTATGGTCCCCACAGTCGGCGCCAATGTTCTGAACTAGATTCAGAGGGTACCTGAGATAGGTACGTTGCGATGAGTTCTCCTTCGCGCAGCAGCTGAGCTTATAACACAGGGGGGTTAGGTACCTGCAAAGGGACTCCAACGCTCAAGTCAGGCAGTGCACAATAAGGTTTTTGGGATGGGGTTTAGAATTACCTTACTAAGACGACTTAGCCTTGTATTTATAGAGCGTAAGCAGAATCCTAATGGGATTCTTATTGAATACTGAATGCAGGTAATTTAGGATTAGTATCCTGAAGAGGATTGCCTTCCTGTTATTATCAGATATATCCCTGCAAATCTGAGATTAAGATATGGAAAGTATCTAACCATTAAGGATATCTATAAATCCTATAATATCGTAAGTTGATGATAGGAGTTACGGATATTTAGGGATTCATCCACTGCGCGAATCTATCAGTCACGATGTCGAATACTGATACTGCTCAAAGGCCGTAATCCATTGTCCGGAATACGTCGTGAGTCTTCCTCTACGCCAACTAGGAGAGTCCGGTAATGTGCATGCCGGGTTGATCCCATGGAGCGGGATCCCAGATCACGGTCCTGAACAGTCATCCATAACTTGCATTGTCTCCATCAATCTGCAGATTTAATAGAAATTATTCAGTTACAGTTGCCAACCCCATTATGAGAAAAGAGTCATGGAATGAAGTATGTGCTGCATATTTCAAGAAGCCAACATTGCTGCACAGATGTACAATTGTTGTCAAACTCAGAACATCCATCCCAACAAGGTAAAGCCACCAAGTGAATAAAAATAAACACCTCTCAGGCTGAAAGTTGCACCCTAAGCCACAAGCACGGCAATCACGAACAATGTAGTCAAACCTGCGAATGGTCAAATTACTTATAGTTTTACCTTTAAGAGAATGGGTATTAATAACAGTCATACAAGATGCCACGACCCAGGCCATGACCGGCGCACAAGCTAGGGATACTCAGTACTCAACTAGCCTAGCAAGCCTAAGCATACAACATCAATTAAAGAAAAAAATAATTTGTAACTTAGCTTAGGGCTATTAAATATCTGATAGAATCTCCTTTAAAAATTGAACAAACTACACAATTCATTTAGACCTGGTCAGTAATATATATCTATATCCATCACCAACATAAGCATCTAGTATCAATGCTAAGAACAAGATGAGCTAGCTATATAGAAGGGATATATCAAAACTTTATGTTTACCTACGTTGCAGTGCAGTACTCTGATGCTGGTGCACTGATACAAATACTGGTGCAGAGGTACGAAAATTTTTAAAAAATTAGGGTATGCACGTGCATATATATATATATATATAAACTAAAATTTCACACAATAAAATATGACAAGACAACATAACATAAAAATTAAAATATACAAATTTTAACATAAAATATAACAAGAAACTTAAATTGTTCAACCAAGACAACATTCACAATAAGAAATTACAATATTTAAATTGTTCAACATGATAACTTCTAAAGATGATTATAAAAATAAAACTCCAACAATCTAAATATTAATTATTAATGAAAAATAATAATTTGTTATTAGTGAATGATTGTTTAAAACTCTTAAATAATTTATTACAATTTCTCAGGTATCCAATTTATTGTTTTTTCTATTATCAAAACTATTACTATTACATCTTGGGCTTTTTAAAGATAGTGTATTTTTTCTTTCTTTGGGCTTACGGTTAGGCCCCTTTGTTTTCAAAAACTAAAACACCAGTGTCCATCACCGTCATCCCGATAGAGACGAACAGAGCGTCGTGGGAGTGGAAAGAGTCAACACATGACAGAGAGGCGAGCAGTGGCCAGTCGACGGTCGTTGGAGCGCCGCTTGGGGGACAGTGGTCGTCTGGTGCCGTTGGGTCATGTGAGGTCGCTCAAGCTGGGTCACGCGAGGTCATCGGTGCTGGGTCACGCAAGGTCACTGGATCTGGGCCACGCGAGATCGTCGGTCGAGGAGCTGCAGTCGCTAGTCCTTGCAGCGCCGCACCAAGGTAGAGAAGTAGAGAGAAGAGTGAGTGGTTGATGGTCATCTCTTCAGGTTAGGGGTGAAAACAAAATACCCTTTTGGTTGAAACGACCGTGTTTTTGCATAATTTTGGCCCAGCCATACCCATCCGTTGGTGGAGCCGTACCACCATCCCCGGTGCACTGCCAAGCACCCCGTCGTCGTACCCAGCCGTACCCAAAACTTAAAATAATAAAAATAAAAATTGGGTACGTACCTGGTATGTACCCATCGCGTACCCATACCCGGTACGTACCGGGTACCGGTACTCCTCCCTGGGAGGAGTACCCATGCTTCAGAGATGTTTACATATATCTACATCAAAAGAAGGAAATAAACTTTATCTCCTATAGCTGCAAAATACTGGAGTCGACATGTAACACTAGCCAGCAACGACAATGAAGGCCTACCAAAAGACAAATCCCAGGAATCCCTTACTCAATAGCCTGCAAACCTGAAGGAAAAAAAAAAGCAAGGGCTGAGTCACATAAACTCAGTGAGGGCATAAAAAAAAACAGAGTGAACAGGAAAGAGAAGCAAGTAAGAGCCAAAAACATTTAAGCTTAGCAAGACAACTCAATACAAAAAAATCAAATACATGAAACTTATAAATAAAATCTCGTCACATGTTTTCCTTTCCAGTAATAAATTTACAATCGTAAAGGAATTCAACTATACTTATCAAATCTCATCTTATATCTTAAACAAAATCTCTACATTTATTTTATACACAATAACTGTTACATCTCTTCGCCACGGCAGGAAGAACATTCACCATTATATCTCTTCACCACGGCAGGCGGAACATACGCCGTTATATCTCTTCGCCATGGCAGGCGGAACACTCGCCATTATATCTCTTCGCCACAGCAGGCGAAACACATGCCATTATATCTCTTCGCCACGGCAGGTGGAACACTTGCTGTTATATCTCTTCACCACAGCAGGTGGAATTTTAACACTCAACCTTTATAGCTCAATCCTTATAACCAAAAATTCACAACTATCCAAGGTTAACTGAAAGGTTTTGTTTCCCCATAATATAAAGTTTGAGGCTATAATCAAAGCCATTAGAATAGATATAGATACATGCCAAGAAGTTTAAATTTCAACATATATCACAGTGTAAACTATCCACTCACAGTATGAAGAACCAACTCAATCAGTTCCTATGACACTCGGAGGAGTAAGCTGTGTAGTGCCCACTGAATCTGACCATACACAAGCATTTTGACAAGTCAAGATAAATGTAGAGTTACCCACTAGCTATTAGGAATTTAAAACACAAACACCATGAATAAATAAAATAACTACACTATAATTACAAATTTACAATTGATAAAGCTCTAGAAATTTCATTTAGAGTTGAACAAACAAATGGGTAAAGAGATTAGTTAAAATCCCTAATTTTAGGGCTTAGGGTTTTCAAGAATCTCATGAGAGAAGAAACAAAAATCAATGTATGACTTTCCCATTACCACTTACTAGAACCAACCTTCCACATTCTTAGATTTCTACTTCAAAGCCCCAAAATACACTCACCTACCATTTTATTTGAGATACAAAGCTTGAGGGAAGTGAGATTTGGTACAAAGCAAACAAGAATAAAACAGTAGAAACTTACCCCAAGCTCTTGGTGCAAGTAAATGCAAAGATTTGGTGCTAAAATGGGGGAAAGATGAAAATTTGGTGGAGAAAGGGGGAGAGACGAGAAACGTCTCTGTTTCTCGTTCTTCCTCTGTTTTAAAACTTTGATTTCTTTTTTTTTTAAACATATATAGGCCAAATGACCAAAATACCCCCTATAAGAAAATTTATTTCTAACCTTATCCCTCCTCTAACACTAGCGTCGTCACAATCTTCCCCCTTAAATGAAATTCGTCCTCGAATTTTTTTTTAACTAACCTTGTATATCAAAGAGGTGCGAATACGTGTCACGCATAACCATCTCAGGCTCCCACATCATCTCTTCACCAGATGGTCCCCGCCAAACAACCTTGACAGAAGCAACTTCCTTGGAGCGTAAGCGTTTTACTCGTCTATCTACTATAGCCACAGGTTGCTCAACATAACTAAGATTTTTATCAAGTTGAACCGCTTGGTGTTGAATGACATGAGATGTATCATAAACATATTTCCGAAGCATAGAAACATGGAAAACTGGGTGAACTCCTGAAAGACTAGAGGGAATGGCTAAGCGATAAGCCACCTGCCCGACCCTCTCCAGAATCTCAAATGGTCCTATGAACCTCGGGCTTAACTTACTCTTTCTATCAAACCTCATAATACCCTTCACAGGAGAAACACGTAGAAACACATGTTCTCCTTCACCAAACTCCAAAGGTCGACGCCTTCGATCCGAATAAGACTTTTGCCTACTCTGAGCAATTACTAGGCGATCTCGAATTAATTGAACCTTCTCAACACCTTCTTGAATTAAGTCTGGACCCACAAGTCTAGATTCTCCAACCTTAAACCAACCAACAGGGGACCTACAACGCCTCTCATATAAGGCCTCAAAAGGTGCCATCTGAATACTAGATTGATAACTATTATTATAAGCAAACTCCATCAAAGGTAGGTAGTGATCCCAACTCCCTCCAAAGTCTAACACACATGCGCGAAGCATATCTTCCAAAATCTGTATAGTCCTCTCAGTGACCATCAGTTTGTGGGTGAAAAGCAGTACTAAGTCCAATCGTGTTCCCAAAGCAGTTTGAAAAGATCTCCAAAACTGAGCTATGAACTGAGGGCCTCGATCAGAAATGATAGACAATGGTACTCCATGCAGAGATACTATCTTCTCTAAATAGAGCTTAGCATACTGAGCAGTTGTATAAGTGGTTTTTACAGGCAAGAAGTGTGCAGGCTTTGTCAACCGATCCACAATTACCTAAGCTGAGTCATAACCCTTTGAGGTTTTGGGCAACCCCGTCACAAAATCTATAATGATCCTCTCTCATTTCCACTCTGGAATATCAATCTGTTGAAGCAAACCTGCAGGCTTTTGATGCTCAGCTTTCACCTGCTGACATACTAAGCATCTAGATACAAATTCTGCCATATCCTTCTTCATCCCTTCCCACCAGTATAATTCTTTCAAATCTTGATACATCTTTGTGGAACCTGGATGAATAGTATAGGAGGAATGATGAGCTTCTTCTAAAATCTTCTTTCTCAAATCCCCTATATTAGGGATACATAAGCGAGTGCCAACACGTAAAACACCCTCAGAGTCAACCACCATTTCAGAAGTCTTGCCTTCTCGAACCTCTCCAATGATTTTCTTTAAATGAGGATCTTGACTTTGTGTCGCCTTAGTACTATCCACCAAAGTCGAACGAACCTGAAAATGAGCTAGTAATGACTCTAAGCCTGTGACCTCAAATTGCACTCCACTATCTATAAGATCTTGAAACTCTTTCACTATTGGTCTTCTAACGTCAACTATATGTGCAAGACTACCCATAGACTTTCTGCTCAAAGCATCAGCGACCACATTTGCCTTCCCTGGGTGATACAAAATCGTGCAATCATAATCTTTTAGGAGCTCCATCCACCTTCTTTGCCTTAGGTTCAAATCCCTCTACTGCAAGATATACTTAAGACTTTTATGATCAGTGTAGATCTCACATGTCTCACCATATAAGTAGTGCCTCCAAATCTTGAGGGCAAATATCACAGCAGCCATCTCCAAGTCATGTGTAGGATAATTCTGCTCATGCTTCTTGAGTTGCCTAGAAGCATAAGCAATAACTCCCATATTGCATTAACACGCATCCAAGACCAACTCTAGAAGCATTACAATAAACTACATACCCACTACCACTACAAGGTAATGCTAAGACTGGGGCTGAGGTCAAACAATCCTTTAAGTGTCAGAAAATCTGTTCACATGCATTAGTCCACTGAAACTTAGCTTGCTTTTGTGTCAACCTAGTCAAAGGAGCTGCAAGCTTGGAGAAATTCTTGACAAATCGACGGTAATACCCGGCTAGTCCAAGAAAACTACGGATCTCAGTTACCAATGTGGGTCTTGCCCAACTCTGAACTGCTTCAACCTTCTTTGGATCTACGCTTATTCCACCCTTAGACACCACATGTCCCAAGAAAGCCACATTATCCAACCAAAACTCATATTTAGAGAATTTGGCATATAGCTTATGCTCTTTCAATGTTTGTAAGGTTAGCCGCAAGTGTTGCTCATGCTCCTCCTTGGTCTTGGAATACACTAGGATGTCATCAATGAATACTATCACAAAGTGGTCCAAAAATGGCTTGAAGACTCGATTCATCAAGTCCATAAAAGCTGCAGGAGCATTGGTAAGACCAAAAGACATAACCAAAAATTCATAGTGACCATAGCGGGTGCGAAAAGCTGTCTTAGGAACATCCTCACTTCTTATCTTCAGTTGATGATACCCCGATCACAAATCGATCTTTAAGAAACATTGGGCTTCTTGAAGCTGATCAAATAGGTCATCAATGCGAGGAAGAGAGTACTTATTCTTCATCGTCACCTTGTTCAACTGCCTATAGTCAGTACACAAGTGAAGGGAACCATCCTTCTTCTTTACAAACAACACTAGTGCACCCCATGGAGAACAACTAGGACAGATGAAACCCTTATCAAGTAGATCCTCCAATTGCTCCCTTAACTCCTTAAGCTCGGTTGGAGCCATCCAATATGGGGGTATAGATATTGGTTGAGTGTTTGGAAGCAAATCTATACAAAACTCTATCTCCCTGTCAAGCAGTAACCCTGGTAACTCTTCAGGAAAGACATCAGGGTACTCACACACCACTGGTACCTACTCCAAGCTTGCTTTTGACATATTAGTGTCTTTCACCATGGCTAAGTAACCATAACAACCTTTCTCAACAATCTTTGAGCCACAACAGATAAAATTAGGTTACTTGGTGACCAATTCCGATCGCCTTGAAATATGAAAATTGATTCCTCTAACATACTGAACTTCACCACCTTACTATAGCAATCTAAGGTAGCATGACAAGAAGCCAACCAGTCCATACCTAGTATTACATCAAAATCTATCATATCCAGTACTATCAAATCTACTAACAAAAGCCTATCTCCCACCAAAATCTCGCAATATCTATACACTAAGTTAGCTGACAAAGAATCACCCATAGGTGTAGCTACTATCAAAGGCTCACTTAGAGGTGAAGGATCTCTCCTAAAATGAGAAGCAAAGAAACGTGATACAAAGGAATGCATAGCTCCAGAGTCAAACAGAACACGTGCATCCTGTGAGCACACTGAGAGTATACCTGTCACAACAGCATTAGATGCCTGAGCATCTTGACGAGTCAAGGCAAACACACGAGTCTGTCCTCTACCAGCTTGTCCCTGTCCTCTACTAACCTGTCCCTGACCTCTGTCTCCTGGTCCTCTACCACCCTCCTGATGGCCACCACGCGATGAATCAGAGCGTGACCTCTTACGCGAGTCACGAGAAGTCCCACCCCTATCTAGGGATGGCAACAGGGCGGGGCGGGGACGGGTAGTAGCCCCCCGTCCACCGCCCCCGCGAATAATATCCGCCCCCGTCCCCACCTCCATATCCGTGAGGGTACCCGTTTATCTTTCCCCCGCGGGTAAACGGGTATCCGCGGATAATAAATTGTAAAAAAAATTCAAAAAAATTAAAAAAATAAAAATAAAATAAAAAAAAAAAAAAAGTATAATACTATAATTTTTCAAAATTTTTTTAATATAACTTAATCTAAAAATAATGTCAAACACCTAAAATACTTTTAATTTATATAACTTTATAATATTTAAATTTATATAATTAAGTTTTTTAATAATTTTATATAAAATATTTATATAAAACTTTTGCGTGAAGTACCTAAGGCAGTGCTGGGGAACCACCTACTTCCCTTGCCCGATTTATTAAACGGGAATAACACTAAACGAGTATTTATATCCGCGGAGAAAATTTGACGGGTATTACCCATCCCCATCACGGGTATTACCCGCGGGTACCTGTAGGGGCGGGTAAAATTGTCATCCCTACCCCTATCTCTGTTCCTACGCTCAATCGTTAGAGCCCTATTCAAGGCCTGGTCATAAGTCATACCATCATGCCCTGCAACTGCCCTGAATAAATAACCTTTCAGGCCCTCAATAAACCGCTGTACGCGTAGCTCCTCCGTGGCTACCAAGTGAGGTGCATACCTGGAGACTCGCATGAACTGAATGCTATAATCCATTACTGACATCTGCTCTGTCTGTACAAGGGTCTCAAACTCTCGGGCTCTTCCATCTCGGACACTCTGTGGTAAGAAATGAGCTAAAAACAATCGAACAAACTCAACCCAGACCAAAGGGGGTGAACCTGCTGGCCTAGCATTGAGCATGGTCTCATACCATCCCCTAGCCACGTCACGTAGTCGAAATGCCGCTAACTCAACCATCCTGGCTGGAGAACAACCCAAGCCTCTACATATCCAAGTCACTTCATCAATAAAAGTCTGAGGGTCCTCGTTGCCATCTGAACCACTAAATATAGGAGGATTAAGCTTTGTAAATGCAGTAAGAGGAGCCTCAAGTCCCCTATGGGGTACTGACTGCTGCTCGCTCGATTCAGCCTCCGGATTAGTCTCTGAAACCATATGAGTCTGGCTCTCGTGTTTGTTATCGTCCACCAACAACATCTACCAACTGTCGTATAGCCTGCTGCATATCCTGTATCTCAGCAGCTAATTAAGCTACAGTGGGGTTACCACGTCTGGCCCTAGGAATCTCAACATCAGGCACCCTATCAACCCCTCCGTGTCTGCCCCGACCACGACCGTGACCGCGACCACTGTAACACTCCAAACTTTCTACTTATTAAATAGTAATTTTGACAGTTAACAGAATTCTACTGTTTAGTGATTTCTGTGTACTATAAAATTATTTTGAATATTTCGTCTATATATTTGATCGTTTTGAGTAATTTGTTCCGTGTCAGGAAAATAATAATTTTCGGGCCGAAAAAAATTTACGTAAATTAATTTTTACTATTTAGTCTTAATTAATTTACGTAATTTGATTTGATATTTGTGAATTTTTTAATTTTTATGATTTTATGTGTAATTTTAAAATTTTTACTGTTTGTGGGCCCCACGAGGTGTATGTGGACCCAAGTGGCCATATATGGGCCCAAGTGAGTCCCGCAAAGTGAAAATTTTTCTACGTATAGAAAAATTTGTACTGTTTAGACGGAGACAGGGGATCTTACTAAACCTGAATTCGGAAACAGTTTTAGAAAATTTTCTTTTACTGTATTTTGTACTGTATTTAATTATCGAATGATAAAAATATAGTAAATATATTCTTTCATGAGGATATAATAGATAAAAATAAAATTCTATACTGTTAAGTCAATATTGGTGGTTTGGATATCCACCATCGATTTAATTACCGTTGGAGATTTAATCTTGATTTAATCAACGGTGGAGATTTGATCTTAAAAGTAAATAGGATCAATTATAACCGTTGGATAAAAATTAAATCAAGGGTAGAGATTTAGTCTTATAAATGACTATGACCATTATCAACCCTTGGATGTAAAATTAATCAATGGTGGAGATGAATCATTAATGACCATTGGATTTGGATTTAGATCAATGGTGGAGAATTGGTCATCAAAAATGACTACAACCATTTTGGACCCTTGGATGTAAAGTTTGAAGGTGTAATCTTGACTCTTCATTTTGGAGACACATTCAATTATTAGGATTATGTAAGCCAAAAATGATCCAATGGCTCAAACAAAGTCTTCCATCTATAACCTAAACCTAGTAACTATTTTTAATCCAAACCATTCTTTTAATCAATGGTTAGGATGGCTTAAAGTGATGGTTATGAAAATTTTCACATTTGGAGTGCATGAAGAGGGGGGACCGTTTGGAGAAGCAAGGAAGAAGGGAGACAATTTTGTATAGGCTTTTTAGGCCAAAGAAAAGGATGAAGACATAAGCCATGTGGAAAAGCAAGTGCACTCAAAATGAAATATTTTTCTTAATGCAAATCTCCTAAAATTTCCTACTCATTCACGGCAAAGCAGCCCACCCATATTAACTCTCACAATTTCATTTTCTCTTTCATCAAAAAGCTGATAACACTTTCTCTCAAAAATTCCAAGAACCAAAGCACTATTTTTCTTCCTTTTCTCTCCATTTGGTTCGGTCTCCACCACCAAATATACTATCACTCACCTATAATTTTCACTCACATCATTTCCTAAAACTCAACAACATTCTAAACACTTTTCATTTAAAAAGTTTTTTCAAAATCACACTCTAAGTGCTTCAAAATCTCACTTTTAGCTTACTTCCTTGGAGGTAAACTTTAATTTCTATAGTTTAAATTCATGTTTATGATTTTCTAAGCCATGTTTGTTCCATGGTTTGTTATTATTAAGCTTTGTTTGTGATTTTACTAATTATTTTAGAATTATTAGGAATTGTTGTGAGCCACACGAAAATTAAGGAGAAGGAGGAGAGCTTGAAGAGCTTGTCTTCAAGAGGTAAGAGGGAGATCCATCTCTCCAACCAAGCATGGTGGTGAGAGATAGTTTTATATTTGGTGGATGGTGAATCCATGTGAGGATTCATATCCATGGTCATGTAATAAGTTATGTGTGTTATGTGCTTTGATTATTTTTGCCTATGCTTGATATGCTTTGCATGATTTACTTGTGTATGCATGCTTAGTATGATTTTTATTTGTTTATATGGTATGCTTATAATATGCATGATGATATATGTTGAATATATTATGATGGATGTATGTTGAAATAAGCAAAATTTTGGCTCCAAAGGCCATGGAGGAGGTCACGGTTTTGAACTTCCAAGACTAAAGTTATTATTGAAAATTTTCAAGAACTATGGAGTTCATTTTTAGTCCTTGAACTAAAGTAAATTTCGGATAAGACATCAACCAATTTGGTGTTCACAAAATTATATTATCATAAATAATAAAATTGAATGATTTGAGAAGTAAAGAAAATAAACAAAAGAGTTTATTTTGTAAAAAGAATGCACACGATTTTTGGAGTTGAGTTTTCATGAATTTATTTTGGGTAGAAACAAGAATGAAATTTATTTAAGTTAGAAGAAAAATATTTCATGGTTCCAACCATCTATAAGGTTTTGATAATTTAGAAAAAAAATGTTTTAATGTTATAAAATATAAGAATTTTTAAATAAAGATTTTTGAAAAGGGAATTAAAGCGTTATCAAGTGGAATTTTCATAAATAAAAGAAAAAGAGAGATTGAAGGTGTTGAACTTCAAATTATTTTAAAGAGAATTAATTTTTAGAAGTGATTTAGAAATATAAAAAAACGTTTGTAACTTAAATTTACTAACATAGAATTTAATTATTGGGTTTTGGAAAACGTTATGAAATTTAAAATTAGAAATAGTAATTAAATCAACTAAATGTGATTTTGTAAAATTAAATCAATAAAAAGTGATGTTGAGAAAATATATTACGGAAAAGAATTTTTTTACTAAGAATAGGAAGAAAATAAAGTAAGAAATTATATTATTGTAAGAAAAGCCCAAAATAATATTTTAAAGTTAAGAAATATTTTACGAATGGTAAAAACGGTGAAAAATGATTTATGTAACTCAAAAATGAAATTTTTAAATTATGCGATTTGAAAAATATTAAAATATTTCTACGCAATTTTTAAAGCGTTTAAATATTTTACACGATCGAAATGTTGTAGAAAAATCGCTATATAATTTAAAAATAAAAGAATATTTTTACGCATTTTAGAATACAGTAAAAAATTGTTACGCAATTTTTTAAACGTAATAGAAATGTTACAAATCGTTGTTTACGTAATAAAATATTACGTGACCGTAAAAACGTGCCAAAAATATTTTGCAAATGAGAAAAATGTAATAATATAATGTTGCTATTAATTATACAAGAACTTTACGATTAAAAATCAAGTATGTGAATCTTGTATAAGAAATTGAGCAATTTGCTTATAATTGGCATAAATCCATTTTACTGAACGTAAAATAGTATTTGAACTTTGTATGAGAAATTATGTGATTTACCTTTGGTTGGTAATTGGTGTATTACACATACATTGAAAATGGTCCAGATGGATTGTAAATGGCTAATTGCCTAGGAGAAACGTACACCTCTTGAGTGGGTGCGATACGCGTAGTGTAGGTCACTTGTTGACCTTGGTGGCATCGGGGTGCGGGTTGCTCGCAATGGGCGAGTTGGTAACTCTTACTGCCGTGAGTTAGACCGTCTGCAACACACCGATGATCCGGACAGAGACACTTATTCTTAATCGAGATCGACAAAGACGTCGTGTATGTGCTAGATGTGCAAGATATAATTATAGCACTTGGTTTGAAGCACGTGGTACCGGCAGATCTTTTCGATCAATTTCTCCGACTTGAGTATTAGCTCCATGGAGTAGGACATTGAGTCTATGTGCGCATGCATGAAACTAAGCATTTATATCTATATGATGGTGTTACTGTAATTATTTTGTGATTTAAACAGTGATAGTGGCATGATAGTAATTATTATTTTACACTATGATGATGGCATAATTGTGATCATGATATGATATGTTGTTGGTATTATCTCTGTGCTATCATGCTGGTATTGGCGTAGGTGATCTCACATCTTTGTATGTATATCTGTATATTGTATTTATAATTGGGTGAAGACGTTGAGAAAGAAACAGTACAAGAAGGAGAAGAGGAACTACTTCTTACATCAGGGAACGCAGAATTATGACAGTATGACGTCAAGAGCCAGTTTCTTCGGATATGTACGTCTACAATTTCACGGAGGAGCTGGAGAATGGAGGACAAGTCCCGATGAGCGAGGACTTATTTACGAGGGGTACCTGACTGTTAGTATTAGTAGACTGTTTCGTGGAGATTCATTTTTCTGTGTGACTATCTTTGTTCATGTTGAATTTCCTTTGCATATCAGGCGACATTGAGATACTAGAAATTATGTCCCAATGGAAATCAGTATAGTATCGTCAGTCCGGACACCTGTCCGTAGGGCTACTCGTCATAACGGATTCCTGCCTGCTGAGGAACCCGAGGAGGACCCGTCTGAGGGGTCTTCTACTTAGTTAACATTGGGCAAGTTTGAATTCTGATATAAACTTTGTGTGTAGTTATTTAAGTATGTTTATTGTTCCGAGACATGGTCTGTAATAAATAAGCCTGACAGCACTTGTGTAATATGTATATGATGTAAATTATGTGTGAGGTTGTTGTATAATAGTTTTATTTTCCGCTAAGTCTATTTTATTGTTATCCATGAAAAAAGAAAAATTTACAACTCGTATTTTTATCACAACATCTCATTTTATAACTATTGAGGGTATTTTGGGTAATAAAGTAACATAAATGTGACACCCTACGGTGAGTGTTACAACCACGACCACGGCGTCTCGGGGGTGCTTCATGAGGTTGAGTAGAAGCCTCATCAGCAACTTCTCGTCTGGGTGGCATCCTTACCTAGGACAAGAAATCATAATTAAACAAAAGACAAACATATTATGAAAAGCTGTAGAGACAAGGCTAAAACTGAACACAACAACTTGAATAAGAGACTCCAGTTTAACAAGTGGATGATCATAGCTCCTTGCATGTAAGTTGTGCCCGGGTACACAGATTACAAACAAGATTCTACAATTACCCGTATTTTGCAGCTATTAGGACCTACAAATCCAACGCTCTGATACCAACTTTGTCACGACTCATCTTAGGCCATGACCGGCACACAAGCTAGTGATACTCAGTACTCAACTAGCCTGGCAAGCCTAACAATACAACATCAATCAAAGAAAAAAATAATTTATAACTTAGCTTAGGGCTATTAAATATTTGAAAGAGTCCCCTCTAAAAATTGAACAAACCACACAGTTCATTTAGACCTGATCAGTAATATATATCTATATTCATCACCAACATAAGCATCTAGTATCAATCCTAAGAACAAGATGAGCCAGCTATATAGAAGGGATATATCAAAACTTTACGTTTACATATATCTACATCAAAAGAAGGAAATAAACTTTATCTCCTATAGCTGCAAAATACTAGAGTCGACATGTAACACTAGCCAGCAACGACAATGAAGGCCTACCAAAAGACAAATACTCCTGGGCAGAATAGCAAATCCCAGGAATCCCCTACTCAACAGCCTGCAAATCTGAAGGAAGAAAAAAGAAAGGGTTGAGTCACATAGACTCAGTGAGGGCATAAAAAAAAACAGAGTGAACAGGAAAGGGAAGCAAGTAAGAGCCAAAAATATTTAAGCTTAGCAAGACAACTCAATACACAAAAAAAATCAAATACATGAAACTTATAAATAAAATCTCGTCACATGCTTTCCTTTCCAGTAATAAATTTACAATCGTAAAGGAATTCAACTATACTTATCAAATCTCATCTCATATCTTAAACAAAATCTCTACATTTATTTTATACACAATAGCTGTTACATTTTTTTGTTACGGCAGACGTAACACTCGCCGTTATATCTCTTCACCATGGCAGGTGGAACACACGCCGTTATATCTCTTTGCCACGGCAGGCGGAACACTCGCCGTTATATCTCTTCGCCACGGTAGGTGAAATTTTAACACTCAACCTTTATAGCTCAATCCTTATAACCAAAAATTCACAACTATCCAAGGTTAACTGAAAGATTTTGTTTCCCCATAATATAAAGTTTGAGACTATAACCAAAGCCATTAGAATAGATATAAATACATGTCAAGAAGTTTAAATTTCAACATATATCACAGTATAAACTATCCACTCACAATATGAAGAACCAACTCAATCGGTTCCTATGACACTCGGAAGAGTAAGCTGTGTAGTGCCCACTGAATTTGACTATAAACAAGCATTTTGACAAGTCAAGATAAATGTAGAGTTACCCACTAACTATTAGGAATTTAAAACACAAACACCAAGAATAAATAAAATAACTACACTATAATTACAAATTTATAATTGATAAAGCTCTAAAAATTTCATTTAGAATTGAACAAACAAAGGGATAAAGAGATTAGTTAAAATCCCTAATTTTAGGACTTAGGATTTTCAAGAATCTCATGAGAGAAAAAACAAAAATCAACGTATGACTTTTTCATTATCACTTACTAGAACCAACCTTTAACATTCTTAAATTTCTACTTCAAAGTCCCAAAATATACTCACCTATCATTTTATTTGAGATACAAAACTTGAGGAAAGTGAGATTTGGTACAAAACAAACAAGAATAAAACAATAAAAACTTATCTCAAACTCTTGATGCAAGTGAATGCAAGGATTTGGTGCTAAAATGGGATAAAGATGAAAATTTGGTGGAGAAAGGGGGAGAGACGAGAAACAGAGGACGAGAAACGTCTCTGTTTCTCGTTCTTCCTCCGTTTTAAAACTGTGATTTCTTTTTTTTTTTTACATATATAAGCCAAATGACCAAAATACCCTTATAAGAAAAAAATTTCCAACCTTATCCCTCCTCTATCACCAGCGTCGTCACACAAGAGGAGGAAGAAAGGCAGAAAAACATATACTTACTTGTCAACATCGATTTCATTGCGTCCATTTGCAACAATATCATACAAGAACTGATTTTCCTTTAAATTAGAGATTTTTTAAAATGAAATTAGTATAATAGTACTGTCAAGGAAAATGATATGGTATAAATTAAGGAAAAAGAAAAGAAACCCTTGGACGCTAAGATGACCTACTTTCTGTGAAGGATGGTCAGAGCTAGAAGTGATCATTTCCTGCAAAAAGAAATGAAATGCATCAAAGCCCCTTGTCTACAAACTGAATTCATCGACTCACTAATTGTTCTTATTATTATAGAAAGAGCAAAATTAAACTTTTAGAAGTTAAATACTTTCAGTATGCAAAATAAATGAAAATAGAGGCGAAACAGAAAGGTGTTCATTAAAACAGTCCCAGCACTGGAAGAGCATACTGCATCAATGTTCCCCAAGAATTTATTTGACAAATTGCATGGTATCAAGAAAAACTGAAATTTCTCACATATCATGGAATTTCAGTTTTGAAAAATACATGAAGAAAAATTAAGATTCATGCAATCATTACAGCCTTACCTTCACTTTTCTGAGGAGTTCCGGATCCATATCAATATTGTGTTGATCAACAATATGATCTATCATCTTCACAGACATTTCCTCATAAGACCTGAAAGTCTTACTATTAGTAATTCAAAAAGATGGATTCTCCAGAAAGAAATGATTGCAATTTTTTGAAGATGTAGTTAATTACAAAAGAGGCAATAAACTATCGCAAAAAACATAATATTTGCTTGTAAAATCATTAACTGAGTAATATATTGCTATGGAAGAGTCATGGTGCTTATATCGATGTCAAAGGAATGAGAAGCAGTAATATGTTATATGAGCTATAAGCCATGGTATCAGAGATGAGTAATTTTGCTCAAATTAAAAGCCTAGGAAAAAGTCATGTTGGCTTCGTATCAAATTGCTGATTTCTGCTGTAAACCATAAATGAGAGTTCTTCAAACTTCAAAGAGGTTTTGCTATTCATCATTTGATATTGGAAATAAAATAAAAGGGATGAAAAAGCCAGAAAACTAGTTTTATCCAGAACACCAGAATTACCAAGTGGAGCCATTAAGAACCGGGGGAAGGAACCCACGCTCAAAAATGTGGCTGAAGGGCCCATGACCGACATCATGCAGTAATTCTAGACACAGAGATGACTAATAATAAATTACTGGGAATTAGATCAGTCAAAACAAAGAACAAATTTGGTAGAGATGTCAGTTACCAGCAAGTTTTACTGTCACTACATCAGAATGTTCAATACCAAGCTCTGGGCCCTGAAAGGAAAGCATGATTGGTGAGCAGTAAATCTCATAACTCATAAGCAGCATCTACATAAGACAATTTAAAAAGTATATTTACTTGGTATTTTTTAATGACATCAATAGCTTTGCCAGCCAGCCAATAAACGCCCAGCGAATGCTCAAAACGAGAGTGTACAGCCCCAGGGTATACCATATGACTGAGGCCTGGATCACATAAGTTAGTAAGAAGGTTAAGTCCATTTAAAATGAGTTTGGTTTTATTATTTCAAAAATTTGCAACCAATATCTCTACTTTTAAATCACCTTGCTTTTTCTGGTATAAACTAATAGAATTTCACCATAAACTCACATTACTAATAAACAGTTATAGCCATTTAATAAATTTCCTTTTGTAAAAACACTTGCTTGATTGAAAATTATTCATAAAGGGAATAGTGATATCTCTATATCTATCTGTCTTTATGGTTTATGCTTATTACAGCTATAGCCAATCCAACGGGCAATAGCAGAAAAAAAAAATGATGTTTGCAGATTTCTAATAGGGAGGGGCTAAGGGAAGCTAAGAAGTTGAATATAAACAGTGTATGATAAAGCATGCAGATTACAGGCAAGAAAAGTTTACTGCAATTTTCCAAGAGAAAATTATTCCTATAAATATGCATTTAATCCATATCCAGTTATTTTCTAAAAGCATATTCCCCTAATAGATTTAGATTGTGTGCATTAAATGTTAATTGTTTTCACTCACCAAGTTGCCTCAAATCACGAAGTCTGCAGAATAAACAAAGTATAAAAAAAAAAGTCAGGGTGCACTAAATTTAACTATTGGACTCTATTTTTGGAGGCATACTTGCCTCTGAAATTGTTGTGTCAACAAACTTCAAGAAGATCTACAACAATCAGATATTTCAAGTTCCACCAAAATCAACGGAATTAATAGTTAAAAAAATAAAAAAATAAAAAACTCCATTGAACTTTCGCTTCAAAGGAAAGTGCATAATTATTTGATAATTATAAAATACCAGACAAACGGACAGGTACAAGCCAATAAATAACCTCCATTGAGCTTTCGCTTCATATATTCGTGTTCAATATAACTAATCATCCCTAGCTGATTCACGGAGTCCATATCAGAATGAAAGTTTATCTCTACGTTTTAATAATCTCTTTAGCTGCCTCTAGTTCAAGATTTACAACAAGTGCATTGACCTGAACGGCTTAAATTCTCAATCCTTTCAAGTAAACCAATATCCTAGTAGTTCGTCAAAATCATCCACAGGAATTCCACATTTTCTTTCACTGATTAACGATGACCAAAGCAGAAAAACATGAACGCACTGCAGACGCAAACTCTTACAGAACCCACTTCAATCTACTCTCGATCAACAATCCAAAATCTCATACAACGATTCAGTGTTATAGAATCCAAGCACAAGACTAAAATCGATAACAGAGAAAGATAAACACATTATTAGAGAAGGAAAGTTTCAACAAAAAAATTGAAACACGGAGAAACGGTTACCGGTTCAAGGAAAATGTTGCCGTGAACGTTGTCGCGAACGTGCTTGAGCAATTTCCGATCGTGAGAGAACGAGTCGTTCGTGGAAACAGGAGCAGCCGCGGTGGGGTCAGTGATCATGGACTGAGGCAGAAGAATGAGAGAGAGAACAAAAGTACAGAGCAATGGAGCGAAATGTAACTGTCTCTGCTAGGGTTTGCAGCAGAGAAGGAGAGAGAGGAAAGGAAACCGAGTAGAAGCTGTGACGGCGAGAAATGAAAAATGAAGGAGGAAGAGGAGTTTTATAGGCATGGGAAACTTTTCAAGTTGTGGTGGTGACTGGTGAGGAACGTGTGTACCGTTGCCGCCAAAATCACATTCATTAGTCATCCGAATATTAGGCGCGTGTACTCCCGATCCTTATTTAGTTGCAAAGGTATATATTTTGAATTTTTGATATCCATTGGTTTTCCTTCTCTTTGTTGTGAAACAAGAAATTCACACTGAGCTTCTATGTATGCCTGTCTATATCGTCAGTTTTGCATCAACGAGGCATCCAGTTTCATAGCTTCTTGACAAGGTGCCTCTCCACTTATCTCTTTACAAAACTAGCTAATTTGCTGTGATCCCGAATTTCAGTAGAAGACACACCTGAAAAAAGTTCAGAATGGAACATGTAGAAGACTTAAAAGATAAAAATGAAGGTTCTACTAATTTTAACATTTAGTTTTTTTTTTCACTAAAATCATTATGTGTGTGTTGTGTTACAAAGAAGGAAATGCTACACTACTTAAAAAGTTAAATAAAGTGCAGCTACATTCTCGTTGAATTTTGCTTATTCTTCCCAATTACCCTTTCCATTTTTATTTTGATGGTAGAAAAAAATGCTAATCCCAGTGGTATTGAACCCAGTGAGAAAGGTAGCAAGCATCAGTGTCTACGTGATTGTTTATAAATTATAACTTTTCCCTTTACCCTGGTGCCCAAGATTAAATGATACATCAAGATAATACCTGAAAGATGATGCTGCATCTGATTAGCTATTATAATGATTCATTGATTTCCTTGTCGTTTAGCTACATATGTTGCGATAGTAATACACGTACTTGTACATCACTTTTACATCATTTTTAATACTTGCAGCTGCAGACAATTGATCACAAAATGATCAGGGTATAAATTTTGTGCAATTGTCTGCAAGTATCTCAACTTTACTTAAAAGGTGTCTCCAGGGAAGTAAGACTCCCCTTTATAAACCTGGACTAATTCGACTTTACTTACTTGAAATCTTGTGTATAAGTGTGATCTCCAGCTCACTCAATATACCTTTCAAGCAAAGTAGCTTCAAAGAATTCTTGTCACTTGTGTTACAGCTCTTGGGACAATTGGTTTATCACTATGGGGTTCTGCTTGAGTTGAGATGTGGTCAAAGATTCAAAGAATTCTTGTTGTCACTTGGGTTACAGCTCTTGGGACAATTGGTTTATCACTTTTATTAAAGAATTATTATGGGGTTCTGCTTGAGTTGAGATGTGGCCAAAAATTCAAATAATTCCTGTTGTCAATTGGGTTACAGCTCTTGGGACAACTGGTTTATCACTTTTATTAGAGAATTATCATTGGATTCTGCTTGAGTTGAGATGTGGTCACAGATTTAAAGAATTCTTGTTGTCACTTGTGTTACAGCTCTTGGGACAATTGATTTATCACTTTTATTAAAGAATAATTATGGAGTTCTGCTTGAGTTGAGATGTGGCCAAAGATTCAAAGAATTCTTGTTGTCACTTGGGTTACAGTTCTTGGGACAATTAGTTTATCACTTTTATGAGAGAATTATTTGGGATCTACTTGAGTTGAGATGTGGCCAAAGATTCAAAGAATTCTTGTTGTCACTTGGGTTACAGTTCTTGGGACAATTGGTTTATCACTTTTATTAGAGAATTATTATGGGGTCTGCTTGAGTTGAGATGTGGCCAAAGATATATGGATGCTCAATATTCAATTCTAAGCAAACAGTAATTATACATGGAATATTACAAACAATCTATCAACTCAAAAAAAAAAAAAATATTAAGTGGCACGTGACATTCATTCCAAACCCAGTACACACATCTTCAAGGTTAGGTTTTCCATTTGAAACAAAAATATCAAGGATTTTTCATCTTTGGCCAAAGATCCAAAGAATTTTTCTTGTCACTTCTTGGGACAATTATTAGAGAATTATTATGGGGTTCTGCTTTAAGTTGAGATGTGGCCAAATATATATGAATATGGATGCTCAATATTCAATTCTAAGCAGACAATAGCTATATATCAAATATTACAAACAATCTATCAACTCAAAAAAAAAAAAAATTAAGTGGCACGTGAACTGCTATTCCAAACCCAGTACACACATCTTCAAGGTTAGGTTTTCCATTTGAACAATATCAAGGATTTTTCATCTTTATTCTCAACTTTCGAGCTATCTGCTATATATCAAATATTACAAACAATCTATCAACTCAAAAAAAAAAAAATTAAGTGGCACGTGAACTGCTATTCCAAACCCAGTACACACATCTTCAAGGTTGCAGATTTAGATTTAGGATGACTATGCCGCTTGTTACTGTCACACTGTTCAACCTCAACCCAGTTTATAACTTTCAGTATGAGAGACTGAGGAACTTTCCTAACATCCCCATCTGATGCTCCCTTTGTTTTCTTCAAACCTGTTTCCAAGGCCTTCTCAATGAACTCCATAAACCAGTTTCCAGCTTCTGTTTCAATCTGCTTTCCCAATTTGATTGTATTGCCTAAGCTGCATGATGCTGGTTTCTTATTCTCGTCATTTTCACCAATAGGCTCCAGTGGCACTTTTGCAAGCGCAGTGGAATCTTTCTTCACCAAAATCTCCTTTTGGTTCGTACTGGATCTTACGAGCTTTCCCATATTTGTCTTGTGCTCATGTCTTTCGGGAATAGCAACCATTGACTTGTACAATGCACCTCTTCTTTTTGACAAGTTTGATTCAGAGTTCATGGAATTGTGCATAACTTCATGTAAAACCTGTGACTCTTCTTCAGTTTGTTTGCCATTTGGTTTCTGAGCCATTTCTGAAGCTGAAGTAGCTGCTTGAATGGACACCATATCACTAACTGCTTGCACAATATCGCTATGGAATTCCAGGAACCGTTCGAAACAGGCTGCAGGAGCATCAGCTCGAGCTGACTTGCATAAATTCGAGAACATCCTGAAAGAAAACACAAACAAGAAATTTCATCAGTTGCTAGTTTAGTCGGTAAAGATTAGTAGAAAAAATTGTAAAGCTTATAATTTATATAAAATAAAATGGAAAGAATTATACTTGAGGGACCGGACTACTGTTTCAGTAGCTGAAGCATCTCTCAATGCTTGAAGGGCAATCTTTTGAGCCACTTCTCTTTGCTGCACAGCTTCCTGTCAAGCAAAAAAACCAAGCCAACATAGAACAAATATGATTATAGATACAGCAATTAGAAGTTCAATCTTTGAAGAATACAAAAGACTAACTAACAGCTTTTTTAATTTACCTTTCCCAATGAGCTCAGCTTTCCTGGCAAATTCATGGGGAGGCTAAGATTGTTGGAGTTATCAAAAGCTGAATTAGTAGTAGACTGAGATTGCGGTTTAGAAGTCACATTCGAGTCCGGATTCTGAGCATCTCCAGCTACATTGATGGAACTTGCCACCCTTGCATTTAGCAACCGCGGTGGTGGAGTGGTGCTTTTCTTTTCCTGCGAGTGATATTTACCACATAGGAACCAACATCAGAAAATTGATGCACAAAAGAGTCTACCTACAAACACTTGAACTTAAAAATGCTCAATTGGTTTAGATATGTGACCCGAGACAACATTAATCACGGATTGATTACTTGATTCTAATTATGAATCATTGATTTTGTTAAGCATTTTAAAAATATCAAAGAGGAGCAATGTACCTACAGCTGACTTGAAGGGACTGATAGGTATCCTAGGCTCACGTTCACAGACACTCCTGCTCCTGGAATACTTTGTAGCAGAAGTGGCTACCACACAGCTTTTCCTAAGCAATGCAGGGCTTTCACCCTTGGCATCTGTCATCTTTGCCAGAAGTCCTCCACCAACCGAGCATCTGACACCAGAAACCGGGGTACTTCCCTCCTTTCCAACCCTCCCTCTAATCAATGGTGAAAAACCGCCACTTTTCACTGAACACCCACGGTTCTTAACAGGAGTACACTGATCAAAGTCCAAATTAACCGGCTTGAAAACCATAGGAGATGAAACAGAAACACCATCAGCAGCAGTAGCACCATTCTGCCCTGTTCCCCAAGAACCTCTCCTTGGGGCTGAAACTGAACTGCACTTCTGTTCACTCCTCACTCCCTTCTCTCTCAGACCCAACAATGGTTCCGGGGTCCCCACAAGGGGGTGTCTTCCGGGGAGTGGTTTGGCACCTTTGACGACCGGAACAGGGGACCCCGGCTCCAACCTGTCAACGTAGATGAACTGCCCCAGCTGCATCTTGTTGCTGAGAACAAAGTCATCTTGGTCAGAGGGAAGACTGACATAGATGGAGTGTGATGAATCCGAGACCTTGATGTAAAAACCTTGCTTGGGGAAGAGGCTTTTCTCGTCAAGATCAGCAGGGACGATGTCGGTGACCTGCAAGAGTGAACTACGGTGCTCGCTTGTGGGTTTGACACCCGTGTTCAAACCATTGAGGAGCTTCAATAGAATTCCAGGTGCAAGTGTTGCCATTATTAGTCTTTTCTTTTTCTTTTTAAAAAAAAAAAGAATCTTTGGAGGTTTAAAGGGGATTTTTATAACAAAAGCGAAAGAAGGGACTGGGTTAGGGGAAAGGGATGCATATAGTTGTTGGGATCACGAAAGGGATGAAGGAGAATTGAAGAAAGAAACCTGATGGATGTTCTCACAAGTCACAGGGTTGTTCTGTGTTGCGAGTTTTTTTCACGAGTGGGAAAGAACGAACGGGCCGTTGGTAACGGTAAGTAGGGCCAGACCTTTTTCGAAATTCATAATTTTCAGAACGTTGGGACTAACGGTCATATTGAAGCGTCAAGCCACCATGGGCAAATATTAAGCCCTAAACGATATTGAGCATTTTATTGAGCAACTAGGTTAGGTAAAAAACAATTATGGGCAAATATTGAGCACCCAACAATAGATAGCAAAGTCCAACCAATATGCGGTAGTTTCTATATCATTTTCTGTAATGTTTGAAATAAATTAAAATTACAAATGATTTGATTTAAATTAATTTGATTTAATTTAAAAATTAAATTTTGTGTTTGAAACTTATTAAAAAAGAGATTTAAATTGATTTAAAAATTAAATTGTGTGTTTGAAACTCATTAAAATAATATTTAATTTGATTTGATTTGATTATTTTATATTTTTATTCTTATGAAAAGTAGTTAGAGATAGTTATTAAGAATAAAATAATTTATTCATCTCAAATCAAATCAAATCAAATCTTAATAAATTTGATGAAATTTCTAAAATAAAAAAAGAATCAAATTTATGAAATTTTAAAAATCAAATAATTTTTTATTTTTTAACATTCTAAACACAAAATTTAATTAAATTTAATTTATAAATCAAATTATTTTTTATTTTTTTACATTTCAAACACTATAGTTTATCAAATTAGTGATGCAAAAGGAGCCGCACAGTGTACAACTAATAGCATGTTTGGCTTGCCATTAATTAAATTTAAAAGTGCAAATGAAGTTTCATCATCAAATTACTATGTTCAGCAAAGTTGCAATTAGATTACGTTTAAACATGATTTGTAAATTATAATCTAAACACACATTAACTTAAGGGGGATTCTAAGCTACACCTAGTGGTACTCATACCTCCCAAGTGATTTTGTGTTAAGAAGCATTAATTAAATTTCTTTAATATTATTTTTAGTAATATAAAAATTGTTTATTGATTTGGGGGTAGAAAACATGGTTCGGGTTAGGGTAGTCTTCCTAAATTTATAGTTCCACCATAACTTTATTGCCCCAAAAAAATATATGAAAAATTCCATTCAATTTTCAGAATTTAAAGGGTTAACAAGGATTTGAAATAAATTATGGGGCTCACTAGGTCACGCCTGGGTCCGACAGTAACATGGAGCGCCAATGTTGAGAGACTGGCCCCATGTCTACATTGTTGAATAGTATATATAACGTAGGAAGCTTTTTATTTTTGAAGCCTACAGAAATATACAAATGGAAAACAAATACTGTACCTTGTAATTTTTGAATTTGATAATTTTTATTACTTGTCTACTTGATGTCAACTACTATCACCATTCACCAACTAATATATAGAACCTAAATTCAAGTGGAACACCGAAAAACTTGTAAACATCCAGAGGTTCAATAAGTCAATATAGCTTTATCAACAAACTTCGGCCAAAACCATGGCTTAGCTAGACCAAACATGCTATCACATTCATGTGAGTCCGTCCAGCAACATCTTTCTAAGAAGGTCTACACATATTCATTTTGCATCCAGTATTATAAAAAATGCAATACACATGAAACCGCTTTTAAATTCATCTTTATAGAACCAAGTGTTCCTTTCATTGGCCTAAGGTCAATGATGTTGTTCGTGCCAAAAAGCTAATCAACGTACAAAAAGATTTGCCTAATTCATAATAGTCCAGTGGCATACTTCACTCGAGCTATAGGAATGGACAAATTCCTTTGTTACAGGCTTAAAAGCCACATCAATCATAAATTCACCCGGCTAGTAGAATGAAAGGAAGGTGATCATGGAGTTTGGGATGTACCGTGCATAAGTGATGTGTCATATAGAATTGGACCAAAGGAGATTCAAAATTGTCACAAAATGACAAAAACAGGAGATCATATGACATAATAACAATTTCAACTTAAGGTTCATGCAAAATAAAATCACTTCAAAAAATGTCATACATTTTACATGGAAAAATTTCCCAAATTGAAGGGTTATCAATTGGGAAAAGACTGATCTTTCTGAAAGCTCGAACAGCAAAAAAACCTTGTAAATGTCAACATAACAAAAGTGCACTTTGACAGCCTCAGTGAATAAAGAAAAATTAATCAAATTACATTATTAATCACAGCACCTACCAGAAACAAGTATTGAAACAAAACCTGCACCTAATGGTATCTGGATGATCTAAAAGCAAGATACTGTATGCATGCTATAGAGGCGTTGCAAAACCTGTCACAACATAAACAAAGTAAATATCAGGGTTCTACTTCTTGAGTATTAAAGTAGGAGGTTTCTTAGGTTATCCCCAGTTTTTTGGTAATGCTAAATTTTTATCACTAGATTCTGCATTCAAATTCATCCAACAGTCATCCAGAGGTCAATAATACTGCCAGCTGGGTAGGGGTACCACCCCCAACGGTGATGTAGAACTAATTAATATACACCCAACACAAACAGGACAAAGCAATCAATATACTGATAAATAGAGAAACATGATAATGAAGCTATTAAAAATGACCTTTTTTTTACATGATTACAATGGAAGACTTCAAAATGCAAGAATCCTATCAACTCTATATTGATGATTGAAGGTAGGAAAGTACTATGATGATAGAATTGCAATAAGATGCATTGCAAAAAGTTACAAAGTAACAACTTTCGCAACCATCTAAAGCAAAATCTCCAGGCTGAGAAAGAGCAGTAAGAAATATGAAGCACAAAAAGAAAAATAATAATAATAAGAAAACAGTATACTTCCAAACAGAAATAAGTACACAACAAAATATCAGCCTCAATGTTACTTTATCAATAACCCCTATAAGGGTTGGGGGATGGGGGTTGTATTTAAGCTCTTGTTTCAGGGCGGAAAAAAAAAGAGTTTGGTGCAGCCTGCAGTGTTGTGGCCAAACCTTTTCCATCATACAAGCCCAACCTAGTCTTCATTTTGGCCTAGTTGTAAAATAGGGGAACTACGAAACAAAACCCAACCCTGAAGCCTCCTCTCTCTTTGGCCAAGTCTTAATTTAGTTAAATTAAAGAAAAATAATTATTAAACAACACATCACAAGATTCTTCTCTCAATCCATTTGTTTAAGATCTTTTTTCAACGCAAACTGGCATTGGCACAGTTTTCAAAAGCGTTTACAGAAGAGTTTACATGAAGTTGTTTTTTTCCCCTTTTTCACAAAAGCCCATTGGTGTTGAGCAAAAAATCAGAGCTTATCTTTCAATCAATTCTCATGTGTTTTACCTCAAGTCATTAAAATTGATTCCATAAACTCCCTTTGATTGAGCCACTATTAATTTGACTAACCCTTTTAGGCTCGAATTTGAAACCATTCGTCACTCCACTTGCCTATTCCTGTCAGGGTCACAGCATGAAGATCGGTATTTCAAATGTCCCTTGGTTCTCCCATATCCTTAACCCAAGCTAAGCTACTTAGTTAGTTTCTTAAGTAACTAGAAGTTGAAACTTACCTGCCTAAGTATTTAAAACATTGTTTTCAAGTCATATGTCCCCTACTTGAATGAAATTGACACTTAAAAATTCTTCTAACATTACTAATTATGAACCAATTTAGCAACTACAGTTGCTAATGAAATTGGGTGAGTTTTGGTGAACTGGTTACAAACAAACTGACCAGATAATAAATGTAAGAAGGAAAAATACTACCCTGCCTGAAGCTCTAGTCACGTCACATGTCAAAGATTATTACCACTTCCCTACTCCCTGCCACAAGAAACTGTAAATCTTGTGGCAAACTATGAAATGTAGAAAAGAGTATCGTATTTGAAGGAAAATTAATGACGGTTATGTTTGAATGACCACTATACTATCTTATACAAGGGCAAAACAAATAAAATCGCGAAGTATCGTCATGGCTGTTCTTTATTACATTTTTTTTCCATGTTGGTAATTACCACACTAACAGATGGAGGCATGCCTATGATCGAGTTGGTAAGTATCATCATAACATTAGACCTGACAATTCTTGACTTAAATATCTTGTCTTTAGCAATTAGAGCTATTACAACCATATTAAGGCAAAAACAAAATTTACAATTGATAGATATGGCCTTTTCTCCCCCAAAATTGATTTTCAAGATAGAAGTACGGTATTGATAATTGAAATGAAATGACAAAGAGCAGTTCTCATAAACTTATAGTGCAAGATAATTCAGCCAAAATGTGAAGGAAAAGCAAGAAGGAAGAAGGGATACCTTCTGAGAGACAACCCCACTTGTTACTGTGCAAAGACAGCAGTGAAGTGAACAAGGCAGAGGCAGTAGCACTATGCAACGGCGTCAAAGACACTTGTGCTCCGGCCAACTGCTCCGGAAGCCTGAACATAAACAATAAAAAATTATTCAGATGCATAAAAAGCTATCCATTTTAATATCTCACAGTCACAGAGGCTTTTGAAACACACAGATTCTATAATGCACAACAAATCAGAGGAACCATTACAAATTCCAGTGCAACCAAAAGGGGTGAAGCGAATGAGGGAGAAAATGGTGATGTAGGGAAAAAGGAGTGAACTTTACCTGGAAAACGAGAGTGAGCGCTTCTGGGTAGAAACTCTAGAAGAAGAAGAAGAAGCTAACCCATTGAATTTAGTAGCATATGAAGCAGAAGCAGGTGAAGATCGACGACACAATAAGGTTCTGGTAGAAGCCGAAGCTACTTGGAGCGTTTTCCTAGCACAATTAGCCGCCACCGCCATGTCTTGTGCTCTACAACAACACACTCGCTCACTTTGCAGTGCTGGGAGGGAATCACCAAACAAGGGCTTGCATTGCTTGTGTGTTTGGGTCTAATCAAATGGATCTCTCTGTGTCCACAACCAATAGGGCCTTTTACTGTCCTAGTTTGGACCTCTGACGTGTGGAATTTCATGACCCAAAAAATGAAAAAAGAAGATGGGTAATGGGGACTGGGATATTGTTCTAGTCTTTTTTTTTTTTTTATCAAATATTAAAATGAGTTTGTGTTGTTCGGATGAAAGTCATGGATGAGCAGTTGTTATTTGTAGTTGGAACCTGCCCCATGTCAAATTTATTTTAGAAATTCAAATGATGTTTCACATAAACTTGGCACCTAACTTTAGGTCAATTTGTGTTGGTTTGCGATGTGTTGGTGATAGATCAGTTTGGATTTTGGATATTCGTAGCCTTATAAATTTCTCAACTTGCTGACAAATTTTATGGTGTTTTTTTCCCATAAGACTTTATATGTTGTCAATTATCCTCCCTTGGCTTATACATGTACTTGGGAAAAATGAGCGAATTTTCTAATTTTGAGCAAAGGATTAGTTTGTTTTATTTTCATTGTCATTTTCACTCATTCACTCATCAACTTTAGTGTTATTCAACAACAAGCTTGACTCAAGTAGCTAGTCTACCTTTATTCCTTCAAGCACCGTGCCTTCCTTTTTGCTTGGAGTAACTTACACTGACAGTAGGCAGCGATGTTTATTGAACTTGCCCAACATCATCAAGTCTTCATCACCAATAAAACAATTATAATGAGTTTTGATTCGTAATATAGATAAAGTAACTCAGATATGAACGCACAAAAGAGATCATATTCTCTCAATAAACCTTAACTCGCCTTCAAGTAACCAGTTCTAATAGCATGTGGTTAACGATAACCTTTGTTTATAAAACAGTCAACAGATTACCTAATAGCATAAAAACAGTACAGTATCTGTCGATAAATAATTATTTGTTTGAACAAGGTTTGTTTAGACTTATAAATTTTGTTATTCTTGGATTTTGAAAACAGAGCAAAAGCACTCATAGTAATTCTCACATCGCTCATGCTCTATATCAGTAGCCAATGTTTGAATTTAAAAGTTGAATCCCATGATCTATTCAAGCATACCTTTCGGTTAAAAACAAGTGTAGTGTATGTTCTTATCAGTTTAATATCTGATACGTGGACTATTGGCTCACATGATATTAAATTAATTTTTATATGGAGAGGGTCTATAACGATAACTTGCTACTGGGGCTCTTACGCGTAGCCTATGTGTTGCCCTATAGCATGGGCCTGGCGCATCCCACCCAACTCAGTATAATTGTTTGCATGTTACATTCTTCTTTGGGCTTAGACTGATGTTCTCCAATCTATTATTTGTAACTTACAATTTTAAAGTTTTAACATGCTGTTTTATGGGCCGGATCTAATAAACCTGTTCTTTATGTCAACCACTAAAGGGGCCTTTTGCAAGTAACTACATGGTCACTGAATGTTAAAGCCCATTACTTCCAGAATAACAAACAGATTCATGATCGAATAAAAAAAATGGGTAGGAACTCAAATATTTACTGAAGCCCAAAGAGTTGGTGACTGAATGTTAAAGCCCATTACTTCCAGAATAACAAACAGATTCATGATCCAATAAAAAATTAAAAACATGGGTAGGTAGGAACTCAAATATTTACAGAAGCCCAAAGCAAGGACAAACACAGTTGCAGTGTCTAAACTGAAAACTTATTTCTGGGGAAGAAAAAACTGAAACCAACTCAATTTGCATTAGGAATTTTAGTTATGTACCCAAAAAATTTTGCAATGGGAAAAATGATACTAGCTCACTGCACACACATTTATCGTCTCACACTAAGGTAAATATATCTGGATAATTCCAAAAATAATTACAGTGGGACTAAAGTGTTAAACTCATGACTTGGATGGAAGCTTGACAGAGGTATAGGGAGATTAAGTATGTGCAAAAGTAACATTATTCTTTGTAATATGGTTTAAGGAATTTAATTTTTTTAACAATATTATATTGATACATTATTTAAAAAATTTGACTGTACTGAGAAGTAAAATTAATCCATGTAAAATTAAATCATTGTTTAAGATGGTGACTTTTAGTAAGAACTTTGGAAGCTAAATACTGTTAGTCCCTCCTTTGGCTAAATTCTGTTAATCCCTCCTGGGGGGAGAAGAGGGGGGGGGGGCTGATAAGGTAGTGTTTCTACACTTAGGATGACCATCTTGCTAAATAAGACACTTGAGGTATTTTTTAAAGAATGTATTGAACATTTATACTTATAAATATTAAATAGCTCTTGGTAATAACGTAATTCAACATATGAATATCTTACCTAGAATGAGGACGTGAGATGTCTGCATCCTTTGTAAGCCAATGGCAATCCTTTACACAAGTTGATGGTTAAACGTGGTAAAGTGCCAAATTGGAGTTTGAACCAGGGCTACTGCTTAGGAGAATGCCTAATGAATTTGAATATTAGTTGCCATTGTCAATATTTACTGCAGATGCGAAAGTCGTCATGAACACATTCTTTTTCATGTGACAGGTTTCCCCTCACTATTGAGAGGTTGGTGAGTTTGTCCTACTATATAATAAACATTGCTTTTTTCTCCTTTTTTAGATTGATAAGATGACCATTTCGTTTGGAGTCACTATTGAGAGGTTTTATCATTTTAATTTAAGTCAACAGAATAGCATTTATTCAAGATTATATTCATATGAACTGATGTGACATGGATAAGTCATTTAACAGACAAAAATTTGTTGAATTTTAGTTATAGGAATATGCCTAATGATGAGTACCAGGTACTGGAAGTGAAGACAACTTACATGAATTCAATTCTTGGTAAGCTCCTCCTTCATTGTTTTCCTTTCAAATTATCAGGGGCAGTTCTTAGAGAACTGCCTAAAGATAAAGGCTTGTGCTTATACCTGCACAACACTAATTAATTATGCAGGTTGATCTGTTATCTATTTTTGTTGGAAACAGAATTATTTCTTTTTTCTTTGACAACCAGCACTCGATTGAACTTGGATGTTCAGTTGCTTAACAATACATATGCCTAATTTTTCTTTTGAATGGTCTTGGATGGAGAGTAAAAAGACCCCTTTTTTTCCCTTTTCACAAATATCCATTGGCGTTGAGCAAAATATAAAACAAACAGACCCTTTGTCGAATATCACCATTATGCCACAGGTGTAGCTACGGAACTCCTGCCGAGTGTCAGCATGAGCAATCTAACACCATTTCTAAGGCCACAACTTTGCTTTTTCACTTGACAAGTCAGATCTTATCTTTCAATTCTCATCTGTTTTCCCCCAAGTAATTAAAATCGATTCCATAAGCTCCCTTTTATTGAGCCACTGTTAATTTGACTAACTCTTTTAAGCTCAAATCTGAAGCCATTTGTCACTCCACTTGCCTGTACCTGTCAGGGACATAGCTTGAAGATGGGTATTTCTAATGTCCTTCGGTTCTCCCATAAATGATGCATCATTAACCCAAGCTAAGCTACTTAATAGTTTCCTGGTAAGGAACTAGAAGTTGAAAGTTGCAACTTACCTGCTTAAGTATTAAAACATAGTTTTGAAGTCATATGATCCTGCCTGTATTTGAATCAAATACACTTAAATTATTCTAACATTGCTAATGAAATTGGGTGAGTTGTGGTGAAATGGTTCCAAACAAACTGATCAGAAAATAAAAGTAAGAAGGAAAATACTACCCTGCCTGAAGCTCTAGTCATGTGTCAAAGATTATTACCACAAGAAACTGTAAATATTGTGGTAAACTATATGAAATGTACAAAAGAATATTGTATTTGAAAGAAAATTAATGAGACTTATGGTTGAATGATCACTATACTATCTTATACCCAAAAGGCCGAAACAAATAAAACCGCGAAGTATCATCACGCTCGTTCTTTATTACATGGTTTTTTTTTCCCATGTTGGTAATTCCCACACTAACAGATGCAGGCATGCAAACAACCAATGATCTAGTTGGGGGGAATGGCATAACATTAGACATTACAATTCTTGACTTACAATCTTATTCTTTAGCAATTAGAGCTATTACAACCATATTAAGGCAAAAAGAAAATTTACAAATGATGGAAAATATGAAGTCTATACTACCCCCCCCCCCTTCTTTTTTCCCTTAAACTGTGATTTTCAAGAATATGGTATTGATAATTGAAACGAAATGACAAAGTAGTTCACGTAAACTTGTGGTGCAAGATAATTCAGTCAAAATGTGAAGGATAAGCAATAAGGAAGAAGGATACCTTCTGACAGAAAAACCCATTTGTTATTGTGCGAAGACAGCAGAGAAGTGAACAAGGCTGAGGCAATGGCACTATGCAATGGCGTCAAAGACGCTTGTGCACCGGCCAACTGCTCCAGAAGCCTAAAGCTATGATGCACGGATACGAGTACGAGTATTCGGTATGATATAAGTACGGTACGAGAATATGATAATTTCTTAAAAATTAAGATACGGGTACGACAGGATATGACATAACATATATATAAAAAATTATAAAACATATCATTTTAAATAACTTAAAGTATTAAGTATCAGTAGATAAATTATAAAAAAAAACAAAAGTACAAAATAAATAGTTTCATTAAATACTAAAGTCATTATTGAGAATTAAATTAGTCATTATCTACGGATAATAACTGCTTCTCTAACTCTAGTTCATCAAGTGATAATGATACAACCTTAAGACTTTTAACACCATCAAACAGCACCCATTCATCTCCAGCGAGATACCACATTTTGCTCTCTCCACTATTATACTTTGCGCTCTTCCTAGACAAAAGATGAAGATTTGTATGTACATATACTAAATCTTCAGCCTTTTTAGGATTAATCTTGTTTCTCTTTATGGAGTGAATGAAAGAGTAGGTGCTCCAATTCCGTTCACAACATGATGATGAGCTCGGTTGTCCAAGAAGCTTCAAGGCAATGCCTTGGAGTAATGAGGCTCCAAAACTATAAGTTATCCATCAGTCTTTTGGCTCCAAAAGAGCTCTATCCGCTAAAGAATCTTGAAGACCGAATTCGTCTAGCTCTCTAGAGAATTTAGAAAACTCTCTTGTTACTTCTCTTCTTTCATTAAGATCAGTAAAATATCTTCTTAAGCACTTCTGTCTCTCAGTGGAAATCTCATGATCTCTATGTGGAGGAACTCTATTTGATCATTGTTGAAGCCATTATTGACTATAATACTTATTCAATAGAAAAAAATTTAACTAATATTAATACCATAAATGCTGCAAATTAAATTTAAAAAAATAAAATTAAAAAATAATCATTTCAATTTACCTATGATTTAGTGAATGTGCTAAGCAAGGCAAGAGTGTGCAACTTTTTGTCCACCGATCAATAAGAATTTGATAAATAACACTATAGAAGGATGATGTATCTCTTTCTTCGAACCTTTCATGGTAGAATATTATAGTATTCACTTGCTCAATCATTGAGTCCCAACATATCATAAATCAAGTGAAGTGTAGGCTTAGCAGTATACATAATCGAAGCCTTGTCCCACCAAGAATCATTGCTTTCACATGTGTTGCCTTTCCAACATCATCCTCCCTATAGGTATTCCACTTCTCACTAATAACCATATTTTGGAGACCATGTTTGATGAGTCTTAGTCTTTTCAACATGACTATTGTGGAAGCAAACCTTATCTCGTCAATGGAAAATAGTTTTAAAATCACAAACTCATTGAATATGGTAAGCCTCATAGAATGATTCATGATAAAATTTCTAGTAAACATAACATATCACTAACTAAAGTGATCCAATGACATTCCTCATAAACAACCTCATTCTTATTTGTGTTTCTAACCGCACATATATTTTTCAAAGTAAGATTGAGTGTGTGCACCATGCAAGGAGTCCAAAAAATATGAGGATAGTGTGAACACCCAATCTTATCCGGGGCGTTTTGTGAATAAAAAAATAAAAAAATAATCTTTCAACCCATTGGTCCATTAACCCATTAACCCGTTAACCCATAACCCATCAGCTATCCTCACACTTAAACTCATCATTTATCCTAAAACAGACTCCATCAGTTATCCTAATCCCCAAACACTTATCCTAACTATCCCAAACAAACATATCCTAAACTAGCCATAACTCATCCTAAACGAACTTATCCTATCATAAACTCATCCTAACTCAAACTCATCCTAAACAAACTTATCCTAAACCCCACATCACCTATCCTAAACAAACTCCTAATCACATTCTAACTCAAACACCTCACCTAATCCTCTCCTATAAAACACCTAAACCACGCAATGTAAAAGGCATCGAACCTACACTCGAACCCGACTTATTTTTTAGCCTTGAAGCACTATTCGCCTATTTTTTTCACGCAACCTCCCTTTTGCTTCGCCAAAATACCCCTCCATCACCGCTTTCATATTAAAACCCCTTACAAATCTTCACCACCTTCACCAAAAACCCCATAGCAGATCCATCCCCAAACCGTAACAACATCCACGGCCAACTCTCCCACCTCTACCATCTTGATCTCCATCAACTCACCACCCAAACCACCATTAAGCCAAATCTCCATCATTATCATTCCATTATTTTCATTCCTATCACCTTCAACTTTACTTCATCTTCATCCTCTTCAACCAAACACCCATACCACCTCTTCACTATTATCACCGTAACCGAGTCAACTCAGCATACCCACCATAACCTCCACTATCAAGCTTTAATCTTCATTGTGACCGGCCTTCACACAATCACCAAACCCACCTCTCCATTCACGGCTGCCCACGGCCCAGCCTCATCCGTAGACAACCCAACATCCACAAAACACCCTCTTTCTCCCCTCACCTTCAACCTCTCGTCGACCCCTTTCACTAAACGAAACTAGATTCCTCACCCTCCGCCACAAAATACGGCAACCCGTAACCGAGAATCCACCTTTATAGCCACCCAAACGCGTGCACTGTTCCGCTCCGTGCCAACGCAGACCAGCTTGCTCGAACCCGCTACTCACCGAGGCCGGATCGACGCGAGGCGCAACCCACAAAGCCACCGCCACCCGGTAACTCCCCGCACGCCTCCTTCTCTGTCGCGACTCAAGCACTTAGAGCTCAGATCCTCGCCCTCCATAGCCACGGTTGACATTTTTTTTTCTTTTTGCTCTGTTTTGTTTTTGGTTTTGCAGAGACTATAGTCTCTCTTCCTTTTCGTTTTTAGATTTCTTTGCTCTCTTTTTTTTTTTTTTTTAGAGGAGTGGGCTTAAAGTGGTAAAGTCATTGGGCTAAAAAAAAATCTAACAAAAGATAAGTAAAAATGATAAGAACAAAAAATAATAATATATAAACCTTTTTTTAAAAATAATGATGATAATAATAATAATAATAATATGGGTTATCTAAGTTACGATAGCTTGCTAACCCTTATATTTTGTAAACATCTGAGTTGCGACAACTTGATGATTTACATTATTATTATTATTATTATTATTATTATTATTATTATTATTATTATTATTATTATTATTATTATTATATTTAAATTATTATCTTGTCTTCACTTTTTTAAAGTTAAATCGCTAATTGATAATTTTAAATAAAAGTTTTGTAACAAATTTGATAATCAATGGATGACGTCTTTAGCGCGACACGAGTTTCACCTATTTAATCTTTAATTTGAATAACTGAGCCGCGACGGCTTGTTGATTCAAATTTTTAGAGTTTTTTTAATAAAATCAACCAACCCACAAATATTTTATAAAGAACTACGTGATTTTGAATTCCTCATTGCACCTGAGGATACGTAGGAGCGGGACTCATATTTCGTCAAGCCAAAAATTAAATTTTCATAGTTTATTTGTTTATTTTATATTTTTACGAAATGGGTAAAATAAATATTTTCAATGATTATTAAGAATTTGCATAATTAATTTAAGGTACCGTTTTAGGACGGGTGTGTTAGGGGTACTGTGGGATTAAGTTTCCGCCTTTCCCTACACATAACCGACTCCCGAATTCAATCTGGTTTCAAAGACTATTTTTCTTGGGTTTTCCAATTTTTCCTAATAAAAAATAAAATTGGTGGCGACTCCTAATTAAAAAATTTTTAATTTAAGTTACTATTTCGCTGCGATTAATACGGTCGCGACAGATGGTGACTCCACTGGGGATACTTGAGAGTCAAGCCTGTAAAAGTTAGTTATGTAAAAAATTTTGTGATCTTTATGTGTTTGTTTTACCCTTTTTTTTCCTTTTTCTTTTCATTATTTGATAATTTTTATATATATTATTTTTAGTGTTAATTGTTGTACTATCTGAACCTTAGGGTAGAAAACTTTTGGAATTTATTTTGTATTTGCTTTGTTTTACGGATGTGGGTAGTCTTTAGGATTGTGAAGGTTTGTACGCTCCCAGCACCCACTGCACCTACACATGAAGCACACACATTCGAGTGGGGCCCTATACCCGGATCTGAGTGAAGCCTAAGTTAAGTAGATGTTGCGTAGTGGTAGCCATTTTGGATGTACTTCCTGTTTGGTTATCGCAAAAATCTTATCTAGAGTATGCCTTTTTCATGAATGTCCCACACCTAGTGGTTTACCCACTATTTCGTGGTCAACATTCTGAAATAGGACTTGGCTCTAGAGACCTCTAAAATAGAAAAGTCACCCCATGGAAGTTCTCACGAATCAGAAGGACTCTTAGATCTTTAGGATAGAGAGTCCCAAGTTTAAGGCAATCCCATTAGGACACAAAGGGAGCGTACTTCTTCTTTCCTCATGCCATCCATTCTTGCATTAAAAAAAACTTCTAAAAAAAATACATTATCTTGCATTTTCATGTCATTCCTAGTATTCTTTAAAAAAATCATCTTGCATTCCTAGCATTCTTTAAAAAAAAAGTAAAATAATCATGCATTTTCATGACACTCCGAGCATTCTTAAAAAAATAAAATAAAAATCATGCATTTTCATGGCATCCTTAGCATTTAAAAAAAAAAATCAGGCATTCTCATAAAAAAAATTCATGCATGGCATCTTTAGCATTCTAAAAAAAATAAAAAAATAAATAAATCATGCATTTCATTCCATGCATTTGAAAAAAAAAATGTTTTCATTTCATTCATCTCATCTTATGCATGACATTAATCTCATTCATTTCATCTCATTCCTTGTATGATGTTACCGTGTTCAGAAACCATTGCGCGACCAAGGAAAGAAGACACCAATCAAACCCGTGTTCATAATACAAGGGCTCAAACAAAGTTGCTTGCAGTGATGGCAACTGAAAATGAAGGCAGAAACCTAAGTTTGGAAATGGATGAAGTGAAAGGAAGGATGAATGAGGTGACAGAGTCTCAAAGAAGAATGGAGAAAATGTTGTTAGCCATAAGGGAGACCCTCACCTTGATGGGAGCAGCTAGAAGTACGGGAGTAACTGGGGCACATTCGCACCCACTGAATATCACTTCCATGAGGATAAACCCAGGGGTCACTACTGATATACCTTCTTTGAGAGGAACCTCAAACACTGCATCAGTAGTAATTCCTATTGGAGAAAGATTTCATTCATTGGAAGGTACTCGAAATGAGGATCATGGTAACACTGAGTTCACGTGGGAACCACCACATATGTCCATTCAGATGCCAACTGGATTTCCTGCTGGTAATTGGCACACAACTGTTCAGAATGATAAGATGAAAGAAAAGTGGAGGGAAAATATGGAGGAGCAAATCAAGGCGATCAAGGGTCCTAGCACCTACGGTCCCCTTGGGATAGAAGAATTGTGCCCTACTGCTAACATCACCATCCCCAAGGATTTTAAAATCCCAGAATTTGTCAAGTACGATGGGAGCACCAACCCCTTTTTTCCATCTAAAAACTTACATTACCAAAATGTCTATTTGGTCTAAGGATTGGAAGTTTCTCGTCAGCTTCTTTCATGAAAGTTTGACTGGGCCTGCTTTGGAGTGGTGTATCCAACAGGACCTTTCGAAAATCTCCTCTTGGGATGATTGGGCGAATTTGTTTATGGAACAGTATCGGTTTAATCTGGATACAGCCCTAACCTGAGAGCAGTTGAGAACACTACAGAAGAAAAATGAGGAGACATTCAAGCAATATGTCCAGAGGTGGAGAACTCTTGCAGCTCAAGTGCAACCGCCGTTAACTATGACGAAAATGTGCTCATACTTCTTGGGGACTTTAGGAGCTCCCTATGTTGGGACAATGGTAGGTGCTGCTTACCAAGACTTTTCTGAATTAATTGCTATCAGAGAAAGGATTGAAATTTTAGTAAAAGCTGGTAAATTGCCAATTGGCAATGATGAAAGTAGTTTCAAGAAGGAGTTTTTCCCTTAAGGAAAAGGAGTCGGAAGTGAGCTACATGCAAAACCAAACCCGTCATCCACCATCTTACCCTGCTTACACCATTCGCCCTCCATCAACTTAAAACCTCTGAACAATTGGAGATCTGAGGAGTTGATTGAAGTGATTGCCATAAAAAAATCAGTGATGATGGACTTATGTTAACTTTCTTGAAGCATTAATGTAATAAATTTGCATGGATATCTTGTTTCTTGTCATTTTCATGGTCTTTCTAGTCATTTTATTTTCTATTATTTATTTAAAGTGTCTTCCTTTTGTTTGAACCCCGTTGGACTCCAATTCTTAACAATCCTTGCTTTGATTGATGTCAGTAGTCATAAGGTCCACGTGTGCAAGTGCCATTTACAAAAAAAAAGGAAAAATAAAGAAAAATAAAATGGAGCAAAGAAATAATCACTTAGTGTGTATTATCATTTTTGTCTTTGAATTAATTTTTTTTTAAAATGAGCAATCAAGATTTGAAATGAAGATTGGCGATGTTTCTCTATCCTTTATAAGAATTTATTTGTTCATTATCTCTCGATGTCCCTTTTTGAGCTTGAAAGTTTTCTTCAATAAACCCTAGACAAGGATCACCCCTATACTAGGGGATGACACAAAGCAAAGGTTGATTGTCATGGTGGCTATTTTGAAGCATAATGAAAAAAAGAAAAAAAGGAAAAAAAAAAGAAAAAAAAAAAAAAAACAAAAAAGAGATAAGAAAAAAAAAAGAGATGAAATAAGTTATGACAAGGGCGAATGAAAGAAAATGAAAAGTAAAAAGGAAGAAATGAAGAGTAGTAAGAGAAAAGCGTGCTTGAAAGTGCAAAGGCAATTGACAAAGTTTAACTTTGAACAAGGATCCTTGGTCCCATTCAAACCCTTAAACACTTGCTTGAGCCTTATATCTTTCCTTTCGTAACCCCTAGCCTTGACCACGTTACAAGCCTCAAAAAGTCCATTCTGATCAATGAAGGATTGTTGTCATTTTCACTAACTTTAATTTTGAAACAAAGGTTATGCTCATCTAAATGTCTAGTTCATTGCTTTAAAAAAAGAAAAAAAAAAGAAAAAAAGGACTTTCACCAGGGCAAGTTTCTGCCATATTCGAGTTGGCCCTACACTGGGGCATTCTTTTTCCTAGTTCAATTTAACCTACACTGAGGCAAATCTTTTGGTCACTAGAGCGAGTTCCTGTTCTATTCAATTCAGTCCTAAATTGGGGCAAATTTCTCTTTGGTTCAATTTGGGCCTTACACTAGGACAAGTGTCTACCCTGCTTGATTTGACTCTAAACTGAGGCAATTTCTTCTTAGTTCAATTGACCTACACTGGGATAAATCTTTCGGTCACTAGGGCGAGTTTTAGTCCTATTCAATTCAGTCTTAGACTGGGATAAATTTTTTCTTTGGTTCAATTTGGCTTGATGTAGATGTTCAACAGAAGAAAATTCTTGGTCTTAATGTCTAGTGAGCGACTAAAGATTGTTTTCATGAGGATCAAACCAGTTCATATGGGGTCAACACCTTTTTGAACCTCTTACCATCGTTTATGTCTTATTCCATATGTACCCTTTTGTGTTGTCAAACTTCCAAAGCCAATCTGGAAGTTGTTCACTTAGTCAGTTCCTGTTCTGTAGTATTTTTAAAATCCATGTCTATCTATTACGTAATACTTCAGGTAAAGTGAACATGAGTACAACATTATGATTTGACCATCCGATGGCAATCCCCTGATGAACAGTTCAGACTGAAAAGAATCTAGAAGTTCCAATTAAAAGGGAAAATGATATCCTAGTGGATAATCCAGAAACAAGAGGTACCTAAGCAAAAAGGGAAAAGAGCCCGTTAGACTGAAAACCCAAAAGGGCAGTTTAAGCAAAATTGGGGCAAATGAATAAGAAGAAGGCCTGAAGCCCCTTGAAAAATTCACCAAACTGGGGCAATTTTGTTCAATTAGCCATAGTGAGGCAAATTTTTGAAGGATTAAAGAGAAGATATGTTGAAGGAAGTAGCAATAGAGACAGCAATTGAGTTATCAAGCAGTTGCAAAATCAATTGGTTGAGGGACAAAGTTGAATACTAGAGTAAAATTTTCTCACAAGGACTCAGTCAAGCAAGGGTTCATGACAAGAGATGATCATTTCATTTCTTAAAAGGAGAGTTGGGAGTGGCAAACAAGGAAAGAGAAAAGGAAGAAAAAAGAAAGAAAGAATGAGAACCGAAGTTATCAGGTCCAACGAGCTAAAGCACGTGAACGAGTGGTTTGATTGGTTAAAGCTTTCCAAAGTCGTTGCTGGTTCAAATGATTAAAAGAAAGAAAAAAAAAAAAAAAAAAAAGAAATAAAGAGAGAATAAATATAAAAGAAAAAGAGAGAAAAAGAGAGAGAAGAAAAAGAGATTTTAAGGCATTGTCTAGCTGTCATTCTTTAGCAGATCGGCTCCATGCATTTGTATTTTAAGTTTTTGAATGCATCAACTTCTTGCATTTGTATTTTACTTTTGAGCGCATCGGCTCCTTGTCATTTCATTCCTGTCTTTTACTTTTGAGCGCATCGGCTCCCTGTCTTTTATTTTTGAGCGCATCGGCTCCCTGTCTTTTATTTCCTGAGCGTATCGGCTCCTGTCTTTTACTTTTGAGCGCATCGGCTCCCTGTCTTTTAATTTTTGTCTTTTACTTTTTGAGTGCATCGGCTCCCTGTCTTTTAATTTCTGTCTTTACTTTTGAGCGCATCGGCTCCTTGTCTTTTAATTCCTGTCTTTTACTTTTGAGCGCATCGGTTCCCTGTCTTTTAATTTCTGTCTTTACTTTTGAGTGCATCGGCTCTTGTATTTTACTTTTCGAGCGCATCGGCTCCTGTCTTTTACTTTTTGAGCGCATCGGCTCCCTGTCTTTTATTTCCTGAGCGTATCGGCTCCTGTCTTTTACTTTTGAGTGCATCAGCTCCCTGTCTTTTAATTCTTGTCCTTTACTTTTGAGCGCATCGGTTCCTGTCTTTTTACTCTTGAGCGCACCGGCTCTCTGTCTTTTAATTCCTGATCGCATCGGCTCCTGTCTTTTACTTTTGAGCGCATCGGCTCCCTGTCTTTTAATTCCTGTCTTTTACTTTTGAGCGCATCGGCTCCCCGTCTTTTAATTCTTGTCCTTTACTTTTGAGAGCATCGGCTCCTGTCTTTTTACTCTTGAGCGCATCGGCTCACTGTCTTTTAATTCCTAAGCGCATCGGCTCCTGTCTTTTACTTTTGAGCGCATCGGCTCCCTGTCTTTTAATTCCTGTCTTTTACTTTTGAGCGCATCGGCTCCCCGTCTTTTAATTCTTGTCCTTTACTTTTGAGCGCATCGGCTCCTGTCTTTTTACTCTTGAGCGCATCAGCTCTTGTCTCTGATTCTTGAGCGCATCGGCCTTTGTCTTTTAAGTTTCTTTCATTGAGCGCATCGCTCTTTGCATTGTTTTGTTTCTTTTCGCTCCCGAACAAAATTCGAGTTCATGTCTTTACTCGTTCCTTACCATGATAAAATGAAAAACTACGGTTATTCTTTTTATCTAATAATAAACAAGTAAAGAGGGGCAACTGTGAACACCCAATCTTGTCCGGGGCGTTTTGTGAATAAAAAAATAAAAAATAAAAAAATAATCTTTCAATCCATTGGTCCATTAACCCATTAACTGTTAACCCACAACCCAACCTATCCTCACACTTAAACTCATCACTTATCCTAAAACAGACTCCATCGGTTATCCTAATCCCCAAACACTTATCCTAACTATCCCAAACAAACATATCCTAAACTAGCCATAACTCATCCTAAACGAACTTATCCTATCATAAACCCATCCTAACTCAAACTCATCCTAAACAAACTTATCCTAAACCCCCCATCACCTATCCTAAACAAACTCCTAATCACATTCTAACTCAAACACCTCATTAATCCTCTCCTATAAAACACCTAAACCACACACACCCAAAAGACATCAAAACCTACACTCGAACCGACTTATTTTTTAGCCTTGAAGCACTATTCGCCTATTTTTTCACGCAACCTTCCCTTTTGCTTACGCCAAAATACCCCTCCATCACTTGCTTTCATATTAAAACCCCTCACAAATCTTCACCACCTTCACCAAAAACCCCATAGCAGATCCATCCCCAACCGTAATAACATCCACGACCAACTCTCCCACCTCTACCATCTTGATCTCCATCAACTCACCACCCAAACCACCATTAAGCCAAACCTCCATCATTATCATTCCATTATCTTCATTCCTATCACCTTCAACTTTACTTCATCTTCATCCTCTTCAACCAAACACCCATACCACCTCTTCACTATTATCATCGTAATGTCGAGTCAACTCAAAGCATACCCACCATAACCTCCACTATCAAGCTTTAATCTTCACTCGTGACCGGCCTTCACATAATCCCCAAACCCACCTAACCATTCATGGGCCCGCCCGGACCTCATCTCAGACAACCCAACATCCACAAAACACCCTCTTTCTCCCTCACCTTCAACCTCTCATCCGACCCCCTTTCACTAAAGCGTAAACTAGATTCCTCACCCTCCGCCACAATACGGCAACCCCAGGCGAGAATCCACCTCCATAGCCACGATTGACATTTTTTTTCTTTTTGCTTTGTTTTGTTTTTGGTTTTGCAGAGACTATAGTCTCTCTTCCTTTTCGTTTTTAGATTTGCTACTCTCCTTTTTTTTTTAGAGGAGTGGGCTTAAAGTGGTAAAGTCATTGGGCTAAAAAAAAGGGACAACTATGAACACCCAATCTTGTCTGGGGCATTTTGTGAATAAAAAAATAAAAAATAAAAAAATAATCTTTCAACCCATTGGTCCATTAACCCATTAACCCGTTAACCCACAACCCATCAGCTATCCTCACACTTAAACTCATCACTTATCCTAAAACAGACTCCATCAGTTATCCTAATCCCCAAACATTTATCCTAACTATCCCAAACAAACATATCCTAAACTAGCCATAACTCATCCTAAATGAACTTATCCTATCATAAATCCATCCTAAACAAACTTATCCTAAACCCCCATCACCTATCCTAAACAAACTCTTAATCACATTCTAACTCAAACACCTCACCTAATCCTCTCCTATAAAATACCTAAACCACACACAGAAAAGGCATCGAACCTACACTCGAAACGACTTATTTTTCAAACCTTGAAGCACTATTCGCCTATTTTTTTCATGCAACCTTCCCTTTTACTTCGCCAAAATACCCCTCCATCATCGCTTTCATATTAAAACCCCTCACAAATCTTCACCACTTTCACCAAAAACCCCATAGTAGATCCATCCCCAAACCGTAACAACATCCACGGCCAACTCTCCCACCTCTACCATCTTGATCTCCATCAACTCACCACCCAAACCACCATTAAGCCAAACCTCCATCATTATCATTCCATTATCTTCATTCCTATCACCTTCAACTTTACTTCATCTTCATCCTCTTCAACCAAACACCCATACCACCTCTTCACTATTATCACGTCAGAATCGAGTCAACTCAAAGATACCCACCATAACCTCCTTTATCAAGCTTTAATCTTCACTTTGTGACCGGCCTTCACACAATCACCAAACCCACCTCTCCATTCACGGTGCCCATGGCCCGGCCTCATCCGTAGACAACCCAACATCCACAAAACACCCTCTTTCTCCCTCACCTTCAACCTCTCGTCTGACCCCCTTTCACTAAACAGAAACTAGATACCTCACCCTCCGCCACGAAATACGGCAACCCGAACCGAGAATCCACCTCTATAGCCACCCAAACGCGTACCCGTTCCGCTCCGTGCCAACGCAGACTAGCTTGCTCGAACTCGCTACTCACCGAGGCTGGATCGACGCGAGGCGCAACCCACAAAGCCACCGTCACCCGGTAACTCCTGCACGCCTCCTTCTCTGTCGCGACTCAAGCACTTAGAGCTCAGATCCTCACCCTCCATAGCCACGGTTGACATTTTTTTTCTTTTTGCTCTGTTTTGTTTTTGGTTTTGCAGAGACTATAGTCTCTCTTCCTTTTCGTTTTTAGATTTGTTTTTTTTTTTTTTTTTTTTAGAGGAGTGGGCTTAAAGTGGTAAAGTCATTGGGCTAAAAAAAATCTAACAAAAGATAAGTAAAAATGATAAGAACAAAAAATATATATATATATATAAACCTTTTTTAAAAATAATGATGATAATAATAATAATAATATGGGTTACCTAAGTTGACGATACTTGCTAACCTTACATTTTGTAAACATCGAGTTTTGATGATTTACATTATTATTATTATTATTATTATTATTATTATTATTATTATTATTATTATTATTATATTTAAATTATTATCTTGTCTTCACTTTTTTAAAGTTAAATCGCTAATTGATAATTTTAAATAAAAGTTTTGTAACAAATTTGATAATCAATGGGTGACGTCTCTAGCGCGACGCTAGCTTCACCTATTTAATCCTTAATTTGAATAATGAACATGACGCATTGTTGATTCAAATTTTTAAAGTTTTTTTAATAAAATCAACCAACCCACAAATATTTTCTAAAGAACTACGTGACTTTGAATTCCTCATTGCACCTGAGGATACGTAGGAGCGGGACTCATATTCCGTCAAGCCAAAAATTAAATTTTCATAGTTTATTTGTTTATTTTATATTTTTACGAAAGGGGTAAAATAAATATTTTCAAGGATTATTAAGAATTTGCATAATTAATTTAAGGTACCGTCTTAGGACGGGTGTGTTAGGGGTGCTGTGGGATTAAGTTTCCGCCCTTCCCTACACATAACCGACTCCCGAATTCAATCTGGTTTCAAAGACTATTTTTCTTGGGTTTTCCAATTTTTCCTAATAAAAAATAAAATTGGTGGCGACTCCTAATTAAATTTTTTTTAATTTAAGTTACTATTTCACCGCGATTAATACGGTCGCGACAGATAGTCATTTTCAACAAGAAATCTAGCTGCCTTACACTCAGGGGCATTATCAATGATAATTTAGACAACTTTTTTGGGTCCAACCTCTTCAACAGTGGATTTAATTAGGCCTGCTATGTAATTCTTATCTTTTATCTCCTTAGAACCATCAACGGCATTTAAAAATATAAGAACTCCATCCGAAGCGACCATAAAATTAATCAGTGGTCTCCTTTGTGCATCAATTCATCTATCAGTTACTATACGTATTCCTTTTTCACTCCAAGTCCCTTTGATTGGTTCAAGTAATCTCTCAAAATTTGTCATTTCCCTTCATAACAATGTAGTTCTTAGAGAATTGTAATCAGGAGGAATAAAACCAGCAATAGAATTATTTGCGACAAACTGATATGAACTAATGTAATAAGGATTGCGCGCAAGATTTAAGGATAAACCGGCAGAATAAAACATCCTAGCAATTTCATACTTAAGTTGCTCTCTAGCTCCAGCATTGAAAGCTCTATCTAAAAGGTTACTTGCCCTTCTTTTATTTCCTAACAGAGATTGTGATGATTGTTGAAATGAATTAATAATAGATGTAGGAGGAAGGGGAATATTTCTTTGTTTTATTAATGCACATTCAACAACTTTTTGAATTTCAGCTAAGCATCGTCATTCATCTTTGGACTATCAATTCCAACACTAATAAGTCTAAGCAAGTGAGCCTTGACTCTAGTATATGAATCATAATAATGGTTCTGGCAAAAGTTACATATTCATCCTCTATTTCCATCACCCCCAGGAGCAGGGACTACATCTCTTATGACATAAGCCCAAAGAGGAGTAGTTATTTTTTACTTGTCATCAACAACAAATTTACTAATTATGTTGTTAGAACTACTATTAGGCTCAAACATTCTTAGAGATTTAACTAAAAAAATAAAAATAAAAATTTGTTAGAAATTAAAAATTAAACCCAAAAATTATAATTTATAAAATTAATCAATATCATAAAATTAAGTCACATATTAAAATTTATCAATCATAAAATTTTTAAATATTAAAAATTATCACTAAAAAAAAGAGCCATGATAAAAATTTAAAAAATTAATAATTCCAAAACATTGAATCAATTAAAAAGTTAAAAGTTTTTCAATCACAATTAAATTGCTAGTTCCAAAACATGAGTAAACTTGAAAGTTTTTAGTTGTTGAAAAGTGAAAACGAAAAAGTTATATCTTATAACTAAAAACCAAAGTCATGATAAACATTTAAAAAATTAATAGTTCCAAAAAGTCAATAATCATATATAATTAAATTGCTAATTTCAACATCAAAATGTGTGACAGTAAAATCTAAAAAGTAGAACTTTAATATTAAATTATTAATAAAAGAAAAGATAAGTGGCTTAAAGCCATTAGAAGAGCTTCACGTTTCCAACATCCAAAACGTGTGACAATAAAAATTGAAAAGTAAAACTTTAATATTAAATTATTAATAAAAGAAAAGATGAGTGGCTTAAAGCCATCAACAAAGGAGCAAAGGAACGTGTTGTACTTGAAAGGTGTAAAGGAAAGATAAAATAGTTTTGAACTTTTGGGCATCCACTGGAAAATCTCTGTTTTGAGGAAACACTAAAATCGTAACAGGGTGAGAGAACTTCGAGCAGAGAGACTGAGAGAGCTTCGAGCAGGGAGAGACGAAATGAGCTTCAGTGCTGCAGCGAGTTACTCCATAACCTGTCACTGATACACGCGCAACAGAGGTTGGAGATAGAGGTCGGATAGTCACCAAAAAAGTTGCAGTCATAGATCGAAGAAAGAGGCCGCAGATCTAGAAAATCATGAGGTAAATGTATGTTTTTCGACTCAAAATATAAAGTTAAGGTGAGTTAAATAGGCTGAATCTTTTGGATAAGTTTAATTCCAAAAAAATATTAAATTTTTCGGATTGATTTAATTCACCAGCCATTTATGCGTTTCTGGCCATTTTGGAGCGTTTCAGAGTGTTTTGAAACGTGTCCAAAAAAAGAAATTGTCTGTATATTTTTTAACAATTTGTACATATTTTCATTTTCAATATGTATTGGACATCGGTACAACAGCCTAAGAGCTGTACCAGTGCTTCATAGCTAAAGAGCAAAAATATAATTATTCAGATATGGGGAATTCTATAGAAGCCACCTTTAAGTATAGTTCTCAAAGTGAATTATAAGTATTTCATCAATTATTATTTATTTTTAAATATTTATTATGATACTGTAAAAATTCCCTTCAGATGCATAAAAAGTTATCCACTTTAACATCTCACAGTCTCACACAATCACATAGGCATTTGAAACACAACTTCTTTTTTTTGTCGTGAAACACAAAAAAGGGCTTGTTGTGGGTTGGGTCTAATCAAACGGATCTCTGTCTCCACAATCAATAGGGCTTTTTAAGAGTTTGTGGAGAGTTAAGCCCATTACTTCAGAGTAACAAATCTGATAGGTAGTAATTTCAATTTTCAATCATGACCCAACAAAGAAAAGATGGGTAACGAGAGATGGGGGTCCGTTCAACTATTGTTTATCAAATATTAAAACGATCTTGTGGTGTTGTTCGGATGGAAGTTATGGATGAACAGTAGTCATTTGTTATTGAAGCCTTTCTAGTTGTCCCCAAACTACGAACTGTTGCTGCCTCATGTCAATTTATCTACAAATTCAAATGAAATTCCACATGAACTTGCACCAAACTTTAGATCAACTTGTGTTAGTTTTCTTTGTCTAGACCAGTTGGGAGTCTGAATATTCTGGATATTTACAGACCTATAAGTATCTCAGGATGATAACAATATATGGTGTTTTGTACTTTTGTCCCATGAGACTCGATATGTTGTCCATTATTCTCCCTCGACGTACTTGAGAAAACTGAGCAAATTTTCTAATAAGGAGCAAAGGATGAGTTTGTTTTATTTCCATTTTAATTCACTCACTCATCAACTTCAGTGTTATTCAGCAACTTGGCTCAAGTAGCGAGTCTGCTTTTATTACATCAAGCGCCCCCTCCATTTTTTTTTCTTCTTTTTTTGCTTGGAGTAACCTACAAAATAACTATAATGAGTTTTGATTCGTAATATAGAGAAGAAATTAAGATCTGAACACATAGAGGAGATAATAGTCATTCTTTCAGTATTACCTTAACCTGCCTTCAAGCAACCAATGCTAATAGCATAGGTGATTAAGTGATTAACGATGGTCCCAGTTAGGAGAAGAGTCAACAGATTACCTAATAGCAAAAATAATGAATTATCATTGGAAAAATAATTTACGATATTAACAAGGTTGTTTAGACTTGGTTGCAATGGCAAGTTTCATCCCTCGTGGATTTTGGAGAGAGAGTAAAAGCCATAGTGGCAAAGTCCCACATCGCTCATTTGCCAGAAATGCAGTCAAGACTTGAGTATAAAACTCGAGTCCCTCAGCAACCCAAAGCATACCTTTCTCGGCCTTTTGGCTAAGATCAAGTGTAGTATCTGTTCTTATCAGTTTAATATCTGATACGTGGACCATTGGTCCACATGATATTAAATTAATTTTTATAGGGAGAGGGTCCGACTCAGTAGCTTGCTATTGGGGCTCTGGCGCGTCGCCCATGCGTTGCACTACAGCAAGGGCCTGGCGCATCCCACCCAATTCAATTTTAAAGTTATTCATGATTCTAAGTGGATCAAATGGGCTTGTGTTACTTCTAGTTCTGGTATTACGTTGTGCCTTGGACTTTATAGTAGTTGGACGACATGTGCCTTGCTTGTGTTTCGTTGTACCTCGTAGTAGTTGGACAAGATGGGCCGATTGTGTTGTAAATGGGCCTTGTTTGTGTCATGTTTTTTTTCTTATGCTATGCCTATGGTCGTTGGAGATAATAAGGACCTAATGGACCCCTTGCTTGTGTTGGGCCTAGTACTCTTGCTTTCGTTACATTCTTCTTTGTATTAGTTCACCAAGCTTTAATATTTTATTGGGCTACATGTTTCTCTTGGCTAACTAGTTGTCTAAAAGTAATGGGGCCTTTTGCAAGTATTGCTGATGATTGGCCTGTTTGAACCTCAATACATAAAACAGAATAGGATACATCTAATAGATGTTTCTCAGATATATCTACGGAAGCCCAAAAACGGGAAACATAATTGCAGTGTCTCAACACTCAACTGAAAACTAATTTCTAGGAGTTAAAAAAACACTGAAAACCAACTCATTATTTGCAATAAGAATATGACACTTATCCTCACAACACTAGGGTGGAGTTATCTGCACTATTCAACTTTAAAGTAAGGTATTAGATATGTGACGGGTTTGTGAAGATAAACATATTTTATCTGCAAATAGCATCATTACTCTTTGCAATATTGTTTAGGGAATTTAATTTTGATTCAATATAATTTGTTATAATATTAAATTCTTATATAATTTAAAGAGTTTGTCTGCACAATGAATCAAAATTAAATCATTATTTAAGATGGTGACTTTTAGTTTTGAACTTTGGAAGCTAAATAAACACTATTAACCCCTAATTAACCCCTCCTTCGCCTATATTATGTGGGGAGAGACATTTTGCTAGACAACGCACTGATAAGGTAGTGTTTCGACTTTCGACACTTCAGGATGAACATCTGGCTAAATAAGACACTTGAGATATGTTTTAAAGGATGTATTGAACATTTATACTTCCAAATATTAAATAAGTCTTGATAATAACGTAATTCAACATATGAATAGCTTGTTTAGGATGAGGATGTGAGATGTTTGCAACCTTTGTAAACTACTAGCAAATCTTACACATGTCGATGGTTAAACATGTGGTAAAGTGCCAATTTGGAGTTTGAACCAGAGCTACTGCTAAGGGAGAATGCTTAATGAATTTGAATATTAGTTGCCATTGTCAATATTTGCTGCAGATGCCAAAGTTGCCATAAACACATTCTTTTTCATGTGTTGTTTTGTTGTTACTTAGTTTCTGAAAGGGAATGACGTTATGCCTATCTATCTCCAGATAAAGCCATATCGTTCCAAATCATCAATACAAAAGTTATGGGAGCATGCAATAACTTCAGCATTAATTCTCTGCTGCAAGTGAGTCAACTGCTCACATCTTGAAAACCCAATAAGTTGGTGCATCACTTATTCCTGTCAATAAATTCTGTCTTATTTTAATGTGCATTTTGCATCAATAATTCCCTGATATAATCATATAGGAGAAGAGAAAGCGCAATCTATTGTGTTAATGTAGAGATATTATATATTTTCATGCCTTGGTTTTGATTAAATAATTCTGTTTCAAATCACTTCCTAATACAAAATTCAAATGGGGGAATCCAAAGCAGATCACAACTGCTCTTGCAGGGATTTTATCGTTTTTATTGGAATGTTAATGATCCAAAAATGTGATTAGCTGGCTTCTGGCTTCAAATTTGCCATGCCATATGATATATGGTTGAAAATAGAAGCAGGGGTTTCCCAAGTTAATGACCTCTCTTTTATGGCTTCCTATTCTTAGCTACGTATGAGTTAGTCCCCATTATTTTGTTCAATGGTCCACTCTCCACTGCACTGATGATACTAGGTAGATGAGTAATACTTACTAGGTAGCTGGTTTAAGAAATCAAACTCATTTGTAGTTGACAACTTAAGGAATGAGATGAGCTTCACAACACAAGCCAGTCCAACGAACTCTTGAGCCTAAAAACTAAGAACCTTAGGTGCGAAGCCAAATACGTTGTCTCCATCCTCCTTCAAGCCACTGCAACTGTGTATTGAAATAGGAGCTACTCTGTTCACGCCCCCATTTGAAAATGTAGTTTTTGCAGCACTTGAAGCCTCAGAGTTTGTGTAATAACTGTATCAGATGCCTTCCTAGCTACCCAAATGAGCTGAATGATTAATGTACAACTTTTCTTTTACAACTGAATTTATTTTGGGTGTTGCAGTCTTCCAGATCAGGCAAATCATACCTGATCCACGGACCACTCATTGATTATGAATGACAAAGTTTGTTATCCTCTGGCAGCCACATTAATGCATAGTACTATAAATTTGTAGCTGGGGGCAGTTGAAGCATTACCAAATTCTTAATCAATCCTACCTTGCTCAATTTCAGCATTAGAGCACATTAAAATTCTTTGTGAATTCTCTAAATGTAAATAACTTATTTTTTAATTACATATTCAGACTGCAGATAAGTTAACACTGACATCACCTAATTAAGGGCAGAAGTAGAATAAATATATCGGGGAGACAAAATCTTTTTTAAAGAGGTTAAATTATATTTTATAATACAAAAAATGAAAACTAAAGGGCAATTTTTTTTAATTTTAAAAAATTTAGAAGACCATAGCACCAAACGTACATGATTCATGATTTTCGTCCCGTGCACCTAACCACAATACTATTTTTTTTTCTTAATAAAAAATGCAGCCTTCTTTTGCCTCTGTAGAAACAAGCATATAATCTTTTTTTTTTTAAGTATCTCCACTTAATATACGTAAAAGATTAATTTCTTGAAATATGTTCTTACATCTAAATGAAGAACTTTTTTAATCGTGATATTTTTATGCAAATAAGTTTTGAGATCGAATTTAAGATCACATGTTAAAAGAACCTAAACTATTTTCACTCAAATCAATACATGTTGGTGAAATAAGCTTATAATCTAATTTAAGTGAATCTAACTTTGGTAACTATTAAGTATTAACTAAAGCTTGCTGATTTAAAAAAGAGAGATTATTATGTAAATTGAGAACACTCAAGTTAAGTATATTTAGTCAATCATATCATTAATTAGTAGATAACTATTATAATTTGTTAATAATTAGTCATCATAATTAATCATAATTAATGATATTATTGATCAAGTACATCCAATTTAGATGCTTTAGATTTATGCAATAATTTCTATTTAAAACAAGATTGAGCTTCTTTATTCTAGAGCATCATTAATCCTGTGCTGAATGGAATTAGAACCTCTTTGGTTAAAGTGCAAAGGAGCTGCCATTAACCATAGGTTATTTGATGCCCTTGAGTTCTTTTCTTTATTAAAGTGCATTGAAATTTTGCTTGCTATTTTACTTAACGGTCCTGAACACATTAACGTTCAATTTGAAAGGAAAAGTTTACAGTTACTGGTTTTCAAATCAGCACCAATTCACCACCCTTATCGTACTGCCCTTTAATCAAACACCCAAATGACTATCTGTCATGCACCGATTATCCGCTTTGTGAAGTTAAATTTTTAATCATGGTACCGTTGCGCTTTCGCTTTCATTGTTGCCCATGCACAATCCATTGAATCAGTGACCCAAGTTCAAAGTTCAAACTACTACGCCAGCAAGTCAAGATATTGGAGTGTCATCCTTAAAATTAACATATGCTTAATTTATATACAACGATTGCAAGGAAAGACTTACATTTGTTTGGAATGCTCAAATCATATTAGTGAGAAAGAAATATATAAATAAAATTATTAACGAGACTTGATTATATATATGAATTTTTTTTATAACTTTTATATTATTTTTTTTATAATTGATCACTTGAAAAAAAAATTAGAAGATTTTAATAATATATATATATATATATATTAATATTAATATAGAGAAATATGCTAGTGGTTCTTTTAAAATATTACACATTATCGGATCAATAAGCCATAAGTAAAACCAAATTATGAGATGACTCTATACCAGCATCGATAAAGAATCATTTGATAACTGGAATCTATGACAACTAGTGTTAAACAAAGGCCACATTAGGGTAGTTAACGGTTCGTTTTAATCCTTGTTGTAATTAATTAGCCAACCATTTGATAATTGGCATATATGACAAATTCAGTCAAAGGCCTAAACAAAGTTAGGCAGGCCCCAGAAAAGATGAAAAAGCATAAAATGAAGGGCTGCTACCTTTACCGCGTTTATGTACTTAAAAAAAAAAGAAAAAGAAAAAAAGAAAAATGGCTATTACTTTTCAGAGTAAGCATATTATCGCCGCAGTTTTCACTTGTAGTTCAATGTTCACATTGAATCATTGATGGATCCCTTTGGGGACATAGGGGCCACGGCCCCATTCTTTGTTTTATTTTGGAAATTTCATATACATATTTATGTATGCTTGTTTGTGTGATTATGTAATTTTTCATCTCTTCATAGTTTAGTGTAATTTGTATTTCAAGATTTTTATCTAGGATTATAAAGAAATTGTTGATATTTGTTAGTTTTGTATTATACTAGTAATATATTAGTAATTTTTCCACTGATGATACTGTTATTAACTTATTGAGATTCATGATTCAATTGTTCCTTTTTTTGCTAATTGAGTAGCAAGTTAAATTTTTGTTTTTAATATCTTTACTCTTTATAAAGTCTAATTTTGATGCTCAAAGTCTAATAGTTGAACATGAGGATAAGCGCAACCTTCAAAATTTCTAAGAGTGACAAAATGCTAGATCTTTAAAGCATGATCCAAAAGCACAAATCAATATGAAAATGTACATTATTTAACCACCTAAAAATTCAGTCCCAGATCAGTATTCACCTTAGGCATTAATATATTAATATAGTTGAAAGATGGAGAGAGGGTGTTCAGTATACCGGTATCTTTATACCAGTAAGATACCATGATATTATAGATTAGATGTTCATGATTGAAGTACCAAACTTCATGAGAATTGGGAATGCTAGGAATTCAATAATTCCACATTTTTGGGTAAGCCATGTATATTGTGAATCAATTTTAATTATAATATCAAACATTTTAAATAATAGAAAATTTCATGGCGGGGTCTCAAAGTATCTTACCAACTGATGTAATCACCGTAGTTAATTTTCATGCTTCAATTTCCCAAAGAGGAAGTTAAGCAGCAGCAGGAGCTGTTAGGAATTATAGGGGCATTCTTTGCATTAAGACACGGTTTAAATTTTCGATCACCATGAAACTGGAGCAGAGGCACAGTTCCACTGGTCAGCTGCAGTATGGAATCATTTCTGAGGGAGATGCTCAAGTGGTCTGTTCTAGCATCAATGACATTTCATTCTGTGCAAAAAGGATCTTGCTTCCCAATTCCCCTTCCTAATGACGTGAAGAATAATTTAGCAAACAATTTCAACTGGTTTATGCATCATTTTATCAGTATTATTGCCCATATTCTAGCATCTTGGTCTATAATAAACATTTTGTAGTTGTGTTATTTGTATTGTAAAGGATTTACTATTTGTTATTAAAATCTAATTTTAATTTCATCAAGAATGGTCTTATTTATAAAGAGGGCAAAAGAAAAATAAAAAATGATTAGACATTTTTTCTTGGAAGACAACAAAATCACCAATTTTTCCTCAATTTTTGAGTTCATCTTAGAACTGAAGCCAAAGGCGCATGGACTTACTCTCATTATTATTATACTTTTCTTTTACTCTTATTTGGACATTGGCCAACAATAGCTGTCTCGTGAACTTTGCCACACCAATAAAAGAGCATGTTTTGGGTGGCTTAAGGACCACCTCATCCTTTAGTTCACATGGCTTTGTATATATGTGGAAAATCCAACTGCGCGTCCCTCTAATTGTTCTCCCCCTCTAAAATTTATCAACATGCAGAATCTGGATCATGTTTCTTTTTGTCTGGTAATGGAGTGTTCTTGTGTGTTCTAATCAATGCCCCCAATACCAATTCAACAATAATTGAAGCGAACCAAACCAAACACAAGCCAAACTAAACAGTAGGAAGTGAAATGATCAGTGAAAGGCTAAGATCAAAGTCAAAAAAGGTAGTTAAAAAATAAAAACCATTGCTTGATTCATTGCCTCCAATCATTAGGGAAGCCATAAACACTTATAGAAGCCAAGCTAATAATGATTTGAGTAATAACAATCATATAAATATACCTTCTTCCAAATGTAAAATAATAACTTAAAACTTTTCTATCAAAACTAAAAATTAAAAAAAAAAACATTACTTAAATTGTTCTTGGGGTGGAGCCAACTGCTAAATTTTCTTAGCAGAGCTACTTTTCCTTTTTTATAGAACCATCTCCTCAATCAGCAATAGTCCAAGTCATGTCGTTCTCAAAGATCCAGTGGCATACTTCAATCCGACCCGGACCGGACCCGAGTGCAAGGAATGCACCATGGGTGGGGCTCCATGCCGTTGTGTCCAAGTGACAAATGGCAACACCATGGTTGATCTTGGCTTTAGTTTTCGGGTCAAGAAGATCCGCTTCATAAACCCGAACCTTGGGAACAGAGTGGCAGTAATAGAGCAAGTAAGGAAATAAGCTCTGATGGCAAGACACAGATTGGGTGACTTTAGCACCATTGATCCCTTTAACATGACTAACCAACACGTTCTTCTTTGACCCGTTTACATTCTGGGTGGTCCGAACCTCCACATTGCGACCCAAAACAGAAGTGGCGAAATCAATCATGTCTTCCACCGAACCCACGCACCGCTTGGTCTCGCCCGGGCTGGGTGCCCTCTCACACTCACCCAATGAGTCCTTCATCATCTTTTCCATGGAACTATCATCAGAGACCTTAAAGATTTTTTTCATCTCAGAGATCTTGGAGGACGAAAACGGTAATTTTGACAAGATGGTCCGGGGCAAAAACGACCTTTTAGGCATTTTATCTCTAATGTCAGGCATGGGCATCACCGTCCCTTCCTTCAACATCTTCTCCCGAAAGAATTTGCCAGGCTCAACCCACTTTTTTACCAAACTGCCACTGATTCCACTTTTCTCCATTGAAGCACTCAGCGTGGTGCTCACATTGGTGTACTTCTTGAACGACACAGAGACACCCTCTTTGGAATACTCCTTGAACGTGTTGTTGACGCCGTACCCCGTGAACCCAACCTTAGTGTCCCCAGTGGCACCCTTTCCATAACCTGTGAATGTGTCAGTTCCTTCGTTGAAGGATTTGCCATAGTTGTTGAAATCAACTTCAGCAGCATTGGAACCTTTTGCATAAGAAGTGAACGTGTCGGCACCGACATTAGCCTTGTCTCGATAATTAGCAAACGTCTCAGTAGCACCATTGCCACCACCAGCGTAATTGTTGAAGTTATTAGTGGGGTTGTTCATGTCCACACCATAACCCTTAAACGTGTCGTTAGCACCATTGGATGTCTCAGCATAATTGGAAAAACCAGAACCAACAACGTTGGAGCTTGTCCCGTAGGATTGGAACTGGTTCTCGGGGCCGTTGCCGTTTTTGCCGTAGGAAGAGAAGGTTTGTTCCCCTGCATTGCCATTTTCGGCGTAGGAAGAGAACGACTGGGTCCTCCCGTTCGCGTCGGAGGAGTAGGTGGTGAACCGGAGGTCCGGGACGTTGACCTGCTCCGAGTAGCGCTTGAACTCGCCGGTGCCGCCGGTGGCTCCGGTGCCGTAGGTGTGGAAACTCTGGTCCACCACGTTCCCATCGGAGCCGTAGCTGAGAAAGTTGTCCTTGTGGCCGGTGGAGTCACGGCTGTAGCGACGGAAATCGTTCACCGGAATATTCTTCCCCTCCGAGTAGTTCTTGAACGAGTCAACCCCACCGGGTCGACCCGTTCCATAATTCGTGAAGTTTTTGTCTTGGTACACTGCAAAGTTTGCGTCTTTGTCGTGCTTTTCCAGGCTGGGTTGCAATTCCGGGAAGCAGAGGAGGTGCGCGGAGGAGCAGAATTCAGGGAGGCGCGTGGACAGGGCGGTGCCGCCATCTACGGCGGCAAGCTTGGCAAACGCCGCAGCGTCAACGGCGCTCAGGGGTGATGCCTTGGACAGCAGGAACGATGGCTTGGGCAGGTTGTTGCGGATCTCCTTGTCCCAGTACCGAATCAGATATGCCTTTGGGGTGAAGGGGTTTTTCTCTTCTCCGGCAACCGCGTAGCCGCCGGAGAAAACGACCTGCATTGATGAAGAATTGAATACCCATTATAGAGGAGAGAATAGTAGAAATGAAACAATTGAAAAGATTGAGACTTGGAAGGATGAGAGTGAAGGAAAGGTGTACTTACACTGAGAGATGAGAAGAGGAAAAAGAGACAGAAGGTGCTCATATGGCTGAGTTGTTTGTTCATATTATTTTTGCTCCTTTTCTTTGTTTTGTTTTTCTTTGTTGTTCCAGAGAGAGTGAGAAAACTGAAAAGAGAGAAGGGAGTGTTAGGGAGTGGAAAATGTTGGTGGACTTGTTGGATTGTATGCAGAAATTTATAGTCAAGACTAAAGAGTGAGGAGTGAGTGTGAATATGATTTTAGATTAGGCCTTCAGTGTTCAATTCTACTGTGTGTGAATGCTGAGAACTTTGACACTCACCTGCAAAGTGCATTGAAAAAAAAAATTCGTAATTAATTTGCTGTAATGTTAAGTTATTAACTAAGTAATGTGATTTTATTTTAATGCATGAGCTGGGAAGAGAGGCGGCATACAAATACAAATCATGTAAAACAAAAATTCAGTGAACTAACGAGTCAGAAACTAATGTAGATACAACTGGACTGGATAGTAAAAGAAACAAGTGCAATAACGATAAAAGAGGGAGAGGAAAAAAGAATTTAGAGTGTGCATTGAATTTTTGTGAGCATAATAAAAGGATGCACCTTGCCTTGGTCCGCTTGACAGTTTGCATGAACTAATACATAACATGGGGATAGGGGCGTATTTATAGTCCTAGAAAACCCAAATGACGCGCATTGTAAATGCTACGCGGTAACAAATTAGGATTATGCATCTATTCTCTTTTTCTAGCCGTTAATGGAATTCTTTCTAAATTTCAAAAGAAAATTTCTTTATATATTTATCTATATAAATAAATATATAAAAAGATAGTAAAATTATTATATTTTAATAAAATTAAGAAGACAATATCACACAAATTCTAATTAATTTAATTTAATTTAATCTAATTATAATAAAATTGAAGAATTAAAATCTTAATTATGAATAAGAATATTGATTCTAATTAATTATAATATATTAATATGAGATATTAACTAACATTTAAATTTAATTTAATAAATAAAGCCAATATCAACTCAAAATAAATAAATAAAGTCAATATAGAAATGTACCAACAACCAAATATAATATAAGAAAGATAGATATCGGTTGATTGAAAAATTAATATTATAAAGTTAATTTAACATATATATTATGATATGATATTGATATTCTTTTTGCAGCATTGTTTTTTAAAATTTAGGAATAAAGCAACAATATATTCTAAATTAATTTTATAATATTGATTTTTCAATCAATTAATATCTATCTTTCTTTTATATATATGTCACAAATATATAATATTAATTTTATAAAAGCAACACGTATTGGCACGAGATTCGGTCTTAGGCAAGAAAATTTATATTATGATAAAACTTTAAAAAATATTGTCACAATATTGATTTTGATTTATTAGAAAAAAGTTTAGAATTTAATTTGTGGCAAAACTAAAAAAATATTATGAATGAACTAGACAATGAAAAAAAATATATATATAATAAAATCAATTAAAAAATATTTTTAAAATCAATTTTAGAATGTATTATTGCATTTTTTCCTGATTATATAGGATAATTTACAAAATTAAAGAAGAATATTATGAATGAACTCTGAACAATCAGGAAATTATAATATAATAAAGTCAATTTAGAATATATCATTACATTGTTTTATGATTGTATGGGATCATTCACAATATTTTTTGACTATATGGTATATTGGTTGGCATTTAAATTTATGCTAAGAGAATGAGAATAAGAGAAATCAATTAATTTATAAGTGAGTTCATCATTATGATTTGTTCAAATATTTTAGACTATATATCATGTTGATTGATGCTTTAGTTTTGAATTGTTATGTCAAATAATTTTTATGAGATATCTTATTTTCTTTCATAATTTCTCACAATTTTTTGTTGCGTTTACTGCAGACCAGTCAACAAGCATAAATGCGGAACAAATTAAGTTGGAGTGGGATGTTCATATACATGGTATATAAATTGTCCAAAGTATGAAAGCTTATAACATCAAACTTTTGTCGTTAATTTTGAGATATTTTCCTTTTCTTCATGAAACTGAATAATAATCTATTAGAACTTATTAAAAATCATTTTAGGATACTTTGTTGCATTGTTTTTTCGATTATATTGACAACGAGAAATGAAGTTAAAAAAAAAAGATTGAGCTTTGGCCCCTTTTGTATTAAAATGAAAAGAATAATGATAGGAATATACTCTTTATCACATTATTTTTAGCACATTTTTTTTTTTATTGAGTCACATAACATATTAAAATATACATTTAACCTCGATTAATATGTAATCAACTTGATTATTATGTAATCAAGTTTAAATATATAATTTAGTATGAGACGTGACTTAATAAAAGAATGTGTGTTAAAATGAGTATGATAAAAAATGTATTTCTAACACTTTTCAAATAAAAAATATTAAAACAAAAAATATAATCTAATAAAATCAATTTATGATATATTACAATTAAATTCTCATAATTTTTTGAAAAAGAAAACTCCTATCGATTTGAGATTAAAACAATTTTGAAAAGAATAATACTAATTCCTTGAAAAGTTTTAATAAGGAATGGGACACATGTTTATTCGAGGAATTAAGTAAGGAATTAAGTAAAATAAAAAAATAAAATACTAATTTATTCAAAAATCAATCAAAATCAGAATGTAATTATATGATAAAATCAAGTAATAATAATTGTAAAAAAGAAAAAGAAAAAACACAAATACTAATTGATTGAAAAAATTATCAAGAAAAGAATATAATAATATAATAACATAATAAAAATAAATAATAATAAATATTTAAAAAAAATACTTGAGTTTCAATCCTTCTTTATACTCAAAATAAATATTAATAAGAAAGTTAAATTTAATAAATCAATTTAGAATATATATTTTTTCTCAATTTTATGCAATTATGTTATAATGGTCCTCAATTATACGGGTATACGCGATACTATCTACTGGAAGAGCGTATGAGCAAGAAAATAATAATAATAATAATAATGTATCATTCATTGATGTTTCAAGTATTTATTATTTATTATTTTATCACAAAATTTTATTATATTATTATTACACCTCATGTTTATAATTTTAATTTATACAATTTTATTTCTTTTTTATTTTCAGCAAGTTAAAACAAATAGTTAATTAATTAAGTTAACATAAATAAAAAAATATTAGATTGACATCAACAAAGTTAACGTTGATTATAAGAAAATTAAATAATGTGACATGAAAAAACTTTAATAAATTAAGTTTATTTTTAAAATAAAAAATAAAAATATTTATTCTTAAACTATTTAATAAATTAAAATCATAATATATTTTATTAAATTAAAAATAAATACATCTTTATCTATTCATTTTAAAATTAAACTCACAGTTCCTATTACACATCACAACAATCAATGCAATGTCAACTGTGGGCAAGAACAGTCCACGACAGAAAAATTGCAGCCTCTGATACAATATATTCTTAACTTAATAAACAACTAATTTCCAGTTATATTTACACCAAACAAAATTCAGCTATGCTGCACTCATCACAGTAACAGTGCTGATTATAAACACTGTTAAAATGCCTATAATAAAAATGCTTATAGCGAAAAGTTCTTAGCTTGCAATAACACTTTAATAAATTGTTATATAATAACTTGGTCGGGTCTTCTGGAGTAATGGTTGTGTCATTTCCCATTTCCTTTTGGAGCAATCTTAGTGCTCCATTTCTAACACAATTTGTATACAATTATTGTTCTTTATTTTCTTTTTAAATTTTAGGTGACCGAGTAGATGGTGACAAAAAAGAATTTTGGGCACAGAAGTATACACTCATAAAAAGTGTCCATTGATTTAATATGGTTATGTGTAGTGAGTGTCTTTTAAGGCTTGGAAGTTTCCAACGTATTATATTCGAACTCTAAACTTGACAAATGTTTTTTTTTTTTACACATGCATATCCAAAAATTAATGAAGAGAGGAACAGAAGGAATTATACCTTTCATTAAAGTTCAAAATTTAATATATTATTAATATGATAATTATAAAGAAGAACGTAGTACATCACTTATCACCAGGCGAACTGCCATTCATCACGACATAAATATTACGAATTGTTGTAATTATAAAGCTTTGAAAAAAAAATACTGTACTGTTTTTTAGTTTTTTTAATCAAAAACTAAAAAAAGCAAAAAAACTACTATATATAGTAATTGAAGATTTGTGTATAAGAAATTATAGATGAATTTTGTTATATCTTCTTATTTTTTTAATAATATTCTTAATATTAAATAAAAAATATTTAATAAAAAATAAATACATATAATGTTTTGTAAATATAAAAAATATTTAATATTTTTTAAATTTAATAATTAAAAAAATTAAAAAGAAGATTATATAAAAAATTTATAATTATTTTTATTTATAATATCAAGGTTCGAGTTGTTCCTATTAGATAATGATAAATGTGGTTTATTCATCTTTAGAGAGAGATAATATGGTCGTGATTGACTCACCGCCAAAGTAAGAGATAACTTGGTCATAAAAAATGGTGATGTGTACCATAAAGAGATTTCAAAACTGAAATCAATCTTAGAAAACAAAAATATGTATATAAGAGAATAAGAGAGAGAATATAACCTATATTTATTTGGTATTTGTAGGTGAGAATGTGATATCAAAGGTGATGATATTCTTAATTTTCCTATAGGAGCTAGTCTCTTTGATTTCTTTTCTCATGTATAACAAATTTTACAATATTAACAAATATAAAATAAATTCTATTGTAATTATACCAATTAATTAAAGAGAAACTTCTTTTTTTACCAAAAAAAAATTATTTTGATTAAATATGATTACAATAAGTCACAAGAAGATAGGGTTTTTTTTTAACAAAAATTTTTGGAGAAAAGAGACTGTTAATTATAAATTCAAGGTATGCTACAAGCTTTAATAAAAAATTACCGTGATACTTATAAATGAAGTATATAGGAAGGATTATTAGAAAAATTGAACCTAAAACTTTTGTTTTAATGCAATTTAATCCTACTAATTGGGTTAATCCTCTTTGATAAATATGATGTTTTATATGTAATATTATTTAAAACAACAAAGATATAAACAAGTGCACAACCATAGCAAAAGACATATTGTCATCCTCCATCTTTCAATATCAGATATATCAGTGTATATTATAAATTTAATAAATTATAAGTTTACAATTTTTATTATTAATAAAAAATTTATATAGTAGCATATATTGTAATTTTTTAAAAATAAATGACATTATATAATCTTTTCATAGAATACAACTTTTTTCAATATCAGTTAATTAAATTAAATCTGGAGGATTTTATCTTATAGAATACACTTGGAGGGAGTCATCTATAGAAGGATAGCATCAAGGAGTATAGATAGTCACTACATCTCATTTTACAGTCACGTCACAGCGATCAAGTCATTATGACTAGTCACAACTATTTTTTTTCTTGGTGCTATAACTTATGAAAAGGTTATTCGTATTGGTGACATGAATGCACAATTTATAAATGCATTTTCCCTTGAAAAAACAATCTCATATTGAATTTAATCATATACAAAGTATGGTTTGGACCAAAGATACATGAGTTTAAGACAAATATATAAAGAAAGAGTTCAGTAATGAAATTAGGGGCGGAGCTAACTAAGACTAGTTAGAGAGGCCAAATGAAAAAATTATATGTAAAAGATGGCCAAATGAATAATATTTTAAGATTATTTTTTATAAAAAAAAATCATTGCAAAATTTAATTTTTAAGGAAACTTGGGGGGGGGGGGGGGGGCTCAAAGATAATGATACTATGGCTTAAGTGAAATGATGTAAAGATATATTGTCAGTCACGCTTCAAATGACAACATGTGTATGATTTAATTAAAGAAAAATAATTTGAATTTTGGATAACAATAAATTGGAATAAATTTGAATATGAATTTGTAACAATTTTATCTTTTCTAGATGAAAATTCTACCTAGCCTACTAAGTAGACTTCTTTTATTATTTATTTTATCTATTATATAATCTTTTATATTATCCCTTGCATCCCATATTAAGTGCATCATAACGGTGCTAATCAAATTAATAAGAAATTATGTACCTCTGGAAGACATCTTAATCTTTTAATGATTCACGTCCAGTAACCAAGCCCTACACTTATCGAGCATACTAATATATTGGGCACAAGGTTCATAATCTAATAATATGTAATTTCTAATAAACTATTTAGTCACAATATATAAAAATGGACTCTAAAAATAGTAACGTCAAGTTACCATTAACAAATAGAAGAATTATTTGAAAGTAAAGTTTTGAAAACTAAACTGTTGATTTAACTGCTAATTGAGAGAAAAATTTAGGTGAACATAGTTTAACACATTATTTTTAATATTTAAATTATTATTTGATATATATAAAAATATAATTAAAATTAATATAATTTTATAATAATTTTTATCACATTATATATATCAAATAATAATTTAAGTACTTATAATAAATTATGCCTATTTAAGAATTACACCAATTCGGAAAAGTCAATAGAGTCAGTATTTCAAAAATTGTGGAATGAGCCAATAAATCAGTCGTGAATTGGTCAAACCAACAAACCAATCCTGATTTTTACCGACAAACTGATTCATATTATTTTGCAAAACTGGACCGATCTAAGTCTATAGATGCAGTATTTCGAAAATTGTGGAAAGAACCAATAAACCAGTTGTGAACCGGTTAAATTGGTATTAATTTTTACCAACAGGCTGGTTCATATTATTTTATTGTGACCTGGTCAATTGACCAATTCGGTTAAGTCAATAGAGTTAGTATTTCAAAAACAACTATGATATTTTTTTTATATTATTTTTAATACTTTTTTAATATAATTTATTATATATATTTTTTCATATTATTTTTTTCACTAAATCACATATTTTTAAAAAAATATGAATAATATATACATCTTTAAAAAGATATATAATTAATTTTTTCTTTTCAAAAAAATAATTCTATATTCTCTATAAATTTCTCCTAATAATCTTACTAATATTAAATGAAAAAAATATTAAATAAAAAAATAAATGCATCTAATGTCTTAAGAATATAAAAAATATTTAATATTTTTTTTATTTAATAATTAAAAAATTAATAAGAGAATTGAGTAAGATGATAAATTATTTCTCTTTTAAAAATTGTGGAAAGAGCCAATAAATCAGTTGTGAGCTAGGCAAACTACAAACCTATCCTGATGTTTACTAACAAACTGGTTTATATTATTTTGCAAAATCGGACCGATCTAAGTCAATAGATCCAGTATTGATCTATTTCAAAAATTGTCGGATAGAACCAATAAACCAATTATGAACCAGTTAAATTAGTATCGATTTTTACCACTAGAATGGTTCATATTATTTAGCATAAAAGCCTATCTAAGTCAATAAATCTAGTATTTCAAAAATTGTGGGATAGAACCATTAAACCAATTATGAACCAGTTAAATTTAGTATCGATTTTTACCACCAGAATGGTTCATATTATTTTGCATAAAATGTTGCCAAATGAGAATCTTTGTGTTGAACACTGGTCCTCTAAGAAGAGGAGTTCGAACTCAACCAACTGACTAACAACGGATATTGATCATTTATCCAACATTTTTTATAAATATATTAAATCCAATGAAGTTGCACTAATTCTTAGTTCATTTAATTTAATAGACTTATTAGAATGTTAATTATCAGTATTTTTTATATTAATAAAATATTAAAGGTATTTTTTCTATGACAAACGTAAAAAATATTTTAAATATTAAATTCTTGTAATTTATATGTACATTAATATTTTAAAAAATTGTAATTATATATATTCCGGTTCCCCGTAAGTTAGACCTTTTAGCAATTTGATTTTTAGAGTATTGATTGAAAGTCTAACTTTATTTTTTAAAAAAATTCAAACATCTCAATCTTAAATGGTAAATACTATGGTCGCAACTTGCAGTATAATTATACAGTGACATTCATCAAAATTATTAGACGATCACAATCTCCATTTAAGAATGGCTTATCCAAAATTGAGAAAAGAATAAAGAGAATGGTCTGGTGGATGAAATTAATAATAATAAAAAATGAAAAAACACGAGAATATTAAAATGTTGATCTCAATCAATATCAAATAATTTGATTAAAAAAAATAAACGAAAGAATAACCCAATTCTAAAATTGGTAGAATGCTAAAATTACAAGTTTCTCGATTCTCAGACCCTATTTTCTCAGATTGGGTTGGGATAATTAGACGGAATCATAAGGTTGTGGAGCTGAAAGACAGGTATGCCCATACCCCATGTTGACAACACATGGCACTCGATGATTGGTGGCACATCATGTTTTTATTATTATTATAGAATTTAACGCGTTTAGCCGCCAATGATTTTGTTTTGTAATTACAATCTTTTCGTGATCCATCTTTGGTGTCTGCAGCAAATGCATCATCGTCACGGACAGTGACAAGGCTCGTGAAAATGGCACAATTTGCAATTGATGCAACGGGAAAAGGTTAGTTTATGGAATTTACTTGTTTGCATTTGTGGTTAAGGGCGTCTTGGGTCAATTACTTGGAGATATGCTTTGTCTGAATTATGTCGGTTACGATTGTGACCAAAATTTCATCCTCATAAAATGTTAAAAGAGAAATTCAAAATTATTATAATTATTCTTTTTTTTTCACCCCATTAAAACCGTAATTTGAGATTAAAATTATAGATATTGTTATTGTTTTGTCTTGGATTTCAAGGGTATATTATGTTCTTTATACATAAGATTCTTCAATGCATTAATTCTTTTGAGTATTGATGTTGGAAGTTAAGTTCCTGCAAAGATACTCTAACGTTCAAGTAAGTTGATTCAATGTATAAAAGATAAAGAAAATTCTTACCATTTAGTTACTATGAGTTATTTATAGAAGACTAGAAGAGTGAGTGTCGTGAGTACCAAGTAATGATAATGATAAATTGATCATTTCACTGGCGATGGAACGCTTCCTAATACCTTATTTGTCTGTAGGTTAACTTTTCTTATGTCCCTTTTAGGGGGGACATTCATTTTGTCTATCTTATTGGCTCTTGGGCTTGACCATAAGAGGCCCAAATCCCAATATGGAGCATTGCCCCTAGGCCAGTGCTTTGATGACTATCAAAATATCGAACTCCGACTTCACTAGGGTTTGAGCTAAGATCGTGGTCTTAAATATTTTCACATCCCAAATGCTCGAAGGTCAGGCACTTCACTTTTGACCATGAGATACTGGGTACATATATCCCTTTGTCCCTTGAGTCCTTTGAGGTCGAGCGCTTCACTCTCAACCACGGGACTTGGGTTCTTTTTGTGTCGTGAGTCCTCTGAGGTCAAACACTTCGCTCTTAATCATTGGACATGGCAACTGGATGGTGGGCTAATATAGGACCACAGTTGAAGCTCTTGAGTACCAAGTTGCACCCGCTCATCAATAGAACGCAAGTGATGGGTGGTAGGTGTGAGTATGACTTGCTGTAATGGAGGCTTTCGTATCATTCTTCAGTTGTTCTTGGTTTGTAGTTGTCTTTTTACTAGTGTTTGCCATGAGAGAGGAGTGAGAATAACAATTTATGTGTTTCCTATATACGACGCCAATATTATGTCCTGGACCTTGAAAGTATTTTGAGCTCCTTGAATAGAAGATTCCGCATTACAGTAACTTTTTTGAGTGTTGATGCAAGTAGTTGAGTACTTATAAAGATATTCTAACACTTAAGTAAGTTAGGGTTCAAGGTGTAGAGGATGAGAAAAAAGATCATTATCATAAAGATACAATGAGTTATTTATAGAAGAGTAAGTGTCGTGGACACCAAGTAGTGATGAGGAATAGATTGGTTATTCCACTGCCAAGGGAAAGCTTCCTGGTACCTTCCCTGCCTATGAGTTGACTTTCCTTATGTCCTTTTTGGGAAGACATTCTTTTTGTCCATTTTGTAAGGCCCTTCTCTTATTGACTCTTTGGCTTTGCCTTAAGAGGCCTAAATTTCAGTATGCAACAATTATATTAAAGTAGCAGTGTAAACATGTTCACTTGGTTGATGGTTGAGTGGATATGGATAGCTTATTTTATAAATTTCATGTTAGAAAATTATATATGTTGACCCTTTTTCTATATTAGATATTTTAAAAAGTAAGTTTTTTTTTCTCTTAAAAAAAAACGCTATACCTCTTGTTATATTGGAAATTGAGTACAAATATTGTCTTTTAAAAAAATAACAATCTCATTATTTTGACACTTAAAATACGATGACACATTTCTCTCATCGACATGTGATACACATATTCTACCTCGAGATAAGATATACTTTAACACTTAACCTCATTCACATCAACATACAATATAGATATGGGGTGTCGTACAATAATGTATGGAAAAAACATTTTTCAAAAGATAAATATGGTGTTTTATAGTGGAAGTGTCAAATGTTTATGTTAGTTCTTTATTTGAGTCAAGAATCAAAACTCGTAGTATCCCTCTTCTAGGGAGAAAGACTCGTCTATTTTCATTCACTTTTAATTATTCCATTACAATATTACAATTCTCTTATTTATACAATAAAAAAGCAACTAATTACGTAATTAATTAACTATTTAACTAGCTAATACTGACTACAATTATTACAATTCGTATCAATTCATATATAAACAATTGGTGGATTTTTCACAATTTTAATATTATAAACCTTGAAAAGTAATTTCATAGTTTTACCTACGGATAAATTTCTTTTATTTATATGAAAAGTTATAAACAAGGACTTACACAAAATTTTGTATTTAATAAAGTTGCAATAGTTTTGAGATTAACGAGAGAGATTCTCACTCTTTCGAATGAGGCACAATTTAAAGACAAAATTATAATGCAAATTCATTGCATTAAATCATAGAATATCTGCCATCAAATCCATGTCCTGGTGGTTATTTGCTTGATATTATAAGTATGAGTTTTTTTTTTCTTTTCGTTCGAACTCGAACTAACATATAATCACTAAAGTCATTTGTGAGAATGTTAGACCATCGGGAGTGTTCATATGTTGAGTTAAAACAAATTTGTGGAATTTTAAAGACAAACCCAACGTGGTTGCTTGGGTCGCCACCATTGAGTTAGTTTGGGTCGAGTTCCTTTTTTTTTTAACTGAAAAAGTAAACTTCAATTTTTTTAATTTTATTTTATAAATTGTTTAGATTGGATGGTGTTAAAACTGGTATTGTGTTGAGGATGAAATCCCAAATCGACGTTGTTTAGCATTATTTTTTTTGCAAAAAAAAATTATATGATTCATTGAATCAACTGATTGATCAGTTTATAGTTTAGTCTTAAATATCAACCCGACTCAATTATTCTGTCAGAAGTTATGAACACTCCTCTATGGGAGACTCCTTTCAAGGACAAAACAGTGAAAACAAATCTTTTTATAAGGTTAATACCTCACGTAAGTCCATAACTATATAAAAAATGACATTATCAGGTTATTTTATTTAAACTTTATATTGATGTAATTAATTATTTTATCTTTAACATAACCATAACTAAATTTTAAATTTGTTTTGATAATTATCTCGTATTTATATGGTTGGAAATTAGTTCAAGACTGAAGTTTAATACCTAGTAATTATAACATTAATTTCTTGGTAATTGTTGTAAGATGTGATGTAATGTTAATATTTCCTATAATGAAATTTCTAAGAATAAATGTGAGTATAAAATTTTAATATATTAAAACATATCTATTCCTTTACTATAGGTCAAAGATAAATGCATGTTCGATTCTTATTAGAGATATCATCTTAGATAGAATTTTTCTTAACTGCAACCTGATTTGGAGAATTAAACTTTTTTACCTAATCTTCTGTTGCGTACGAACTTGTCCTTCAATTCACACCGGCATAAGTATCTAATACTTCAAGAAAAATTATCATCTTATATTTTTTTAAAAAATATAAGTATTATTTATATATTTTTTAAGAGATGTGATCAAATAAAAAAATAAAATAAAAAATATATACATAATAAATAATATTAAATATAATATAAATATATATATATATATATATATATATATATATATATATATATATATACTATTTGATATAAAAATATAATAATTGATACTTCAATATCACACCGGTATAAGTCTTCCACCAAGCCACCTTTCCCCTCCCCGAACCTAATTGATTGCGTCTCCAAAGTCAGTCTATTTTCAACTTAGTTAAAAGTAAATTTTATTCATTTTCAAGTACTATAGAGCATGTTTATATAAATTAATTAACATTTAAATATTAGGTTAAATTACTATGTATATATCTATACTTTTTTAAAAATTTAATAAGTCACTATAATTTAAAATTTGTAATTGAATTCTTATGATTTCAAAAGCAAAAATTTTAATTGATCCCTATGCACTCTAATGGTAGATGAATTTGGAGACCTAATTAGAATTTTAAAAAATTATCATGACTCACTTACAAATTTTAAAGTATAAGACATATAGAGTAATTTAACCAAATACATACTACTATAGCAAAGATTAAATTTTAAGCTTAATTATTTTTTAATTTCTCTAAATATAGTTATTTGTTGTTTTGGTCTTTTTAAATTTTTTTATCTCATTTTGATCTCTTTAAATCTTGAGACATGTGACTTCACCTATCTCAAAATTTAAAAAGATTAAAATTAAATAATTTTTTTAAAATAATCAAAACAAAAAATAAATATATTTAGAAGAACTAAAAAGATAATTTATGATAAATTTTAATTAGATTGTTTTTTTTATTCATTTATATATAATAATAATAATAAGAAAGAAAGAAAAACTACACACAGATTCTTCGGAATCTCCCAATAGTAGCTGAAAGAAAATGAAGCACACATGTGGATCGACAAAGGAGCAGATGGCACAAAAAGGAAAGATGATCATTGTTAAAACTTTGTTTGATATATAGGATCATCGGTATTTAGGACACATGTGAAGATGGACCCAATTAAAATACATAGTCAATACTAACAACATGGCATTTCATGTCAATATGTGGAAATCAGAAAGGAAAAGAATAAAGAGAAAATGACGTAATTAAATTGCATGATTTTGGAGATAAGACAGCATAGTTGGTGTTGAATCATAGGCTTCTTTAATTTTTGTGCACAACTTGTTGCTTATTCTGCCAAATATTGTAACTTATTCTCTTGACTTATCCTACAAGTTCAAATGCTTAATGTAAAACAGTAAAACCTTATTTTTCGCAACAACAAAATTGTCAAAGTTTGCGCTCTTTAACAATTTGATGGCGCATGGATTTTGCATGAGAATGAGAGATGCACTTACATTGTTTCAGAATGACGATTCCTCCGCCGGCTAATTATTCAATCAAGGGGGAAAAAAAGCTGTTGATGAGGACTTTGTATATTTTTAATTAGAAACATTGGCTACGATGACTTTGAATTAAGGTGAGATCCGTAAAATAATAGGTTAAATAAATAAATTAGGGTTTCTGAGAAAGTGTTTTGTATTTTGAAATCTTAATTAAAATCCTGTTAGTTATACTTACAAAAAAGTTTATAATAACATCTCTTGAAATTAATGAAGTCTATGCAAACACTTCCTCTAATTTTATTATTTTAAAAACTGCAGTACATTTTTTATTTTAAATTTTAAAATTTTTCATGTTGATTTTTATTTTTTATTTTTTTATTTACAAACAGACATCTCTTATGTAAATTTCTTCCAAACACATACCTAAAAAAATTCACTAGTAAAAAAAACCTGGTATAATATGAAACTAAAGGAAATTAATGAAATTTATGGAAAGAATTGATCATCTTTCACCCCCCTTATTAGTTTATATTGAGAAAGGATACAGACATACAGTTTTGGTTGAAAAAGATGATGCCAATGTGAAAAATTACACAAATTTGGTTGGGTCAGCTTCTGAGATCGTTAGTGGGGTTCAATTAATTGCTTCAATTCAATATGGTTTGGCCGCACTATAGCACATTAAAGAACAAAATCCTTCTAGAAAAAAAGTGACGGGGCATGAACAAAATCTCTATGCTCATTTATGAGAAATGTTGGTTTATAAAATATGTGTTTTCCCTTTCTCTCCTTTATGCCTCACTCTGCTTTAGCTTTAATACCAGAACATAATAATTCAGTCTTTAATTCTGTCCAATTCTTTTTCTGCAACTGGAAGGACCTCTGTTGAATTCAAAATGGTTGTTGAAGATGGGTGATTTTTAATGTCTTTGTTTATAAAGAAAATGAAACAAGAAGCATAATCTCTTTCTTTCATACAAATTTCACCCTTTTCTTTAATATTTATTATCAGAACTTTGTCAGCTAAACTTCAAATTTTCAGTCTTTGGCAAAGTTTTCATCATTAGCGCAAGGCAACCAAAAGCAGGCCTCTCTTGGAATTCTGAGTAGACGAATTATGTCACCCCTCACCAGTCAAGGATCTTAATCCTCCACCAATTAATTTATAATTGAATGAGGACAACTTAAACACTTAGTTAAATCAGGTGACCTTAGAATCTGATACGCAAGTAACTAATAATCATCACATAACTGCACTATTTTTTTTTTGTTAACAGAGTATAAGTATAGAGAAATCTACAAACTGTAAGGCAAAATTCTTGTTTACTAAGAGGCAACTTTTCTCTCCCATATTCAGTATTATTATTGGGATTTTATTAACGAGTACTTTCAAAAGCACTTTAAGAAATTAAAAAATAAGAAGTATTGAATAAAAAAGTAAAGCGTCTTGAATTTCAAATGTATTAAATACTTTAATATGTCATCATGATGACACAAATGCCACTGTCACCACCTTTCCTATTGAATCCATCAATGTGTTTCAGTAGTGCTGCACATGGGAAATAAATTCAGCTCATCTGATGGTCATGATGATGGATTTGAAGGTACATACATGTCTGATAAGCTTCGTCAATTAATTGGTTTAAACTTTAAACATCTTTGGATTTAACCAAACTTGAAATCCATCAATACCCTGTGCATGGTACTGGTACCCCCCCCCCCCTCTCGTCCTTTTTCCATTAAATCTTAGGATTTTAGCATGATATATACAAAGTAACCTCATTAATTGTGAGTAGGTGCCTGATACATCAAAATTGAGGTCACTTTTAATAGCTGCAAATGCATCTTTGGCTGTATCTATCCTGGTTTTTTTTTTTCTTGTCCTATTGTATCAGTTGGTCACAGAAAGTTGTTCTACCTCCTCATCTGATATGGTGTATACTTCTTTTGGTTGGCGTTTCCTACTAACTTTCTTCAGCTAATAGTATTTTCATGTGAGGACATATTCAGAAAAGAACACTAGATTAACAATAAGGCTCTTTGTCAAGCAAAAAGGAGTGGATTAAGTTGCCATACTTGGATTCAGTTTATCCCACTTCCTCAAAGTTCTAGCTTATTATGCATTACTGTCCAATATCCTTTATATACCAGTTTGTATGTATGTAATGTGAGACATAATAATACACTCCGTTGACGCCAATGTGATCCTCCGAACAACTTGAAAATTGTCTGTGTGGCCAGCATCTGCAGGTCTGCATTACTGATTCCCACGTTTTCAATTATCTTGGTGTTTCCCAGTATTCAGATCGGCTACCTTTCCTTATGTTCCTTCATAATTAAAGCGAAAGGAGCGTTGAAGAGCATTTATGTATCTCAATATCCTACATGCCTAACTTGATTATCTTGCCTGCCCTCCATAGTATATCTGTCTCTCTCTCCATGCTCCAATTTAGAAAATGGAAAACCCCTACACAACAAAAGAGAACCTGATTCTTTCTTTCTTGCAATAACATTGTGCATTATTTAGGTGCTTTGGAGGGATTCACATTGTAAAATGATTATTGCATGTTGTAGGTGAGGGCTTGTGTCCTTTTTAGCATTGGACCACATAACATGCCTGCAAATTAATCATGATAGGGAAACATAAATATGGCTGCAACTGGTTAGTTTAGATCTCTAACATATGACAAATGTAAAAAAAAATAAAATTGGATGTTCTTAAAATTCAACAAGATACATACTAGCTATTAGCTAATAAATCCCAGAAAATCTTATTTGTGCATAAAGAAGCCACTTATTTGATTACCACTTGCCTCCAGAGCCCTCACTGGAATAGTAAGACCTATGTCCTTTGACATTTGAATCCTCGTGCCATGATTGATTACATAGTGAAAGAGAAAATAATTTTGCAGGTAAAGTCATCCTAATCCACTAATCAATGATAAGTGAATGGCCACTCTTTATATGGCAATGAGTGTCTAAAAATATTGTTTAACTTTAGCTTGTCCGACTTTTGGTCATGTTTATGAGTGTCTAAGAATATATATACTTCAAAGAATATTTTTAAATATTATTACTTAATCACAACTATACATGTATGATCTACATTATATAAGTTTATAACAATAATTACTTATATAAAATAGAGTTAAATTACAGAAAATAAATCTGTCTTAATATAAGAATTAAATTTGTCCTAAAAACGAAAATCAGGAAATAAATTTGTACAATAAAGCCTAACATTCTCCCTTAAGGTGGTAAATGAATATCTTTCATTCTCAGCTTGTAGTAAGATCCTGAAAGCGCTCTGTGGGTAGTCTCTTAATTAATACATCTGTCAAATGATATTCTGAAGGAATGTATGTTGTGGTTATGAATCCATTATCCAATTACTCCTTGAAAAAGTGCTAGTCTATCTCAATGTGTTTTGTCTTGTTATGTTGAATCGGATTATGTGCAATGCTAATGACTGATTTGTTATCGTAAAATGGTTCATGCTCTAGTCTCAGGTCATCTAATATGATCTTCATCCATAGCAACTCACAAACTCCTTCAGCTTCTGCACTTGATCGTGTAACTACATTTTGTTTCTTACTTCTCCATGTTACTAGATTTCCACCTAGAAACATATAATAACCTGATGTTGACCTCTTATTAGTAACTGAACTTGCATAGTCAACATCTATATATACTTCCATGGATAGGTTTTCCCCATTTCTTAATAGTAATCATCTTCCAAGCATGATTTTAAGATACTTTAGAATTTGATCTATAGTCTGCCTGTGTTTTTCTCGCGGATCATGCATGAATTGACTAACAATACTGATAACATATGCTAGATTTGGTCTAGTATGTGTCAGGTATATCAGTTTTCCTACTAGTCTCTGATATTGAGCTATATCCACCTTAGGGCTCTCTTCATCACTTCCCATGTTGTGATTCTGTTAAATAGGTACACATGTAACCTTACACCCAAGCTTTCTGATCTCTTTGAGAAGATCTAGGACGTATTTCCTCTGAGAAATGAAGATACCTTGCTTGGAGTAGGAAACTTCAATTCTAAGAAAGTACTTTAGTTTTTCAAGGTCTTTCATCTCAAACTCAGCTGCTAATTTCTTTTTTAGGAGTTGTTTCTCAATTAGTCATCTCCTGATATAATAACGTCATCAACATACACAAGTAGGATTGTGAGTTTATCTTCTTGTGAATGTTCAAAAAAGATAGTATAATCACATTTACTTTGTTAGGACACCATTATTTTTGTGAATCTTCCAAACCAAGCACGAGGAGACTGCTTCAACTCATATAAAGCATTCTTTCACCTATATACCTTGTTCCTTCCATTAGTGGAGTCGTATCCAAAGGGAATTTCCATATAAACTTCCTCCTTTAAGCTACAATGAAAAAAGACTTTTTAAAAATCAAACTGGTGTAATTCTCACTTAAAATGGGTAGCAAAGGAGAGTAAGATTGTTACAATGTTTATCTTGGCTTCTAGAGCAAATGTCTCCTCATAGTCAATTTCATAAGTCTGAGTATATCTTTTTAACACCAACATTGCTTTGTACTAGTCTAATGTACCATCAGACTCATATTTCAAAGTATATATCCATCTACACCCCACTGACCTTTTGTCACCTAGTCTCTCAATAATCTCCATGTTCCATTCTTTTCTAATGCACCCATCTCCTCATTCATGATTTGAATCCATTTCTTGTCCTTCAATGCTTCTTATACTGATGTTGGGATTTTGATAGAATCAATGACTGAAATAAAACTTTGGTGCTACAGGGAAAGATGTTTAGAAGAGACAAATTGAGAAATAAGGTACTTGGGATTGGGATAATATATTTTCCCTTTCCTCAATGTAATAGGTAAGTCATTTAGGTCAGGTTCATAATTATTCAAAGATATGTTATCAGGTTCAGAAACAGAAAGTTCATAGATAGGGGAGAACATGTATCTTTAGTACTTATCGTTGGTTCAGACGCCTAAAGTTGTTGTTGAGCTAGTTCAGGTTTCCTTCTCCTTTGATACGCCAATTTTGGTGTGTTAGTCTTTACCTTGACTTTAGCTAGTTCAAGTGGGGTACCAGATGAATATGTCAATTCCTGCATAGAATCAAATGGTAAATGAAGGAAGGACCCAAGAGAGAAGGAATCAGCTTCAGCTTCCTGAGTGTTCTCCCCCTGAAGCTGAAGATGAGTAAAGAATGACTTATTTTCATGAAAAGTGACATCCATGGAGACGAAAAAATGATGACTTGAAGGGTGATAGCATTTGTACCCCTTTCTGTCAAGAGCATAACCCAGAAAAACACATTTGACAGCACGGGGATCAAGTTTGCTGCGATGTTGGCAATATACATGGACAAAAGTCATACAACCAAAGACACGAGACTGCTGACTCTGCATAATAGGAACTGGTGGAATGTGAGAGGTCATGAGTTGGACTAGACTTATATTACCTAGGACACGGGATGGTAACCAATTGATTAAATATGCAGTAGTTAAAACAGCTTGCCTCCAGTATGAGTTAGGAATAGACATTTGGAATAGTAAAGTTCTAATGATTTCAAGTAAATGACAATTTTTTCTTTCTGCAACATCATTTTACTGATGAGTATAAACACATGTGAGTTCATACACAATACGATGCTCTTTAATAAATGTAGATAAATTTTAGTTGTCATACTCCTTACCATTATCAGAATGCAAATGCTTAATGGACTTTCCAAATTGGGTTTGAACCATACGGTAAAACTGAACAAATAACTGAAACACATTTGATTTGTCTTTCATTAAAAAAAAGCCAAGTTACTCGAGTACAATTATCAATGAAAGAAACAAATCATTTAGTTTCAGAAATGTTAGAAATAGATACAATACCTCAAACATCGGAGTGAATAAGTGTAAAAGGCTCAATACTTTTATTAGAAATAGGTGAAAAAGTTACACGATGGTGCTTGGCAAACTCACAAATATTCAATAGATTCTTTTAAAAATAAAGACTGAAACATAGACTTAAGCAAAAATAATGGAAGATTTTCCAGACGCTTGTGTTGTAGCCTAATTTGAGAAGTAAGAGACACAAAACTGGACTGATGATAGGAAAATAGTAACTTCTGATCAGGACCACTATTAGCTGGCATATTAAGGAGATAGTATAACCCTTCATGTTTCTTAATAACTTCAATTGTCCTTCTCGTGACAAGATCCTGAAAGACACAATAAGAATGAAAAAAGTTATGACATAATTATTGTCTTTAGTAAGCTTATGAGTGGAAATAAGATTATTGGAAAGCTTGGGAACATGGAGCACATTGTTTAAGTTTAAAGAAGACTGACGTTTAATAGTATTAGAACCCGCAACTGAGGTGTGAGAGCTATCAGCTACAGTTATATGATGCTTACTAAAAGAGAGTTGATAAGATAACAAAGGTGGTGAATAAAAGGTCATATGGTCAATTGCGTCAGAGTCCATAATCCATAAATTTTTAGTATCAGAAACATTAAAAGATTGAAAATAAAAATTCTTACCAGTCATGGTTAGAGAACATGAGCCAAAAGGCTTACTGAAAGAGTCAATGAGAGTCCGTAAGCGCTCTAACTCATTTTTACTAAGGGCTAGAACCTCATCACCCCCATTTGATTCTTCACCCAAAGGCATAGAATCCGAAGTGGTCATATTTGTCTGACTTTGTTGTATATTCTTGAACCCTCCTATGTGGTTAAGAACCTAGTCCTTCCCACTGAGTTTAAAGCAGCTCTCCTTGGTGTAACTAGATTTCTTACAATAGGTACACCAGCAACCCTCTCGATTGGGCCTGGAGAAAGAAGAAGAAGATTCTGGTTTAGTTTTCTTACCCATAGGTAAAGCTGATCCACCAGGGAGCTTATCATCAAGCATGACACCCCTATGACTTTTCTCTCCCCGAACAGTGTAGAATACCTCAGACAGTGATGACAATGTCCCATTGCCTAGAATATAAACCCGAATAGGGTCATGTTCAGAATCCAAGCTAGAGAGGAACTCAATGATCCGATCCATTTCCACAAAACTAGCCAACATGGAAGCATCCTTGCTGCACTCCATTTTGAGATTCTGGTCTTGATCCAACTCAATCCACATGCCATTAAGGGTTCCATAATAATCAGTAACGAAAATTGCCCCCTATTTGGAAGCAAAAAATTTAGTCTTCAACTTATATCAAGTGGCGATATCTTATTTTATAGAGAAGGTCTGACGAAGATTGTCCCAAATTTCTCTGGAGGAAGGAAGGAACATATATATAGTTTCCACTAATCTCAGGAGTCATGGAATTCCAGAGCCACGTCATAATAAGAGAGTCATCATCATCCCACGTCTCAAAGTGGGGGTCATCCTTTGCCGGGGCAGTCCCTTCAATGTGGTTTAACTTTCGACGACCCTTAAGCGTAGTACAAATGACTTGGGCCTACTACAAGTAATTTTTTTCATTAAGGCGATATGTGGGATGCAAGATTAGGAGATCATTGGGATTCAGAGGTGGGGGTGGCATCGCACTATGGGATGCTTTCATTGTCTAGTCGTCTGACATACTCATGGTTTAACTTCTAACTTTTTTTTTTAACGTTGAGAGGTTGAAATGAAAGAGGACGACAACGAAACCAGAGAAGCTGACGGTTTTGGTCACGTCATTGGGTTCGTGGTGGCTCAAGGACTAGTCTAGTGGCTTATTCAAATCTGGGTTCGTTGTGCCTGGCTTCTCGGATTAGTTTTGGATGGTGACTTTTTGGGTGGTGCATGGTGAACAGATGTGGCTCGAACGATGAATAGACGTGGCATGGACGGTGAACAGACGTGGCTCAAACGGTGAATGGACATGACTCAGACAGTGAATGATGAGTGGCGGTTTGGTGTAGCTCGAATCTAGCTTGAGGATGGCGGCTCCAACGAGGATGACCCAGTTCTAGTCCAATTCTGATTGAAGGCATCAATGAAGGCTGACTCTAAACCCAGCAATGAAGGCTGGTCCGATCAGCAATGAAGATTGATTGCAACAGAAACAATAAAGCCTCTCAGATCAGGAGTTCTGATATTAACTTGAAAAAATATTTCTAAATATTATTGTTTAATCACAATTGTACAGATATTATTTACATTATATAGGCTTATGATAATAATTATTTATTTAAAATAAAATTAAATTATAAGAAATAAATATGTCTTAATACAAGAATCAAATTTGTCCTAATAATAAAAATTAAGTAATAAATTTGTACAGTAAAACCCAACATATATATTTGAGTGCTAAGAAGAATAATGATGTTCAAATCAAACTTCTAGAAAAGGAAAACTAGGAAATTTTGCAAAAACCTGCCAAGTTGTTTCAATGAGGAGAATTATCCATGTGGCTCTTCATATTAACTTCTTAAGCTCATGTGACGCCACACGCATGCTCTTTTCTTGCTTAAAAGACAACTCACTACTAAGTTTCTATATCATATAAGGAATGATTCTACCAAAACTCTAAGAGTTGTGCCTTCACGATAATATTCTTTTATGTATTATTCTGCTGCAGATTATTTCACTTATATTTTCTTTTTGGGGATAGAGAGAGAGAGAGATAAAGGGACTATCAGTTTACCTTTTACTTAGCTATATTAACAGTGTTATCCTCTTTATTATTTTAAGTTGAACATTAAGGAAAAAAAATGAAGTCAACATTCCACATGTTTAGTAGAAAAGCAAGAAATGTTCCGAGTGAAGCAGATTATTTGTCTTTATATTTTGCAATATATTTTGGCAATCCAATCACATGCTTCATGAATGAATCATTTAACTCATCAGGGATTCAAAATTGGTCATGAATTTCAAAATTAATGCTGACTAAAGTAAGGGCTGCCCATGTATGATAGCTTTCTTTATGTCTAAAACAATGCTATTACGCAGGATATCAAGTTCAGCCATCTTTTGCATATGGATATTGTTTAATTTAATAAATAAAAAAACTATCATGTGCTTCATGCTTCACTTCTGTATTCCTTTTTCTTTTCATTTTCCAATCCTTGCACCTTTTGTTCTATCACACTGAACGGATCCATTTTCTTTGCATGTATCTGTGTAAGTCAAGGGAGAGAATTGGACGCATCAGAGAAATAGAATAGGAAAATAATCAGATTTCCTAATCAAGGGAAACTTAATCATGATGTTATGGAAGGACACAGAATCCCTTGTAAGCTGAGCTTGTAGTAGAAGCCTGCAAGGAGTTAGTTAAGATATCAAATCAAACTTCCATATGAAGCGAAACTCAATTTCGTGTACTATATGGTATCAGTAGTACCAGACTTTTTCATTTTGTTTTGTCACAAGATAATCTTCAAATTGAAGCTGCATTTGCACATGGTATTTGATAGATATGGACCACAAAAGGTTTTTGGTTTGCTTTAGTACTAGATACGCATAAAGTAAGACTAGTATATCATTATAATGAAGATGCCGGTTAGATGGTAAAATCTCTAACACTAAATCTTAATTACGATCACATCTAACTTTAATTATAGTGGGGGAAGGTTCAAAAAGTTGTGCAATTATAATATGAGAATAACAAAATATGGTTTAAAGTTAATTATTCTATGAAAAGGGGTGGCTTTAGCAGAAGGTTCAGCATATCTACTTATGAAACCGATATAATATAGCTTCCTTTAGTTGTTAGTGTTCAAGTAAGGATTATAGAATACTATAAAGTTGATTATTCCTAAAATCCAAAGGAGCTTGTTTTATTATTTTATTATTAGATATTTGTAAATGAGTAAAGACTCCACCATATGCACTTTTGAGACCGATACTACTGTTTGATTTAGGATTAAAGTTTTTTCTATGATATGAATTTAGTTCAACAAGTTAATCCAATGACGTAGAAAAAACCACCTACATATATTAATGATTTTAATGATGAGAGAAAAAGAAAATTTCATCCACTACATAAAGTACATGCATTTATGATGCCACTAATTCGTGCACAAGGAGCCTAAATATGGATGACTGACTGTTTGAAAAAAGAAAAGAAAGATCAAAGAAGATAGGAGGGGGAGAGTGTAAAGGAGGTGAAAGGATTAGTGAGTAGGTAGGTAGGCAGCGAATAATAAATGTAAACAAAGGCAATTTGGTTGGGATTCAAGATAAAAATAATATTCTTATGAATTTTATACCACATGACTTACAGCTCTTGCCATTACAGTAGTTTTTAACAGTGTAATAAAACCAGCCAAAAAAATTGAATTAAAAAAAATCTTATGGCACTTTAATATATTTTATATTTATTTTATCCTTATTCTCTTTCATTTTTATCTTTTTAAAATCTGCAAAACATCTTATATAACCAAAAACAAAAAAAAAAGTAAAAAAAAACCCATACATAATGATGAAATGAAATTATTTATGTATCTGCATAACTACATCAACTAATTAATCAATTATATATAACTACAAATTAAAGGACCACGTGAAACTCGAATGCCACCCAAGAAACGTGTATGGTTTTTCTGAAAATATTTAAAATTGCATAGATTTTTTTTTTAATGTTTCTGCGAAAGTATTACTAAAAAAAATTGTTTGGCCAAATCTTTTACAAAAAAAAAATTATAACATTGTTACGACTTATGAGTGTTAGCAACTTTTTAAATAATTTTTACTGTCAACTTAATGAAAAAAAATGATATTTATTTGTTTAACTCATAAGTTAATATTATTTTTATTTTTATTTTTGGTGCAGTAGACAAGAAAAGGACTCAAAACGTGGAAGGGAGGTGTGAAGAGCATCATGGAGAAGACTGATCTGGAGAGACGCAGGAGGATGGTCCAAGACACAAAGTGCGTAAGTTAAACAAGTTAATTAGGACTTGTACATGTAATTATCCATCTCATAACTATCACAACTAATCACTTATGTCTTATTGTCATCGTCAACTCTCACCACAACGTCACCAATCATTGACAAACTGTTAAAAATTAAACCGCCAAATAATATGCTGTGAAAGATGCCATTTGAATTCGGGTAGTATGTAATTACGAAATCATCATATATTTAATTTCTTGGTTGATTTATTTCCTTCTATCTACGTTGAGAATGCTGAAAATCCATAAAAAAGGATAATTTCTAACAAAAACTCTCAACAATCTATAGATTAAATGTGCTTGTAGATCGTATCGTTAGGTGGTTCTTTTTTTTTTCTTTGTCCAAAGATACCATAGGTTCAAATTGTAGTGTAACTACATATAATGAATACAATTTAAATAATAATTGTTATGCGCTATAAATTTTATTAATACAGAACTTTGTCAAATTTCTTTCTCTTATTCAGGGTACCAACAATGCTATGTCACAGAAACTGTATTTTATGAAATCTATTACGAAACTTCATGAACCAATTAAAATCAAACGTGAGAGGAGAAAACAGTTTTGCATTTCATAATTCATGAGTAACATACCGCGTTCTATTTGTATGGCTTTTCGTGTAAATTTTTTCATAGGGTTAAGCATTTCCCAATCATAAATTGCTCTGTAGCACAAAGAAAAAAATTTAAATAAAATGGCACCATTTCTTTTGATTTAAGATCCCATTTGTTTGGTTTTTTCAAAGAAAAAAAGAAATTTTTTAATTAAAAAATATATTTTAAAAATTTTAAAATATTTGGATTAGCTTTTTTTTTTTTTTTAAAAAAGAAGCAAAAGCACAGAGAAAAAAAGAACAAATTTGATACTTTTCTTAAAAGTTAGCTTATGAACAAAAAAAATAAAATAAAATATATTATAAAATGCTCTTTTTCAAAGCTTATCCTAAACGAACTTTGGTTAATATGTACATGAACAAGCAAACCAGTACCATAATAGTTCTGGTTAATCACTATGTACAATTAAACCAATAAATCAAAAGTCAAGCAACTATAAATTTCAAACTTGCTAGAAAGCTTTAAATGCTATAGTATATTTGGTATAGCTTTTGCATTATTTATCAAGCCTAACTGAGTTCTGTCTCCCTCCCTAATTGATCTTAGGCATATATATAGTTAGACCTATTTGATTTATCTGCATCCTACTGTCTGTATTCATTTGTCCCAGATCAACTGTACAAACTACATATTTTAAGGTGTTAGTTATCAAGCGCTAGCTTCCAACTTTTCACCAACATTACCTATTTTGATATATAACTATCATGACGTCGATCATTCGTAATACTTTGTAGCCTATGATAACTACTCTTTTCTCCTTTTGTTTCCATCCATTCCTCTTCTTCGTCAACGATTTCTTATTGTTTTTCTTTCCCTTTCTCTGTTTTTCATTATCTTATTATGTATCAGCCATGTGAATGGTCCTTTCACTAGTTTAAAGGGAATGATAATGTTTGGAGCTTGAGTCCCACTGATGCAAAGACAAAGATGGCGGTATATACGAGTAGGGCCTACTACTATAGCACACTCACTGGTTTGTGATCCTTTGCTGTCACTCACTCGTAGAAGGTATGGTGCAGATGGATAAGCCATGATTTCTTCTACTTGGGATTTTGTTTTTGTCCTGAAATGTATGTTATTAAGAACCTTAAACTCTATCCCCGAGGCCCCCCTCTACTTAAATACTACGTTAATCACAGGCTTATTGCGTTATTCAAGCTGCTTGTACAGGCTCCACATTTTCTCTCTCTTTCTGTCTCACACATGATATGTACGTATTTGTTTAATCTTCTCCATTGAACAAGGACTGGTTTGGTGCTGATTTGCTAAACAATTGCTCAGTCAAGTACTTATAGCTTACACATGTTCAGTAACATACTAGTGAGCTGCACTGAAGGGTCATTTTAAAGCAAAATCAAAGGAGGATGCATAACCTGTTAGATCAAATGCTTACCATTAGGTCAAAAAATTATAGCTTAAAAGATTTTAATTTCTTAATGTTTCTCAAAACTACATTAAGCTTAAAAGACTGCATCTATTACAAACATCATGAGCTGGTATGTTAAGCTCATTTAATTATAAGGAAGAGGCTAATCAAATAAAACCAACAAAACCATCTATATAAACCATTTGCTTTTTGATGTTGCATTTTTTTTTTTTTTGAGTTTACAATAGTTCAAATCAAATTCATGAACTTTAGCTTGATCCCATCTCATACTTACGCCTTGTGTGTAACTCAAGTGGCTGTTGTTGCAATTGATTACTGGTTTACCTGGGGACAACGTATGGAGCACGGCATGATTTGCTTATACCACAAGCCCAAGGACAAACCCTTTATGGTGCGGGCCTCACGTTTTTCTTGTCAACGTATTTAAGAATGTCTCATGATGAATTATGAGTTGGGGACAACGATAACAGGCTACCACACAGTTTACACTGCACTGTTAATAACAGCCTACACCTTCATTCAAACCAAATAATCGAGATTATAGGCTAGTAATTTCTATCAACTGATGCTTTATGTTCTCATCCGTAGAACTCTGCAAATTCCAGATGAAGATCCTTAGTTGCAAAATAAAATATTTCTGCACAATAACCTATTTCAAAGTGGCAACCGAAGGAATATGAGAATTAACTAAAATTGAATTAAATAATAATAATCTTAGTGATAAAAATTGATCTTTAGACTAAATCAATGATGATGAATCAAAGAACATCAAGTAAACGGTACTAATAGTGAACAATAAGATGTTTAAAACTTGATCCAAATGTGCATGCCAAATGATGTACTAAATTATCAGTGTCAAGTCATCAGTCAAATAAAAATTATAGCTATGATTCTCCTTTATTATGAATGATTTTCTACCCTTTTGCGCTTCAAAATTTTCAAAATTAACTGATGTTGCAATCAATCTAGGATTTTATTTCCATACGCATCTTTTGAGATATATTTTTTGGTACAAAGATTGAGAGGCTACTAGACTGCTGATCATGATAAAGATTGAGACTAAACAAAGGATTACATTAAGTATAAACACTCACCTGCCATATATATAATATTCTGATACATATAATCCGTGGTAGAGGAAGATACACATAATCAAAAAGTAAATAGATAGCAAAACAAAATGCATGATCTGTAAGCCAATTCCCTTTTTCTTCTTCCACTTACAGCCATCATCTGTTGAGTGGTTGAACCTACAAGATCCACCAAGTCTGCTGCAACAGTAAGAAACAACTGTTGGTGAATTGCGACGAGTATGATCAGATGTCCCAAAGACAAAAGTAGATTTCTTTGCTGGATTTGTTTTTATTCTCATCAGAACACAGCACAAACTCCAGAATGTCCCAACAAGTCATTCCACAACAACATTCACTAGTTCGTACTCAATCAGGGACAAGTTACTATCTTCCTTAACAGTGAAACTAGCAGGTTCTGTGACTTCAACACGACCCCACTTGTCCACAGCAAGCCTCATTGATCCTTTGAACATGTCAATCTTGGCATTGCGCAAGATGACAGTAGTGCCCTCTTGCATCAAATCCACTGAACAGAAGCAAAATTGGAACCACAGGAAAATGTTTAACATCAATACTGCTGAACATTGGATGTTGTGCTAGAAAAAATTTCAACTCATTCAAGCGCAACAAGACAATATGAGGTCATAGCAATATAATTTGAAAATCAACATTTTAAATCATATTTGAAAGATTTTTTAACATAGCAATATAATTTGAAAATTCTACACAAAAAAATATTATTTCAAAATTGTTCTCTACTGCAAACATGGAAATTCATTTAAACTTTTATGTTGAAGTTGAATACAACTTGACAAGTATCTAGGGAGAATTACAAGCTAAGAATTCTTGGTAAAAATATTATCCAAACAAGTGATTAATTTAAGTCAATATATGATTAACCCATTTACCACTCTTTGAGCATTCCGAACCGCTTGTTTGGTCAAATTGCTCTTAAGTTTGAATTATTTTGGCCATGATTTCCCAAATTGTAATTCTCTATTACATATGACCACTGTACTATCATATGAGATGACTAAACTTTATTTATTTGTTACTACAACGGTTCAAAAACATTTTTTATACTAAGGCCTTTTTGTATGTGAACTGACACTCTGTCTTGATGTAAAAGAAAGCAATCAATAGATACAAACTTCCACTATGTGCTTGCTACTCTTTATAAACTTCACATTCACAATCAATAGATACCTTTTTTCTTTTGGTTCTACACTTCTCAGCCAGAGTGCAAGCCAAAGTGAGATGAAGATATTTTCAATGCAGACAATCAGGGCGATCTTGCATCTGTGTCATTGCTTAGCATATGCATAGAAGAGGGTTTCTTATCTAATTTTCTTCTCTCTTCATTTTTTTAAAAAAAAAAGCCTTGTCAACCAATTTTTGTTACTTTTCAGATGGATTTAACAGCTTAGATCCTAGGTGGTCCAAAATGAGATACAGCTGGTTATTAGAAACCAGCACACATTCACAATTTTTTCCTGGTTATCCCAGCTTAAGCCCAATTCAACCCCTAAAGCAGTTCTGTGGTTCAACCTAGACCATTTGTGCCTCTATGATTGGACTGGTCAAACCAATTGTCAATTACCAACTCTCCTAAAAGCTTAAGCTATTAGGTGAAGGCTCAAGATTGGTTTTATAGCTCTAACACGCCCCCTCACACAAGAGTCCATTGAGCTTGAAGTGCAGACAATGCACAAGCCTGCTCTACCTTATAGTGAAATTCAACTTCTATTAAAAGAATGGGAGTGGCAGCTGGCAAGGATCAAACTCCTGACTACTTAGTCAAGGAGGCTATAATACTATGTCAAAGACCAACTCTCCTAAAAACTTAAGCTGATAGATGAAGGCTCAAGATTGGTTTTATATCCCTAACACCAACTCCTAATTATATTTTAACAAAAGCTAGCTACAATATTTATTTGCCAACCAAGTATATAAAGGATTGATTTTATATTTTTTTGCCTCAAATTCCCATCATCTATGCAGTAAACTGTAAACCCTTATTAACTTTCATAATAATTGAGAAAACCATAAAAAACTCAAGAAATTCTTATTTCCCATAAATCATTCAGATCAACATCAATAACAACCAAGCCTTATCTGATGGCCTAAAAAGCCAATAATCATTCAGATAAAAATAACTATTCTGATCAACATTAATTCAACATTATTCACAATAAAGGTCCTTCGCTTCAAATCTTCAATTGCAATCTGATAGTGAAGCATAATACTCAAGAATAACATGGTAGAGACTAGCAAGCACATGGCTTAAAGAAGTGACAAAGAGATACCTTATAATCCATTGAAGTCCCACTTCTTCAAAACCAAAACCAAGTTCAAAACCTAGTCAATTATGAAATTAAGCAAAACTAAGCACTATACAAATTCTTGAGTATTTTATTTGAACCAGGAAATTTGTGTAAACAAGAACAAAATGAAATGGGAACAAAAACGCATATCTACCCACAGACTGCTCTATATCCTGAAAAGTAGTTTGCTCAAAAACCCAGATTGAGAGGTTCAACTGCATGCAGCAAAAACCAGGGAAGCACCTGAATTACATTTTGTCCTTTGCTACCATGTTCTTTTCCTGATCATGTCAGATTTTCATTTCCATGATTTCCTACATCTCCTCTAGTCACTTAAAACCTATTCTACGAGTTCAAGAAGAAAAAACAATATAGAAGCAAAGATACATTTCAACATTAGATGGGTGGACAACAAGGATCAAGTGAAAACACGTACAACTTCTATCAATTTTCAAATATTTTTGTCAAATCACTCGATCACCATCAACATAGGACAAGTAGTACAGAAATAGTTAATTTTTTATGCAAGAAAGGAGGTGAGACTGCAATCATATCCATGAGGGTGTAGAGTATATCATTACACATGTATGTACACTAGTGGAAAAAGGACCAAATTTAGATGAAAGGCTTTGTTGTTGTTGTATGTATGTACACTAGAATCAAGAGCCAGTAATGCAATTATGCAAAGCTAGAAAATATAAATTTTAAGAAATTGATAATCATGCACCAAATTTAGTTGCATTCAACTAAGTACTAACTATTTAATATATAGTTATATTAAGTACATTTAAAAACAAAATAAACAAAGTAGCAGCCAACGTCTTACTAAATGAGATTCCAGATTATTTGGCATATGGAATATTTATTATCCAACAGTAAACTCCTTACAATATTCATCATCTCAAGTTATTCCAGAACCAAAAACATTAATCACATGGCAAATTGGATGACACCCTGAATCACAGCCTAAATCAATGAAATGGTGTGATTTGATTCAGGTAATTCAGAAATTGCCTTTTCCTGTGGCTGTTTGCCATCGGTTTGCAACAGCCCCAGATTGGATCTGCACGACCCAAATGGGAAAATACATTGTTTTACAAAATTTTTGTACTTAATTCTTCAAAACCTAGATGTGTAAGGTCCTATGAGATCTTTCAAGGTTATCAAATGCTGCTGGACAGGAGATTTATGCATTTTTAGTCGGGTGACCACAGACTGGGTCAGATCTGCTCAGCACAAATACAAAAAGACATATCATTCTTTTTTTTTCATTGATTTCTATAAAAACTCGATACAAAAAGTTTATATGGTTGATGTCAGTGCTAGAAAATGCTAATGAACACATCAAATAGGACCTTTTTTGGTAAAAAAAAAACCCGAAAAACATAGGGCTTGTTTGGTTTTGTTTTTGTTTTTTCATTCTTGAAATCAAATCTGTGAAACAAAATTTAAAACCCGTTTTCAAGACAAAAATGAGTAAAAATATGTTTGGTTGATTTTTTTTAACACATTTTAACATGAAAAAAATAAAGAACTCATTTGTAATCAATCTTTTTTTCAAAACTGAATTGCATTGTGCATCCGAATGAAACGGAAGACATAGGGAAGAAGGTCGATGGCTTCCGTTCAGCTTCAGTGACTCCAAGTGCTGTGGTAACCTTCGCGGGAGAGGATTTGGGTGCATAAAACAACCCAAAGATCTCAACTTGTCATTGCAAATTGATTCAAAACCATGAAAACCTTCTCTATCCAGAAAACTCAGGATACACAGTAAAAGCGAATTCAACTAACTCAAAATAGACATGGTTGTGGGTGAGCTTAGGACATTGTGGAATAATTGAGCTTGTGACGTGAAGCATTGGATTTGCCTCAGCTTGGCTTGAAGGTGACTGAACGAATTTGGGTGTGGCCATGTGGGTATGGAAATAAGGAGAAGGTTGAGCTCACTTGTGTCATTCTCGTTGCAGATGCAGGCATTTTGGAAGAAGATGATGTTTCTTTATTAAGAAAATGCCATTAGTGAAGTGTCTTATTTATGAATTTGCCACCGCCTTTTTACTTAGTTTTAAAACAAAAGTTCAAGAACATCTGAAATTTGTTTTCGGTTTCTTGGTTTTAAAAGCAATTTAGCCAAGAATGATTTTAAAAATTGAAAGTAAACCGCAGTTTCCCAAACAAGTACTTTTGTTCTTTTAATTTTAAAAAGGGAAAACAATTTTTAAAAATGGTAACCAAACAGGCCCATAACAACACCAACTCCCAAGGTCCATCTCCTATTAGATAGATATTTAGTATTTTATTTTCATCACTTTGAGACTTGATTAACTACGAATCTATGATTTATGTAAGACTTATAATTTGTTTTGTAATCATTGATAGCACATTAAAGGTCATATGTGATATTATTAATGTTAAATTTGGGTTAAAGCTACTATTGTAAGTATTTCCTTTCATTTTAGAGGTATATATTTTTTATAGCATTTTTTTAAAGATATTTTACCATGATTCAATACGATTCACCTTAGAAAATAGCATTTTGGTTCAAAATACATATCTCGATCTCAGCCTTTTTGAATCAGAAGATTTAGAACAGGGTGTTTGATTATGTTTCATTAACAATACATTACTGTTCTAGAGATGTCTTAAGCTTATAGCTTAGCTTTTTTCAAAATGTGGCTAATATATTAAACAGATAGATGATGCATGACATGAACAAAATATATAGACCATCAAAGAAAACAGATGCCCACAAAATGGACAAAATAAAACACTTGACAATGACATGTGAATCCTCCGTGCACAATAACAGAAGAACCCCCATCCACCAGCAAAAAAAAAAAATCCAATAAGCACGTAAAAATATGATGACATCAACAATACCAAGATGCAGTAAAGAAAACTTGTATAGGGGCAGCTTTGCGACAATAAAGTAATAACATATATACCTTGATCATTTCTCGCTGTGAATATGATCATTCCAGTCTCATCACCAACCAAACATTCAGCAATTCGCATTTGACGGGGTTGAGGACCATCAGGACGACCTTTCTGCATCACCATCTTAGCATTGACCACCTTCACAGTTAAAGTGTGGCCACTGGTCCCGGGGCGAAGCTGATCAACCTTGGTGAACACCGGCTTCCTCAATCCTGGTTTTGAATCTGCCATATTTAAAATCCTACAAAAACCTAAAACAGCAATAAGCTCCACTAAGACAACAGCTAAACTGCAGCACTGTGCACTAAGTATATCTTATAAGATGTCAAAAAATAGCACAAAAAATTCAAAGGTTTGTTTGTTTGGTTCACCATTGCCCCACGCTCCATAAAAAGGAAAATGGACTGACACAAAAAGTATACACATTAAAGATTACCTTGTAGATAAATATTGAATATGAAAAATGGCCAAGGAGCAAAATTGCTCACTTATTCATCTTCTTTATCCAAAATTTTCAGCCAAGGGGAAACCCCACTTTGGTCAACATGAACTAAAATACAAGTAAGCAAACTCGATTAATATCAATTGCTATATAGCGGAGCCTTCAATCAAACTAACGCCAGCTTAACAGGGTAACAAAGTTTTGAGCTTTTCAATATCCCAAGGTCAAAACTAGGGGAAAAAACAACAATAATAATGACAGCTACAAGGTTAATCATAAGATCCAAACTCTTACCAATTTACCATTCCATAACTTCAAATACAATTCAAACCCAAAAATTTCAGAATTGGAACTTCCCCAAAAACAAAAAAATTTTTTTGTTAACATATAAATCCCAAATATGAGTGTTTAAAAGCGGGGAATGGAAACAAATTGAATAACTACAAATACATACATATAAACAAAAATAAAAGAATGGAGAAGAATTAACGGAAGCGAAGAAAAAGGGGAAGAAGGAGATTGGAATATCACCTGGAACTGGAAGTGAAATTGCGGAACCAAGGCACTGTAAGGAAAAGAGATCAGAAGCTAAAGCTCAAACTGAAACTTAAGCGTTGAGATCGGCTTTTAGGAAGGGCGGGTAGTATTATACACCCTGATAGCTTTGGTCGTAGAATACATCCTGCCATTTACTTGCAATAATAGGCTTCTTCTTTTTTTCAAGTTAATATTTTTTTAAGTTATTTTTTTTTCAGGTTAATTTTTTTTATTAGTTTTTTAAGGTTAATTTTTTTATTATTTTTTTCACATTATTACCATCACTATTATCGGTCAATAACTGTTTATTGTCAGTCAGTCACTATTTATATGTCGGTCACTATCTTTTTCAAGTTATATTATTTATTTTTTAAATTATATAATTGTGTAAATAATATAAATAAAAATAACATTAGTTAAAATTATATTAATCTTTATATTTTTTCATAAATAATTGTGTATACTAAAAATTCTATAGATTTTAATTAGTAATATTTACACATAATAAAATTTATAGAGTTTTTAATATACATAATTATTTATGAAAAAATATAAAAATTATTATAATTTTAAGCGATATTATTTTAATAATTTTTTACACAGTTATGTAACTTAAAAATAAAATAGTAATTATGTGAACAGTAACTCCGACTATAAACAGTATAATTTTTCAATGATAAACAGTGTTTTTGGCAAGAACAATGTGGATTCTGGCGATGACCAATGTGGATTCCAGTGATAAACAGTATTTTTTGGTATGAACAATATTTTTTCAATGTGAACAATATTTCCAGCAAGGAACAGTAAACAATACAGTAAATAGTATAACATATTATAAGTCGTTGATTATAATCATTAATGTATTTTTTAACTTAATCAACAGTCAAGTATACCGTGCACGGCCTTTAAGAAGAAAAGCTATCATCACTAGTATTAGTGCATGTTTGGTAGAGATTCTGATTAGCTTTTTTTTGGAAAAAAGCTGTTGTAACAGTGTTTAATCATGTTTGGTAAAATTAGCTTCAGCTTTTATACGAAATTTAATGTAAAATAAAAGCTTTTTAAAGTTAATTTTTATAATGCTGAAGATTGAAGCTTATGATTTTAGCTTATAAATTATTCATTACATTTTGATATGTAAATACCATTTTGTCCTCAATCAAATAATTTTTTTAATCATTCTAAACCTATTTTAGTAATTTAATGCATAAAAGTGATTTTTTTATATCATCCAAACGAATCAGATTAACTTAAAATCACTTTACAGCTAATGCATCCAAACATAAAAATGAATCAATTATAATCGATTATAACAAAAAACTTTTATACAATAATCGATTACTAAGCATAATCAAATTTTTACAGCTATCCCAAGCACACCCTTATTCTAGGGTATTTGGTTGACCGCTCCGATCCAACTTTTTTTCTCTATTTCTTATTTCTTACTCTTGCAAAAATAAATAAATTAAAATGCTTGGGATTGGATTCCATTAAAATTAATATTTAATTTTTTTTATTGTCATCATGAAATCTTTTAAAAATAATTTTTTAATTATTTTTTATTATCACACATTTATTAAATTAAATTGACATTCAACCAATGCAAGTCTATTAAATCACACATTCAACCGATGCAAGTCTTTTAAAAAAAATATCTATATCTTAAGTATGAGTAAAATTTTTCAACTTGTATTAGATTGGTGGTAACTGGTATTTTATGAATAAATTTTTGTAGCAGGGTTCCTCCAAACATGTATAAGATCATTTTTTTATGAGGTCAATTTGTTAAATTTGATGTCAAATTCGGGTTTATCTCATGTTAGCTTCCTTCCTATCCTATTAATAAACTACTTTGACGAACGTTATCATTTATCGATTTACAATATTGAACCAGAACAAAGCAACATAATTTAATATTGTCATTACTTCATATAAATTTACAAGAGAGACAAGTAGTCAAGTAGAGTAATTTAATTAGCACGGAATTAGTTTACACAAGGTACACATGATTCATTTTTCACTTGTCTCCATAGAATGTTCCGTGCTATAATGTTGCCGGCGTCATGGTGAATGACTCAAGGAAGGTTGCAGTCAAGAACTTCAAACTGCGTGATCAAGTGTGTGGGATTTAAATTAGAAAGAACGAAGAAGTGTCTAAGCAAATTGAGTATACGGCTGTTGAGTCGAAGTTGTTGGCAGTTGGCACCAGAACCAAAGACTAAGAATGGATTTTGCTCAGGCTGCTGATCTTCCTCTTGCAATTGAGACTGCCTATGAGGGTTGGAGAGGACTGGATTTTCTCCTAGTAAATCTATTCTTGTTCTGAATGGTTCTGGTGGAGATGAAAGTCTAGTGATTCAATAAATACATCAATAGCAAGCCAGGTTCAAAAGTTTATCCTCTTTTAACATTTACAATAAATTATAGACATCAAGATAATGTTTGCATTACGGTCTCTGACCAGTGACTAAATGCATTCATTCAACTTACTGAAGGCTTCAGCCAGCTCAGAGCATTTATTGATAATACATCACTTCATATCTCATCTTATATTGCTGGCCTTACTTCTATTTCATTAGTGCTTGGTAACTAAAATGTTTAATAGTGTGTGATAGGAACCAAGCCCAGCCCAACAAGTCTCTCCTAGTTTATTCTCGGATTCCCAAACAGCAGTAGAGTTCAATCCACTCTAGTCCATAGTCCAGATAAATCTTGAGATGATTACTCTAGAAGGTACCCGTAAGTAGGATGATCCTGTGAAATAAGGAAGTAGTTAAGATGAGGGAGAGGGAATTTGTTTTGGGGGAGAGGGAATCTGTTACACAGGTTGTTATGCGAGTCTGTTAAATAGAGGGGAAAGAGAATGAGGTAGGCATGAAAATTATCATTTGGTAATTGGGAGTCTTGAGTGATACTCAGACTTAGGAGCAGTTTTGCTCTTATATTCTTGTATTTTCCTTTCCTCTATTAATACAAAGTGCATTTCATTTTCAAAGATAGGAAATACCAATCAATTGGTGCTTTCATTGAGAGGTTCTCAAGTGTATGCGAACGAGGATGACGGCACAACTCCTGGATGCCTTAGAGTCGCGAGTTGTCACCGTTGAGTCAAGTCTCAAAAACCAAGAGGCAATGCTCAGGGGACAGGAGTAATTGGTGAGATCACACGGAACGACACTGAAGGAACACTCGGCCCAGCTGAGTTCCTTGATGACTAGTGTCGGTGAAATCACTGGTTCCCTGCAAGCTCTGATCCTCAAGGTGCGAGAAGGATTCCAGCGACAGCAGCAACAAACTCCGAATTCAGGATCGTCAACTGGGACCCCCGAAGAAGCTCGACTATCGGCAAAGCGTGTCGAACTGCCCTCTTTCCAGGGCGACGACCCAGTAGGGTGGATTGCGAAAGCTAAGACATACTTTGTCGTGCAGGGAACTCCCTCGGAAATGAGAGTGCAGCTGGCACAAATATGTTTGGAGGGAATGACTTGGCATTGGTTCAAGATCTTGCGCGATGCCGAGCTGGAGATGAGTTGGGAGACGTTCAAAAGGTCGCTGATGGATCGATACGACGATCGTCAATCGGGTAACCCATTCTCTCAGCTCAAGTTATTACAACAAACTGGTACGTTGAATGATTACATGGAGGAATTTGAAATCTTAATGGCACAGGTACCACCGATACCAGAAGAGCAGTATATGGGGTTTCTCCTCGGAGGGATGAAAGAAGAAATTTGGATGGAGGTCATTGCTTTTGAACTGACTAACTGCCATAGGCTAATTTCTGTGGCTCGATCGATAGAGAGGAAATTAGACAGAGTGGCCCAATCCAATGGATGGCGGAACACCACCCAGTATTGAAGACCTTCGACAATAGCGAATAAGAGTAACAGACGTATCCATCCAACCCAATCCTCTTCGGGTAGTGTAAATGGGCCCAATGATAAGGGGCCCAAGTCTCAAGCTCAGTCCCAAACTTGTGGAGGAACTCGGAACCTTTCATATCAATAGCTTATGGACTGAAGAAGCAAAAGGATTTGCTTCAAGTGTGGACAACACTTCAGCCCAAGTCACATATGCCCTGATAAGCATCTTCGGCTCCTGATCTTTGAGGGCGAAGAACTTACAGAAGACTCGTTCATAACCGTGGAAGAAAAGATAGAAGAAGAAAATGGTGAGATGAGTTGTCAGGTCCTCGACTACAGGTTCCTTGACTCAAGAGAGCTAGCCCATTCTAAAATAATCAAACTGGAAGGAGCTTTAGCTGGGTATCCAATTGTACTATTGGTTGACAGTGGTGCCAGTCACAATTTCGTGGCCAAAGAGCTGGTCAATTCGTTAGGGCTAGATGTTACTGACACTGTGAAATTTTGTGTGGGACTGGGAAATGGAAGTAAATGCTCATCTCAAGGAGTGTGCCAAGCAATGGAGGTCAAGGTCGGAAGGTACACCATGACCGCCGACGCCTTCATTCTAGATCTAGGCAGGGTGGACGTCATCTTAAGGGTGGCATGGTTGGAAACTTGTGGCAAAACTACTATGGATTGGAAGAAGAAAATCATTAGCTTTGAAGAACAGGGCCGCTTGGTCACACTAAGAGGGTATCATGTCCAGGACAATTTGCAGACCTCTGCCTTGCAATATGCCTATTTTCTACCCCTGAAACACCCTTTTTTTTCTGCGAAGACAGTGGCTGATGTTTTTATCAGGGAGGTGGTAAAGTTGCATGGATTTCCGAGGTCCATCATTAGTGACCGAGACCCTCTCTTCCTTAGCAAATTCTGGAATGAGATGTTTCGGCTCCAAGGGACCTCGCTTCAGATGAGCACTTCATATCATCCTCAGACCAATGGCCAAACAGAGGTGGTGAATCGCTACTTGGAAACCTTCCTCCGCTCTTTCGTCTTAGAGCAGCCTCGTCAATGGTATTCATGACTGTCTTGGGCAGAATTCTAGTATAACACCTCCTCACACTCGGCCACAGGGAAATCACTATTTGAGATAGTCTATGGCAGGCCTCCTCCTTCGGTTATCCGCCATTTGAATAGTGAGACTATAGTAGAGTCAGTAGCCACTGTGCTCGTAGACCACGATGAGGCACTTCGCCAACTTAAGTATCATCTTCATCGCGCACAGCAACGCATGAAGAAATATGCTGATACTCATCACCGGGACATCACCTTCACTGTTGGTGATTGGGTTTATGTGAAGCTCCGCCCACATAAACAACTTTCTGTTGCCCGAAGGATAAATCTCAAATTAGCACCAAGATATTTCGGGCCTTTCCAGGTTGAGTCTCGAGTGGGAGAAGTGGCCTACAAGCTCTTCCTACCCAGTTCATCCCGTATCCATCCAGTGTTCCATGTCTCTCAACTCAAACGATCCATTCTAGGCACTCACACTAGCCCAATTGCCATGACCTTACCACCAGATATGGAAGTGGATTCCCCTGAACTGCCCACTCTTGAAGCAATACTTGCTACCAAGGATGGGCGGTGCAATGGCCGGGTTGCTGAGGAATGGCTTGTCCTTTGGAAGACTCTACCCGTCAAAGAGGCCACCTGGGAAGATGCTGAGTTAATCAAGAATCATTTTCCCTCTCTCTGTCTTGAGGATAAGACATGTTTTACAGAGGGTGGTATTGATAAAAACTAAGCCCAGCCCAACAAGTCTCTCCTAGTCTATTCTCGGAGGCCCAAACAACAGTAGGGTCCAGTCCATTCTAGTCCATATTCCAGATAAACCTTGAGAGGATTATTCTAAAAGGTACCCGTAAGTAGGATGATCCCGTGAAATAAGGAAGTAGTTAGGATAAAGGATAGGGAATATGTTTTGGGGGAGAGGGAATCTGTACGCAGGTTATTATGTGAGTCTGTTAAATAGAGGGGAAAACGAATGAGGTAGGCATAGAAATTATCATTTGGTAATTGGGAATCTTGAGTGATACTCAGACTTGGGAGCAGTTTTGCTCTTATCTTCTTGTATTTTCCTTTCCACCATTAATACAAAGTGCATTTCAGTTTCAAAGATAGGAAATACCTATCAGTGTGTCTACCGGTGAATGGTAGTGCTTGCTGGCACATTAGGCTTGTTCACTTTTAGTTGTAATTATTCACTGTTTAGGCATTTGCCTACAAGATTTATTCAGAAAGTCACTATTTTGTTAACAAGTTAGTGTTGGCTGTTATTGAACCATTTTGGCCCGGACTAGTTGCAGGAGTAATGCTATTCTTAAAAATTCATGCACTTACAAAAACTTAGAACTCTGTATCTCTACTGTTGATTTAGAAGTTGGTTGGTTAACAGATCAATGGCAAAAATACAGAGTTGCAAGTTTTTGTAAGTCTATGTAAGAGTAGCATTAACATGCTGCCTTTTGCTAACAAACACGAGTCTTCGTTCTATGGAATAGAGCACGGAATGGTTATAACATTCTATGTACCAAGCCTGCAGTTGGAAGACTTCACAACTTCGTTTCAAATCTAATATAAACGTCTTGCTTTTTACAGCTTATATTAATAAATAATATAAAAATCATGTTCTATGTTGAAAAGGAAAGCATAATTTAACTGACTAGGCATCTACAGAAGAAAACTATTGCTATAAGAAAATTCATACACTTAACCTTTTTCTTTTTGGCATGTTCTCCAATCATTCACAGCTTAGCTTAGTTTTTGACGAATCAATAGTTGCGGCCACTTCAAGCTCTAGAAATTTGGAGCTAATGGAAAGCATGGGGTGCTGATTTGAATATTGATTGAACTTTGAAGACTTGACAGAAAAATTTGATGTAGTCTATGATGCTATTGGTGTAAGAATTAATTGTGTGCTATATATGATTATAGACCATGTAAATTGTGTACCTTATTTGGCCATGATTGGTTGGATGATCACCTTGAAAGTTAGATCTTCTCCTCCGGTCTCTAAGTCAAGATACGACTCTCAATGGGTAAAGCACTTACAGTTATGAGCGGATATGGGACCTAGCCTGTGTTTATAATGATGTCAACCCTTGTTTGCCCTCCCATCACGGACCACTAAGGAATTAACATTCACTAATAGCCACCTGACATATCAGTTCAATAAAGTGTGATAGGCCTAAAATAAATGGTTCACCCTTGGCTCATTCCTTCTCCCATATAGATCGATTATTAACCCATTTTAATAAAACCTAAAACATCAATTAGTGGTAGCCCATATTAAAAATATTCTAACATTCTCCTACTTGGATAACATTAATTGACGGATAACATTTTAAAAAATATTTTGTTTTGAAAACGACTATCGGGTTAATAATTAATTTTCACAATGTACATGGCCACGATTTTAAAAAACAACGATCCATGGGATAACATATTCAAATTGACCAAGATCATACCACTGACAATACTAAATCATAGCGGTAATTACACCCTTTATTGATGTAAGACCTTCCATGATCACAAGTATTACCAATAGCATAGATCAAATCCTAATGTGGTAGTGTAGCATGAAAATAACACCAAACCTATGATCCAATAGTGCTATTTTTAATGTCGGTCCTCCAATGATCTCTCTTCAACATCTTCGCTCTTTCCCTGAGCGTGAGAAAATCACTGCCATGCTTATTATGAGCAAGAAAACTGGCATGCTTTAGCAAGTATGAATAATTGACATGCTCAATAGAGTATATATATCTGGCATGCTCTTCCAAGCATGAAAAACATGTTTGGCATAAAACCATATGCTAGCTCATAAGGTACACAATATAAAAATATCATCCATTTGTGCATATAATAATAATCACCAAATGTACCAGACAGGGCAAGCAAATGCACAATAAAATAATTAACGTGCAAATAAATCATAATATCTATCATATCCTGAGATTTTTTACTATACTTCATATGGGTGCTTACCTTGAGCACTCGATACCGCTTTTTTGGGATAAAGGTCTTAAAAACAAACAACACTTTTGGAGGGATGCCTCACCCTCATCAAATAAATATAAAACACTCTCACTAACCAAATAGATCAAAAGAGCTCAACACTCCCATATTTTCAACATGTCCTTTGAAAACTATGGGTCTAATTCCCTGGATTAATAGATCTACTGGCATCGACTTTGTGTTTGTGTGTTCAACAACTATATCGCCTTTCTTCACAAAATCTCTAACTGTTAGGTACTTCAACTCCAAATGTTTAGATCCACTAGAAGATTTATTATTTTTTTGTAAAATAAATAGCTGCACTATTATCGTAATAAATCTTCAATGGCCTAAAGATAGAATCAACCACCTGAAGATCCAAAATAAAATTTTTGAGCCATATAGCTTGTTTAAACATGAATCTTTTTAAGTGTGTTAGTTTTAAGACCAAAACATGTTTATCTTTGAAATTTCTCATTAATTTTGAAATGTATATTGAAAAACCATTTGAGAAATCTTGAGAGCATAATTGTCTTATAACTAAAAAACCTTTGATCTTGATTTTTCCTTTTGCACTTGATCTTCAGCATTTCACAAAGGTCTTAAAAACAAAAAGACATTGCACTGCGCTTGAGAGCATTTAACATTAGTGTCCTAAGTCTTATAACTAAATAAACCTTCTTGTCTTCTTTCTTTGATCTTGATTTTTCCTTTGCACTTGATCTTCACTATTGCACTTGATCTTCGCTTTTGTCTTTGTTATCATCAAAAATCAGTCTTAGAGAAGAAGTTGTCATCAAATAAATTAAAACACTCTCACTTGACACTCTTCCCATATTTTCAACATGGATATGGCACCACCAACTAGTATAAAGATCTAACCTAAAGTGAATTTCATGTTTCATCACGAGCACCTTTCATATAGCTTGAGAAGCGACAGACCAAAAAAAATTAGAATCCGGGATATGGCACCACCAACTAGTATAAAGATCTATCCAACTACTTCAAGATTATCCACCCTCTTGTATACAAGCATGTAGACCTTTGTATTTTGCAAATATCTCATCACTTTCTTACCAGCAACCCAGTGATCAAACCCCGGGTTAGAAATATATCTTCCAAGAACATTGGTAGGAAAAGTTAATTCAAGTCTAGTGCAAACCTGGATATACATTAAACTCCCTACAACGCTTGCATATGTAATTTTGTTCATTAATTCCTTTTTAATTTCAATCTGTGGGCACTGGCTTTTATTAATTTTGTCACGTTTAGTGACAGGAACATCCCCAGGCTTGCAATCCTATATGCTAAACCTCTCAAGAACTCTTTCAATGTAGAATTTCTGCAACAGTCCCAACAAGCCATGAGTCTGATCCCTATTAATTTCAATACCCAAGATAAATTATGTCTCTCCAAGATCTTTCAAATCAAAATGTTTAGACAACATTTGCTTAGTATCAAATAATAAGCCCAAATCATTAGTAGTAAGTAATATATTATCAACATAAAGAACCAGAACAATGAACTTGCTCCCACTGACCTTGAGGTATATGCAATGATCTACTTTATTCTCCTTAAAGCTTAAGTTATTAATTACTTGATCAAATTTCAAGTACCATTGGCGAGAAACTTGTCTCAACCTATAAATAGACCTTTTTAACTTGCATACTATATGCTCTTGTTGCTCAATTGGCAAGTATACCAAATTGCAAAAGTAATATAATAATGAAAAAGAATATCGTCCCACAGAGATTACGTTGTCAAGTACCAAATTCACTAAATCAACACTATCTAGTCTACAGAAAATTGAGATTAAAAAGAGTTCAAAGGAAAACAAGTAATTAAAAGAAAAACAAAACAATGTAAAAACATATAAATCAAAATAAATAAGAAAGCACGATAATAAATTAATGTGTAAACAAGCAATGGTAAAGATGTTACGGATCCGACTTTACTTTATTCAACAATCTATCATAGATAATAGAGTAGCTTTGGGACCTTCATTCTAATTAATTTCTAGTCATTCAATTGATGAAAAAAATCTCTTAATTAATTAAAACCTAATTTCTTAGCGGATTAATTCTCTTTAGTTATCAAAGGCTAGTCAATTCCTTGATCTAAACCCCAACTCTTAAAGACATAAGCTTCACTCTATGGATTCTTATGAAAAATATCACAATTCTCTCACACAACCTATAACCTCTATCCCTATATGATTGTAAATTATGACATTTATTATTTATGGTCTAAGTCATATGCAAATCTTCCGATTCTACATATATCTCACTAGATCAATTTATGAAAGGTCAATTTATAAAAATATTAAGAACCATAATAAGCACTCAAATTGAATAGAAAAGAAATTAATTAAAAAATAAATCTTAATACATGTCAATTGAATCAAGTTACATCTTCACCTTAGAAACACACAGATTTAACTACTCATGACAAAAGAGAAGAAAAGATAGGAAGAGAAAAGATAATTCATCATGATAGAACCGTAAAGAAGAAACCAAAGTGTCTTCAATGGTGATTTGATCTTCAACTCCATGAGAGCTTCATGACAGCTTCTCCTTCTCTCCTAAGGCTTGTCCCCTTGCTTCCTTTGAGCCTCCAAAATTCTATATTTTTTGTGTATTTTCTAAACTAAAAAAAAGACTCCTTGGCTAAACTCGTTTTCTTCCTTTTATAGAAAAGTTAACAAATTTTTTTATCTAACTTGCACAATTTTTATAACCCTTAAGATAGTTGAATTTGCCCTCCATCTCAACAGAGAAGTTGTAAGATTTTCTGTTAACTTTTTAATGCCTTAAACAGCGCGTTGATCTGATCTCTATAACCCAAGATATGACTCAATTACTAAAGAATGGTCAGGATGCTGCAGGAATCTGAATTTTGCTCCAAATCAAATATATTTGAGAATCCTTATCTAATCTCTAATCTAAGATTTTGTATCCAATTAGAACTCTAATTAGCATATAAGAATAGGATAAGAATCTTTCAAATATTTATCTTTAGAAATTTCTTATTTTTGCATAAAATTTGATGATTTATCTTGAAAATTCAAATATGACTAGGTGAAGAGATAATTATTTAAAAAAATTTAAAAAATAAAAATAAACAAAAAGTAAATAAAAAAATTAAAAATCCTAATCCAAACAATGAGTGTATTTTACACTCATCAACTCTCTCCCATTCTCCTCAAAACCCTCAGGATGTTTCATGTAAACTTCTTCATTATGATCACCATTGAGAAAAATAGTCTTCACATCCGTCTGATAAAGTTCTAGATCAAAGTGTGCTACAAAGGCCATGATAATTCTGAACGAATCCTTAGAGGAAATTGAAGAGAAAGTCATAGTATAATCTATCCCTTCTCTCCGAGTGAACCCCTTAGCCATCAATCTAGCCTTGAAACGCTCTATTCTTCCTTTGGAGCTTTTCTTAGTTTTATACACCCACTTGTAACAAATGGGCTTACACCCTCCAGAAAGTTCAACAAGCACCCACACTCTATTTTTGGCCATGGATTGCCTCTCTTCTTTCATTGCATCTACCCACATATCAGATTCAGAACAAGTCATAACTTCTACATATGTCACAGGATTAATAACTTACCTTATGTCAAAATCATGCTCTCCCAGAAAATCTATCTCATAATAATTTGGAATAGTTGACCTATCTCTCATTGACCTTCTCAAAGGTTCTTGCATAATAGGCGCAATTGATTGAGGAACTTTAACAAGAGTAGGAGGCTCAACAAATGTTTGATTATTTGTCTCAACCAGTGTCAATGGTGCTGAACTCCCAGACGTAGGCATTGAGAATGGGACAACTCCTTTCTAATCATTCTCACTATCTTCAATAGTATCCCGTCTAATCTCATCGTCGGTAACATCAAATTCAAGAAAGTTCGCAGTCATATACCCCACAATCTTGGTATATGTCTTAGGGTGATAGAACTTATACCCTTTTGTGCGATCTGGATACCTAATGAAGTAACACCTAACGAATCTAGGATCAGTCTTCTTTTCCAAAGGATTATATATCCTCACCTCAGTTGGACAACCCCAAACTCTAAAATGATTCAAGTTAGGTGTTCTGTTTGTCCACAACTCAAAAGGTGTTTTCGGAACAAATTTACTAAGAACTTTGTTCAGAATGTACAAGGCCATTTTAATGGCTTCTCCCCAAAGATAATCCAGTAAGTTAGTCCTACTCATCATGCTCCTAATCATATCTTTAAGGGTTCGATTTTTCCTTTCAGCTATACCATTCTGTTTAAGACTACTTGGCATAATGTATTAAGGACCAATCTCGCAATTCTATAGGTACTCCAAAAATAGCCCCATGCATTGCCCATACATGTCATGTTTGCCATAGTACTCACCTCCTCGATTAGATCTCATAATCCTGATAACTTTTTCTAATTGTCTTTCAACTTCAATTTTAAAAACTTTAAATTTCTTAAGAGATTCATATTTTTGTTTTATTAAAATAAAGGTAATCATATCGAGAGAAGTCATCAATGAAAGTGATAAAATACTTTCTTCTTAGTTTTAGTCAACTTTCCCCTTATGCATTCAACATAAGTTCCTATGTCACTAAAATCTAAGGAAGGAATAATGTCATTTTTTTATCAATCTTTCAACAATTTCCCTAGAAATATGTCCCCAATGCTTGTACCACAACATTGAGGATTTTTCATTGATTCTAGACCTTTTAGACACCGCACATTCAATATTCAAAGAGGCATATTCACTGTCATTATTCAAATTCAACTTATATAAACCACCAACTAAAATAGTAGAACCGACATATTGAGAATTCAATACCAAATCCATTCTCTATTGTCAAAAAGAAAATGATATCCAAGTTTATCTAAGGTAGAAATAGAAATAAAGTTCCTTCTAAATGAAGGTAGACATTTTTCCAAAGTAATTTCAAATGAAGTCTCAAACTAATTTTACTACTCCAATGGCTTCAACTTTAACTTCAAGATCATTCTCGACTCGTAACTTGGACTCCCTGTCGTTTGGCTTCCTTTGGCTTAAGAACCCCTGTAAAGTAATTACAATATACGTTGTGGCACCACTATCAATCCACCAATAATTTATTCGAACAATAACTAAACTAGATTCAAAACAAATAAGTGCCATAGACTCACATTTCTTCTTATTATTCTTGTTGTCTAGAAAAGCCTTGAATCTACTACAATTTGCCTTCTTGTGACCCTTCTGGTGGCAGAAAAAACATTCAACATCTTTTAGATAAGGAACTTTAGCCCCTCCAACATTCTGATTCTGTCCAACAAACCTGATATCACTATGCTTTTTAGTATCCTGAGTCTTCTTAGGAGCAGAAAGATTGGGTTTCTTTTTACTTTCAGGACCCTTTCCAGATTTGTGAAAGGAAAGTAGGGCATTCTCACTCTTTTCTTTCTTTATCTTCTCTTCTTTAGTAACACACATGGTAATAAGCTCATTCACACTCTAAGATGTGCTTAATGTGTTGTATATAGTCTTAATCTGACTAAACTCAGCAGGCAAACAATTCAAAACATAGGCAACAAACATCTTATCAGACATAGCAAGATCTAGGTCCTTTAACCTAGATTAGATATAAATCATTCTAGATATAAATCATTCTAACAATGAAGTTCCTGATCCCTTCGACATTGTCATACTTCATGTTTGTGAGTTCGCTCATCAAGTATCCAGCCTCAGCATTGTCAGAAACTTGGTACCTATCCTCTATGGATTTGATTTTCTCCTTCAGGTTCTCAGTCTGTGGCAAACCACTCAGTATATGTTCAAGAATAGTTTTCTCAACAGCTAAAATTTCAAGCTTGTTAGACCTTTCCCATTTACCATAATGATCCTTATGCTCTTTAGTACTTTCAGTGGTTGTCTTTTTCAACTCATTCTTTCGCAATGCCATGTTGATATCAGCCATTCCCAAGGAACACTCAGTGTATTTATTCCATTTCTTATAATTTGAACCAGTCAACTCCTCAACAAAGGCAATGTTATTGTTCAAACTAAATATAACTAAAACTAAATAAAATGTAATATGTAAAAAAAAAAGGCAATTACAAATAGTTATTAACATCTTTCGCTATCATCTGGAATCTTAAAACATATCACTACACCTCCCCTATCGGTAGAGTATGCAGAACATGTAAGGTATCCATATTGCATGAAGTCTTTTAGGAATGCCTCAGTCTCAGAAACCATCGCATTTAGGTATATTAACTTCCTTGACTAATATATTCCTCAATCCGTAGATGCATTCATGCTATTCCAAATTAATACATGCAAAACCCCCTTTAGGCAGGCGATTGCATGTCATAATTAGGAACTATTCTGAAAACAAATTCTATAGACTAGTATAAATAAAATCACTTTAATGAATATTTAACCATACCAATCCATAAAACTCATAAATAGAATCTTTAATTGCCTCAATCATAATAGTATTCATTAAGCATACACAAAATTAGCATAAACTTGGAGCTCCATATGCATGGATCTCAATTGATTTAAACAATCACATAATGCATTTCATTCAAGTTTGAACATACAACTAGAAGTAAGAGTATAAATAAAATTATCCTAACTAAGGAGAGTGAATACTACTACTAACTCTAGAGCATCCCAAAATATTTTTCTTTAAAAATTTCACAAAATTTCAGTATATTTTTATGCATAAAATTACCATAAAAAAGGATAAATTCCATATTAAATATATAAAGTAGCAGAAAAATTTCAAAAAATTCACCAAAAAATAAAAAAATAATTTTAAGAGCATGCTAGTAAAATTTGGTGGAACATGAGCTCTTAGGTAGGTCCCACACATTACACGTGTTTCATCCCGCGAATGAGATTCATCACGTACAAATCCAAATCGGTTCTTCTCCAAGGATGCGGGTTGACCCGAATAGAAAATGGGTTCCACCATGGCCGATAGATTTGAGCTTCTTCCAACTCAATTTTAAAGCATTTTCTCATGAGATTTTTGGCCAAAATTAATTCCAACACGCTACGAGCAAAATCCATAATCAAACACATGGGTTTATGTGTTCATGATCGAGGAAGCAAAAACCCAAACCGGTCCTTGTTTTGCGTCGAGTTACAACATGGAAAGAAGGATTTTGGTTCGATTTAATTGTTTACATCACACAAATAAATCCAAATAGCATCATAGTATTGATTCAAGAATTAAAAACAAGTCAAAAAATAGATTTGCACATTGGGTATTTTGGAAACCCTAGGTTGAAATTGATACTTTAAACACAAAATTCTCTTACTAGGGCATAGTTTAAAATAATTTTTTGTCTCTAATCTCAGAAAAAAAAAGATCTACAAAAGTCCCAAAATAATTCATCCCAATTTCAGAGATTGAAAATACCCTAAATTTCATAAAAGAAAATTGAAATTCATGCCACAATACGTAATTAATTAAAATTGGGTCCTAAAATCATATATGGAGTCTCTGATACCACATGTAAGAATTAACTATATGTCACATATGATTGTAGAACACCAAATATATCATAGAGATATATAAACCATGTAAATTGTGTATCTTATTTGGTCATGATTGGTTGGGTGATCTCGCATTGAAAGCTAAGTCTTCTCCTCTGATCTCCAAGTCGAGATGCGACATAAGAATTTACTATATGCCGTATATAATTGTAGAACACTGAATATATCATAGAGATATATAGACCATGTAAATTGCATACCTTATTTGGTCATGATTGGTTGGGTGATCTCGCCTTGAAAGCTAGGTCTTCTCCTCCGATCTCTAAGTCGAGATACAACGTAAGAATTAACTATATGTCGTATATGATTGTAGAACACCGAATATACCATAGAGATATATAGACCATATAAATTGCGTACCTTATTTGGTCATGATTGGTTGTATGATCTTGCCATGAAATCTAGGTCTTCTCCTTTGATCTCCAAGTCGAGATGCGATTCTCAATAGGTAAAACACTTGCAGTTAAGAGCATATTTATAATTATGTCAGCCCTAATTTGCCCTCCCATCACAAGTCACTAAAGAACTAGCCTACACTAACAGTCGCCTAACACATTAACCTAATAAAATATAATAAGCTTAAAATAAATGGATCACCTTTTACCCATTCTTTCTCCTATATAAATCGATTATTAACCTGTTATAAAAAAAACTTAGGTAGCTCATATTAAAAATATTCAAACAATCGGTTCAATTACGTTATAATTGTACCAGTCTGGTTCTTCCATACAAGATTCTCAAACTATTTGGTAGACAATAGCTTGTGTTAATAAAATAAACAATTTATAGTCCTTAATTAGTAGAATATGAAATGGTATTTACTCAGTTAAATTTGAAACTAAAACATATTTTTTCAAGATGAAAAAAAAAATTGTTATCAGTAAAGGTAGATGAAAATCCTAGCCTAGCATTGATAAGTTCTTTTATATAAATGAACATTATGCACAATTTCAATCAGTATATATGATATAGTTGCTAACTATATTACAAATTTGTATCACATTATAGTGATATCATTTTCAGTCGTTCGCTCTCCATAATCAAATATGTCCTAATAATTATAATTATTATTAGGCTTATGACAGGTATCATCTATATTATATAAGTTTATGATAATAATTATTTGTCTAAAATAGAACAAAATTACAAGAAATAAATATGTGTAAATACAATAATCAAATCTTCCATAATAATGGAAATCATGAAATAAATCTGTATAATAAAGCCTAACATATATATTTGAGTACAATAAATCTTCCATATAAATATGTCCAAATACAATAATAATTATCCATGTGGCTCTTCATATTAACTTCTTAAGCTTATGTGATGCCAGATGCATGCTCTTTCTTGCTTAAAAGAGTACTAACTACTAAGTTTCTATCTTAGTTTTTTCATCATATAAGGAATGATTCTACTAACTTTAAGAGTTATGCCTTCACGATAATATTCTTTTATGTATTATTCTGTTGTAGAGTATGTCACTTATATTTTATTTTTGGGGAGAAAAAGAGAGAGAGGGACAAAGAGAGAGATAGAGAGATAGATAGAGAGAAAGAAAGAGAAAGAAAGAGAAATAAAGAATGACTTTCAGTTTACTTTTTACTTAGCTATATCAACAATGTTATCCACTTTATTATTTTAAGTTGAACATTAAGAAAAAAAGAATTGAAGTCAACATTCCACATGCTCAGTAGAAAAGCAAGAAATGTTTCGAGTAATGTAATAATGAGAGTGAAGCAGATTATCTGTGTCTTTATATTTTGTAATATATTTTGGCAATCCTATTAGATGCTTCATGAATAAATCATTTAACTCATCAGCGATTCAAAATTGGTCATGAATTTCAAAATTAATGCTGACTAAAGTAAGGGCTGCCCATGTATGATAGCTTTCTTTATGTCTAAAACAATGCTATTATGATCTGGGTTTGTTATGCTTGACTTCTCGGATCTGTTTTGGATGGTGACTGTTTGGGTAGTGCACGATGAACGGACGTGGCTCATACGGTGAATAGACGTGACTCGGATGGTGGAAGGAATAATAGATTTCATGTTTATGTTCTTGGACCTGTTTACATCTTGGGTGGTCCGAACCTCCACATTGCGACCCAAAACCAAAGTGGCGAAATCAATCATGTCTTCCACCAAGCCCATGTACTGTTTGATCTCGCCCGAGCTGGCGCCCTCTCACACTTACCTAATGAGTCATTCATCATCTTTTCCCATGGAACTATCATCAGAGACCTTAAAGATTTTTTTCATCTGTGAAATCTTGGAGGACGAAAACAGAAATTTTGACAAGATGGTCTATGGGCAAAAATGACCTTTTAGGCATTTTTATCTCTAATGTCAGGCAAAGGCATCACTATCCCTTCCTTCAATATCTTCTCTCGAAAGAATTTGCCAGGCTTAATCCACTTTTTTACCAAACTGCCACTTACTCCATTTTTCTCCATCGAAGCACTCAACGTGGTGCTCACATCGGTGTACTTCTCATGGAAGTAGCGACGAAAATTGTTCACCAGAATATTCTCCCCCTTTGAGTAGTTCTTGAACGAATCAACCCCACTGAGTTGACTCGTTCTTTAATTCGTGAAGTTTTTGTCTTGGTACATTGCAAAGTTTGTGTCTTTGTCGTGCTTTTCCAAGCTAGGTTGCAATTCCTAGAAGCAGAGGAGGTGCACGGCGAAGCAGAATTCAGGGAGGCGCATAGACAAGGTGGTGCCATCGTCCGCAGTGGCGAGCTTGGCAAACGCCACAGCGTCGACAATGCTCAAGCGTGATGCCTTGGACAGCAGGAACGATGGCTTGGGAAGGTTGTTGCGGATCTCCTTATCCCAGTACCGAATCAAATAGGCCTTTAGGGTGAAGGGATTTTTCTCTTCTCCAGCCACCGTATGGCCATTGGTGAAATTGGCCTACATTGATGAAGAATTAAAGACCCGTTATAGAGGTGAAAATGGTAGAAATGAAACAATTGAAAAGATTGAGACTTGGAAGGATGAGAGTGAAGGAAACATGTACTTACACTAAGAGATGAGAAGAGGATAAAGAAACAAAAGGTGCTCATATGGCTAAGTTGTTTGCTCATATTATTTTTGCTCCTTTTTTTTGTTTTTCTTTTTTGTTCCAAAGAGAGTAAGAAAACTAAAAAGAGTGAACGAGTGTTAGGGAGTTGATAATGTTGGTGGACTTATTAGATTGTATGCAGAAATTTATAGTCAAGAGTAAGAAGTGAGTGTGTATGTGAAAAATATGATTTTAGATTAGGCCTTCAGTGTTCGATTCTTTATGTGTGAATGCTAAGAACGTTGACACTCACCTACAGAGTGTAGTGACAAAAAAAACTAATTATTAACTAGATTAGCACTCGTGCGATGCACGTGTAAGCCTCGTACGATGCATGTATCTGTCCCATGTGATGCTTGGAATAATATTGAAGATTATATAATAAATAAAATTAATATTAAGTAAAAAACTAATCTTATATCTTTATTTTTAGAGAATATTTAGCTCCCACTGAATATTATTAAAAGTAAAAAATTATGAAATAATACAAACATAATAAAATAAAACTTAATTTCAATAAAATACTTTTCAATAATGATAGATTAAATTATAAATAAAAGATAAGTTGATTATGTATAAAAATATTTTCTAAATTCAATTTAAAATGAAAATAAGCAAATACATAAATAAATATCATTCTTGAAAATAAATATATTTATTATGAATGAGATAATGCTTTTATTATGCATAAACTCATTGAAATTGAAAATAAATAAAAATAAGTTTATTAGGCACAAAAACATTTTCTAGATTTAATTTCAAATGAAAATATATAAATATATTTATTCTGAATGAGAGAATATTTTTTAGCATAATAAACTTATCTTTTATATTTTTTTATTTTCCATAATGATATTTATTTATATATTTAATTATTTTTAATAATAAATATATTTATTTATTTTCATTTGAAATTGAATTTAGAAAATATTTTTGTGCATAATAAATTTATCTTTTATTTTGAATTTAATCTATTATTATTGAAAATAATTTTAGTGAAATTAAGTTTTATTTTATTATGTTTGTATTACTAGGACATTTACCCCTGCAACATACGACTAAAATATGTTATTATTGCTTATGGTCAAAACTGAATTGTTATAAAAATTAAGATCATGTTTCAATTTTGAACATTTTTTTCTTTAACTTTTATATTAATCTATCAATTAAAACAAACAACGTATGAAGGCATCAATGATGAGGCTGATCCGGTTCTGGTCTAGTTCTGATTAAAGGCATCAATGACGGTTGCTAGAATCCCAGCTATGAAGGCTAGCTCTAAACTCGGCAATGAAGGCTGGTCCGATTGTAACATCTTCTTCAACATGTTAGACTTGTAAATAGTTACAGAGGTAGCTTAATACTTGCTTAACATGCCTGTTTATTTTCGTGATAATTTGAATTAGGTTAGGCACTTTATTGCAAACTGAAAGGTGAAAAATAGCTTAAAATGACTCATATATTAGTTTAAATGACTTAACTAATGGAAATAAATATAGATAATTTATTTTTAAGTCACGAATGTGTATTATGTGATGTGGTTCAAGTTTGAGAATAATCAGAGTCCATTTGATATTTTTAAGCATACTGATTGTGTGTTTTAATGCTTGATTGACTAGTCACAGATATGAAAAATTATGTTACTGGTGAAATAACTTTTTTGATGAATCTTAGTATTTATTTTAAAGTTGTTGGAACTTGAAAAATTTGTTTTAGCTAAAGTTGAGTGTTTTTAGCAGATCAAGAAGTGCCAGTGTTATAACACTTGGCCCTTAACTCTCCATGGTTTCAGCCTTTGTGTTGAACCATTTACTTGGCTCTTAGATTCTTATTTTCTCACTTCATTCTCTTCTCTTCACGGTTGGAAAACAGAACCAGTAGTAGCAAAAGAGAAAGGAGGAAACAAGGGAAAACAAGAGGGAGAAGAGGAAATGAAGAAGAGGAGATCAAAGGGGTAAGGAAAAACTTGAGGACTGATGCGCATAAAATACACTAAGAGCAAGTGCACTCTATTGCTAAGTAAAATAGAACTTAAGTCCCAGTTATCGATCCCACGAGGAATAAGTAGTAATTACTAGATTCGCAAAACCCTTTGTTATCCAGACAATCAAAAGTATATGAATAGATTCAAAATAAAATCAAAATAACAAATAAAGAAAAGCAATGAGCAATCAAAGAAAGAATAAATAATCAATAAGAAAGAGATTAGGGCGTAAGGTTCACTTGAATCTAATTATTCAGATTTTCTTTCATTTATGATGTAAGGTAATTCTTTTGCCAATATTCTCTTATCTGTTATTGAATCCCAATGGTCATGAATGAAACAATATTCTATTCCTAAATTAAATCACCTATTTGGTTATTTAGTTGAATTAATTAGGAATGTATTAAGTTTCAATTCAAGAGATGAATTAACATACCACTCAATTCCATTGGTAGGAAAAGTTGATGTTTGGCCATTCACCAATCTAATCTTAGGCTTACCATATAGATCCACTCATTGAATGTGGATGGTCATTGGTCGAACAATGAATTAACACATGCCAAAAGTGATTAGGTTATGACCAAAATGCAAGCAATATGATAAATCTTAAAGAAATTACCTTAATCAAATTAGAAATCAAACCCAAATAATTAGGTAAACAAGATCCCCCATAGTCCTAGGTATGGGTTTAGCTACTCATATTCAATAAAAATAATCCTATATCAGAATACAAATGCATAGAAAGAAAACAAAAAAAAAGGGAAACTAAAAAGAAAGAGAAATCAAAATCCCTTTAATGGAGATTATGATCTCTAAATCTTCAAGAATCAATTCCTCCTTCAAGCCGTTCTCCAAGATCTGCTGCCGCAAAACAACTCTCTCGGGATTAGGGATTTTCTGTGTAATGTGCTCAATGTGTTGTCTTTAGCGTAACTTTTCCTATTTAATGAAAATTATGTCTGCTGTTATGCACTCAGCGCCTAGGTGCTCATTTCTGAGCGCTCAAGCACTCAGTCACTTAAACTAAAATGCGCGCTGCTCCTCTTACGCGCTCAAGCGCTCCCCACCCAGCGCTCAGGCGCTGGGACACTAAATCACCACTGCTGCATACGCTTTGGGCGCTCAGCGCTCCACACACTGGCCTTCGAACCTGGACTTTGTTGCAAAATTCTTCTTTCTTTTGCTTTTTGAACATCTAGTCTTCTCCAAGTGTAATTACCTGACAAAAATATACAAAACACTTAATAAAAACACAAACAAATAATACTAAAATATACAAAAACTTATGAATAAATTTAATAAAAATAAATAAAAAAAAATGAAAAACTAAGGAATTAAACCGTAAAAATATGACATATTAATGGTTCATCAACTCCCCCACATTTGAGCATTGCTTGTCCTCAAGTAAAGAATAGGAATCAACAACAAGATCAAACTCAACATCAAGAAACATGAATCAAAAGGAAATTCCATAGTTAAAAGAAATTCAAGTTCAGCAATCAAATCCAATCAAGTAAGATCATTTAACACTTAAATAATTAGATGCTTAAGTTTAGCTTGCAACTATTCTTTTCATCTAATATCTGAGATCACTCAACTTTTCATCGCTCAAGTATTTAAAGAACAAAGAGATCACTCAAATTTCTTTTGAAAAATGCAATACTATAGGCTTGCTTATCAATCTCATCTCCATTTGGGTTCACATACAGCACAAGAATCAAAAGGACTTTTCTTTAGTTGTAATGGGGCCAAGGGTAAAATGGAAGGTAGGAAGAAATGATAAAATAGGGTAAAGAATGCTCATAAATAAATCAATACAAAGGAGAAGCAGGCTGAAAAGATGACAGATAGAGCATGATGTACAAGAATATAACAACTTCTCACTTTCAACCCAATATTTTCATTATTCTTCACCAACAATTCTTTTCTTTTCTTTCTTTTTCATTTTTTTTACTTCTTTTTTTTCAATCTTTTTTCCTTTTTTTTAATCTTTGAAGACAAATGCAACCTTTCAAGACTTTTCAATCAACACATCAATTGCTCCAAAGAATTCAACCTGATTATTCAATTAGGTATTCAAAGAAATCAATTTCAAGCTCACATGGGGCAACTAAGGGATTATTTAATTAATGCAACTCTGGAAGTCAAGAAGAAATTAAGCCTAATTGCCTTAATCATATTCAAGTATGCATGTGAATCATTAAAGCTTCAACAAGATATCAAAGCAAGTTCTAGCGCACATCAATCAAAAGAAAACTCACTCCAAAAGAAAAATAGGATTTTATTTTTGAAAAATCCAATCATTAAGGCTCAAAACTCACTTTTTGGCTAAGTTGATAAAGAGAACAAAAGCAAACAGATATGGCTAATTTTCAAATAAGATGCTAAATTCACTTTACTTCATTGAAAAAGATTACTTTACACATTATTAGCTCATGATCAATGGAATCCCCTTTAAAAACATATCTCTATCAGCTCAGAATAAATCAAGACATCAACATATAATTTCAGCTTAATTACCAACATTACTCAAGTGCTCAACAAAAAAAAAAATTGACAAAAAAATGTAAAAATACCTCCCACACTTAAGATAAACATTGTCCTCAATGTGAAAGAAAAAGAAATAAAATGGGTAAAGAAAAGAACAACACAACTTGATAAACAGTGACACAATGTCAGGAAAAGAAAAAGCACAAGAGTTAGTGCAGCAACAAAATCTGAAAAATAAAATCTCAAAACACATGAGTAGCATCTAAAAGAGAAACAAAAATAACAAAAATAACTAAAAATAAAATAAAGAAAAAAGAAACACAGGTTGCCTCCTGTGAAGCGCTTGTTTAACATCATTAGTTCGACATTACCTTTTCAGATACATCAAGGTAGCTTAAAGCAAGAGAAATAGGAGGACGTCTTCTTTTTTTCAAAACAGTTCTTCCTCCCTTCGACAATGGCCTTGGAGTTATTTCCATCAACATTCTGAACTTGACAAGAGCTTGATTGTCTCAATTGTGCCTTAACTCCACTAGACCAAGGTGGTCACACTCGATCAATAGATGAAGGGCCAATTTGTGATGGAGCATGGATCATAGGAGGACCTTTATCTGTTTCAGCAGCTTGACTTTCCGGAAGATCAACATCAACATTGTATGATGGCGGGGGGTCTTTGATTGCTAAGGTTTCCTACTTCTTAGCTTGAACAAAATTGATAGGGGCATGAAGATTTGACATTGGGGAAGATTTAGCCTCCCTAAAGACATTAATGATCACATAATCTCCATCCACTCTCAAAATGAGCTCACCCTGAAGTACATCAATACAGCTCCAGAAGTGGCCAAAAACGGTCTTCCAAGAATGAAAGGAATATCAGCATCCTCTTCTATATCCAGCATCACAAAATCAACTGGAAATATGAATTTATTCACCTTTACTAAAACATCTTCCACCACACTGTGTAGGTAAGTGATGGATCTATCAGCCAACTGTAGTGAAATGTTGGTGGGCTTCGGTTCCTGTATTCCCAATTTCTTAAACACAGAGAAAGGTATCAAATTAATACTAGCAGCTAAATCACATAATGCCTTATCAAAATAAGAGTTACCAATAGTGCAAGAAATAGTAAAACTCCCTGGATCTTTCAATTTCAGGGGTAACTTCTTTAAAAGAATGGCAAAACACTCCTCATTAAGGTATACCATCTCAAACTCCTCAAGCTTGTGTTTCTTTGTAAGTATTTCCTTCAAAAACTTTACATACTTGGGCATTTGAGAGATGGCTTCAACAAACAGAATATTAATTTGTAATTTCTTGAATATCTCTAAGAATTTGGCAAATTGCTGGTCTGGCTGGTTGCTCTTGAGCCTATGAGGGAATGAGATCCTGGCATATGGTGATGGTTCATAAATTGTGCTCTGTTCATGATCTTTCTTCGTTCTCTTCTACTTTGGTTTTCTGCTCAACCTCTCTTTCTTGATTGACAACTTGAATTGAGACATCTTCAGTATAGACATCATTTTTCTTTGTCTCAGCTCTTGACAAGCTAGATGCTTCAGTTGCCTTCTCATCTTCATGCACTGACTTAACAAGAGTATCTCCAAGCTCTGGCATTTCCTTCTTCTGGGAGAATTCCCCAAGTTTCTTACCACTTCTCAGGGTAATTGCAAGGACCTGTTCTTTTGGATTGGTTTCAGTAGTGCTAGGCAATGTCCCTAGTGCCCTAGCTGTCATCAATGTAGTCAACTAACTAATATGAGTCTCCATATTCTTTATTTTGGCATCAGAATTTTGCATGTACTTCATTACCAGATCTTCAAAGCTTGACTTCTCTGCTAGTGCTTGGAAACCTAGAGGTGGTTGTGGCGCTTTCTGCTGATTCTGCTGATAATCCTGTTAATTTTCTCATTTGAAATTCGAGTGGTCCCTCTAACCGGGATTGTACGTATTGGCATAAGGATTATATTGTTGCCGGTTGGAATTTCCAACAAAATTTGCTACTTCAGGCTTGGGGGCAAATGGACTACTAACTTGGCAATTTGCACTTGTATGACCCTGCCCTCCACATGATTCACAAATAATAGGTGGAACTGCATTATTTGTCACCATCAAAGTCTCCACCTTTTTTGTCAAAGCTTCCAATTGACTCAGAATTACTGTAGAAGAATTAACAGCATGTACACCTACTTGTTTCTTAAGAATCTGGCGCTCATTTTTCCACTGATAACTATTCAGCGCCATTTCTTCAATCAATGCTTGGCTCTCAGTAGGTGTTTTCCTCCATATAGTACCTCCTGCAACAGCATCAATGAGTGAATGATTTGTAGGCGATAAACCATTGTAAAAAGTCTGAACCTACTGTCATATGGGAAATCCATGATGTGGACATCTCCTCAATAACTCTTGAAAGCGCTCCTAAGCTTCATAAAAAGTGTCCATCTCAAATTGCACAAAAGAAGATATATCATTCCTTAATTTAGCAGATTTAGAAGGAGGAAAATACTTAACTAGAAATTATTGTGTCAATTGATCCCAAGTAGTGATGGAACCCCTCGGTAGTGACGTTGACCATTGGCTTGCTCTGTCCCTAAGAGAGAAAGGAAAGAGTCGCAATCGGATTGCATCATCTGTCATCCAATTGTACTTGATAGTATCACACAACTGTAAGAACCTGGCCAAATGCTGATTTGGATCATCCGAAGGCAATCCACTAAACTGAACTAAATTCTGAATCATGGAGATCAATGCTGGTTTGATCTCGAAGTTATTAGCAGTCACAGTTGGTCTTATAATACTCCCTCCATACCCTTCAGCAGTGGGCATAGAGTACTCAAGTATGGTTCGCTCTGCTGGAATAGCTCTTTCTTCATGATTGGCCTCAACAACTGGTTGTCTCTCCATTCTATTTATGTCTTCTGCCACAGCTGCAATAAAAGACTGCTTCCTTAACCTGCGAGTTATTTTCTTAATTTCTGGATCAAGAGCTAAATCAGGAAATTGAGATCGAGTAAGCATAAACAAGAAAAATGAAGTGACAAATTAATTAAAAAAAAAATAAAATAAAATAAGAAATAAAAAAAATAAAAAAATTAAATAATGAATAAAATAAAAGGACATTTAAATTAACTAGAGCTTTTCGCTTCTAATATTACCAAACTTATTCCCCGACAACGGCGCCAAAAACTTGATGCGCGTAAAATACACTAAGAGTAAGTGTACTTTATTGCCAAGTAATATAGAACTTGAGTCTCAGTTATCGATCTCACGAGGAATAAGTAGTAATTACTAGATTCGTAAAACCCTTTGTTATCCAGATAATCAAAAGTATATGAATAGATTCAAAATAAAATCAAAATAACAAATGAAGAAAAGCAAGGAGCAATCAAACAAAGAATAGATAAACAATGAGAAAGAGACTAGGGCGCAAGGTTCACTTGAATCAAATTATTCAAATTTTCTTTTATTTATGATGTAAGGTAATTCTTTTACTAATATTCTCTTACCTATTATTGAATCCCAATGATCATGGATGAAACAATATTCTATTCCTAAATTAAATCACCTATTTGGTCATTTAGTTGAATTAATTAGAAATGCATTAAGCTTCAATTCAAGAGATGAATTAACATACCTGTCAATTCCATTGGTAGGAAAAATTGATGTTTAGTCATTCACCAATCTAATCCTAGGTTTACCATATAGATCCACTCATTGAATGCGGATGGTCACAGGTCAAACAATGAATTAACACATGCCAAAAGTGATCAGGTTATGACAAGAATGGAAGCAATATGATAAACTTTAAAGAAATTACCTTAATCAAATTAGAAATCAAACCCAAATAATTAGGAAAATAAGATCCCCCATAGCCCTAGGTATGAGTTTAGCTATTCATATTCAATAAAAACAATCTCATATCAGAATACAAATCCATAGAAAGAAAACTCAAAGAAAAAGGGAAACTAAAAAGAAAGAGAAATTAAAACTCCTTTAATGGAGATTATGATCTCTAAGTTTTCAAGAATCAATTCCTCCTTCAAGCCGTCCTCTAAGGTCTACTGTCGCAAAACAACACTATCAGGATTAGGGATTTTCTGTGTAATGTGCTCAATGTGTTGTCTTTGGCGTAACTTTTCCTATTTAATGAAAATTACATCTGTTGTTACGCACTCAGCGCCTAGGCGCTTATTTCTGAGCGCTCAAGTGCTCAGTCACTTAAACTAAAATGTGCGCTGCTCCTCTTGTGCGCTTAAGCGCTCCCCACCCGGCGCTCAGGCACTGGGATACTAAATCACTGCTGTTGCATACACTTTTGGCGCTCAGGCGCTCCAACACCAGCGTTCAGGAGCTGGACTCTGTTGCAAAATTCTTTTTTTTTCTTCTTTGAACATTCAGTCTTCTCTAAGTGTAATTACCTGACAAAAACACATAAAACACTTAATAAAAATACAAACAAACAATACTAAAATATACCAAAACTTACGAACAAAATTCAATAAAAATAAATAAAAAGAATATGAAAACTAAGGAATTGAACTATAAAAATATGACATGTTGACGGTTCATCAAGGACTTGAGATCATTTATAGCAGCTTTGCTTCATAAGTTTGGTGTTCTTGAGCTTAAACTTTCATTTCTACTCATTTCCATGATTAAACTTGTTTGAAATTTAATATGTTATATTGAGTTCTAGTGATGTTTTAAGTGATTTTCTTGCTTGGATAAGTTCTAAATGGTGTTTATGACTTGTTCATGCTAAGAGTTTGGATTAGAAATTGGAAATCCTCATTTTGAACCTAAAATGCTCTAAGTGTTGATTTTAGGGGTTTGGATGAATTATTTAGGGTTTTGATCTATTTTTGATGAAATCAATTAGTGTTTTAAGTTTTCTTCATGTTTGTGAACTTATTTGGGACTTGAAATCACCTAGAGTTTAGATTGGAGTGGCCAAAATTCAAGAATTTGGCCAATGGAATAGTGCCACGATTTTGCAGAATGAGCTGTAGAGTTTCTAGTTGAGAAACACAGCCTGTGTTCGAAGACACGCGCGGGGTAGTGTCCCTCCCTGCCAATTAAAATTTGTGAACAATGCTCACAGAGCAAGACACGGGGGGGTCGTGTAATCAGACATGGACCATGTCTGAAGACACTAGGGGGCCCTGTAATGAGACATGGCCTGTGTCCGAGGCTAGATATTCAAAAATGTCAATTTTTGATATTTTTATGTTCTTGTCTAGATGGGATCATTTGTGCAAGTCTTTTAGAGTGTATTAAGGCACTTTTTGAGATTTTTCTTAGAGAGAATTATCAACTTGCATATATAAAAAAATTTGAAAAATCTTAGGCATTCAAGTGTGATGGAATACCTAAGTTGGTGTTTAGAACTTTATTCATATGAGGTTGATTTCTAAGTCACTTCTGAGTGATTTTGGGATGTTCTAAATACTGTTTAACTATATATATGAATTTAGCTACCTTTGTTGGATAAGTGAGGCTAAGATTTTTATATTCTAGTGTTTTATATGTGGCTCAGATATTTGGTTTTCAAACCTGGTATTTACTTGTTTTCCTATGTATTGTAACTTTAGATGGTGTGCACAACCATATGACCTAAGAATGAGGTATTGGATTCAAATTTTCCTTGCGGGTTTGCTTGTATGGTTAGGGGAAACCGGTGTATGGAGTTGGTGTCGGTACTCTTACTTTTGTGAGGGAAACTAGTCCGCACATCACCAGATAGTGTCAGAGCAGGATGCCTATCCTACTTAGTATATACAAGGAATGTGGTTCCTGAGGGAAAATAAGTAAATAGCTTGTGTTTTCAACTTAAAAATCTACATTGGCATTGCACATCCATAATACATGGACTTTATTTGAGCATAATCATACTTCATAACATAAAGCATTGCAAGGTTGACACTTGTATAGGCATTTGTCATGGCTTAATCGATTAATTATTTGGTTGTTTGTTTGATAATACCTTAGAATTGTATGGGCGATTCTTTGATATTATCGATTGTCGAATATTCTTTTACATCGAATGCGTTTATGGTGCTCAGTTGTATTATTTATTATAAATGATTAACTGCTAGTATTAGTATGCTTATACTAAGAAATTATAATTTCTCACCCCTGTGTGTTCTATGTAAATCCAGGTAAAGTCCCTAAAAAGGACAAGGGCAAAGAAAAGAAGAAGCAGAAGACTTATATTAGTATTTTGTTTCTTTGTAGACCTGTTTGTATATGTGTATATTTCTTGTTGTTAGAAAAGCTTATGTACACTGTATTGGCATTAGCCAATGATAGTTGTATATATAACTTTTTGATCATTTGTGGCTCTCTATAATGATTATGTAAGTTATTATGAAATTTTATTTTTTGCATTTATAAAAGTGACATATCTAATGTGAATTATTTTAAAGTATTCTATTTATTTTACGATAATTCGTATTAGGGTGTTATATTATGGTATCAGAGCAGTTCATTCTGTTGAGCTAGGTGTAGACTGACTATGCTTAGACATGTTTATGAGTTCCTTCTTTTGTTATGCATTTCTTTTATCTCTTACGTGAGATATTTGATTGGATTGTATGACTGCCTTGTTTTGACTGTTTTAGCTGTTGTTGCACGTTACACGATATTGAGATTAGCTACCTCAATATGTGTTGTTCTGTGTTTATAGGAAACTATGGCAGCAAGTGGGTGAGGGCGACCGCGTGGAAGCAGTAATAGGAACTCTGGAAGTGAAGGCACTGATGTGGCAGCCGCCATGATGGTAATGGCCAATGCCATGACCCAGCAAACAGAGCAGGCAGCTATAACTGCCCATGCAATGAGAGAGCAGACAACAGTAACTGCTAGAGTGCTTGAGAGTTCGGAACTCAGCAACCAGTACCACCTCCACCTCCACCTTACTATCAGGGGCAACCATACCAAGAGGTAGTTGGAAGGAACTAAACTTTCCAAGACCTCTCGGAATTCAGGAAATCAAATTTGTCTTCCTTTAACGGAAAGTATGACCTGGTCAAAGCTGAGGGTTAACTCAAGGAGATGGAGAAGATCTTCACTGTTATGGCTTGCTCAGATGAGCAGAAGGTGTTTTTTGCTTCTTATATACTGGAAGGTAAGGCAGAGGAGTGGTGGGTGGATACAAAGAGGGCTCTTGAGGCATCAAGGACTTTTGTGACGTGGGGATCTTTAGAAGCTCATTTTTGATAAAGTTCTTTCCACAGACCCTTCAGAATGCTAAAGAAATGGAATTTCTAAAGCTGAAACAGGGGGACATATCTATTGGCCAGTATGTGGTCAAATTCATTGAAATGTCTAAAATTTCTTCTTGTATCAAATTTAACCTAGATGAATCATGTAAGTGTGTTAAATTTGAAGAAGGATTGATGATTAACATTTATAATGTCATTCGGCCGTTTGAAATTTGGGATTTTGAAACTCTGGTTAATAAGTGTCGAATAGTTGAGAAGCAATTTAAGAAATTTTCTTTGGAGCCTAAATCACAAGATCTTCAGAAAAGGAAGAGAGGTGATGATAAGTTCAAGAAAGGGTCTTCTAAATCTAGCTCTACTCAGGACAAGGGTAAGCAGGTTCAGAAGGAGTTTTTAGGACCAAAGTGTTCTAAGTGTAGAAGACAGCATGGAGACCGGCCCTGCCCAATGTGCTTTATGTGTGGACAACTTGGTCATTTTGCGAATAAGTGTCCATCAAAGAAGGAAACTGCGTCTACTCAAAAATCACAAGCCAGAGGGTGAGTTTATACTCTAGGTGGCGAAGAGGTGACTCAGTCTTCCGACCTTATTGAAGGTAAATGCATTATTTACAATTATCTTTTGACTGTGATGTATGATTCGGGAACATCTCACTCCTTTGTTTCGAATGATTGTGTGAATGAGCTGGATTTACTTGTGCCTGAACTTTTATATGACTTATCTATATCTACACCTACTAGTAAGCCAGTTATAACTTTCAAAGTGTGTCTTGATTGTTATGTAAAGGTAGAAGATAGGATTTTTAGTGTAAACCTTATTCGTTTGCCTCTCGTAGATATTGATGTCATTCTTAGCATAGATTGGTTGTCCGCCAACCATGTAGTTTTGAACTGTTTAGAAAAATCTATAGCTTTCTTGTCAGATATACCTACCAGAGTCATTCCATCTGAGTCTGTATATCTCAATACGAATCAGGTTAATCTCTGTTTGGAGGAGGGATCTCAAGGAGATGTACTCTTGTTTTCACTAAGCACTGAGGTTGAGCAAAGCCTAGGTGAAATATTTGTGGTGAGTGAATATCCTAAAGTCTTTCTTAGTGACATAGTGGAGTTGCCACCCGAACAAGAAATAGAGTTTTCTATAGACCTAGTTCCTAGGACGGGACCTATCTCTATAGCACCCTAGCGAATGGAGCCACTAGAGTTAGCAGAACTCAAAAAGCAAATTGAGGATTTGTTGGATAAACAATTCATTAGGCCGAGTGTTTCTTCGTGGGGAGCACTTGTGCTTTTAGTGAAGAAAAAAGATGGTACCATGGGGCTCTGTGTGGACTACAGACAGCTAAACAAGGTGACCATTAAAAATAAGTATTTGTTGCCTAGGATAGACGATCTAATGGATCAACTGAGAGGAGCTGAGGTTTTTTCAAAGATTGATCTTAGGTTTGGATATCATCATATAAGGGTTAGGGAAGAGGATATCCCTAAGACAGCTTTTAGAATTAGGTATGGGCACTATGAGTACCTCATGATGTCCTTTGGGTTGACGAATGCATAGTATTTATGGATTACATGAATCAGATCTTTAGACCCTACCTGGATCTGTTTATTGTGATTTTTATCAATGATATTTTGATCTATTATAAGACAATGGAGGAGCATGAACAACATTTGAGAATAGTGCTCGAGACCCTTAAGGAGAATAGGTTGTTTGCCAAGATATCTAAGTGTGAGTTCTGGCTTTCACAAGTAAAGTTTTGGGACATGTGATATCTCTAGGTGGGATTTTTCTGGACCCAAGTAAGGTTGATGCAGTGTTACAGTGGGAGAGACTCACCACTGTGATCGAGATCAGAAGCTTCACAGGCCTAGCAGGGTATTATAGAAGATTCATAAAGAGGTTTTCTCAGATAACACTATCCTTGACTAGATTAACTAGGAAAGGTAGTTTTTTCGAATGGACTTAGGTTATCGAGGATAGTTTCCAAGAGCTTAAAGTGAGGTTGACTACTACATCGGTATTAGATATTCTTTACATTGAATGCATTTATGGTGTTCAGTTGTATTATTTATTATAAATGATTAACTGCTGGTATTAGTATGTTTATACTAAGAAATTATAATTTCTCACCCTTGTGTGTTCCATGTAAAGTCCTTAAAAATGACAATGGCAAAGAAAAGAAGAAGCAGAAGACTTAGATTAATATTTTGTTTTTTTGTAGACCAGTTGTGCATATATTTCTGGTTGTTAGAAAAGTTTATGTACATTGTATAACGCGTTAACCAATGATAGTTGTATATATAACTTTTTGATTATTTGTGACTCTCTATAATGATTATGTAAGTTTATTATGCACAAAAACATTTTCTAAATTTAATTTCAAATGAAAATAAATAAGTATATTTATTTATTTTCATTTGAAATTGAATTTAGAAAACATTTTTGTGCATAATAAATTTATATTTTATTTAGAATTTAATCTATTATTATTGAAAAGTATTTTAATTAAATTAAGTTTTATTTTATTATGTTTGTATTATTAGGACATTTACCCGTGTAATGCACATCTAAAATATGTCACTATTACTCATAGTCAAAATTGAAATGTTATAAAAATTAAGATCATGTTTCAATTTTGAACATTTTTTCTTTAATTTTTATATTAATCTATCAATTAAAACAAACGACATATATTTCTTTTATTTGTTAATTCATATGAGGAAAAATTTAAATTTACAAATTATGTCTATAATAAATATTTAAAATATAGTGAGGAGCAAAAAAAAGTATAATGTCATCCAAAAATCATGTAGCACAATAAATAATTATTTTAATAGAAAATAAATCTACTAATTAATTCATGTACCAAATCACGTATTGTACAATAATCGATTAGATAATATACGTACCGGAGATTAGTAGAAAACATTACAAACATGAATTTAAATGTTATGTAAAACTTCCAAAAATACTACATTCATGGTTCTTGAACAAATATCTCCATCATCATTGCAAATCAATATCCTCAATATAATTGTCCATGTGGAAATATTTGTCGAGGTAAATACAAACCAACATGAGATAATTTTTGTCATTGACTTTTGTTAATTGTCATCGCAAAACAAAGAGATAAAAGGAATTGTCTTCTTTGAAATTTGATGAGTAATCCATCATCATAGGGTATTAAATTCATAAGCAGAATGTAAACTTTTTTTCCAACATGATTACTTGTCACAACCCTTGCACCAATAACATTTAAACCTAACTCATCCACAATAAGATTCCTTCTTCTTTGTCCTGTGATTTGAAAGTAAATGGATACTATAAATGATAAAAGTGGCAATTTGTTTTTCTTGAGTTATTATTGCTTTAATTTTTTGTCGAATATATATTTTTGTTTAATTTATACATTTTTTCTTTTTGTAGTGTCTATTGAATGAGTTTAATAAGCCTGAGTTGTGTCTTGGCCAATCAGTTGGTGAATGCTTTGTTGCAAAGTTGACTCCTGTAAAAAGGAGTTTCGATGAAGGTCCTGATAATGTAAGTGGTGATGCTTTTTCGATTGTCCTCACAAAAATGAAAATTGAGAAAGACTGATATGTATGGGATTGAATCTTTTTTTTTTTTATTGTGTTTATCATTGGACTGCACTTAATGCATAGGAGGTTTTGCTCTGGTGAAGTTTGGTAGTTTAGGATTAGAGTAACTTGTTAGTTACCTTGTGAGGATGTGATGTTTGATATTGAGAAAGATTCATCATTCCCACAACATGTTCAAGGTATAGTTTTCCCTAATGAAGGCGAATGAGAGTTTTTAAAATAAGAATTGTGCTTGAATAAATGTGTATGTGTTGTATCTTTTGGATTTTTGTTATTTATAATGTGTGCTGAGTACTGGTTTAAAGGGTTAGTATAAGAGGTTAGTATAAGAGCCAACTTTTAGACTTTTCTTCGATTTCTTGCTATCTTAGATTTTGATCTTTCGATTCTTTTGTTTCAGTTATGATATCAGAGTGTAGCAGAAATAAAAGTAATGATAAAACTTGATGAAGAATAAAAAAATTGAAATCGAAGATAGGAAAGAAACGAAATCAAAGATAGCAAAAAATCGAAGAAAAGCTTAATGAAAATAGAATCAAAGCTTGATGAAAGCTGAAACAGCAAACTGAAGCATAAACTTGATGGAAGAAGCAGAAGATTGATAAGAAAAAGAAGAGAAAGAAATGCCATTGTTGCTCCTTTGCCGAGCAGTTGCTCTTTTCCTCTAGTTTGTGTATGGCAGCATATCATTCAAGTTTTTGAACGTTGGAATATTTATTTATACTTCAAAGAGTTTGATCTAATTATAAAGTGGTATAAATGATTTATCTCTAACAATAATAAAAATCAAATTATGAATTAGGAAATGTTTTATAAAAAATCAAATTTGAAAACTTTCCTTCTGTACTCAAATCAAGCAACCTAGCAAATTCCTTACAAAAATCTTTCATCATCAAAACTTGAAACTAACACATTATTTTTGCTGAATGTTTGCCTTTTTTTTTTTTGTGGGAACCCATTAGGCTTTCTTTCTCGGCGATGTAAAATTGACAAAATACTTTGCAAAAGGAGTCATGTACATCATTTACTGCAGGTTTACTTTGGTGCTGGAGAGATCTTGGACGGATACAGAGGGCAAAAGTCTGAAGTTCAGATCCCACAGCTCAAAAGTGCCATTAACAAAATCGTAATGTGCTCCTTTCAAAGCGAGCGTTTTCTTCACCACCCCATCTCTCACAAATGGATAAGTCAATAAGTTCCCAAGCGATACATTCACAGCTTCCTGCAATGGAATAAGGAAGCAAAATCTTAAATTACAAGACGGAATGACAAAATATGTAATCACTAGATTCAATGCCAATAAATTTAAGCTTTGTGCTATATACGGTATATTGCTATGCACTACATAACTGAGTAGAAGCAAATTAAGCCACCAAATAAAAAGTTACTGTGGGACATAGAGCCCCTTGAGTAAAAAGGGTAGAGTGTTATTTACTTGCCTTCTCACAGTTAGTACACTGCTCCGAGAAACTTAAGCTGCTTGTTTCTGCTTTAACCTTGGACTTTGCTGGATTACATATTTGGACCCAATGTTCTATGAATTCACTGTAAGATCAAAGGGGAAGGAAATGATTTTCAAGGTCGTTATGTGAATCATTTTTTACGTTACCAAGACTAGGTAGGAGAACAGCTAAATTGCTAGTTAGGTAGGACATACATTTAAAAGTCTCCAAAATAGGAATTATTTATATAATCTTCTTCTACTTCTCCTTTCCCATGATTAATGAACATTGCCATTTGACATGGAACGACTGGGGAGCACTAAAACAATAAACGGTTCACATATTTCTCTATATTAATATGCTGGACAAAAAGGCTATAATTTGTTCTTGGTATATGCCCACAGCAACTTTTCTCAAGACAACCGGTTGTCTCCAATAAGATGGAAACAACAGGGAAAGAACACTGTTTATGACTTTATATTCACTATTATTAAGCCTGATATGATGATGAGTTTACTAAGCATTTCAAGTATATGAAAAAGAGATCTGTGAATCACCAACATACTTGGAAGTCCTGAAAAGCTATCGCAATAGTTCAGATTAATTTTCATCATATGTACTTTCAGTACTCATACTTTTTGCAAAATTGTTTATTCCTTCTTTTAAGAGATCTAAATTCTAAGTAATAAGAACTTAGAGTTACCTTGCAGTGGTCCCATCATCTGGGATAGACATGAGACCCTTTATACCTCCACAGCAGCTGTGTCCAATAACTACAATATTCTCCACCTGTTGTAAGGCATAATACCTTTTGGAATTAACATAAAAAAGGTAAAAAAAAATGCTATTCTAGTTTTAGACAGAGACGTTCGGTTTATCCATCCACACACCAGTCATCTTTCCACTTTCTCCATTTGATTCACCCCCTCCTTTTTTTTTTAATATGATTCTGAATGGATCAATTTTAAGTGAGATGTTAATATCATTCATACTCAAAATGGAATAGAACATATTTTTATATAACTTATATTCGTTTAATTTTTTTTATTCATACTCAAATTTAAATAATTTTATTTACTCCTACATTAAAATTATTTTATATTAAAAAACAATGTGTTGAATAAATTGGTGAATATATAAAAATCTATATTTTTATATCCTAATAAAACTTTTGTTTCATATCCATATTTATACCTATTATACTTTTTTCTCATGTATACCTATTTATTTGTAGGGTAAATAAATTAAGTAAACGAGTGACCATACTTATTTATATTCCCAATAATTATAAAGGGTAGGTGCGTTAGATAGGTAACCAGGTGTCGTAATGATTTTGACTACTACAACTCAGTATACTGTTCAGTTATATGTCCAACCCAAATATTTCCAATCTTATTTATCACTGCATGCTAAGTGGGTGTATTTTGCTGAGTCACCCATAGAAATGAATGCTATCTTTAGTAATACCTTTTCTTTTTTCTCCTCACAGTCATCGCCTCATTGAATGCCATCTTAGACTTCTCCGGTTCTCCCACTTCTGTTGACTAACATACAAAAAACTTCTCCCTCTTCTCTCTTTCCCTTCTTTCTAAAAAATTCAAACTTTTCCGCTTTTCTCTTCTGTAAGCATTCGTAATTTGTTGGAAGACTCATTTTCTCTTTCCCCCAACCCCCAATCCGGCAGCAGCAGCGCAAACCAACACATCACCATAAGTCTATGAAACCAAAGTAGATAGTTGCGTGGTAGTTGAGCACTTCATTCGTACCTTGCTTTAGCAATATACATCAATTCAAAGATTATACATCAATTCAAAGATTCCCTACAGTGATATATATATATATATATATTAGTGTGTGATTTTAAAAGCTGTTCATGTAGCATTTTCGTAATTTAATAATTTTATGTGAAATAGAGTGAGATATGAGACTTGAGATGCGTGTGGATCCCAACAAATAATGATGCAACTTGCAACATAACAAATTGGCTCCACCACCAAACGTTCTTCTTTTCCACCACGTGACCCACCATATATGGAGCACTATAATAAAATATATGGTAAAGAAAAAGGAACACAGAACTAGTGACAATCTATATCTACCTTTAAATGCAAGACTGCATATTCAATGGCCGCCCCTGCTCCTGAATACTTCGTCTGCAATTACAAAAGGGCCAGTCAAACAAACTTTCGTATTCGAAACACCAAAACGGAAACCAGAAGAAGATAACTTCGGACGACAAATTTGACATAGGTTTATGTTTATGACATGCAATCTCTTGCACTGTTAAATTGTTCTTTTTCTTTGCTATATTGATTATTCTTTTAATTGCGCTACATTCAAGCATTAAGCCATACGGGAAATAAATAAACCTTGTCATATGGTGGAACCATGTTGGCGATGTTTCGGACCACAAAGGCTTCACCCGGTTGGAAATCCAGAATATGGGATGGGCAAACTCTTGAGTCTGAGCATGCAAATACCATAAACTGCATGTGTGCAATAATGCAGTATAATAATAACAATTAGTGACACAATTTTATGCATAAAAAAATTGACTTTATTTTATGAAAAGCATTAAGGTCAATCCTTAGTAGACCATAACTGATTCAAATAATATTAAATTGCATTGAAAAATTTTGAAAATATATATCAAAGTCCTAGCTACATTAATTATTGAAATAACGGGACAGATATAATGTTAAATCAGAAACATAAAAAATGACCATTACAAGCTAAAACGATTAGGACCAATTTTATATATGCACATGTTGATTGATAATAGTTGACACATGGGCATGCTGATTAAACAATAGTAATAGGGAAAGAAGACTTCATTATTAATTCTGAAAACTTGTTCCCTGTATATTTTGTTTGTTTTGTTGATTTGTTTCCTTTTCATCAGAGTTGAACCAAATTCAAGTTCACCCCATATTATAATATTAATGTACCCAACAAGGTGCCAGAAGGGCAATTAAGGAAACGAAGTTACAGGTGAGTACTGTATGTAATAACATGGCTGACCTTTGGACTCTGGCCTTTGGCAAGTTCGCCATACAAATCAGGATTCTTCCTGAAAAGAAGACAAAGGGCCCATATATAGTCTCAGTGATACTGTAATTCCCTTACCAGTTAAATTCAAAAGTAAAATAAATCATCCATATCCATTACCCACTAGTCTTACTTTCCTCAGCACGTCAAAGAAAGGGTCAAGCTCAACTCAAAACGCAAAGTAAAAGGCCATTTTTGCACCAAAAACAAAAACATCTTTATACATTGGCCATATCATGATTTTCATTAATTTATGGTTAGTTAAAGGTCTGCTTTATTATAATGTCGTTTATCAGACTTTAGTTTAGAGTAAGATAAATACCAATATGACGTTTTTTTCATTTTATTTTGAGGTTATGTGACGGACATAGGAGCCCACTGAGGATAACCCTTTGGTGGTAGCCAAAAAAATAATAACAATAAGAGAAAAATCCAGAAGGGCAGGTCTATTTTACAAGGCAGAAACAGTGAAAGAAAGAGCAGCATATTCTAGTTCTAATTCTAAACGTGAAGGTTCCTAATTCAATAGATACACAGATAAAGAAGAAAGGACGTTAAGGTAGTAGTAGGTAGAGCGTATAGAAGAGACGTACTCGAATTTCTCATGCTTGAAGTGGACGAACCCGGTTCTGATCCTCTCGTCAGGGTTAAACGGTTTCGAACCGGCCGCCTCTAGCTCCGCCGTCACCTGCTTGATCTTTGCGGCGGCGACGCCCCCAAGGTCAGCTTTCTCGCTGCCAAAACAGAAAAAAAAAAAGGAGAAGCCGTTACATTGCACGGAAACACGAACAACAACGCGTATGAGGACGTGTGGGCCCCACATGAAAAGCCACCTCCTTTCATAGGACAAGTCCAACGAATTAGTCCGATAAATTAAGCTGAATAATCCGATAAAACGAACAGATTAAATTAATAAAAATGAATAAAAAATAAAAAATAATTTGAATTAATTCGACTCAAATTAAACCAGTCCATAATAAATTAGACCGACCCAATTTGCTTTGCTAATATTATATAAAGTCAGTTTAAACTAACAAAATATATTTACATAGCTTAATTTGTTCTTACTAAAAAATGACTCAACCTAAATTGACTTGAATTATTTCTTCTGATCCAAAAATGACTCAACTTAAACTGAATTGAATCATTTGAATTAGATCATTTTAACAGTTATATTTATGTATTTTGACAAAAATGTTAATCCAATACTTTATTTCTTATTTATTATCCTCTATACTTATGCTCAACACTTATTTTTTATGAGTAAAAGGATGAGAGAAAAGAAAAAAAGATAAATTTATTTTCTCTCGTCCTTTTTTACATAAAAATATAGAGAATGAGGCGAAAAATAACGTTGTTGTTATTTTTCGTATGTATGTGGTCGTCATAGGAAGGAGATGAGGAAATTGACAGAAAAAGATAATGATATGTGCCTTAAATCTTAATTAGGGAACGGGAATCGCGGTGTCTGGCTGAGAAAGGATTCAATGGTACTTTTATCTCACCTTAGAAGCTTGGTCAGGCCTGCGATGGCCTCCTCGTATGATTCTCCTGCCATGTCTTCCTTCTGCTTCGCTCCAAACACACAATTCAGTTAATTAATCCAAACAGCAAAATAACGCATCACATGAGATAATTCTTAAACAGAGAATTATAAGAAGAATTAATTAACCAATCGATAACTAAGATTTTTACTTTTTTACAGGTCACAAATGAATGATCGTCACAGAGAGGGTTTGAATTTGAATGTTCAAATCACGTGAGAAACTGGAAACTAATCCTAGACAAGACGTGAATTGTAGGTAGCATGATCTGAATCTGGAGGAGGAAGAAGAAAAGAAGGCATCGCATCTCATCTGTTCGTACCTTTATTTTTCCTTTCTTGTGAACAGAGATAGATAGATTCCGCTACTGCCGGGATTTGGAGCAATATGGGGAAGCACTGTAATATGTGCGTGTGTAATGACTAATGAGTTTTGACGCGGTAGAGTACACAAAAAGAAACCAGGACTCGCGTATGGTGTGCCACTCAAGGCGGGTTTGTATTAATAACTAGTAGGAAATCCGTGCAACGAACGGGTGGTTGTCATTTTCGTTGTATCTGATTGTTTTTGTAATGAACACAATAAAATTTAAATGTTATATAATACAAAAATTTAGTTTTAACTTTATCTCATAAACCTCAAAAACTTATGATTTGGGAAAAAAAGATATGAAACTGAGAAACACAAATAAAAAGTAATGTACTGTTAAAAATAGTATCATATTGACTAAGTAAACTAAAACATAAATAAAGAATTATTAGACAAAAATAAGTAGTGTATGTACAAAACACTCTTTCAATAAACCAATATATATGACATAATTGTACAAAACCTATAACATATATGGGAGAGAGAAAACTTAAGAAGTGTAGTGTAAAATTTTGAAAAGCTTGTTTGTTTGACCGATGCATGGTTTAGTTATAATGAATCAAAGGTATGATAGCATATCCAACATCAAGTCCAATAGAGCAGCAGATCTTAAATACCAACAATGTACAGAAGATACATGTAATCCATGTTTGAAAACCAACATCAAACATGAAGATAATAGTGAACAAACACCATAAACTGGAGGTGGAAAGTCATGTTCAAATTTCTCCATGATAACTGTTAAATTCTTATATCCAAATCCGTTATCATAGAGAAAAGTGGCCTTACCTGACTTTGAACATCTTATAACAGTAAATAACAAAGTTAATTACATCTTACATGAATAATTGGAATATTGGATAGTATTTTTGAAGAACCAAATATATAATAATTCTAGGCAATAAGAATCCTCCTCAATATAACTTCTCAATAATGGAGAAAATTACATATAAAAATTGACAAAACTAATTGTATAACATTTTGTGTAAGATATATGAGACAAAAGGATATGAATTAATGTGGAGTTATCATAGTGATTGAATGATAAAACAACTCCAATTGACAAAGTGAGATAATGTAAACTCAAATACAATTTTTTTGGAAAACTTCTTTGAAGACAACATTCTTTGTCATGTGGCAAAGCTCACATTCATCATTGCAAATGAGAATTTTCAATCCACACCTCGACTTGACACGAGATATTGCCACATAGAGTTGACCATGTGAGAAAATAGGCCTTGGTAAATATAAACCAACATGTGAAAGAGTTTGGCCTTGACTCTTATTAATGGTCATGGCAAAACAAACAAATAATGGGAATTGTCTGCGTTAAAATTTGAATGGTATCCCAGGATTAGAATGAATTAAATTCATTCGAGGGATGTACACCTTATCTCCAATATTATTGCCAGTGACAACCTTAGCACCAATTACATTAATGCCCAACTCAACAACTATCAACCTTGTTCCATTACAAAGACCTGAAGCCTGATCAATATTACGCATTAACATAACTGGAACACCCCTCTTCAAAATGAGTCGATGATTAGGAATGTCAGAGCATTGAATCTCATTTAAGAATTCAGGAGTTAACCATTCAGTATCAAAACCTATATCTTCATCTGATTTACAAATTGAGTCAGAACTAATATATTCCTTTTCTTCACCAGGTATCAAAGAAAGAACATATGAATTGACCTTATCGACATTCTCAAGTGTAGGTGCAAGTATAGCTCTGTCTTCAAAAAATTTAAAATCATGCAAGTGTCCAACCAAGTTAGGATATGTAGATTCAATAATAGTTGGAATAGGATCAGAAGAGTTTAAAAGTAAAAGATCATCTGAAATTTCAATATCAAATTCACCATTGTTGTCAACACCAATATTACCATCACCAATATCAAGAATCCATTTGCTAAACTCAAAAATTTGTTCAATATTTTGATTGTCGATGCCAGAGAGTAAGCGCATGTTTTTAGTTAGCTTCAGCACTTTGCAAAATTTCCATAATATAGAGGAATTGATAGCAGACATGACAATATCAGCCCTTGTTGCTTTAGGAATAACGGGCAAGATTTGACAGAAGTCCCCACCTAAAACAATAACTTTTCCACCAAAAAGTTGATTTAAATCATTAACATTTGAATAGCGCATGATATCACGCAAAGTTCTGTCCAATGCTTCAAATGCCCATCTATTAACCATCAGAGCTTCATCCCAAATTATCAAACTTGTATGACGCAACAATTCAGCTTTCAAACTTCCTTGGTTAATATTGCATGTAGTATCTTCAGTCAAAGCTAATGGAATAGTAAATCGTGAGTGAGCAGTTCTACCACCAGGTAAGAGAAGGGATGCTATGCCACTTGAAGCAACATTCAAAATAATTTTTCCTTCAAAACGAAGTCGACTTGAGAGTGTTTTCCAAACAAATGTTTTACCAGTTCCACCATGACCGTAAACAAAATAAAATCTCCATTTCCATTACATACAGCCTCAACAACTTCATCATAAACAACACGTTGCTCATCAGTTAATCGGGGAACAATTTCTTATGCTCTTCAATCATTTCTTCCTTGTTGTAAGATAATTCATTAACCAACAAAATGTTTTTAAATTGACATTCATCAGATAAAGTAGGATATGACAGAGGACTAAAATCCTTCAATGATTTTCCATTTGCACGTAACAACTTATCAATCTCAAATAAACATAATGACTTCAACTCTTCATGTGTAATTGAGATATCTAAGAACAAAAATTGTTTAAATTAAAACCATAGATATTCACGGTGAAAAAAAAAATAAATAGAAAACATGATATTTAAAAAATGAAATAATCCATTTAAAGGCAATAACTACATGGTAAAGAGAAATGTAAATTTATGGAATCGAAAAACTTGTAAAGATTATTTATATACTTGGTTGATTCAAAAGTTTCCGCCTTTCATAAACAATCTCATCTGCTAGCAACTCCCATATTTGGTCCCACACAAACAAAGGCTTCGTCATAGAGTTTGACAACAACAAAGTAACAAAAAGCCGACGAACATAGTGACCAGACCCTAACTCAAATGCTTCTTTTATTGCATCCATAAATTCTTTATCATCAGCCAATAATCCAAGAGCATGGCATGCATCTTGAAAAGAATGATGTGTTACATTGCCGACAGTTCTAATACTGGGGTAGCTTGTACAATCTTTTTGAAAATTCAACAATAGCCTCAAATAATACAACTCTCTAAGTCTAGGAGGTATAAAATTTAACCTACCAATTGATAAACCTTTTTTTCTTAACTGCCACTGCTGACTATTAGCACAATAAACAAATCGTGAAGGGAACTCACCATAAGTCAAGTTTTGCCCCTCATTAAACATACGATTAGCCTCAATCCATGCAAGGAACATAGTTTTCTTGCTCTTATTTTTATCCACAACTTCATCAATTCTATCATCATCATGAAAAATTATATTTTGTTGGTTTGGTAAATGGAATGTCAACCTCTGGACTGGGGGCCACCTATGATGGATATCAAATGTGAAAATTCGCCAAATTGACTCACATGGAGATAAATAGCGACAATCATAATATTGTTTAATTTCATCAACTTCTTTTTTTTCAGTCATAACTGACAATTCTCTGGACATAGACACTGTAACGCGATAAGGACCTTTGTTGACATATTTAAACAAATACTTGATTGAGTTTGACTTGTTGCAAAATTCCAAGTTAATATGCGCTTGATACTTCATTAATAACTTTGGGTTGTATGGCACCACGTTCCTATTATCCAAGTGAACATCCTTTTTAATGACTGTTACACCCAGATCTCTTCGTCTGTATATTGGATAGCCATCTTCATCAAAAGAGGTTTTCTGAACAAACTTCTTAGGATAAAATTTTGAGCACTTGTTGTTCTTCATGTAAGGTGAATAACTATTACCTCGACCACAAGGACCATGTATCATAAATGTGGTAACAACATCATACAACTTTGGATATTTGTATTTATCCGGCAACTCTGCACATATAACTTTATCAATTGACTCAATGGTGTGCAACCTATCACCTTGATCCAACCATAACAAAATATGCGCATGTGGTAAGCCTCTTTTTTGGAATTCGATGGTGTACACACCTGATAAGAGGATAAAAATTTATTGGTCCACTTGATGTAAAGAGAATTGGAATAACAAAAGCAATAATAAGTAAGTTAGGAAGAAAGTCTTACCAGCAACAACATTTCCAAAATAATAGTCTTTTTTGAAATCATTCATCAATGCATCTAATTTCATGCGAAATACCCTACATGCAATATCTGGACGTTCAGATGCTGACATCCCTCGAGTATTAAGGAATTGAGCAATTTCAGGCCATTTAGGATTGCATGTAACAGTCATAAACAAATCTGGAAAACCGAATCTCTTCGAAATTGTCATAGCATCTTGACAATTGTTGAACATATACTGACGACCACCAATAAAAGAAGATGGCAAAATAACTCGAACCCCAGATTAACCTTGATTAATGTCACCATGATCAACTGCTTCTTCCAACCCTTTTAAAAAATCTGATCTGATATTTTGTTGGTTAGCCCTTATGTATGACAATCTTTGCGACTCAATCATTGAATAACAATCTACTATAAACTGTTGGAATAGTCTTTTGCTTCTCAAAACAATGCCTTGTTCTATCTCCCTTTCATGAAGTCTATATGCAACAAATTCTCTCAACGACACTCTAGTCTTTTTTCTTACACTAGAGGTAGAAAACAAATCAGAAATAGGGATATCTTCTTTGTAACCATCATCACCATATGGGAATAACAAAGGGTATTGAAGCGGCAAATAAGAAGGGTGTGTTTCACTAATTCGCTTTAGATGGCCATCCCGACCTTGTAAAACGATGTCTCTACCAACGTCAGATGAATCAAAATCACCAACAATTAGAGCTGCAACTTCATCGATTGTTGGTAAATTATACATCCTAGCATCAGGAGTGCGGTGTCTAAGTAATCTAAGAGAGAAATGTTGAGTTTCATCTGATTGGAAACAATCTCTGACCCTTCTAAAAGATTTTGCCAGTATATTATGTTCATCAAGCATAGTCATCAAGTCATCAACCAAAGTATGGTCTATAGTAGAAGTAGAATTATTGCCACTGTAAGAAAAATGGTAGTAATAAGAAACAAATACTATAGTGCGAACGTAAGAGAATATTATAATTGTAAAACTAAAAAAGAAAATATGATTAGTAAGAAGAAAGCAATAATGAATTATGAATTTAACAATAAGAAACCTAAAGGAAGACAAAACCCCATGTTTAAACACAAAGGCCAGCACAAGAAACAAACAACAATATGTCATATTAACAAACACCAAGACTTCATCTCAGTTTCAAAAAAAAAAAAGAAAAGAAATATACTTGCAGGTCTAAAAGAAGTGGCACTTGAGTTTCCTCCATTTTGGTAGCCAGAGATAAACACGCAACAGAATGAGCTGTGTCATCCATGGCTTGTCCCACTGAAACCTTAGGCTAGTGATGAACCTATCAAAATAGTTCACAGCAAGAACAATGGTCAAAGTAGTGAAACCATAGAGCACTGAAACCTTAGAAATCCAGTGCACAGCGTCGTCGCGAGGACCCTCAAGAAGAAAAGTCTCATCGAAACATAAATGGGTGCATCTCTCTTTTGAGATTAGAGAGAGGAGCTCGTCATGTTTCCAGAACAAGTCATTGTGGAGAAAAATGGAAGGCAAAGTTGGAGACTTTATCACGGTTGGGTCATCGTTGTCACTCTCTGTCTCTCCCAGGATGCTGTTGGCTCCTGAATGATCATCGAAAGTGTCTTGTTCTTCACAGAGGAGGGTATCAAGGAATGAGGGAGAGTGTTGTTGTTCAGTGAGAGCCATATTCTTTCTTCTTCAGAGAAGATGAAGAACAAATATTTCTTCATTATAGCGTCAATGGACTTTTGGTCATGGAGTTTCATGAAGTCATCTTCCATGGAAGTTGTATGCAAATCAGGAATGACACCCAACGGTTGACTGCCAATTGGGCTATCTTCTACAATCCTATTTTTGAAAGAAATCCAGTACACATGAGCAAATTAAAATGGTTCGTAGAACTAAATATATGGATAGCTGAAACCACATAGAAGAAGTGTGTATACAATAACATGACACACAAAACGTACCTCTGTCTAAAAGTAATGACCTCAACAATTGGAGGATTGAACATGATTTTGGTTGCATGCATAACGGTTTGGATTACAATTTTGCCTTGGAAAAAAATAATGAAGAAAACCACAAGTGGACGAAAAATATGTGTGAACCCAAAAAGCAAAATGAAGGACATAAGCAGGAACACCGAAGGAGGTTAGACCAAACAGATAAAATGAGCAACAAAAAAATCCCAAAAACAAATATACACATGGTTACCTCGGAAGAGCTTCACTTTAGCAAGTTGGATGACGACGACAGGAAGGTTAGCATTACCTTCTGTTAGAAAAGCATTTAGTTGATCAACATATTCAGCAAACAAAGCACACTCAAGCTTGACACTGTGAAAATGGAGCAAACGTGTTAGTCACAAGTTTAAAATGAATAACAAATGATGCAGTAAGATGTGAACATAATAAAATGAATTTTATGAAATATTAATGAAAGGCCATGTGATGGGAAAATAGATCACCCACTTGCAGTCAGAAAGCTCTATTACAACCATCTTAGTTGGCTTTCCATCCCGTTCATACTCCTTTTGGCTAAAAGTGGCAACCAAGAGACCCATGACATATGCAAAGGGTACAATATGTAAGTAAACAAATATATTTGAAGAAAACCAAGGATATTTTGGAAAATGAAATAGTAGGTTAAGAAAAGATGGACCAATAAGGAAGTCAAAATCTCCTTCATTTCCTAAGACATCACCAAATGCCACAAATGATAACCCATATTGTGGAGCAATGACAGAATCAGATGGAGCAACCGTAGTCCTAAATTGAAAAATAAGGCGAAACTCATGGTGTGTAGCATGATAAGCTCCCGTATTTGGAATGATGGTGAAGTAACACATCTTGTAGACACTGCCCTCTGTAAGGACATTGAGGAACTTGTAGACTAAGGTTTTCCTCACACTTGCTTGAATCTTACCACCCTTAAAACAAATCCACAATGTCCAACAATATAAAAGTCAGAACACGAAATGAATAATAGAAGAGTATGAACCATGTAGCAAAAGTAGCAGGGGAAATATTTCATTACAAACTTATCCAAAAGAAGCATCTCGATGGATCCTGGTAGTTTGGAGTTATTGTATGAAGGGACCTTCCACAGCCTCAAGACCCTAACCCTAAACCTCCAAGCCTCTCTCTCAGGAACAATTTTCATCAAGGCATCAGATGGTGGAGCCATATCAAATGGGTAAAAGCACCAAAAGAGAGATCAGAAATCAAGAATAGGGAAAACAACACACAATCAGGGCAACAACACGGAATAAAAAAGTGAAGAAGATTGAGAGTCAGTTTCGGACATGTTAAGACTGCAAAAGCCACCCTATAAATAAGGAGCAGAGGGTCACAATTTAAATTCAAATTTCGTCAAAATTGGGGGGAAGTTACAATAACCTGCTGGAGTAGGAGCATGGGTAGCTGATTTATAGACCCCGCTCCTCCTACAGTTAGACGGGTCGATAGTACTGGCCTTCCTACGAACACGCCATTGCCACAACAACTCCACCCCTTGCGTATGGTGTCAGATATGTTCTTCCCTCTTGCAACGACACGATAGGATAGAGGTTGAATATGATACGTGCAGTTGAGTGTGCTGGCTTGAGGTTCTGACTACACCCACTCACTTGGAACGACACGACAGGATAGAGGACAAGAGAAGAAGGAGATGGTGAGAGATGAATGAGGGAGAAGCTCTGTTTAGGCAGAGAGTTGTCAGAGAGAAGGAAGACCAAAATTTTGGGTGGAAAAAATGACCAATGCACCTGTGAACACCCAATTTTAACCGACTAAAAAATAATAATAAAGAAACAAAAAAGAGAAAAAAAAAAAAAAAAAAAAAAAGATTTTTGTTATCCTTTTTTAACCCATCTTTTAACCCAAATACATAAGCCCAAAATATAATAGAAAATAAAAAATAAAAAAAATGAAAAAAATAAAAAAAAAAAAAATAAAAATAAAAAAAAAAAGATTTGTTTTTTTTTTTTCGTTGGGATAAAAATCATTTTTTTTTTTTTTTTAGCCATGCAAAGATCACCACGGCAGACAGTGTGGACAAGCACTTTTGCCTCCCATTCTCTTTTTCCAAAAGGTACGAGTTTTTGCTCCCCCACTTAGGCACTACCGAACAAACAGATTCCCTCACTAATTGCACCTACTCCCTCACTAATTCACCCACTCCATTATCACCGGTGCTAGCAACTAAGAAAGAGGACCAACTTCAAGACCTTGGAGGATCTCTCCATCGGAGGCCGATATTAAACTTTCAAAGACCAACCTTCACCGGACTCTTCAAGCACACCAACTTAATCAACTCACCATCACCTTCTCTCTAAGCTTCAACCGTGAGCATTCTGCACTAACACCTACGAGCTTACTCATTCCCCTTCATCTTCATTATCAATATTCACCTCACTCACCAATTCACCTATCATCAGCCATCAAACTATCATCCACGGCAGACAAGCTCCTTGGCATCCACCTTCCATCACCCAAGCATTTTACGCCATCAACCTCCCCACCAGTCGAATTCATCCTCTCATCCGACCGTCGGACCGCACGTAAGCCATCGGCCTTTCAACCGACCGTTGAACCCCGGATCCTCCAAACTTCACCCCATTCTCATCACCTTCACGCCACCATAAGACCACATCACAACCGACCGTCGGGCCGTAATCCTTTAAACCAAATCCATCCCCTCACTCGACCAACTTCACAAAGCCCACCTTCGCCTCTAACTCGACCGTCGAACCACCCCGAGTTACTAGCCCACCTTCACCTCCAACTCGACCGTCGAACCATACCATTATGACCCTCGACCAACTTCACAAAGCCCACCTTCACCTCTAACCCGACCGTCGAAACCATCCCACAAACCGGACCACCTACCTCTCAAATCTCCAAACCACATTTCAAACACCATCACATACATCGACCGTCGAAATCCAAAGAGCCACATCCTTCCCCTTTCCGACTGTCGAACTCAAGCACAAACTCCATCACATCCGACCGTCGGACCCCAAAAGCAAGACCACTTACATTCTCCAATTCGACCGTCGAACCGTGAGCTCCACTCCTCTCACTGACAACCCATCCAAACTCCATCACCATCCACCAACCTTCAACTAGACTGTCAAACCCTAAATCTTTCCCTTCACTGACCGTCGAACTCCAAATCCTTCCCAACCGACCGTCGGATCAGATACCAAATCCTTCAACCAACCGACTGTCGGACCAGATACCAAATCCTTCAACCAACCGACTGTCGGGCTACCAATACCAGATCCCTCTCCTACGAGTCACCTCTTGCATTACCAGAGTGTTTATTGAGCAGCCTTGTGCTCGACCATCGGATCTCAGAAAGTAGCTCCCGACCGTCGGACTTCAGAAAGCAATTCGACCGTCGAACCGAAGAAGCCAGCCACCCTCCCCTGCTAATTTGACCGTAACGAAGTCCTTACTGTTGTATCTCTCAGTTTTGGTTTATCTATTTTTTGGTTTTCTTTTTACATTTCCTTGTTCTTTTTTTATTGCATTTATTATCAGTTTGTTGGGCTAGAATTTGGGAGTTAAAAATGATAAATAAAAAATAATTAAACATTTTTAAAAAAGGAATAAAAATGGATTACCTGAGTTGCAATAGCTTGCTAACCCTTATATTTTGTAAATATTTGAATTGCGACAGCTTGATGATTCAATGGGTGATGTCTCTAGCGTGACGCGAGCTTCACCTATTCAATTCTTAATTTGAATAACTGAGTCGCGACGGCTTGTTAATTCAAATTTTCAAATTTTTTATAAAATCAACCAACCCACATTATTTTATAGAGAACTACGTAACTTTGAGTTCCCATTGCACTGGGGATACGTAGGTTTAATTTCATTTCGTGGCCAGCCAAAATTAAATTTTCATAATTTTGTGGTTTCGTTTCTGTAAATAGTTACAATGTTTTGTAAAAAAGGGTAAAATAAATATTTCAAGGATTGTTAATGATTTGCACGATTAACTCAAGGTACCGTCTTAGGACGGGTGCGTTAGGGGTGTAGTGGGATTAAGTTTCCACCCTTCCCTGAGCATAACCGACTCCCGAATCCAATCTGGTTCCAAAGACCATTTCCAAATAAAAGGTTTTCCAATTTTTCCAAATTCAAATAAAATTGGTGGCGACTCCATTTTCCATTTCATATTCTAAAATCCTATCGAGTTGCTATTTTTCACCGAGGTCACCGGTCACGACACACCCTAATTGGTAAGGACAGCAATCGGTAAGGCCAAAAAATGGAAGGACAAAATTGGCACTGAATTTTCTTTAAAAGGCATATTATGTTAGTAATATTGGGAAGACAAAATTAGCCCCCATCCAACTGACCACATTTAAACAAAAGTAAAAATTATCTGCAAAAGAGTAATTTTACGTTCTGTGTATCTGCGCTTGCAACAAAAGATGGACGCGTGGATATGAATAGGAAATGTACAGTAGAATTTATGGTTCTGCATTTGTATCGTGTATTGATACCCACACAATGGACACACTAGTACGAGTTTCACTCGCTAAATAAGAAAGTTTAATGAGATAATTAAGTTATAAGACCTTATAATCTAAATTTTTCTTAGGCTTAAAGTCATAATAATTATTACTTTTATTGAGAGTTGGGTCTTTTATATATAAGCTAAGCATAAAAGATTATATATAAGCTAAATTAAGACGTAATACACTCTTGTTGAGTGTTGTCTCGCATACTCGTATAGATGAGCAAAGTGAAAGAATTTGGTTTTAAACTTATTAATGATGTCAAAATTCTTAAATTTATTTAATATTAAATTATGGTATGTATAAAATATAATATACAAGAGATCAGGTTATAGAATCACCTGGAAATGACAAATATGAGCGTGACCATGCCCGATCTTTAAAGGAAAATATCGAATGGTGCGTGTGTGTATAGAAGAGAAATTATCCTCATTTCCTATATGTGCAGAAAACCCTTGTGACCTCAATGGGACAATCACAATACATATAGGATGAGAATAGGGACATCTACTTGTATTTACAATATGGGTTGACCTACCTATCATAGAAAACTCATACACAAGACTCACAAACCCAAAACAACATTATCCACATGGGTTTAAGTGCTTATAAGAGTCCAACAACAAAATTGATCACAAATGGGCTAAACTAATAGATGCTCAACAACATTTGACATTCAATTAATCTGGGTTTTAGAAAATTAGTGACTATGCTAGTCCACACATATTAAAAAATTTATCAATTTCCCACTTGGATAGCATAGACACTTAGCTTTAAACAAAATAACTCTCCAGATTAACGTGGCGACAAGAATGTCAACTATGAGCAAGCACTTACAACCATCGGCCCAAAATAGAATTACAAGCATTTCAACAATGTAGAAAATCATACTCGATGGGAGTACTGATATCATACATGCAAGATACTTATAACCCGGTGACCTAACAAAATGTGATATGTGGGTCAAAGGGAAAACACAACAAAATTACATGTCAAAAGTGTGATCAATGTGCAATTCCCTACAAAATGACCCCGGCATCTACCAAGGATGCCTACTGAGATTCAACAAAATATCTCAAAGAAAATATCTCAATATAACAAAATAAAATCGAGTACTAAAGTCTCCAACAATACGTCATATCATCACAAAAGTGTGCACAACAACAACATATGACAACAACAATTTCAATGAGTCTCGAGACAATATAATAATTATAATTATAATGTACATTCTTCCACTAATCCAACATATCAAAACAAAACAACAATAACAGTCTCATTAGAGTCCAAAAGTTTTAAAATACTCTAATGGTAACATCATTATTAGTGAGACTATCAACTCTGTGGTAAAGTACTCAATGTGAGTCTGAAATTCACCATCTCTCTTCAAGGACACAAATACCAAAATAGAGAGAAACACAATATTGCAGAGTTATCCAAAATGTAGTCATAACAATAGAAATAATATTAAGTTAATCTATACAAAATTTATCAACCACAAAGTCTTACAAAATTACTTCATTATCAACCACAAACTCTGCATTCATAATTGAGGAGATTACAAGTGTCCATATGAAACTTTACAACAAGTCTACAAAAGAATTTTCACAAATAAGGTAATCTATACATCACAAAACCATAATGACCACTTAAAAAACTTGACAACATAAGAGTGAGTTTAAAATCCCAAATGGTTTACACATATGATGAGATCACTTGTAAGTTTTCAACAACTCACTAAAAACCCAAGTGTCATAATGAGAAAAAAATAATAAGCACATGCACACTTGAGCACAACATTAGATTACCAGCAGTGAAAGCACATGGGACCTATACTTAACCATTATTGAGGACATAACCAAAAGACAATCTCCAATTCCCACTATAGTAAACATTAATGTGCAATAAGAACACAAACACATTTCAAAATTTATAATAATATGTGCCTTGTGAGACAATCCGTCAATATATTATGATTTAAAAGGTCTTTATGCCTTAGACATAAAATGACATCACCAAAATTTATCACATGATAGAAATAATTTAATATAAAATATTGTCTCCTATTTAACAATAATAGCAATGTTAGCTATCAATATACAACTAATACAAAACACATTAATAACAAATTTGCTCTCACTTACTTATGGCAACACTCATTGATGTAAACAACATCAAAATCAATATTAAACAAGAATACTTGACATCTCGTATCAAGTCAATTTAACTTGCACCTAGGCATTTAATTGCTTTAATATTAGGCTTCATACATACTTCAAAATTTTTAACAAGTATTTCAAAAGAACAACAGTTACAAAATCGTTTTCTTCTTATAAGAAACGAAGAGCTTTAATTCATATTGATTGTCAGGTAATTTACAAAATCAAAATATAAATACTTAAGAATTAAATATACACATTCTTTTACTTCAATCCAAAAGAAAGGAAATTTCTCAAAGTGAATGTCTTAAGTACAATAGGTTTAACTCAATGTATTCATAATCAATTTTGTATCATCGACAAAAGAAATTTTTTTTATTCTAAAGTTGAACTAATCAACACAATAAATTAGGCTTAAAAAAATAAATTCTCACAAAATGATTAAACCATAATTGGAAGAACGCTTTCTTCATAACAATACTTGAATAATTTTAATCCCAATATTTTTCTTGAAAAAATTAGCAAAACTAAAAAAATCCTTTAAGGATTTTGACATTTGAATAATATAAAAGGAAATATTCAAATTTATCATTTCAAGATACTAAGCAAAAATAATTATCACTATCATATCGACAAAATAATATTTCTCAAATTACTACGACAATACTTATAACAAAATAAATTCAACAGACTAGTAATTTAATACAGCACAAATAATGGTACAAAATAAAAAATTGTTTATGCTTTCAACATGTCTTATTAAGATTAAAGCATATCAACACAACATGACAACTATAGAGAGTTCACTATATTACAACATACTTTAGGAAACTCAACAATGTCCTCAATAGGTCCCAACAACAACAACAAAGCAATGACAAATACAAAAATTAGAGAAAATCATGCATTAAAATATTTATTATATTTAAGCAACCATAATTGTATTAGTTTTCCCTTATTCAATTAGTTGGGCAATTAATTGAACTAGAGCTCTTGTATCATTGCAATCCCGCCTAAGGGTCCCATATTGCAATATACAAGTCTCTCTCACTTGATAGCGTAAAATAGTTGAACCAATATTTTTCAAGATTTTCAAAATAAAATTTAAACTATTTTCTCTATCACACAAATGATTATGTCAAATAATGTCACACTGAAGGGTATGTCCATTACTTACACAACCCAACATTAAATGCAATTCATTCAACATTATTAATTTTTTTTATTTGACAAAATTACATATCCAAATAAAAAAAATTAGATTATGCCCAATTATCTCATTCGTCAAATTTCACAAAACAATACAAATATTCAAGGTTGCTTAATTCAATTCGATAAAACACTTGACAATGAGTAACATAATATATATGTTACAACAATTTGAGTTGCTATGTCATTATAATCCCGCCTAAGGGTCTCAGATTACAATGAACAAGCAAACTCCCATAAACCATTAAATATCATGTCTCTAAAGCTAGTATCGAGAGGATACTGAAAACTTTAATGACACAATCATTTAATACATTCAACAAAACATCAAAAATCAAATTAACAAAGATAAATCGATAGGGTAAGTGCATTATTAACATAATTTTCAATGAAAACACAACTACATTATTAACAATATAACACTTTGTCGTAATTGGTCCCGCGAAGGTGAGCTCACAACTATACAAAATGTTCAAAACAATTATAAATATTCTGGATGAAACTCTTAGAGATAAGATCTCACAAGATTTACAAAACACAATATTAGTCTTACAGTATGTGAGCATGTGACCATAAGAAATTACAATAATCAATGACAAAATTGCTCATAGAGTTCCAAAATTTTCATGCCACATCAATCATTTCCACACTCTCATACATAATTGCATATTCAGAAAAAAAAAAGGCATGAAAAGGGAGAAGAAGACCTTAAGAACAAATTTCTCCACTTATGCAATTATACAATATGTCAATAACCATATAAGTTTTATAACTAATTTCAGATAGTGTGTTGCTCATCTTTGTGTGTAGAGCCAACAAAAGTGGATGCTAACTTAAGAGAATTCAAATCACCAAAACTTTATATAACTTTCACGAAATGACTCACAAAATAAACTTACGAGATATATAAAACTTAATCATAATAATGGCTTAATATAAACTTGTCATTGCCTTAAATATTTCTCAATAATCAAAATTATTTTAAATAATATTCTCATAATGACTACATTGAAAGTAATTTATTTAAATTTAAAATGACACAATATACAATAAAATTAATCACATACAATTGTACTTTAATTCTTAATAATATATATCAAAGCACTTTAATATTGTCAATGGACAAACATTCAATACTAAAACAATTATATGTAGCACATGATACATTATATGCTCTTATAACGAAAAAATTATTTAAAAAATAACTCCCAATATTAGATTGCACAATCTACGACTCTCAACGAGCTCAACTAATAAAATTGACATAATCAATTAAAGATGAACAAAATATGTATAAATAAATAAATTTGAATATGCCCAAACTTATTTAAATAAGTCTTCCATTTTAAAAAAAATTCTCAACAACAATAAAGGGCATACAATCAACATGAATTTCTTGGCATCAAAATAATATATTTATCGATATCAATGCTCCTTATCATACAAATAAAATATCTAAAATTATCATTTTAATTATAATTCTCACTTGTCTATTATATGTAGTGGAAATGATTTCAATAATTACCAAGCATCATAAAAGATAATATTTAATATCAAAGTAGTCATAGCTATGTGAGAATTAATTATAAATTTTATTTCATGATTTTGATGAGACATCACGCGCTTAGAACATGAGGAGCTACTCCTTTATTTATTAAGTTATTTATCCACGATTTAAATAGTAGGTAGAAGTAAAATTAGTCAAAACAACTCTAAAAATACTAAATGAACTCTCAAATTTTAATTTGCACAATAGTTTATAAAAGCACAGTAATTTCAATATATATACAATATTATACACTTAAAACAATCTAAAAAAAAATTATTTTGGTAATTATTTAAACAAAATCTCACAAATTTAAATTGTATAACAATCTAAAGAGTACAATAATTTCAATATAGCATAAAACAACCCAAAAAAAATTATTTGAGTACTCAAAGAATATCACATTTGAGAGTATGAAAATTATAACATGCCCAATTTTACAAAAAAAATTCAAAATGCGAGTTCTGAGGTTATCCAATTAATATATATATATAATTCGAGTCGAAAAAAAAAACAGTTGTGACACATTTTTCCAAAACCATGCAGTAACTATTCTCATGGAACTTTGAAACTATTTAAGATTCGTCAAAATTATCAAAATTAATTATTGCGCACATAGAGCACATTCCAAAATCAGAATTGGGAATAATAATAATAATAATAATAATAATAATAATAATAATAATAATAATAAGGAAAACCAAAATCATAAATGATGTTCTTGTATGGTTGAAAAAATTGCACAAAAAATACACGTAATTTACTCATTGAAAAATTGCCAAAACTTCAAACAACGGGAATTGAAATCAATTTTGGGTTTTGATTTTTCAAAAAGAAAAAAAATGTTCTTGAATTGACCAAAATTCTCATTCTCAACAAAAAGAAATTTACAACCATAATTAGGATTAAGGGGAGTCTAACAGCAGGAGAGATCTCCATCAATTAGCTAAGTAAGAAACCACAATAGTGAGTCTGATGTCATATCTTGACCCAAAATCTTAAGGCAATGAGTCTATGGGTTTTCTCACTTATATAGTCTTCACTTAACTCATTCTTTACCAATGTGAGACTTCAACACTCACACTTGAATTTTCAACATTCTCCACCTCAAGTGTAAGTCCCAGTATTAGTATGCTACCCCTCAAGCGGAAGCAATTCTGAGTATTCACGGGGTTACCAACCAAGACTCAAGTCTTGTCAATGTGCTCCACAACATGGGTTTGAGCTGAACCCGAGCACCAACCACTGTCTCCAAATACTCGGCCCAGACGAACCTGACTCTGATATCACTTGAAGGAATTTGGTTTCAAACTGATTAATGATATGTCAAAATTCCTAAATTCATTTAACCCCAAATTATGGCATGTATAAAATATAATATACAAGAGATCAGGTTATAGAATCACCTGAAAAGGACAAATATGAGCGCGACCATACCCGATCTTTAAAGAAAAATCTCGAACGATACGTGTGTGTAGAGGAGAGAAACTATCCTCATTCCCTATATGCGCAGAAAACTCTTGTGGTCTCATTGGGGCAATCACAATACATATAGGATGAGAATAGGGGCATCTTCTTGTGTTTACAATATGGGTTACCCTACCCATTATAGAAAATCCATACACAAAGCTCACAAATCCAAAACAACATTATCCACATGAGTTTAAGTGCTTATAAGAGCCCAATAACAAAATTAATTACAAATGGGCTAAACCAATAGATGCTCAATAATATTTGACATTCAATTAATCTGAATTTTAGAAAATTAGTGACTATGCTAATCCACACATATTAAAAAATCTATCATAAAGCTGCTAAAAGGAAAAGAGCTATTATTGGATTAGTGTTGATAGAATGGGCAAAGTTATGAATTTAACATTAAATAAATAAAGAAGTTCAATATAATACTTATATCATGAATGATATTTTAGAGGATTTTTGATGAAAAGAAAAGAGAGAACTTATTTTTTATTTTGAATAAATACTCTTTATATTTGTAATTTTTTAAAAATAAAATATAATCATATAATATTTTAATAATATTTTATTCATTTTTACAAATATTTTATAATTATTTCATTTTAAAAATAAAAAATAAATCATATCTTTTTTTTTCCTCTCAAACCCTCCATCTAAACATACCACTAGGTTCGACTTTTCTCTTGGATTTAACTCATATCAACGAGAGATAGCGCACTGACTTAAGACCAAAGAGAAACAATTTCAGCAACGCCCACGGTTGGAATATTTGTATATTTGTGCTAAGGTTTGGATAATGACGTCTAGAGTCTCCTCCATTTTTTTCTCTTTTCCCCATATGGTAGTAGTAAATGATAATAATAAGATAAGATTATTCTTATTTTCATAAACACACATTTATTATATGAATTTAATTTTATAACTTTTCATATTAGCATACTAACAAATGACAACAAAATTGCCTGATATGTCTAATCTTTTATACATACGTTTACACGTAATTATCATTTTTTAATAGTCATAATAACAACGCAACCCATTTCATATAATATATACAACAATAAGTTTATAAAATGAATGAGATTCAAGGATTCACATATCGATTATTCAGTTCAAATAATGTGATTACTTAACTTTTATTAATGAATAATTTGATTGGTTAGTCCTCGCTCTATTTCTAAGAAATATATATTTTGTAGTGATACTATTTTTTTTCTAGGTTGTAGTGATACTAATTAGTGTAAGAGTGAATAATCTTAAGAAGGTGCAACCTTCTTTTTACTATTTTGTGATAAATAAGAAATTAAATTTTTTAAAATACGATTAAGTACTTAATCAGAAGTACTTTTTAATTATATTATTTTTATACTCATAAATTTTAAATTCAAATCTAAAATTATATGTTTAAAGATTTTAAATTTCTTTTACTCATACTAACATACATTGATTAAGAAGATGCAACTATAATAATATAATAAGAATTTTGTTAATAAGTGAAAGTTAAAATAAAAACATTTATAATAAAAAAATATTTAATACATTTGAAATTAAATTATTATTATTATTTATCTTATTTTTTATTAAAAAATTATTTTGACTTCTTTAATAAATTATAGCAAAACCCATATAATAAGGTAGCCGGCTTTAGATTCTTAAACACCTGCATCAGCTGCGTTTATGAAGGGTTGGAGCATTAGATTAATTAATATTATAGTAATTAATTATTAGAAAAATGAAGAAATTGGAATCTGATGGGGTTGGGGGTTGATGTGGTTTACGGGGAACAGAGTCAACTAAAGAGGAAGCATGGTGGATGACACGTGGTGGGGGTTGAGAGGTTGTGATGACCAATTATGAGACTACACTGCCACAATTATTGAAAGAATTTAGCAACGGACGAAGAAAATTGACTTTTTTTTTTAGTAAAAGTTAAAAAATTTAAAATAAAAGATACATTAAAAATAAAATAATTTATTTTTTATTTAAAAATTCTTATTTTAATTTTTTTTAAAATAAATATCATAGAGATATTTGTTAGTAATTTTTTATAGTTTAATGAATGAATAGATGATGACAAAGTTCATTAAGAAAAACTTAGTTGAGACGGAACAACTAAAAAAGAATGTAAAACAAAGACAAAGTGATGCGATAATACTATATTTGCTAAAGGAGAATGTCATTATACCATATTTGCAAAATAAAAACATAATATGCATATGCATATAAAAGACTAATAGATGAACTCCAAAAAAGATTCAATAGATAATAAATAATGATATAATAGTTTGCATATTTTGTTTCTTTCTCTTTTAAAACTTGTGTTATATAATTATAAGTACTTGCTAGAATTCTCTTGAAATCGGTAGAATTATAGAACATGTAAGGATATGGTTGAATGCATTTTTCATTTCGTTTCCCTCTCCCCATCTGCCGGTGAGCATCACTTTGGCTGAACAAAAAAACAAGGAAAGAAATACTTACTATAATAGTTCAGGTTTTATTTGAGTTTTTTTCCTTTTGTTTCCTATGGTATGATCTTACACTCTTTTAATATAAGATTAATTAAATTTACTAAACACTAAGTGAAATGGTTAGGCTCTTTTCATAAAGGATGTCTTTATACTCAAACCTATATCCTTCCTTAAAAGTATAATTTGCTTATTATTGTGTTTAACCTTGAGATAGGTTTTATTTGATTTTACTTTAGATGAAATATTTTGATTTAATTTAATCGCTTAAGTCATTAACTGGACCTGTGGCTTGTCATCACTGACAAAAAAAATTATGATCTACTTATTTTATAATAAAGAGTCCTGCTATTTAGTTCAAATTGTACATTGTTGGAGATGTAATAAATTATTCATATACTTTCACTTAATGTTTGAAGTTTTTGAGAAAAACAGTTGATGACATAGTTTTAAACATTCTATGACTAAGTAGTATAGAGTTTCATATTTGTTGTCGTAATTCTTCTAAATAAAAGTTAAATTTCAAGTCTTGGTTGATGGGTTTGTGAATTATCTACACCTTAAGTCCAAATAGTTCTTATATGAGGGACGTATTAGAGATGCAATAAAATATTTACAATGATACTTTTCGCAGAAGGATTTTGAGTAATTGGCATAACTTTGGGTTATTGTATGAAATGGTGTGTTAAAAATGTAATAAAACTCACAGGAATATTTTTTATAAAAAAATTCTAAATAATTAACATAACTAGAATTCAAACTTGTAATTACATGCTTACTCACATATCACGTACTTATTGACCACTAAAACAATCCCTGGAAATTTTAAGTACTTACCACTTAATTAGGATAGTTCATTTCATATTTGTAAAGGGTTCTTCACCTTTTAGGTGTTGTTTTGTTGAGCAATTTTTTGTTTATACACTTTTTTTAAAAATGATTATTGTAAAATAATATCAAATTTATTATGATAATCAATTAATGACTTTAATTTTATAATTTATTAACCAATGACCTCAATTTAATTTTAGTAATTAATTAAGAACTTTAAATTTAATAAAAAATATTTTAATAATATTTATCAATTGAAAAATATTAAATAATACAAGCAATATGTTATAGTAACGTTATAAATTGTTTTCATATATATAAGTTAAGTATTTTTGTCTTTTCAACATTTTTATTGATAATCTTTTAAATAAAGTTAAGATTCTTAATTGGTAATAATAAAAGTTGAGCTTCTTAGTTGATCTCATTATAAAAAAAATTTAAATTCTCAAATAATACTCCATTCTTTTTCTGTTGTTAGGGATATATTTTATGTATTTTTTCTATAAAATTTTAATTTTATATATTTTCAAATTTCATTTTATATATATGACACTAGTGGAGTATTGGCCTATATACGGTATACATGTTAAACAAATTATTCAGTAATTAAAAATAAGAATAAGTTGGTAATTTTCAAAAATAGATTAAATGTAATAGCGTTATTTTAATCATGGATTTAGCATTGGGGATTGTAATCCTCATCTGGACTGCGTTGGGTATGGGTATGGGTATGGGCCGTATGGCCAGCCTAGTTGTTGCCCTCCCTAGGTAATTAACTCATTAGACACGAGAAACTCCATGTTTCATCAATTTCAATTTTAGGTTTTCTTAACATGTAACTTTAGTATACACGTTAATGAATCGAAATAACATTTATTATTCATTCAAATTATTTAAAAAAATATTAAATAGTTTTTTAGATTTTTAAAATAGTAAATGTTTATATTTTTTATTTAATATTTAATATTTTTTATTTTTTAACATATAACTTAAGATTATGTTTAGAAGTTTCATACTAAAAAGAAAAAAGTAATTCATAATAAAATGGAATAGAATGACAAACAGTAAAATGGAATAAAATGTGTTACTCTATTATTTGAATGTTTTATAAGTTTAATGAGAAAGAGGAGAAAATTTTATTTCATTCCCTTCTTAACCCCTCAATTTGGGAGAACAAAAATGTGAGACTTTAAATGACAAGGGAAGATCTCTCCCTTGCCATTTCACTATCTTTTATTAAATAACTCTCAAACATACTATTTTTAAATTTAATCATTTCATTCCATGTCACTCCTTTCATTTTTATCATTCCAAACATAGCTTAAATACATACATTAACACAAGAATAATTCTAAATCCTCTTATACAATCCTTTTAGTAATCCTTTAATTATTAAATAAAAAAAATATTAAATACTTTTTATGTTTTTAAGATATTAAATATATTTAATTTTTTATTAAATATTTTTTTTATTTAATATTAAAAAATTATTAAAAAAAACTTTTAAGAGGATATAACAAAACTCTTAACACAACCCTTCAATTTTCACTCCAAGTTGGTACTTGTTTTCCTCTATCCTCTTTATTCTATTCAATGGGTTTAACACGTCAAGGTTTTGAATGCTGAAATATAGAACATTTTCAAGCAGTCATAATTTAATAAATAACATACCGAGACTATCTTGCTGGTACAACACAGCATCATGCACTTTCTTAATGCTCCAGCCATGACTCTCTGCCCTGCAGGTTCCTCTCTCCCCCTACTAAGTTACAATCAGTTTGTTTATTACTCCTTTAAGTTGGGAAATTGCTATTGATAATTGAAGGAGAGCAACAAGAAGTTATGTAGGGAACTTGGGATTGTACTATAGAACATGCATAGAGATCGAACTACTATAAAATAAATATTGACATGAATGGATCGTTTTATGTGAAATATGATAAGATTATATGAATATACTATAAAATAAATATTACTCCTTTGTGTTAAAAATTTTATGTCTATTTTTCTTTTTAGATGATATTATCATATAAAAATTTTATATGAAATGATTCATTTCCATTATTCACTTTAATAGAGATATAGAAAGAAAGCGGGTGAAAAATGAGTTCTTATGAGTGCCAAAAGCAATAATATCCTAATAATTTATGATTTTAAATTGCGGTGTGCAACCACAATTATAACCATAATATTATAATTTTGGTAATTTCTGCAACCATAATTGTAGCCATACTTTTTTATAATTATTTGATAAACACAATGCAATTGTAACTGCATTGTGGTTGGAAAACGGAAAATGGAAACCTTGAAGGCTATCCTAAAGCCATATCAAACCACATAATTAGGAAAGTTCTAACTTATAAGTTCTTGTTGGAATATTTAGAACATATTTTAAAATTAAATTAAATTTAATTTTGTGTTATTTTAAGGATATAATTTTACATAATTAGATATATTATTTTGATTATATTTAATTATATTTTTTTTTTTTATATAGACACTCTTTTTATAAATAAAAATTTTTTGTACACATTGATTAAAAAAATTCAGAGATAATTAAGAGAATATACAGAAACATTCTCCAAACTTTTCTTGTGTCACTATATCTCTATTTCTAACTTGATATCAGAGATGTGCATCCTCTGTGACCTGTCCCATCACTATTCTGCTGCATAGTTCTCGAAAATTCGGAACTCTGGTTAGTTCCCTCTCACGCCGTGTTCTCTTTCCGACTTCCTCTCTCTATCTCTCTGCTGTCACTTTCTCTCTCTTATTTGTAGTTGGTTCTGTCTCCATTGCGCTTCTCCGTTGCATATCTCTGTTGTGCTCCTCCATTCCACGTTTAGACACCGCTCCAGACCTCCGCTCAAACATCGCTTCAGACTGTTGATGTCTACTAAACACCGCTCCAGACCTTCGTTCCGGACTCCAATTTTCACCGTACTCCATATTGTCGCTGTCCTTGTAGATTTCCATATCAGATGCAGTTTGATTCTATTCTCATTATGATTGTCTCAAATACAGATTGGTTTCATCTCAAATGCAATTTGGGTCACTTAGCTTATTCAATATCTCAACGTTGTATTTTTAGAATATTTTTAGTTTATTTTATTTTTGTGTGTCTAATTGTAACAAGTTAAAAGCTTTAACTTAAGGGAGAATGTTAGAATATTTAGAACATATCTCATAATTAAATTAGATTTGATTTTATGTTATTTTAGTGATATGATTTCTACATAATTAGATATATTATTTTAATTATATTTGATTGTATTTTTTTCTTTATATAAACTCATTCTCCTATAAATAAGGAATACTCCTATATACACTACTTAAAAAAATTCAAAAATAATTAAGAGAATATATAAAAACATTCTCAAGACTTTTCTTGTATTATTGTTTCTCTATTTTTAACAGTTTTAGAATTCAAGTTATCCAGATTTTGACAAATTAATTTTCGAGCGAGGTGGGTAAAGAGAGTACCGAAAGGGTAGCAAACTTCTACCAATCCCTGTGAATGAAATTGTTGCTAAGGAAATGAATGAGAGGAAAAATAGCTAAACCGCTAGGTGTTTATGCTGCATTGGACCAATAGGTGGAACTGCCTAAAAAGAAAAAGGTGAAGAAGCTCAAAAGGCCATGGCCACCCGCAAAGGGGGGAGAATGAGAATGGAAATGAATTTGAAGGGGGGCATATGCAAAGCATCTACCAAAAGGATAAAGAAAGCAAAATGTCAGCTAATGCGAACTCTGTGTTTGTAATGGACACTGCTTCCTTATCCCAACTATCAGAGCCAATCTTGGTGAAGGCAGTTAGTTACACGTCCTTAAGCCATAAGTAGAGGTTACGACAAAACTTCCAATGTTGCATAAAACTGTTTTCTTTGCTCGAAAATAATATGTTGTGAATATGAATTGAATGTTTGGTGTTTGTATGCTTTTTAAGTAGTCGGTATGGATAGGCCAAAAACTTGTTGCCATAGCTTTGCAAGATTTATTTTAATTATTTTGATCTACATTGCTTTGCAAGATTATCCATAGTACAAATGCACCATGATAATGTCACCTATATAAAAAAGTTTAAAATATAAAATATATCAAATAAAAAAAATTTATACTTTTCATTGTATTTATAAATTTGTAAGTTATATTATTTTTATATAAAATTTAATAACAACTTTTTTTTTTAATCTTAAGCATATATGTATTAAAAGCAAACTCTCTTTTCCTTAATTTGTTGTAACAATAAATGGGGTTATTAATTATATAGGGTTAATTTAGCGCTAAATGAACATGTGATGTGGGGCTTTTCTTATTTTTTGAGTACCAAATATTGAACCTATGCATTGGTGCTGAAAGGCCACGTCAAAGACCACCAAGCCAACAGGCTCAAGTGGCAGGGGCTTTTCATATTTTATGAAAGAGCAATTTTACTTAAATGAAATATATGATGTGTAAAAGTGGTCATTAGCTTCACATTCATCATCACCTGCATAAATTATGCATTTGCCCATCTAGTATTGTTAATATAAATTCGGGTTTACAATTAACTTTATATGTGATAATATATTAGATTTATAAAATATATATTTATAGATTTAAATTATATTTTAAATAATAAATATACTATCATATATAAAATTTATCATAAAATCAAGTTTATATTAGTAATAACCTTGCTCATCACCTTGTTGATCAGGTTTCTGATTTCACTTCTTTTACTTCTTTTTTCCTGTTTCTTAGCCTCTTTTTTTTTCTGAATTTTTACCCGATTTAATTATTTTGATCTTTTCACAATAGGGCAATTTTATTGATTAATTTACTTAAACTTTTAATATATGACAAATATTTTTGCATGATTTCAATTTTATCATTTTGCTTGTTTAAATTCTTAACATAAAGCATGTTATTCTATGTAATTTCAATTTTGATAATTAATCACACAAATTATATAAAAATTACATGATTTATTTGACATTTATTAAAAATTTAAATGGATTAATTACTAAAATTAAATAAAAAATATTATTTACAATATATTAGTAAAAATTTAAACAAGCTAATTTGTAATTAAATCTTTTTTTTTCTTTCAAGTGGGTTGTTGAATTTTTTTTTTTTTTTCAAAATATCTTTACTTGATAGATAAAAGATTAATTTTTTAAAATATAATTAAATATTTAAATAAAAATATTTTTTGTAATAATATTATTTTTATACATATAAATTTTAAAATTAAAAAATACTTAAAAAAATAAATATCTTTTACTTAGATAATACACTTGCTAATAGACTATTCAATTTAGTGTCAATAAATTGTAAGATAAAATTTAAGTATATTTTTTATATTTTATTATATTTATTCTATTAATTAAGTTATAATATATATATTTTTTTAAATAAAAAATAAAAAAAAAATAAATAAACACTTATCATAATTTTATTAATAAAATAAATATAATTTAGAAATAGACATAAGTTTTTTTCTAAACTTCATCTGATTTCCACGTGGCTTTCTGCGAGGCAGGTAATGTCCTTTTTTATATTTTTCCCTTCATAAATGTTGATGGGCGATTCTTACACGCTACTACTTACTAAACTGATTGGTGGTGAGATGAGATGATATGTTTGTTTTATTTTCCCTTGTGTAGGAAAGGTAGGGGTTGATCGTCTTTCGTTGATTGAGTTTCAGACTCTCTCAAAGGCGCATGTCCATCTCAGCAGCTGAATCATTCTTCTTATTTCATAATAGAAAAGCTTCCCCATAGCAAGGTAACAAATATCCAACCCAAGCCTTTCCTTCCTACTCTTCTAATTTTATCTTATAATATACGGAGACAGTGCTAGAAACACACCAACAGATTTAAGCATAAGAATATGTTTTTTTCTTTTTTTTAATCTTTTTTTTTTTTTTTTAAAGAAGAGGGTGAATTTATATTAAAGAAAATATGGATATTAATCATCTTTACCGTGAGAGGTTGGCAAACTGAAGAATTTTGCTAGCAGTGTATTGGTGCACTTTAGTAAGTTTATATTCTGTTGTGCATTAAGGGATTATCCGGGGCGTGAAAAAAGGAGGATTTATCTGTTTAATTTATGTGATTGATGTAAGAAAAGTATCTTTTAGTGTGAAGATTATCTATCTTTTAGGTGTTTTGAGCCTTTGAAATGTATACAATTGACCGTTCAACTATTGATCTCCCAGATGTTCAAAGAGTCTACTGAAGAGCAGGCTGTAAGTAATAATATGAAGGTAAATCTGCACATCTTCCTTGTTGATTGGAAGAAACCCCTTGCTTCCTCCTCCCCACCTCTTAAAAAACAAAAGAAGCCCAGAATTTCTTATTATGATCTTTGTCATTTATAGTAGTTTCTGTGGCAGGTTAGAAATTGTGATAGAGCAGAAAGCAGAGTTCAAAGGTATAATATCCAACATCGTCTGTTTCTTCATCCTTTTAGGGTGTGAGGAGGCGCGGTTGTTCTAAGATTCCTAGAACAGTCTGCAGTCTGCACAGATTATCTGTGTTATTAGAATTTAATATTTTAACATACAATATTAATTTGTTGTGATTGGGTGGGATGCAGCTTAATGGTCATTGATGAGGGAGCAGCTAGGATTTCATCATTCCAATCAGGAGATTTGAGTAGTAGTTGGTGCCCACTGGATTTTTTTAAACCAGTTTCTATTAAGGCAGCCAATAAATACTTCTTAGTTCATAAAGTAACTCAGTCCTCACCTTCCCCCGCACTGTGTTTTGTGGAGACAGTGCCTCAAGATGCACAAAATTCTCATATTACAGCTTTTAATTCAGGAGATGGATCCACAAAGTCAGATAATGAGTCAACTTCATCTAAGGCCATACGGGATGTACATATTGTAAGAACTACTACTGTATGTCTGAACCTTACACTGCACATCAAAATTGTCTATTTTCAATTTTCCTGCATTGCAGGACTCTTCCTGTACATAATTAGCATCATAGAACCCATGACTATTGGAGACTATTTATGGTTAATAACTAATAAGTATTCATTTCATATTTTTCAGTCAATGCGGTTAATGGAGGACTTTCTTGATCTTGCTAAAGAAAATACAGAAAAGGATCTGGAAACATGTGGTATACTTGGTGCCTTCCTTGTAAGAATCATTATAAATCCATAATTTTATTGCCTGTGGGCTGTGGCTGTCTTTTCAAGTTTGCTTGTGGTCTTAAAGGCTTTAGAAAGACTCAGACATTAGCTCTATCAGATTATGAACTTAATATCAGAAAATTTCCACAAAAGAGCAATCTGTCATACCTCCTGCATAATTACTCCTTCTTTTGGGTCTTTCTATAGATTTGGAAAAAACAAGATTCACACCCTCATTTAATCTGTTACAACTTAAATCTCCATCTCACTTCCTCTCTCATATGTATGTACTCGTCTCATGTTTATTTCTGCTTCTGTTTTTACGTATCTATATTAGCTCAAAAATTGAATGCTGGTAGGATGTTTTTTACATTCTATTTTGTATGGTTGCTTTTAAGTATATGCTATTGTATTTTTGAGATTTAAATCTGCCAGGGTGGTCTTTTCTGGAAAAGAAATGAAGAACCTGATCAGATAAAATGCTTTACAGAATTTGAAATTGATGTGACTATTTCTTTCAATTCTCCAGGAAAAGGGAACCCTCTATATGACTACTCTGATCGTACCAAAGCAGGAATCTGCTTCCAATTCTGTTAGTATCTGGGTTGCAGTCCTACATTCTTTTAAGCTTGGTTTTACAATATTTTAGCACATGCTTTCAAGAGGGCATGATTTTATTACTGCTTGTTGCTAACTTGCTGCACTGAACCACAGTGTCAAGCTACGAACGAGGAGGAAGTTTTCACGATTCTAAACGAAAGATCCCTTTGTCCTGTGGGATGGATTCATGTATGTCTTCCTACTTTTTTTTTGCTGTGTTAATTGAGAGTAGGTATGTTCACTGGTTGGGCTGGGTGGGATTCAGGGAACTTTACAAACCAATCCTCTCATGGTTGGTTGGGTCATGCTTAGGAAAAAAAAAAATTATCAACCTAAACAAACCTAACTCAGCAATGATTGGGTTGGTTTGGGTCTGGTCAATCGGGCTGGGCTAAAAACAGTGTCACATTGGGGATGAAACCCAAAATCGACATCATTTAGTATTATAATTAGATTAGATTCACTGTTTTGGATCAGGTTGAGATATTAGAACTGACCAACCAACATGTTTAGGTTGGGTTGTCCTTAAGTAAGCTTAGTAAGGGTGCCGAAGGTCAATACCACTTGGCAATCAATGAAATTAGGGGTAGCAACCTAGTTGAAAAATCAAAATTATTGTTTTAAGCATGGTAAGTACTAAAGCATACTAAGAGCAAATTTATATTCATTAAAACTATGAAATGTTTTTCCCTTTCTTCTTTGAAATTGCCCACTTTGATCAAAATATACATCATCAGCAATTATCTTAGGTAGCATTTGAGCACTAATTATTTTCAAATCATAAATCCTTACAAAAGACAATATCCTTCTCTTTCCCACGTTACTCTACATGAGCTCAGTGACAGCAGTTCCTCCTGGTTTGACTTCTCTAACCCTTCTGTTCTTTCTAAAAATTTTTAGACACATCCTTCTCAAAGTTGTTTCATGTCATCGGTGGATCTGCACACTCAATATTCCTACCAGGTGATTGACCCAAGTATATGTGCTATTACTGACATTTTTCTTGTAAAAGCATTTCTTTGTTCAACTATTGTCAACTTCATATCAGCATCTAAAGTATTATATCCTTTATGAATGTCATACATGTTGCATAACATTTTATCCTGTGAATTAAACCAAAATTTTCATTTGCACCATGGTTGCATTAAATAGTTGATATCTTCAAAGAGAATTTATAAGATGATTTTGTAGCACAACCTTCATGATTTTGGTGGCAAACAGCAATTAGGACCACTATAAGTAGGGATATAAGAAGACTATTATATATGGTAATATATGCATATTTAATTCTCTTTTGCTAAAGTTGATGATTAAAGTTGGGTTGCAAGATATTTATAATTTAAGAAAGTACGACTACAAAATATTTCCTTTAACAAAACAACTTAAAATGGATTGCAGGTGATAATAATAATCAAACTAATTCTTAAAATGGCATGGATATTGACTTGAAATATATTCTAATTCTATTTTTCCCTTTGTAGACCAAGTTTGAACTCACAGTTTGGTGTTATTTTATCAGGCGATGATTCCTGAGGCATTTGCCATTGTCCTGGCTCCAAACGATACCTCAAGGTCTATCTGTCTTTTATTTTATGATATGAACAAATTCTCAATAATTCTGTAGCTATCTTTGCACTTATATACTAACTGTACTAACAGTTGTCTTTCACCTAAATTTGGATATCTACTCTATTCTACTTGACATTCTTGTCCTTTTTTTATATATAATTTCTTACACTTTATTATTGCATCCAATTTGCATATTTGGGCTAAAAAGGGGGCTGGGTGAATGTAAGATATTTTGATCAAAACCAGCTTATACGTTCCTTTGAATCTGATTTGTAATATGATCCTACAATAGATCTATAATACTAAAGTACTTATACTAGCTTCTCTTGAACCAAAATGTAAGCCTATTTCCAAATACCAGTAATGCTATGTTAAGGAGTTGCACTCCACGGGTGCAATGAATTTACTAGTGAATATGTGATGGTTTGAATTCTTTTATAGTTGTTTATTTGGGCATGAAAAATAAAATACATATGACAAAACAATTATATATGTTGAGAATTCTTCTAACATATGCTGATAAAAGTACATGGGAACTCAAATTTAGTGATTTCCTCCAGGAGCTGTGGACTATTTCGCCTAACCGACCCATACGGAATGAATATTCTAAAAAATTGCCTGGAGGAGGGATTTCATCCACACAAAGAACCTGATAATGACAAACTCGTGTATGAGCATTGCTCCAATGTGTACAAAAACTCCAATCTAAGGTTTGAAATCTTTGATTTACGCTAAAATGACTTTGATGACAGCACACTCTATCCTATGACAGATATGGAGTATAATTACAAGGGGCATGTCCTAGTCACACCTGAAAGAATATTGCTGATATACAGTTGTTTTAATGTTCGGTTTAATGATGTTGTAAGGTACGTTTAGCACTTGCCTCTTGTTATTTAGTTTGGATGCCAATTATCCAACCTAAATTGTAGTTTAGGAAATAAATCCAATAGGGACATCCTTGCTTTCTAGTTCTCCTTGCCTCATAATTTACTCATGAAGTGCACTTTGCTATGATGAGTTATGACATGTTTGAAATTTGGAAATTGAAGCAATACAAAATCTAAGGGGACTTTTGGTTAACATTCACCATTTTATTCACAAAATTTTGAAAATTAGAAATAAAGTGGAAAAAAGGTGACATTTTTGTAATTATGAGTAAAAATATATAAACTGAAAATAGAAATAGAAAACAAATCAAACACCACATACATATTCACACTGAGTAATGTTTTGGCTACGTGAATCCTATATGAACCACAGGGAACTAGTTCGGTATCTCATTTTCAAATTGACCTTTATCATCTGGTGACTCGTATGCTGGAGGACTGAGCACCACCAAGAAAGCCTGTGCTAGCTTTACGCCCTCCTACTGGCTACTATATAGCAATTTAGGCTGGCGCAGAGTAAAGGAGGTGCTTTGATGCCAACTGGGCATGAGGTACAATCTAGGTTACATGGATATTGGTATGAGTATGAATACCCGTATCTGTACAATTATGGTGTACAACAAAATTTTGAAAATTGGAATACCAATACGGGAGGATATATTATATAAAACTATAAACAAATAAGTGATTAAACCAAAAGATAAATACAATTTCCATAGCATTTTAACTTCAATTTTTCAATAAAACCCCATAAAGCACATCAAGTAAAGAAAAAATTTTGCTTAAAGAGGACACAAGATTCAAAGGGGTGAAATAGCCCTTAGCACCAAACCAAACAAATTAGTAATAAAAGTTTGTGTTTTGCATGAACAAGCTTGTACTTAAGTAATACTGACTTATCGTATGCTTAACTTAAATGGACTCAAATGTATTCGATTGCAAACTTTGAAAAAAGAAAATAATGTGTACCCAATGGCATATCCCATCTGATTTGGTAGGAGATCCTTGCCAAGTTATTTAATGCTTATTGTATGGCCACTTATGTTATTTTAATTTATAGAACACTCATTGGTGAGAGTTTTATACATCAGTGGCGATTACACATGTTTAATTTATTATTATTGATCATTAATGACAAGGAGCTATTATATAGAATCAGATTACTCGATATTGAAGCCTATCTTTGAGCTAATTTATAATTATTTTATCAATAAGTTTCTCATTCTCTCATTTGCTATATCATAGTTTTTATGTCTATTATAATCATAATTGAATTTTGAGTAAACTATTATTTCAGTTCCTGAAATTATATGTACCGATCATATTAGTCCATAACCTTAGGAAATTAGCATATTAATCTTTGAAACTGTAATTCATCAGTCAAATTAATTCTTATGTGAGGATCAATAAAGATCAATTTGATTAAAAAACAGTTAATGTAAGAGATTAATATGACCAATTTTTACTTACTCAAGGATTAATGTCTTAATTTTTTAAAATTAAGGATTAATATGGTCGATGTATATAATTTTAAAGACTAAAATGAGAGTTTGTCACTAATAAATGAGAACTATCGGGGCAGCCCAATATTCACACTGATTCTACTCATATGGTGGCAAAGATCTGACAATTGCTCTATAGAAAGAGAGTTCAGCTCAGCCCAAACATATGCAAGCAATAGATATTAAAATTCTCCACTAACAGATATTTGCAGAGGCCCATATGATGTTATGTTATGTTAGTAAATTCAGTTGCTTGCACAAGGCTCAAAATACATTCAGATTGAGGGGATTGATCCTCAAAACAGAGAAGAGGATTGCTTATGGTATTGACCCGCAGGGATTAATATTAAACTCATTATTTATACACACTTCTTTTAAATAATGAACAACTGGATTAATATTAAACTCATTATTTAATGGCCTGCAAAAAATAATATGAAGTGTGTATAAATATAAGTATCTGCAAATATTATAATTTAATTAGAAGGCCACCACCAAATTATAGAAAGAAGCATTGGGATTTAAAGGTACTTAACAAGCCAGAATAGTCATTGAATAACTACAAAGTGTAGATTAAAACAGCACCTTTTACTACAGACTAATCCCATTTTTTAACAGACAAGAGAGAGAGAGAGAGTGTGAGAGTGAGAGATATTCACAGACATCTTGGCCATATCTCCCCTGCCACTTATTCAACTGCGCTCCAATTGTTCATTTATTTGCTTCCTCTTATCGATAGCGACTTCATTTTCTGCACTGTCAAATGTCAGCCACGCCTTCACAAAGTTTGCTTCTTCGGTTCTTCCCCTTCTTCTTTCTAATGGGGGAGCACAGGGACGGATCCACGTTGTGGTGTTTGGGGGCACATGCCCCCATTAGAAAAAAATATACCTATTAATATATATGTAATACATTATTTTTATTTTTCATAAATATTAAATAAAAATTATTTATCAAATAAAATAAAAAATTTTGCCCCCACTAACAAAAATTAAAAATTTTGCCCTCACTAACAAAATTTTCTGGATCCGTCACTGGGGGAGCATGTGTGAACAGCAGATTTTGAATGACACCATTAATTTGGAAGTCTCTTTTATCTTATGAATATTTCATTTAAGGCAAAATAGGTAAGTTGGTAAATTATTTTTATTCTTTTTTTACAATTTGGTCCCTTATTTTTTATTTGTACCAATTTGGTTCATTATCTTGCAAATCGTCACTCTATTTAGTATTCCATCATGATTCTGCATTATTCTGTTACAAACACTAATGGAAGTGATGACATGTCACTTACAATAATGATGCCATCACTATAATTATGATGTAACAATGGTGTGGATATGACATGGCAATGATGTAGTCATCATTGGCTAGTGACACGTCGTCATTTCTGTTATATGGGTGACGAAAACTTAATGAAAGACCATATTAAATCATATTTTTCAAGATAAATGACTAAATTGATAAAAATAAAATATAGAGACCAAATTGAAAAAAGAAATAGAGATAAGGTCATCGTTGTTGTTAGGATCTAGATGCAAAGGCCCTGAGATATCCATGGATGAGATATCTTAGTACCAATGATAGAGAGTCTTGGGTTGTTCCGAGGACGAGTTGAGTCGGGTTTAATTTGGTCTGATACCAACCCAATATTTTGATCAAGTTAAATTTTTAGACACAAACCTAACATAATTATGGTCTGACGATTGAGCTAATTCGATATTTAGATAAAATGTACAAATATGAATATTATGTATAATTAAGTCATAAAATTTTAAAAGTATAAAACTAAAACTAAGGGATGTTTAATGATATATATTTTAGAACAAATTATACTAAAAAATATATTATCATGCTATGTAAAAATGTATTATTTTTAGTCAAAAAGTCTAATAATTTATTACAGATTCTCAAAAACTACAAATTTTAATATATTATGTGACATCAAGTTGGGTTGGATCAACCTAAAATGTGGATCGAACCCGATCAGAAAATATATTTAGGACCTAATTTTAAGAACTTGAATTCGGCCCAATTAACTTTCGGTTGAGTCGGGGTATCAGGTTGGGCCATGTTGTGAGAACCCCTAATAGAGACGAAGAAACAAAGAATGATTTGTGTTTTTGGTTTAGGGGTGAATAAGAATAATTGCATGATAGCAGGGCAAATAGGTTGCAGTCCATATGCTACCCCGTTTAACCCATAACCTGCGTGGGTTAGGACTAGACATTTTGTAGGTTCATTTAAATGCGGGCCTATGAGTTCAGTATGTTTAACCTGTGGGCTAGCCCACCAAGTTGTTAAATATTTGTTTTTTTTTTTAAATCACTAGTTTAGCAGTTTTATTTTTCCCTAGTTAGTTCAATTGCCAAGTAATAAAAAAGAAACATCTCATGTTCAAAATGACTTCAATGAGCCAAATGTCTAAATAAGGTCTAAAACTTTACATAATTATAAAAGAAAATAAAAGAAAAGAAAGTCCAAAAGAATCAAAATAAAAAGGGGAAAAAAGCGAGTGACCAATCCGGTGGGTTAATGTGAGTCGAGCTTGGGTTGACATTTTTACTAGCGCATTTAAAACATGGGCCAACCCCATTCTGACCCGTTTTATAAGCAATCGGCCATTTTGGACCAAGTTGCCCTGTTACCCCACCTCTAAATAACATGTTTTGTTTTGGATTCGGATATGTGTGGGTGTGGAGAAAAATAAGGATGTAAAAATAAGCCGAATTCGACGAGTCGACCCAAATAATATAATAAAATGTGTGGGTTAGGTCAATAAAAATTGAAGTCTGAATATATTTTTACTCGATTTGATTTGATTAAACTTGGCTTGCCCTGACACAAGCTTACCCACAAGCCTAAAAAAATGTCTAAATCAATAATTAAAATTATTAAGATTCTCTTTTTATAGCTTACTTGAGTGTTATATTTTTTTATGTATTTAATTGTTCACACAATTTTGACTTTGCTTACTTAAATGTTATTTTAAAATAAACATGCATTTATTTTAAGTAACAATTAATCTTAAGTCTTTTAATCAAAATTAATTTAATATTTAACAAATAAATCAAATAAATTATTTAAAATTATTATTTTTAGACTTTAATTATATATAAAAGTAAAGGAATATGTGGAAATAACTTCCATCCTTCATATGGTCAGGTCAGGGATTTAATTTTACTGCCTCCAGATATTGCATGGTAATACCCGTGACGTGAGTAATCTTCGTCAAATTTCTCTCGCAGAGATATAAATGTTTAGTGTTATCTCCGTTTAATAAAGCTGGAGTGTAGAATTATTATTTAAAAAATTTTATATAAATATTTTATATAAAATTATTAAAAAACTTAATTATATAAATTTAAATATTATAAAGTTATATAAATTAAAAGTATTTTAGTTGTTTTACATTATTTTTAGATTAAGTTGTATTAAAAATTTTTTGAAAATTTATAGATTATATTTTTTTTTATTTTTTTATTTTATTTTTAAATTTTTTTGAACTTTTATAATTTTCTACGAATATGGTCGTTTATCGCGGGAAAAAGGTCGGAGATGAAAGGGACGGAGACAGATATTATTCGCGGGGACTGCCTGCTCCGTTGCCATCCCTAGTCGGGTCAGACCAATAATTTGTTAACCCAAATTATAGCCGCAACATTGACGTAAACCCCTCGATATAAATGAACTTGACTCGAAAGAATGATTGGGTTACGGAAATGGAATAGGATTCGGTGTGGGGGTCGCAAAGGCCAAAGGACGTTGATTTTGAGTTCGACAGAGGAAGGTAACAGAAGCGTTGAAGGGTTGAAGGGCTGGTGAAGGAGATTATTGCCTTTTTTCAAATTGGAACTGTGTTTTTGTTTTGTTTTGTTTGTAGAAAATGATGGGGAAGTGGTGGAAGTGACAGGACAAGCAACTTGTTCGGAGATTGCAAGAAGGTTCAAACGGCAAAACATGATCATTTGATTAGATTATGGTATGACACTGTTTTCTTAAAGTAAGATTATTATTGTATTAATGACACTTGAAGCGTGGATTATTAAAATAAGGAAATAATAATAATATTGTAATAAAAAATTGATTTTTTTCTCAAGATGCATTATGACCATGGGGTATAAATTAAATTAAATTTATGTAATCAATTACTAGATAAGTGCTAATGAAAAGGGATAAATTAAATTAAAAAATATTAAATCATTAAATCATTTAATTATTGAATTTACTAACCAAGTGAATTTAGATTAGATTTGTACTATCTAAACTCAAATATAGGATTTATTCCTGATGTGATAGACTTGATTTCTATCATATAATAAGAGATTTGTTCTTAATAAAGTTGTGTTCTAAGTGAACTCTCACTGTTTTAGAACCCTTAATAGAGGGACTCTCAAGAATTAAAGTACATAAAGAATCTCTCCCATCTCAAAAGTCAAAACACACTATTTCCCCGGCACCATCATTAGGCTTTGGGAGTTTGGGACGTGTATAGGAGAAGACTCTAATAATCGTTCAACAACAACGAGAAGGGACCCACTGATATGTTCAAAACAAGAACGTGATCAACACAAAGGAAAACCCGAATTCTTAAAACAAGCACTTCCTCAGTTCCTTGGGACCATGAGCATTACCCTTCGTTTGGATGAGGAAAGAAAATGGGAATAGAAAAAATTGATAAAAAATAGATAGAAAAGTGAAAAGAAATTTTAGTTGTTTGGATAAATGAGAAAAAAGAAAACATAAAAAAAATTAAAATAATATTTTTTATAAAAATAAAAAATAAAAAAAGAAAAAAATAAATTTTTTATACATATTTTAACCCTAAATCCTATTCCAAATCTCACCCCTGCTGTGTCTCAACCCCCCACCCGTCCCCTCCCTCCCCACTCCCTTTTTTCTCCACTCGTCCCCTCCCCACTTCTCCCCTTTTTCTTCACCCACCCCTTCTCCCATCCCTTTATCCAACCGAGAGGAAAGGACGCGTGTTCGACGCCGACGGAGTCGCACCGCCCAGATCCAAGCCATCGTCGACCGTGTTCGTCGAATGGTGAGTTGCGCCACCTAACAACCAGATCCGCAAGCCCAGATCTGCTTGAACCGGAACTCGCGTCGTCTGTCGTTTCGATTTTGTTCGGCCGCATTGTTCTCGCTCGATTCGATCAGCCTCACGACGCCCAGCAACCCGACGAACCCAGCCATCCTGCTTTGTTGTTTCTCTTCATTTTCTTCGCAGTTTAGCGAAGAAAAGTTTTTGAATGGGTCCCACATTTTTTTTTTCTTTTTCGCCAGTTTTCTTGCCTCATCCAAACGAGAGAAAACTGAAGATTCTTCCTCTTTTCTCTCCATCTCTTTTCTTTCTTCTCATTTTCTCTCGTTCCAAACAGAGCGTACATGAGCTATCTTTTCCTTGTCTTTTTTTTCCTACAATGGTATTGTTCGCTTTCATCCATTAAATGGTCCCCTAATGCATGTCCCTATTGGATATGAACCGTCTATGAGTGTACCCAATGCTATTCACAATTCACAAGATACAATCTTGAAATAAATAGGGAACATATGGTTCTTCAAAACAATCTTATAATAACATTATATCGTCCCGACGTCGTCCTCCTATCCAACAATGCCCCTCCAATTCCATAAGCCATGAACCGTAAAAAAGCAGGAACAGAAGCTGTCCATCATGCCACATATGATCAAAGTGAATAAGGAGATGCAACCCAACGAAAATGCAAAGAAACAACTTCCTATCATAACGAAGGCGGCAAAGGTACCATTTCAACATAATAATTAGGGGCAAGAAATAACAAAATAGGGAAAAAGGTGACTAAAAGAAAAATGACACTTCTTAGCTAAAGCAAATGAAAGGTGAACGCATCAGAGAAATCAAGATCCACATAAACTTGTAACCTAAGAGCTTGTTTGACATGCCGTATTAGATATAATAAAATAAATTAATATAATGCATTATGATTTTATTAGTTGTTTAGTGTAAATACTGTATTGTATAAGTTTATCCATCAAACTCTTCTTATACATTAAAATGATAGATAACTAAATCAAGCCTTAGAGAGAGATATTAGACTTTTTTGATAAGATTTTGATGTACAAGTTTTTATAAAAAAAAATTCATTACAATTCTAAACACCTCGATATCCTCAATCCTTATGTATTAGGCTTTATACTATCAGACCTTATACTATCAAGATTCGTTTGGTACGAATGATAGGATAATGCCTGATAGTATAAGACCTAATAGTATAAGGCTTTATAGTATAAGATTTGATAGTATAAAACCTAATACGTAAGGGTTGGGGATATTGAGATGTTTAGAATTATAATGGAAAAATCTTTATAAGAGCTTATACATCAAAATCCTATCAAGTCTAATATCTCTCTTCAAGGCTTGATTAAGTTATCTATCATTTTAATGTATAAGAAGAGTTTGATGAATAAATTTATATAATACAGTGTTTATACCAAACAACTGATAAGGTTATAATGTATTGTATTAACTTATCCTATCATGTCTAATACTGCATACTAAACAAGCCATATGATCTAATACTATCATATCTTATCTTATCTTTCATACCAAACAGGCTAAGTTCTTTCATGAAGGTTAAGATTTGTTTGGTCGCTAAGCAGTTGGCACAATACGAATAATGTAGTTTACATTTTTTTTCTTTTAATTTTTGGTGAAGCTATTTACACCGCTTTTATTTTCTATATAGAAGCTGTGTAAATTCCATACGAGGTCGGTTAAACTACGATGCAATCAAATTAATATTTTGTGCTTAATATACGAAAAGAAATTGAGAAAGTAATGTATATTAACATAGATGATCTTTAAGTTGGGGCAACGTTATCAAACAGAGCCACAGATGATCTGCAATTAGTGTTTCCTTGAATTTGTAAGGAAATCGGATCAACTGAGACTGAATAGCGCATTGCTTTTAGTGGTTTGAGTATGTATCTTGGGTGACTATTGCCGAAAGATTATTAGAACGAGTTTTATATCTTTTTAAAAGTTTTTTTTAATAAGTCTTTTAATATTAAATAAATAAAAGTATTTAATAAAAAAATAAAAATATTTAATATCTGAAAAATATAAAAAATATTTAATATTTTTTTATTTAATAATTTAGAAAATTGTGTAAGAAGATTTAAATTATTGTATTAAAATATTAATTTTGTTATATTCTTTAAAAATTTTTTAATATTAAATTAAAAAAATATTTAATAAAAATATAAATATATTTAATATTTTAAGAACATAAAAAATATTTAATATTTTTTTATCTAATAATTAAAAGAATTAATAAAAAATTGTTTAAGAAAATTTAAAATTATTTTTATAATATACATATATATATATATATATATATATATGCTAGTGTGAAAGTAAGGGGAGGTGGCCCCCTTGCAAATTGGTCAGTAATTTCCTACAAACTTTGCACTTGAATAGCTTGCTATTTCCGAGTCATTACTTCAAAGATGCATATGAAGATGGGAATCTCCTTCTTCCCTTTTCCAAGAAGAAAGCACAGAAGAATCAAAGAAGGTGATGTCAAATCCGCGTATCGTATCTCACTGCTCCTTTTGCATGTTCCATGACCGCGGGGGTTATTCTATCCAAACTATCAGTTTATTGCAAAACAATTAATAATTAATTTTGATCCATTTTTAGTATAAAAGTTATCATATAATCTTGTGCCAGTATATTGTTTTAAAAATAATTATGATAATAAATAATGATTAATTTTTTAATTATATAAAAATACATAAGTAAATTATAATATAAAGAAATTATATTTAAAATAGATTAATTTTTTATTTCAAAATAGATTAAAATTAATTCATTGATAATAAGTATATAAATAATATGTTTTGGATGGAAATATTATTATTAAAGTAACATGTATGAAACCTTGAAACTTTTGTCTGCTGTTTTCTCTAGTCTATGAGAATTTGAGGGAAAAGAAAATGACATAAGCTGTCCAACACCAGAGAACACCATTCATTTATTTCTTTAACATTCAGTGTTTTCTTCATTTCGACGGTCATCGCTGCTTCCTTTTTTCATTCATGCCGCAGAGGGTGGATCCACCGACGATTTGGACAGGTCATGCATAATAATTCTGTTTATGGTTGAAGTGGTTGAGACAAAATCCTCAAATGAATGGTTAAAATCTTTTTATATATATTTATTATAAAAATAACTATCATGAAAAAAACAATATTATGATTGTACGTATAGCGTCTTAATATATAAAATTATAAATAATAATCAAGTTTTATTACAGTAATTGTTAATGAAAAATAATGTCGGATATAGTAGTCCTAGCACACATCTATTTTGTTCATGAATTAAATAATTAACGGATCATTAGTAATATTATTAAACATCCTTATTAAAGATACATTATCTACACTGTTACGAGTTAAAATTTTAAAATCGCTATTTTGGTATAACTTTACTTAACCATTTTTTTATTTAAAATTATAAGAGCAATTTGTTAAAAGAAAAAAAAATAAAAGACAAGTTTAAAGAAAAATCCTCATAAAAGACAGTTCTTTTGCACGAGATTTTTCTTATTGTAGGGTTGAGCCTGTGACTGTGTACTCTAGCCTTCTCCAAATCTCATAAATCTTAATGACGCGAGACTCGGAACTTATTTTTATATCATTGTCAATAAAGTTTGTTAAATCATCACGTAATGCTTCATAATATTATAATATTGTAATAATAACTACAGATTTATCATTTTTTCTTTTCTTCGAATAATGTAATAAGAATGGACAACTATAATGCCACTGTTCTCTAATCCCTGTATGAACCTTTGTTGGGTGGTTTGCCTTTAAACGGGAGGAGCTCACATAGGTGATCCTAGAAATTTATCTACCAAAAAAAATTAGAAGAATGGACCTTTGTTTTTGCACATATCTGTTTGATACACTATTATTTTATAACCAAGGATTGAATTAATTGCAAAAAGAAAATAATTCAGCTCTGGTTTGCCTATTGCACCGCGGCAAAGCTATTGCTTCACCTTTGCACCCAATCTGCGGTGCACCTATGGTTAAAAAAACTGTGCTACTGTATCTCTAGTTAACCACCCTCAAGCACAAACAATTTGGTTTCTAATCCAACTTTCTTTTTATCCTGATCAAATCTCATCTAATAAATCCTTCTCTTAATGGTGGCAAAAGTTACTTCACTCTTGCAAAATGAACCAGGTACTACTAGTTGCTATCATCCTAATTTGGTGCAGTACTTTAGCTTTTGAGTTTAACCATTTTTGAGAGCAGAAAAAAGATATACACGCAAATATTTTAACACTAAAATATGAAATATCACTAAATAAATTTGCATCATAGCAAAAAAAAAAATTCCCAAGTTAGCTTGGTATATTTCAAACATTTACATACAAATAAATCAGTTTAAAAAAAAAATTAATTGGACGAAATCCCTGTGAGCAAAAAGATGTCAATAAGGATGAACATTCCTGGTCAATTCGTTGGCATTGGCGAAGAACCCAAACAGACCTTGCCTGTACGGCAAGTAAGACTTATGCTTATCATTCTCCTTCCTGGCTCTATTCATCACGTAATGTTTCTCGTGAGCCGACGACGCCGTTTTTCCTTTCACCACCTTAACCTTCTTTACCACATCGTTGGACCTTGCCTTCTCCGATTTCCCCGTTTTCGCCATGGCCGCCGGTGGATTCAAGAACACGAAAGTGTCCTTGCCGTCGCTACTGCTCCGGAGCTTCAGGTCCCGGAACCTCCACAGCTTCGACAACCCCGTCGAGTTGCTCTTCACCGCCTTCTTGGAAGACCACTCGCAGTACGACCACTCCGGCGCTCCTAACTGCGATTCCGAAGCCTCCGCCGCCGACGACGACTGAGAATTGTCAGGTTGTTGGACGAAGACCTTCTTGAACGGCAGCCCAAGACCGGCGGCGCCGTCGTAATCGTCGGCGAAGAGGAGATCTTGGTTGAAGACAGGGAACACCGGGCGGATCTGGCCGTTGTCAAACGCGTCGTCGGCGGAGATCGGCGAACCCTCGGGATTCGCGAAGACGAAGCTAAACTCTTCTTCCTCTTCATCTTCTTCGTGTTCTTCTACCTCATCGTGATTCGCTTTGTCTTCGTTTTTGACGTTCTCATCATCGTTGATTTTGAGCTGGGCCATCAAGTCGTGTTCGAACTTTCCAGAAACCTCAGCGAACTCGTCAGAAGAGTCCCTGAAGTTTGAGGACAAAGGTAAAACCGAAACGGCTTGCATTCTTCTTCTTTGAGTGTTTGTGTGTGAGTTTTTTTGGAGGGTTTGAAGTTGGGAAATTGAGATGGTTATGTTAATGGTTGGGGTTTTGTCAGAATGAAAACGTTGAAAATGGTCTGGCCTTGAGGTTGTTTTATATGGGGAGAGGCACTTCAAATATGGGTTACTGGTTTGATTTTTATTCGGTCTTTTGAGTGAGTAATTTGGGTTTTTCCCCTTTCGGGGGGTGTATTCACACGCTGCACGTGTTGAACTGTACACGCGGAGCCCTCAAGCAGTAACTGCGCGTCACCTTCTTGTCCCTTCGAGAAGGGGACCTCCGGAATAAATAGATCTGTAATCTAAATTTGAATAATTCTTAAAGACAAGTATTTTAATCTCTTTATTATCTCCATAAATAGATATAGTAAAGTTTGATGAAAAAAAAAAAAGGGTACGTGGTGCGTGACTTTTTAATTTTTTTGTAGTGCAGAGCTCACAGATTATGTAATGGAACTGGAACTGGCGGTGGATGATATCAGTGATGACATCACTTAGGTGTTGTTGTTGCGTAATTACTTTGCTTCTTTCTTTGTTGTTAAGTTTATCGACTATTTATTTATTTAAAGAAAATGTTTTTTTACACCATTAATACAATACATGTGTATGACATTGTATTTAATATGAGTATAACTGCATATTGGATAATGTCATATATTATATATAAAATTAAAATAAATATATTATATACATATGTAAATAAAATGTCATTTAAATATCGTATTAATAAATGTTCAAATAATAAAATTCTTTGTTTAATGAGACAGTGCACAAAGGCTTTTGGAATTGCTATTTTAAATAATTAATGTGTTTAAATTAATTTATCTTATGTTCAAAATGATTTATAATCAAAAAATTCTTGAGAGAATTTTTAAAAAATAAAAAATTATTTCTTCATAAATAATCTAACTTAAAAATGCCTTTAATATGAATAAGATTTTTTTTTTGTGTGGATTTGCATAAGAAATAACTAAAGAAATTATAAGATGGGAAAATGTTTTATATCACATAAGACAATATGATACATAAATTATAATTTATTCAACACTTAGTTATCGCTCCAAGACGAATAATGTAAATTGAAAATTTTAAGTACTATGCATGTACATAAGCTTATCCAAGAGTATATAGATATGAATAGACTCGTTCAATTCTTCAGGTGAGTTTTTGAATGTTGATCACGAGGCGAGGTGTTGATTAATCAAATTTTGGGTATAGAAGCAAAAATGCTTTACTTGGTTATGTGGTATTTCTCCTAGTTGACAAGTAGTAGTAATATACATTGATTTCCATTCCTTGACAGCCAAGTACTACGCTGACCTATTGAACTTCAAATGGTCTGAACCCATGTTTGACTCGGGTGTTTCTATATTAGACAACCCCAGACCATAGCATTTTCATTGACATTCAAATTTATGAGATGGAGATGCACCAAAATATATATATATATTATGAGATGGAGAAGCTTCTGCTTCCAGAATTGAACGTGTGCAGGAAATCGACCAAAAAGAATTAATCACATTTTACTGCGTCAATAGACTTTGTTCCGGAGAAAAGTGATAAACTAATAATTTTCTTTATCCATTCCAATCATTCCTGAATTTAAAAGAGAGCCTTTTTTTAAGAAGACTAATAGAAGGGTAAATCAAATGAAAGATAGAGAGGTAGAAGAAGAAAAAATAAATTTGTATAAAAAAATTATTTAAACAAGACATTAATTGATCCAAATAGATTTTCTTAAAAAATGATTTTTAATATAATATAATAATCCAGAATTCTAGATAGCTGATAGCAATTAATGGGATAGGGCTTGATTATTGTTATAAAAAATTATTGTTTTATCTGTTTCTTTATTTTTTTAAATTTAAGAGGTTTTTAAATTTTTTATTATAGTTAATTTCTTTCTCAAGTTAATCCAAATAATTCTCAATGTCAAATTAATAAATTTATAAAAATTTAATTTCCTAAAATCTTCAACAAATTCAAACTCAACCTAACAAAATATTATTTTTTTTAAAAATTATTCTACTATGTTGAACTCCTGTGTCCATTCCTTGAGTTGGTTTGCCCGTTATTTTCTTGGAAGAGAAGAATTATTTTCCTTCTGCTGTCTCTGACTTGTGTGTCTTGTTCGTTATCCTATTTATAGGCATCGTTTTATTAAGACGTCTACTGCAACGGGTCGATATCAAAGCCTGTGGCATTGTCTCCCACTCGCTGCAATTGGTTATACCTGCAATTGTGTTCAACCACCAAAGCAAACAACAATAGTATTTCATTTTTCTGAAGCTAGTTTTGACTTATACATGCTGTTCCTTCATCCAAGGCATTGACATGCATAGCTGTAGTAGCCGATGCTATTATGTTGTGAAGACATATGTAGCATAGCGGTCAGAGAGATTAGATCATCGGAGGCGGAGCCACACAGGGATTGGCTTGATTTTCCTTTTCATGTTGACGCTCCCTTCCACTTCTAAGAACTCTGGAAGGAAAACCCAAGTGTCAGTTCTTCCAGAAAACGGAAGAAATTAAAACAACAATTATATTCTTATATCGAACAGGACATATACTCATTTTCATACTTCATCTAATATCATTCATTATACATATTTTTTTCTATTATTTTTTCTCACTCAATCACATCCTTTAAAAAGAGTATAAATAGTACTTACATTAGGGGCACACATTTACCCGACCCGACCCGAACAACCCGACCCAATCCAACCTAGTTGGTTCGGATAATCAGATCCGTTCGGATAAAACCCGACCAACCCGTCCATTAATTGGTTCCTGTGACGGGTCCAAGGAGTCGACCCGATGACCCGACCCGATGACCCCATTAAAACGACGTCGTTTTGCCTAACCCAGCCACTAAAGGTGTACAACCCGACCAACTCGATTACCCAACCCGCGAATCCGACTACCCAACCCGACCAACCGGACTGACCCGATTACCCAACTCGAACTAACCCGATTCTAATCGAGTTGGTTCAGTTCGGGTTATTTAAATTTTTTTTCACAACACAACCCAATCCGACCCGATTTCATTTTGTTGGTTTGGATTTTTTTTACCTTCAAACCCGACCGAACCCGACCCATGATCACCCCTAACTTACATCCCTTTTTAAGAATGTAAGATGATATTTTTTAAATTAAAATTATATAACACAGTGAGATCACTGTACTCTGTAGCTATGTACGTCAAATGTGGTAATTTATGGAATCCTTATTCCTAGCAGGACAAATTATGAGTTTGGCAGCATATATACATTAGATTAAGACATACGCTGATAAAATAGTGAAACTAACTACTAGACTGCAAACTTCATACAGTCAGGAAAAAAAAAGGAAATAATGATGATGTGTGTTAACTATGTGACCACTAAACCAACAGTTGAATTAAAAAGCTATAGGTGGGAAAATTTATCTTAGCTCAACATTTGCTGATTTAAATTAGCAATATATTTCCGATATATTTTTTTCCCGAGAAGTTCAAGTTGAAGGCATGGCTTAATTAGTCTTGTGCTAAATCGTTGCTGACCCAAGTTTGAGATTTATTAAACTCTAGCTGGAAAATAGCAAACGCCTCAAAAGAAACTCACAAATATATACCAGTCATACGTTCAACGATTTAGCAACATAATAAATGTTTTAACAAAAATGATTCCATAATGGAAATCCTAAGATTAAAAGTTGTCTTGTACCCAAAAAAAAAGGTTAAAAGTTGTCTTTCAAGTATACCAACATATAAAGAGAAACGGATACCAATTAAGTAAAAATTTGAGTCAAGCAACTTAGGGCTCGTTTGGTGGTCAGGATAGGATAAAAACGGATAGGATAAGAGAGCAGGATAAGAGTAGGATAGGATATGAGCAGGATAAGCTGTTATCCTATCTGATGTTTGATGTCCACCAAATAACCAACAGAATAGTATTATGTTATCTGTCTTGTGTTTGATGTAAATTAGATATTATCAAGATATAATATAAATTATGTGCAAATGACAAATGTACTCTTATATCAGAATTACATATTTTTTTTAAAAATTAACTTTTTTTTTCACATTTTGTACAATTAAATTATAAAAAATTATATAAAAAAACTGTACAAAATAGATAGAATAAAAACGAAAGTAAGAAATAAAAGGCAAAGGAGATAGGACTATCTGTGTGTGACTAAAGACTTGGAGGGAGGCATAGTGCTTGGGTTGCTACGGCTGCTGCGTGAAGAGGTGGCTAATTCGCAGTGAAGGAACGGTCTCAGGTGGCACGAATGGCGCATGGATAACGATGGTGACCTCGGATCTGCAATGTGGAGGCGCGACCCGACGGCGACTTGCAGTGTTGGTGCGCGACGTGGACGGATCTGCGACAGCGGCAGCGGGAACAACAGTGGCAGTTGGTGATTCCGGGCTTGGTGGTTGAGATGTAGAGGTTTGTTTGGGTGAAGTTGAACGTTGGTTATGGAGGTGAGGGGTTGGACCGTGGTGGTCTTGGTTGGAACGGTGGATGAGTGATGTTTGTGATGGTTTGGATGAGGTTTCACGTGGAAGATGGTTAAAGGGTGAATGATGAAGGTGATGAAGGTTGATTAATGGGTGTGGGTTAATGGAGGGTTGGAGTGGAAAAGAAAAATGATATCCTATCCTACTTGTTTCTAACCCAGCCTCACCCTTAAGATAAAATTTTAACTAATAAGTATGATAGGATAAGCTGACAGGATAACCATATCCTATCCTATTGGTTCACCAAATTATAAATTAAAGTAGGATATGATAACTTATCCTATCCTACTTCCCCTATCCTGACTACCAAACGAGCCCTTAACTTCCTCAATGAATAGTAGCTGGAAGCTCGCAGCTGCATAATTGGATTTATGTAAGTTGCAATTTTTTCCCCCCTTGAGTAATAGTTGCAATTTTCATAAGAGAGATAAAAGGCCTTAAAGCCCAATTCTAAAAGGCGAGCCTATGTTACGAGGAAAGGTTAGGTCCGACAATTGAGTCAGGTCAAATGGAACCGACCCAGATAACGTGATGGGCAAAACCTGGTAGTTAGGTTTCCAACTTCCAACCCGTTAAGAAGCTCCAACCGGCTTTAGGTTGCGCGGTAACCCGAAATTCAAGGAGAGAAGTAGGACACAATAATGAGAGTGACACTTGGCTCCTTTACAAACCCAAACTCGAAAAAACATGAATCTATGCAAACATGAAACTAACTACCTAAAATAATGCTAACACAGAATGTTCAGGGCTGATGATTGATTCGCATTTTGCAGTGCCCAACAACTCTCAAAATTACGTTTCCTCCTGTTCCTTCAATTTCACGCAGACACACACACTCTCTCTCCCCCGGCCCCCCTTCCATCTCTCAGCATCGTGTTGGAAATTCTGTTGGCCATTTCACCATCCAAATTCAGCTGCATTCTTTAAACAAAGCGAACCCCCCATGTTGTTGTTTTTGTTGCTCTTTCCGTTTCGATATTCAAAACCCAATTTTGATTTTACAGGAACAGTTTACAATTCCAATCGCATTATTTCCTCTGTTTTGTTTTTTACCGTTAATTGCAAAGAGAAAAGGCGGGGTTTGGTTTTTCTTCGATTTTCTTGCCATTTCTGAGAATCAAGTTGAGATTTTTGAGAGAATCAGAAATGGCTTCCAACAGCTCCTCAGATGGATCGTCTTCATCTGATTCTGACAACGCTTCGCCTCCCTCGCCACCATCTCCATCGTCCGATGATTCAGATTCTCCGCAAAGTGCGCCATCGAAGTCTCCTCCTCCGCCTTCACCGCCGTCTGCGTCGCCACCGCATTCTCCTCCCCCTTCTCCGTCACAGTCTCCACCTCCACCATCTCCATCTAATTCTCCACCGCCTTCCCCGTCTCATTCTCCGCCACATTCCCCGTCTCCATCACCACCATCACCGCCTCCGCCGTCGCAGTCTCCACCTCCTGCTCCGTCACTATCCTCGCCGCCTCCTAAGAGTTCGCCGCCATCAAAAAGTTCACCTCCTCCCCCCTCACCATCGAAACCACCCCCAACACCACCATCATCATCATCACCACCACCAGCACCACCGCCGTCAACACCTCCATCGGCACCATCACCGCCCAATGGCGATTCTCCATCTCCTAGCCCCGCTCAACAGTCACCTCCACCACAATCTCAGGCCCCTCCTCCGCCTAATGACGTGTCTTCCCCGCCAGCACCTCCAACTTCAACTGCAATTCCAACTCCACCTGCACCTGCTTCACATGTTACTCCAACTCCGGCGCCACCAACTGGTTCAGTGCCAAACCAGCCTCCTCCGCCGCAATTGCCACACATTTCCCCCAGCTCCCATCGTGGTACTCCTTCTAAAAGCCCCTCCCTGCCAACGTCACGAGGTACCGGTGATAATACAGGAAAAATTGTTGGCTTTACTCTCGGCGGGGTTTTCATTCTTGCCTTTGTCTCTCTAGTTCTCTTTTTTCTATTGAGGAGGACGAGGAAGAAAAAACGAGGGAATCTCTATGCTATGCCACCCCCTACTAAATTTCATCATACGAAAGGAGGTAAAGTATATATATTTATTTTGTGGTCATTTTCTTCGATGCTAATCTTAAATAGGCACTATGTATTACATCATTTCTTAAGCATTCCATAGATGATACGTATAAAAGTATTTTTAGAGATTGGTGCATTTCTAACATGCCCTCGTAATCTTGCATGTTTAATAATGAAGTGCCAATGATAAATAAATAGTGCGTGCGTAACCAAAAATTACTATGTTACCTATGGTATGAAGTGCCTACGGTATGTTTAATATGTTGCCTTGTGCATGCATCTTGTTTTCATGTTTAATGATTTTGGCCATCATCGTCAGGTGTAGATGTGCATTACTTTGTAGAGGAGCCTGGTGTTGGGAATAATTCACAAGATGGGTTTTATAGTGCACAACTTACTTCTCCTGGAAACAACTACGGAAATGGGAACCATGCAGGTGCCATGGACCATTTAAAGTCTCCTTCAGACCCAGCAGCGCAGCCCATGGGTCAGATCTTCTTTAGCTATGACAAGATTGTGGAAATAACTAATGGGTTTTCTAGTCAGAACGTGATAGGGGAAGGAGGATTTGGGCGTGTCTACAAGGCTTCCATGCCGGATGGTAGAGTGGGAGCGGTTAAGTTGCTGAAGGCAGGTGGTGGGCAGGGAGAAAGGGAGTTCAGGGCTGAGGTGGATATTATCAGCCGTATTCATCATCGACATTTGGTATCATTAATTGGTTATTGCATATCTGAGCAGCAAAGAGTGCTTATCTATGAGTTCGTTCCTAATGGGAATCTCAATCAGCACATGCATGGTAACCTGAGTTTTCCTTTGTTTTTTTCTCCGAAAAATTAAGAAATGAGTTCATGTTTTTCTCTATTTATGAATTGATTCTCATGCGTGCATTGTTTGTATGTGCACTGCTCACAGGAAGTGGAATGCCAGTTTTGGATTGGGAAAAGAGGATGAAGATAGCAAATGGCGCTGCAAGGGGCTTGTCATATCTACATGAGGGCTGTAAGTATATCTTGCATTTGTGCTGTTGGATTATATATTCTTTCAACAACAACTGAAGTCTTTTTTACTAGGTGGGTTCCGTTACTTGCATCAAACCACATATTATATTTTGTCATAAACTATGTCTTCATAAAGGTCTATTGGATAATATATTCTGAAAGTGAAATACAATTATATCTTTAAGCGTAAACACTCAATCTTGTCCTTGAGAAAAACTTCACCTCCCATATTAGTCTTTAAAAAATGAAAACTCCTGAAAATCCCAACATGATTCCTAAGAAAACTCAAAAATTAGTCAAATTAGTCCTTTTTAGCCGCTAAATTAGTCCCTGAAAAAGGATTTGATCGATTTTTGAGTTTTTTTATGGACGACGTTGGAATTTTTAGGAGTTACTATTTCTCAGGAACTAATATGGGAGGCGAAGGTTTTCTCAGAAACAAGATTGAGTGTTTACTCTATTTTTAAAACATCCTGCCATTTCACTAGAACAATTGGATGGGGAAATGATTTTTGCACATGGTGTGTAGAAAATATGAACCGTCAAGTCTAGGTTTAGGAGGGCTAGAACAGTTTAAGACTTTAAGTGGATCCAATTAAACTCAGATTCTACAATGTGTGTAGGTGTTCGAGTAGTGTGCAGAAGGTAGTGTAAAATAGCATAACTCAATTGGATGAGCCTGTTATCCTTGTCAACCCGGTCATATTTTCTGTTGTCTGAAGACACTTCTACCCTTTTCTCACTATGGAACTCTGAGCTAGCTATTCGTCAATTTTTATATTGTTATCCTCTCATCTCTTAACTGTGTATTATGCTTGATGAAATTCCAGGTAGTGAAAAGTATATGGTACCCTTAAGGCGCTAGTGGGTTTTAATGCCTTATAGGGAGAGCCGCCAAAAAGCACAAACCTCACTTAAGAACAGTATCATCTTTATAAAATTATTCAACAATAAAATATTTGACTATTTTGCATTAATTTGCCATATGAATTAAGTGATCAAGCATAACATTCATAAATGAAATAAAAGATTCAAATGCTTAAATTATAAAACCCTGTCCCACAGGCTGACAATTAGTATTTATCAATAAGGCGCTAAAGGCATGCCTTGCCTAACCAGAAAGGCGTGCCCTTCACAGAAGGGCAGCGCCTCAACCAGCAAGAGGCACTGATCCCTTCTGGAGCCTCGCCTTTTGGTGCCTTTGACTACACTAATAGAAATTTAGTGAAAGATATAAGAAGGAATGGAGAAAAATTTTCTAGAGCAGAGAACTGGCCCAAAGCTTAGAAGATCTCTCAATATGAATTGCTTTTAAATCTAAACACTATTATGAAGTTCATATCACGCTTTAAGAATTCCGTGTTAATTTTGAGTCACTTATCTCTTCGTGGTTTATTAGTCTAAAGAGAAGAGGGATATTATTGACTGTGCTTGATTTTGTGAACATTTCTCCAAACACAAGTGATAACTAATCTTGTGTCGTTTTTTTCTATTTCCTATTTTATATTTCAACTCAATATTTTATTATCTCAATGGTAATTTTGAACTTTTATGAAAAACTAAAATATTTTATCTGTTCCTAGGCAACCCAAAGATTATTCACAGAGATATTAAGTCGGCAAACATACTTTTGGATGATGCTTATGAGGCACAGGTATGCATATACTTTCTTATTTACTTTTGTCATGATCCCTTATGAAATATAATTTTTATTCAAAATACGATCTGTCCAAATTTGAAGTCCTAGATCCTAATTTAACCTTGTTTTAACACAGGTTGCAGACTTTGGACTTGCCAGGCTAACCGATGATGCTAATACCCATGTATCAACTAGGGTGATGGGGACCTTCGGGTAGGTTTCCTTTGTAAAATATAAAGCAGTAGATTCTAAAGTATATGGACTTTCATGGGGGTTGGGACTTGCTGTCAATGGCAAATACCTTGTTGGTTGGAAAAAGAAAGAAAAACATAAGTTTATTTGATGATATGGAAGAGAAGTGGGGGTTATTAGAACTTAGTATTCTGAAAATACCCTGGAGAGTACTCACAGTTAAAATATTACTTTGCTCAATGATTGTTGTTCATCACTGTAATTTAAGAGGCTAAGTAGATTTACTCTTCAATGAGGTGGAATGGCTTTTTAGGTTTTGAAACCACCTTTTAATGTTGAGTTTACAACAAAAGCCTTCAGTAATGCCAAATGTTAAATTACAACACTGTCTAACTTATTCTAGCTCCAATCTGCAGGTACATGGCTCCAGAGTATGCAACAAGTGGAAAATTAACGGATAGATCAGATGTTTTCTCATTTGGAGTTGTCCTCCTCGAGCTTATAACTGGAAGGAAACCTGTTGATCCAACGCAGCCTGTAGGAGAAGAGAGTTTGGTTGAGTGGGTACGACTGAGCCTCCTTCTTCCTTATTTTGTGAAGTGAAATATACTGTGAAATTGGAAGTTTTCTATTCCCTTCCCTCCCTCATATCTCTACTGTTCTTTTGATAACTAGGGACAATAACAATAGTATAATAATGAAAGTCAAGTTCCTCCGTACAAAGTATCACAAACAGAAGATATTAAAATTACTAATTTCAACAGTCTGTTACTCTGTATTATAATGATATAATTATGCCCCGCAAGCCCATTATACTGGTATTTACATTATTTCGAAAGCATATTATTTGTGTATGAGTGGATAGAAGCCCCATTTTGTTACCTTAAAAAATATATTTTTATTGACTCAGTTTGACGTATCAGTGAGTATAGCTTACAATAGACATGTTAAAGATATTTCAATGTCAATCCATTAAAGTTGCATTTAACCCAATCTGTTATATATTATAGTGTCTCTTTTGATAAATCAATCATTTATTTCTTTTCCCTTAATTATCTGTGAAGAATATCATACATATTTAACATGTTCAACTGCTGATTGTGGTCACTTTTTCTTACGGTACAAAATTAACTTTCATTTTGAACCATGGTGTAATCTGCCCACAGGCTCGTCCACTTCTCCTTCGTGCAATTGAGACAGGTGACTTTGGTGAACTAGTGGACCCAAGGCTTGAAGGGCAATATGTTGGCAGTGAAATGTTCAGAATGATTGAGGCAGCTGCAGCATGTGTTCGCCATTCTGCTCCAAAACGGCCTCGTATGGTTCAGGTGATAATAATACCAAGAGACATCTATTTTGTGGTTCATCAAAACGTCCATCTATCTACGTTTTAAAGCTTGTGCTTGTTTGCTTTTGACATAATTATCTGCATTTGTAACATTTCTATGACTATCTTAACTCATTTAAATCATTTACTAATCATATTTCCCTTGGTTTTTATCAGGTGGCAAATGCCTTAGACAGAGGAGATCACTATGATCTTTCTAATGGGGTGAAATATGGTCAGAGCACTGTTTATGACTCTAGCCGGTATAATGAAGACATTATGAGATTCAGAAGGATGGCCAATGGCAGCTTTGGTGATTCTGATTTTGATGTGTACAGTACAGATTACAATTCAAGAGAGATGTCTGGATCCAAATTTGCATGGAGGCCAAGTAGTTCAAGTGCTGATTCAGAATTTAGAGCTTACCACAGCCTTAGGAACAGTGCTGCTGAGGGCAGGTCTTGAGGGAACGCACATACCAGCCCAGTAATGAGCATAGGCATAATGGAGCTCAAGGCTGCTGGTTTTAACCCAACTAATTTCACCAAACACTTTCTCCAAAAACCAAAACTAATTTTCACCAAACTCCCCTTCGTGGCATGGCATCATCTTTCAATGCACCATGAAAAATTTGTGGTTTACAGAGATTGAAAACTATGACCTTTGTCCAAACCTCCCAATCCTTATCGCCATGAAAGCTCAAATATACTGAGACTGCCTTTGTTTGACTTATGCCAATCAAATACCTCTCTTCAATTTTTGTTCTGTTTTCTTTCCCCCATTCTTTTTTAATAGCGGGGGACGTTGAAAGCTTGTAAAAGTATAAGTTTGTTGAGGTTACTTTTTAATAGCTGTTATTATAAATAGATATCTCTTATTGATGCTGGATTAGGAAGATTGAGTTTCTTACTGCACATTTGAAATGATACAACGATATCTGTATTATCATAAAGAAAATTCCTCTTTTGGTTTCCAATTTTTATTTCTCAAAATATCATTACTATTTAATTAAACAAATATAAAAAATAAAATAGTAAATATTTTTATTTTAAAGTTGTAATTGTTATCAAACACTCTTTTAAGTTCTTCTCCATGTTCTTTGTCTCGCTCTTTAAGAGGAGACTTCTGGATCATCCATGCTCCTTCAACCGTGGTGCTTCTTCTCACAGTCCTGTACTTTCAAAGCCCGACCTAATCTTTAAGTTCTTTTAGTTGCTCCAAAAATTCCCTTTTTGGAGTAGTTGCTCCAATAATCATTTGCATCTGCATTGATGCTCTATCCATATGCAAAAACTCGGGAGTAGTTACTAAGGTAAATAAAGAAGCAAATGAACTTTGTGAGTGACGGTTTTATTGAGAAATCATTTGTGATTTGTAGTGATGCGATTTATGTAAGATAGTATTGATAAAATTCACTTAGGATTTCAGAAAAAGAAAATTGTCTATATTTGTATATTTTTGGTTTAGATTATAAAAAAATTCAAGAGATCATTTTTATCAATGTTATTAAAGTCGAATCAAACAGTGAACTAAAAAAGTTTTTGGTTTAGGTTCAATCATTTCAATTGATCAAATCATATAGTTGAACCGAATAATTTTTATATATATATTTTTATATATAATTTATTTATTATCAAATGTAATTATTTTATATTTTAAATTAATATCACACAATAAAAACCGTTCGATTCAACTTGGTTCAACTGTGATTTTGACAGGTCTTGACCAGTTCAACCCGATCCAACCACGAAAACGATTATATCATTGAACCAAAGTCGAATTAGATGTCGATTCTTGGATTTGGCAGTCGGATCGACTCGTCCGATGTTTTTATACTTAAGTATTCATTTGGCTTGTGGAATTAAACATAAAATTAGAGCTTAAAATTGTAATTGGGTCTCTTAATTTAATTATTATGTTTGAAATGTCATTTAAAATTAAAATTGTAATTTCATAAACCAATTCTATAAAATTAAAAAATAACGAAGTTAAATTTTTCTCAATTTTTAACCTATACCCTAAAGTTACCTTTAGTACAAAGAATGCAATTCCATAAAATAAAAATATGAAATAGGAATTAGTAAATTGGAATAGGAATCCTATTCCAATTTTATAGTTTGGTACAATTAGAAATAAAATGTCATAAAAAATGATTATGTAATTTGGTGTATAGATATAATACAAAATGAAATATACATTAATTTAAATAACATAAATACCTCCAATAAAAAATATGAAAAACTAACTTTTTTTCTTTCATATTATATATATTATATAATACAAATATCCATTTTTAAAGCAATATTTAAGATTAAATTTTAAACAACTTTAATAAAATGAATATTGATAATATGTTTTTTTTTTCTATTGATTTTTTTTCTTATAATTAATATTTTATAGTTATGACCATAAACTTTGTCATATTGGTACAATATTAATTTTAAGATAAAAATTTATTACGTTTAAAAAATTATCCAACTTATTATAAAAATAATCAATAGTTTTATGATAATCTTAAATGAAAATTACACTACAAGGAAAAGCACCAAGTTCAAATATAAAAAAGATTAAAAATTTACAATACATGAGAATATATTCATTTTTTTTAGTTGAAAAATTTACAACACATGAGTACTTTGTAAATTATAAAATGATTAAGTTGTATCATTTTATAAAAATAAAAAAATTGAGCTGTAAGTCATTTTATAAATTAATTAAGAATATATTAAGAAAAATATATGGAATTTATTTTATAAAATTGTGGAATCGCATAATCCCACCTTTTTTGGAAGAATAAGATTTCATGAATTTGTGGAATGAGATTTAGAATAAGAATGTTATTCTATATTTTTTTATCAACAAACATAAGAATGGATATGATTTTAAGATTAAATATGAAATGTCATATCATTCCTTCGTACAAAAAGTAATTTAAGAATTATTAATTTCATAACTTAAAAATTAAATTATTTTTTTTTTTTTATATTTATTTATGAACAATCATATTTATTGAGATTCTATATTTATATAGAAAATTATTTTTATATTTATATAAAAACTATTATAATAACATGTTAATTTTTTCTAAAAATTTTTTTATGAGAATTTTCTTTATGAAAAAATATGAATATTATATTATAAAAATATTATTGTATGAATATTTTTATTAATTTTAATTTTATAAATAATTTTTTAATATTTTAGATCATACCTTTAAATAATTAAATTATAATCAAATTTAAAATTATAATTTTTTATCCTAATTTTTTGATAATCCTAAATATAAAATTTAAAATTTTAAACTAATTCTAATTTTAAAAAATTTGAGATTAAAATTAAAATTTTATACTTTAATTTCAATTTCATTACCCAAATGAACACTAAATGTGATTTTTCACTAGGAAAAGTAGTTTTTGTTTACATTGGACAGTTTGGCCACAGGAAACATGATTTATCCTTACATTATTCATTTTTGGTTGCTTGTTGCATGCTTTAGTCCTAACATCTGAATAGAACAAAATCAGTTTTGTTAGAAAATCATGTTTGTGTATATATTGCAATACGTTTAATCTTTTTTTTTTATATACCATGTCATGTCACAAGCCTCAACAAAAGATTTATAATACTTAAAAATGACTTGCCAATAAAAAAACAACACATATCAAACCTAAACCCAATACCTTTTCTGAAGCTAATACTCACTAGCACGTTAAAACTTTACTGACATACATTTTGCCATTGACGGTGCAGACTCTAAAGCAGACCAGTCACATAAGCCCGTCTCCAACTCGCCACAAAGTTTTGCATATATCCTACCATTATTCAAGAGTTAGAATCATCAAATGTTGATCTGGTGTTGCGAGCGGTGGAGGACACATGTACAAGTCCTGTGATCATGATATCAAAATGGATTGCAAGAATTAAAGTGGGCATTGTTATGTGAATGTGAGTGATGATTGTGAGTGATTTTTACTTTGCAATTGGGTCGGAAGTTGTAAAAATAAAACTCTAGAGGCCTGTAAGATAAGGAAAATGATTATTTTGAACATTTATTTCTTACACATTTTTTTACGTATTTCCTAGTTTAAGAAAAAAAAAAAGAAAAAGCGAGAATCCATATTAAAAAGTGTATTTATTTTATTTTATTACCTAAAGAAAAAATAATATAAGAATGATGAAAACGTCTGACTTACAATCTATTTTCAGCAATGAACAAAGCAATAGCCCAATCGGTCAAATTGAATATGAAATTGAAAAATATACTCAATTATTTTTATTATTAATATTTTGTATTCATGTAATGTATAAAATAAATTAAAAAATATTACAATAAATAAAAAATATATATTTAACCTAAAGATATAACACTCTAAATGATTCAGATAAATTTGATTAAATTATAATTAGTAAAATTTACAATAAAATTCACTCAAAATTATTTTTTTATTTTCGCTAATTGACTTTTTTCGTGCTATGATAATTAGGCTATATAACTTATCACAATAAATATTTATTTTATATGATATGCTAATAAATAATTAGTTTATATAATTTTAGATAATTTTAAATTTTGATTTTATATTTTTTTTATTTTAATATTAATTTTTATGTATTTATTTATTTGATGTTTTATCAACTTATTATTAAGATTATAGCAACAAAATTTACTATATTTTCTTATTTTAAAAATACTTAATAAATTCTTAGTTTTTTTTATAATAAATTACATTTAATTAATTTTACTATATTTTTATTTAAAAATTCTACTATTGTGTGATGTATATATTAAAGTTTTGTAAATAGTATAAAATAAATATACATGAATAAATATAGTAATTTAAAAATATAATTAATTGATTTAAGGTGACAGATATATACATACATGAATTTGCTATTAGATACTTACGAAAATTTTAAAATTTTAAGATCAAACACTAATAAAAATAATTAATACGTGATCAATAAAAGATAAATGAGAATTTTTTAATTTTTTTAATACGAATTAATATACAAAGGTATATATGTCAACATAATTAATATGTGATTATAAAATTTTATATTTGTTTACTTAAGTAATAAATTAAATTTAGACTTGATGATACATGTACACATTTTTTTTAAATTATAATATAAGATGTTACATGTCAATTATTAAAATTATATATTTATTACATAACAAATTTTTAAATATATTATTCTATATCAAAATAACACATATCAAAATATAAAAATATATATCTTCTCTTTATATATTATTATATGATTGAAAAAAAACGCAATAAGATTCTAATACCATAGTTTCTTTTATGCAAAAAGAAAGCTTATAAATTCATATGGATTAGCATTAACTCCATTAAGTTAGATTCTTTTATGCTTGTTTGAAGCAAAACTTCTGTTTGCGTCTGGTGTAGTTTTAGCACTCCACTCACTAAGTGTGTGTTTGGTTTGCAGTTGGTAAACTTAAGTTTAGTTGAAAGTGTGTTTGTAAACTTTAGTTTGGTTAAAAGTAAGTTTGTAATAACATGATTTATGTTTGGAAACTTTTGTCTCAAAAGTAAATTTGATAAAATGAATGATGTTTAGATGAAAGATTAAAATCACTTTTGAAGTAAGATTAAAAAATAAAATATTTTTCTTGACTTTTTGAAGCGAAAAAACAAAATTTGTGCTTTTCGAGTTTGGAGACTATTTTCAGTTGAAACCAATGCAAACTAAAAATATCCAAACAAAATTTTTTCAGTTTGGCTAATTTGAAAAGTGCGTTTGACTGCCCAAACGTGAATCCAAACATGCAGTAAGTAATTGCTTCTTTTGCTTTATTGATCCAAATCCAAGTCAAATTAAGTTTCTTAAAAATTCTAAATCAATATTTTGGTTTTTACCAAGGCTTACTATGAGATTAATCTCTTAAGTAAAACTCTCAAAATAATAATTTTGAAAAAGGTTTATTTAGGCTTGCACTATACTAAATTCTAAATCAATCCAATTCAAAATAAAATAAAAAATAAATCACCAAAAAAAAAAAACCATCCTTTGTTTGCCCATTAATGATTCAATCCATCAATTCTAAAATTGAGTATTTCTATTTGTTACATTGTTTTTACTTTTACAAATCCATATAGTAGAGAGAACAAGGGCTTTTTTTTTTTTTTTCAATATCAAAACAAGGGCATTAAGAAGTAGAGAAGATAATAATTTTTTTTTGGTACAAAGAGAAGATAATAATTATACATTCAGTTGGAAATCTAAGAGACAAAAAAAGAGAAGAAAAATAGAAAGTAAAAACACAATGAAAGTGGGGGAATGGTTGCCAACAATAAGATGGCCATCTCTACATAATAATGTTCTCTTGTAATTCCATCATGGTCCTGCTCTTAGCTTTCCTTCATGGCCAAGCTTCATTTCAAAACTTTTCACGTCACCATGAGCACTTAGTGGCTTGGGTCCTCTGCCTGCTCCATGTCCATTAGGCTTGGAAGCTGCGATTCTTTTGTCAAATCCAAATTCAATATCCACTTCTTTTGGACGGAAGTTCTGGTTCTGCTGCTTTTGCTGCTTAGCGTGTTTCTGGCTGTGGTTGTGGCTGTGGCTGTAGCTGCGCCTGCTGCAAAACCTTCCAAGACAGCAAGCAATAGCAGAAATAACTACTATGATGGCCAGGACAACAAATACTGACCCAAAAGACCCATTTGAATGGTGAGGAGGTGACTGGTATGTGACAGTGGTGGGGTAGACCTGGACAGGCTGCTGCTGTTGCTGTTGCAGTGGTTGAACAGGAACTTGTAAAGACATCTTGAGGATTAGATGAGAGGAGAGATTGGGTTGAGGGGGTTAGCAGATTTCTGGGGAATATGTGGATTTGATATTAAGGCTGCACCTCTTGTTCTTTGAGTGCAGACCAAGGTAGATTTGGATTAACTCCTCAGTCACTCAACTCATGTGGATTAACTGTGAGAAGAGGTTATGTATATTTGGCCTCAAATAAGCAAGGATTTTTTAATTCAAAAAGGGACAAGAGGGGAACTTTCTTTTGATAAAGAGGCAACTAAAGATATTCTTTGTGCTCTTTACTTATTCGCTGCTGTAATTGCTTTGTAAGGAGAGAAAGTGAGATCTTGAAGCAGGGCATTACAATCTCTAGGCCCCATGAAAGTGCAGCTTTTGTTTACTGGTGTGTTCCCACTAATAATAATTGGAATGAGATAGTCACTGATGTAGTAATGTAAATAACAGAGGGAAATAGAGCAAAACATTATCATTTAATATGCTACTTCATTGATGGGACATGTACGTACGGATCAAAGGGTCATGATTTTTTGTTTGTAATTTTTTATTTGTTTAATTAAAATATATTTAATTTTATTTAATTTATTTATAAAATTATTTTATATATTACAAAAATATTACAATTATATGTAAAATAATTTGATATTTATTTATATTAATATATGATATAAATACAATATATATATATTCTAATATATATATAAAATATTTCTCTCTTATTTATCAGGACATTACTTTTTTTATTAAAAATAATATGGGTGGGGAGACATTTTGTAAGGATTAAAAACTTGTCAGGTTAAGTTATGAGAGACTTGATGCATTATTATGCAGGGAGTTAGTGATACTCAAATAATGTTTTAAAAATTAAATTAAATATTAAATTAGTGAAAATTTTTGAATTATATTTTAATTAATTTAACTATAATTGAATTATGAAATAATTGGATCTAAGACATGATGATTTATGATATAATTAATTAGACCGACTGATTAAGTTATATTCGCGGTCTAACCAATTAAAATGGCTAGTTTAATTTGATTTTTAAAGTAATGAACTGCCGCATAAAATCCATCCTCCTACAAAGTAACTACGGATCATTAGTAAGAAATACATAACTACGGGTCTAAAAAAGTGATTGTTTTAGCAGCAGGATGGTGTTCCAAATCTGATGCATGTTTGCAGTCCCCTTAGTCAAGGATTTCTCCGAAATTTGTGAAAGATGGATTAGAGTTAGAGGGAGACCATTATTTTTTTTATCGGGATTTGTGCTAAAGTATCAAGCAGACAAGCACTGACAATTCTAAGCGCAATCTTATCAGCTTAATGGAGCCACCCTGCCGATTGTCTTTATTCCTTTCGAAAGAGGAATCCGCTTGTGAGTGTTGAGTGGGTATTGATATTGATTTCAGACAGATTCTTTGGGTATATTTCTACATTTAATTGTATATTAAGAATATGTTTAGTTGAGATTAATTTTTTATTAAATTAATTTTTTGTTTGTAAAAAAGTTTGTTTTATTATTTTAATCATGTTTGATAGTTTTTGTTTAAATTTTTATATAAAATTTAATTTATTATAATATTTTTTTATAATGTTAAAATTTGAAATTTTTTATTATAGATTATAGATTATTTTAAAAAATTTAAAATGTAAAATTATTTTATTCTCAATTAAATAATTTTTATTTTTTATTTTTTTATTTTTTTAATAATTTAATATATAAAAATAATTTTTTTATATTATTTAAATAAAATAAATCATTTTAAAGTTACTTTTTAATTAATATATTTAAATATAAAATTAATTCTATTATAATATATTATAATAATAATTGATTATATAACAATCAATTATTAAAATAATTAAATTTTTATAACTAATCTAAATACACATTAAATCTTGGTCCTTGATTGATTCAAGACATTTGATTAACTGAGTCAAAATTTATCTATATTTTATATAAATTACACACTTATTTTATAATTTGCAAAAAATACTCTACTCTCTAGTCTAATGGTAAACTTCCATGAAGTGTTTAATTGAATAAATAAAGGGTACAATTTAATGCTCTTTTAGATGGAAGAAAATTCCATACACATGATAGCTGAACGACGCTTATACTGTTTTTAAAAAAAAAAAAAATTAGAATGCCATTTCTTCCTTATCTAAGGAGATAAGTATGAACCAATGGATGATTGGATCAAAAAACCGAGACATCTTTTTAGTGGAGATAGTCACCATGCAGTAAAGGGGAAAATAGTTTGTGGAAAGGGCTTTGAAAAATGTTTAGATAAATGCATTAAGCAAGGGTTAACAAAAGGGAATAATTTTGAAGGTGTAACTAATAAAATTCTTTATAAGTAAATGCAAAGATTTATGATTAAATTATGTCTTTATCGTTCTTCTTCTTTTACGTATGTGAATCACTTTTATGTGTATGAGTCATTTATCAATTGAAATTTCTAAAGTTTCTTAGATAAGCTATCTATGACAATAATAATAATAATAATAATAATAATAATAATAATAATACTTCCAGCAGTGAGAATATAAATTATTCGAGCAAAGCTTCGGTTCTATTTTTTCCAACGATGCCACTGGCTGGCATCATGTGAGTTCTTACTAAAAGAGTACCATTGGAACTTTAGTCAAAATTATATTGCTGAAATGTTTCATTGCAATTTATCCCTTTAATATATTTTTTTAAAATGCACATACGTAGGCCAATGCTAATTACCTTAGAATATTATGATCATACATTGTTCAATTTGTTACCTTATAGTTATACATAGCAATTAATATTTTAAAAATTAGATTAAATTGATTGGTGATCGATTGAACCAATTATATTTTTTATTTAATTATTTTTTATTATGTTGTCTAATTTAATTTTGATTGAATTATTAATTTAATTAATTAAACTAATCAAATTATGATTTAAAATTCTTGTCATTTCGATTTTTAGTTTAATTTTTAAAATATTAGTAACAACATATGTTGAATATAAAATTAACACTCACATAAACGAGAGTTATTCAGATTTCTTTTTGTATTACTTAATTAATCATTTTGCCACCTAAAAATTGTTCCTCTATAGTGGGATTTGGTTTTGATCAATTAAATTTGGCGAAAAACAAGTTTTAGGTTATTTTACTAGCCTATTTAAACCCACTATATTTTGCATTGGTCATGATAGTACAATTTTCTTAACTTATACAACTGATAAAGCCATACATAACCTTAATTACAGGGCAGAGATTCAGTCAAAACACGCAGCGTCGCCATCAAAAGCATTGTCAGCAGTAACATATTTGTCTGCAAAAGGATTTTATACTTGCTTGTCTTTGTGAGTGCAATAAGTCAGAAATTTTAAGTATAATGTCTGAACGTAAAGCACTTTTCTTTCGACCCAATGCTTATACTCATCTTTTGCAATAAGACAATTTGTGATACACATTTTTTAATTATAGATAAAAACATTTTTTAATTATAGATTCTTGTCTCCAATAAAAATACTGACATTAATAATTTTCTAAAAATTAACGTTAAAAATTCATCTTTATATATATATTTTAAATCACATTGCATGAAAAGAAAATAAAAAGGGTTCTACTGTATGGGCTGGTATTGATTATGGATCAGACTGAAGCCCATCAAATGTTGATGGGCGTGGTTAGCGGGTTGCACAACGGGTCCACCGAGTTCAGTACTTGTTTTCTGATTTATAAATCTTGATTTTCAAAACCGTTCTCAGTTTCTGGTTCTGCGCGCGAGTTCTAGAGAGAGAGAGAGAGAGTTCTGATTCTGAATGGAGTTTTCGTCGGTTCAGAATCTGTGCTTACATGTGAGCTTCATCTTCTCTTCACAGCGAAATGTTCACATATATTTTTTCCTCTGATTTTCTCATTGGTTCGGTTATGTGAATTTGTGCTTACATTACATGAAAGTTTCATCTTCTCTTCACAGAGAATTGTTCAAATTTGTTTTCTCTGATTTTGTGATTGGTTCGGTTTATGCGATGTGAACACTGCGATTGCAGTTAATATCTTCAGCATTTCAGAGATGCCGATTATCCGAGCAGATTTGCAGACTCTCACTCATTCTCGCTCGATTTTCGTCTTCGCTCCCTTCCTCACTTCGAATTTCAAGTAATCCTCTCTCTCTTTCGCGCGCTAATTAATATCATTTTCATGTTAGAATTTCAGGTACATTACTCAATTTCCAGGCATTTTTAATTAATAAAAGGTTAAACGAGTATGTAGATATTTATAATTTCACTAAATTTTAAAATAAGTCGTTAAATTTTATTTATCGAGATCGTTAGATTTTTAAATTATTTTATATGGTATATTTTTCAATATTTTTTAATGTTTTATTGGCTAACACTTATTTAAATTCCATTAATGAATATAATTATCTACAACCACCTATGCTAACGTTATAGGTTTAAGAGCTCTAATTATAAGATTTTATAATTAGTAAGGACTTAATTAAAAATTTAGTTAATTTATGGAGATCTATTTAATTTTTTTTAAAAGTATAAGACTCATTAAAATTTTTTAAATTGTAGAGTTTTTTTCTTTCTTGAGAAATAAATTATTAAGATTTATTTAAAAATTTAATGAAACATTTATAAAGTAGTTTAACATTAATAAAATCACAAGTCAAAATTAAAATTGTCAAAATAAATTAACTTAGGATCAAGTTGGACTTAGTATGTTTCAGATTAATATTTTATTAATTTAACTCAAACTATGCATATTTTTGATTAGATGTATTGATTCATTAGTTCGTCAATTTTTTATTTTAAATAATAAATTTAATTTTTAAAAAATTTAAATTAATAAAAAAATTAGATTATTTAATTTTAAGTTAATCACAAATAAATTAAAAAATTAATTTAATTATTTATTGAGTTTTAATTTTTTTTAAAAATAATACTTTCTTAGACATAATTTATTAAATTAAAAAATAATTAAAATTTACACCAACAGCCGTACAACTTGAAGCAAACTAGCTGATTTTCAAACTAGACTATCAGGTTAGGTCACATCCAATTAAATTAAGTTTAAATTTGAATTTCAGTAACCCAACCCGTAGTTTTTATGCTGACAACTCTAGTCAAAACGATGTCGCTATTCACTCGAACGATTACAGAATACAGCCTTACAGTTATCATAAGAATGAATCTTACTCTTTGGTCCAAGTGGTTTAGTTCATGGTATCATATAATTTTCACCAAGTGGTCATGACTTCAATTCCTACCAGGCACATGATACCATGATGTCTCATCAGTCAAGGCCGTGGTAGAGTGGTGATTTTTTTCCTTATAATAATATTTAAATTTGAATTTCTTGTGAGCAGTCTCTGATACTGGCATTGGGAGCTGCTTAGAGGAATATCAAGACTTGAGGTTTTCTTCCATAGATGCTGCTGACAATTGGGGTAACTGAGCAATCATGCAGTAACGTCGGAGTTGGAGATTTTTTCTTTTTCTTTGGGTCATTGCAATTATTTGTTGATGGGTTGTCTTTTTTCATTTTTTGCTGCTTGTAAAACAGATGGGATGCTTTCTATCAAAACCACCAGTAAGTTTAATGCTCTCACGGTAGTTGTGCTTTTATCTCATTGAACATATAGATACACGTGCACATATTCGTAAGGAGATAGCTATTCTTGTATCTGCGTCAACTCAATTGCTAATAATGTGGGAGGTAGTATGCCAGCCTTTTTGTCTGAGGAAAATGGTTTAAAACTCTCTTTTCATATTATTTTAATAGGTATAGGTAATAGTGATATGAACTCAGTTTTCATCAACCATGTGGAGACACGTCAAATGTTTTATTTCCTTGGTGCTCTGTAATTATTCTACGTCATGGTTCAACAGTGACTTAGATTTCAATTATTTAATATGTTACCGTGTTTAGTTTAATTATTATCAGAATTCTTATTGTAATCTTTGGAAAGTGTAGGCATCAGTGATACTGAGATACATAATTATCAGATAAATTTGAAAGAAAGTGATTCCTCCAGAATGACAAGGCTACCTTCAAACACAAAAAACGGTGCAAAATTCAGGCATGCAAGTTATTTGAACTTCATTACTTTAATTTGTTAGTTAAATTTCTTTTTATAATTGTGTGATCGTCTTATTTTGCAGTGGTAGTGAAGTTTGTCTTTCTTCTTTTGTTAGCCTTGATCTCTTACTGGCTGAGGTTCATAGCTTTTTACAGAAGGTATGTTGACTTTCTTGTGCTACTTCATCGAATCCTTTTGTTGCACAATGTTTGTAAATTACTTGGAATATATGAAAATTTTGGTAAGCTGATATTTTCAATCTAAATCTATTTGATAAAGAAAAAATACCTTATTTATCGCTGCGCCTCGGTCATGCGACAGTCCTAGCACAATGGCAATCAATGCATTTATCTTTATGGAAAAATTGAAGCATGAACCAAGATCAAAACTCTTGGGCCATATTTTTGGGTTGGGAATTGGGAGTAACACTGAGTAAACTTAGCCAAATGCTACTAAAGAAAGTAAATTATATTTACTGCTTTAAACTAATATTGGCCTGCGGTGTAACAAATGCTTCAATTATTAGAAAGCACTGACAGCTTCAGACAGTGACTAAGGCTGTACATTAGAAGTTCTTGTATATATTTTGCACTTCCCCATTACGGCGGTGTCTAAAGCAATTTGGTAGATTATTAGATGTTGCTATATTGAGAAATCAAAGAGTATGAGTGCTTCTATTTAGCTAAACCACACACCAAAAACAGGAAAATCTTCACCTGAGAAATAAGGAAAAAAAAAAAGAGCGAAAAAAGAAATAGGGATAAACATTAGCAGAAAGAAATATGGAGGTAGCTTTACCAAGCCTGAATTTGCTAAGTTTGCTACAATTTTTCTAGCTCTTCTAAGCATATCAAAATTGAAGCCATTTTGTTCAAAGGATTTTGTTGATGTCCTGATGTTATCCCTCTTTGTTTCTTTTCAAAACATTCTGCTGTTTATATTTACGTATCAAACTTTCATATTCATTCTATTTATTTATTTATTTGTTGATTTTGCAGATGCTAATTCTAAGGATTCCTGTAAGTTAAACTGACATAACTGCAAAATTCTCAAATGTTCTCATATTCTTTCAAACAACTATAATTTCCAGTGAGTTGATGCCACTGCTCGAGAGCATTTTCCTTCTATCTCATTTGCTATCAACAGTAAATAATTCCACCAAATTAGATTGCCAAATTTCACTTCCATATCATTGATATACTCCGAAGCAATCTTACAAATATAATGCAGAACCCTTGATCAAGACTTTGGCACAGTTTTAGTGATTCACTTTGATTTTTCGTCCAGAATGTTGCAATTCAATTGGTGGCAGAAGATTGTGATGTACCTGGATCACGATATGAAAAGGTTTTTCTTGCAAATGAGTGCAAGCAATTACCTGTCTCAGCATCAAATCTTGAACTTCTAAAGTCAGGCCTTGAAGATTATGTACTAAAGCATGGAAATAATTTAAGTAACAAGTGCAACTCTTGCTTCCCAAGTTGGTATATTCATAATCTCAAGTCAGCTTCCTGTTTATCATTTAGAATCATAAAGTTTTGGTTCTAGAATTAGTAGATTGATTAGTTTCCTGCAGTTAAGTCACTCAGGAAGAGATCTTTTCTACTCCGCTATACTTTTATCATACGTTGGTATCATCCTATAATTCATGGGATATGTTGATTATCACTTGATCATTAAAATTCCCTGTTTACTACTCTTTGTACATAGGCAATGTAATGCGTAGTAGTTTTCAGTTCTTTGTAACAGGAAATTGTGTCTAACGTTGACATCTGTTAGCCTATTTGCATGTGAAATGTAACGTTACTAGTAATTGGATTGATTTAAAATGTTGTCCTGTAACATTGCGTACAAATTGTGGAGAAAAAATGTCTCACATATAGGAAAGTGAGAAATTGGTTTGCGTGGTTTCTCTAAGCTATAATTGTATAAACATCTCAAAATATTTACTTTCTTGGTGGATACTGCATGCTTAATAAAAAGAGAGCCTCAAGATTCTTAAGTCATAGCACTAATAGCTTTGGTATTATTTACTCTTTGAACCTTTCCTAGCGAGCAGCTCAAAGTTGGGAGTGGGGTAGCTTGCTGCACTGAAAACCGTCTACACACTGATCTGGTGATGGAGGCAGTCATAGTAATAAGTAATATATCAATGGAGTCTACGTGCTTCAGGGAATATGGTGATAAAACAGAGGTTCCTCAACAAGTCCCTTGAATTATTTGTTTCAGTTCTGTTTTGTTATTTTTTAGATTTTATTTATCCCCTAATTAATTCAGATGATAACAACGTTTAATATCAGGTTTTGTATTTCAAGGACTTTTCACCTTGTACAATCTCCCAATCATCTATGAAGGCATTGAAAAGCATTGACTGGAAAAGATATGGTTTGAATTTAGGGGGCATAGTGCAGCATGATGGCTTTGCATTACTAGAATGGGAAAACTTACCTACAGATACTCACATTGATATTGTTCTCCACTCATATCATAAACAATATCCTGCATTAAACAGATCCTTTTTGGCTTTATCTGAGACAGTTAAACACATCCTTTTTTTCTTTATCTTAGACAATATTTTGATGCTTTGCTGTAAGATTAGATAGCCAAATTTACTTCATAGAACGAGTGTACAACACTGCATTTCGGTGTTAAAATTACAGTTAATGTTCTTCTCACTTAAATACATATGCTAGACAAAGTGACATACATATTTCCTAATATGAATATAAGTATGAACATTTGCATTGTGTAAGTTATGGTAATGTATATCTACTATTAAAATTTCTTAATTTGTATGTGATATACTTCCTTGACATGTTGGTAAGACCGTGATACCAGCACCAAGGAAAATGTCTCAACTTGATAGAAATCTTGTTAAAAGAGCTGTTAAACTTTCTTTGGATGACTTGAAGGAGAAGCATTCAGGGGTCTTTTTAAGTTCCCATGCCCTTCAGGTAAATTCCTCTCCCTCATTCTCTCTCTCTCAAACACACACACACTCACACACACACATTTGTGGTCTATGGGCCCTCACCTTTTTTACTATTGAAAGTATTTCCTCACAGAGACTACATAATAGCCACCAATCCTTTTCAAAAGAACAAAAGCATCCACAGCAAAGGCAATCAACTGAAATGTCTTAATTCAGCAGCTTGATTTCCCATTCAATAAGCTGAATGATATTGGCAGAGTTGGTGGTATATTTAACTAGCCTAGTGTGGCCAGGATCCTTGCATGCTTAGCATGTCTTTCCCGTCTCAGGCTGAGTAAAGCATAAAGAATAAATTCAGTCGTGAGTGACATATCAAAGTGGCATTGCCAAATAAAGTTTGCATTTTTTTTTCGCTAGTTTCCATGGGCTTGTGGCTTGCTTTCTCTCTCTTTTCTACCAGGGATGTTGTGGATTTAGAGTCAGCTGTGAAAACTTCCAAACTTAATTGGTCAATCACCCATCCATTCTTTAAAAGGAAAATTAAAATGGAGAAAACAAACCCATACTCTGGCTAGCCGTTTTGCTTCTTGGTTTAGCGTAAGGTTTTTCATAATATATACTCATTGTATATGTTCTGTTGTACTATCTATCTGACTTTGTCTATTGATAGTATAACGTTTACTCTCAGTTGAGCTGAACTGATCTGATCCATCTGTGTGTATTAGTAATTAGCTTGCAAGATTGTTTAGCAATTTTCTGGATATCTCTATGGCCTTATATCTTATTTGTGGCCAACTTTGCGGCCTTATATTTTAAGAAATTGGTCTTTCACTTTCAGATTCGCAGTTATGCCCCTGACCTCGCAAAAACAATTGCTGGGCTGATCTTGTCTTCCAGTGACTTAGATTTCCAGGGAGAATGCTTTTCTCTTCTTGGATTACAGTCCCAAGAAGTCGGAACTGAAATTATGGAAAACTGTATTAAGGAAAGAATTGTTTCAGTTATAGAGATGAACGACAAAAAACCCCACAAAACTAAAGAAGTTGCGACTTTCCTTTTTGAGGATGACCGTGTCCAGGAAGTGGAGTTTCAAGAAAACGAGTACGAAGGTGAATATGATTTCAGTCCCTTGGACTTATAACTATTTTCAGGTTTTCCTGCGTCCGCAGTCCATCTTTCAAATTCCAATCACTTAGCAAATGCCGCCAATTCCTGTACTGGACCATTAGTTAGAAATTTATGGTCATTGTATGACTGTTTGAATTCTGCTAATACCTGTGGTGGACGTGAATCTTTCCATGCGCTCATTATTCTGAGTTGGTCCATTGTCTTGTCTTTTCCATTCGATTGTCACGTTAAAGTACCATCATCTTAGGTTTTGCCTGCCTTGTTAATGTTATATGCAATAATCTCTAGATTTTTTTTTTAAAATTAGGTTGAGATGATTTAAATTGCAACATGCATTGAATAATCTGATCGTGGAGAGCGATGGAGAGTGTGAAGGAGAGCTCTGGAGAACGTAGGTCGAAGGAAGAGGAAGATTTGGTGGCTCGTAGCACGAAAAAAGTCAAAATGCAAGAGAATACGAATGGAGAACGTCAGGAGGAGAGGCCTGAGAGTATGGAAGGAGTTGAGGAGGAGAAGGGTGATATGCCAGAGAAAACAGATGGAGAAGAAAAGAATATGGATGGAGGACGACGAGTGCAGAAGTCTGAGAACATGGAAGGAGTTGAAGATGAGAAGGGGTCCAAAACTGGTGAGAGCTCACCAATGAAATCACACAAGGACTCTGTAATGCATATGCATGGCTTCAAGGAGGATGCAGATCCAGAAATGATTGTGGCGGCGGTCACAGAGGAGTTATGTCCTCATGATGAGTGTGAAGATAATGCGGATGGAAATGTTCGTCTTTTTTAACCTAATCCAAAATTTGATGTGTCTTTGGAGGAATATGACGAGTGGTGTAAACTCTAGAAGTATACCTTAATAGTTAAGCTTATGGGAAAACGTCTTGGTATTCGTCAAATGGAGATGAAGCTTAAGTTTTGGTGGACTCAAAAAGGTGATATATCCATGTTTTGGATATGTTCTAGATCCTGATTCAGGAATAAGTCTCATGAGTCGACTCGGTATGTATCTAGTTAAAGTCTATTGTTGAATGCTCATAGCGTGTGACTCGTAGTTTAGTTGACATCTCACTAAGAGTTCACTCATGGCATATTATTGAGATCTTGGGATAACACATGTCGGATTACGACATTGGACAACAATAACACGATCACAAGATTTGTGCAGTGAATAAATTTCACAATTATCTGTATCTATCAATTACGATCACACGTAATAATAGTACTCATGATTGTCTTTAATTGTTCATAACTAAAGTAATAACATTTTAATTTTATAAAAATCTTTTGCAACAGTCAAGGAGAGGCGTTTCTCTATTCACTTTCTATAAATATCAGATTCAACCACCTTCAACAAATAATTATTGTTCTTTTACTAAAACTTTACTTGTGTACAATTTGACTTAAGTTTTAGAGTGCCTTTATAGATACCAATCACTTATATTTTAACATGTTTCGCTGCTGCTCAAGGAGAAAAACACTCATTCGTGCTTACTTAGATATACCTCAGTATTTACCATAGAACATGATATGAATGAAGATTTTTTCTTAGTGAAGTTTGTTAATGAACAAGATTATAAGCATGCTCTTTTTGAATGTCCATGGTTGGTGGCTGACCATTATTTATTAGTCCAGCGATGGAGGCCTCTTTTTAAGCCGATGGAGAAGGAGGTTCAGACGATTGTGGCGTGGGTGTGCATTCATGACTTACTGATTGAATTATATAATGAGAAGCTTTTGTGGAGGGTTGAGTCCAAGCAAGGGACTATGCTCAAAATCAATAAACATACGTCGATCCATTCCAGGGGTCGTTTTGTTAGAATATGTGATGAGCTTGACTTGTTCCTTCAATTAAGGCCTTGGGACAAGTTTTTTGTGTTGTGTATGAGGGCTTTCACCTCATTTGTTTTTGTTGTGGTAACTATGAGCATATATGATACATAAATATGAGTACGGATATTTGATATGATATATATACGATAGGAGAATATGAAATTTTTAAAAAAAATAAAATACAGTTATGATAAGATACAGTAAAACATATACATGTATATATATACATTTAATTTCATAACATATAAAAAAGCATATAAAATCATTATAAAAAATTATAAAATATGTTATTTGAAATAACTGGAGTTACCAAAGTGTCAATTGCCAAATAAAACTTTGAATAAGTCAAAAAAACAGAATAATATAATAAAAAAATCACATGTCGCCAATTGCCAAATAAGATAAAAGTGAGTTATATAATATAATAAAAGATAATAAGCTGCCCATTGCCTAATAAAACAAACAAAAGTCATTTGAGGCAGGGTTCTTGGTTGACTCACGAGGGGTTTCCTGATCTTGTTAAACAGTGTTGGAGTAATTCTTTGGGCCTTTTACAAAATGTTGATACTTTTTACACGAATAGCAAAAGTGTGAACCGGGTTTGAAACCAAACTTCTCTTCAGCAGGATAGATGGGGCGATTTACGTGAGATTCAATTTATATCCAACTTTCTATTCACTGATAGGATGGAATAAGCAAGTATTTGGTGACATAAATACGAGGAAAAGACGTCTGGTTAATCGTTTAGAAGGGATTTCTAGAAAGTTGAATATGGAGGAGAACCCCTTCCTTGAAGACCTGCAAAGAACTCTCTGGAAAGATTATGAGTCAGTTCTTAATCAGAAGGAGCTCCTGTGGAAACAATATTCCCGTTGCAAATGGATTCAGGAAGGTGATAAGAACACTAGATATTTTCATGGAGTGGCTTCCGCAAGGAAACGTAGGAATCAAGTTGTTTCTCTTAAAGATGAAAGTGGTGAATGGTATGTAGATCAAAACATTCTTAAAACTATGGCTCGCGGTTTCTATACTATGCTCTATGAAGATGATGGTCTCTTTACGAGTTTTATTGTCAAAGGGGGCGTTCCCTACACTCTCTGAAGTTGAGTTAAATGCCTTGAATAGTGATGTGAATGACGAGGAAATCAAGAATGCCTTGTTTGCTATGGGAGGCCGCCTTAAGGCTCCTGGTTCTGATGGAATCCACGCTTTATTCAATCAATCTCAGTGGGAAATTATTGGTGAGAGTATTTTACAGTGTGTTAAAAGTGTGATGGAGAAACCTGTGACTATTAGAGAAACCAATGCTACCTTGATCTCTTTGATTCCGAAATCTGATCACCCTAAGATTATTGTTAGAAATTTGTGAGTGTTAAAGTCTCATATTGTTAAAAAACGAGCAAATTGAAAATTATATAAGTGAAAAAAAATTTATAAACTTATTATCTTAAGTTTTTGAGTTAAAATATGACGTTAAAATTATTATTATAATTTTTCACTTAATTCATTGATAAAGATTTTCTTAACTTTTGAGCGGCCATTGTTATGGTACACCCTATTGAGTTTGGGTGTACCATGCACCTTTGACCTTTACCTTTAAAAGCAGGTGTTTTTTTTGGGTAAGGTGTTTTTTTTTTTTCAGATCATATTGTTCACACCAGAGGTGACGTTTATTGTTCATGTCAAAAAATATACTATTCAAACAGAAAAATACACTGTTCACCGCACAAAAATGCACTATTCATACCAAAAAATGTACTATTGTGTCGAAAAAATGTACTATTATGTCGAGAAATATACTGTTCTGTTAGAAATGTACTGCTAAGTAGATTTTCTGTAATTGATCCAAGCCATTGATTATTTTTATCATTAAATCAATAGCTTGGATTACATGGTGTATAATACCTTTGGAGGGTGTATATTAGAAATAGTCGCTTTTGAGCTTCCCTATAATCCAACAAGTAATATCTGAGCCGATGATTCGACTTGAACAAATATTAGTGTGGACGACCGTGGGGTGGTTGGTAAGGTCATGTGAAGGGTCCTTTATGTTCACGACGGTGGGGTGGTTGGCAGATTGTATGGAGATCTCCCTTCTTTTCTCCTTCTAGGGAATAAGATGAGGGGATCCTTTGTCTCCTTATTTGTTTGTTCTTTGCAAAGAGAGGCTTTCTTAGTTGATTAATATTGCGGTTGATAATTATTTATGGGATCCCATCCATCTCTCTAGAGGGGATCCTCTCTTTTCTCATCTTTGCTTTGCGGATGACTTGGTCCTCTTTGCTCATGTAACTATGGATCAAGTGAAGGTTGTTAAAGGTGTTCTTGATATGTTTTGTGAAAGTTCAGGGCAGAAAGTTAGTGCTGGTAATTCTTTTATGTTTTTTTTTCGAAATGTTCATCCTACAAGAAGACAGGAGATTAGTAATGAATTTGGCTTCAGCTTGACGTCTGATTTTGGTAGATATTTAGGCGTCCCCTTGCAGCATAAGAAGCCGAGCAAAGACACGTACAGATATATTGTTGACCGGGTGCACCAAAGGTTGAATGGGTGGAGAGTTTCTTCGCTCTCTTTGGCAGGAAGAACTACCCTTGCGAAGTCTGCGCTTGCCACTATTCCTGGGTATGCCATGCAAACAATTCTTTTGCCTGTTGGAGTGTGTGATGAGGTTGATCGTGCATGTAGAAACTTTGTTTGGGGTTCTACTGAAAATGATAAAAGAGTTCATTTGGTTAGCTGGAAAAATTTATGTAAGCCTACAAATGTGGGGGGGTCTCGGTTTTCGGCATGCTAGGAGTATGAATTATGCTTATTTGATGAAGAGTTGGGGTATGATTCATAAAAGAGACTCCTTATGGGTTCAGGTCCTTAGATCAAAATATGGGTGTGGCAATGACCTTATTCCCTTGGTTGGCAAGAAGCACATTGCGTCGAGAACTTGGCAAGGTATTTGTAGGACTTGGAGTACTTTTCATAATAATTTAATTGGAGGGTTAATGATGGCCAGAAAACGAAATTTTGGGTTGATCATTGGGTTCCTGGGGTGCACTCTCTGATGGACTTTGCTATTCAACCTATTGAGGCTCTAAATTTGGATGATACTGTTGCGGATTTTTGTGTGTCCCCGGGGATTTGGAACATTTCTGAGCTGTAGCAGGTCCTTCAATTCCTTTGGAATTCTGTGACATCATCTGCTCTCAAGAGCTCCTGTTACTTTATCTGGTGGTGATAATATAGCCTGGTTGCCATCTCGGGTTGGAAACTTTTCTGTTAAATCAGCATACGTGGTGCATGCGAATGTAAACCATGATGGGAATGATAACTTGTTTAAAATGATTTGGCGAGCTCCTGTGCCTCAAAGATTAAGAAGCTTTCTTTGGCTGATGGCTAATAACGCCTTACTTACCAATGAAAACAGATTTAGACGGCATCTAACTCAGGATGGCAGCTGTGTTGTGTGTGGGGGTAATTTGGAGTCTCTGCTGCATTCCTTAAGGGATTGTTCGTTTGCTACTGAATTTTGGGCTAGCTTGGTTCATGCTTTTAAGCTGCCTTGGTTTTTTTCTGTTGGTAGGAAAGATTGGCTGGCTAGTAACCTTGGGGGGAGGGACTTGCCCACTGCCCAAGCTGATTGGCTGCGTCTGCTTGCTGTGATCTGTTATTCTTTGTGGTTTCGAAGAAACACTTTTATCTTTGAGGGAAAGATGGAGCCAGTGGTTCACTTTATTCCCAGGGTTGTGCGCCTTTTGGAGGAGTATGGTGCAGCGTTATCCGTCAGAAGCAATGTGAGTACTGCTTCTATGCAGACAATTTATGTATGTTGCTTGGACCATTCCACCTCTTGGTTGGTTAAAAGTGAATGTTGATGGGTCTGTAGCTGGTTTCCTTGGTAATGCTACCTGTGAGGGTCTCCTTAGGGATCACATGGGTGCTTATCTGGGTAGTTTTATGATAAATATAATGGCTGAGTTATGGGGGATTTACCAGGGTCTTTGAATTGCTTATGATAAAGGATTTAGGCATGTTTTTCTTGAGGCAGATTCAAAGGTTGCAATTCAGTTAGTGAAGAATGGGTGTGAGAGTTGGCATCCATGTGTTCCTATTATAATCATGATGATTCACGAAGTTCTCCAAAGACAGTGGTCAGTTCTTTTGCTGCATGTTTATCGCGAGGCTAACAGGTGTGCGGACACTCTTGCTGGATATGCTCATAGATTGGGTAGAGGTCTTCACTTTCAGTATGTGGTTCCTCCTTTTCTCTCCTTAGTTCTCTTTAATGATGAGAGTAGTGTTTGTTTTGACCGCAGGGTCAGAATGTAGTTCTCCGTTTTTTTGGGCTTGATGCCCCGTTGAATATAAAAAAACTCTTTTTGAATAAAATTGTAGGTAGGATAGGTTACCTACTTTAATACTACAAGTCAGGTATTAGTAACATGCCTTTGATTTCAAATGTAGGTAGAGGTCACTTAAAGGATTGCCTCCAAATTACTTATTCAAAGGAATTCCTAAGGCTATTCACTTGTAACCCGAATGCAAGGGATTTTCTTCTGATGCATGGGATTATTGGCCAAGAGCGATGATTAGTTCTCTTTTCTGATTAAGCTAAAATTTTACTATCATCACGTATTTGATTTAAATATAATTCGTCAAAGTTATAGTTTTATAGACTTTATTATCATGCTCATTGTTTTTCTTTGATTCCACCGAAACGTTTTTTCGATCTTTTTTTTTTTGGTGCTTTCGATCTTAAATTTAGAGAGGACTCTTCTTAGTTACCGTGGTTGAGCTTTTCATCAATGTAAACATCCATTGGCTTTAGTCAATGAATGAATGTTTGTTTCGGTGATAAGAATGCTCTCTCCACTTGTTCGTTGAGTTTAAATAAATTAAGAGGTTCTGAAATTTTTTTTTTAAATGTTAAAATTATTGTGAGCGTTTTCTAATATAAATCTTAAATTTTTGTGGTTAAATTATTGTTGTTTTTAGTGTAATTGGGTTCAAACTAGAACAAGAAAAGAGGAAACACTCACTTGTGATCATTAGATTCAAGGCCTAATGGTTACTTATTCTATAAAGTGGCAGAACATTAATTTAAATGAAAAATTTCTAAGTTTGAATTATTATTTCTTTCAATTTATTTAATAATACTATAGTTTATCATTAACCAAAAAATGAAAATCAATAACACAAAGATGGCAACAAATAAAAAATTAAGAGGTAAAGAGAAATCTAGATGAAAGGTTTATCGATCGATTCTTGCTGCTATTTGACTTGTATCACAAAAGTCAATAAACAATGGAAAAGCATGATTGCTTTCGGTGGAAGCCTTAATTTTTAACAAAAGTTAGAAGAAGTTTTGCACTTTCGATACTTGATTGATGCAATGCTTTGAGATGGTTCTCTATAAATAGAGAACCATTTGTATCATCCGAACACACACACAAAAAATCAAGTGAAGCAGAAGCAAGAAATACAAGCTTATGTAGTGAGAGTAACATAGAGTGTATGAGAAAATTCTAAGAGTGTAGTGTGTGAGTATACACTGAAAATTTTTGAGTTTATTCTCTAGTTTCTGTAATACTACAAACTGTAGTAAGAGAGGGTCTCACTGAAAAATACTATATAATATATCTCTTGTGTGTGAGAGTGTAGATAAGATATTGTAATTATCCTTGATATAATGAAATATTTTTTGGAGTTTGTCCCGTGGTTTTTTCCCTCAGTGTACAAGGGGATTTTCTACGTTAAATTTAATGTGCAGTTCTTGATCTATTTTTTTGTGTGCAAATAGTACTGACAAGTGAGTCTCACCATAAAAGTACTATTCACATAAGCCCCACTATAAAAATACTATTCACGTGCTTTACAATTTTATCAGTTCTCCTTCACGGATCTGAATACGCTTCCGCTCACATTCATAAAGTATTTAAGACACTTGGAGTGTATCCAACTCTAATTTCCTAACAAGTGATATCAAAGTCACTTGATCAAATTTCAGATCGAAGATGTCAGTGCCAAAATTTGATGTGGAGAAGTTTGATGGATCCAATGACTTCAGTCTATGGAAGCTGAAGTTGCAAGCATTGCTAGACCAACAAGGCCTTTCAAAGGCATTAGAAGGCGAAAACAAGTTGCCAGAAACACTGTCTTCTAATAAAAAAGAGGAGATAATGGCCAAAGCACGTAACACAATACAACTGAGCCTGGCAGACAACATGCTGCGAGAGGTTATGAATGAGAAGATTGCAGATGGACTCTGGAAAGCTTTGGAAGAAAAGTACTCTGTAAAGACATTGTCAAACCAACTTTACCAGAGGAAGCGATTGTACACATTCAAGCTTTCAGGAGAAAAACCAATTCGAGATCATATTAACGACTTCAATCGGATGATCACTGATGTACAAGCGGCTGAAATTATAGTCGAAGATATTGATCAAGCTATGATCTTACTGACTTCACTACCTCCGTCCGATGATAATTTCTGTGATACCATGATGTATGGTAGGTCCACCATCTCCATTAGAACTGTTAAGGAGGTGTTGATGACAAAGGAGCATCAGAAATTAGTATCAGGATCCAGTGCTGATAATACTACAGATGGGTTGTTCGTGACGAGAGGACGTAGTCAAGAAAAAGAATCGGAAAACAAAAGCAAGGGAAGATCAAAGTCTAAAAATCACACGTTCTTAAAGTATTTTCATTGTCATCAACCAAGGCATATCCGAAAAAATTGCCCTAAGAGAAAGGAGAAACAAGGAAATATTGCCAACATAACAGTTGCAAGTTCTGATGATAGTGATGCTGAATCTGTCCTAACAGTTTCCACTAGTGACTCGAGCAATGAGTGGATCCTGGATTCTGACGCATCTTTTCACATGACACCTAATAGAAACTTTTTCTCTTCGTATCAAAAGTGGGAAGGAAAGGTCCGATTGGGAGATAACAGGGTAATTGTTGTTGTAGGTGAAGGAGATGTACAAATTACTACAAGGTCATTTTAAGCATGACATGTATCAGAGTTGGGTAAGAACCTGATCTCTTTGAGTGCCCTAGACAACCAGGGGTACAAGTTCTCTGGAGAGGTTAGTTTTTTGAAGGTGACCAAAGGCTCGATAGTGGTGATGAAAGGAAAACTGTAGGGCAGGATTTATCTATTGCTAGGGAGCACAGTTAGTGGAATTGCTGCTGTTCTATCCTCTGAAAGATCTAAAGATGATGTTACAAAGTTGTGGCACATGCGGCTTGGTCATATAAGTGAGAAGGGAATGACAATACTTGCTGGAAGAGGACTGCTAAAAAGTGTAAAGAATTGTAAACTCGACTTCTGTGAAAATTGTGTATTTGGAAAGCAAAAACGAGTGAAGTTCACTTCTGCAAAACACACCAGCAAAGGCATTCTGGAGTATGTCTACTCGGATGTTTGGGGTCCAGTCCCTGTTAACTCATTAGGTGGTGCTTGTTATTTTGTTACTTTGATAGATGACTATTCCAAGAAGGTCTGGATTTATTTCTTAAAGCAAAAGGATGAGGTGTTCAGAAAATTCAAACAGTGGAAGGCCATGGTCAAAAAGCAAACCGGGCGATCAGTCAAGCGGCTGAGAACCGACAATGGCGAGGAATTCTGCAGCAAATAATTTGAAAAGTTCTGCAGGAATGTAGGTATAGTGAGGCATCATACTATACCTGGAACACCACAGCAAAATGGAGTTGCAGAACGGATAAATAAAACACTTCTGGAGCGTGCACGATGCATGCGGATTAATGCTAAACTTCCCAAATTATTTTGGGCTGAGACGGTCAATACAACTGTATACTTGGTAAACGAATCTCCATCAACTGCAATTGATTTGAAGATTCCACAAGAGGTATGGTCCGGTCGACCTGTAAACTATTCTAATTTGAAGATATTTGGTTGCCCTGCGTATGCCCATGTGAGTGATGGTAAACTTGAGGCGAAGACAAGAATGTGTATATTTCTAGGATATGTACGAGGGGTGAAGGGCTACAAATTGTGGTGTACAGAAAATGTAAGTTCACCCAAGATCATTGTTAGCAGAGATGTCACATTTGACGAGGCAGCAATGATGAATCAGAAGCGGGAGTCTGAAGTAGATCAGATAGAGACAGATCATGGTGCTGAGAAACATGTGGAGCTGGAAATTGACACTGGGAAGATGAAGCAAGAAGAGGACATAAGTCAGCCAAGTACTTCAGGTATTGCTCAACCTGAAGTAGAACAACAAGATGAATCTGGAGACAATGGTGCTGGTGAAGAAACCAGAGGAACAGAGCCATACAATATTGCTACTAGCAGATAAATGCGATAAATTCAAAAACCTCAGAGATATCTGAATTCTGTTGCTTGTGCACTTGACTTGTCAGGTGCAGATCCTATAGCGTTTGCATTGGCTATGGCAGATGGAGCAGTAGAAGATGAAACATCTACCTACCGTGATGCAATAGACAGTAAGGAGTCAAAGGAATGGCTAATAGTAATGAATGAGGAGATTGAATCTCTTCAGAAAAATCAAATGTGGGAGCTTATACAACTTCCAAAGGGAAAAAGAATAATTGGCTGCAAATGGGTCTTCAAAAGCAAAAAAGGAATCCCTGACATTGAACCTCCAAGGCAAGATTGGTAGCAAAGGGTTATACTCAAAAGGAGGGCATTGACTTCCATGAAGTATTCTCTCCTGTGGTGAAGCATAGCTCTATCCGGATTCTATTAGCTATTGTAAGTACGTTTGACTTAGAGCTAGAACAGCTTGATGTGAAGATGACGTTCTTACATGGTGAGCTAGAGGAGCAGATCTACATAAGTCAAACGGAAGGGTTCATAGTTCCTGAGAAGAAAGATCACGTTTGCTTGTTAAAAAAGTCTTTGTACGGTTTGAAGCAGTCCTCAAGGCAATGGTACAAGAGATTTGATGCATTTATGATTGGTAATGGATACAACAAAAACCAATACGATAATTGCATATACTCTAAAGAGCTTCCAGATGGTTCTCGCATTTATTTATTGTTGTATATAGATGACATGCTAATTGTAGCTTGCAACAAGGCTGAAATTAGCATATTGAAAACTCAGTTGGGAAAAGAATTTGAGATGAAAGACTTGGGTGCAGCAAAGAAGATTCTAGGTATGAAGATTCATAGGGAGAGGTATCATGGCAGATTGTGCTTGTCACAACAAAATTACATTATGAAAGTGCTACAACGCTTCAATATGGATCAGTCTAAATCAGACGGTACTCCTTTAGCTGCGCATTTTAAGCTATCTTCAAAGGAATGTCCAGAAACTGAGGAGGAAATGGAACATATTATTATTCCAGTGCAGTTGGCAGTCTCATGTATGTCAAGGTGTGCACAAGACCGGATCTTTCATATGCAGCAAGTGTGGTGAGCAGATTTATGAGCAAACCGGGAAAGGTACACTGGGAAGCTGTGAAATGGATCATGTGGTACTTGAGAGGTTAAAACGATGTCTGTTTGGTGTTTGATGGTCAACAGACTCGTGAGATTGTAGGCTATGTAGATTCTGATTATGTAGGAGATTTGAACAAAATGAGGTCATTAACAGGCTATATCTTTACAGTCTTTGGATGTACTATTAGTTGGAAGGCGACATTGCAATCCACAGTTGCATTGTCAACTACCGAAATTGAGTATATGGCATTAACAGAGGCTGTGAAAGAGAGCATATGGGTGCAAGGTCTTTTGGGAAGTTTTGGATTTGACAAAAAGGAACCAATCATACATTGCGATAGTCAAAGTACTATTCATCTGGCAAAGAATCCAGTCTACCATGAAAGGACAAAGCACATTGATGTTAGACTTCATTTTATCAAAAAAAAGTATAAATAATGGTACAATTGTAGTTCACAAGATAGCCACAGCTGAGAATCCTGTAGATGTGATGACGAAATCATTACCGATTAATAAGTTCAAGCATTGCTTGGACTTGGTCAATATTTGCAGAGGTTGAAGACTCTTGAGATGCAAGCCAAGGTGGAGAATTGTTATTTGACTTGTATCACAAAAGTCAATAAACGGTGGAAAGCGGGGTTGCTTTCGGTGGAGGCCTTAATTTTTAACAAATGCTGGAAGAAGTTTTGCACTTTCGGTGCTTGATTGGTGCAATGCTTTGAGATGTTCTCTATAAATAGAGAACCATTTGTATCATCCGAACACACATAAAAAAAAATCAAGTGAAGCAGAAGCAAGAAATACAAGCTTCTGTAGTGAGAGTAAAATAGAGAGTGTATGAGAAAATTCTAAGAATATAGTGTTTGAGTATATACTGAGAATTTTTGGATTTATTGTCTAGTCTCTATAATACTATAAATTGTAGTAGGAGAGAGTCTCACTGAAAAATACTATATTTTATACATCTTGTGTGTAAGAGTATAGATAAGATATTGTAATTATTCTTGATATAGTAAAATATTTTTTAGAGTTTGTCCCGTAATTTTTTCCCTCAGTGTACAAAGAGATTTTTCACGTTAAATTTAATGTGCAGTTCTTGATCTATTTTTCTTGTCCAAATAATATTGACAAGTGGGTTACACCATAAAAATACTATTCATGTGAGCCTCACTATAAAGTATTATTTACGTACTTTACAATTTTATCAGTTATTCTTTATAGATCTGAATACGCTTCCACTCACATCTATAAAGTGTTCAAAATACTTTAGATGTATCAAACTCTAATTTCCTAACACTTGCAACAAAAGTGGAATTGTAACTTGCAAGATTGAACGATCGAATATGTAACAAACAAAACTTGTATCTACAAATAACAGCTACATCCCAAACCCAACGAAGTCAAGAAGTTAAAACACATCTGAAAATAAACAAAAAAAAATAGAAAAAGAAGAAGGTAGAGGCAGCTTCCCTTCAGTTCCACATTTCATGTCCACATTTCATATGTTAATTAAGCATAATACATTTTTTCAATTAAATGAAGATGAAAGGAAATCAAAATTTGTGAAAGGGGATTAAGCAAAGTAAGGAGAAATTCTTATTTAAACCTAGAGCATTACAGTTGGGTATATCAAGTTAATTAAGATTTAATATTTTCATTGATTTTTATAAAATTAATTGTGTAACACAAAAATTTATAAAAATATTAAATTTTAATTGATTTAATGCATTAATTGAGTGATTCAAATTTAGACAAAAATTTCTCAGCAAAGCATCCTGCTGCAAAAGGAGAGATTGACAAAAATTAAATGCCCTTTTAAATTTTGTTTAAAATATTAATTGACACTTAAAAGCTTAAGTGGCTGCCATTTCATTTAAATGACTTGCCACATTAATCTGGCAAGTTAAATTCGGTCAACTTGTTTCTAGCACTATTTTTTTTTAAAATCTAATACATATTCTATTATATATAATCTAAAAAGTTCTTTTACTACAATTGTCAAGTGACATGTTTTTGAATTTTTGTTTTTTTATTATAATATTATTTATTTATTTATTGACTTTTCATTTCTCTCATTTATGTCTTTTTTGACTTTTTATCTTCTCTAACCTTTCAAATTTTTCATTATTTTTTCTTGACTTTTCATATTTATTTGACTTTTTAATTTTTTTTTCACATCATTTTTTATTTTTTAATTGTTTTAAAAATAGAAATCAAAGTGTGATTTTTAATAAATTATATAAAATACATACTTTATTTCATAAATTAATCTTAAATAAAGAAAAATAAAAATATACATTAGTAAAATACCCTTTAAACTATTCTTTTACATATTTATAAATTATATTACCTTTTAATTTTAATCTTACAAGTTTTAATAATAAGAATATATGAATAATATTATAATTTTATTTATTTTTTATATATTTTATTGATAATATATTTTTATTTTATTTGCACATATAATATTAGCATAAGATGCATTTAAAGTTTTATAAATATATATAAGATAAAATAATAAATAGAGATCTTGCTTAATACATTATGTCTTTATTACAAGAAAAGTTATCAAATTATAACTAAAATGAGTTAGAAAATTATTTTGTAAAACTAAAATATAAAATATAAAGAATAACGATTATAAAGGTTTTTCATGCCCTAAAAAATTTATTTAACATGTCAAAATAAATATAATGACCTTTATTATTAAATATTTAACTATAGGCTTTCTTTAAAGTAAACTAAGCTAATTCACACATGCACTAAATATTTATTACTAAATAAAAAACTTATAATCATATATATATTTGATTTAAAAAATATTCTAGTAATTCACAAGTAGCATAACTAGTTACATTAGCTTGTGTCCATCGGTAATGGTAATGGCTCATAAGTTTTTGTGTTTTGTGTGTGTATGCATATATATATATTCAAAATTTATTTAAAATATTATATAATTTAATAAAACTTATATAATTTAAATAAAGTTTTTATAAAACTTAATTTAAATCAATCTATCTATTAAGTTAAAATAAATAGTTATGGTGATTTTTCATGCCAAATTTTATAAAATTTAAAGAACAATACCTTATAATTGAATAATGATATTATTTTAGATAAAATGTATAATAATCTTAAAATACATTAATAGAATCATAAAAATTCTAAATTCACAAAATTATTTTAATTATTATATGCATGTTCAATAGCAATTACAACCCACAGGTAATAAGCACTTGGATATGCTTCTACCAATATATAAAAGCCAATAGAAATGTTGGCGTATACAACCACAACACGATTTTAAGTTGATAAAGACATGGATAAAAGCAATTAGCTGTTCAAAAAATTAAAATGAGAAGGAAGGCATGCAATAGGGGAAATATTCATTAGGTAATAACTTTCTATCATATACACTTAAATCAACATGTGTAAAGGCATTTTTTTAAGATAAATATATTTTTAACGTGACTTATAATTTTACGCTTGTTTAGTATTGGTTTAAGAACCTATAATAAATGTTCCTACTTATGAATTTCTCAAGGAGGAGATTAGAAGAAAAGACATGCAATGGGAGTATCAAAACATACTAATATTTGATAGTCTCAGTACATATTACACGTAAATTTGTAACAATGTAATGTTTTACATCAACGAAACCCAATTCTTGAAGATTTATGTGAATAAAGATGACATTGTGTAGAGATCACACAAATTTATTCACATTAAACCACCTTTCAACCTTCATATATCTTTGTCAAATCTCACAATTTAAGGAAGGCAAAGTAGTACCTAACAAAGACCACTATATAAAAAGCCCAAAGATAAAACAAAGGGAAAAAAAAAAGTGATGGGATAAATATACCAACTTTAAGTACCCTATCTTTAGTCTTTAATTAGGATTCCTCTTCAAGCAGCAGAGGGAGCAGGAATGAAGGAAATCCTGGGCTCAGGAATAGAAGCCATGATTGATGACTTTGAGAATGTCTCCTCCTCCGCCACAACAGGAATCTCGGTCTTAAAATCAAGGGATTCATCATTGTAAATGTCCCACCATTTTGCTACCAACATCTTGATGTCTTCTCTTTGCATGTTTGCTTCCTTGCCAGTATACCTCCATGGTTTTGAACCCTATTTATATTGCAAAAAAAGAGAAAGGAGGTTAGTCACTCAAGAAAATTATTGAATTAGACAAGCAAGGGATTGATTAATTATAAGTTATAGTCAATTCATGTTTAAATTTAAGTGAAATGGTTGACAGTTGAGAGATTAGATTAATCACTTACAGCTGCACAGTAGTGGACCACCTTAACTTTTTCAAGCTCCACATTCTCTGGGTGGCGCCATAACATAGCCAAAACCAGGTTGTATATCAATGGTATAGGCTTGTACATCTTTTGGAAGAACATATTCAGGAAATCCTATCATGCCATATTCATAAAAATTTTAGTTAGAATTTGCATATGTGTTTAGTTAGCAGGATTAATTCATAGGACAATGTTAAGATATAAGCCATATTCTTTTCTTTAGCCTCCATCCAATAGCTTAACAGCTTAATTAAATGTATTAGGTGCCTAGGAATTGTTTATATTAATTTCTAACAGATCAAGGAGCTACAAATAAATAAATAGCAATTAATCTTGGTGTTATGATCTTTAATTTGACTTACTTGCTCTGCAAAAGGTGTGGGGGGAGTGACTTGGAGAGTGTGAAGAAGGTTCTCGTAGGTTAGAGGGCTAGGCTCAAAGACAAACATGCCAGCGTTGAAGTACAATGGAGGAGGAGAACCCATTTCAGCAGGCCAAACAACCTTATCAGGGCACTGCTGGCAATACCCAATCTTGTATTGTGGCGAGTGGCTCCATGTTTTCTCACAGAAACAGTCCATCACTGCATAGAAGTACCCATCTGGTGCATCAAACAGATGGTCTATGTTGTCGAACACTTGAATATCCGCATCCAAATATATCATCTTGCTGTACTCCTCGAACTGCAAGTTCAAATTATTCAATTTAACCACAATAATTTAGAGCATGTTTAATAATATGTGGCCTTTTATTTATTTAATTTTTTTTTTGTTATAGTATGTAGCCTTTTATTGTTTTACAACTTTGCTAAGAATGATAGGTTATACTTTCCGTGCATAATTGTATAATTCAAATCATAAATTAATTTAGTTAAAAGGTCTGGTCAATGAGTCAGCGATTTAAAAACAGATTAAGTAGTTGAATTAAAAATTTAAATAAATAATAAACATTTTTAAAAAATACTTTATATAAAAAATAATAATATATGAAAAATACATTATATATGAAAAAAATACTAATGATATAACTAAATTAACAAAGATAACTATCTAACTTCAATTTTTAAAATTAAAATTTTTAAATAATAATATAAATTAAAAAATTAAAAATATTACTTAATAAGAACATATAGTCAAATAGTAAAATTTATTTTATTAATAGAGTCTTCAAAGTACTATACTTAAATTTTAAAAGTTATTTTTTTGAAACTAAGAGAAAAAGAATAAAATTCGATCCAACTTGAATCAATCCATTTAAATGAATCACTCAAGTTTAACTGGATTGACGAAAAAATTCATTATGACTAAGAATCAAACCAATCCAAAGATCGTGAGTTTTCCAATTGATCGATTCGGTTCATCCAATTGTGTTTTGATGGTTAAGGAGCTAGACACAGGCTAACTTATCAAATCCAAAATTTGAATTAGTTTAACGTAAAATCTTTTCTTCCAAAATTTGAATTAGTTTAACTGTTAAAAACTTTTATAAGAAAAGAAAAAAGTCAACAAAGAAAAAGTACGACTATATTTTGGAGGATCATGGAGTACCAATGAACAACAAAAGAACAAACAAAAAAATAAAAGAGAGAGAATTAATGGCAATAGGGTCATGGAGTACCAGTACAACAAATCACCACTCTGTATATTGGAGGGGAGATTAATCATTGGTTCATATAGCCTTAAGGCAAGATTGCTGTAGCTTATTTTTAAGAAAATAATTATTTATTTTTTAAAACTTTTATTAATAATTTTTATTATAAATTATTATAAATATAAAAGAAATTAATCTAAACACATACTTAATAAAATAATGTTAGAGATAAAAAATAATAATATATTCTTAACCTTCCACTTAATTACTAAGTAATTTAAATACATCAAATGCATCACTTTACATTTATGTATAGAGACAGAATAAGAATATGAGATCTTGTGAGATCTATAATCAAATTATAAAAAATTATATAAATTAACTTGAGGAGATGTGTGAATATAGCTCTTAAAACAGGTTGATTTAGTTGGGATTGAGCTATTTTTGGAATAGAACAGATTGAGTCATAAATTTTAAATTAATATTTTATTAATTTAATTTACTTTTTGTAATGTAAATGAGTCGAGTTAATTTGGTTTATTGCGTACCAATTCATTTAAACCAAGCTAAATCAAAATATGTAAGTTTTAGATTAATATTTTATTAACTTAATTCATTTGTTTTATTTAATTATTTGAGCTAACTTATCAAACTTGATTCCTTTTAATATATGCACGTGTGAATGAAGTTGCATTATCCAATAATCTTTAAATAACTGCCCTGTACAGACAGAACATAGATTTCAACTGTATACGTGGAGCCACGTATGGCTGGAATCTCAGCACGTGTACATCCACACCTAAGAATTTCTTATAGGATGAAAATAAAAATTAAGCTGGACTAGCCATTACTGTCACATATGTAATTATCTATGTACAAGTACAACTGCAAGTTCAAGGAAAAATATGTATAGAAAATTAATGAGACAATGATCATAAAAGAAAAAAAGGATATCTTTACTCACATTCCATATACGTAGCTTGGAGTAGTTGATGACATAGTAAGCCATGGCAAACTGAATTTGGTTCTCAGGAGGATAGATTGGCTCAATCTGGAGGACCATGCAACCCTGAGACCTCAAAATCTCACGGTGCTCCTCAGGAACATCAGGTAACACTGCAACCACTAAAGGGTATGCACTCTTCACTTTGCGCAAGCCCTTAGCCAAACCCACCACCCCCTTCACATAGTCACCATCCCCAGCCAAAAATGTCACATAGGCCCTCTTGGAGTGGCCTGTGTCAAGCGTTGAGACCTTACCTGTGTTGCTTGTTATGATCATGTCCTGCACTTCAGGAGACATTTTCTAGAGCTTAACAGAGTTTTTTTTTTTTGGGGGGGGGGGGGGGGGGGGAGGGCGGAGAGAGAGTCTTTGAGAAGAGAAAATTGATGTTTAGGAGTGATGGGAAAGTAATTAGCAACCACAAAAAGGAAGCTAGATAGTAACTTAGTTTGTGAGTTTCACAATGGTGATCTTGCACTCTATATAGACCTCAAATGATGAAAGAATGCATGTTAAATGCACCCCAAATGAAACTCAAATGCACTGATCCATTGTGCTTGTTAATTTCTTTTTCGAATAAAAGAAATCTCAAGATCTCCTTATCATCAAAATGGACGTTTGAGATTCTATGAATTGAGATCATGTCATTGTCCAATGGGACAATGAAGGGCTAGCTATACCATTCAATACTAGGTTCAGTTTAGTATATCTTATTAGGTCGTGATAAGATAATATAATATAATATATTATAAACTTATTAGTTATTTAGTGTAAAACATTATATTGTATAAATTTATTTATCAAACTCTTTTTATAATAGATAATTTAATCAAATTTTTGAAAATGAAGTTATATTTAATTGAATTTTGATGTATAAATTTTTATAAAAATTTTTTATTATAATTTTAAATACTCCAATACTTTTAACTCTTTTATATTATACCTTATTATTAAGTCTTAAACTACTAAATTTTATACTATCAAGTCTTATACTTTCAGGTCTTATCTTATAATATGTACCTGAACAAGCTTAAACAAGCCTTATAATTCAATGTTAGTTGCTTTATGCTTAAGAAATGTCAATGTACATATATATATATATATATATATATATATATATATATATATATATATATATATATATATATATATATATATATATATCTGTCTGTGTTTCTATTTAATTTTTTATATAGTACATATATGTGTGTGTGTTTCTATTTAATATTTTATATAGGACATATATTACTCTTGTAGCTATTGTTGACCCTAATCTAAATGATAACATTGGGTCAATCTCATTCAATCAAAAAATAAAACATTGAAAATAAAATCCTATATGTATAAAGAAAAAAAAAGGCAAAAGATGAGTAAAATCAGCCAGATGAAAATTATAGTTAGGGAGGCAACGGGGAAATGTTCTTTACCAATAAAGGATAAAAAACAAGGAGTGGGAGGAAAAGACAACAAACGGTAAAGAAAAATAATGCAGTTCATTATTGTCTTTGTCAATATGGACAAATTTCATTTGAACAGTACAGGCTTAACTTGGCTGAAATTAGGGCCAAGTTTTCTTTCATATTACTTTGCAAACAAAACATATCAAGTGCTAAAGCCAATGATTCTGAAGCAAAGTGAAATTTTTTATTGGAAAAGATAAAGAATATTGCTTGTGTTTTGTGAACAATCGTGACCTGAAAGAATTACCGTTAGCTTTATATATATGTAGTGATTTTTATGTCTTCTTCTTTAACTTTCAGGCTTTTACTGTAACCTTCGTAACTTCTCTTTCGAAGGGGTTTCTAGGGCTCCACAGCATCACCTTTTTTTAATTTTTTTACATTTTAAAAAATTTAGAAGTCTCTCTCTTTATCTTGTATACGTACTATATAAACTTTATCAAACAAGTGAAAGCTTGTAAAATAATGAAATGAAAAGCTAAAACTAATCAATCACGTATCGAATGTTCTAAACAAACTGCCGATATGATGGCATTTTCTGCGGAGGACTACATCAATTACGCAGAAAACAGAAATCGAAAAAGTCATTTCTATTACATAGTCAAGTAACATTCTCGAAGAATTATTTAACTAATGTTTCATTTATTTTTTAAAGATAATTTGATATTTTATTCTTGTCATGAGCAACAGTTCAATATATTAGCAAGAAAAATAATTATCTTACATTTTTAAAAAAAGGTGTAAGTACTATTTACACTCTTTTTAAGAAATATGATTGAGTGAGAAAGTGAAAATATATATATATATATATATATATATATATAATAAACGATATTAGATAAAGTGTGAAAATGAAGTATATGTATTATTTAATGTAAGAATATAAGAGTTGTATTAACAAATATAAAGTGACAGATTTGATTTCATGTAGAGATGTTCAGCACCTGTTGATGACACTGAGTATTCCATGAAATGTCGTTTGATTTAAAATTAATTGAAAATATGCGAATAATTAGATGGTATTAATTTGCAAAGAACCATTAAGTGTGTTTGGATTAAAATTTATAAAATTAATTTTAAATCAACTTGATTTTGCTCAAATTGATTTTATAGTGGAATGATTTATATTAAAAAACTTTTATAAAGTGAATTTGTAGTCAAACTCTTAATGAAATTCTCAATCCAATGCAAGCTTCATTTTGTGACTTCTAGTCTAACGGGGTTTAGAGACAAAAGCAATTTTGGTTTGAGACAATCAGACATACAATATTTTTTTTCTAGACTGCTGAACGGGCCGGGGTTTGGGCTGTGGAAACGTAAATCCTTATGTGGTGGATACTAATGGGTATGGGCTAGCTATACTAGCAAAAGTGCGTTGTTCTTAGCCCCAAAATGCGATAATTGTAACGTTAAGCAAGAGTTTCCCAACCTTCATTTTCCTCCTTTCTTTAACCAGTTTCGATTTTTAACTACTTATAGCATTTTATATCCAAGAAATCTCAGTACGTTTCTAGCACCGTGACATTATGCATAAAAAAAAATTAAAATGCATATAATATCGATTAATCTTTCATAATATGTTTATTATGTACTGAAGACCAGGGGACGAAGTGTAATAAAGAATGACTCATGATAATTGTTAGATATAAAACTATTCATGATACGTCATCTAATAGTTTAAATTTTTGGGAGAGTTTATTTATTAAAATGATAAAGTTAATAAAAGAATGTATTAGTAGGAATTTGGTAGGACTGCTTCGTTCATATTGCATGGTGAAAGATTTACTGGGTCAATTAGTTGACAAATTGATGTAGTGGGAGGTTCTAAATTTGCCTTCATATCCCCTACAACGGATCCGCAAGAACTGAGCATCCCTAGCTGAACTTCCATATAATTCACACAAAATGACTTTTAAAACAGTTTCGTTATTCGTTTAATTTTTATATTTTAATTTTTTTTAATTCATTCACAAATTCATTCTGTATTCTGTGAGAATACTATAGTCACATATAATTTGATTTGACATCTGTCTCACGTTAGAATATAGTAAACATATATTCACTATATTTTGGATATATAAAAAACATTTCCGCCACCAAAATATGCCTGCCTTATTCCTTGTGGAAAACCAACTAGAATAATAACTTTGATAAAAGAGGTTTCACATATGCCGAAAAAAGAGAAAAAGCAAATGCTGGTTTTTTATTCTAAAGATGGAGACTGCAGAGTCATTTTCTTAACATGCTTTCAGCCTTTAGGGAATAAATTTCTAGCTCTGATTTTGTCTTGAGAAATCCTTTCTCTCCTTCAGCTTTAGTCCCCTTGAGTGGAAAAAAGTTATTTCAAATAAAATATTGTTTCTAAATTTTTCCAACAATTAATAACACATCCTCGTTGCTCAAAGTTGGAATCCAACAATTAATATTAGCCACATATCTTTTAAATTTTCCCGTCACCTACGTGTGATGAAATAAATAACTTATTTTTTATTTTAAATTTAATTTATATACACTTTTAATATAAAAGTATTTTATACTATCAATTAATCATATATTGTCATATCATTAAAAATGTTCAACTCTTATAATAATTATTTCAAAAGTCATATATATAGTAATATATGATTGGTTAATGATGTAAAAGATTTTGTACCGACAATGTATTAAAATTAAACTCATTTATTTTTTATTTATAGAGAAAACTATAGTAAATATTAAATTAAATTTTGGCAACCAGCATATGTTGATCTAATGGAAGGGGTTCAAGTCCTTTAAGTATATAGTCTTAAGTTTAATTTCGAGATTAATATATATAAAAATAATATTATTGGATGGGGTCTCAACTTAAGAGTATGACAATTTTTTGAGAGATTAGTCTCTATCTGTCAAGTGAATAGACTCTGGGTAAAAAATAATAATAATTAAGTTTTGTCATTGTAATATAAACGTAAAAACTACAATGAGTCTTTTTTGGTATGTAAACTATAATAATGAGTTTTTTTTTTGGTCAAAAACTACAATTTTTTAATGGTCTTTACAAAAATTATGAGGAGTTGAGGTTGTTTCGGACTGCTAATGTAGTTGGACCATCTTATCCCGTCCTGTTTTTTTTTTTTAAACTTGGGCTCCTTACTGTATGAAAAACAAATATTTACAGTGATATAATGATTTATTAATATTATTATCATTTATAATAGTGAGTCTAAACTTGATCTGCTAAAAGTATACCTTCACACAAGAAAAGGTTATACATTATTAAAGAAATTTTTTTTTAGTAGGGAAATTTAAAATATTTTACTTATAATTAAAAAATTAACCTTTTAAAATATGTATTGAGGGCTGCGTCAAAACACCCCGTAGAAGAAGAAGAACCGGATTTATATGTACAAGTTGATGACAGGTGGAGCTCAGAAAGTGAGCAAACTTTGTTCTTAGGTTACTGATATTTTAGTGTGGACGAACTCACGGTGCCGTTTTCAGCCTCAGGAGGGTTCACAACTTCCCAATTGGACATTCTAAAAACAGAAAAGACCAAAAATTTAATTGTCCCGTTGCCATTAGAGGTCCAGTGATCAAACCTTGGAATTCAGGTGTGGCTTGGGTTGCTGGAACGCTACAATGAGAAGAAAATTGGAACGTGTACGGAACCGAAGACCAAGTTCAACCTTTTATAGTAGGATTGTAGGCCTCCCCTCCAGCAGCTGACCCCGATACTTTGTCGTGTTTTACGGTTACTCATCCTCCTGTTGCGTCCAAAGAGTGCCAGAACCTGATTTCGGCCCGTATTATTGAAACCGTGTATTTAGATTAATTTATTTTATATTTAAAATAATTTATAATTAAAAGTTTTATGAGAAATTAAAAAAAAAACGATTATTTTTTAAAAAATAATATTTCCTCAACATGAAGTAATTCTTTGTTGGTATAAACAAAAATTAACTCCTTTTACTCTCTCAACCTCTTACACTAACATAAAATATTTCTTTCCAAATATCACAAGTGGGGAGTTATGTGTTATTAAGTATTTACTGAACAATAATTTCATAATACTTGTTTACATTTCTATTAAATATAACTAGTTAATAAAACTAAAAGTAAATGAAATGCCCAACAGGTTAGTATCTTACTAAAAAGCCTAAAAAAGATGAGTACCCGAAATAATATTCCAAAGTCTTAAGCCCAACACTCAGGACTTCCAAGGTCAAACGTGATACCCACCCAACCGCGACTATAATGCGGCCAAGGTTAAGCATAAGCACCTTAAAAAGTATGAACTCAGTTTCTTTTTCTTTTCCTTTTTTTTCCCGGTACCATACAAATAATAAAAAATTCCAACTTAAATTCATGCAGTAAGCGAGTAACACTCATTATAATATTATATTAAAGGTATATGGCCAAAATAAAACTATAAATCAGAACGGGATGGCGCATTGAATTAGTATCTCCATTAGTTATGAACATTGCATCCAAACCCAATAACAAAGCTCAAAAGTATTACACATCCCATGAAACAGATTCCTACAACAATTTTAGCCACCAAGATGTCCTAAACCACAATACATGAACACAAATCCAAGTTGTTTCGGAAGAGGACCAAGAAATAAAAGCTAGATAATATTCACCCCTGCATCCAGAATTACCGATCCACAAGACTCCCAAAAAGCATTAAGCCTGTAATTATAGAAAATCAGGAAAAAAAAAAGTCACCTTAATAATTCCAGAAAACGTACACCGTTTCATTTTTCTTTTTTTGGATAAAACTAGAAGGGCAACAAACAAATACTTTGGATAATGCTTTTTTTTAAATGCAAATTTTGGGTAAACACCAAGAAAAGCACATTTATGTACGCATAGAGGCACATTGCATGGTGCACTCTTGCTACCATTTCTAATGAACTAAATGTTAAGATTTTCCATACACTAGGCATTTTTTTAAAATCAAAATTTGCACAATATAGGAGGGAAGAAACCAATAGCTACCTTATTGGCTATGTTGTTGGAAAGCCAGTCCAAACCTTCATAAAGGCCTTCCCCAGAGGTTGCACAGGTGCTCTGGATGTACCTGGAAGAACCAGAAAAGTATGTTGGATCACAACAGTATTATAGCTATCAATACTGGACAAGAAGGGATTCATTATCAAAATATTTACCAGTGGCGCTGTCTGAGAGAGTGGAGACCCAGCTTGTCAGTAATCTCAGCAGCATTCATTGCGTTAGGAAGATCTTGTTTGTTGGCGAACACAAGCAATACTGCATCTCTCAGTTCATCCTGAAAAGATAATTAAAATAAAGCAGTTTTTCTAGTGAACTTAAAATAAAGCAGCTTAAACATTGCCATTTCATCACAAGAATACATAAAACAGAAAGCAAGAGAACAAGGAAACTAATGATTGTTGTCATGATCCTAGTAAACATTAAAGTTGATACAGAAGCCCAATCAATCAAAAGCACTTAACTTCCCAGGAGCTTGACTAGTAAGAACTGGTCATTCAACTTCCAAAGATATGTCATAGTGACGTCAAATACAAGAATTATCATAAATTATGATCCAGCAAAAACCAGATCAATTAACAACAGCAATGACGGAGACAAATGCTGTCTGTCATGAGTTCAATAGAAATTTCCGCTTGATTAACAGAAAGACACCCATTGAGCATGTGAACATAATCTGCTAGCTCAAGCTCAAGCTTAAACTTAGGGAGCCGTTTATCATGCACCCACCTATGGTGGGTGTACCCATACACCAACAATTTTTACCCACTATAACCGGCTTTTAACTGGTTTTTTTTTAATTTTAAATGTCATAATTACTTTTTGAACCCAAAATTCTTGTCAGTGGGCTTGGGTGTATATAAATATTACCAACTAAAATCTTTAAGGTTTCTTATATGTACAATGAATTATCTGTAGCAAAAAAACAAAATATATGTAAATATTATCAGTTAAAATTTGTAAAATTTTATATATGTACAGTTATCTATGATAAAAAAAAAAAGAGGAGCGGTCCAAGTTTCCTGTTTGTGGGCCTGGGTGTGTGTGTGTAAATATTACCAGTTAAAACCTGTAAGATTTCCTGTATGTACAGTTATTTATGGCAAAAAATAAACAAATAAAATGTGACATGAACTTCAAGTTACAAGCCATCAATATCAACCACTGATTTAATTTTATGCCAAATCAACGGTTTTGACAGGTTGGTGTATGCATATACCCACTTATGGTGGGTGTATGTTAAATGTTTCATAAACTTAGACTTGATTATATAAATGAGTCAAGCTCAAGCTTTGTAAGCTTGACATTAAAAGCTAGTGAATAGTTCATGTATGTGTGTGTGTGTGTGTATTTTTGTATATTAAAAATTCAATCACAAAAAAAATGTAATTTTAGATAGGAAAAAGTATAGATAATTATAATTTATTTGTTGTTATTACTAACTAAAAGCTTCTATAAGGTTATGAATTTTTTATGTAATGAATTATAAATAAAAAAAGATTTTATTTCTATTTTTAGTTTTTTAGTCCATGTTCTAGCATAAAGATATTTATTAAATACTAAATTAATAAACTTAAATATTTCAAAGAGATTTGATAAAAGGTAAAAAAAAATAATCAAGTTATAAACAACCTAAACAAGCCAAGCCCAAACTTTAAATTTAGCTCATTTAAATGAATGAGCCAAGCTTGAATAGTCCCTTTCTTTCACAAACCAAGACTGAGCTTTCATTACTCGGCTTGGCTCGACTTGTTTACACCCCTAATCACTAGCAAAGCCAGATTAATAGCAGATACAGCAAAATGCTGACATCTTCTGCTTAAAACAAACAGCTCATTCCTTCCACAAAACCCAATAAGCAATCTTTGAATATTTTAAGACCACATAAAGAATCTTCTTCATAGGTCAATATGATTCTTAGACCTTTCTATCTTCACTAATTTTACAGGTCCTTCCTTTTGGCCCCTATCTGATCCCAAACCTGATCTATAAGGAATGAGTTCCCCCTAAATTCCGGAGGAGTATCTAATGTGAACAAATACACGAATACAAAGACATGGCATAAAAGGTCAAACTAAATTAACTAAAGTACCTCATTCAACATCCTATGTAACTCATCTCTCGCCTCAACAACTCTGTCCCTGTCATTGCTGTCTACAACAAAAATAAGACCCTGAGTGTTCTGGAAATAGTGCCTCCACAAGGGACGAATCTGCAAAAGAAAACATAAGTATTCAGCCACAGACTGCCAAGACACTTTGCCAAGTAATGTTAAGTTGTTTGGCAGGGAAAGACAAGTGATATATGCATTAAATATCTTGTAAATTGTAATTTTTTATGAATGTATAAGAATCAAAATTTACACCTTGTCCTGGCCACCAACATCCCAAACAGTGAAGCTAATGTTCTTGTATTCCACAGTCTCCACATTGAACCCTGAAACAATAAATAAATAAATATATCAACATCACAACATGTCAACAATCTGACACACCCAATAGTACAATGGTACGAATAGGAAACCAATAATCTGTCACAAAGTTATGCAGAGAAGGTTTGTTAAAAGTAACATTATAGTTGTTGAAGAATATTTACATTATGGTTAGAACAAGTTACATCCAGGATCTCACATCAAGCATCACATATTAAGCGGCATCTAATATAACCAACATAATTTGGGATCTCGGTTTAAAGGTTTCTTAACAGATTTAGCAATGTGTTGATTCCATCTTAAAAGATCATTGACGTAACTGCCCTTGAAGTTAGTTATCGTGAGCCCTAAATAATTAAGACATTAAGATAGTTCTATAACATGTTGCAAAGGATCAAATCAAACCGATAATGAATATCTATGCAACTTTATAGTCCTATAGGTGAAGAACAATTATGATATACGTGCATCCACTGGGAACCAGAAACTTACCAATGGTAGGAATCGTAGTGACGATCTCTCCAAGCTTGAGCTTGTAGAGGATAGTGGTCTTACCAGCAGCGTCAAGACCAACCATCAGAATTCGCATTTCCTTCTTGGCAAAAAGCCGACTGAAAAGCTTCGTGAATGTCAACCCCATTTCTCCTCCAGTCTATGGATTTATAATATATAGTTTAAATGAGAAATTCAATAAAGAAATATCCAAAACAACGAAACAGCAAATCTATTCACATCAATGTCACTTGATTCAGCCAGATCTCAAGCTAAATGAGAAAAAAACAGCGGCATGCAAGCAAATCGATTCGCACCCTATATAATCATTTCATGGCAACGCACTAGACAAAATTACGAAATTAACACAACATTTCGGAGATTCTTAACCGGATTCAACATGCGGACAGCGAAAACCAGAACGATCTGAACAGTTTAATCCGGAAATCCTCAGATCAAAGGATATAGAGAACAATAACAAACGAAAAGATGAAAGCATGGGGGAAAACCCTGATTCCATGCGAAATTCAACTGCGGATTCGTGAACGAACTAAAAATTTCAAATCCAAAGGTGTGAATGAGAGCGGAAGAGATGGAGGAATGAGAAAGAAGAGGATCTGAGGCGTGAATTTACCTTGGGAGATGAAAGCTTGCGTCAGGGACCTTCGTATCAGAAAGAGAGAGAAAGAGGTGAAGGATGCTTTGCACCAACGCGGAATGAGGGCGACAATCGTCAATGAAAGTGGATTTTATAGGGTTGAGTTGAGATGAGATGAGAGCAGGGCAGGGATACCGGGATTATTTGTTTTCTTTTGCTTAAAATAACGAAAGCACCCTAGAGTTTTAAGGCATGTTTAGCAGGTTGGCAATGGAGGGAATAAAATAGAATATAATGAAAAAATTTAATAAAAATGTATTTTGGAATTATTTTAAAGGAGGAATTGAAATATTCAAGGAGGGTTAATAAAAAAAAAATTTGTCACTCAAATTTTTTATTTTTTGTCTCTTTAATTTGGAGATAAAAAAATGATTTGAGTAATATACTTTTCTTTTTTATTAAATTTATTAAATATTCAAATAGTAGAATAATGTATTCTATTTTATTCTATTTCTTACATTTTTATTTTATTCCATTAAGAGTCAATATTTTTATCATATTTAAAATTCTCTAACATAACCTTATATATATATATGTGACATTGGACTGTTTGTTTGGAAGCTTCTAAAGCCATGTATCTCTGTGGGCAAAATGAAAGAAACCATACTAACTATGAGTTATATGTTAAAAAAACTCCTTTTGCTTTAAAATTACTAATTGAAAAAACATGATTCTTTGAAGTAATCAAATTATCAATTATTATAATAATTCTTGCATTTTTTTTATTATTTGGGTGGAAAGAAATTAAGACTTTTAGAATGTATTGAAATTCTTTCTGTGAATTTCATCATAAATCTATTTACAATTGTATATATTATTAACCCCACTATCTATATGAAAAAAAAAAAATCATAAGGGTATATTTAATATTTGAATGAGGGGTTTTGAAAAAAAAGATGGCTTATTTTTTATTTCTAAAGTAAGAGAATTATATAATATTTATAAAAATAAATAATAAATAATTGAAAAATTATATGATTATCTTTTATTTTATTCATTTAGTTTAAAAAATTTAAATTTTTAAATATAAAAAATGTTTACTCAAAATAAAAAAATAAACCTTCTTTTTCGTTTTCTCCAAAAGCCCAAGTCTCAAATATTCCATAAGAAATTAATATGCATGATTTAGTGTTTTCAGCATCTCGTGTTGGTGGATTTTAAATTCATCGTTGGTGGCTGGGTTTCCTTCCGTGTTGCCTTATCTCTTTTTATTTAGATATTTATATTTATGTCAATATAAAACTGTTTTAATTGAAAAATAATAAAATATTTATTTATTATATAAAAATAGATTAAAATGCAGTTTTAGTTTCGTTCGCAGAAACGCAATCCAAAATGCTTGTTTTTTATTTTTTTAATTTTAGTCAATGCCATATTAAGCCTTGTTTATTTATGTTAATTGTTCTTACTAATTTTTCTTTTAATGAAATAACAACTGTAAAATTTTTGGGGATATGAAATTTGAATAATGAATCTATTATTTAAATCAATATATATAACCATCTATCTATATTTATATACATATAATTAAAACTAGTTCTTGTAATAATATACTTACACCTCATCTAAATTCATTATGTGACTTCTTAGAAAGAAATAACGCATTTTTTTAACTTCTAATTATTAGGTGCTTTTGTGACACCAAATTAACAACCTTTTAAGTTATCTATAATTTTTACTATGAAAAATTAAAAAAAAACACAATTATCAATTCTATGTAATGCATTATTAATATCAATAAAATAACCCAACCAAAATATTAAGCACACAATATTGTATTTATATGTATATAAATTGATTGATATACTAAATTCTTAACATAGTAATAAATATAGCATTTAATGCTATCTTTTTAATGACATTAATTACAACTAGGATAAAATTTAGATTAAGTTCCTTCTTAAATCAAACAATGACATGTGAATTTTTTTCTAACCCAACAATACACACTTAACACTACTAAATGGTGTGAGTTGAAAAAAATTATGTTATTGTTTGATTTGAGAATTGGATAAAAAGAATATAAATAACTTGAATTAAGTTTTGTCCTTACAAATATTACTCCCTCCATTATTTTTTATCTATCGTTTAAGTAAATAACACTAGTATTACAAAAATAATTTAATAGTTTTGATTTTAAGAAAAAATACTCATAAGAGAAAGTGTTATCCTTTGAGTTATTAAAAACTAAATTAAAAAAAAAAGAATGTGATTGACCAATAAAAAATGTGATAAGAGAGAGAAAAGTCAGATGAATAAATATTGAGAGATTTTAGGAGTTAAATAATTAATAGAATAAAAAAAATAAAGTTAAATTTGGTATAAAATAATTAGTTTTGGGTTGGCAATTTAAAATGACATCTAACATGAAACATTAAAAAATTCCTAAACAACAAATAAAAAAAATGGAAGGAGTAACGTGCAATCATCCGCCGCGGGTTAAATGCCTAGTTTGAAGTAAAGAGAATGCAATCCTTTAGTATGTGTTTGGATTAAAATTTATAAATTTAAATTTGATTAAAAGTGTGTTTGTAAATTTGAATTTAATTAAAAATAAGTTTGTAATAATGTAATTTATGTTTAAAAACTTATATATCAAAAGTGAGTTTGACAAAATAAATATAAAAAATAAAAATCACCAACGAATAGAATTATATTTCAAAAACAAGATTTTTTTACTTTTAAACAAACGTAAGTTAAAAACAAAAACTCAATTAAATCAATATAAACTAAAATAAACCCAAACAAGTTTACACACCGTCCAAAGAAGCTCTTACGTGTGTTTGACAATGCAAATGGAAAACTAAACATGCACTTAATCATGATCACTTTTTTTTGTCATTCAATTGATGATCCATTTATGTCTGAAATTTGAACGATGATTAAATTGTATAGGTTAATGATTTCGTTGTAGCAAATGCAGAATAGGAAGTGTCTTGTTGACTAGTTATATTTTAGCACATTAGTTTCTTTTGAGTTCTAGGTTATTATGAGTCAGAGGGTTATTACTATGTCAACAATAATAGATTTTTCCAATTTATGATCCATTCATTATTCTGCTCAGATTTTTTACTGTAATATTATTGCCAATGTATTCGATCAGGAAAGAGAGTAATAATAGTACCAGTACTCTATATATTTTATAGCCAAGGATATTGACATCTGTTACCGTTAGAGTAGGATATCTTTCACTTGTGTTCATAAACTGTACACCATGCCTGAAGGCATGAGAGTAACCTATTTTGTAAGCAACTCTTATATTTTTGCATCTAACAATATATACACTCATTTTTACACTCTATTTAATATTATTCACTATACATATTTTTTTTTATCATTTTCTCTCATTCAATCACATTCATAAAAAATAATATAAATAATAAAACACTTCTTTTTAAGAGTATAAGAATATCTTTTTCTTTTTGCGAGTTTCAACTCCCAGTGTGGATAAATGTGGCCTTCTCCCCATATAATCTAGCATATATATATATATTATGATGTATCAAAGCATACAGAACGTACATTAATTAAAATAGAGTGGCGCTCTTCAGTCTTCACCATCCATATAGATACAATTTTGGCTATTTATCTCTTGCAAATTGGGCAACACGTATAAGATCGTAGCTGAATTTATTTACAAAAAATATACATCAGGCTGTAGATTATGACCAGGTAAAAGGATTTATTTACAAATGACAAAAGTTTAGTTTAACCTAAATGACCATTAGTTTGCAGATGATAGAAATTTTATAAGTTATGCCGCCGTCTTGATACAAATGTAGGCAGAAGAATGGAAGATAACTAATTTATTTACAGTTGAAGACAACCTCACTGCCTTCAGGATACTTAATTTAGTCATTAGAACTGCATACAGCTGACTGCACAGCTGCAGTGGGGTCTCACTCTGCTTATGGAGTTCCAAGAAAAGACAGAACTGCATACATGATGTAGCTACTTCAGACGCCCCCAGACAGCATCAGATGCTGGAAACAGAGGACGTGTGAGGAAGAATCCGGAAGAAAACTTCCATTTCAATTTGTCTAGCATATAGAGATATTCAGTAGATAAGACTGCTCTTTAACGGAAAAATCTATATAGAATAGAAAATGCTGCAGATTCACTAAAAAAGGAAGCCATGAAAAATGCAGTACTAGAATGTTCGAATCAGCGGTCAATAATCATATGTCAGGATCTCATTCTAAGAGCCAAGGGCAGGTGTGCTTTGGAGTGATTTTATGATTCAGTTTGAAAGCTCAAAGTCATGTTCACACAATTGCAAAGAAACAATAAAATAGATCAAAACTTCTAGTTGTATACTAACTTAAACTAATCTCAAGTCAGTATCTTCCTGTTTTTCTACAAAATACAACTATAAATTACCTGGTTTAATTACAATAGTGTGATATAAATATTGGCGTTACCGCCAATACTGAGCCCAGCGATGAATGGTCTCAACCATCTGAGGGAACAATGCACTCACACTCTCATTAATAAGATCCTGGAAGAAATGTATACTGGCTTCATCATCCAAGTCCAACCGAAACTTTTCCTGAAGCTGTATTGCAGCAAAGTCTTGGTGTAAGAACAAAAGAACAGTTCTGACCTATTTATTGAAACATGAAGATTCTCACCTTAAGAATTCCTTTTTCAGGATCAGAAGCTATGTCAGGAATATTGGACCCCGCCATTAAGTAAAATAGATTTAAAATTAAGTTACTAGATTTCCGAAGAATGTTGTATGCTTCACAACAATAGGACTTGAACCTTGTGTAATATTGGCTGCAGGGGTACAAAGTAATCAATCACTGTCTCACAATTTAAGCCACAAATCACACAAACACCATATTGAATCTGAAGTGAATCATCCAATGGGAAATTTACCTTTCAGCTCCACCCATAGCCTCAACCATTTCCTTGCAAAGCTTCATTGGTGGTGGAAACGGCTTAGGATCTCTTCCAAGTATAAAACCAAAATCGACATGGAAAAGACGTCCATCATCTCTAAGGAGGAGGTTGTCTAAGTGCCTACCAAATAAAAAATTCACTCCAAGTAGGGAGAAAATATGGATTCTGTGAACAATTTAATATGCCTATTTCATAAAATATAGAATAACATGATAGAATCTATCAGAGCCTTCTTCACTACAAATTTGGGAAAGAATCTTGGATGCCATGTTTGTGAGTTATATGCAGTATAAATTCCACAATTCTAAACAGTTAAGCTACACAAATGGCAGTAGCACTTGATAACCAAACATTAAGATTATTTTGTTTAGAAATTGGTTGAAAGCCTAGTTCATTTATTTTCTACCTTCTTTTTTTCCCCTTTAGCCTTCATCTTCTTTTATTGATGGAGCATGGTGGGGGTTTTATCTAGTGCAAACCTCTCTTTTCAGTGTCATCTTAAACTTGACATATCTAACCATCTCCTACCTTGCTTAAATTCTTGTGCGAAGATGTTAACATTACCAAACTACGTGAAGTATGTAACTGTTTTTAATCAATTATGAAATTTTATTACCAAGAGAAAGATAGAGAATATACAGAGGATGAGACATCCTCCCCCAAAAGCTGAAAAACAGCTAAACAGTAAAATAAAAAATAAAAAAAGGGTACATACGCAAATAAAGCCCTAAGTTTGATTCCTTAAAACAAAAATGAAAACCTTGAACATATCCATGAGCAGATCATCAAAGAGAGGTCAAGAAGACAACCCTATCCCAGAGCAAGAATGAAGATCTCTTCTTAAAGATGTTCAAATCATAGAACCAAATGATGCAGAGAATTTTATATAACATATTCAACACTTTTCAAATCCTAATTGCAGAAATTTCTGATTGACTTATAACATACAGGACATGTTTATTCTACACCAAAAAGACCTACTGCTCTCAGTCCACACCCACCCAACCCTAACAACCAACTCCCCCATTTTATTAGGGGGTCCATGGGGGAGGTTGTGCAAGTGAGCTCAGCAGCACATCACAAAAACAAAATTAGAAGTATCAAAATATCAAGACCACTAGTTTAGATGGAAAATGATGTGTAATGAATAAAATCAACAATCACCTGTCTCCAATACCAAGTATATATGTAATAACAGAATACCCAGCACAGCTTTTTATAAACGTTTCAAGACAGGTGGCTGTAATTCCAAAAGGTCCGTGGTCATCAGGATGAAACTTCTGCAAATAGCTTATGATGCTACGATGCTCGGATAGAATCTAGACATGAAAGGATTACATATTAGCATAGCAATAGCAAGGTTGAACATTCTACAACCAACGAGATCATTTACTGAATATCAAAATCATTGTTCTAGAATTTTTTTTAAAAAGAAAGAGTTGAGGATACAATTAAATATGTAATTAATAAAATTCAAAACCCAATATTATCAAAGGATCCAAATAAAACAACTAGCAACCTGACAGGCATTTGAATTCCTATTCCAAATGTGAATCACTTTGTAAACACTATCTGAAGATAAAACACAAGATAAAATAAAATCTTTCAAAAAAATATTAGCAATTAAACATATAAACTTGCTTGGACAGAATTGTGCCTATACTTGAATCAAGTGCAGGGGCAGGCTGAAACACAGCCATCTACAAACTTCCAGATATTTTTAATATTTGTCATAAGATAAATGCCTGAAGCTGATGAATCATTTTCAACTCCTTTTGCTGATAATATCAAATTATTCACAACGTACAAGCTGATATGAAGAAAAAATAAGATTGACAACACTCAGACCAAATCATCAGCTTAACAAGCCTGTGTGTCAGTTAAAAAAAGGTAAATATGTTTGCTACTATATATTAAAAACTTTACGCTGATAATAGATCAAATGAAACTCTTACTAAATATCAATGCAGAAGAAACCTTCAATCACAAAATGAGGAAGCAGTGACTACAGGCTAATACAAGAAACAGCGCATTTTTTTTTTGTTTTTTTGGGTATGTTTGGTGATTGCAGTGAAACAGCTTTAAAAAAAAATACCATACCTGCGCCAATGAACGGGATGGAATGAATTCCAACATGCCTTCATCCTGCCCAGTTGCTAGCACCTTGTATGGTGTTAAGTGCAGATCAAGATTTTCTAGCTTAAGCAATCGATCCATTAGTGATACCATTTGAACAACCTACAAAAGACCAATATTTATGTAACTAAACTCATGTTTTCTGAATATCTGTCATCAAATGCATGAAATAGAGTTTGTGAGTGTGTGCGTGAGCACATGGGCAGGCATGTGTTTGTTGTGCACCAATGCACACACGTGCACAGGTATCCATTTGCAAGCATATACACGGAGAGAGAGAGAGGAAGGTTTTGTAGGAAATACCAACTGGTCCTGCCGAAGATCATCACCCTTTTTAAATATGATTTTACAAGTTCCACCATCTGCTATTCTAAAAGTAAGACGCAAAGGATGCAATGCACTTTTAAATATTGATGACTCTGAGGGTACAATCCCAGTGATGAGGACACCTGGTGCCAGAGGTGATCGTATTGGCTACAATTGAAACATAGCATCAATAAAAATACATTTGAGAAACTTTCTAAGAATTCACTAGATATAATTATCGGAAATAAAATAAATAGCAGAGATTAAATAGTTTCCTTCAAGATGTATCATTCATTAAAGTAAAATGGTAAACAAAAAGTTCAAAATGATAAATGACTACACAGATTCATGTTAGACCGATACCTCATCAAAATAAGTAAGCTCACTAAGAAGACCAGAAAGCAGTTGTCTAAGCTTTTCAATCTTCTTCTGCGTATTACCACGAACATTCCTTACATCTCTTGAGATTGAACACAACTGAGCAGTCAATTCCGTCTGACGTACCAAACTCTGCCATAGTTTAAACCCATCTTCCTCTCCATTCAAACCAGCGGCCATCTGAGACAAAGGGGCGTAATTGTTAAATTTCAGAATGAATTATTCCAACTAACATTTTCAATACCTTTAATTTATTACATATATCACCATGACGCTTAATACATTGCAAGACTAGTGTCAACTAGTAGCTTCCCCGGTGAATTTCACGGGGAACATCCCAATGCATCAATCCAACAGCTGTAAATGAATCCCGCAAAAAACCCAAAAAGGAGGAGAGAATTATAATGATAAATGATTAGACTCCTTTATCAAAAATTTGTTGCATGATGTGTAATCAAAAAAATTTATGCCTCAAATGAAATCATGGTGTAATTACATAAGCCAAGTTAAACATGCAATTCTGATTCAAGAATAAATCTATTATGTTTTCTACTAAATATAGATCTGGCAGTCTTCTCCAAGGTTTACATTGTGAAAATAAATTATTAAAGAAATAGCTTATTCAGAGAGGAAGACAAATTTTAAATATGCTGAAATACCAAAAGATTTTCTTATGTAGGAGTATGAATGAAGCAGAGATGGCTTAGCTATTAGACCAAACTTGCAACAAAAAAGAAATGCATAAGATCTCATCAAATAATATTTTTCAAATGTAGATAAAAGGCATAATTTACTTATCATGTGTTAGAAGATATTAGGTTATTAGTCTTATGGCTAAGGGGCTTGGGCTTGTATTAGTAGTACAAGTATTTGCCCTAGTTATTAGTATATATAGGATAGTAGGTTATGGTTTTGTATCAGATTATCATATCAATAACATTATCAGTTTATAGCCGTCTTTGTCTCTTTTCCTTTCCCTAACCCTAAACCCGTAATTCTTCAATATGGTATCAGAGCGGTACCATCTGTCGTGACCTGTCCATGATTGCTTCCGTTATTTGAGTTCCCAAAATATGATACTCATGTATATCCCCCTTTCTGTTTTTCTCAAGTAATTTTTGAATAATTAATGTTTTGAAGAAGGAAAAAAAAAGAAAAAGGAAAAAGAATGCAGAGCACTATCCTGAACTAGGTCACGTCTCAAGGCTTGCGCAGCCCATTGCTACTATTGCAAGTTTCAGGTGACCAGAGTGTGATCGTCGATGAGTGGCCGGTCGCAGTAGACCAGTGTTAGGCACAAGGCCGGTGGTAAGAGTGGCAGCCTGCAGCGAGCTGGGTGGCACTGTGTTGGTTGTGTGCAAGAGATGGCTACTGTTTTGGTTTTTAGGCTAATGGTGAGTGGTCGCTAGCGACAGATCGGTTCGGCGTAGGGTGGACGGAGGCAGAGCCATCGATGGCTGGCAGCGAGCTGGGTCGTGAGTTTCAGGTTGAGGTCGTGGTTTTTTAGCAAGTTGAGCGTGGTACACGCGATTGACGTTGTGGGTGGCCAATGATTGACGATTCTGACACCGACCAGACCGTACGGTGGTCCAGGAGGTGCGCTGATGACCGGAGGTCTAGTAACATCTCGGGTTTCGTGGTTTCAGCCCTGTTTTGGTGATATTTCAAGCGTTTTGACAAGATTTGGGTGACCTGGTCCGTTTGGGTGAGATTTAGTGAACTTTGCCCTCCTTCTTGGTTTGATTTTGTTGGCTCCTTCAGTAAGGGGGAGTCTTGGACTATTTGTGGTGGTTGCTGGTGCATTGGTTCAGCCTCTTAAGGGAGGCGCTGTGGTGATTCAATGGTGTGGCTGCTGGGATGCGGGAATTTCGGTGTGTTGTGGCTGGGATTGGAGGAAGTCTTAGATGGTTGGTTTGCTGTTGGAATTTTGATGAGGGATGCGGCAATGAAGATTGGTCGCAAAGATGAAGGTAGGAAAATTTTGGTGGGTTATGGGTCTGCTTCATGAAGAGCAAGTTGTGCAATGACCTTGTTTGAGGGTTGACTATGGCTTTGCGTTGGTGGAGTTGATGGTAGGATTAGGAATGAATGCATTAGAAAGAAAGTAAGAGTAGCACAAAATATTAGGTTATTAGTCTTATGGTTAATGGGCTTGGGCTTGTATTAGTAGTACAAGTATTTGCCCTAATTATTAGTATATATAGGATAGTAGGTTATGGTTTTGTATCAGATTATCATATCAATAAAATTATCAGTTTATAGTCATCTTTGTCTCGTTTCCTTTTCCTTAACTCTAAACCTGTAATTCTTCAACATCATGATAATAAGCATCACAGAAGCAAAAATTACTTAAGCAAATGATCAGGTATTAAGAAATTTATGAGTTCACACCTTCATCATATTCTCCTCCAGAATCTCATAAGAGCAGTAAAATCGTTTGGCATATGCAGGGTCATAAAGTTCAACGGCCACATACCAGCGAAGAAAGCTTGCCAATTCAATATTGCGTAATGCTGTCAAATTTAAAAAGGTTTGTTTCAGACAAGAGCCAAATATAACCAGAATCAGCACCTGAACTTGCTCTTAAACCCTCATGCACATACCACGCTGGACAAGAAAATGAGAAAGGCGAGATTTGTCAGAGCGCTCAAACCGAAGAGCCTGAACCAGTTGAAGCAAGTAACACTGAAGCTCTTCATCATCAGCTCTTTCAAGAACACTAACTGCATAAGCACGGACCTGAAAAGAAGCAGTGGAGCAAGGCCTTATATAGTTCTATAAAGGTGCATAAATTCCTCCTAATGAAAATTTAAAATAGAAGTTGCAATATTAAGGGATACATCTATACCAACAGTAAAGGCTGAGAGTGCGTTGGCATCTTTGCCCCTACACTTGCTATGGGATAGTGTTATGTTTATGGCCTCTCTACTCTATGGTGTTCAACTCCTGGCTGTGTCAACGGAGTTACTCTTTCTGACATGCAGAGAGATTGAGCAGATTTGCTATATTAATTTGTTTCTTGTTGTATCTTGTTCTATCTGTTTTGGAGGATATATTATCCTTTCCCTAGTTGTAATTTTCCTCTCTTCTATATGATAAAATTTCTTTTCTCTTTAATTTCTTTTTTCAAACTAATATATGGGAAAAGTAAAAAGAAATTTTCTTATCTGTATGTCAAAATTACCTCTTCACTTTCAAAAACAGGAGATAAAAGTTCCAGTGCATCACAGACGTCAATCATTTCCCACTTGCCCATTAATTCTAGTGCTTGTTTTGCTTCCTGAGATGATATCAGCATTAGAGAATATAAGAATTTCTGCCACTATTTTTCTAGCAATAAGAATTGAAGAAAAAAGGGAAGAACAAAGAGACATAACAAGATAATTATTCAAGAAAGAAAAAGTAAATCAAAATAGAAAATTAAAACCTACGTTGTATTACACCCAATTTTTGACAACTAGGACACAATTACATGTTCAATGAATAGGAACAGGAAAATAGTTTATATTTGAAAGGAGACAATGCATTGTGAGACCCCAAAAATGCCCTAAATTCATGTTTATAAGCAAATGGCCACAATTAGCCCATCCCTATATGTATATTCCCCCTCTCCTCCAGCAGAACAGAATTTCACACTGGATATGCTTCTGGAAATAGATTTGACTCTTGATGAAGGATGCACTAAGACTTCCAATTCATTAATAAAAATATTGGCCAACACAATCTATTTCACTAAATTATAAAATTCTTCATTTTTATTATTATTTTTTCTCAGTGATGAATTTATGCAGGATGGAGGATGCTACAATTTCAAGTTTTGGTAAATTGTCTTGAGAAGAACTCATTACATTTAAGTGGCATTGCTATAACTCAACCAAAACCGTATATCATAATATCTATTACTAATTTCCAAGATAACAATAGGCTAACCTGAACATCACTCCATTCAACACAACGAAGGAACTTTGTGAGAGCCCTCTTTTCAGACATCAAAGAAAAGCGGAATTTCCACAAGAGCTGCCTCTCATCTCCACTCAAAGTCCTTGTTGGTGGATATTTTAGTATTCTCTGAATGGACCTTGACATAAAGCAGTAAGTAAAATAATTAAATAATCATCCACATGCTAGAAATGATTAAGAAGTACAATACCAAGTTACCAACAAAAAGAGGAAAAAGTTGTTAGACGACAGATCCAGAGACAAAACCATCAAAAAAAAAAGTTAATGTCAGAAGAGCTACAAGTAACACTTGATAAAACTTTTCCAGGTTTTTCCATTGCAGCCAAGACTAATGAAGAAACAATCCCCAATATTTCTTTGACTGACATTGGACGATTTATTAAATTTTCATCCACAGACCATGGTCTAAAGACCTTCAAAAAGTACCGATCAAGTAGTCCTGGAAGCAGGTACATTATGCCAATTCTTTCACATTAATAGATTATCTTCTGCAATTGCAAAATTCCTGTTAGAATATCTGAAAAATATCTTAAAATATCTTTATTGTATCTTAAAATATTTTAGGGTATCTCATAGGATCTCTTAGGATTTATTTCTTATTTATTATATTTTCTGATTTGTTTCCTTATTAATTAAGATTAATATCTAGTTTTAGTATAAATAGGACTATTGAGTTTGTCTTTTGTATCACAACATTATCACAGCAATATCAATATAGTCTTCTTATTTTGAGTATTCATTTTCTCTCTTTTCTTCTTTCCTACCTAAAGCCTTCCAATTCAACATGGTATCAGAGAGGTACCATCCTCCATGACCTGTCCCGTCACTTTCGCTGCTGAGTTCCCAAAGATCTGGAACTCCGATTAGCCGCCTCTGGTTGCCAAGTTCTCCTTTTGAGACCTTCTTTCTATATCTTTTCCGGCCAACCATGTTTTCATTTCGATTTGTCGGCCTTTCTCCCTTAATGCGACATATTTCCGACATCTCATCTCCCATCTCTGCTGCCTCTGCTGTCCAGCCGCCTCTTCGGCCGCCGCTATTCTTGCCTGACTCGTCTCCGCCTCCTTTACACAGATCTGCCCTCAAATCCTTCATTTGACATCTCTATCCCCTTGTTCACTTGCGTTGAGACTTTCAGGTACCTTGTACTTTCTGTTTTTGGTCATTATATACTGATCCATGGCTGTTTCACCCTCTTTCTGGGCTCCTCCGCTGTTCGTTTGCCTCACCACATCATCTCAACATATACTTTAATGCCAGTGTTTGTCATGCCGTTCTTTTCCCACTAATGAATCATACTAGTGGTGACTTCTCTTCCCATCGACGATTATTCTGGTGGTGACTTCTCTCCCACAGATGAATCATGCTAGTGGTGATTTTTCTTCCCATCGACGATCATTCCGATGGTGACTTTTATTGGTTTTGACTCACCAGCCCCCAACTTTGCCCCAGATGCATTGACCTTGTCTCCATCCCAGATTCAGTTGCCTGCCACTGTCACACTGTTTGGTCATTATGTTTTTAGTTTGTTTTCTTTAAGATGTAATTGTAACAAGCTTAAAGCTTAGTAAGCTTTAGCTTGAGGGGGAGTGTTAGAATATCTGAAAAATATCTTAAAATATCTTTATTGTATCTTAAAATATTTTAGGGTATCTCATAGGATCTCTTAGGATTTATTTCTTATTTATTATATTTTCTGATTTGTTTCCTTATTAATTAAGATTAATATCCTAGTATTAGTATAAATAGGACTATTGGGTTTGTCTTTTGTATCACAACATTATCACAACAATATCAATATAGTCTTCTTATTTTGAGTATTCATTTTCTCTCTTTTCTTCTTTCCTACCTAAAGCCTTCCAATTCAACAATTCCCAACATATATCTTGACCATATTTTATTGAAGTTATACTGTTTAGATTTTTTTTTATTTTAAATTCCTAGTTAAATTTGAAATCATTTAGTTTTGAGAATTTAACCACCTGGCATCAAAATGTGATAATCTAAGAAGCATGGACACTGATATGGACATGGTTGCACAACAACATTTGATGTGTCCACATGAATTTTTAAGTGTCACATCATGTCTGACGTTGACATGAGCACAGACCCTTCCTTGAGGTGTCCACTCTTCATAGGTGGTAATTGTTATCAGATAAATGGAAGAAAGTGAGCTGAAGCCATGACTGTAACTTGGTCAGGCACATGTATATATATTTACAGAGAGGAGACAATACAAGAGTGATTATAGGCAATTAATAGCTAAATAAGGAAACTAAATATCAGCTCAATATTCTAACTTAATGACAGAATATTCTGTCCTAATTGATACCCAGATATTTATCCATAACACTCCCCCTCAAGATGGAGCATAGATGTCAATCATGCCCATTATGTTACAAATTTGAGTGACCTTATTGCCAGGCAGGGCTTTGGTGAACACATCAGCTAGTTGTTCTCCAGTTCGGACATGCTTTAATGAGGTTAACTTTTGCTGAAGTTTCTCCTGAAAAAAATGACAATCAACCTCTATATGCTTGGTGGGCTCATGGAAGACTGGGTTATTAGCAATGTGTATTGTTGCTTTGTTATCACACCATAACTGCATAGGGCAAGCACTAGTCGTACCAATTTCTCTTAGAAGATGATAAACCCATGTAAGTTCAACTTGTGTAATTGCTCTGTATTCTGACTCAGCACTAGATCGAGCCACCACACCTTGTTTCTTGCTTTTCCATGCAATTAGATTTCCCCCAACAAAAACACAGTACCCAGTAGTGGATTTTCTATCATTTGGTGAGCCTGCCTAATCAGCATCTGAGAAGGCTTCCACCCTACAATGCCCATGGTTTTGGTACCGAATCCCACGCCCAGGTGAACCCTTGAGATACTTTAGAAAGTGAATAACAACATCCTAATTGGCACTCCTAGGTGAAGACATAAATTGACTCACAATGCTAACAGAGAATGCAATGTCTGGCCTTGTTACTGTAAGGTAGTTGAGTTTTCCAACAATTCTTCTATACCTCTCAGGATCTGTTAATAATTCTCCATCATCTGCTGTTAATTTTATGTTTGGCATCAATGGAGTGTCACATGGCTTTGCTGCCAACAACCCAGTTCCTTCTAACAAGTCAAGAACATATTTTCTCTGAGATAGAAAGATTCCCTTGTTGTTTCTCAAAACTTCAATCCCAAGAAAGTACTTAAGAGTTAAGAGCACCCAAGTCTTCTGTTTGGAACTAACTCTGAAGAAAGTTCTTGAGTGCAATAATTCCCACAGCATCATTACCGGTAATGACAATATCGTCAACATAGACTACTAGAAGGATGCATCCAGAACTAGCTTTTCTGAAGAATACAGAATGATCATATGCACTCCGCTGTAACCCAAATTTAATGACCATTTCACTAAATTTCCCAAACCAAGCTCTTTGGGATTGTTTCAGTCCATACAAGGATCTATGCAGTCTACACACCGTACCTGACCCAAACTCCCCCTGAGCAAAAAACCCAGATGATTGCTCCATATACACCTCCTCTTGAAGATCACCATGCAAGAACGCATTCTTGACATCAAGTTGATGAAGATGCCAACCATTAGTAGCAGCCAAGGAAATAAATAACTGTACTAATGCAAGCTTAGCAACAGGGGAGAAGGTCTCTGAGTAATCCATACCATAGACTTGGGCATATCCCTTAGCAACCAACTGTGCCTTTAATTGAGCAATGGAACCATCCGGATTCATTTTGACAGCAAACACCCATTTACAACCAATTGTTTTCTTTCCCGAAGGTAAGGAAACCAGGTCCCATGTGTGGTTATGATCAAGGGCGCTCATCTCTTCTTTCATGGCAGTATGCCAACCAGGATGAGAGCACGCTTCAGCAGCAGTTTTAGGTACAGCAACACTATCTAAAGAGGCAACAAAGGATCTGGAAGAAGGAGATAAGGCATTATACTGGACAAAGGAAGAGATGGGGTAAGTTCAAGACCGTTTACCTTTCCGAATGGCAGTTGGAAGATCTGACGAAGCAGGTGCTGGATCTTGAGCCGAAGAAGTCATAGGCAAAGGCTGAAAGTCAGGTGCGGTTGAATCAACCAAGTCTGAAGGTCGCGGTCGCCTAGTATACATCTGTGTGATTGGTGGCCTAGCATGCACATTTGAGGTGTTAGAAGTAACAGTATAAACAAGAAAATCATCATCAGAATCAATGACAGAGGGAACAAAAGACAGAATGGATGGAGTTGTAGAAGGACCAATATGAAAGAAAAGTGTGGACTCAAAGAAATTAACATCAACAGAGACCAAATACCGTCTGAGATCAGGAGAAAAGCAACAATATCCCTTTTGGGATCGAGAATAGCCTAGAAATATACATTGCAAGGATTTTGGATTAAGTTTATAGATTTGAGGGCGAACATCCTAAACAAAACAAGTGCAGCCAAATATGTGGGGGAGTAAAGGAAACAAAGAACAAGAGGGGAATAAGGTCGAGTAAGGGATCTTACCATTCAAAACAACAGAGGGCATACGAAAATAACATGCCGCAGCAACAGCATATGCCCAGAAAACCTTAGGGACTTTCATATGGAACATAAGTGCCCTTGCTGTCTCTAAGAGATGTCTATTTTTTCTTTCAGCAACCCCATTTTGTTGAGGGGTCGAAACACATGAGGATTGGTGAATGATGCCATGTTGAGAGAAGAAAGTGGAGCATGGAGTAGAGAAATATTCCTTAGCATTATCGCTTCTTAGAACACGAATGACAGAGTTAAATTGTGTTTGAATTTCAGTACAAAAACTAGAAAAAATGGAAATTAACTCAGACCGATGCTTCATGAAATATAACCAAGTAACTCGGGAAAAGTCATCAACAAAAGTCACAAAATAATGAAAACCAAATTTTGAAAGAACAAGACAAGGACCCCAAATATCTGAGTGTACAATATCACATGGGGACATAGCCCGCTTATTTCCTCTAGGTAAATAGGAGGTCCTACGATGTTTACCCAATTGGCAAGACTCAAAATCTAAAGTAGACATAGAATTCAAACTTGGACAGAGGATTTTCAAGGCCAGAAGAGAAGGATGACCAAAACGACAATGTAGTTGATGAAGAGGCGATGCAACCTCACTCACGCATGCAATAGGATGTGGCACATCATCCCTAGGTGTATCCAGCATGTACAATCCGCCTAATTCACGACCACTGCCCATAATCTTCTTTGTACTAAGATCCTTGAAAACACAATAACCAGGAAAGAAGTAAACACCACAATTAAGAACTTTTGTAATTTGGCTAACAGATAGAAGATTAAAAAGAAACTTAGGTAGAAAAAGAATAGAGGTAAAAGGCTGTCGGGATTAACGAGATTTATTAATAAGGTTCCATGAACAGATTCATAGGTTCATGTACAGATTCTGTATACTAAAATTCATGTATATAGGAAGTAAGTTATCTTATTAATTACCTTGTAAATTGTACCTATTCTGATTCTGATGTATATATAAATCACAACCGTTGAGTATTTGTTACTCAAGCAATTCACTATATTTGTGTTAAATCAAGTTGGTATCAAAGCGGGCTAGGTCTCGCTTCTGCTCAAAATCTCTCAAGGTTCTGCCTCTAGTAAGCAAAACCCTGTCAGTCTCCATTCTCAGAATCGAAGGTCTTGGTTAATCACCGTAACAGCGAACACCCATAAGCAAAAGGAAGCCACCGGAAAGCTTAGAAACCTCCGACTAGTCATCCAACGAAATGCTGTCGCCGGAAAGTGCTCCACACGCCGCCACCAATCTATTCGACGTCCGGCGCGTGTAAGCCACGCGTCGCCTTCCCGTTGTCGGATTTCGTCACCGCTGGTCTCGTGCTCGTCGGACCTCCTTGAGTCTGTTCAAGTGGTCACCTGCTCCGTTTGTCACTGTTTGGCTAGTGGGTCTTAGGAGCCCACCTTTGTTCTTCTTGTGTAGGCGACCGAAGAGTTTGCAAGAGAAGATTTACAGGCAGCATGAACACACGGGAGGTTGCAAATTGCTTCCATGTCAGAAACCTCGAACGTTGTCTCTGGTGCTTCTACTCCCTCAAATAAGGCCCCTGTCTCTTTTGTTTTCTCTGGTAATCCATCTATTACTTCAAAAAAGCTCAATGGAAGAAACTATATGGATTGGCAAGCTGCTGTGGAGATTTGGTTTTTGGGACAAGGTCTCTCAGACCATCTAACCGTAAGAAAGGTCTTAGAAAAGTTGGCCATATGAGTTCGCATGCGGGCCATAGCTCGATAGGATGGAAGATATCGACATTAGTAACGAGACTAGAGAATGAGAGCCGATTATCGCTGGTTTCGCTCTTATGGCAGTCCATTGACCCGAAGTTGATGGTTCATTTACGCATCTATAAAAGATGCTACAACATATGGAAGAAGACTCAGCAGGTGTGATTTATATATACATCAGAATAGGTACAATTTACAAGGTAATTAATAAGATAGCTTATTCCCTATGTACATGAATTCTAGTATACATGAATTTGTACATGAACCTATGAATCTGTTCATGGAACCTTATTAATGAATCTCGTTAATCTCAACACTCCCCCTCAAGCTGGTGCATATATGTCATAAGCATCCAGCTTGTTACATATGTATATTATCCTTGGACCTCGGAGTGACTTAGTGAACACATCCGCCAGCTGATCATTAGAATTCACAAATGATGTGATAATCTCTCCAGAGACAACCTTTTCACGAATAAAATGGCAATCAATCTCTATATGTTTAATCCACTCATGCAAAACTGGATTAGAGGCAATGTGCAAAGCTGCTTGATTATCACAAATAAGATTCATAGACCCTATTTTACAAAACTTTAACTTAGAAAGAAGTTGCTTTAGCCATATGAGTTCGCATGCAGTAAGAGCCAAAGCTCGATACTCTGCTTCTGCGCTCGATCTAGCAACAACATTCTGCCTTTTGCTCTTCCATGTAATGAGATTGCCTCCAACAAAAACACAATAATCTGAGGTTGATCGCCTATCACTTGGGCAACCAGCCCAATCTGCATCTGTGTAGGCAATAATATCAGTATGACCTCTATTCTCATAAACCAACCCCGGTCCCGGAGAACCTTTAATATATCTCAAGATTCGAATTACTGCATCCCAATGACTGTTACAGGGAGAATTAAGAAATTGGCTCACAACACTAACAAAAAAAAAGAAATGTCTGGCCGGGTCATAGTAAGATAATTCAACTTCCCTACTAGTCTCCGATACCTTCCTGGATCTGAATAGGGCTCCCCCTGATCTGGCATAAGTTTAACATTAAAATCCATAGGAGTGTCAATCGGTTTACAATTATCATTCGTATTTCCTCCAAAATATCAAGAGCATACTTCCTCTGAGATATAGCAATACCAGTGCTGGATTGAGCTACTTCAATTCCAAGGAAGTATCGTAATTGTCCCAAATATTTGGTTTGGAAATGTTGAAACAAGTGCTCCTTGAGGCAAAAAACTAGTGGGTTGTGCAGTACCACTAACCGTAACATGGGATTTGGAACCATCTGCTAAAGTAACATGAGAAGAAATGGATGAAGAAACGAAGTTGGATAAGATACCTATGCTACCGGTCATATGACCAGTGGTGCCAGAGTCAATGACCCAGCCACGAGCGGCAAAGGAAAGACAAGCAGTGGGGTTATCTGTTTGATCTAAGGTGGTTGTGGAAGACTTTGCAGGCTGCTGTGAAGCATAAAATTGAGTGAGGCATGCATACTCATCAACTGGGACAGCAACAGTAACTGGAAGCTCTTGTTGAGGTGTGGCAGGGGTAGGTAGTAACCCTTCATGCTTGGCAGCATTGGCAATTTTTGGTGTGGGAAAGGACGATGGCTTTCCATGGAGTTTCCAACAAGTTCTCTGTATATGACCAAGTTCCCCGCAATGATGACAGGTGCGAGGACCATTTCTACCTCCCTCTCTACCCCCACCCCGGTCACCTCTAGTACCACTCCTCCCACCACGAGTATTGTCGTTTCGTGAGGTGGAGCTAACTAAGGCAGTGAGTTCCCCGACAGAAGCATCCTTTCCAGCATCTTTACAAATTCGTTGTAGCTTGGAAAATACGTCAGACAGCTTTCTTGGAAGTTCTGAGCTCGTGAGAAGTTAGGTGAGAGTCACCTCATACTCAGAATCCAAACCAGCTAAAAAACACTAGACAATGATTTCTTCGCACTATTATTGCATCTCTTTAATGTCAGCCGTCAGTGGATACAAGGTTTTCATTTCCTCAAACATACGACTGACATCAGAGTAGTACTGAAACAATGGTCGCCCTCTCTATGTTGCCCGATATAAGCCTGTTAACAACTCATGAACATGGAATAGGTTATGTTTACTAGCATATAAAAATTCGAGATATGACCACAATTCTTTTACCGTACTGCAATGCCTAACCAAATCCTGTATATGATATTCCATGGAGTTCAGAATTTGATTCAGAATTCTGTCATCATCCTTCAGCAACTTCTCTTTGGCGATGGCCTCCCTTGGCGGATCAGCAGTGAGGTGGGTACCCAAGTCATTACACGAGAGATGTTGCTGAACAAAGCCTTTCCATAACACATAATTCGTGTCATTTAGTTTTTGATCTGTGATTCTGGAATTGGAGGAGATGACCTCAGTCTCGAATTTCTTGTCCTCCGCCATCACTGTACGGGTTTCACCTATTCAATCCGAGAGCCACACAACCGTCGGGATCAACCAACAAAGGCTGCTCTACACCGCGTGCCCAGAACAGAGTAGCAATGGTGAGAAGAAGACAGCAACAGCGAGACCCAACAGAACAGCAAGAACCCCTGCAACAGAGACAGCGTAGCTCCCTACAAGGCGCGAGACCCTCTGGCTCGCCCTTAGACTAGCGGTGATTCCGACTGGATCACCTCACCGCATCAACTCGCAGCCAACAGCAAGGCTGTGCACCGGAGAGAGAAGGAAGAAAAGGGGCGGTAAGGAGTATTAACCGATCAGTGGATCGGAAAAAAAAATTATAAGGAGAAAGAAATATATATATATATATATATGAAGAAGAAGGGGACGGAGAAACTTTTACACTACTTCAGCAACCCAGGCTTTCTCTGGTACCATGTTATCAAATAAATGCAAGAAAGTGAGCTGAAGCCATGACTGTAACTTGGTCAGGCACATGTATATATATTTACAGAGAGAAGACAATACAAGAGTGATTATAGGCAATTAATAGCTAAATAAGGAAACTAAATATCAGCCCAATATTCTAACTTAATGACAGAATATTTTGTCCTAAGTGATACCCAAATATTTATCAGTAACAGTAATGAAAGTTCATTAACATGTTAATGCTTTTACTTCTCAGTTGATATATGTCACTGAACAATTTAACCATTTCAGGTGCTGAAGAGGTAAAGCCTTCACCACATTAATCTGATCATAGACATAACAGGGAAATCAGATTCAAATGCAAGGTTTATGCTTACTTTCTCTCATTCGAGCTTGGCTTCAGATCTCTGTCTATGACACCACGGGTCAAACTCCTGGCCAGCTTTAACTGTTTGTGCTCAGAGGGATTTATCTTTCCCACTTCTGGGTCCCAGACAATAACAATATCATTGGTTGAAGCTATAGGGGATGGCAACAAAAAATTTGCACCTGATTCCTACATTTTCTAACAAATAAGAGTTACTGCATGTTTAGGATTTATATCAGCATTTATTGTATTATTGAAAAAAGGAAAAAAAAAAACAAATAAACAAAAACAACTGCATCAGTAAGTTCAAGGGTTGTTTGGTAAACTAGTATTTTCCCACCAGTACACAGGGATACCCCAACAACTTAGATGGCCTAAGCATGGAATGTCAACATTCTTAGAAATGCAAGATGCTTGCAAATCCAAGACCGCATTCTAGGGATACCATGCATATTTGAACTTACTTTAAATTGCCAAACCAAACATAGAAATTTTAAATACTGGAGCATTTGATGCAAGAGTATCTCACATACTGGTGTGAGAATGACAGTAAGCCAAGTTCAGCCTCGAGTGTATGCAGTACAACAGAATCTATTACATTACGTACTAACAAACCAGAAACAAAATTTGTTTAGTCATATCACTGAAGAATAGCAATTAGTTCCATAATGATTTTGGAAGCACCCGAAACAGTATTTAGTAAGAAAACTGAAAAAAGTATAATTGATTAAAATATCCAAATACTCCACTATTTTATAGACAGCAGAAAGACAGAATCCATCGGGTTTTAAAGCTATATGATAGAGATTATTAATAAACCACTTGTGCACTAAGATATACATGTAAGGGGTAGAGGGGAGAGAGAGGAAAACCGAAAGATGGTTACTTTAACCAGTACATCATGTGAACAACAACAACCAAAGCCTTTTCCCACTAGGTTGGGTCGTGTTGATATTGTTTGATTTAGTTTTGATATAGTCTAATATAGTTTGATATAGCTAGATATTGATTGATATAGTTGTTAATAGTCAATCCCTAAAATCAAGGGATTTTGTATTCAATTATTGTAACTTATCATTCTTTAAATTGAGGAGGCTGAGAAGGTTATTCTCAAGCCATTCAGCTATCATAACTTGGTATCTAGAGCTAGGGTTCGATCTGGTCAAGAACCGCTCTCCGGCGATCGTCTCCGGCCACCGTCACCGGCCACCGTCTCCGATCACCAAAGTAAGGTGACCGGACAACTCAGAAAGCGCCGGCGATCCGTTTCCGAGAAGACCCACCTCCGTTCTCCGCCTTACGCGCCGTCACGCGCCTCCACAGTTCGCAGATCTCCGCGCGCGTGAGCTCCACACGCCGCCTTCCACGGGCCGTTTCGTCCGCGCGTCTTCTCCATCTTGCTCGCCGGCCTCCTCTGGCCTCCTTTTAACTATCAAAGTCCAGTTTCAATAACTTTCATTCTTCTCCTTCTCACCATGTCCGATTCAACCACCGGCTCTTCCAAAGGTTCTTACGTCAATTCTGGTGCTGGTTCTGGGTCTACAGGGAAGGGTCTCATCTCTTTTGCCTTCTCTGGAAGTCCCATTATCACATCGGAAAAACTCAATGGTAAGAATTTTATGGATTGGTACAATGTAGTTGAAGTTTGGTTTTTAGGTTAAGAGCTTTATGAACATCTCACCAAGAAGGAAGCAGAGATTGATGAGAAGATTCGTGATGAATGGAAAAGGGCCGATTATCAGTTGGTCTCTCTTTTATGGCAGTCTATTGATCCGAAGTTGATGGTACACTTTCGCCCATACAAAACTTGTTATGAAATATGGAAGAAAGTTCAAAATGTCTATTCCAATGATCTACAACGTCTCTATGCTTCTGTCCACAATTTGGCCACTCTTCAGATGACAGATCATGATCTTCCCTCTTATTTGAACAAAAGCACAGTCTGTCATTAATGATATTAAACGCATTATAATAGGTGATGATCTTACGAAGGTACTAGCAAAACTTGATAATATGTATATGGTCTTTGTTCTTCACGATTTACATAAGGACTTTAAATCTGTCCGGAATCAAGCTCTAACTAATCCTAACATCCCCACGGTGGAGGAGCTCATTGATCGTCTTCTACGAGTTCCGTCACCAGTGGAGACATTTGAGATTGGCTCCCCGGACGGCCTTCGAGTCCTCGGCCTTTGTCTCTAATTCGGCAAACCGTGGAGGGAGGACGAGGCCGTGGGCGTGGTGGAAGAAGTGGTCGTGGTAGAGGTGATCGTCCGGTGCTCTTATTGCAAGCGCGTAGGTCATACCCAAGACAAGTGTTATTCTCTTCATGGTTTCCCGAGAAAAGTCGGCTAATGTGACGTCTACCGATCGATCGAAAGTCGAGGTTGTGTATGATAATCAGACAGGTCACAATCAGAACAAATTTTCAATTGATGAATATAAGGAGTACCTTCAGCTTAAGGCAGCCCAACAAGCCTCATCTTCAAGAACTATAGCGCATTCTCGTAATTCTACGGTTTGTTTCTCTCATTCATCTCCGTTGGTTCTGGATTTTGGATTCTCGGTGCTTCTGATCATATTCTTTGGTAACTCTTCTCTCTTTTCTACTTTATCCTCTACTAAAACACCACATCACATCACCCTTGCTAATGGCTCTAAAACTCAAGCCACTGGTATTGGTCATGCTTCACCTCTTCCCTCTCTGTCTGTAAATTCAGTCTTATTTGTACCTGGATCCTTTTAATTTAATTTCTATTAGTCAACTTACTCGATCTCTCAATTGTTCCATAACCTTCACTTCTACTTCCTTTTCTATCCAGGACCGGAGTACGGGGAAGACGACTGGAGCAGGATCTGAGTCACGCGGTCTCTACTACTTACAACCTCCATCCTCCACCATATGTGCTGCCACAGAGTCGCCTAGTCTTCTTCATCGTCGATTTGGTCATCTGAGTTTGAATAAATTACAGAAAATGGTCCCTCATCTCTCTAATTTACCGGCATTGGAGTGTGAGGCATGTCAGCTTGGAAAACATGTTCGGGCATCCTTTCCAAACAAGGTTACAGGTCATGCTAAGTCTCCTTTTAGTCTTGTTCATTCTGATGTTTGGGGTCCTAGTCGTACTTCTTCTTTCTTAGGATATAGATATTTTGTTACTTTCATCGATGATTTCTCTCGTTGTACCTGATTATTTTTAATGAAAGAACGTTCTGAGTTATTCACTATTTTTCAAAAATTTTGTGCTGAAATACATAATCAATTTGGACAAACTATTCGTATTTTACGCAGTGATAATGCCAAAGAATATTTTTTTCTGCCCCTTTTAATTCTTTCATGGCATCGCACGGTATAGTTCATCAATCGAGTTGTCCTCACACACCTCAACAAAATGGTGTGGCTGAGCGCAAACATCACCATATCGTTGAAACAGCTCGTACTCTCATGTTACATTCTAATGTTCTTGTGAAATTTTGGAGTGATGTTGTTCTCACTTGTTGCAGTTATTTAATAAATCGAATGCCTTCTTCTCGTTTCTCAATAACCGGGTTCCTCACTCTATTCTATATCTTCGTGCACCCCTTTATATCTTGTCCCCCTCGTGTTTTTGGTTCCACATGTTTTGTCCACAATGTTGCTCCAAGTCTCGACAAACTTGCTATCCGCGCCATTAAGTGTATCTTTCTTGGTTATTCTCGGGTTCAAAAGGGGTACAGATGTTATTCTCCATCCACAAATCGTTCTTACATCTCTGCAGATGTTACCTTTTTCGAGGATACACCTTTCTTTGCCTCACAAGTCTTGTCAGAGCCTGTTTCTCAAGTCTTGCCTATTCCAGTCTTCGATTCTCTCGTTTTAAGTCCACCTGTCTCACATATACAAGAAGCTGCCCTTGTTGCTCCTAAGTACCCCATGGAGCCATTTCGTCTCACTTATCACTGTCGTCCTCATCCTACTACTCCGGAGACTGCACCTGTTGTGGACACCAGTGACTCCCCTCCTGCTCCTCCATCTCCGTCGATTCCGGTCCAACCTGAGCCTACCACTGACCTTCCCATTGCACTTCGCAAAGGTAATCGTTCTTCTTGCAATCCTCATCCTATTTATAATTTTCTAAGTTATCATCGTTTATCTTCCAACCATTATGCCTTTGTATCTGCTTTGTCGTCCATTTCTATTCCTAAAACTGTTCAGGAAACACTATCCCATTCAGGATGGCGACAGGCTATGATTGATGAGATGACAGCATTGGAATCTAACCACACTTGGGCTCTTGTTCCCTCTCCTTCAGGGAAGTCTATTATTGGTTGTCGTTGTGTTTTTACTGTTAAAGTTGGTCCCGATGGAATTGTGGATCGCTTGAAGGCTCGTCTTGTGACCAAAGGATATACTCAGATTTATGGTCTTGACTATGGTGATACATTCTCTCCGTTGCTAAAATGGCATCGTTCGTCTCTTTTTATCCATGGTTGGGCTTCATATTTGGTAACTCTTGCCTCTTTATGAACTTGTATTTGCTATCTCTTGCTGGCCTTTATATCAGCTGGACATTAAAAATGCCTTTTTACATGGTGAGTTGGAGGAGGAGATTTATATGGAGCAACCACCTGGGTTTATTGCTCAAGGGGAGTCAAGTCTTGTTTGCCAACTTCGGAAGTCATTGTATGGGTTGAAACAGTCACCTCGAGCTTGGTTTGGGAGGTTTAGTAAGGTCATACAACAGTTTGGCATGATTCGTAATGAGGTCGATCACTCTGTGTTCTATAGACATTCACCGTGTAAAAAGGTCATTTATCTTGTGGTCTATGTAGATGATATTGTAATTACAGGTGATGATCATGAATGAATCACTAGACTAAAGCAACATTTGTTTCAGCATTTCCAAACCAAAGATTTGGGCAGGTTGCGATACTTCCTTGGTATTGAGGTTGCTCAATCAAAAACAGGCATTTCCATTTGTCAAAGGAAGTATGCACTTGATGTAACAAAGTGGGTACTTATGACATAAAGAAGCTTGGACGATGCCGTTGTTGATTGTAAATCATTTTTGGAAGAGACTGGGATGCTAAATTGTAAGCCAGTGGATACTCCTATGGATCCGAATGTTAAGCTCATGCCAAATCAGGGGGAGCCGTATTCAGATCTAGGCAAATATCGAAGGTTGGTGGGAAAGTTGAATTATCTCACTATGACCAGACCACATATAGCCTTTGTTGTTAGTGTTGTGAGTCAATTTCTTAACTCTCCTTGTGACAGTCATTGGGATGCAGTGACTCGCATTTTAAGGTATATTAAAGGATCTCCTGAAAAAGGGCTAATATATGAGAACAGAGGTAACACAGACATTGTTGCCTATACAGATGCAGATTGAGCAGGATCTCCAAGTGATAGGAGGTCAACTTTTGGGTATTGTGTTTTTATTGGAAGTAATCTCATCTCTTGGAAGAGTAAGAAGCAGAGTGTAGTTGCAAGATCGAGTGCAGAAGCAGAATATAGGGCTATGACTCTTACAACATGTGAACTTATATGGTTAAAACATCTACTTCAAGAGTTAAAGTTTTGCAAAATGGGTTCTATGCTGGCCTGATTTGTGATAATCAAGCAGCCTTACACATTACTTCTAATCCTGTCTTTCATGAACGAACTAAGCATATAGAGATCGATTGTCATTTCATTCGAGACAAGATTCTTTCAAAGGAGATTAGTACTTCCTTTGTCAATTCTAATGATCAACTTGCAGATGTTTTCACCAAGTCTCTACGGGGCTCACGAATAACTTACATATGTAACAAGCTGGGTGCTTATGACATCTATGCACCAGCTTGAGGGGGAGTGTTGATATTGTTTGATTTAGTTTTGATATAGTCTGATATAGTTTGATATAGCTAGATATTGATTGATATAGTTGTTAATAGTCAATCCCTAAAATCAAGGGATTTTGTATTCAATTGTTGTAACTTATCATTCTTTAAATTGAGGAGGCTGAGAAGGTTATTCTCAAGTCATTTAGCTATCATAGCTAAATGCCAAATCGGGAAGGTTATTCTCAAGCCATTTAGCTATCATAACTGGTCGGCTACATGGATTAAATGACGCTATTGTGTTATGTCATAAACCACATCTTCCAACAGACCATTTAGCTCTAAGTCCTTTTTAATGGTTTCCCCTATTGTTTTAATGAAAACAAACCAGTAGATCATGTGAGCATGTTAATTAAAATAAATTATAATTCAGAATTATCCATGAGTCCAGAGTACTCCAAAGATATGTTATTTTTTAAAAAAAAATTCAGAAAACACATCAATTGATAATAGGAGGCAAGAATACCTGAAAAACAACTTGATGCTCAAAACTACAGAAGTCTACAACCAGGTACAAATGAGAACTTCCATTTTTCAAGCTTTCACGTTCCTTGATTCTCTCCATATTTTTAAATGTGACGCGATCCAGCCAGTCCACACGTTGAATCTGACCTCGCTCATACTTATTCACAAGCTTTTCCAATCGCTCCAACTCCCCACGCTCATGCCTAGGGACCTAATGAGGACAAACCACAGTATATTTATTAGGATTGAAAAGGTTTCATAAAAATAAACAAAAAAGGAAAGATGACATCTAAGATCACTTAAAATGCTTATTACCTTTCCAGGTGTACTAGTAGGGAATGTTCCATCTGCCTCTTTTCCTACCCAAAGCCTAAGCTTTTGCTTCCCAGTTTTGAGCTGCTTTTTGTTGTTAAAGAGAAGAATTGTGGCTCCTCCAATCAATCCCTCACCATGTGAAACATCCCAAACCTGTTCACACAAGAATATTACAAAAATATAGAAAGTCACACTTCACAAATTTCAGAGTAACTTTTGTAATTATCCTATTATATTACAAAAGAACTATTAAAAAAATACAAGCATGTAAGTTGGACAACCAACAGTGCATGAAGCAAGAAAACAAAAAAATTTAGGCTGAAGTATAGGAAATTGTCATGATTAACTAAATCGAAGGTGACATTGACAATGATCATTAAATGGAAATTTGCAATAATCTTTGGCACAGGACTTAGGGATTTCAATATAAATTATGTTATTTACTTTTCACTATTAGGGATATTCTTTGGGGATTTGGATTTTATTTAAATTCCAAGGCTTCCAATTGTTTGGAATTTGGTTGATTAAGGGACACTTGAGTTTTTTTGACTGAGCTAGGTTTCAAAATTTTATTCACAGCAAAACCATGATTCTTCGGGCAACTCCTATATGGAAAAGCTATCCATCCTCTGTCTATTTTCTCTCCCCTATTCCCTACTGATCCTGCAACAGTTAGTAGTAGAAGCTAATAAAGTCAGGATATGATTTCATGCAAGGTAAAACAAAACCAGATTTCAATTCTTGCTCCAATTTATGGATGGACACCAAAAGTCCAATAGAAACTCCAAGGTTTTGTGCCATCACGGCCTGAAGGAAACACAAATCAGCATGTAAGCTGAAGTTGCTGCTTACAGTGAAAGCGAGTTGTGACTGAGCAGTTAAGTCTCGATATTTAGTTGTCAACGTGATGAGCTCATTCCAACAATATGATGGTCCTGTGGACTCCAACCTTCACCGGATGATTTAAAAATATCAGATTCCATAGATATAATAAACTGTCAGCGTAAAATTATCACATTGCAGATTGGGTAATAAATATGAATGAGCTATCTATCACGAGAAAACATACTAACATTAATAAAAGAAAATCTCATGCAATTTGTATTTAAATTATCTTTATTTTTAAGACAATACCTATGAAGGTTTTCACATGGAAATGATAAATAAATAAAAAAAGGATAATTGAAGAGATAAATAAGCGAAAGAAACCTCATCCCATATAATTATTCCTTCAGCATGTCAGTTGTAAATGGCTAGGTGACATGGACCAAAACTTTTGTACTAAAATGTCTTAAAGTTCTGCCAAATATATACTGCAAAACATTTTAATTATATATATAATAACCTTGTTCTAGTGGGAAGGCCAAATGGTGCACCATCAATGTACAATGCACACTCAACATACAACTCTGCCGTTCTATCCTCTGTGGGGGCATTATTTTCTGCAAGGAAAAAAATGAACATAGGTCTAAGCTTAAAGAGATAGTTGAGCATAAGCAAAGAGCCAAATACACAACAATCCTTTATACTGATCATATATAACATTCTATGAAATTATACATTGTAAAGTCATCAAGTTTGAGACTTCAATTAATGGACATTTTGGATTTCATGAGAGCTCAAACTGAGATAAAGGGTTTTTGGTTTTCGGTCCAACAAACTGAGTCAAACACTTAGTAATGAAACTACTGTGGAGGCAACAAACATTGTTCCTCAATTAATTCATCAAAACTGAAAACATTCATCAAACAACATATTCGTCAATTTAACAGTGTCAAATATCTGCGATCATATTGGTCTTGGTCAATAATTGAACAATCAGACAGAGTTTATTTCTAGACTAGATGTTGGGGAGGGGGGAATTGACCTGAATTAGGGGAATTGGGAAGGGGCAAATTGCCTTCGAGGCGCTCGACGCGGAAGGTGACGGGAAGATTGATATCGCACGACAAGAAGAAGCGAAACTCGTTACCAGTCATGTGAAAAAGATGTTTGTGCTTTTTATCGGAATTAGGGTTCTTCGTGATCGTCGAATAATACTTGGAAGAAATCGGTATTGGTAGCGGTAACGGTAACTGTTGCCAACGGGATTGGATTGGATTGGAGTTGGCGCTCAAGTCGAACAACACTCTTCTTCTACAGTTTTACTTTTACCGGAGAATGAGAATATCAGGAACCCATCGCTGGCTGCTGAAGCAACTCTACACGACACTCTCTTTCCTTAACCCCGCATCCAAACAATATCAATACTACATCTAAGACGATTGGAAAATATTATTTTAAAAGAAATAATTACTTATTTTTTAAAAATATTTTAAATTTTTTTAAATATAAATTATTTTAAATATAAAATAAGCTAATTTAAATATATTAAATGTGTATTTAAATTAAATGTAAAATTTTAATTATTTTAATAATAAATTATATATATAATAATCAATTATTATTATAATTAATTATAATAAAATTAATTTTATATTTAAACATGCTAATTAAAAAATAATTTTAACATAATTTATTTAATTTAAATGATATATAAAAAATTATTTTTATACATTAAATTTTTAAAATAAATATAAAAAATTTATTTAATTAAAGATAAAATAATATTTATATTTTAAAATTTTTAAAATAATTTATAATAAAAAATTAAAATTTTAAACTTTAATTTTATAAAAAATTTATTATAATATATTAAATTTCGTATAAAACTTTTTTTAAATAATTTCTTAAACATTATATGGACAATGAAAAAAAATTAAATAAAAAGAATTATTAAAAAACATAAATAAACTTACCCAAATATATTCTAATTTTTCGGAAGTATGGACAAATCTAATAGCAAGCATCTATTTATCTAATAACAAAAATATCACTGGCAAACTAGTAGATTCATGCTCCAACAGAGTTGACTGAATGTCTTAAAGTTAAAACCCTCAATTAAGGGCTGATGCAAATAATGATGATCACTTCCATACGTCCAAATTAGAAAAATCTAACATGTCAAAAAACAAATTAGAAAAATCTAAATCAGTTAAGGTGAGTCTAATATAAACTTTTTAAAAAAAGGTATATAGTATACTACTTAATCTAAGTTATTGATTTATTTATAAAATAAATCAATAGTTTGGATCAATTACTGAAAATTTACTTAGCAAATTTTATTTTTTTTTGTTTTTTTCAGTCTTTTTTTAGTTTTATATTTTATTTTACATATTACTATCACTTTCGTCGGTTGGTAAAAATATAAATCAATTTCAATTTTTTTAAGTTATATAATTATTTAAAATTTATAAGATTTTTAATAAATACAATTATAGTTTTAAGAAAATCGATTAATTTATTTTTTAAGTTATTTAAGCTGTATAAATATTATCAATTAAAATTTATAAGATTTTTCAACAAACACGCTTATAATTTTAGGAAAATAATTTCAATGTTATAGTTATTTATGAAAAAAATATAAAAATTAATATAATTTTATTATTATTTATACAATTATTTAAAATTTAAAATGTAATTATATATCGGTAAACAGTCTTGCATTTTAAACATTATCAATAGGTGAAAAGACACATCGATGAACAAAGTGTGCATGAAACAGTGTGCACATAAATAGTATTGGTGTGAATAGTACCAATGTAAATAGTCTGGCATAAACAGTACCAACATAAACAGTTCCGACGATAAAAAAAACTTGTAAAATTAATTTGTAAAAAAAGATTAATTTGTAAAAAAAAAACTTGCAATAACTAATAAAATTCAAGATATATAATACGGGTGGGTTTAATATGAACCTCCCAATCAAAGGTTCATGATAGGACCTTTGACTTTACCCATGACTATGGGTAAATTTTTGTATTGCTTTTTCATCCTTCAATTAAGTATACTTATACATAAGTCCTGGTTGGTTTTTGTAAGTTGTTTGGTTTTTATAACTGTAATCTCATTTGCTTACAGCCGAACACTGACGAGGGCTGATCATAATAACTTGAATCCGATAACCTTAGTTTGTTGCCTATTTTATTGTTACTGTTTGTAACAACTTCAGAGCTCCTATCTGAAGTCTGCATTTGCATATGCAAAGTGGTGATTCACTTTTCTTGCTATTACTGCAACCTCCACCTCCACTCTTGTTGCCACTTTTGCTCATCCTGTTGCTGGAATGTCAATCATCATCAAAGTTTTACCATAACCACAGGCACAACTGTTACCACTACCTGTATTTTTCACCTCTATTGTTGTTATTGATATTATTATTCACTCCCTCAAATATGGGATTGATGATGTTTTGCATTATTCAGTCGTGAAATTACAAATATTTTACTCCACACATGTGGATATAATATTTTGCTTGTTTACTAGCTTCATCTTCTAGATAGAAATTCCAGTACAAATTCCTGTAACTTCTGCTATTCTGCATACTCTTTAATTTTGGAAAAATTGAGAAACAAGAAATATTGAGAGCTTGGGTAAGCTGTTGCCAGTTACTTTCTTTTTGACTCTCCAAGTTTTTTCTCTTCCATTTTAACTGTTGGTTTTCTTCTAGTTTCGGGGATATGATGGTTTTATCCATCTTATGTTTAGATGTTGTACCCTTTTCCCATTTTTAAATTATATATTTGTTGAAGATGAGTCCTAAAGGACTGCTGCAACTGCCAGAATCATGAACAAAATCCAATCAATTGCCAACATCCATAAGCACATAAATTTCCCAATACATGACAAACTCCGTAAAACTCTATCACTTGTAAATGACATGTGAATGTTTAACCGAGATGGAGTAATAAAAAATGAAATGATAATAACAATTGAAATACTTACTTTTGCACCACCACCCAGCACCAACTGCGCAGTTGTGCCACTCAACCCCAAACACAACCATTGTCCAGCCACTGCCCAAACCCAAAACCACCACATCCCAACCACCGCGACCACCGGATCTGCACGAGCCCCTCCAATCTCGCGCCCGAGTCACCATCGCAGCCACCCAGTACCAACTTGCAGCCAACCATCGCCCTCTTTGGCCCAAATCTGCGAGCCCAGCCACCAACGCCTCCATCCGCACCACTCCACCGCCGCTCACTGCGACTCGTGAGTCAAACCCAGAACAGAACCACCCAACCGAACCACCACGCCCGATGATCGTCCCGGATCTCGCTAGTCGAAGAGATAAAGAGGATCTCAAAATTGTTCACCGCCCAACGAACCACAATCGCACAACCTTATGGCTCACTGCAGATACGCACGTATATCCAATTGCTTCTGTAATCTAACGAAGAGAGGAGAGAGAAAAAAGTGTTTTTAAATTAGAGAGATTAACAAATAAATAATTATAAGTTTAAGGGACTTTCATATAATTTACATAAAATAACACTTTTTACTTCATTAACAAGTAACCAATACTCTATCTTAACCGTTCATTTTAATTTTTATGCATCCAATGTGTACTATAACAAGGACCATAAATGGACCCTAAATTGCAAAGTCCATATTAAAACGACTCATATAATACACTTAAACTGAATAGGATGCCCCATCGCACCCGCCATCAGTTAAAAAAAAAGGAACAAAACAGAGGGCTCGTCTTAACTTAAAAGATGACAATGAAACGGTTCGTTTCACCGTCACCTTGAGCTATGGGCAGAAACGGTGCGTTTTGATGGCTCACCAGAACGCACGTCGTTTCACTTCCCACTTCGCAATACGTTCGCTGGGGCTCCTGTTTCTGAGTTGAGTTCGTTTTTTCTGCGGAGAAATGAAGAGTTTTCCGAAATCCGGGAGGGAAAGGTTCTTAAATTGTGGTTCGCTTCAGCGTCTAATCATTTCCGTGATGAATTTTCTTCTTAAAGCATAAAAATTGATTTTTTTAAAATGTTTATTTATGTACTCAACCATTTTCTGAATGCATTGCATATTCTTTGATTTGAATGGCCTGTTGATATGTTTTAAATGCCTGCTAACATGCAATATCATTTTTTGTGTTTATGCATTCATCATCATGTTTTGTAATGTGCATATGTCTGTATAAACTGCACTATATTATGTTTTTTGAGTTTAATTTTGATGTACCGTTAAAGTAATTGTTTATACCATTATCCAGTCTTATGTTGAGACCTTGTTTGACGAACTTGACTATGTTAACAATTACATGAGATGTCAAATTCATTAAATGATGTGATAATATATCATTGAATTCAAGTGTAAAACTTACCAGGACAATATATCAAAATTAAATTCATGTTCTTTTTATTTGTCCCTTGATTAGAATTCCATAATTCTGAATTTGTGATATGATATTTTTATTGCATATATAGATGCTAGCACTTGTGTAATATTAATATTTCACACTCAGGCAATTTGCCATAGCTACAAGGCTGCATTTTTATCACAACACTCTTGGCCTCTTTCTGAAAGCAATGGCAGTATACTCTGTTTATGGTAAATCAGCATTACTCTAATGAAGAAAAATTCCTATAAAGTAGGACTTTTAGAATATACATGCTTTTATCTAACTGGCTAACAGTGTGAAGGGATATCTAAAACTGCTTCACCTTACAGGTGAACAACCATTGGAATTTACATATATATGATTCACAGTTTAACACAAATCATGATCAGTCTGAATCCGGTTGCTTGATGGCTTTCCAATCTGTACACAAGCAATTGGTGGGACTGTGGGAGTTCTTAATTCACCAAAAGTCTGCCAACAGAATGGATCATATAGATGGTATTGTTCTTGAACCGGTTTTAACTCCACAGAGGTTAAAGAAACATCTACGCATGGCAGGCTATCACTACAGGCAAAGTGTACTGGCTTCACTGTGTACGTCCCCTTTATTCTTTCATAGTTGATTCCTGCGAGAGCCACGGCTGATGTGTGGTTTGTGCATGTTCTTTTATCACAATAGAATTGGTCAATCACAATTGGGAGCTGAACTTCAGAAACTTGTATATTTGAGAATAGTACCCCCTGCACAGAGCCTGATCCACCCTGCAGAGATGTTATTTAATTTTTGTGAGAAATCATACTTGTTTATCAAGCTCTGAAGTTGGAAGCAATGGGACTGCTTGGACTGAATCATACTTAGCATTGATAACAACTCTGAAATGTTTTATTAATTATATAATAGGTTAAAAGAAATTTCTACTCCATATAAAATCTGCATCTGAGAATAGTTTTTTGTTTGCAATTTTTCTTTACCTGAAATATTATGTAGAAAGTGTTTAAAGGTTTAAAATTGACTTTCAGTGAACTAATTTGCACTCTAAAAGTTCGATATTCAATCCAGTTAGCTGATTATCAATGCCATAGTAGTATCTAATCATTCTTTTTAAAAAAAAAAAAATCATTTATTGGTAAAAATGATTTTATAGAAGTCTATTATTTACTGCTTAACTTGTGGAACAGTTATTTTGTCTGAATCTTATAACCTTCAACTTAGGAATCTTTATGATTATTGTATTGAACGTATTTTACCTGCCATGTTTTGATTCTGACACCATTCATTGTGTTGTGCATGTTAACGTCTCTGACAGTAATGTTTGAGACACAAGCTCTGGTGTTATCCTTTCCTAAACTTCCGATGCTGATTCCATGTCCTGGCCCACAGTTGACATTGTGTACGTATACATTTGAGCATCCAGTTTGTATGGAAATACAGTCATCTCCTGCACAACAGTCGAAATTCAAAACAACACTTAGCCAACTTGAACTATTTATGTCTATTAGTCTACATTACTTATTTTGGCTTTGGTTTTTGCCTAGATGCATTCATTTTTTTTATCTCCAAAGTGTTATCTATTGGAAAGTTTTGCTCAGCTTGTAATGGATCTTCTGATGTGCTGTATTCATCCTATGTTCTACTAAGTAGGGCCTCGATTAAAAGGTTGGTAAGGAGGAACTAGAAGCAGAAACTCTGTTTTCTAATAAAGACAAGGATAATGGAAGAGATACAGAAAGGAGAGTTCTTATTTGCGTACTAAAGAGTATGATAATATTAGATGATGCAATGTGGGTTTTGGACTTGACACATGTCATGTAACTGATGGCTATATCTGCAAGACTGCAAAGCATTAGGAGATTGTTAGCTGCCATGTGGCCAAGGATAGGATAAGATAATGTCCATGCTCTTTTAAGGATCATATTCATATACCATGCATCTAAACTTTGTCTTTCCGTTTTCTTCTTTTGTTTTGAATTTTGAATTTTTTTATTTTTAGTTTATTTTTGTCTTCCCTGGTAAGTTTTAGAGTTGAAGTCCACAAGTATTTTGTTCTTATTCAATCCTCAAACTTAGCCTGTGAACTATGTTGTTTTAATGATCATGGAAATGTGCAATTACTTGTCAATAATTGAAGTATTTATTACCACATGCTAATTTGCTGCTGTGAATCAATACATCTTTGGAATTCTGAAGATGAATTCCATCTGTGTTAGGGCTGTCACCAGGAGATGATATGTTCACATCATGGACAAGGACCCCATTGCAGTTGTCAAACTTGAGGTGGCATTGAGGACTGTTTTGAATTGTTATGCCTGTGACTGTTGGACTAAAGCTCCCATAAAACCGTAGTGCCTGTGCAGCAAAAATACAATGATTATGTTAAAAGATCACAATCATTATGTTAAAAGATCTTCTTAACCTGAATCCAATTGGTTTTGTGGAGTTTTAAAGTGGTCCTCACAGTTGGCTTGATGCTTGGCATTTGTCTTCCCAGCTCACTTTGTATCTAGCACAATTGCAGAAATATAAGTGATTAGCTTCAGGTGAGCAACAAAGTGCTATTGAGGTGCAAAGTAACAAAGTTAATTACCGGCACTGGCGGCTTCCTTGTGTGGTTTAACGGGACTATGAGCTTTTCTTCATCATCAAATGGTTGGTCTTGCCACCAGGCTGAGCCTCTTCCATCAATGACACCCTTTCCTTGAATGGTAATTTCCACCAGCTTTGTGAATTCCAGCCATTGTAGCAATCCTCCGCCCCAAGCGTTGGAGTTTGTTGGAGCAATAATTGTACCATCAAGCTGACACAATACCACCTTATTAGCCTATGTTACAACTGAACTGTCGGTTGCTACTGTAGGCATAACCGAAAGGGACAGTTACTGTGTAGAGGTGAATTCATATTTTGACTAGTGAAAGTAGAGAAAAAAAAAAAAGGAAGAGGTGGTGGTTAATGCAAGGTTTCCAGGACAAAATGCAATAACTGTTCTTTGTTATGTTATTTTCTGAATTGGCAAAAAGACAGACGCATGTTATTGTCTTTTGCTACATCATATTTTGGCTTTGTGATTTGTGAATATCGGGATGCGGGGTATTATGTTTTCACATGTTACCTAGTCTTGGTTTTTTTTTTTTTTTTTAAATTCCTGCTACTTTCACTTTTGATCTGTGTGTTACCTGAAAAACAATGTTGGGTTTACAGTATGGGCCCGAGAATGAAATAGGTCCCACGTAGAAGACGTAATCTGCTGGGACTAGCATGGTTGATGCCTCTACCTTACAAGCAGCTGCCCATGTGGCTTGAAATGCCTGCATTGTATTGCAATGTAGCTACTTCAATTAAAGTACCTACCCATAATAACAGTAAACTGTATTCATAGTCACAATAGCAACAGGGTTAGGTGTTAGCTTGTGCGCGTGTGTTTTACAATTATTGTAGGAATCGTGACCCAACTGCTGTAACGAGAATCATTCATCAAGTGGGGTCCCACCTCTTTGGTTTGTTCTTGTGTATTCACCTTTCTGTATTTCTCACTATTCAGCTCTCAGTCTATAATAATCTATCAATGTTACAGTAAACTTTCTTTAATAGCAATTATTAACTCCCTAGTACACCCGAAAGAGAGAAAAGACAAAAGGAAAGCACTTATTTATGCTCCTGATGGCATATTACTCTACTATCAAATTAGGTGGATGAAACCCTCATCATTAGAGGTTAGAGAAAGAAAACAGATTCTGATTTTGTGATTTTCAACACCCCTTCCCTTCGACCAAAAAATAAAAATATAAAATCTCTCTCTTTTTACCTGTGGGTCAAAGAACATGGTGCAATTACCTAAACCAAAATTTTACCAGAAGTTTTATTTTACAATGCTACTTCCTTACTTCCACGATAACATCAAAATTTTAGGTACACTTCCCTGAATTCTAAGGAGATTACTGAATAATGTAATATTGTAAAAAGTGCAAGCATAAGCTGCATGAACACTTCTAGCTTCTTTCTCACTATAACAGTAAAGTTCATAACATAATCAGAAGATTACCCTGCATGCCCCTGAATTCTCATGGGAACACTGAATTCTGTGATAAACTGAAAGCTCTTAATCTTCTAAGTTAGCTTGTCAGTAAAAGCTACATTAAAACCATTTGCTGAGTATAATGTGATTCAAAGAGTTACCTTTGTATCATCAGTACATCCGTCTCCCTCAGCTCCAAAATCTAGCACATTAAAGATGGTAGAATGCCCACCATTGTAAACTTTCGGTGGGGGAGTTGAGGGAGTACCTACTTTTGGCTTAGGAATTGGTGGTGATGATGGAGTGCTTTTATGTGGTGGAGCCTTTGGTAATGATGGAGTACTTTTATGTGTTGGAGGAGGCTTTGGTTTTGATCCTCCACGATGGTGATTGTGACTATTGCTATGACTCTTTCCTTTCTTCTTAAACAGAGAAGCTGAGACAGTTCTTCTGTGCCTCCAATGCTTGCCTCTTCTAGCAATGCAGGACTCAAAATTGGAACACCAAATAAGATATGCAATGAGAAGCATGTATGTGAAGCCCCTAAAACTCAAGCCACTCATTTTTAGTAGTTATGTGCAAATGTGAGTAGAAACTCTGGAGAGAGAGAGAGAGAGAGAGAGGGCTTCTTGAAGGCTTATAATAACTTATTTGTATTGCCAAAACAAGTGACGGCTGTTTTTATAAGGAGAGCACTCGAAAGCTTTATAATAAATGTGCAGGCAGACACAAGTATAAAATATTCATGATAACTCCTAGCATTTATGCTTCATTCTCCTTTCTTCCTTTTCTCTTTCATTAATTAGTTTGTTTTCCTTTTTGTGAATTTTGGTTAAAATTTGTTTAGTGAGCAATAGGTTTGTCAGGGCCCGTTTGGTATGCAAAATAAAATAAGGTCAGATTGTATTAAGCTTAATAGTATAAGGCTTCATAAAATTTTAAAATTATTTAATGTTTGACACGACATTATATAATATACTATGTTGTAAAAGAAAGAGATTTCTGTTCTCAATAATAGAGGAACAAACAAATGAAAGGGGAGGCTCACAGTGGAGCGCAGAGCGGTGGAATTCTTGACAGCAATGCGGTCTAGGTTGCACAGTGACGTGAGCTCGACGTGTGTCATCTTAGGCGAGCTAGTAGATGGCGGTTCGTGGGGGAGTGGTTCAATGCTTTGGAGTTGGGACGCGGTGGTGGCCGATAGCTTGTCCATGGGCTACTAGGGTCACAAGCGGTGGAGGATGGCAAAGGAAATGGTGGCGGAGCGGACCTGGCAAGGAGGAAGGGTTTCTCTGTGTTGGGTTGTTTGGTATGGTGGGGATCGATGGTGGCTTGAGGTGGATGTTGGCAGTAATTACTATCGATTTTAGGTTCTGGTATGGTGGTTCTGGTTCTTGATGATTGGTGGTAAAGGTTGTGTGGTGGTGGCTTGACTGGAACAAGGTGGTTTGGCTATGGAGATTTAGGGTTTAATATTTTGCTAGTTTATGTTGTAGGGGTGGTAAAAGTTGTGTGGTGGTGGCTGTAGTAGAAACTTATCCATCAAAATTTAATCGGATCTAATTCTATCCCCTAAAATTTCATTAAATTATACGTTATTTTAATGTATAAGAATGATATATTGAATTAACTTATACAATATTATAATCGCATCAAATAACTAATAAAATTATAATATATTATATAAATTTATCTTATTAAACTTTATACGTCCAGTCAAACATGTCCTTATTCTCTTACCACATATCCTAAACCAATGTGCTAGGGAAAAGTCGAGTGTTTATACGCTCCAGCCCCTGCACTGATATTTTCTTTTATTTAAATTTGTTAACTAAAAAAATTCACGAATCTCCAAAAAAATTGTTAATCTAAGGGACAAAATGGTAGAGCGTCTAAACACTCAACTGTTCAATAGCACTGCCCTATCCAAAAAGTGAGTACATGTGACTAAACCTTTTTTTTTTAAGTTTTACAGAGGTCCTATTAGACCTAAGGGGAATGGGAATGGGGCACATGCCACAGCCTCCTAGTAAAGACCAGAGAAATAACAATTGAGCTACGCGCCACCCCTTGTGACTAAACCAGTTGGTTGTGGGGTTACAATTGCCTTATAACTATGCATGCATACATGTCCAGCATAAGTATACTATTGGATGAGGGCAGAGGCCATAACTACCTGTTGTCTTGTCCAACTTTCTTTTCATTTCGTGTCTTAGCATGATTAGTTATTTGCTTAATACCAATTATATATAACTTATAAAGTGAATAGTGACAATGGGGATAGAATATTTCTCTAAGGGCTGGCATGTTTCAGTATCATAGAATGAAACTAAATACCATTGGTCCTGAAAACCTTCTTATATAGATCCAAGACCCGTTTCAAAGGTAGATAAGAGTTTGAAACAAATGTTACCATCCGATCATTAAAAAGTTTAGAACAAAATGCGGATTTTATTTTCACAGAGGGAATATTGCACTTTATCCCTATGATCACAGAGGGAATAATGCACATTATCACAGAAATATGCATCACATTTCTCCTGCTTGCTTCCTTCATACAAATTGTGTATTAAAAAACTAAACTTCTGTTTCTATTAGTAATGTAATGAATCAAGGTTTGATGCAAAAGACAAAATGATACACGTGAGTGGGTCTATAAGGTGTCAAGGGCACTGATTATAACAGCTCTTAATGATCACATGCAACCTTCACGGGCCAAGACTTCTGTGTACTTTGTCTTCTTAAGCCATGAGCCACTCTCATATGATCAGAAAAGCACTACTTAGCCTATTTCCTCCAATTTCGGGTATTTTTGTTCTTCTTTTCCTTGTTAGATCAAAAGTGCAAATTTGCTAGTGACCCCGAAGAGATTGAGAGAATAAAAAGCGAAACGAATCTGATTAATTTATTAGAAAAGAAAAAGAAATAAAGCCATTATCAAAATTAAGCTCTTCCTAAGAGTACGGTTAGAATACACAGCTGCTGAATTTATGTAATACTTGAAAGGAAGGATTTGAAAGAAACCCTCCTTAGACGCCCACAGATTTGCAGCATTTTTATTTTCATGGTTTTGCTAGACAACATTTTCAGTGCATATGAATAAAAACAAAAAAAGTACAATATGATGTTCAGGCTGAACAACATTTCTGTGCATATGCTTCTCAAATCTATTGAGGTCCCCAAAACAGGAAAAGTGAAATATTGCAAACAAAAAAGTTCACAGAAATCAAACAAATGAACAAGAAATTTTACTTTCTTAACATCATATGTCAAAATAACTAGGGAATGCATTAGTTTAATGAATGATTAAGAGGCACAGTACTATTTTGCAGAAACAGATTCAGGGCTGGATTTGGGCAATGACTCTGAAATCATTGTCGCTGCTCAACTTGAAGGACCAGCTAACACCTTTCTTTTATTTCCTATTTTGCCAACTCCAACCTCCATGTGTATCTCTTGCATATAAGGTTTCCATATAAGGTTTCCACATACATAGTTACCCTGGAAACAATTATTTCTCCTCTTCTTTTTTTGAAAAAGAAAAGACTTGAATCATTTGGTTCCCTATTTCTTCATTAATATGACAAGCATTCTGTTTTAATTTGTAGTGAAGCACTATTGTAGATGTTGTGGGGGCACTTTGCAATGACAATCTAAGATTAATTTGAATTTTCACTTAATCAGCAAGCTGTTTTGTAGATAAGATACCTTTTACATATCTTCCACTTGACATAAGAAATAAAAGTTTTGATCAAAATATAAACGATATGAAGAAACAGGTAAAATTGAAGTAAAAATAGTGAGAATGTTGGAGACAAAATTGTAGATTGTAGATATATAATAATATTATGTTGATTTATAATAAAAGTTAAAAATGTCTTTAAAAATATTCATGAAAAAAATACGTGAATTAAAAACTTATTTTTAGATTATATAATAACATTTTGTTTTGTTTTATTTTGGGCGAAATCGAAAGGCATGAGGGTAGGGTGAGGTGGGACTATCTATCCAATCATCAATCATCAAATATGGGTTTCTGTTATTTCCATTTGTTCGCTTTACTAACTCAAGAGTTTCTCTTCTCGAGTACATGAGGTGCTGGTTGAATTGAATGTCAGATGTGTCAGTTATATTTTTACATAAATGCCAATGCCTGAAAACCATTCCTCATTCTCATCAGCAGTGTGTATTTGTGAGTCCTTTTACCTTTTCCATCCGTCTCTTTCCCTTCAGATTTTGCTTCCAACAATGATCTTCTTCTTTTTCCTCTCATGAGCAAATAATTTATCCAATTCTTTTAACCAATAATGTTGCTTATAATATTGTTCTTATATACTAATATTATGTTTCATAACATAGCAACAATTAATAGTTCCAAACTGAATAATGCACTATTCTAAATTGACTAATATGACCCCGAAAAATAAAATAAAACAGAAGTTAGGAATAAACAATAATTAGCTAGCTTATTATAGGAATTTTGCAAACCCATTTGCTCACTTTTCTGTGTTTATATATAGAAGTCAGAGGCAATAATATGTACTGGTAGAGAACATTGATTTCCTCTTTTGTTTACCACGGAAAATATTGGAAAAATAACTGCTTACGTAGGGAAAATATACTGTTTTGTTGTAAAAATATACTATTATATTGTAAAATGTATTATTATAATAAATAAACATTATCGAAATTCTTTTGGGTATTGATCCAAATCATTAATTATTTTTATTATTAAACGTTTATCTAAAGGAGGGTGTATATTAGAAATAGCCTATGTACTGGTAGAGAACATTGATTTCCCTCTCCTGAAAAATGATCATCTTACACCTCAAAAAGAGTGTAAATTTATATGTGATTTAGAAAAAAGTATTAATAAATAGTATTTGAAAATGGATATATACAATTGTTTGAGATAAGAATATTATTGTTGTTTCATTGGTAACAAGTTCTGCTACTTTTATAATAAATAAACATTATTTCTTTTGGGTATTGTTAACGTTTATTTTAAATTTTAAAAATAATATAATTAATTATTTAAAAAATATTAAATATTTTTATTTTTATTTAATATTTTTATTTAATATTTTTTATTTATTAATATGGCTTTGTTAACAAAACCCATTTCTTTTTTTGGTGAAAGCAGGCATATTATTATGAATTGACGTCTTTAAATCAATTCCAACATGGTATATTCTGCATATGCACAACATTATCATGCGTACATATGCTTATGACATTTTTCCAGTACCTGAAGACATGAAAAACCCACGTGTATACTTATTAATTCGATTTATTATAATTTTTTCCTTTAGTTCATCCAATTTGTCTTAGTTTGCTTTTCCCCCCCTCTACTCTGTGGTGATAAAAATAAAATATGGCATAATTTACAAAGAAAGAGAGGAAGAAGGAGTACGATACGACCTTCTTAACCGTATTTTTGTTCTTATGTGCTCCTCTCGTGAACTTTTAAGTCGTCTCGTGAACTGCAATGCGCACACATATGATTAGGGTTGCTTCTGCTCCATTATTAAGTTGTGAGTAGGACCTTCTCATGTTAGTCAAAATTATGCGAAAATTTCATTGATTAAAAATACATATTTTTTATATATATCATATGTGATATATGTAATAAAAAATAAAATATATATATTACATACGATATATAAAAAAATATGTATTTTAACCAATAAGATTTTCTTCTATTTTTGACTAATAGAATTTAATCCGTATCCTTAAGTTGTTATTAGTGAATATATATGTTTAAGGGAGCAACTAAGTGAAAAACAATGAGAAAATTTACATACACACAAATTTTGAAAACAGATACTAGGCAAACTACATGAGAGCCGTTGACAGGGAGAGAAAAAGTGAAGGAAAAAAAAGTGGTTGTGATGGAATTATATGAACTGAAATTTGTGAAGAACTTTTTTTCTTTTGGTGTATATATCATTACTGAAAAACAATTTCTTGCTTTCAAGTTAGAGTCAGCTACACTTGCGCAGCAAACCATGGCCCACACAACTAAAGAGTTACCTATGCAACCTTCCACCTACCCCCCAAAAAGTGGTATATGCCTCCCAAATAATTATAGGAAAAAGAGTATTTAGTACTTCCGAATTTTATTTTTTTAAAATTATTATCACAAATTTTAAAATATTTTTAACTAAATTTTAAATTTTAATTAATCTCTCAATATATTATTCTATTTGTTATCAAGTAACTTTCAGTACTCAAGAAGGAAGGTGAATTGAGTATTAAAAACTTTTCGCAAATCTCTTTTAGTGAAAACACAAATATTAAAATTATTAAATAAAAGCACAGAAATAACGAGATATAGAAGAAAAGCTTGAGAAACAGCAAATGATAAATATGCAATAAAATGAAGGCTGTCACAGTAAAATTTTGCACAATATTTATCCTGGCTTGACCACTAACCCACTTGTGGTTTACGTCCATCCTCGAAACAATAACCGAAATTTTTCACTATGTATACAAGTTTCAATAGGTGCTTGCAACCGTTACACAAAAGAGTACTTTTCACACACAGGAAAACTCTACCCTTGTGCTAAAGCCACAGCCTGCAGGGATATCTCACCATTATACAAACTTTGATGGATATCTCACCATCGATATAGAATAGCAGAAAGTAGACGAAGAGAAACTCTCATTCAGGGCAAATTATACAAATTGAAGTACTAATGGAGATCACACAGAATATCTCAAAGTTTTAATTGAAAATAGAGCATAGAAAATAAATTCACAAGTTAGTGCAAGTAGAAAATAATTCAGAGTGCTAGGCAATTTTAGAGATGACCCAAGGCTTCTATTTATAGAGAAATTTCGAAGAAATAGCCGTTGGATATAATTAAAACTCATAAAAGCCAAAAGATATTTCTATATCAATACGTGAAAGACTACGTTTATTCGAATAGAGTAAAATGTTATTCGAATAACACTGTTCATAACGTCATCGTGAAAAGCAACTTGATATGGGTTATTCGAATAACCAATGTGTTATTCGAATAACTCTATTAAAACCAGAGTTCTGAAAGAAAAGGATTATTCGAATAACAGTTGTGTTATTCGAATAATGCATTTATCAAAAATTTATGAAAAACCCTTTTATTCGAATAGCTAATGTGCTATTTGAATAACTGTTTGAAAACAGAAAGATCACAACAGGATTTGAAAAGCTTTTATTTGAATAAAAAAGATGTTATTCGAATAACTGTTTGAAAATAAAAAACTGTTGGATGGGCTTATTCGAATAGAAGTGACATTATTCAAATAAGACAATTAAAAAACAGTTTGAAGATAGTTTTAAATTCCTTTCAAAAAACATTTTAGTTCCTTTTTAAAGCCAAATTATCTTAATTTTCAAAACAGTGAGATATTAAAGTGAGCTCCGTACAACAAGACTTTAAGTTCTAAGACTATTCTTATAAGATCTTGGTATTGGTCTTTCTATCATCTTCATTTTTGTCTTCACGTTTATTATCATCAAAATAAATCTTCAAAGGCATATGTCCAAACACACTATTTAATTTAGATTTGTTAATTTATTAATAATGATATTGTATGACAATATCTAATTAATATTAACATTAATTTTAGATTATTTATTAATTTATTTATTAAAATTTGATTATAAATATATTTTATTATTATAAATTAAAATTAAAAAAATTTGAAATAAATTTGTTTTTTATTTATTTTGTAAAGAATAAGACATATTTAAAATTAAATAATAAATAAATTAATGAACAATCTAGAACTAATATTCATATAAATAAAATGTTATGATGTAGTATTATTGTTAGTGAATTAATAGATTTAAATTAAATAAAAGAATCTATTAAAATATTAATTAAAATTCAATGACTAATTGAGAAACTTTTAAAGTTTTTAGTGATAATTTATAAAAGAGTCAAAATTTAAAGAATTTTTAGATTATTTTCTCTTAATTATATATCTTCATTAATTCATTACATAAATTGCATATAACTTTTCATATTTGGCTTCTCTTAGACTGGTGGTTTATTTTGGATATGTATTTAGTGCAGTTTATTTTTGAACTGCACCCCATGCAATTTCGATCTGATGGTTACTAATCTATAAGTTATATATACTTTTAATATTTTATTATATAAAAACTTGATTACAATGATTGAGATTGTTTTGAATTTTTTTTTTTATTTTCAGTTACATAGGATCCTAATTCGTTTGCTTTAGAAGAAAAAATAAAAAGTTATAAACGTTGATTGACAACGACTAAGATTATAATAAGATACATTTACATATATAATAAATTATGAAATTGTTAAAATTCATTTTTTTTAATTTTCTCATCAACAATTATAATTTTTCAATTTTTCTTCTAAAGTGAGCCTCTCACTATAGAGGACTCAAATCCTAAATTTTCTGCCTCAACTTGTTTCCCTGGACAACAAATTGGTTTAATTATACATTTCTCAGTAAAAATATACATTAGATACCAATGGAAGAATGGAACTAGTTAATGGTAGGGTGTGGGTCACAGCGACCTTTTTCTGATCCTATTGCACTATCATGTTATATTGAAGAAAATTTAAAAGGAAACAAATTGTTTAAATTTACATTACTATAATACTATATAAATATATAGATAAAAGATAGACAAACTTTCTTCTGAGAGTAATCATAAGACAAATAATTAAGAAATGGAAAATGGCTAATATGAAACACTGCTTGGTGGCTTTAATTATATACTTATTGAGCTAGAACTTTTGTTTTATTGTTGCTTACAATCATTTTGAGAACATTATATATGTCATTCTCCTTAAGAAGAAGAAAGCAATTATATGCTTTTGGACCCATTCCCTCCACTAATTAATAGAGAATAATTGAAAGAATCAGTTCACTTTAACAACAATTAGACTCCACATCACTTCAACAATCAATTGCAAATGTCGGTAGAAAATGTGCTATATCGGAGGTAGTTCTACTTCTGGCTAGTAACAGCTTTTGGTTCACGGATCATTCTAGAAATTTGAATATGAATATGAGTAAATAAAACTACTAATTCATTTATTTTTTTAAATTATATTATGCATTCGCTAAGAGCAACGCAGATGCAATCTGATATCTGAGCTGAAGTTAAGGTCAGGAGCTAGGGCATTATCACACTCGCTTATGTATGACTTATCAATAAAAGATTATAAGCAAAAATCGAATCCAAGACCTCTTTATGGGCATCCTTCGATCCTAACAGTTAAGTAAATCCTAAATGGCTAAGTTGAAGTTTTCTCATTGTTGCTGCTGCTGATGTTATGGCTTGTTGTGCATGTTAATGTGAATTTTCAGTTGGAAGAAGAGCCCATTTGCCGATGTGTCTGATCTTCAATTTTTCACTCTTAAATTAATCAAAAACAAAAGACAAAAAAAAAAAGTGTATTTGTCCCCTTCATTGTGTTTGTATCCTATGGGCCTTCCTTGTGTTCATGGCCTACACAGCCATTTTAGCAATAAATATTCACGGATTGCTTTGAGCGCCTAAAGCTTTTGCTTCATCAGCAATTCTTTGGAGGCAGAGACCTTTATCTGTTACTTCCTGGCCTGTAATGCAGGCGCGTGACCCTTATCCCACGGCAAATAACGATTTGACACATTTACACTAACGATTTGACACATTTACACTGAGACAACAACTTCATTTTGGCTATGATGAGTGTGCATTGCGCACACCCATGTGCCCTTTTGGTTTTCGCAACTATGGAATGTTCGTTGTGTCATGTAGACCAGAGCTGCCATAAATGAGTATCATATCAAGAAGTGCGGAATTTATGCAGGAGAAGAGGATGTCCTAATAGCTGTCAAAACGGATATCGGGTCGGGTTATTTTTAAGTCATATTAAATTGAATTATGTAAGTTATAAGTTAGTATTTTGTTAATTCAATTTAATTTTATGTAGTGTTATCAAAGTTGATCAACTTAGTCTATTGCGGGTCAATTCACTCAAGCCATATTGATTCAAATTATTTTAAATTGTGTTCTTTTTTATTAATCCAATCCACTCATTTTATCGAATTATTTGAGTCAATTTATCGGATTTATTTCATTTTAACAACTACTCTTTAAAGAAGCTGAAAAAATAATGGATTGTTTCATGAAAAAAAATTAAAATTGGTGTCATTGTTTAATCACTTTATAAATTCCTTCTATCAGAAACTCAAAATATTAGTTTTTGATCCTGTTGAACAATATATCATACCATATATATCACAGATATGACACTTACTAACCATCAATCGGTGCAATGCATGTTTCTTAATACAAATTTCTTTTCAATCATACGCTCATATCACAGATATAACACTTGTTGTAATCAGTAATAATCTCCATATATAAAGGAAAGAGCAGGGGACCATAAGTTTTAGTGGTGACATATTAATTATAATCAATACTTACAGATGAAAAGACAAAGCAGGCATATTTCTTTTATATTAGGTGGTAGATACTGGTAAATTCTTGTCTGGATTCAAACACGTGGACTCAAGAACCCATATTTCCATAGTGTTGCATTTAAGATGATGAATTTTTGTTTTCTTACTAAGCTGGACAACAAACCTGTGCATAGGGACCAGGAGAATATGCTGGAGTCCAGAAATTAGGAAAGTGAAATAAGATGGTCCAAAGCCAGAGAGGATTGCCCTAAACTAGTACTCAAAGAAAAACTAAATGAGATCCACCTGTTGGACAAAGATACACAAAAGTGATGATGACCTGTACTTTTGACCCTTACATATCTATTGTTGTCTTCATAGTCATGTCTATCTAATCTGATCCTAAATGAAGATGCTAAGATCCCATCTAGATCAGCACTTTGTTGAAATCCATGTGGCATGGATATTGCAGGTCTGACCAGCCTTTGCTTTAAAGTTCAAACAGGTCAGTTAAGAACTCTAAGCCATAAGACCAACATATTGTTAGTATCATTTTATTTTGATAAATATGTTGTCTTGTAAGAATTAATTGAAGAAACAATATATTTCATGATGCTACCAGCTCCAAACCTCCAATCCTTGGAATATTGTGTAGCATCATCACAACAAAACAAACTAATAAAACTATACAAGAGACTGCTGAAGAAACAATATCCTCTTCGTTATTTTTTCTTATCCAAAGTTGGCTAGCAGATTTTTGCAATAAATTAGCCAGTCAATTGGTCATAGGGGTGTTCAAAGAACATTTTTAACTTGAACCAAACCCAACCTAATATAGCGATCGGGTTATTTTGTTGAACTCAGATCTGATTTGATCATGACTTGACTAATAACTAAGTCGAGATTAGATTGACTCGATATCTACTCCTATATAATAAATTAGAATATATTTATGCTCTTACTTTATTCTCTTTCACATGATGACATGTGTTATTTTTAAATTTTTTTTTTGAAATTTTAAATTCAAATTTTATTTTCATTAATTATGAATATTTTGTTATAATTTTAGAATATTTTTTCTCTTTTAATTTATTTTTTAGATTTTTCCTAAATAAATCAATTATCCATATCTTTTTTTATAATTTTAAACATTTCTTTTAATTTTTTTTAATTCTATCTAAATTTAAAAAATCTTGTGCAATGTATGAGATACTTATTAGTTTATGTAAAATGCATAATATTAGATGTTATACATATAGTTAAGTTATAAAATTTTATAAGTATAAAATTAAAATTAAAGGATATTTTATAATAAATATTATAACAAATTATATCAATATAAAAATATTATTATATTATATAAAAAATATTAATTTATATGTAAAAATCTGATAATTTATTATTAATTTTAATATATATATATTTTAAAATATTATATTATATCAAATCGAATTAGACTAACTTAAAGTATAACTAAAACTCAACTCAAAAATATATTAAACTAAATTTTAAAAAACCAAAGCTTAGTCCAATTAGATTAAGGTTGGAACGGGTCGGTCGAGAATAGTCATAAACATCCTAGTTGGTCCCAATTGATTACATGGTGGACCACGTTGTCAATATCTTGCTGGGCTTGTTCTGCAGAATTCATGTGTCTGTCGCTTTGCAATGATAGGAAGTTGAATAAGAACATTATTAGTAGAAATCGGTGATCCAATAGCTTCTTTTTATTTATTTATTTATGTTCGTTGCCATTAAGTAATAGGTTTAATGCTAACTATGGCCCGGGCTAGAGTGTCTCACAGGTCCCTTCTCGTCTGTATCTCTCTAACTGATGCCCGCTCAATCTTCAATTGACGAAAGCGCCAAATAACAGTAAAATAAATAAAATTAAAAAAAACAGACTTTTGCATCTCTACAGTTGGACCTAGTTTTCATGGCATGTGTTTAAACAGAGTGTCGCTATGAAGAAATAATTGAATGAGAAAAATAAAAGATATTGAGATCTAACGTGGTTCGGTAATGTACCTACATCTATGATTAGAGAGCAGCAAGAAAATTATCACTATGTGACAAAAGAATATTACAAGAACCATTAGCTAAATTATTTCTCACAACCCAAAATCCAATTACATCCAAGATCACTCTCACTTAAGCTTCTCTTAAACCCACAAAACTTTCTCTCACTATTAGAACTCTCTCTCACTTTAGAACAAGAGAATGAAGATAAAGATTAAGAAGAAAAAACTCCTAGAGCTTGGAGGTTTTTCGGTGTGTCTTGGTAAGGCCTTAAGCATGACTATTTATAACCAAATTCTATGACCAAGATGTGGTCCAAAATCATCCAAAATTTTAGCCACAATTAGTGGCTTCATAATAGCCATTCATTATGATTTCTCCATTATTAGTGTGGTATAATGAAGGTCATATATGCTGAGTGCTTGGTGGCTCATTATATCTTTCAGTCATTAATTATTACAAATCTTCACCTTGGCTGAAAGACTCTCATAGCTTTTCTTCTGCTGCTCCCCACTCAAGGTATCACTTACTAGAAACACCAATCAAGTTCAGACAAAGTCTGAACTTAGTTGTTGGCACTGGCTTGGTAACCATATCTGCTGGATTCTCTAATGTTGAAATCTTCAAGATTTTAACATTGCCTTGTGCTATTACATCTCTGATGAAGTGCATCCTGACATCAATGTGTTTGGTCCTTTCATGGTACATCTAATTTTTTGACAGATGTATGACACTTTGACTATCACAATAGATTGTTGTATCTTGTGATGGTATCCCCAATTCGCTAACGAAGTCTCTAAGCCAAAGAGCTTCTTTCACTGCTTCTGTAGCTACAATGTACTCTGCCTCAATGGTTGACAAAGTGGCAATTGATTGCAATGATGTTTTCCAACTGATAGTACATCGATGAAGAGTGAAAACATATCCTGTTAAGGACCTTCTCTTGTTTAGATCTCCAGCATAATCGAAATTCACATATCCAACAACACAACTAGTAGTGTTATTGTGTTTTCCATAAACCAAGTCGACATTAGTAGTACCCTTCAAGTAGTGTAAAATCCATTTTACTGTTTGCCAATGGATTTTTCCTAGATTTCCTATATACCTGTTGACCACACTAACAGCATGTGAAATATCTAGTCTAGTACAAACCATGGCATACCTGATATTACCAACAGTATTAGCATATAGAACACTAGACATTTGCTCCTTTTCTGCCTCAGATTGTGGTGACAACGCCGCCAAAGTTTGAAATGAGTTGCTAGTGGAGACTAACAGGCTTTGAGTTTTGCATACCAAAGCATTTCAGTATTCTTTCCATGTACCCTTTTTGTGATAGAAATAGCATATCTGTTTTTCTATCCCTGTAAATTTCCATCCCCAATATTTTCTTTGCAGCTCCCAAATCTTTCATGTCAAATTCTTCATTCAACTGAGCTTTTAATATATTGATCTCAGACATGCTCTTACAAGCAATCAACATGTCATCAACATACAAGAGCAAATAGATGAATGACTCATCCGTGAGCTTCTTATAATACACACAACTATCATACTTACTCCTACAATAGTCATTTCCAAGTATGAAAGTGTCAAACTACTTATACCACTATCTAGGAGACTGTTTCAAGCCATACAGAGATTTATGTAAGAGACAAACGTGGTCTTCTTTACCTTGGACTTCAAATCCCTTTGGCTGACTCATATATATTTGTTCTTCTAATTCTCCATGCAAGAATGTTGTCTTGACATCCAGCTGCTCTAATTCAAGATCAAACTGAGCTACAATGGCAAGCAGGATCCCGAATAGAGCTATGTTTCACCACAGGAGAAAAGACTTCATTGAAATCGATACCTTTTCTTTGTGTGAAGCCCTTGGCCATAAGTCGTGCTTTAAACCTTGCATTTTCAGCTCTAGGATTTCCTTCATTTTTCTTGAAAACTCATTTACTTCCGATAATCTTTTGATTCTCTGGCCTTTTGACTATTTCCTAAGTATGAACTTTGTGAAGAGATTCAATCTCTTCAGTCATTGTAGCAATTCATTGAGCAACATTTTTGCTATTGATAGCTTCTTGGTATGATTAGGGCTCATAGTTGTCAATGTTACTTGCAACATTTAGAGCATATGAGACTAAATCATCATAGCCATACCTTTGGGGAGGTCTAACTTCTCTCCTTTGCCTATATCTAGCTAGTTGATAATGCTGCAATTGTTGTGTGTCTTGTTCCTTAGTAGGGTCTGACTCTTCTCCATCAACTAGATCTTGTGAGGTTTCTTTTGAAGGCTCCACCTCAAGCTCCACCTTATTCTCAGCACTAGTATTTTCTTTTTCTGTAAATGACCCCTCATAAGGTTTGAGCATCTCAGCTTCATTAATGGTCACATCTCTACTAATAATGCACTTTCTTGTGTCTGGACACCATAGCTTGTATCCCTTCACGCCTTCAGGATATCCAAGAAAAATGCATTTCTTTGCCCTTAGCTCAAGTTTACCATCATTGACATGAGCATAAGTAGGACAACCGAAAATTATAAAATTTCATAGTTAGCAGGACTACCTGACCATATCTCTTCAGGAGTCTTGAAACTAATTGTCGATGGACATCTGTTGATTAAGTAACAAGCTGTGTTAATAGCTTCAGCCCAGAACTCTCTTGATAGTCCAGCATTTGAAAGCATATACCTTGTTCGCTCTATCAATGTTTTGTTCATCCGTTCTATAAGCCCATTATGTTGTGGAGTGTGTCTCACGGTATGATGTCTGACAATACCATGATCCTTACAGAACTTGTTGAATTCTCCTCCACAAAATTCTAAGCTATTGTCCGTTCTCAATCGCTTGATCTGCTTCCCAGTTTGCTTTTCAATCAAAGCTTTCCATTGTTTGAACTTGACAAAGACTTTATCTTTGTGTTTTACAATAGACACCCATACCTTCCTTGAATAATCATCAATGAAGGTTAACATATATCTGCCACCACCATGAGAGGGAACTCAGGAAGACCCCATAGATCTGACTGAATATAATCCACCGTACCTTTGGTCCGGTGAATAGTTGTACTAAACTTCACCCGAGACTGTTTTCTAAAGACATAATGCTCACAGGAGTCTAACTTTTCGGTCTTCTGGCCACAGAGCTGTCCTTGCTTACTTAACTCTATTAGACCTCTCTCATTGATATGCCCAAGACGCATATGCCATAACTTGGTGACATCATCATCAAAAGTTGATGATATAACAGCAGTTCCAGTAACCGTGTTCCCATCTAGTAAGTAAATGCCATTAGTTTTCTTCCCTTTTATTATGACAAGAGCACCTTTTGAGACTCGTATACCTCTGCCTTCACTTTTGTAGTTGTAGCCGTTAGAGTCTAGTGTGCCCAAGGAAACTAAGTTCTTCTTCAATTCTAGAACATGTCTGACGTCCGTCAATGTTCGCATGATCCCATCAAACATCTTGATCTTTATCGTGCCTATACCAATGACCTTGTAGGTTTTGTTGTTGCCTAAAACCACTTTTCCTCCTTTTAAAGATTGGTAAGTAGTGAACCAATCCTTATGAGGGGACATAAGGTATGAACAGCCTGAATCAAGGATCCATTCATTGCCTGAGTCAAGTTCAGAGACTGTAAGAACATCAGCACTATCATAGCCTCCTACTACTGCAGCACATCCAGAATCAGAAGAATTTCTTTTCCCTTATGCTCCTGACAATCCTTCTTGAAGTGTCCTTCTTTTTTACAATGAAAGCATTTTAGTTTTTTAGATTTAGATTTTGATCTAAATTTACCTCTGTTGCTTTTGCTACTAGAGCCACCAGAACTTCTTTTTTCTGTTCTTCCTCTTCCCAATAAACTCTCCCCAGAGCCATCATTTCTATTTTCAGATACTTTTTTCTTTAACTCCTTAGAGTTCAATGCCACTTCTCCTCCATGGTAAGAGTATCGCGGCCATACATCATAGTATCAATGAAGTTCTCATAAGAATTTGGCAAAGAACACAATAGAATTATTGCTTAATCTTCATCATCAATCTTGACATCTATATTTTTTAAATCAATAATAATTTTATTATAATCATCCAAGTGCTCTTTAATGGATTTACCTCCTTGCATTTGAAGGGTGTATAGTTTCTTCTTCAAATAAAGCCGGTTTGTGAGTGACTTGGTCATATACAAGCTTTCTAGCTTCAACCATAATTTGGCAGCAGTGTCTTCTTCAAAAACTTCTCACAAGACTTCATCTCCCAAGCATAACAGAATCACACTATGTGCCTTGTCCAAAATCTCATCCTTCTCTCTGTCTGATAGAGATTCTGGCAGAGCGTCCCTACCATTCAAGGCTTTTGCAAGACCTTGATGCACCAACAGAGCCCGCATCTTCAGTCACCACAAACTAAAATCATTATCACCATTAAATTTCTCCACATCAAATTTGGCACTAGCCATATCTTTCGTACAAATGAATAGTACTGTATATTAGAATAGTATTTTTATTTGTGAATAGTACAACAAGTAAATTTCTAGGAAAAAGAGGTGGGTCACCAATAGACACACTTAAATACCAAATATTTCTTAAACAGAACTTCCCTGGACATGCATATCCACACTACCACAATTCTGACATACACAGTACAATCGAAAGTACAAGAAATGCTTTTAGCCAAAAAACCCAAGAGCATTTCTTTTCTGATGAGGAAGATCAAATAACGTTGCAACCACATAACATACTAAGAATTTCTTGGAACATCTGTCACCTTCGTAACCAAGATCTCGGATACCAATTTGTTGAAACAGAGTGCCACTATGGAGAAATAATTAAGTGAGAAAAAATAAAGGACACTGAGATTTAACGTGATTCGGCAATGTGCCTACATCCACGGCTGGAGAGCAGCAAGAAAATTATCACTATGTGACAAAAGGATATTACAAGAACCACTAGCCAAAATATTCATCACAACCCAAAACTCAATTACACCTAAGATCACTCTCACTCAAGCCTCTCTTAAACCCACAAAACTTTCTCTCACTATTAGAACCCTTTCTCACTTTAGAACAAGAGAATGAAAAGAAAGATTAAAAAGAGAAAACTCCTAGAGCTTAAAGTTTTTTCGGTGTGTCTTGGGAAGGCCTTAAGCATGGCTATTTATAGCCAAATTCCATGACCAAGATGTGGTCTAAAATCATCCAAAATTTCAGCCACAATTAGTGACTTCATAATAGTCATTCATTATGCTTTCTCCATTATTAGTGTGACATAATGAATGTCATATATGCTAAGTGCTTGGTAGCTTCTTATGTCTTTCAGCCACTAATTATTACAGCATGAATATGGCTTACTAGTATATTAAAGTGGCCCAATTTAGTCCATTCCAATTTGATCAACTTCATAGAAGAAGATGATGTTTGTATGTTACCACTTACACCAGACTAATTTCGCATCGCTTGGTACAAGATAAAAATTAAGAAAATACCAACTTTATAACAAGTCGATTCCCTGTTTGTTTTGGAGTCATAACGTTAAGATGCTCCTCTATTTGGCATCTTTGTACATTTAGTAGTGAAACAAATTTTAAACATGAGAGCCGTCAGGCCTTTAAAGACGTATGCGCACGTTATATGTTAAATAATGCTATTTTCACAAATTTACACATATATCATCTTATATTTACACAATTTTTATTATTTAATTACAACTGATGTCACATTATTATATGTATTGATTATGTCACTTCTAACTAATGTGAGGTGATGTGTTCTTATAAGATGTATATAAGCATTATAGTATATAATTCACGTTAGAATTAGATGTTTTGGTGGGAGGGAAAAAAGGGAGGGAGGTATGAAGATTAGGTGCTACCTGATTCCATGTCCTAGTCCACAATGAACTCGCTTCGTTTTGATATTAGAGCTACCATTGGCAATTGATATGCAATCATCCCCTGAATATGACACACTAAATCACCATAAAACACAAATGGTCAGTATAATTCCCTTTTATAATTTCAATACTCGTCATGAAATAACTGACTTGATTATCGTCAGATACTCCATTTTCAACAGCACCAAAGCTATCAACATTTTCCACCATGCACAATTGTCCAAGAAGAGATCTCAGAAAGTTTTGCCTCATTTTCTTCTTCTATATGTCCAGGCTTTCAAGTTCTTCATGCATGTCAGTGTTTTCACCTATCATGTTTCCTGCATCTCCAGGTGCCGCTATCAGCAAACCGAATAAGAAAACCAATCATTTCGAGCATTGAGAAATTTTTAGATAAACTCGGAGTATTATGGGTGCACTTAATCAATCATATCATTAATTAATAGATATTTGTTATACTTGAATATTAATTAGTTGTCACAATTTATCACAATTAATTATGTGATTGATGAAATATACTTCATTTAAATGCTCAAATTTGTACAATAATCTCTCTCTGTCAATTGTGACCGTGTGGTTCATTAACTTTTTGAATTTATGCTCATTAATAGATATATAAATTTACATAAAATCACATACATGAAATTAGGCATAATACCTATTAAGCTTCCTCATATTAATAGATACATGTATTTACAAAAATTCATATATTTTCTTTAAGTACAAATTCCTAGACATGAACTTGGACAGACCCTCGTCGTATTATAATTGTTATTTAAGATTTTTTACAAAAATTAAAGATATTATTAAATAATTTTAAATGTAGAGAAATATAGTTTAATATAACTAAATTATCATTTCTTAAAAAATGGTAAAAGTCAATTAACTAAATTATATGTAGTTATTAGCTTAATTAGTTGAGATAATAAATGATAAGAGTAAAGATGAAAAAATTTAATTAATACTTTCTTAATATTTTTAAATTAAAAGATAATTATAATGAGACAAAGTGAGTATTTTTATGTTACACAGTCATAATAAAAAGTTCATACTTTCAATTTAAGCTACCCAACATGATAAGAAAAACATATATATATATATATATATATATATATATATATATATATACCAAAAAACTTTTTTAAAAAAATATGTCCTCCAAAATTAAATAATTTAACCAAGGGCGAAAATCAACCTCGATATTCTTACACTAGTTATAGTTGCACCATTTTATAATGGTTAATGAAGTATAAATTTGTGATTATTTCACATGCATTGATTGGTTAATAAGTATCTTATTAACTAATCAATACACATGATTCTCGTTAATCTTTTAATGCATGTGATTAACCACAATTTTATTTCTCATTCACAGGTTTAATTAAAATGGTGTAGCAAAAAATAGTGTAAGATGATTATTTTTCGGACAAAAATACTCTTTTGGGTGAGGCGCAAATGCACCCCAAACAAATGGATGAAATGTACTCCTTATTTATTTAATACTAGTATTTTGTACTCGTACAATGCACGGAATAAATTAAAAAATATTACAATAAATAAGAAAAAATATATTTAATCTAGATATATGACATTTTAGATGATTTAGGTGAATTTGATTAATTTACAATTAGTAGAATTCATAGTGAAATTCACTCAAAATCATTTTTTTTTGTTTTCGTTAATCGACTATTTTCGTACTATAATAATCAAATTATGTAGTTCGTTTCAATAAATATTTATTTTAAGTGACTTCTAAATAAATAATTAATTTATATAGTTTCAGATAATTTTAATTTTTGATTCTATAGTTTTTTTTTCTTTTAATATTAATTTTTATGTGTTTATTTATTTGGATGTTTTATGAACTTATTATTAAGATTATACGAAAAAAATTACTATATTTTCTTAGTTTAAAAAACACTTAATAAATTATCAATTTCTTCATAATAAATTACATTTATTTAATTTTATTATATTTTCATGCAAAATTTTTACTCTTATGTGATGTATATATTGAAGTTTTGTAAATAATATAAAATAACTATATATGAATAAATATAGTAATTTGAAAATATAAATAATTAATTTAAAGTAACAAGATATATATAAAAGAGATTATATTAGACACCTACAAAAATTTTGAGATTTTAATATCAATAACCAATAAAAATAATTAGTAACGTAATCAACTAAAATTATGTGAAATTTTTTTGAATTATTTTGAACATGAATTAATATGCAAAAGTAGTTAAGGTAATTAATATGAGATTATAAATTTTTATATTTGTATGTATGAGTAATAAATTAAATTTAAACACGACGACACATGTATACTTTCTTTATAAATTATAATATGGGATATCACATATCAGTTATTAGGATCATATATTTATCACATGACAGATTTTTAAATATATTATTTCATGTCAGAATAATACATGTTAGAATATAAAGACATGTACATTTTCTTTATATATTGTATGATATTAATATTAACCAATTATATGATACTAATGCCAACCAAAAATATAAAAATGAAAACCCCCATCCAAATCCAACTCCTAGTGATGATTAAAAGGAATTTTGTATTTAGTATTATTCCGATCAGAAGTTCAATTTTTTTATAGACACGTTATTTTTTATTTCACATCACTTTTCACGAATATTATTTTTCATTTTACATTACTTTTCATAATATTTTTTTAATAATTATGATTAAATAAGAGAAAGTGATGTGATTAATAGTATAGAGAATAATATAAAAAGTGATGTAAAAAAATATGATGAAAAATTTGAGTTTGTTTATGCATTTAGTAGTATTATTGCAATTAGAAAATAGAATGACGGCGGAAAGAAAATAGAAAGATACATGTTCAAGACATGTTGCGGGGAAGAGGGGGTGCATGCAAAAAATGCAACCCATTTTGTAATCGAAAACATGATGATCGCTCACAATCCCATTAAATAATGAATAAAATTTGAATCCAATTTTTAGAGGAGAAAACTTCTTTCAACTTCATTTAATCTGTTGGTATATGTTATTTTTAATTTCATTTAACCCCATTTAATTTAGTTAAGTGCAAAATTTGGTTTAAATCATTTTCTTCTAACTCTTTCATTTAACTCCTTTAATCACCTTTTGTTTGTTTGTTACTTTTTACTTTAATTAATTGAATTAATAGGCACATAAAAGAGAGGTAATTAAAGGAGTTAAAAAGAAATAGTTGGAATCAAATTTTGTTTTCTTAAGTTAATAGACATATAGTATGAGGTTAGAAAAAAATTCTCTTCTCTCAAGATAAGAGCTAATTTTTGTTCTTAAAAAAAGTGAGTGTGCACTGCACAGTGTATTTGTTGGCGCGAGAAGGCGCGGCGATTGGGCGACTCTCTCTTTATGCTCTTTAAAAAACCACACAAGCGCGCTCTGCTCAGTGCTCTTGCTTCCACTTCCACAACCACGTGTTGATTGGGTTACGTAAATACTGATGATACATTGTAATGTGCCTGCTGTAGTGTTTGGATTGGAAACTGGGTCTGATTGGTTGAGTCTTTTTTACGACTATTTTAGGATAGTTGAGACAATAATGGATATACAGCGACAATGAGCTTCTGTGAGAAGAAAGAAAATGTATAAAGTGGATTTTGTTAATTCCCACTTTTGTACGTAAACCAAATTTTAAGGCATAACTGAAAATTATGTAAGTAATAGGAGGAGAATTCAATGAATCCGTGAAAATGAAAGGCCATATGTAATTTTGATGCTTTTGTGGTCTCACACGGTTTTGCTTTGCATCAATGACTTGTGGTTTTATATGATTTATAGTATGTGCAGTAGCTAAGTCCAAATGCTAACTGATACGAAGACACCCTAGTCATAACCGTTTAATAGAGTTTATTTTTTTCTTTTTCTTTTTCTTTTTGTTGTGAACGTTTAATAGAGAAATTGCTTACAAATAAATGACACAACACACAGGCAACCTGGTCATAATCCTTTCTTCCTCTTTTATTCCTTACTTATATTTTTGTTGTCAAGACTTATTTTGCTTGGAGGGTTACATTTAATTCAATTTTTTTTACTTCAATTTGTATTTTTTTTTAAAAACAAAACAAAACATAACTAATCTCATTTTGTCAAGAATCTGCACTTCAAAACAAAAACAAAAAAGACAAATATTCATACTCATGAACCTACCAGTAATGCCAGCGCATATTTACATGGAAAATGATTCTTGCACAACAGATCTTTTACACTGGTTAACAATGACTCAATTATTAATTATCAAGGTGTATAAATTGATAAATGAACTTGTAATTTGTTCCCACTTTGTTAACCTGTATAAAAATAGTACGAAAATATTGGCATGCAAATAACAGTACTATATTTACATTCCTCAGTTAATCATAATAATGGATGCATCTCATCAGAAATCAAGTAAAGCTTCATGGAAAAGATTACATAAAATAGGAGGGAACAGGGAGAAAGAAGGAAGGCCGTTAACACAAAGGAAACTTGGATATAAATATCCTTGGAAGTAGTCGATTTTGTGTAGTGACAAGTACTTTTACTTGCAGTTAAGTCACACAAGGAGAACATTGACGTATTTTCCATTTTCTTAAAATACTTACCCTTTGTAAGTTAAGACAGAAACACCTCGACACTTGCAGTTTTTATCAATTGGCATACAGGACAAACATTGATAAATCCATCACAGTCCTTACACAAGCACAGGTGCCTACAAGGCATCAACAACATGGAAACCTCCTTTGCCTTGCATGCCCTGCAAGTCAGATTCTCCATGCCTTGGTAGCTCTTGTAAATAGATTTCATAGGGGCGCCCGGGATGCTCAGGAAGTTATTGGGATCTATGTATGAGGCGGCGTCATCAACTTCACTGTCTCCAAACCCTTCCTTCCCTTGTTCAACTCCCTGTGAAATTGCCTGCTGGAGATTGTTCCTTAACACATTGACAACTGACTCATTATACTTTGCTCTGTAGTGCCAGTTTTGTGCTTCAATAGCCACCTGCTTTATTCTCTCTGCTAGCTCCCTATTTTTTCGGTTCATGTTCTCTATCTCCACTTCTTTTTCCCTTAGCTTCTTACTAACACCTTTCTCAATGGAAGTGAGGAGAGAAGCCATGTGTTTTTGCTTCATGTCTCTTACTCCTTTTGACAATTGTTCCTTCTGTGTAGAAAGGAATTGGAATAACATCTCAGAAAAGTGCAAAATAACTAAACCATGAATCATATACAATTGATAATTCCATAACTGAAGTACCACTTCTAGTTCTATGTATCCTTGTGCAATGAAAAAAAAAATCACTACTTTCCATCACAGGCTCCAAAATACAATACCGTGACTCACTCATTGATTTAAACATTTGAGATGAAGTGTTCAACAAGAAATAATTCTTCGAGAGAGTAACTACTAATAAATTAGTCAATGAAAGGTCTGCCAACAAAAGGAGAAAATTCTACCCAAAATGACTGCATAATGATATATTTGAAAAAGAAGGGTGCCAACAGCAAATTGATAAAGAAAAATCTAACCTATGTTTGGATGTTTTTTCATTAAAGGAATGGAACGGAATAGGTGGAAATGGAACGGAAAGGAAAGGAATGGAATGGAACATAATTTCTATTCTCTTTGTTTGGAAGTTTCATTAACGGAATGGAACGGAACGGAATTACCCATGTGTTCTCCCCATTCCACCTCAATTTTGGGGAGAACAAAAGTTAGGCATTTGAGGGGAAGAGGGGGGAAATGATTCCCCATGTGTTCCGTTCCATTCCCATGTATTTTAAAACTCCCAAACAAGGGAAGTTATTTCCGTTCCTCTCATTACTTATCATCCAAACATAGTGTAAAAAACATATACCATAAAAGGAAAGAGCATGTGTTTTTTCCCCTTTTCACAAGCCAGCCATCCATACCTTTCTAAAGAACAGAAATATTTTGAACATGAATCATTTGCACATGATGACAGGCCTTCCACAACCTACACCACAAAATGACAGAACAGAGAGCTATAACAACGTATTACCTGAAGTTTAATATACTGGTCCAACTCTTCTTGCTGCCTATCAAGCTCAGTTCTGATATTGTCACCAAGGGACAATATGATTGAAGGTGTGGCAGTCATGCTGCCACTGGCAGAAGTGACAGATGAGTTACGCTCATCATCATCGTATGAAAGCCTCAATCCTGTTGACACAGGGTTAGGATTTGGAATGCTTGCTGATCTATCAGCATCATCTTGACAGACATTGTAATTTAAGGAAATCTGAAGCCTTTGCTGCTTTGAGATATCTTCCATTTCCCTGCTTCGTTTATTTGGCTGAATCATGGAACTGATATGCTCATTTTGAAAGTAATTAACTGGATCAACACTACACCCAGCTTGTACTGCAAGAGATATTGCACGTTCATCACTCAGTGATAAGGTAAAACTACAGATAAAAGACAATAATTATTAAAAGAAATATAAATAAATTTAAGTAGTTATTTAAAGAACTGCATAAAAATGATAACAAGAAACAAATAAGTAATAACTTACAAAACAAAATAAGAATATCACAGCTAGCGACAGAAAATATAAACAATCATCAGTTTTAGTGTTTGAAGGTCAGACACAGTATATGATAAAGTAAAAAAAGGGCTTCCTGTTACAAGCATCTCAGCACATGTCAAGGGTCATTACTATTCTTAATCAGTGGTGGATATTCATGGGGGACAAGAAGGATCCATGGCCACCCCAAAAATTTTGAAAACTCCGCAGAAATTTTGAAGAAAATTACACATTCTTCCCCTTAAACATTATCAAAACATCATATGGCCACCCCAACTTTTTTGTTCAAGATCTGCCACTGGTTTCAACATCAAAATATATCAGAAAAAATGCAGGATGAGTAGGTGCAAAAATCAGCATTGACCACGTCCTGCAACATGAGGCACACATACATGCAATGCACACAAGCAAAATGGAGAGGAGATACACATGCAATAAACAAGACAAGTTCATAATCAAAATATTGCTCTCCTCCACCCTTTTTCCAAAAAAGAGAGGAGATGCCATCATCATGCCTGTGGCAAAAGGGAATGAAGGAGAACAGAATTGTTTAAAGTACAATATGGAAAGTGGCTCTTGAGTAAAAATCCAGTAAAAGAAAGTCATAGCAAGTAACTTTAAAAGGATTTAACCAGTAAAGACAAACATATTACGATCAAAAGCATAAGTTGAACAAATCAAAGAAGAGATACCCTGCATAACAACCACATTCAATAAACCACTATATTATCACATGACAAAAGGAGGGAGAAAACTCACAATTTCCAAACAACTGCAACTGATTTGCCGCATTAGTTTGATACCGTAATTGAGTCTCGTCCAGGAAAACAGGAAGCACAGGATTACCATTGTTTCCCCCTAACATTATCTCAGGAAATGCGCTTGACTAACTCAACTTATGTAGCTTTAAAAGAATATTATTGAAGCTGCCAGTAAATATCCACGGGGAGAAAAAAAGGGAGAACTTAACATCAAAATTTAAATTATAAAAAGTAAACATTAAATATTCCAGCATCGCCAATCACATCAGCACAACAATTTAAACTATATGGCTTGAAGGGGTAGGAAAGTTGATGGTCTAATGAAGTAAACTTTTAGCAGTTTTTCTAATAAATTCTTATAAGGTTTAGCAAGTTGGTTTTGAAAGCAGGCTGTGATGATTCATTCCCACCAATAGGAATTGCAAATATTTTCTTGTCTTCTAGTTGTCAAGTAATTTAGTGAAAAAATAATAATCAAGATACCAATGCATCTACATGTTCAAACAAAACTCTGAGAACATACAAGTTCCTTCTCAAGGTTGATTTAGGAATCTTTTATAAACTGATGTTTGGTAAAGTAGAATCAGAAGCTAATTTTAAAGCTGTACAGCGTTTGGTAAAAATGAGGTAAAACTAAATATTTGAAAAAGAAGACAGAATGAATATTAACTTGAAATTATATTTTCTTTTGGTGAAATACTGACATCCAGATAAGCATTGTAATAACTACAAAGGAAATTTCGGGTAAAACACATGGGAAGCAGCAGTTTATAAAATTAACCATAAACTTGATTCTGAAAAATGAGAAACAGAAGTTCCAAAGCAGTTATTTGTAAGTTCAGTAAACACCAAAAAATATTGTTTGTATAAAAGATAAGTAAATGCAATTCTTGAGAAGCAATATCAAGGTCAACTGATGACTATATATATCTTCACTTTCATATAATTTGTTATATAGGTTCTCAGGAGAATGCGGTCAATCCTTGCAAGTAAATGCTGACTTTCAAACAGCACAAGTTTTAGAGTAAAACAAACTGATACTATTAACTATAAATCACAAATAAAAGCAGTTAACTCTTGGGATTTCTCCAAGGTCCAACAACAAAATCCCTGAACTGGTAGCCTAATATTCACCAAAAAAATCACATAAAGTAACTAGGGAACTCATTCTTATGCAGAATCAAACATTTGGGCAACCTTTCTGATACAATCGTACAAATGTGCAACATATAACCAATTTCAAATAAGGAAAAAATAGAAAGCATAGAAGTAAGTAGTACAATGACATGATGAGTTCCCCAGAAAATGATTGTATTTCACCCAAATCCATTAAATCTGTTGAAAGAAGTGACAAAGAAAATATATAGCATCCCCATAAATTGGCATATATGCTCTTTTTCCCATTTTGACCCTTTTTTTTCCAAGTAGTACAAACAAACAAACAACAAAAAATCATTTTCCCATTAGATTAGGTTGGCTATATGAATCAAATGACCCCATTGTTTTATATTGTAAACCCCATTTTTTTATATTGTAAACCCCATTTTTTTTTCTATGCAGTAAAAACAAACAACAACAAAGCCTTTTTCTGTAAGTAGTACGCATAGAAAATGAGAAATTAGCACACCCCATTGCGTTCATTTCAACATAAGGCCAGGTGAAGAATTGAAATAGAGCCTATAGACATTCCAAATAAATCTGATGAATGTCCATTGAAATGCAAGCGCAAGAAACTCTCTGATGAATTACCAAGACATAATTTGCAATCAAAACTGAATATTTAACCAACATAGGATGGGAAAAATAAGATGAAATCATAATCATAAGTGATTTATAAATATGAAAACAATTAAAATATTTCACTCAGATTAAAAAAGAAAAATCTCAATGAAAAAACAAACTAAATGGTAGGAGATAGAACAGAACATGACAGCACAAGGTTACCTTGATGTTCACGACCTTTGTGATTTAATCCGCAATGCAATCCACTGCAAACTAAGCAAATCAGATATTGGAATCCAAAAAGAAGAAAACTTTGTGACATGAAACGATGAAAAAACAATACAAACAATAACCCATTAAATACCTTGAGATTGAAATGCTTTCTAACAGGAAAAAATTTTTTTTTAAAAAAAGATCAAGTTGATACACATCCAAAAATAACGATGGAGCAAAAGGGCCAGAGAGAAGAAGAAGAAGGTGAGAGGAAGAGAGAGATCTGGTAAGGAAGGTTGAGGAGAGTGGATAAGTGGAGGATGAATGAATAGAATAGAATAGAGGAAGAGGAAGAGAAGAGGAAGGAGTGGATGTTGCAGAAGATGGAGAGAAATTTATTATTATTAATTTACTACGCAAACCGATTTCAGTTTTTTATTTTTATTTTTAAATTTTTACGACTGTATTATACTATTATTATAAATTATAATAAGTGGGTTTTTTCTTCTTCAGTATTGTTGGATGGAATGGATACGACAAATGAAGAGGGAGAGACCCCACTATTCCCGGAATCCCGCTATTCTCCGTACTATCTGTCATGCATGACATAAACTTCCTAACATATGACATAAACATTACTATCATAAAATAATAAAATCATATTGTTCTTCACCTCAAAAAAATATAATAGTATGGATTAGGATCTTCTCTCATACTAAGAAAGGTTCTATTGTCAAGTAAAAAAAAAATTACACAAATTACATGTGATATATTATAAAAAAAATTACACATGCTATATATAATATATAAATTCAAACATATATTTTTGGTTGAAAGGATTCTCTTTTATTTTTAGCTAACAAAAGATAATCTCTATTCTAATAATAATATTCTTCTTACTTAGGTTATATTATTTTGGATTTAGCAAGTGCTTTCTTGGTTTTTTATTAAGGGAGTGTTTGGAAAAGATTATTCTCATTTTCAATAACTTTTTTTAAAAAAATTTGTTGTAATAATATTTAATTATATTTGATAAATTCAATTTAAATTTTTACATTAAATTTAATGAATTCTAAAAGCCTTTTTCATAATGTTAAAATTTTAACTTATGATTTTATATTATAAATTATTACTTACATTTTAAAATGTAAATATTATTTTATCTTCAATCAAATAATTTTTTTAATCATTCTATATTTATTTTAATAATTTAATATATAAAAATTATTCTTTTTTATATCATCTAAGTGAAATAAATTAACTAAAAATCATTTTTTAACTAACATATCTAAATATAAAATTTTTTTTCTTATAATCGATTATAACAAAAATTTTATACAATAATTAATTATTAAAATAATTAAATTTTCATAATTATCCCAAATGCACACTAAGTAAGGTTATCTTTGAGTTAATTTTGTGTTAATTCAGAATAAATTTTTCTTCGGGTAATCTTGAAAGACATGTCCTTATCATCTTATTGTAAGGGAACTAATTAATTTTCTTGAATGTTAAGTTAATATGAATAAACTATTGGATTTGGATGGATAAGTAAAAAAAAAATGATATTTTTATCCATTATTTTTATCAATTTAAAAAAATGGAGGATAGGCCCGCTTCCATTATGTTTCGCCATTGTTCATTGTAGAGGCAAGCGATTACATTTGTACGTGGAGTTATTCTGTAGTTTTGTCTTTTGGTTTGTTTTTTTTTTTTGCAAAATGTAGATGTTTGTTCTCTGCAATTTTTTTTGTGTCATTATATAATAGAATAACCTTGTTTATCTGTTGACCCTAATAGCTTTCCAGTGGGCTTCATAGATCACTATATAATGGGCATTTTCTAGACACAAATCTAACAAGCAACGTCTTCTAATTTGACCGTATTATTATTTGCACTCTTAATTATTTATTTATATTTTTTAAAAATTAATTAATTAATAGAGAGTTTTAATGGCCTCACTCCTAATTAAATTCCCATAAGTTACCAATTAGGTTGTCTTAGCCAATGCCAATGTACTAGCAGTAGAAACTTCAGTATATGTATCATAATACAAACATACCAGTATACCACTCACCTTGTATTGTATGAGCTACATATAAACCAAAGTTGGCAAGGTGAATGCCGAGTCTCACTTCTTGAAACCTGCAATCCTGCATTATCCCTAAATAGAGGTCAAGATTAGTTGGTACCCCCCTTGATGGGATGCTGAGGGGTCAAAATTAGTTGATGCCCCTTTGAGGGGATGCTAAGCCTTTTTAGGTACCAAAGACACATTAGAAGAAGTTTATGTAATGTGAGATTGTTTTAAAGTGAGTAAGTAATGACCTTTTAGATCATGTAATGAGTTTAGATTTTATGCACTTTATTAAATCAAAAGTAAATGCGCTCTTATCTATTAATTTTAAAAGTAAAATCATTCTAAAATAATTTTATTCAACACCTCACTTTTTCGTAAGAGAGATGTTTACTTACCTTAAACTTATATTTTTATTTTATTTTTTGACAAGTTGAACTTAGAATCTTCTTATGCATATCTAGCAATATTAGAATTTATTTTATGTTCATAATTTCGATTTTTCGAAATCCTTGTTTTGAATGATTTTTCATTTTATGTCTTTCTTACCCTTAAATTAATTAACAATTTCTCATATTTTATTAAAAATAAAAATGAATAAGAAACTTCATATTGAAATCTGAAACGTTTCATAAGTATCGGTTAGTCTAACATGACTTTGAAAATCAACAATAAATACTTTCTTATGAGTAAAATTGGTTATACAAAAGGATTTTTTTCTGATATAAAATGGTTAAATTATTTTATTTTATTTTATAATTATGTAATATGAGACAGTTGAGTTCAGATTCCTTTTCATATTTTTTTCATGTCAAAATTTAAGGTTGACTCATATATAAAAGAATTACATCAAACAAATGTATCAAAAAAATTACATCAAACAATTCTTTTCCTCTTTGCTAAACTTTACAATATGTAACACATATAACCACTAAATTTTGGATTTTGGACAAATAGATACTTCAACTTCTGAACTAAACATGAGAATAAATTTAGGATTATTATAATGATTTTGGTAATAAATGTAAAGGCTATTTTGGTGAAAACGTAAACATAGGGTGATATATATCCATTAACATTGCCGAGTCTTCAGTGTTATCAGGAATTATTGAAGATATGTCGTGGTGGTCGGTTGGAGGCCCATCTCCAACCAAAATCACGACATTCAAAACCCACTTTCTCCATTTTCTATCTCTTTCATTATCAAAATTATATTAGTCACGTTCACCAACAAAAAAATAATATATTATATGGATTTATTTATTTAATTGTTAATTACAAAAACAATAACGTTGTTGGTTACTGTTTTTATGGGTCTTACTATTACCGCACTACCGCTTCTTTTTCTTTTCAGTTTGCAGTGCTATTTGGGAGGCATTTAAGAATTTCTCTTTTAAAATTTCTTCTATATATGTTATTGGACTTACCTTAATTACTTATCCAGTTGCTGCTGCCATACTCTTCCATCCCATTTCATTTTATTGCATATCTGATTAAATCCATGTGTAATTGAACTTTACTTGTTCAGTCTTATTCAGTAATTCATATTTGCCTTAATACATTTGTTTTATGAATTTAATTTTGATATACTATATGCATAAAAAAGTTCTATAGTTATTTAATGATGTGTTAACATGTTATTTAATGAATTAAAATTTATATAAAATGTTAAATTTATAAAATAATATGATAACACATTATTAAATGATAATATAAGTCTTTTTATTATTATGCATCAAATTATTTTTTTTTAACTGCATCAAAATTAAATTGTTATTTTATATGTGAGTGACAATAATGATTATAACATATTTTTGCCCGTGCAAGTTATAAACATTGAGTTGGAAGTAATTCTAGCGTATGTGCACCTATTTCCACAGTCCCATTGCACTAATTCTCAATAACGTTCAAATAAAAGACCCAAATTGACAAGTCCAGATCAAATTAGAAGCATTACTGTATTATGTGGTGTTGCTATGCCTTAAAGTTGGAATATTAATTTCTTGACCAAAGCCGTATCCATTATTTGTGCATTTAACATATGGGACTGTCAATCAATCCATGTCGTCTAATCTTGAGTTGAAGGATTCTATTTCTGTCACATATAAAAATCTCCCATTACTTGGCTCACACCTACAAGAAGAATGGTCAAAGTGGTTCGTGAATTCTGCCTAACAATAGTTCTGGCTTTACCTTTGGCGTCTGCTAAATGCAACATATATATATATATATATAGATATGAGAAATATTAGTAATATATTTTTTAAATAATTTTTAATATTTATTTTATTATTGATTTAAAAGTAAATTTTATTAATATATCTCTTTTGATAATTCTTTTAAATTTATGAAATAAATTAATAATAAAATAAATATTAAAAGAAATATTAAAAAAATATGTTATTAACATTCCTCACCTCGAGAAGTAAAGTAAATTTCACATTATTAAAATTATAATAGAACTTGTGTAAGTAGTAGGATCCTTAAGAATTAAATAACAGAGATGTTTTATGGAAGAAGAAAGTTTTATTCCAGGAGGAGGAAAGAATTCCTCCATTAAATCAGTCTCATTTTCTCCTGTCGTTTAGTTCTCAATGCAAAGCAAACAGAAGGTTTTTACGAAAATGACATTTTTGTTTGTCTAAGCTAATTTGTGTTTAAAATAAAATTGATAAGACCCCACAATGTTAGGGTCGCAATGGATAAGATTTTGATTTTAAATAATTTTATTTATAATGTTAGGGATGAATGTTCCTTTAAGAATAAATTTATCTAACTACTATTCTCAATTTAAAATTTTATGAGCAATTAAATGTAAAAATAAAAATAAAAAACCAGCAAATCCAGTGACATTGGCATATATTGTCCTGTTTTAAAAAAGGGAATTTTACTGATGAAGTTTTGTCTCAGTGGTTAATACTAGATTGTTGCAAAGAGTGTAGCAGAAATTTAATCCCTATTAATGCACTCTTACTTCTTTTTCTTTTTCTCCTCTCATGAGATTTTTTGTGGGACATCTCTTGACTCCACTCCAGTAATAGGATCTTTTCCTAAGCTTGTGTTGGGCCTAGACACAAAAAAAGAGAGGAGAATTTCATTGACTTGTGGATTCAAACTCGTTTTATTCCTTTCCTTTCCCATTGCCTAGTCTAGAAGTAGCAAAGAAAATGCCATAGGACCCAAGTCACCCAGCTAAGTTGGCCCATGTACACCCATGAATATGCGTTTGAGAAACTTCGAAGCTCGAGTTTGAACGCGACCAATTGTGCCACAAAATTTGGTTCGGTGTTTCTAGTCAATTTATATAGCAATTTTTAAATAAAAGATTAATTAACTCGCAAGTTATTAGAGAATCCCACATATCATCAAATTCGACATTTTGGAGTAAGGTTACATGAACTTGACTCACATAATTCAAGACATCCATTCATGTATAGCTTAAGCTCGAAGAATTTTCGTATTCTTTAAGTTAACACATAATGAAGTTACAGGGCCAGTTGTCCAATGTGTATTATGACAATCAAATATTAATCCAATTCAATGAATATACCAAGATGATGAAGATGAAAAAAAAAATGATATATACCAAGATAGCTTTGGCTATCCAACTCTTTCCTAAAAAATGGTTAATTTCTTGGGAATTGAGAATGAAGGCAGTCAGTTCCTTTCTTGGTCTTCTTCACTCACAAGCATCGTCAATTGCAGCAGTGGTTATGCCAGCAACAATGGATAATGGATTGCTTGTGTGATGTGGCAAGAAATGATAGAGAAAGTAAAAGTTCATTCAGAGGAAACACCCTGCAACCATAATGTTGTTGACCTACGTACGGACCACAGTGGTTATGCCATAAGGGTTTGAAGGGAATGCCTTTATATATATAACTCATTAAGCATCAAACAAACGAGAAATTCTTGAAGGCATATATACCACTGGTAGCACAGAGGTCGCTTATTAAACCAAAGTATGATCATGACCAAAGCAAAGTGGGTCAACACTATTCAATTCTGACCTAACCATTGGACTATCTCATTCAGAGTTTGCAATTTATTTTATGTATCCCTTCGTATATGTGAGTTTTTAACTTAAAATTAATTGATATTAAGTAAAATGACTTAACATGTATATAAATAATATTTAGAAGATTGAAGCAGATAATATGAGACTTTAACACCCTCTTCACAAATGCTTGAATGAAACAAATGAGTTCAACAGAATAGACGATAGAGAAGACCTAGTGAAATAGGTCTCAAGTATGAAATTTTAGCTTTGATATCATGTAAGTTTTTAATTAAAAATTAATTAACATAAAATAGAGTGACTCAACAGATATATAAACTGCACCCAAAAAATTAAAGCAGACAATGTAAGATTCTAACAATATACTCACTCAAATATATGTCCCATTAAAAGAAAAGAAAAAGTTAAAAGCGTGAAAAAAAAAAGAGACTTGAGACTTAAAAAGTGAAGGTTTTAGCTATGTACTTTTAATCTTATATGTATACATGTGATAATAATAGTTTTATTGACTATAGGTATAATTGTGTAATTTATATTATATTAAATTATTTCATATAGTATGTTTCTATATAGTAGTTAATATTTTTTATTATTTTATGTTATATATGTTTGGTCTAACCCTTCATACTAAATTTCTGAATCTATCCCTGCTTTCATTTTCTTTGTCCCTCAATAAAGATAAATAAAGTGGTTCCATTAATAATATATTAACACTTGCTAAAAGCAAACGAATAAAAGTTCAAATTAAATTAGTTTAATTAGAACACGAATATGGTTTTAAGTCAGAAAATCTTAATTAGAGGCAAAGCATAAAACTTGAAATATCTTTAGCATAAAAAAACTTAAGCTATACTATTATATTACAAACTATATAATACAAAATTGTTGATTAAGTTATCATTCATTGTGTAGTACTTTTATGGATATCTAATTATTTTTTATATAAATTAAGTTATTGAAATTTTACATGCATATGACTCTAGATTATTTGAGAATTAATTTTTTTAACATAAAATCTATTGCACAAAATATATTTTATCCATTAAATCTACCTAATTAAGTAGACTTAAAGGCATGTTTGTTTTAGTTAAAAGGTAACACAAACATGAATTTGCCCCCAAACTATTTTTTATCGCTTGTGCTAAAGCGCGTAATAAACAAGCCATCAATTTACTTAAATATCTCTTGGTTGGAGGAAGGGATTGGAGTTAGGGGGTCAAAATAGCCAACCTAACCCATTCAGATTCGCGCCTATTGTGAATACTGAAATTAAGTTATTAAGTTATTTTTATGGATATTTAATTATTTTATATAAATAAAATTATTGAAATTTTACATGCATATGATTCTATATTGTTTGAGAATTATTTGTTTTAACATAAATCTACTGCACAAAATAGATTTTATCCATTAAATCTACCTAATTAAGCAGACTTAAGGCATGCTTGTTTTAATTACAGGGTAGAGCAAACATGAGTTTGGCCCAAATTATTTTTTTTATCACATGTGCTAAAGTGTGTAACAAACGAGCCATTAATTTACTTAAGAATCCCTTGGTTTAAGGAATAGATTAGGGTAAGGAGTGTCAAAATACGTTAGTCTAGCTCATTTAAGCTAGCCTACTGCGAGCCACTCAGATTTTAGACAGTGCTGAACAAAATTTAGTTTGGGCTAGCATTTTTGTAGCTTAGCTCGGTTCTATGTAGGTCACAGAAGTGCTGAACCACGAGTCCGAATTCACTCAAGCAGGTGCTGTCTGCTACAGCATTTGAACCCTTTATTTTTTATTTAAAGGTTAGTATTTTTATTTTTATTTTTTAATATTAAAAATATTTTTTAATATTAAATTAATATTTTTTAATGTTGACTGTTAGATAAAAAATAAAAAATTCAAATGCAATAAGGTGCTGCTAGACAGTAACCTGCTAGAGAGAATTCGGATTCGTTGAACCACCTATTTGCTGGCCTTTTTTTATCTAACCTTTAATTTAATATTTTGGTTACTTTTTAAAAGAAAAATTAATGTACATTTTTTTTTAATTAAAGAAGCAATTTTTTTTTTAAGAAGACAGGATTCGAATCATAGAGTTAGAACTTATCTCACCAAAAAACATAGGGGAATACTTTATGTCCCGGTTGTTGTTAATCACGGATGTCCCGAACGTGTGTTTTTCATTTACTGTGATAGTTAGATATTTTTATGTTTAATTAACAAAAAAATAAATAAAGTCATTACATGTAGTCGGGCAGCCCTGGCTCTAAAGAGCTAGGCTACGTAGCATCTCCTAAAAAAAAATATTAGTTGTACTAAATTTGGCCTATTTTTACACTCCTATTTGAAGCATTTCGTGGAAAGTTTTTGGGGTTTGTGATCCCTAAATAGGGCTGAGACAATCCAAAAGGGCTAAAACTATACTTTTATTCCTAAATTTTAAAAGAAGTTTCAATTTAGTTATCTGTTTTTGTTTTAGTTATATATTAAATATTATTAAATTGTTTTTGTGTCATTTCTTTTATTCCTAAGTAAGATATAGTGCAAGAGATTTTACCATCTGACCAGCATCTTTATTTTATAATAATATACTAATTAATCTTACTTTATGCATATCTAGTACGAAAGAAATCAAACCAAAAACCTTTTGTGCTCCATATCTATCAAATACCATGTGCAATTGCAGCTTAAATTTGAAGATTATATATCTTGTGGCAAAATAAAAGAAAAAGGCTACTACTTCTGATACTATGTAGTACAAGTCATTGAGTTTCGCTTCATAGGGAAGTTTGATTTGATATCTTACTAACTCCTTGCAGGGTTCCACTACAAGCTTAGCATACAGAGGATTCAGTGTCCCACCATAACATCATGCTTAAGTTTAGCTTGATCACGAATTTGATTATTTTTATCTTTCTCTGACGCCTTCAACTCTTTCCCTTTCACTTATACAGTTATACATGCAAAGAAAATGAATCCGTTCAGTGTGAATGATTTAGAAAATGAAAAGAAGAAGGAATGCAGAAGTGAAGCATGAAGCACATGATAGCATTTTTTATTAAATTAAACATTTTTTTAATTAATTTGCAAAATCTTTATATTTACTGTCCAGTTATTGTGAGCTTGAAGCCTTGGACACCACCCCCTCCACCCTTTGTATTGCAATCTCAAATGCTAGGGTTCTTGTTACAAAGCTTAATTCTAACATAGTTGTTGTCCTTATTGTCGTGACTGAGATTGCGGCGAAAAATAGTAACTTACGGGATTTTAGAAAATAGAAATGAGATCGCCATCAATTTTATTTAAATTAGAAAAATTAAAAAAATTTATTAAAAAATAGTCTTTGAAATCATATTGGATTCGATAGTGAATTATGTATAGAGAATGATGAAAACTTAATCTCACAACATCTCTAACACACTCGTCCTAAGACGATACCTTAAGTCAGTTGTGTAAAATTTTGATAATCTCAAATATATTTATTTTACTCTCTCTTAAAAAAAAAGACAATGTAACTATTTTTTTATTTTTTTATTTTTTATTTATTATTTTTTTAAAAAAAGGAAAGAAAGAAAAGAAACAACTAAATTGCGAAAATTTAATTTTTGATTTTTTGCTTACTGGTTTGTTGCTTCCCCTTTATCTCACCACCTCTCTTTTCTTTTCAGATTGAAAGTGTAAATAGATATTCTACTCCTGGAACGTATCCAAGAAGCCTTGATTGGGCTTCTCATGCAAGAAGCCCAAGTTAATCAATTGCATCATCCACTTGAAAACTCATGCTGAAATTGGCGTGCACGTAATTCTTTAAAAATGTTTGTAGGTTGGTTGTTTTTAATTAATAAAATATTTTTGTTTAGAAAATTCATTTAATTATATATATATATATATATATATATATATATATATATATATATATATATATATATGGGATAGGAAAACAAAGTGGTTTCGAATGAATGGGACTTTTGGATGTCATTTGGAATTTTCCAGTTGTTCTAAGTTCTTGGTTGAACAATTTAAATGACATTCTTATAATTCCAAGATTAGCAAGTCATTTAATCTCTTCCATTTTATCTTTTTTCACACTCAGTTAATCTCATTTTATTTTATTTTTTAAAAACTTTCATTTGTAAAAATAATGCGAGATCACTATTTACAACAAAGATCAATAATAAACATACTCATTCAATAAGTAAAACAAAAAAAAAATAAAACATTTTTTTTATGATTTTTTGTTTATATTTTCAACCATTCTAGCCTTAGCCCAAGTTACGTAACCAAAAACTATATTAACATTTAAAAAAAATAGCATTAGAACTAAAGCCTAAATCTGCCACATTCCTAATAACTTGAGCCCAACTCCCAGCATCTGCAAAAAAATAAATCGTTGGTCCAAAAGAAAGGTTCGCAGCCCGAATAGAAAAATAAAAACAAATAAATGCATAAAAAAAATTAAAGCCAAAACGGAGAAATAAAGAGGGGCTTTGGGACTCTGTTCGTGATAGTAGAAAAAAAAAAACAAACCAACGTGGCTGTCGAGGTGCAGATCAGGGGAGACCACGGCGACGCGATGGCGAGCAGGGTCCCCAGAGGTCAGGCCACGGCTGGTGGCGTCCATGGGTGACGGAAATGGCGCAATGGGTTGATTGGTGCGTGGGTGAACAGAGGTTCACGGTTTGGGGCTAGGTTTGTCCGGATCTGGTGAGTACGGTGGTGTTGATGGCGGAGATCTGGTTTGGTTACGGCATGGTGGGGTGCCTCGTCCGGATCTGGTGGTTCGCCATTGTTGGGACGAGTCTGCGATGGCTATGGCAGCCGGCACATCGCAGAGGGGAGTCCGGTTGGGGGCGCCATGCGGTGGAGCTCGGGTTTGGCTTGGTTTTGGCCGGTTGTGATGGTGGATGGAGGGGGAGCTTGCTCTTTGGGTGGATGGTTGGGAAGGTCACGGTTATGGTGGTGAGGGGAGGGTGAAGATGGAATAATGAAGGGTGGCTTGTCATGGTAGCTGTAGGGGTGTGGCTGGCTATTTGGGTTGTTGATGGTTATGATGAAAGTGAGGTGAACGTGAGAATGGTGGTCACGGTTTGGGGGGGATGGGTGGTTATGGTGGAATGATGGTGGATGAGGTGGAGGTTATGGTGGTGCAACAATGGAGGGTTCTGATTTGATATTTTTTTAATTTTTTTTTGGTGCCATAAATGGAATGAATAAGCCTACTGGTTTGTTTTTTTTTTTTGCTTCTGTTGCTTCCCCTTTATCTCACCACCTCTCTTTTCTTTTTAGATTGGAAGTGTAAATACGAAACCAAAATGTGATACTTGTGTGCGTAGTGAAGCAGGGGTGTAAATCAACCAAAATCAAATAGAAGCAGAGTCATCTTATGTTGAAGCTAAAAGCAGAAGGGGATCAAAGATATTCTCACTTTTGAAGCTTAACAGGAAATGAGAAAGAGTGCATGTTGTATGTCCTCTGTTTTTTATTTCAACTTAAACACTAACCTCTCATAGTCTCCTTTTCTCTCACCCTAAAAAATGTCCTCCTTGTCAATTCAGAGCCCGAATCCCGTCTTGTAGACAGAAAGAAATTTTTTTTTTTATACATTTGTCACTTTCACCTCTACCAAATTTGTCATTTTTTCTTCTCCCAGCCTTGAGTCTTGGCAGGTCTCCTAACAATTTTTTGACAGATTACATGTACACAAGTTGCCAAAACTTCTCTTTCAATTTTTTTTTTTTTTGTTAAACCGAGATCAATCATCAGGTTTTTTTTTTTATGTTTTATCCAAAGTTTCCTTTGTTTTTTATATTTTTTATTTTTCATTGTTATTTAATTATTATTATCTTTTTTATATTCAAAATAAGACAAAATAATAAATGGATTAAGACATAATTAAATGATTTAACAAAGAATGTAGATAATTATTAATTATTTTTTTCTTTTTCTTTTTTGATTTTTTTTAAAATTTGAACAAAATCAGGTGTTCAAACTTATCTTGCAGGAGTCCTACACAGACTTTGTTGCAATTGATCCTTATCATTTCACTATGCATATGCCTTTAAATTACATGCTCCCAGCTGTGAAGATCCTTCAACATTGTAGCGCTTCTGTGATTGCGTTGTTGATGGTCTTGCAGCATTTTTAGACCAGTAATTAGATATCAAAGGACATCTGACATTGCGAAAAGGATAGCACGGGAAGCAGCTGTGAGTATAATTTGCGCCATAATTATAAAGCCACCTTGGCTAACTGACTAACTCACTGGATATTAATTTTTTTATTTTGTTTATGTTAAATAATTGTGTATGCTTTTTAGCAATGTTGTTGCTGGTTGGTGCAATGAGTTTAAGCTTTTATATCTTCATTTCTCTGAGCGTATGCATACTTCTGTAGACACATGTAGCCAATCTATATGTTCTTTTGGCTGGCGATGAATTTTGTAATATCCTTTCAATAATTTTCTTATTATGTAATAAAAAAATTAAATAAAAAATAAATGTATTTAACATTTTAAAACATAAAAAAAATTCAATAATTTCTTTATTTAGTAATTAAAAAAAAAAAATTGATTAGGAAAATTAAGAATTATTCTTTACATTATTTGATTTGTAACAAAGAGAAATTTTTACATAAACTTGATGCATCTAAATTATGTGCATTTGACCAATTACAATATTAAGTGTGTGTTTAAAATAATTGTAAAAATTAAATTATTTTAATAATTGATTATTGTATAATTTTTTTTTATTATAATCAATTATAAAAAAAAAGTTTTATATTTGGATATGTTTAGATTTTTGGGAAATGGAAGTTTCTCCATTGTTGTTGGTAATTGACAGGAGGGATGATCCTGTAACCCCATTTCTAGATCAAATGGACCTCTCAGATAACTGGCGACAGACTTATAGCTGCGCAATCTGATAAGTTATTTATTCATGAAGTAATTCTCGTGTGTGGTGTTAGTACATGCTATGGTTCATGAATTGATAGGAATACAAGACAACAAAGTCGACTTGAAATCCGCTGGTAAATTTCCAAAGGATCAGAAGGTTGGATGCATTTCTTATACATACTGGGTAATTATGTGAGCAGCATATTGCAGTCTAGATTATGTGCTCATTGAAAAGCGACTTTTGTGCTATTTATTGTCACAGGAGGTTGTGCTGTCATCAGAACAAGATTCCTTTTTCAAAGCTAACATGTATGAGAATTTTGGAGATATAGGTATGAATATCAAGCGGCTGGTTGATGAATTTCAGCGAGTGGCAAAGAGTAACCAGAACATCCAAACAATACGTTTTGTACTTTTTATTCTCTCACATTTGAGAGTAACAAAATTCCTTCAGCTGTTACAAATGTAAAAAGTTATTTTCTACATGGTGGCATAGTATATAATTAGGGATGAAGGATAAAACTTAAAATACTTTTAGGATTAACAAAACCTTGACTATAATATTATAGAGTTTGATTTTGATGGTGTAAAGTTTTTTATATCATCAATTAATCACACATTATTACATGAATGACTTTTAAGATAATTATTAGGAGAGTTAAATATTTTTAATAATATTATAATGCATGATTGAATGATAATATAATTTTTTTTATATTGATAGGGTATTAAAATTAAATTATATTGAAAAATATTTATTAAATTATCATTTCCTGTGTAGGACTTCTATGGATATCTAATTATATTTTTAATAAATTAAATTATTGAGATTTTAGATTCATATGACTCAAGATTATTCGAGAATTCTTTAATTTAACATAAAATCTATTGTATAAAATAAATTTTAACCATTAAATTTACTTAATTAAGTAGACTTAAGGCGTGTTTGTTTAGTTAGGTGAATAACGCAGACTGGCATTTGCCCCATATAAATAGGAAGGGATTAGGAGGTGGTAAGTCTTTGGGGTTTATGATCCCTAAATAGGAACAGGACAACCCAAAAGGCTAGTAGGTCATGAAGTTGTATGTATTAATGTCATTTTCAATCTATTCTATCCATTAATAAATCAAAAGAATTTTTTTTTAAAGTATAGGTACCTCGTAAGATAATTTTTTTTATAAAAAAAAAGTATAGTTGCTGTATTACTTTTTTTTTGTTATTGGTAGTTTGAACATAAGAAATTTTACATATTTTAACTAATAAATCGTAAACTTTTTATACATACATAAAATATTTATATTTACCTATAAATAATTTGATCAGTTGAATCAGCTGACACTTTTATTTTTAATGTATATATACTTACTGCATAGGTTTTTTTTTTTGTATTACGAAAATTAACATATAAACCGCATGCATCTATAAGACGCCTTGACTATATTTTCAAAATAAATGCTATAACCAACTCCCAAATACTATGAGATTTAACAATCTTTTTATTAATATATTGTAATTGCTCATACAATTTCAAATAAGGATAAAATAATTAGGTAAAACACTCTTAAATATAAGATTTAACAATATTTTTTTAACATGATTTAACAATATTGTTATAAAAAAAATTTTTTTTGGTAATATGTAGATCCCACCTAGTAGGACTGGTGAGGGTCCTCCTAATGGGAGTTCTAGGTGGCCTCCTAGTAAGTAGGGATATAATTGGATCGAATAACTTTACCAATCCGACCAATCAGAACTAAACAAATTAGATTGGTTTAGTTTTGTTCGAATATGTTGATGAGTTCAGGCAAAATTCGAACCGAATAAAACTTAATTGATTTGGTTCTCGGATAAAAAATTACAAACTTGAGAACCAAATCGAACTAAATCATACATACATACATACTATTAGAGAGATAGGTTAGTTACATGACAGTTTTAGTTAGTTAAACAATTCTGTTAGAGTTAGTTTTAATCTGTTAGATTCTGTTAGTAATAGTTACAACTGATAATGTAATGTATTACTATAAATACCTTCCTCTCGTGTAATACTGTGTGATATGAATGCATTCATTCAAACTTTCTCTCAATTTCTCAAACTCTTCTTCATTGTCTCTCTCTTGCTTTCTCTCTCTACTTGAGCTCAGATACCTTTATGGTATCAGAGCTTTAAGGTTCAATCATGGAGACTTTTAGTACTAGATCCTCATCATCTACATCTACCACCACCTTCACACTCCAACCATTTTCTAATCCAGTTTATTTCAGACTGGACGAATCCAATTTCTTGCCATGGAAACAACAAGCTTTAGACACCATCAAGGGTTTCAAATTGCACAAGTTCATTACTGGTTCTAGAGGTATGCCTCAAAAATTTGCAACTCCAGAAGATGAATCTGAATCAAGAATTAGTGATGATTTCCTCAATTGGGAAGCACAAGATCAATTGCTTCTATCCTGGTTGCTGTCTTCTATGTCTGAAGGATTAATCACAAGAATGGTTGGTTATGACTACTCTTATCAAGTTTGGCAAAAACTGGAAGTGTTCTTTACATAGCAGATTAGGGCAAAAGTGAAGCAGCTCAAGCTTCAACTCAAGAATGTCAAGAAAAATGCTGGAAATAGTGAATATTTGTTAAGTATCAAGAAGATTGCAGACACTCTAGCTGCTGTTGGCTCACCTGTTGACACTGCTGATTACGTTGAGGTAATATTTGATGGATTACCAGAAGAGTATTATGGATTCATCACTTCAGTCATGTCTAAATCTTAACAATATTCTATTGCTGAGATAGAAGCATTGTTGATGGCTCAAGAGGAGCGGTTTGAAAAGCATTGAAAGAGCTTAGATTCTTTCAATCCACAAGCAAATCTTACACAGTAGCAGAGTTTCAAAGATAAGAGAAATTTTGGTTTTGGTAATAATCAATTTTATCAAAATAATCAGTATCAAAATAGTGGACAGTTTCAAGGTCGAGGTACCTTTGGGAGATTCAGAGGCAGAGGAAGGTTCTATAGAGGAGGTGGTAGAGCTTCTGTCAAGTGTCAAGTTTGTGGAAAGTATGGTCATACTAGTTGGAATTGTCATCATCGTTTTGATCGGCAATATCCAGCTCCAGATATGAATTACATGAATCACAGAACCGCACCTCATTCATCTCAGTTACACATGGCACAAGCATCTAGTTTCACATCTCCATCTCCTCTACAACCTAATTTTCAGATGTCAGCAATGTTAGCTACTCCTGAGACACTGTATGATCCTGTTTGGTATCCAGATTCAGGTGCTACCAATCATTTAACACCAGAATCTGATAATCTCATGTCAAAGACTGTGTATAATGGTGATAACAGCATTAAAATGGCAAATGGTATTGGTATACAGATTCAACACGTTGGTAATTCTTATTTCTCCACACCACATTGTTCTTATCCCTTTCTTTTACATAATTTGCTTCATGTGCCCCATATTTCTAAAAACCTGCTTAGTGTTTCTCAGTTTGCTCGAGATAATAGAATCTATTTTGAGTTTCATGCTGATTCTTATTGTGTTAAATCCCAGGATACCAATCAAATCCTATTAGAAGGGAAGCTTAAAGATGGACTTTATGCTTTTGACATCATTCAGCTTGTCTCACCTTCCACAATCAATCCTGTTTGTAATTCTCTTGTTTGTAATTCTACTAATTATAATTCTATTTGAGTCAGTAAATCATACTTTTAGTCTATGGCATAATCGTTTGGGTCATGCTTCAAGTAGTATTGTTTGTCTTGTCTTGAGGAAATGTAATATTTTGATTCCATCAAATAAAATTCCTATTGTTTGTGCAGCATGCTGTATGGGCAAATCACATAAATTGCCATTTTCTTTGTCAACTACTGTTTATACTAAGCCATTAGAACTCATTTACTCAGACATTTGGGGTCCTTCTTCCTTTCCCTCAACAAATGGCAGTAGGTACTATATACATTTTATTGATGCATACTCTAAATTTACATGGGTGTACTTACTGCAACATAAATCCCAAGCATTGTTTACTTTTATTCAGTTTAAGACCATGATTGAATTGCAACTAGGTGTCAAAATAAAAACGTTTCAGTCTGATGGGAGTAAAGAATATACTGTATTTTCCAAATACTTACAGGAAAATGGCATAGTACACAGATTCAGCTGCCCTTATACCCATGAGCAAAATGGGGTTGCTGAAAGAAAGCATAGGCATGTAACTGAAACTGGCCTCACTTTATTAGCCAATGCTTCTATGCCACTGAAATATTGGGGAAAGGCTTTTCAAACTGCAACTTATTTGATCAATAGGTTGCCCACTCCAAATCTCCAAAATCAGTCACTACTTGAACTTCTATTTCATCAATCCCCTGACTATCAATTTTTCAAGACATTTGGTTATGCCTGTTACCCCTATCTCAGACCCTACAATCAATACAAAATCAATTTCAGGTCAGAAATGTGTGTATTTTTGAGTTACAGCCCTTGTCATAAGGGTTACAAATGCTTGAATTCCAATGGCAAAGTATATATCTCTAGACATGTTAGTTTTGATGAGTTCTTGTTTCCTTTCAAGTCATGTCCATCTGTTTTTGCTTTTGATATGTCTACCCCTTTCCCTACTTCTATTTCTGTTGCTCTTCCACCCTCTATTCTTGTCTCTGTCAGACCTGTTGAATCTGTATCTCCTTATCCCACATCTGCTAGCATCACTACTATACCAATTGAGCATAATACAAAAGTACAGGTTCACACTGCTGGTCAGTTAGCAGAAACTATTACGGGTTCATCTTCATTACCAACACATGTCACCACTGTTACAGTACCTTCTCCACCTTTACAGAATTGTCATCCAATGATCACCAGGGGTAAGTCAAGTATAGTTAAACCTAAGGTACTAGTGGCTTCTGCAGCAGTCACTCCTAATGACTTTGACAGTGAACCAAACACTATTGTTGCTGCCTTAAATAGTCCACCGTGGAAAGCTGCTATGGAACAAGAATTTCAAGCTCTTTTGGCCAATAATACTTGGTCTTTGGTGCCTCTACCTTATAACAGAATAGTCATTGGCTGCAAGTGGGTTTTTAAATTGAAGAGGAATCCTGATGGTTCAATACAGAAACACAAAGCAAGAGTAGTTGCTAAAGATTTTCATCGACAAGAAGGATTTGATTTTTTTGAGACCTTCAGTCTGGTAGTTAAACCAACAACAGTAAGAGTTGTGTTGACTTTAGCACTGTCCAGAGGTTGGCCTATAAGACAACTTGATATAAACAATGCATTTCTTAATGGGGATTTACAAGAGGAGGTATACATGTGCTAGCCATAAGGTTTTGTTCAAAGCAGTAGTCACTTGGTCTGCAAATTGAATATAGCATTGCATGGACTCAAGCAAGCCCCTAGGGCTTAGTTTGACAAACTGAATACCACTTTTACTGCTCTAGGCTTTCACTCAGCTAAGTGTGATACTTCACTTTTCATTCGATTCACAGCAACTTCAACCATTATAGTTCTAGTCTATGTTGATGACATTATTGTCACCAATGACTTATCTCAGTCAATTACTAATCTTATTCAAGTGCTGCATACTAAATTTCCACTTAAAGATCTTGATTCTCTTAATTACTTTCTTAGGATAGAAGCTAAAACTACTTCTAGTGGAGGACTTCATTTGTCTCAAACTAAGTATATAAAAGATCTTTTAGTCAAGGCTAAGATGCAGAATGCTAAATCCATCCAGACACCAATGGTTTCAGGTTTGAAACTGTCAGCTGCAGGTAGTGATTCAGTAGAGAATCATTCTCTGTACAGATCCATTGTAGGTGCATTACAATATGTCACCATCACACAACCTGAACTAGCTTATTCTGTTAACAAAGTGTGTCAATATATGCACAATCCCATGACATCACACTGGTTAGCAGTAAAGAGAATTCTTAGATATTTAGCAGTGACTCCTCATTATGATCTATTGTTGAATAAGTCTGCCAACTTCAATATCACTGCATTTTGTGACTCTGACTTGGGGTCTGATGTGGATGACAGATGATCCACTTCAGGAACTTATGTAATTCTTGGCACTAATCTGATCTCCTGGTCCTTGAAGAAGCAATCAGTTGTTTCCAGGTCCAGTACTGAGGCAGAATATAGGAGCCTTGCAGCTGTTGTGGTAGAGATAACATGGCTAAAGTCTATTTGTATGAACTACATGTTCCAGTCATTAAAACACCAGTGATATACTGCGACAATCTCAGTGCAGTACTTCTTGCAGCCAATCCAATTTTGCATTCCAAAACTAAACATTTTGAACTAGACTTATACTTTGTTAGAGAAAAAGTTCAACAGAGAATTATTGATATTCAGCATGTTCCTTCCCATGAACAAACTGTTGATGTTTTAACTAAACCTGTCTCTTATTCTATCTTTAATATGTGTAGATACAAACTCAGAGTTTAGGATTACCCTCCTCTGAGTTTGCAGGGGAGTATTAGAGAGATAGGTTAGTTACATGACAGTTTTAGTTAGTTAAACAATTCTGTTAAGAGTTAGTTTTAATCTGTTAGATTCTGTTAGTAATAGTTACAACTGATAATGTAATGCATTACTATAAATACCTTCCTCTCGTGTAATACTGTGTGATATGAATACATTCATTCAGACTTTCTCTCAATTTCTCAAACTCTTCTTCATTATCTCTCTCTTGCTTTCTCTCTCCACTTGAGATCAGATACCTTTACATACATACACAAATATATATATATATATATATATTCTAAACTATGCCTATGTGTCTGCTTGCTGCTGCTGCATTTTGAATTTCTATAATTTGACCATCTATGATTATTTTGATTTTTGAAGTTTGCAAATGTTTGATTGTATAATTATGTTAAACATTTTTCAAAGTATATCTTTTCCTGCTCTTCTTGATGCTTTGAGTTTCTAGTGTTCGTATACTTGATATTTAACATTTTAGCATGCCATTTAATTATGTTGTGTACTTGTGTTTGTATTGATACTCATTGTTATATTTCCTTTAATTATATTTGTCTATTTAGATTTGATCTATTTGTTGTACTTTGTAGTGTACTTATTGAGATAAATATATTTGATTCTATTTCTAGAAAAATTTTCATAAGTTTATTATGTATTTTTTTATTATGAAAAGTTAATTATTTAGTTAATTTTTGTGTAAAAAAAATAGTCAACCCGATTACATTAGGCTTAACTTGACTTGACGCATTTAGTAAATAGATTAGGCTCAAATATTTTAAAAAATTTATTTAGTTAAAAAGATCAAGAACATGTTTGGCACAAATTATCTCAATGTGCCAATAACTTTTTTTTTAGATTATTTAAAAAAAATTGAGATATAAATACTATTTTGTTCTCAATTAAATAATTTTTTTAATCATTATATACTTCTTTTAATAATTTAATGTATAAAAATAATTCTTTTTATATCATCCAAATAAAATAGATTATTTTAAAATCTCTTTTTAACTAATACATCTAAACATAAATCGATTCTATTATAATCGATTATACAATAATCGATTATTGAAATAATCAAAATTTTCACAGATTAATTCAAATATACACCAGGTTTTGGGCTTCTAAAAAAGCCTTTTAAGCATGACAAATTAGTCTTTTTAATTTTATAAGATATATATATATATATATATATATATATATATTATTTATCTTATAATGTTATATTATTAATATTGATATAGTTATTAATTTTATAAATAATATAATGTTTTATTTTATTTTTATAACTTAAACCTAATAAAATAATACTAATCTAATTATGAGTGAAAATAAGTCAAGTAAAATTAGGCTTTGACTTACATAAGTCTGACCTATTTTTTAAATATAAAGTTTAAGTCTGACTTATTACCTGACATAAGTCTCATTTTTAAGTTTGACCTCATCTTTTAAAAGCATAACTTAGTTTGAAAACTTATTTAAAAACTTATTTTATATTAAAACTTTTGAGTAGATTAACATGTCTAACTTTAAATATGTCAACATATCTAAACCTTTTAAACTAAAACCTACACAGAATGTCAAATAAGAACCAGATCAAAAGAAATACAAATACATCCTATGTAAAAACAAAAAGCGTTTGTGCAGGATAAAAGGAAAAAAGAGAAACCAAATCCTACTCCTTTAACAAGTCCCAACCAAACACCTTGTTGTTTTGGCCCTATGCATTTCTTCCTTTTCATATCCATCACCTTCGATTCAACACAAAATGATGCAATGGTTCTAATGCTAAATAGCATCATTTGCCACCTGACTTGCCTTTTCATACATAAGCTATAGAAGACAAAATATTCTCATAATGTTCACAATAGATAATTCTATTGATGGAATCGACAAAATTGAAAGTAAAATTAATCTTGGCATAATCCTTTTTGAAACTTCACCTGAAGGAACGCGTGTGGTGTTGTGTGGAATACGATTAAGAATTATATCAAAAACAGTTGCCAAGTTCCACCAAAAATATAAAAATCTTGCAACCAATTGTAGTAAGCAATGGTCGATCCACAGAGAACCAATTCAATTGACACTATTAATCCAATTCCTAAATTAAACTCTGATGAACAATAAACAGTAAAAAGTAAAAAGGAAGGTTTTGTTAATTAAAACTAATAAAAGAAATTAACCTTAAACCAAAACAGTAAATACAAATTGAATTTCCAAGTTAAAGATATTGGTTAAGAGATAGAATCCACCACTAGATTTATATGATTATGCTAACTTACATACTTTTTATACCAACATGATCAATTATGTTCTTATGTGATTGTGAGATAAATCCCTTGTCTTCCTTAAGTTTCGCTTAACTCAGCAACCGCTCAAATCAAATCTTAACCATTAGTTATTTGTAAAGCAACCGCTCTTACACTTACCTAATGATTGCATTAAGAATTAGAAACCAATCACACTAAGATCTAATCACACGCCGGGATTAAATTACTAAGATCGTATGTCTCACTAGTCATACCACCGCAACCGCGCATAGCAATCCTAGTTTTACCACTCTCGAAGTTTGGCAAGAATATAAAGACCTTTATATTGATTTAAGAACAGAAACATATGAATAAAAATATAATTATATTGATATAAAGAAGTATGCAAGATTCACATAATCAAAACTAGAGTTTCATCTTCCCTTAACCAATCAAGGAGTTTAGCCACACATGGCAAATTCAAAAACAGAAGAAGAATTAAAGAAAAACATTGTTCAGAACAAAAGAAAAAAAGAAAAACTAAAGACCAAACTAGTTTCCAAGGTTTGAGAGTGATTGATGTTTGATCGCTCGAATCCGAGTCTCCAATCCTCAATCAAATCCTTCCCCTTCTTGGTCTTTGTGTTTCTCTCAGTTTTCTTGACAGCTTTCTCTGTCCAAATTTCCTTTAGGGACTCTAAGCAACCCTATTTATAGGTTTTGATACCTAATTTAGCATTAAAACGTGAAATTAAACTTCTGAGCCGATGACACGGCCCAGCTCGTGTCTGATTCTGGTAACAGAACTCCAGCTAATTCCAAAGTCAGAGAAGAACACGGCCTACCCCGTGTCATTTGACACGGGCCGTGTTATCGGTCAGGGCTGAAAATTGAGTTTCCTCGTGAAGTCAGAGAAGTACACGGCCTACCCCGTGTCATTTGACACGGGCCGTGTTGGTCCAAAAACTCCAGTCTTCATAGTCAGAGGAGTACACGGCCTACCCCGTGTCATTTGACACGGGCCGTGTTGATCACTTTCTTCAAATCCAACCTTGATTCTTCATGAATGCCCTTCTTCCTTTGCTTCTAGGGGTTGATACTGATTTCCTTGAGTCTTTAACTCTCTTCTCAATGGTTCAATGCCAATAGATTCCATCATTCACAGATCTCCTGAAAATCACAATACATTTATGAGTGTTTATAATCACATTTAAGCATAGTTTCACAATAAACATCCAATGACAACTCTAAATCAGAAACTTAGCTAAATGTCAATAATTGAGCACATATGGAGTCCAATTAGATCAAACAAAAGACTTTTAAGAGCTGAAATTATTACAGATCAAATACCCCCACACTTAACCTTTTGCACTCCTGGGCAAAAACATAAAATCAAGCACATGCTTCCCAAAAAGTAATAAAAGTACTAAATAATGAGCAAAGATCTACACACATTAGTCCTTTCAAGGAATCTAAGCAATCAGGAATTTCCTCTCTCAACAATCCAAATCAGCAAGTCAGGTCAATCCAATATCAGGGTTAAATCAACATGATAAATCCTCCCTGATATACTCTCTTTCACTCAAGTATTTTGGGCTTGTATTTACTCTCAACCAACTCATGAAAACATGCCCTATCATAGGCTTGACAAGTCTCTACTTCTCCACCAGCTAAATCACATGCACACAAAGATCAAAAGGTCTTTAATCAGGTTTTAATGGGGTCAAGGTAGGATATATCAAGGATAAACAAAGTTAGACCATCGAAAATAGAAGAGCAAAGGGGAATATAAAAATCAAACGCTTTTGCACAATTACCCCAGTACTTTTCAATTCATCTTCATCTTTTGCTTGACTTTCTCCATTCAACAACCAACTTTTCATTCTCTTTTTTATTTCTTTCTTTTCTCTTTTGAGAGCTCTTTTTTTTTTTTTAATAAAACATAGACAAAACAATGTAATCACCCCCACACTTATTCAAACACAATTCCCAACATAATTATCAAGTTCTTCTACTCCCTAAGGTAGGGTAGCAATGGTTTTTCACTATTAGACTTGTATTGAGCTATAATAAAAAGAAAGGATATCATTCAGGCTCAAAGGGGTGAAACAATAGATCAAAATATAAGGATAGCTATTTGGCCAGTGGCTAAAAGAAAGAAATGTCTTTATCATCTCAAAAATGTGCAGTGATCATTTGCAGCTTAAAAGAGCGTCAAATCAAGTTCTGAAAAGCATATAATCACAAGTGGAATCACATAACAAAGAACAGAAATGACTTAAAATTAGTCATTCACATTAAGGCCCAAAAACTCACTAGGTCTCAATTTTATCATATTCTCAAAACCCTTTCAATTTTCAAAATCTCTCAGTGCAAGTTTAGAAGCAAGAAAGTCAACTCCTTTAGGCTTAAAAACCTGTCAATAAAAATCAATCGCTTGCTCATTGCTCAACATACTCCAAAAACCAGTTAGAAAGACATGCACCAGATATACAATTAAGATCAGAATGTGCAATCAAGGTCAAATCCAAACTTCCTCCCACACTTAAAATAGACAGTGTCCTCAATGTCAAAGCATACACAACAGATAAAAGGAATCCAAATAAATAAGCAAAGCATATGCGAAGAAATTGATTCCGGCATCATGAAACATAGTCAAATACAAAATAATAACTAATACAATGTTCACTAAGCCAGCAAAATCAAGGACAATGCCTCAAAAGAAAATGAAAATACATCAAGATGGGGGAGGGGGATAGGAAAAACGCTGAAACAAAAGATCAAGCTTGCCATCAATGGTATCCATCCTCTGATCACGAGCAACCTCTAGAGCCTGAAAGTGGTCCTCTAAGTGCTGGAAGCGAGCAGCATGGTCCAGCTCCAGGCAGTCAATACGGGCTAAAAAAGCATCATAGGAAGCTGGGCCAGGATGAGTAGAAGGGCCCACATCATCAGCAAACTCTGGAGGTGGGGAAACTGCAATATCCTCATACGGCTCAGAGGCCGGATCAGCCTTAGGCAAGGCAGCGCCATCAGCTCCAAGCAAGATGAGAGCACCATTTAGACGAGTGCAAAGCTTCATAGATACCAAAATGGCCCCATCAATAGCATTGGGACCCTGGACCGGTGCCTCCTCCAACAGATCCAAATAATCAAAATGAGCAGCAATGGCAGTCACGTACCCCCCATTACTATGCGGCCAGCTAGAGTGGTCCCTACATGGTGAAACTGATTACAGAGCCAATACCCCCCATTAATAGGTTCTCCCTCAAGCATGCAGTGCAAGAAAAACAATTCAGAACGGCTAATTGTCCCTTGACTTTCCCCCTACCACAAATGGTATTAGCGAACCATTTCTGAATATAGCGATGGGCATAGGACCTAAGCCTAGAAGCCTTAGACATCTTAGGGTCATAGTCACCAGACCCAGACACAGTGAGAGCAGACCACACACGATCAGGGTTAAAATCACGGGGTAACATATTTTGCCCCTCAGGAAAACTAAAAATAGCTCTAAACAAGTGAATATCAGCAGAATGAGAATTGCCTAGCAACCTAAAGGTGATCTCACCAGGCCACGTGTCTTGATCACACAGTGGATAAAGCTTATGATTAAAACTAGAAATAAACTCCTTAGTTAACTTAGCAAAAGTAGGCTTTTTTAACAGTGCAAAATCAACCAAACTAATCCTACTCAATAAAGCAAACACCTTATCATATAACTCTATAGCCCTAAGGGTATCTACATCTAAAAAGCGAGTGGGAACCACTACCTTTCTGTCTATAGGGTTGACTAGCACCTGAGGGGGTGAGGGCTCACACGGGGGTGATGAAGATCGAGCACGCCTAAAGCTGGTACGATGGGGGTGGAGCGAACACGAAGCAGCTGTGGTCTTGACGCACTTTTTAGGACCCATCATTGAGGAAGCAGAAGAAAGGAAGAAGAAGAAAAAGTGGAATGGGACGATGAACATGGGAATGTAGGGAGAAATTGAGAGCTGCATGGTGGGAAAGAGGAAAAACGATGGAAAAAGGTGGTGGTGTTTAGAAGGGGATTGAGAAAATGAAAGAAAAATGGTGGAGAGGGTCGCTATAGGAGCTGCATGTTGGGAGAGGGAAGGTGACAATGGTGGGAAAATGGAGAAATTTGGTGGAGAATGGTGGAAAATGATGGAAAAAGGTTAGAGAATGGTGGAGATTTTGGAGGAGGATAATGGTGGTGGCGGCGCAGAGAAGAGGGGAAGTAGGGAAATTGGGGGAAAATAGGGAAGAAAACCCTAAACAGGGTTTTAGTGATACGCTGCCACGAGTACATGACACGGCCACACTTGTGTACTCTTCTACCAAGCAAGTGAGCTGTTGCGCACGACAACACGGGCCGTGTCGTATGACACAGCCCACCCCGTGTACCTCTCTAGAAAACATGGGATCTGCGGGGCATGACAACACGGGCTGTGTCATATGACACGACCCTACCCGTGTACTTCTCTAGAATCACCATAGACCTGCTCCTTTCGAAAACACGGGCTGTGTCATATGACACGGCCCACCCTATGTACTTTTCTGTAGGAGTTGGGGTGCTGTCATGAGGACACGGGCTGTGTCATATGATAAGGCCTTAACCGTGTAGTCTGCTGACTTATAAAAATATTCCAAACTGTTCCTCAGGACTGCATACACTCAACAAACCATGAATTCAAGCAATCAAACTAAAACTGAGCAAGTCAAAACACAAATACCGGCAAAGATACAGGTATCATCAAGCAAGAAACACATGAAAATGGGCTAAACTAGAAAACCAAACAACGCAAAACAGAAAGGGAAAAGAAAGCAAATCTGATTAGGTTGCCTCCCAATAAGCGCTTGGTTTATTGTCCTCAGTCAGATATTACGACGCTCCTCAGTGTTCTGCATTGGATGGATGGAGAAGAGGTATGTCCTCAACTTCTGCATTCTCCGGAAGCTCATGGTAAGGCTTGAGACGGTGCCCATTGACCTTGAATGACTTTCCAGAGGCCTCGTTCATGATCTCTACTGCACCAGAAGGAAAAACAGTAGTTACTACAAATGGGCCAATCCATTTAGAATGTAACTTACCTGGAAATAATTTGAGTCTGGATTGGTATAGCAACACTCTTTGGCCTTGGTGGAAACTTTTCCTAGAGATCATGTAATCATGAAATGCTTTGGTCTTGGCCTTGTAAATGAGGGCACTCTCAAATGCTTCATTCCTCAATTCTTCCAACTCCTGAATTTGGAGCTTTCTTTGATTGCCAGCACCTTTCAAGTTCAAGTTAACTTGCTTGATAACCCAGTAAGATCGATGTTCCAGCTCTACTGGCAAGTGACAGGGCTTCCCATAAACCAATCAGAATAGGGACATGCCAATAGGGGTCTTGTATGCAGTCTGATAAGCCCATAAGGCATCAGCAAGTCTAGTACTCCAATCCTTGTGCGTTGGATTCATAGTTTTTTTTCAGGATAGACTTGATCTCCCGATTGGACACCTCAGTCTGGCCATTCGTCTGAGGATGGTAAGGAGTAGAGGTCCGGTGCACCACACCATATTTCTTCAAAAGGGCTTCAAAGATTCTATTGCAAAAATGTGTCCCTTGGTCACTAATGATGGCTCTAGGAGTGCCAAACCTGGAAAAAATATAGGACTTCACAAAATCCACAACAGTCTTAGAATCATCAGATTTAGTGGCTTTAACTTCCACCTATTTTGAAACATAATCCACAGCTAAAAGAATATAGGAGAAACCGAAAGAATGAGGAAATGGTCCCATAAAGTCAATGCCTAAAGCATCAAAGACTTCCACAAAGATTACTAGAGTTTGAGGCATTTGATTTCGTGGACCAATATTACCTGTTATTTGACAGCGGTCACATGACTTACAGAAATTATTAGCATCCCTAAAGATGGTAGGCCAGTAGAAATCACTGTCAAGTACTTTGTTGGCTGTCCTCTTCATGCCGAAATGTCCTCCACAGGCATAGGTATAGCAAAAAGAGAGAACAGAGTGAGTCTCTGAATCCGGGATACATCTCTGAATCCCTTGATCCACGCAATGCTTCCAAAGGTAAAGATCATCCCAAATGTAATACTTGCAATCACTCCTCAGCTTATCTCGCTGTGCCTTGTTCAGGCCCGCCGGAAAGTCCTTAGTGGCCAAGTAATTGGCAATATCAACATACCACGGAATGGTGGTTGTGATAGCCATTAAATGCTCATCTGGAAAGCTCTCTTGAATAGGTATGTCCTCCTTTTCAATCACCAACCTGCTCAAATGGTCTGCCACCAAGTTTTCGCTCCCTTTTTTATTTTTAATCTCCAAGACAAACTCTTGGAGCACCAGAATCCATTGGAGCAGTCTTGGCTTCGCCTCCTTCTTTGCCAGTAGATACTTCAATGCTGCATGATCAGAAAAAATAATTACTTTAGAACTAATTAAATATGATCTAAATTTCTGTAAAGTAAAAATAACAGCAAGAAGTTCTTTATCAGTTGTGGAATAATTCAATTGAGCATCATTTAGGGTCCTTGATACATAGTAAATAGCATAAGGAACCCTATCAACTCGCTGTCCTAAGACAGCCCCTACCGCAAAGTCACTCGCATCACACATTAACTCGAATGGAAGCTCCCAATTTGGTGGCCTAATGATAGGTGCCTCAGTCATCAACTCCTTAAGTGTAGTGAAAGCCTTCATATACTTCTCATTAAATTGGAATGACACATCTTTTTGGAGAAGTGTGCAGAGGGGCGCTAATATCTTGGAGAAGTCTTTGATGAAGCACCGATAGAAACCTGCATGACCAAGAAAAGAACGAATGTCCCGCACACTAGTGGGCGGGAGTAATGAACGCACAAGTTCTATCTTAGCTTTATCAACTTCAATGCCCCTAGCAGAGATTATATGACCTAACACAATACCTTTTTCTACCATGAAATGACATTTTTTTCTAATTTAAAATAAAGTTAGTGTCAATGCATCTCTTTAAAACCAAAGCCAAATGTTCCAAGCATTTCTCAAAGTCATTCCCAAATACACTAAAATCATCCATAAAGACCTCAATGATGTTCTCTATGTAATCAGAAAATAGACTCACCATACACCTCTAAAAGGTCCCTGGCGCATTGCAAAGTCCAAAAGACATTCATCTATAAGCAAAAGTGCCAAAAGGACAAGTAAAAGTGGTCTTGTCCTGATCTTCCGGAGCGATAGCGATCTGGTTATAACTTGAAAATCCATCTAAGAAACAATAATGAGAATGACTAGCTAATTTCTCTAACATTTGATTAATAAAAGGTAAAGGGAAGTGGTCTTTTCTAGTGGCATCATTCAATTTTCTATAATCTATATAAATACGCCACCTTGTCCGTAATCTAGTGGGAATAAGCTCATTCTCAACATTTCTTACCACAGTAATGCCCGATTTCTTTGGTACTACCTGGACCGGGCTTACCCACTTGCTGACAGAAATGGGGTAGATGACCCCCACACTTAGGAGTTTCAGTATCTCCTTCTTCACAACATCCATCATTGGGGGATTCAACCTCCTCTGTGGTTCTCTCACTGGCTTAGCCCCTTCGTCCATTAAGATTCTATGCATGCAAATGGAGGGGCTAATACTTTTGATGTCTGCAATAGTCCACCTGATGGCTGTCTTGTGTTCTTTCAACACAGAAATTAAGCTCTCCTCTTGCTTTTTGGTAAAGGATTTAGCAATTATTACCCGAAGTGTCTCCTTCTCACCTAGAAAAATATATTTCAAATGGGCAGGCAATTCCTTCAATTCCAGCTCTAGTGCCTGCACAACAAAAGGTTTAGGTACATCAGTGGTAAGAGGTAACTCAACATACGATACCTCATGTCCTTCTGAGGTGGAAGAGAGTGCATGCAAGGCTACCACTACTTCATTAACCTCCTCGCTCCATGGCTCTCCTTGGTCATCCTTCTTTGAATCCTGAAAATCTAACCTGCGAGTCATAACTGTATCAATGACATCAAATTAATCAGACTCAAAAACAACAAAAATTAAACATTCAAAAACATCAAAGGAATCAATAACATAAGCAGAGTGCACATCATTCGGGTATTTCATGGCTTCGAAGATGTTGAATCTAATCAACTCTCCATCAAATTCCATAGTCAATGTTCCCGAATGCACATCAATTTTAGTTCGTGAAGTCTTTAGGAAAGGCCTCCCCAACAGAATGAAGGCAGAGTTAGGAGATTTGTCCTCCTCCATGTCCAGCACATAGAAATCTGTCGGAAACACCAGTTCATTTACCTGCACCAAAACATTTTCAACAACCCCCTTAGGATATGCGTTAGACCTGTCTGCCGGTTGAATGATAACTCCAGTAGGTTCTAAATGTCCTAGATGTAAAGATGCATAAATAGAAAAAGACATGACATTAATGGATGCTCTTAAATTTAGCATAACCCTCTCAAACCTGACATTACCGATAGTGCATGGTATAGTGAATGTGTCAGGATCCTTACATATAGTTGGGAGTTTCTTATTAAAAATAGCTGAAACATTTGCTCCCACTTGGACCCGTTCATTACCTTTCAACTTCCTTTTGTTAGTGCATAATTCTTTTAAGAACTTAGCATATCTAGGCACTTGCTTAATGACATCTAACAGAGGAATGTTAACTTCAACTTTCCTAAAGGTCTCTAAGATCTCTTTATCCACTTATTCTTTCTTATTTTTAACCAACCTACTCGGAAAATGGGCCTTAGTGACATGTTTAGGAAGTGGGTCAGAAACACTTATTTTAGGGGTCTTAGAATTGAGCCCCTCCTCATCTACCTCCTTAGGCTTTTGAGCTTTGTCTTCAGTGACTTGGGAAGATGTGGGTCCGTCAAGTGTCTTCCCACTTCGCAAGGTGACAGCACTAGCATTTTCTCTTGGGTTCACCTCGTCGCGAGGAAGTTTCCCAGAAATCTGACTCTGCACCTTGTTGATCTCAGTGGCCAACTGTCCCACTTGGTTTTGCAAGGTACTGATTGTGGCCCTTATTTCTTGCTGAAACTGAATATTATTGGTGGCCATTTGTCTCACTAGTTCTTCCAACGAAGGTTCAGGTTACCTAGGAGCTTGAACTTGTGGTTGCCTCGGAGGAAAGGGTGCTTGTCTTTGTTGAAACCCTGGAGGCCCATAAGCTTGAGGTTGAGCTTGAGCTTGAGGCTGCTTTGCATAGCTAAAGTTGGGATGATCTTTCCACCCCGAATTATATGTATTGGAGTAAGGGTTGTAATTCTTGGATGGAGTAGAAAATCCCCTCACTGCCTTGGCCTCTTCATTTGTGTCCTCTTGCAAAGTGGGACACATATCAGTGGGATATCCTGAAGAATAACAAATCCCACATGCCTGTACTGATGCTTTCCCATTGTCCATCAGCTTCTGAACCATGAAAGTCAACTGGGTCATTTGATGCTGCAAACTAGTAGTGTCAGCCTCTTTAACTGCTCTCACTCCTGTATCATTCAGAGTGAAAAATTATTGAGTGTTCGCAGCCATTCTAGATATCAAGTTTCTAATTTCTCGAGGAGTCTTATCAACTAAGGCTCCTCCACTGGCAGCATCAATCATGTTGCGGTCCATCACTAGCAAACCTTCATAGAAGTACTGTATCAGAAGCTGTTCACTGATTTGATGCTGAGGACAACTAGCACACAATCTCTTAAATCTCTCCCAGTATTCATGAAGTGATTCCCCATGGCTTTGTTGGATGCCACAAATTTCTTTTCTGATAGTGGCGGCCTTTGATGCAAGGAAATATCTATCTAGGAAAGCCCGAGTCATGTCCTGCCATGTCTGAATTGATCCGGGTGACAAGTAGTACAACCACTCCTTTGCAGAATCCTTCAGGGAAAATGGAAAAGCTCTCAACTTGACTTGCTCCACCGAAATTCCTGCAGGCTTCATGCTAGAACACACAACATGGATTTCCTTCAGATGCTTGTTAGGGTCTTCTCCAGCTAGTCCATTGAAAGATGGTAAAAGGTGGATTAGACTAGATTTCAACTCAAATGCCTCCTCATTCTCAGGAATTTCTATGCACAGAGGTTGTTGGTCCAAGTCCGGAGGACCCAACATCCTTAATGTATTTTCTGCCATCACTACTGCTTCAGGTGGCTTAGATATCTCAGATGCCACAGAACTGGAAAGGTCTATGTGACAGGCAGCTTCAATGTTAGCAGGTGTGAATTGCGAGTTGATTTGTTCAAAATAATGCCTTAAATTTCTCAATTGCTCGTTCACCTATTCACCGGACATGAACACCTGCCAGATAGTTGAAGAGCATAACTGAAACTATTAAAATTAAAACAAAAACAGAGAGAAAAATAGGAAACAAATTAATAGTGTAATTGGAAAATTAGATTCCCGGCAACGGCGCCAAAATTTGGTGTTGTGTAGAATACGATTAAGAATTATATCAAAAACAGTTGCCAAGTTCCACCAAAAATATAAAAATCTTGCAACCAGTTGTAGTAAGCAAGGGTCAATCCACAAAGAACTAATTCAATTGACACTATCAATCCAATTCCTAAATTAAACTCTGATGAACAATAAAAAGTAAAAAGTAAAAATGGGGGTTTTGCTAATTAAAACTAACAAAAGAAATTAATCTTAAACTAAAACAGTAAACACAAATTGAATTACCAAGTTAAAGATATTAGTTAAGAGATGGAATACACCACTAGATTTATATGATTATGCTAACTTACATACTCTTTATACCAACATGATCAATTATGTTCTTATGTGATTGTGAGATAAATCCCTTGTCTTCCTTAAGTTTCGCTTAATTCAGCAACTGCTCAAATCAAATCATAACCATTAGTTATTTGTAAAGCAACCGCTCTTACACTTACTTAATGATTGCATTAAGAATTAGAAAACTAATCACACAAAGATCTAATCACACACTGGGATTAAATTACTAAGATCATATGTCTCACTAGTCATACCACCACAACCGCGCATAGCAATCCTAGTTTTACTACTCTCGAAGTTTGGCAAGAATATAAAAATCTTTATATTAATTTAAGAACAGAAACATATGAATAAAAACATAATTGTATTGATATAAAGAAGTATGCAAAATTCACATAATCAAAACTAGAGTTTCATCTTCCCTTAACCAATCAAGGAGTTTAGCCACACATGGCAAATTCAAAAACAGAAGAAGAATTAAAGAAAACATTGTTCAGAACAAAAGAAAAAAAAGAAAAACTAAATATCAAACTAGTTTCCAAGGCTTGAGAGTGATTAATCTTTGATCGCTCGAATCCGAGTCTCCAATCCTCAATCGAATCCTTCCCCTTCTTAGTCTTTGTGTTTCTTTCAGTTTTCTTGACAGCTCTCTCTATTCAGATCTCCTTTAGGGATTCTAAGCAACTATATTTATAGGTTTTGATACCTAATTTAGCATTAAAACACGAAATTAAACTTCTAAGCCGATGACATGGCCCAACCCATGTCTGATTCTGGTAACAGAACTCCAGCTAATTCCAAAGTCAGAGAAGAACACGGCCCACCCCGTGTCATTTGAAACGGGTCGTGTTCTCGGTTAGGGCTGAAAATTGAGTTTCCTCGTGAAGTCAGAGAAGTACACGGCCTACCCCGTGTCATTTGACACGAGCTGTGTTGGTCCAAAAACTCCAGTCTTCATAGTCAGAGGAGGACACGCCTACCCTGTGTCATTTGACACGGGCCGTGTTGATCACTTTCTTCAAATCCAACCTTGATTTTTCATGAATGCCCTTCTTCCTTTGCTTCTAGGGGTTGATACTGATTTCCTTGAGTCTTTAACTCTCTTCTCAATGGTTCAATGCCAATGGACTCTATCACTCACAGATCTCCTGAAAATCACAATACATTTATGAGTGTTTGTAACCACATTTAAGCATAGTTTCACAATAAACATCCAATGACAACTCTAAATCAGAAACTTAGCTAAATGTCAACAATTGAGCACATATGGAGTCCAATTAGATCAAACAAAAGACTTTTAAGAGCTGAAATTATTACAGATCAGCGTGGCTGTTGCAATTGCGGGCTTGTGGCGTGAACTCGTTCTCGGAAGCGATGGTTAATATAGTGACAGTGATTAGAGTATTATCTTAATAGGTTTAAGTTATTAAAATAAATATTATATTATATTATATTATTTGTAAAATTAATAACTATATAAATATTAATAATATAATATTATAAGATAAAAATAATAATAGTATAATATATCTTATAAAATTAAATAAGTTGATCTGTTGAGTTTAAGTTAAGTTAGGCCAAGTCTATTTACTACATGGGTCAAGACAAATCAAGCCTTATATAGGCCAAACCATAAGTCCTGAATGGACTGTCTGACTTATTTTCATGCTTGAATCTAATACACTACCATTATATTAACTATTACCTCCAAGAATGAGTTCACACAACAATAGCAACAGTCACTTAAGTAGGGACTAACCCACATGTAAAGGAGTAGGGACATATGTCTCCATCCAACTATAAAATTTTTCTTTATCTCTATATAGAATTTTATCTTTTTATTCTTTTATATGTGTAATTTTTATTCTTATATGTAGATAAATTAGTAATTTTATAATTATAGAAAGTAAAATTTGTATTTTTAATATTATTTCCCAAAAGCACCCACATGATTTGGAGCAAATATAGTCACAGAATACCAAAGTCTACCAATATAGTCATAGAGTACCCAAGTCTTATGTCACTGTTACGACTTACGCGTATGTGATGGGTGGTGGCTTTTTAGATTTCTTAACTTTTTTTTTATTTAACCATTTGTTATTCACCCAAATTTATCTCTACACCTTCTCACCCGGCATGTTCTCACGTCTTATATGTGAATGAGATTAGTAGTCTCACTCAAAAGTTAGTAGAGACTATAAAACATATTATTTATCCATGGATATTTATTCTTTTAAAATTAACTTTGATCTTACCAAGTAACAACTGCATCAGTTAAGAAAACTTTTTCTTGCTATGAATATCATAAAAAATTGTCTGCGCAATCATATGAGAGATGAATGGTTGAATGATTGCTTGGTTACTGTTCCATCTCCTACCCAAGGGGAGGTCATCGGAGAATCTCAGGTCGATCATCCGACAGTGACTTGAGGAAGACAAGGTGGAATACCTGCCTAGACACTCTGACTGATCAGTCTTGGAGTCAAGACCATAATGAAGGCATAGGTAGAGAAAAGCAAACATGCCTAGTCTAGGCTGCCAGGTCGGTTTATATAGAAATCTGAAGGACTGACTCTCCTAATACCTTCCATTTAGACCATTTAGGATTTTGAGTATTATATCCGGTCATTATGGCATAAAGTCGTTATGTCTGGTCATTATGGTGCAAGGCCGTTATGTCTAGTTATTATGGCACAAGGTCGTTATGTCTGGTCATTATGGCGCAAGGCCATTATGTCTAGTCATTATAGCGCAAGACCGTTATGTCTATTGGTGAGTCGTATTAAGTATGCTTGTCGAGCCATTACCCATTCGGGTATAGGCTGGTCGAACCTTGCATAAATTGGTCTAGCTTATGGTCGAATATTAATTGGGTCAGGATGATCCACAGTCCCCCAGCTTGGTCATTTGTAAAGATGGGCTAAGCTTATGAGTAGTCGAATGTTTAATTAGGCTGAAACGATCCACAGCCCCCAGCTTGGGCAATTAGTAATGATAGCCCGAGCTTGTATTAATGTTTATTCTTTATCCCAGCTTATGAATCTGGATGGTCCACAGCCCTCCAGTTTGGGCAAATCTCAAAGTGAACGGCTAAGCTTTTCTGAGCTCTTTGTAATTTTTAAGTTTCGTCCCTAGGTAACCTTCCCAAGTGAGTGGTAAGGTCTTTTGTACATGTATTTTCCCAATCTTAACTATCAATTTTCTCGACCTGATCTGGAGTTTCCTCAATTTAGGCCAGTCTTCAAAGGCTGATATCATGGTTTAACCATGACCTCGGATAACTTCACACGTTCTTCACTTTTCAATGGAAGATTTTGACCTCATAACTTTTTTCGAGCTTGACCGACTTTATACATATGACCTTTTCAATCAGCATCTCGATTTAATCACGATCAAAGTTTCTCCTCAAGCTTGGTCGATTTAATTAGCACTGAACCGAACATGACATCGACACTTGCAATCAGTTCGAGCTTAATATCTACTTTAGGTTAGCATCGGCTCAGGACTGGTTACTGTCGGGGCCTTTCATCAGCTCGGGGTTGGCATCGGTCGGGAGCTAACTTTCATCAGCTTTTACTGGCATCAGCTGAAAGCCGATTACTTTTATCAGCCCTTTGCTGGCATTAATTGAAAGCCAGTTTCTTCCATTAATTTTCGCTGGCATCGGCTGAAAGCTAGTTTCTTCCATCAACTTTTGCTGGCATCAGCTAAAAGCCGATTTCTTCCATTAGCTTTTGCTAGCATCGGCTAAGAGCTAGTTTCTTCCATCAGCTTTTCCTAGCATCGACTGAAAACTGATTTATTCCATCAGCTTTTGTTGGCATCAGTTGAAAGCTAGTTTCTTCCATCAGCTTTTGTTGGCATCGGCTGAAAGCTGGTATCACCTGAAAGTCGGCATCAGCTGAAAGCCAGTTTCTTCCATCAGGTTTTGATGGCATCGACTGAAAGCCGGCATCAGTTGAAAGCCGATTTCTTCCATCAGCTTTTGCAGGCATCGGCTGAAAGCTGATTTTTTCTATCAGCTTTTGCTGGCATCGGCTGAAAGTCGGCATCGGCTGAAAGTCGGCATCGGCTGGGAGCCGATTTCTTCTATCAGCTTTTGCTAGCATCGGCTGAGAGCCAATTTCTTCTATCAACTTTTATTGGCATCGGCTGAAAATCGATTTCTTCCATCAGCTTTTGCCGGCATCAGTTGAAAGCTAGTTTCTTCCATCATCTTTTGCTGGCATCGGCTGAGAGTTGGTTTCTTCCATCAACTTTTGCTAGCATCGGTTGAAAACTGGTTTCTTCCATCAGCTTTTGCTAGCATCGGCTGAAAGCCAGTCTCTTCAATAAGCTTTTGCTAGCATCGGCTAAAAGCCAGTTACTTTCATCAACTTTCGCTAGTTTGACCCGAGTTTTCAGGACTTCCATTTGGAATTTTTCAAGATTTTGTTGGAGATTGTCTTCATCCTATCATGTGAGTAATTCTGATAATAATATGTAATTTAAATAAATAAATAAAAAGTTTCTATACCTCGATAAGGTTGGTTGTGCCGAGATGTGATGAGATTGCTCTTTTATGTTACAAGTCTTCTAGATTTCATACGTCAGGAAATTTCACGATTCCCGCTTTGTTAAAGAATAGCTCGACAGTTTTACAACTCATAACTATGAACCGGGAACTTCAAATCTTGGCTTTGAGCTGAAAGCAATTTATTAACATTTGATGTTGCTAACGCCCCTCTTGCAATCGTAATAACTAGTTCTTTATGACTTTATGAGTTGTATAGAATGAATGTCCTTTTGAAGTAGTTATCTTTAGCAATGCCAATGATCACCACGTGATATATATGGTTGTCATAAGACCAATTGAAATAAAGCTTAAGACTAGCAAGAAAGTAAGCATTGCTAAATTTCCAAGAGCATAGCACTATATAAGACATTTTATTAAAGCAAATGTAGCAGCCTCTTAAAATGATAAATATTGTAGTGTCAATGTAACTCCTATATCATCAATAAAATAATACAAAAAATAGGCTTTTATGTAATTAGTGTTAACACAGCTTGCATAGCAGTTAATGCTTAAATTATAAAATATCCTTGCTAAATCCTCAAAGTTCTTCACCCGATCCAAGTAAATTATCAACCTCATTTAAATTTCAAAACCTTTCACTAAATGGGAATGAATGTTGTTTTATATGAGTTGAAAATAACGGCAAATAAGTGATAAAAGATGACAATAAATTGTATGATATGCATTTAAATTGAATAAGAAAAGGTAACAACAAAATTAATGGCCATTAATTGTATTCATATAAATGAGAACGAATGTTTACTAAATGGTTATTAACTACAAGGCGTTTATTTTTAACTTGCATGCCAATAAATTAACATCAAAGAGTTTACCAAAAAATTAGCATAAAAGACAAGCAATATATGTAATTAAATGGTAATTGAAACAGACACAATAAAGGCTTAGTTAACTTCCCCTAGATGCCATGTGCGAATAGTTAGTTCCTAAATAAATTGGCTCAGTTATGCCGACAAGCAATGACCTCCTTGGATGCTATTTTCCTTTTGATCAATGAACAAATGTCACCGATCAATTTGCAATTGCATAGTTTAGGTGGCAGTGTCAACTGTATTGCTGTAGCAACTTAGGAGCCTCTATGTTCTTCACATTGAATAGGACTACTTAAGTGCAGTGGTTAATTTATCACATATAAAATAAGAAGTAAAGATATCAATGCATCTCAATAAGATATGATTGCGCGTAAAAATTAAATAGAGAATTGAGAATAAATTAAAATTAATAGTTAAAAATACTAAAATCAAGATTAATAGCATAACATGCTCCAAAAAAAGAAAACGTATAAAGCATTATCAAAAGTAAATGGAATTTAATAATAAGCTAATGAATATGATTCAATAGCAAGCCTGATTTTAGTTAATGGAAATGATGGCATGATAATGATGGCTATATACCTATATTTGATAATAACATTTATCTTAAAAATTGATAATAGTTACCATGTGATGTATAGCTGGTCAAACAATTAGAAATTAATGTAAGAGGAAGATATCAATGACTAGCAAATGAATTAATAATAGTAAAGGAAACAAATGTCAGTTAGATATAGTTATAAATGTCAGTTACAAATTAAATATGGCTATTTTGTGAGTTACATAGTAAATTATATTTATGTTGGTTAAAGGGAAAGAACGTCAACTTATGACTAGTAATGAAAAATTTTATGACTAGTAATTATGGCTAGTAAGTTTATTATTATTATTATTATTATTATTATTATTATTATTATTTAAGAATATATAACTGGAAAATTAAAGCCATACAATTCCTTAGTTTCTGTATTGTGTGAAATAAAATAGCAAATAAAATGATAATTATTGCTCATTCAAAACCATTATTTAAAATAAAATGATATACTGCATGAGAAACGTGTCAATTAAATAACAATCATTGTCATGCAAATTATAGTAGGGATAAACCAATGCCAGTTAAAGAAAAGTAATTATCAATAATGACAGTATGATGATTTCACGATACTGTTACAATACCATCCTAATGGTGTTATGTCATAAACTAATGAGTTTCTTTTTCCTAAGATATATAAAAGGCATACCGATGGTAGCAAGACATGAAGTCAAATGACATTATGTGGTGAATGAATGACAATTAAAGACATGAGCATCTAAATTTTAAAAATCATGAACATGCAAAGTAATTTGCAGCACATCAATGATGCATTAGCGGAAATTGTAAATATGAAAGACAATGAAGACTTTCCTTCACTATTGGAATGACACTATGCATGTTGTCATGTAATGGAGTTGTGTTGCTTCGAGGCCGTAGCAGTTAGCTTTGAAGTTGTGCGTGGGCTCTATTTGGTGAACAGAAGAGGCCACCGCTACTTGCATAAGTACTTTCTTCGAGGGGTTAGGAAACCTTGCATTGCCTAGGAGGACATCTCTAGAGATAGGTAGACATTGGTGATAGGACGTGACCCTTGTGGTTTCTAGTGGAGTGGGAGAGTTTTGCCTCTTCCGACAGATGGTGCTAGATGTTCCATCCTCTACTCAAGGGGAGGTCGTCGGAGAATCTCAGGTTGGTCGTTCGACAGTCACCTGAGGAAGACGAGGTAGAATACATGCCTAGATATTCCGACCAATTAGTCTTGGAGTCAAGACCATGATGAAGGCATCGGTAAAGAAAAATGAACATGTCTAACCTAGGCTGCTAGGTCGGTTTGTATAGAAATCCAGAGGATCGACTCTCCGGATACCTTCCGTTTAGGCCATTTAGGATTTTGAACGTTATGTCTGTTCATTATGACGTAAAGCCGTTATGTCTGGTCATTATGGCGCAAGCCGTTATGTCTAGTTATCATGGTGCAAGGCCATTATGTCTGGTTATTATAGCACAAGACTGTTATGTCTGTCGGTGAGTCATATTAAATACGTGTTTGTCGAGTTATTACCTATTCGGGTATAGGTCGATCGGACTTTACAAAAATGAGTCTAGTTTATGGTCGAATATTAATTGAGTCAGGACGGTCCAGTTACATATATAGATAAAAAAATATTTGATAATATTAATAATGATAAGATTATTCATTATTTTCAAAATATGAGAACGTGAAGAAAATAATTGTAACTTGATCTTTTATTATTTTATATTAATATATTTTTTAATATATAAGTATAACTATTAAAATTTTTTTATACTAATGTATTACTTTTGTCCCTATTACTTAAAATTTCTACATCCATCCCTATAATCAAGGATTCCTTTCGAGGAAGTTTCTAAAAAGATTCTTATGCCAAGGCTAGCCTTACTTTCAATTTTGTGGATTCCATTAATAGAATTATATATTATGGACATTATAAGAATCTTTTGTCTTCTATAACTAATGTATGAAGAGACAAGTCAGATGGCAAATGATACTATCTAGCATATTAGAACCATTGCATCATTTTGTGCTGAACCAAAGGTGAAGAATAGGTACATGAAGAAATGCTTAGGCCAGAAAAACAAGGTGTATGGTCAGAAGCATAATTCTAAAACTCAGCTCAGATCGACTAATTTAATTGATAAATCAGTCACATTTAACTGATAAACTAGTCACTTAACCGATTCGAGCAAATTATTAAATCAGAACTGCAATCAAACAAGAACATTTCTTAAAACTTGGCCGAATAAACTAAAGACTCAGTGAACCGGTTGAAATTTATTGACCCGGTCGGGTGGTGTTGGCAACAAAGTACATTTATTTTTCGCTCGCCTCACAAGTCGATATATTCAAGCTTCCTGCTCTTTATAGTTAGCACACTAGTTACTCTCACAAGTCTATCCTATGTCGCTCAACCATCTTATAGAGTGTTTTTGGAATATGAAAAAATAAAAAATAATTTAATTTGTAAATCAAATTTTAATTAAATTTTATATTTAGAATATTAAAAAATAAAAAATAATTTGATTTTTAAAATTTTATAAATTATTTCATTTTTTTGTTTTAAGAATTTTATTAAATTTAATAAGATTTATTAAGATTTGATTTAATTTAAAATAAATAGATTATTTTATTTTTAATAACTATCTCTAACTAACACTCATAAAAATTAAAATATAAAATAATAAAATCAAATCAAATCAATTTATATTTTAATAAATTTCAAACACAAAATTTAATTTTTAAATCAATTCAAATCATATTAAATCAAAACATTTTTTATTTTTATTTATTCAAAATACATCCATACAGAAAAACATTAACTTTCTCACGCTGAAGCACCGATGTGGGACTTGTAATCACGTCTGGAAGTCTCACACAAATATTAAACATTGAGATGATACAGGCATATAGCTACAGAGTATTAGAGATTCACATGTTATAGATAGAAAAATGATAATTTTATATCGTTTTTTAATAATTATGATTAAATGAAAAAAATAATAAAAATATTATAACCAATGATATAAAAAATAATATAAAAAAATATGATGAAAAAATCATAATTGTTGTAGATATTGCTACAAATACCTCGACGTCATCTCTTGCTTTTCTGAAATCTGAACCACATTACCATCAAATCAAATGATTACATGGCTTTCTTCCTCTTGCTTCTTCTCCAGTTAAATTTCAAAACAACTCATCAAATCAAATAATATGTGATAGATAAACACAAACCTTTAATCTTACCAGAAAAATGACATTTAATGTTTATATAATTAAATAATTATGTATTTATTTAATTATATTCAGTTCAACTAATAACCTATTGATCCAATGACTCAGATCCTTGATCGAGATTATCATCGGATTAAATTTAATAACTATGGTCGACGGTGATTAATGGTGCACGATTCGATTTTTGCTTTATACCACACAAATACTTTTTGTTTCTACATAGGATCCATTTATATTTTTTTGATCTGATTCTTACTTGAGATTTTGTGTAGATTTTATTTTAAAAGACTTAAAATTATTGATTTCTTTAAAAATAAATTTGTTGATCTATGAAAAGATCTTAATATAAGTAAGCTTTTAAATATAATTTTAAATCAAATTATGCTAAAAGTAAATCTTATATCAGGTAATAAGTGAGGCTTGGAGCTTATATTTAAAAGATAGGTCAAACTTATTTTTTAGAGAAAGCCAAAGCCGGGCCTGCCCTGGTAATTTAAATTTACAGAAGGTTGTGGAGTGTGCAGAGCGGAGCACACAGGGCACAGCAAGCGCAGAGGAAGATGATCATCCCCGTTCGTTGTTTCACCTGTGGAAAGGTTTCCACTGCTCCCAATATTATATTTCTTCCTCTTTTCAGTTTACAATTCATCTCAAAATTAAATAAATAAATAAAAAAAGTATGGACCTTTTTAGGGTTTTGGTTAATTGACGTTCAATTTGTTTCATTTTTTCCCATTTAGGTCATCGGAAACAAATGGGATCCCTATCTGGACCTTCTGCAGGCAGATTACAGTGAAGGGTCAGTACCCCCATCCTCTTCTCTTTTCCAATTTCTCTGCTTTTTTCTTTTTATTTTATTTTTTATTTTTTTAGATTAATAAAAATTTCAATTTTTAGGGTTTTTCCCCCTTCGTTCTACTGGGGGTAGGGCGTTTATTTTTCTATTGCTATTGCCTTGTTGTGGATGTTACATACCCGTCATTTATTCTGACTTGGTATGTCATGATAGCTGAAATTGAATATGGGATTGCATATAGATATAACAATTGAATGAGTTTTTACCTTTTTTTTTAAAAAAAAATCTGAATAGCGATTTATTTATAAGAATTATTCTACTTGGATTTTGTTTCTGTGGCTTATGTGAGAGGGTAAGAGGTGTGTTAACTGAGACTTTGTGTTTACTTGTGAAGTTGTTGTTGAACGTGTTGGTTTCTCAGAAGTAAATGAATTGTATTTGGTTTTTTGTCACCATCTTGTATTTTGAATTAAATTGTGGTTGGCATGCTTTGGCAAACTGGCTTTAGGTAAGTTTACTTATTTAGTACCATGATTAGTCTATGGTTCGAGGTTGTGGTTATGAACATATAATCAGTTGGTTTTTACCTTAAAAATGCACTTTGTGTAATAGATATTGTGGATGTGCATGGTGCCCTGTAAGTTGTACATTTTTCTAGAACCCCTTGTTTCAGGCATGGAGGGTAAACAAGTTTGTGTTTATGTCTGATCTATTCAAAAGTTATTTGCTTGTCATAATTCACAATTGTGTTGTATTTGTACCTCAGTGGTCATAACTTATAACTTTAATTGCTGGCTGCTATATATATTACTTGAATGCTGGAGTTCATATTCATTACCTTTTCAATCTTATCTTTTGTTTAACAAGCATTTATATTCGTGCAACATGTCTGATTTAGCTGCAAATAAACTTGTTGGAACTTGCCAATGAGCTGATAGCTCATGTGGCACCTATCCTGTCCCCTTTTCGTTCCCCCGTTCCCATGTCTGTAAGGCCTCCTATATTAACTCCCAAAAAAAAATTTGGGCATTAAGAATTTTAAGCATGGATGTAGACCCTGCTTGTTGCAGCTTTTTAAAGATTAAAATGTGATCATAAACTAATAATTTTTTTGGCGTTTGGAAAAACTTTTCAAAAAAGTATTAGTATATTACCCCATACGATATTGCTTTTTTCCAACCGCATCCCTTAAAGGGATATTATGTACCATTGTATCAAATTATCAATACTTGAATCCTTGATGGCATTTTAGAATTTTTAGTGTCTACCTCCTGGTGAATATTAGTTTGAATATTGTACTGTTAACATAATGATGGATTGCAGAGATGCACTGGATGCTTTGGGGCTGGTTCGTTATTGTTGTAGGCGTATGCTTATGACCCATGTTGACCTTATTGAGAAGCTTCTGAATTACAATAGTAATCTCTATCTCCCTTTATTATTCTCTCTGTATAAATTTTTCTAATATCATTCGCCTTGTACTGATGGTACATTTGGTTGCAGCTCTGGACAAGTCTGATCCCAATTAAGAAGGCTTAAGGAATTACAGATGACCAAAGATGGGTCGGTTGTGCTGCATGTAATCTGGCCACGTGTCAACGTTTTTTTTCTTCTTCTTTTCCTTCTTCAAATTGTACTGCAATGCAACAAGCAGGTCTAGTTTGTGACTAACATAATTTCTTATATTTGAGTTCCCGTACCATATAAATGTTGTGATGCGCATTTATCTATCACGAAAAACTATAGCCATTATCTGTTAGTTAGCCCTTGACAACTTGCGCTGTGTCTGAGAATTAATATCAAGGGACTCTTACCAATAAACATTCTTGTGATCCTGAAGACTAATGGAGCTGGTATGCTCGAGCAGAAAGGTGTCAGATAAAACTATCAATTATTAAGAACTCCCTAAAGTCTCAAATTGACATTGTCATCACTCCACCCTACTTAACTCGTTTTCATTCCCAAGAGCATCTTTTCTTCAGAAGGAAAACGATTTAGAGGCAACTTTAATATAAAGACAGAAAACATCTTTCTTGTTACGTCATGTATGCCGAGCTTTCTTCATTCAAACGGTGTCCTTGCCAAGATGGAATTCCTCGGAGCCTTTCTCCCACGGAAACCCTGACCTTCATTGACCTGAAAGTTGCACACATGAAGTGATGCAGTCATTACAATAGTAAAGTACTAGATTAGAAAAAGGGAAGGCTTAAAGTTATATGGGAAGTAAATCTACGCTAACCTAGAAAGTTGTCACATATGGATGGGTGTCTCAGGAAAATGGCGAGTTACAGAAGTATTACTCAAATTTCTTGGTGACTCATTACTTCTAGTACATACTAATTTAATCTTTAACGGGTACTGAGAATTAGTACATCAAATTACCTAAACGTTAAAACTTAAAAGCATCATCATCTTTTGAGAACGCCATGTTAATCAATAGCATATACTACATGTGCCCCTGATTATAAGAATCTATAATAAGTTTCTAATAAATGGCTCAATGTCACATTAATTGGCAACCAGCATGAGGGTAAGTCTTTGCTATTAAATGAATGGAGCCTACCTCTATTATTCCCGTGATACAAAGAAAGGGACACGTAACACTATATTTGCAAGCTCCTACTAATAACAAGTTTTAATTTGCTAAAGTTATTTGTTTCAGTTATAAGAGAACCATATGTTTAATAAATGAAGAAACTATTCAGTTTTCAAATAATTTTGCATTTACCTCAGCATCATGAAGGTCCCCATGGGAGTCCAGATCCACAAGTGGCTCTGTCTGGCTACACCTTTCGTCATCTCCTTTGCACTGAGTTGGGGGGAAATTGGCCCACTGAAAATGACAAATATTTTCAGGATTATGTTTAGAAAAGTACCCTTCTTTACTCAACACACGTGGTTCGCCAATCTTAAAAGGTTGCCAAGTTTGCAAATAAGTTGAACTAATAAGCAGTTTTAAAAAATTAAACCTTACATTTTTTGCAGCAGTACTGAAAGCCTCCTTGTGGGCCATGTCAGGGTTTTCAGCCTTTAGCCTTTTAATCTCTTCTCTGCATTAAACTAATACTGACATTAGAATTCATAGTTTGAAGTTTATGGTCTATACAATACAACTTTGTTTAGTGAAACATTACTTGATGAAGCGGTTATAAGCTGATGGTGTTCGCTGTCTCTTCTCTGGGGCTGTAGTGAATCCATTCATCAAATAAATAAATTTATGAGGAAATATGGGTTAGCAAAACTTGCTTCAAACTCAGTAACTCATCTTATTACTATCAAGGTTACCACTGCCTTACATACGTTTATTCACAACAATGTTCATTGGAATTACATCCTCTTCCTCACAATCAGAATAGGTCATCATGGATGCACTATGGCAGTTCAAAGTCTTGTTTGCACCCTCTTCTGGACTACCTTCTTTTGGCTGGAAAGTGGAGACAGTCACAAATGCATTTAAAGTTAAAAAATCCAATAATTGATATAATTATAAACACCTACCTAATTAAAGATAAGTATGTGGGTCATTGGACTCACTTGAACAACTAAAAGAAAATGAAAATAGAATTGGAAAGATAACCTATCACCTCAAGATGAGTAAGAGAAGCTAAAAGGTGGAAAGGGACAAAAGAAGCTTTCATCATATTAACAGAGAGGAGGCTTGTGCAGTGCCCGCATCTGACTGTCACCACCATTGACAAACTGCTGCATGGGACACTTACCTGCATCTCAGAATTGAATTGGAAACAGAAAGATGCAATACGGGAAAAGGCATTAAAACAACAAGAACTCAAGAAATGCAGTTAGTTTAAGAGACCAGAGAACTCATTACCATCAAAATGGTGGTACAGAATCCACATTGTACATAACATATTTGTTCTGGAAGATCAAAAAGATGGTTCAGTGTTGACATGGGGAGTCTGTCTGAATGTGTGGGAGAGAGGGTGTGTATGTGAGAGTGGAAGAGAAAGAGAGAGTGAGAGACAGAGAGTGAGAGAGAGACTGAAGATGTAGCTCATTTGACACAAGAAAGCATTTATAGTTGAAGGTGGACACTCAAAATCAATCATGATCTTACTTCAATGATTTGTGGTATGGGGTACTTATGGTGATTTTCATTGCCGGAAAGCACTCCAACATTGATGCTAAGGATGGGGAGAGTTTAATTTTTTTCAAGACTCTCAGCATTTAGGTGTTGGGCGTCAAATTACAGTCACACCCCTTAGAAGAGGGTTTATGAAAATTTTACCTATTTGCTTGAACATTATTATCACTACTGGCAAACTTCTCCATAAGTTGCAGTGGCCCAAATTTCTATGGTACTTTGCAGAATGACTTAAGTACTTGTTTGTTTCATGTGTTGTTTTCTCTTTTATTGACCACTCCCACCTCTCTGAGCCCTCTCTCTGTCCTAGATGAAAATGAAAGTGCAGAAAACTTTTCCCTAATAGAAGGAAAGGGAAGTTTCCAGATAGGTACATAGAGAAGGTAAAGAGGCATCTTAGGATTTGTCTTTCCTGAAAGACAGCAAAAGAAATTGACCAATGAAAAAGGATCCTCCCCACTTCCTGTGTTCTCTTGGCATGTGTCACTTCCTATCTCTTCACATTGAGCTAGGATTCTGTATCAACCACGTATAAATTTCATTCAAACCTTTTCTGCTGTTTCCTTAACTCCCTCCCATGTGATAGCACATGAGTTGGATTTAGAGTTTCCCAGGATCAAGGGTCAATATTCATTCAACAAAATGAAAATCTAGTGCAAATATACTTCTGCCATGAATATATCAATGCCCTTTGTAAGTGCAAAATAGAAAACTTGTTATCATATCCTAAAGTGGATTAGATTTTGTTTCATGAGCCTCATTGCAATAACAAGGGGGAATTTTAATACGAAAATTGCCCTTGCTGCGTTATTGCAGACAACTAAAGTTGGCAATTCCTGTAGGCCTAGCCCTACTATCTAGGGTGAATGGGACTAGTTTTTTCCACAAAGAACCACTTTTGTGAAAATCTTTACATGTAATGTCCAATAGCCTATGTCCTACAAGCAAAATGAACGGAAGCTGTGTGGTAGGTAGGAATCAAGAACCGCAGATGTACTTCTCTTATTGCTGCATTATTTTTTAAGTCATTTTTGTAATATATATTGATAGATGACCTTGCAATTATATTATCATTTTCTAAGCACCCTCCATTGTCAATATTTTGGCCCTGTGCTTTGACGATTTTGTCTCAAGACAATGAACGATGGTTTTGTTCCCTGTTCATTTATTATATGCACTCCTACTTTAAAGTACATTTATAACTCATCAGAATGGCTTTGGGTTAGGAAACCTCTTTCATGTAAATGGAAAGAATTCACAGAATAAAATGATTTAATTATACATCTTATGAAAAGTTTGAGGTTCTGATTTCCAAAAACGCAGTAATATTTTGCTAATATTTTGCTGAAGTACAAGACCAAGTGCCCCCTATTTGTAGTTTACTTCAGAGGTAAAACAATAGCATAAGCAAGTGATTACCTGACCCGCATCAATTTTTTTTTTTTAAAGAAAAAAACCTGGTATCAGAGATATACTGTAGTGAGAGTGTGAGAGTAATTTACTATTTTATGACAGCATGAGTTTCATTTTATCTAGTGGGATCAAACTACAATAAGAAGCTTCTTTGTCCATGGCATCTATCTGAAGATGGCAACTTTTACTCTCACTCTGAAAGAGAAAAGTTATCTTGTTTTGGTATGTTGCCATATGAACAACTCCACTCAAAGCTGTCATTGCACATAAGGAATGCCTTGGAGTCTTTGACTCACGGAAACTTTTGCTTTCTACATGAACCTGACAAAACTATAAAGCGGAATGCTATGCACCAATTTCATGGCATAAATTACCATAAAGCAACAGAGAAGATTGAGCTTTTAACACACATATCAGAACCCGAATAGGCTATCTCATAATTGTGGGATGTAGTAGTTCAACCTCAAGAAAGGGACTAGTATTTGAAAGTTTTGAAGTTTGAATTAAATGGGTGAGTCAAATATCAGATCATTAAGCCTTGTAGTGACACACTGAGGTGTCCCTGTTGTCAATTGAAGTCGGATCAAAAGTTTCCACCTACTCAGTTGGCAACTAATCCTTACTTTGTCAGAGGTATTAGGTCACTAAGGGATTCAGTTTAATGGTAGTGTAATGGAGTTGACAAGGATAACGATGTTTCTTTTGTTTTATTTTCTAATTTTAAGCTTACTTTGTTTAAAAGTTTGGGAGTGCTTTGTATGGTTTAGATTATAGGAAATGCTGTAAACTAATACCAACCCATTCATGGCAAAAGGCTCTCACAATCTTCTGCCCCTCAAATGTAGGGTACATTCACATTGTGGCCTGAATAGTTCGTATTATAAACAAGTTTGCAACACACAGGACAAAACAAATATGCCAAGCACATATGCTAAAGAAAGAGAAGAGGCAAAAGCAGTAAACTTGTAGGCAGCGATTGAGATGGCTAAAACATCAGGTACCCAAAAAAAAAAAAACACTGACAGTTGATAGAGAAAAGACTGTAACATCTTATGTATGTATAATTGTATGTACATTTTTGCAGACAACAAGACATGCTTCTTTCAGTTCTTGTCTTCTCTTTTCACCTTCTTTTCTCCTGCTTTATGTAAAAGCTTGTGTTAAGGTCTTGCATCGATTCAGTATACGAGCTAAGTATTATTTACAATAACTTGAGCAACCTTTTTCATGAGCTAGATTTTGGGGTAGAGTTAGGCTCAATTATTCTAATACTTTAAATAGTATACAAATTTCTATTTAGGCAAGACAAAATTACTGAAGTTCCTTTTACTATGGTGTTGAAAAAGACCTACTAAATTAGCTTGTAAGGTTTACTTTCAATTAAACTCTCTTGATAGACAATTTATAAATACTATTGCAAAAATCTTCTGAGACTTATGGGATGAATGACTTTAGAATGAGCAAGCCTTTCCTCCCCTAAACTACTAGGGAAAAAAAAACCTCAAATATAACCATGGACAGACACCAAGAAAACATCCCAATTATAGAACACAGGTGCTCGTTGTTGTCAAACTTGACCTGCAATGAAACTAGAGTTAGCAAACGCCCTCCTGACGCATTATTGGCTATACCCCAATCCAAATCCAAATTTGTTTTTATAGATAGCAGGGCAAAGAGATTCTTCAGCAATTCAGCTGCGTAAAAAATATTTTCAAAATTTGAAAAAACAATATCTCATTTAGGCTGATAATATGGACACACAAAACCACGAGAAATCTAGCAGACACCTTTTCAGAGAAATTAAACGAAAAACTAGAGAGTTCGGTTGGACAGGTTTCATTTCATAATTCATAATTTCGCTACCCCTAAAATGTTATCATATATGCTCCCTATAAGAGCCACCAAGGTGAGTTTAATGAGAGGGACTAACTGGTTCAGATTATCAAGACAAGCACAAACGTTTATACAGCGAGTACCGATTAGTATCAGGTCCAGCATGACAAATACACACGCTAACAAACATAGCAAAACATCGTAACGCAAAAACAATTCCACAGAAAGAATCATAAATAACGCAACTAGTAATATATTGAACTGAATCATAAATAAACTGACAAGTAGTTGTGTTAACAAAAATCCCAAAACTAAGCTTTCAGAACCGAAATATTCAGGCATTCATCACGATATCGCAAAATGTCTACCCCACTATTCCAAAAACCAAAACTTCAAAATTAAAATTCATAAATTCGATACTTGAAAAACAAAATAAAGAAAAGCATGAAACCCTAATTAAGAACCAGCTTTCTGGTAGACATAGGTCAGACCGCACTTGCCGCAGTAGTGTCGATCAAAGTGGTTGGCCATGAAGGTTCCGGCGCCGCACTCGGCGTTGGGGCACTCCTTCCTAAGCCTCTGGACCTTCCCGGAGTCATCGACCTTATAGAACTGGAGGAGGGCGAGCTTCACCTTCTTGTGCTTGTGCTTGATCTTCTTGGGCTTGGTGTAGGTCTTCTTCTTGCGTTTCTTGGCGCCGCCGCGGAGGCGGAGGACGAGGTGGAGGGTTGACTCCTTCTGGATGTTGTAGTCGGCGAGGGTGCGGCCGTCCTCAAGCTGTTTTCCGGCGAAGATCAGGCGCTGCTGGTCCGGCGGGATCCCTTCCTTGTCCTGGATCTTGGCCTTCACGTTGTCGATGGTGTCCGAGGACTCCACCTCCAGCGTGATGGTCTTCCCCGTTAGGGTTTTCACGAAGATCTGCATCGTCAAAAATGTTGGGTAAGGGTTCCTCCTGAATGGGTGTGTAAGGTTGAAGGTGGAAGAAAGGGGGTTCTTTATAGTGAGAGGAATTAGGGTTTTGGAAATTTGGTTGTGCGTTGGGCCATCTGAGCCCAAGTTTGATTCAATGGTCTTGGATGGAATGTGTACGTACAGGTATTTTAAGCCTATTAAATTAAAAAAAAAACCCAAGTATGTCAATTAAGCCCATTGCAGCCCTCCTCGGACCACGCATTGGCCCAGAAGCTAAAAATGGAGTCAATTTCATCACTCATCCATGTTTGATTTGTTCTATAAATGATGACCCCTAAAAAAAAATTAAAAGATTTGTTCTTAGAACAGACTTTGGACATGTTTAATGCAACTCCTCCAGCTGATAATACAGAGATCAAGTTGTCAAATTTTTCTCTCGTTGGATTTCGATGGTGGAGAGAGCAGACGATATACAGATAAAAGGAATCACTATGAACAGAAAAAAATACATTCTACAAATGCATTTTTTGCATTGAGGTTCTAAGAAGCTTGCTTCTCTTTATATCATTGAAAGTTTGGAGAATAATGGCTGAATTGATCTCTAGAGTTCAGTAGATTTTTAGACAAGCCAGTTATTTATACAATTGTTTGGACACCTTTTTAAAGTGATATTGGGGGTGAAATTAAGGAAAAAGATGTTTTGAGATGGATATTGTGTGTGTATTTCGAGATGGATACAAGTTAAATTCCCCATGGCCATGGGGTGGGGTACGGCAGCAATTGCAGTTTCCTTGAAATTTCTTTCGACAATAACTTCAGTATATATGTTGTCTTTTTTATGAGAAGGCAGCTCATTCCATCCATTGATGAGTTTCCTTTTTTGTATGCTAAATTACATGTACCATGGCCGCAATAATTTTTCTAGGTAAGCCTTAATAATGACATACTATGATTTCGTGGTCTTTTCCTTAATACTGTGTTGGCGATTTAACTAGTGTCTGGTATCTACATGGCACTTTTCTAATATGCATATGCCTCTTAGTTTTATTATTATTATTATTAGTATTTTTATTATTTACCATATATAGATTATTATGTATGATGGTCTGCCTTTTTTCTTTTTCCCTATTTGCTCTATATAGTTACCTGATCATATGGTAAATTTTATCGTTGGTTGGTAACAATGACTTTGCTTCTGGCATGATATTATGTTCACTATGTTAATGAGGTGAGACTGATCATGAACGTCAATGTAAGCATGATGGCAACATGGTGAGCTCAAGCACTAGAATGTTGTCTCCGTGGAAGGGTGCAATTTAGTCCAGCAAAGCTTTGTTGCTGGATGGATTCAATCCTGGCTCCTGATGCTCTCTTGGGGAAGGTAGACGAATTTGAGGGCATTTCACAGGCCACAGAGCGCTCCTATCCGGCATTTATTTCGTCAAGCGAAGATGATGGTAAAGGTTCAATTGATTTGAAGACGGCACGAGAAGAATATTCTAGTGATGGCAAATAGATGATGATGATGATGATTACGATGACTACCACGATGGTGAATGTCATGAGGATGACTTGATTGAGCCCAACCCAAATCACAACCTGTTGGTTTGATTGCGGAAAAGCTCATAACAGAGGTAAAACCCATTTTTGATAGGTTCACGTATCACATTTTTCTATTCACAAAATAACAGCCATAAAATGCTTGGTTGTAAATAATCAATAAGTCATTTTCACAAGTACCTTTGTTTTATAAAAAATAAAAATTTAGAGTGAGAAAGAGGTTCTTATCATTTTAAGACCATGATAAAATATCAATATTAATAAAAATTTATAATAAAATCACATATCACCTCTAATAAAAAAAATTAATAGTTCAACATAAGGTATACCATTACCATAAGTCAAAAGTAAACCAACCAGCCCCAATTAGCTTTACAAATACAAATACATTTATGCCAGGGTTTTATGCACAATATTATAATTTGAAATTACATACTAAAAAAAAGACATTTGTATAGCGTTTCAGTATCGGATAATTCTAGAATCAACAGAGTAATATTAAATCATTCTAAATAATCAATATTATATAATCATACAATCATATATAATATATAAAGAGAATATATATATTTTTATATTCTAATATATATCATTTTGATATAAAAATATATATTTAAAAATTTATCATGAGATAAATATATAATTTTAATAACGTCATATGATATTTTATATTATAATTTTAAAAAAATATGTACATATATCATTAAGTCTAAATTAAATTTATTATCCAAATATACAAATATAAAAATTTATAATCACATATTAATTACATTGACATATATACATTTATATATTAATTCATATTTAATTATTTATATTCAAAAAAATTTAAAAAAATTTTACATATCTTTAATTAACCACGCTATTAATTATTTTCATCAATGATTAACCTTAAAATCCCAAAATTTTCATAAGTGTCTAACATCATATTTGTTATATATGTACTATCATCTTAAATTAATTAATTATTTTTAAATTACTATATTTATTTTATATTATTTAGAAAACTTCAATATATACATCATACAGAGTGGAAGTTTTATATAAAAATATAGTAAAATTAATTAAATATAATTAATTATGAAGAAACAAATAAATTATTAAGGAATATTTTAAAAAATTTCAATCATATATATAATATATAATATTTAAATATTTTATATTTATATTTTCCAACATTGAAAACTTTAAATGAAAAAAATATTATATTTACATATATAAAATTAAAACTTTACAAGAAGACGTGATAAAATCAATTAACAGATTTAGATTTATAATAAGATTTGTTTAGTAAAATTGTTAATATGCAATTGAAAACTCGTATTATATAACATTAATGTTTCATTAATATTTTGAGAAAAATTGTTTGCAAGAGTCCAGTAGTTTTTGTGAACAAATAATAGAATAAATTAACCTCAATGAGAATATTGATAGAACATATGTAATAAGCAATCTATAGTTTTGTGTCATATTAAAATAGATTGGATTTGTAAAATAGAATAAAATTAAAGAACCTAAGAAGCCTTATGTCAATTGATTGATTTAACTAATGAATTATTTTTTTTAATCTACTTAAAATTGTGTAAATAAAATGTACAGGTTATAAAATGCTAAGATATTTGAATACGTTGAGTATCATTTAATTATATTATTATTGATCATTTCAATTTTTAATAAGTTTTTTTTATTTATAATTGTAATATCTATCTATCTAAGATTGTTTTATTATAGTATAATTTGACATTAGAGATCAACTTGGTATACTCTTAATAATAAATCGATAAAACATTCAAATAAATAAACACATAAAAATTAATATTAAAAGAAAAAACTACATAATCAAAAATTGAAATAATTTGAAACTATATTGTTGATACATCTCATAAAATTTTTATTTTTGTTACTTTATCAAGGACTATAATACCTTTGTGTTAGATAATACTTAATTCCAATGTTTTAAACACATAATATTTGTAAACACTTATTTTTATTTGAGTCATTAAAATCTTTTAATTCAAAACAATAATAAAATCATCTTAATTAGATTCCCTTATTGCTAACCAGCCACTAGTGTCTGCCACCCAAAAGCTCAAGGCTCCAAGCAAATGCAAAAATAGAAACTTTGCAGGCATGAAATGAAGTGAAAACTAAGGGTGTAAGTGGATGGTTTGGTTCAGTTCATGAGAAAAAATAAATTCAAATCAATTAAAATTAATTTGTTCGATTTAGTTCAATTTTCGTGTTTTTTTATAGCTAAATCTGAACCAAACCGAACATCTACGGATTTATTTAATTCGAGTAATCGGGTTGGCTATTTTTTAACACAAAAATAAATTAAATAATTAGTTTTTCATAACAAAAAATACATAATAAACTTATGAAAAAAAATTAAAAATATAATTAAACTTATTGATTTGAATACTAATAATTATTTTATGTTTCAGAAATGTGTATTAAAAAGTTCATAAAGAGAGAATAAAGAAACATATTGATATTTGTATATTTGAATAAGTTAAAAAATTCTTCAAGAGAGATTTAACTTGATAAGTTGTATACTACTACTATTCAATTAAAGAAGAAGTTGTGAGGCTACTAATTTAGAGGTATATATGTAACCAATTGAACCCTTAAAGACATGAGTGAAGCTAATTGAAACTTGATTAATTGAACTTTGAATCAGCAATTTAGCGAATCCAAAGTCTTCAACTTTTACAGTCATATCTCCATCCAAGAGAATGTTGTTGGTTTCAAATCACAATGCACAATAGGAACTTCACTATCCTTATGCAGGAAATCCAATGCACAAGCAACATCAATATCTATATTCAGTATCACTATAAGGTTCAACCTATTTTCGTTTACATACTTTATCTTCTCCTTAATCCAATCTTCCAAACTCCCATTACTTAAGTACTCATAAATCAGAGTCAGAAATTCATTGTTTTTAAAGTCAATACTAAAGCATTTAAAGTCAATTCATCGTTTCCAAACTTTCAAGTTCAAATGAAGTTGTTGTTGTTACCTTCACTTTTCTATTCTTTATGTATAGTAGTAAGTAAATTGTCAGACATAGTATCAGTGTTACTACTGTGGCTATAATAATGTAATGTCTGACATGCCTTCTTCCATGGCCATGAGGCTCACATGCAAAATGCAAGTAAAGTTTTTTATTGCCTTCTAAATGGACAGTAGAGAGATTTTGGAAAACTCCACCACTAGGAATGATTCTTTCTAAATCATTATAAGTGAGGTTCAAAAGTTGAAGGACATGTAAATTTTGAAGTTCAATAGGAATGGATCTAGAAAGTTGGTTGAAATAAAGAACCAAAGTTTTCAAGTATTTCACCTCTCCAAGAGTTTTTGGAATAGCACCTGATAGCATATTCCTGGCCAAAAACAAATTTTTCAAGCTCAGACAATTGCTAAATGAGTTGGGGATGTCACCAAACAATTGTTAATTTTTCAATATATACTATGCCTAATATTGACTAGAGTTAATTTTATAATCCAACCAACTTATTTAAGAAACTGATGATAAAATAAGTTAAAAAGTTAGTAATTATGCAGATCATAACTAATTATTATTAATAAAGTTAAAACACTAGTGTCTTTTTCAGATAGGACTAAACCTTTAATTGTAAGAAATAAGTAAATAAGTTTGTTAATAAAAATCCACTAATATCATGAAGTACTATGAAACTAAAACATGAGTTCATAATGCTTACCTGAAAATTTTATGCAGCCCTAAGATCTCTAGGATTTTTATCAAGGTGAACTATCTTTGCCTACAAAGGAAATAAAGGGTAAGTGGGGTAGGAGACATATCATCTCTCATCAAAGTGATAAAAATGAGTCAATTTTTAGGTGGATAAAAAAATGTTAATTCAGGAAAAAAGAAAAATGGAAAGCATCTGCATAAAATGTTGTATTCTACTCTTACTAAATGTCAAATCCAAAAGTAAGCAAAAGAGAACCATTGTTTCACCTTTGTAGCCGGTGAACTGCAATGTTGGTGAGCTGTGGTACTGGTGAACAGAACCGAACATTTTACAGAGGAATTTTTTGACTTTCTGCGTTGGACGAATGACGCGACCCGAACTGTAGCAGAGTAAATCTAGCCTCAGCTGTGACAGAACAGAACCTACAGTAAGCTGAGGTGCCGGTGAGCAGAACCAAACTTTTTGGCAGAAGAGTTTTATGACATTCTACGTTGGATGAAGACGACATTTTAGAGGTTGAGAACTGAAAAAATATTACAAAAAGTAAAAAATGTAAGTAGTAACAAAAAAAAATTATAGCATAAATTAAAAAATTAACAATAAAATATATAAATATATAATTTAGTTTAGTTTGATTTGATTTTGAAATTTCAAATTCGACAACTGAACCAATTAAGCTTTAATTGATTCGAGTATCAATATACCTAAATCAAACAGAACTAATTTAATTAATTTGATTCGAATTGATCAAGTTGATCGAATTATCTGAACTAATTTACATCCTTAGTGAACACAAAAGGAGTCATAAAAATTCATTAAAGTGGAATTTTAGCAAAAGGTCTAAAGGTCATCCTATTATGCTATCTAAGTTGACCACAACATCAATTCCTTGCTTGCTGGTCTATAAGTTTTGGAAGAGGCAACAAATGGACTCTCTCCCTGGTTTTTTGTTGAAGCAAAAAAGCAAAAGAAAAAAAGAAACACTTAATGTGCTGAGAGTAAAAAGAAATGAACTTGAAAGCCAAGAATGGAGTGAGATAAAGACCATACGATCTGGTCCCTATGCAACTCAGCTTGGAAGTTGTTCTTCTTTTTTTGAGCCTATAAAAGGGGATGAACAAAAAAGAGAGCTACGGTGAATGTGAGGGAGAGTAAGGAAAACATTCACATAGTTCAAAATGTTTACAAGCCACCAATACAATCCACCTTGAGCGTCCAGGAAAAAAACCTTCAAACTGACCCAATACAGCAATTTTCAAAAGAAACCCTATAGAAAATCCTCCTTCAACAATACAACGACAATACTTAGCCTCAAATCAATATACCCACACCCTCCAACCCATTGAATCAATCTACAACAAATCAAACCCAACCAAACATGAATACATAGAAAATCAAACCAAAAACACCTTCCCAACCAAACGTGAATCTCTGCTCCAGCTGCAATGCCCCCTGTTTGTGAAATAGCTTTTCACTTATCTAATTCTTACTCTTTTTATATTTATTTGTTTTATTTATTTATTTAGGCTTATTTTGGGATTGGGATCTTAAGTATTGGGCTTGGAAGTCTTGCCAGAAAATTTTGGTATAAATCAAATATAATATATATATAACAAAAAGTCAGAAATGATAAAATACTCAAAAAATGAAAAAATAAAATAAAATAAAATAAAATAAAGATAAAAAATGAAAAATATATAAAAATGATAAAAGTTTAAAAATAAAAAAAATTAATGAAAGTAAATTTATAGGTTAGTTTGACTAGATTATAATTTATCTTTATTTCTTTGTTGATTATCTTGTTTGTTTGTCATGACTATTGTGGTGGTTGGTATGTTACTTTAATTTAATCCTTTATTAACAATTATGTTGATTGACATGTTACTTTTATTTAATAATTTTTATATTATTACATTAAATATTATATATACATATTTTTATATTTTATTTAATATTATTTACCGCACACATATTTTTTTATCTCTTTTTCTTACTCAATCATTTCTCAAAAATAATGCAGCAAATACAACTCTTTTTAAGGGTCAAAAGTATTCTTTTCCTTTATTTAAATTAATCATTTCTTTACAACTTGTTGTGATCATTTCAAGTTTCTTTTTCATAATTAAAATCAACTAATTCACAATTATTTTTTAAAAGAATTAGGTGATTTTGAGTTTTTCACTACACCAGAGGATATGTAGGAGTATGAATTTATTTTTGTCAAGCCAAAATTAAATTTTTATAAATTGATTATTTTTTTTTCTTTTATAAATAGTTACAATGTTTTTAAGATGGGTAAAATAAATATTTTTGGGATTATCAAGATTTGCACAACTAACTTAAAGTATTGTTAATATATTAAAACAAAAAGTCAGAAATGTTAATATATTACTCTTAAAAAATGAAAACTAAAATAAAATAAAGATTTTTCGAAAGATCAATTTTCCTAATAAAATGATTTTTTTAATGTTTTTTAAATTTAAATAAACATGAAAGTAAGGCGATCCACTTATTTTCAAAATCTTTTTTGTTATATTGATTATCTTGTTTGTGACATATATAAACTAATTATTTATTGAGTTGGTCATAAAAAATATTTAGATTTAATTACATATTAGTTATTATAGTTGATTGAATATGATTAATGAAAATAAAAAAAATTTTTTTGAGTAAGTCTCATTATAGATTTCATTAATTATAATTTAATCAAATTCATCTAAATTATCTAGGATGTCATATCTCTAAGATAAGTATATTTTTTCTTATTTATTTAAATATGTTTTAATTTGCATAGGTACAAAACACTAATAATATAGAAAAGAAAGATACATGATTTAAAAATTTGTCATATGTCATCCAAGTCAATTAGTAAAAATGCATTAAGTTTTTGACATATGATAAATATATCATCTAATTTTTTACTATGTGTCATTCGATATAACAATTTAAAAGGAATATTAACATGTTTAAAAGAAATTGTCACATATACATTAATATAATAACCAATTAATCAATCAATATAATCAATCAATTAATATAATTAATAATAATTATAATTTATATATAAAAAATGCATGATCTAAAATTTTGTCATACTTCATCAAGTCAATTAATAAATGCATTAAACTTTTGATATATGAGAAATACATTACCTAAATTTTATGGGATTATCGATATAATAACTTAAAAAATATTAACTGCAAAAAAATTGTCACATATACATAAAAAAATAAAACAAAAAATCAATCATTCAATCAATCATCAATATAATATAATGTATAATATATAATAATATATAAAAGAAAATATATGACCTAAAATTTTATCATGATTTATCAAAGTCAATTAATAAATACATTAAACTTTTAACATGTAACAAATATATTATATTTTTTTCCATCACGTGTCGTCGATATAGTAATTTAAAAATTAAATATTGATATGTGTACAAAAATTATCACATATACATCAATATAATTAATCAATAAATATAATCAATTAATCAATATAATTAATATAAAAAAGAAACTACATAGGCTAAAACTCTATCATATTTCATTAAAGTCAATTAATAAAAATATTAAACTTTTGACATATGTCAAATATGTTACTTAATTTTTTATCATATGTTATCGATATAACATCTTAAAAGAAATATTGATACTTGTAAAAAAAATTGTCACATATACATAAAAAAGAAATAAAAAATAAAACAAAAAATTACAAAGAGAAAGAAAGAACAAAAATTACAAAGAAAATGAATTAAAAAAGTTAAAAAAACTAAGAAATCAAATGTCAAATGATTAATTTAATTAATGTGTTATTTTATTTAAGTTAGTTAAATTGTATAAACTAAATGTATAGGTTAGAGAGTGTTAATGAATTATAATGCATTGAGTATTATTTAATAATATTATTATAGACTATTGTAATTTTTGTAGATATATATTTTTAATTGTCACTAAAATATCTATCAACTTAATTTTTTTTATTTATTTATAGAATTTGACATTTATGGTTAGTTTGATGTAATTTTGATAATGGAAGTGAAAAATTAAGGATTTAAATTGTAATATAATTTTATATGAAAATGTTATTAGTGAACTTTTCTTTATATATAGTATTTATTAATATTCAATAATAATTATAAAAAATAATTTTTTTGCATTAAGACTTAGTCTAGTCTAGTTTTAAAAAATAAGGATGAAAAGTTAAGAAAATAATTTTAATATAATTTCTTTTTTATTCTATTTATGAATCATTTTATCCGATGATACATTAAAATATATAAATGATAAAATATTTTTTACATTATGTGTCATTTTGATATAATTTTAAGAAAAGAATTTTGATTGTACTACTTAGAAATGTTAATTAAGCAATAAAATTGTATAATGAGATAACTTAATTGTAAAAAATAGGAGACCAATCCAATAGGAGCAAAAACAATAACATGAAAGCATGTTGGCTACAAAATTTATATTTTTATATTGAATTTAATACTATCAAATTTTAAAAACTATAATAATTAATCTTTTATAGAAAATATGAATCAATACCTTAATGAAGAGAATTTATAGGATAACAACTCAAATGAGTAAAAAATATAAAATTGATACCTTAATAATATAGACTAAAATCTAAATAAGTGATTTAAAAAATTAAATAAGTAAAAATATAATAAATGATATAAAAAATATTAAAAAATTATAAAATATAAAATTAAAATTAAAGAAACTATATAAATAATTTATTTATTTTAATTTTTTTCAAATTATTCATGCGTTTTAAGGGTACAAAGTACTAGTTAACTTAAAAAAATTTAATTCAGAAAGTAAAGTTTAAAAAAAACTAAGAAAAAATATCAAATGATTAATTTAATTGTTTGTGTTCAATTTTATTTAAATTAATTAAAATAAAACTTTTTAAATGTTCGATTTTTATAAGTCAAGATTAATGAATGTATAATGCACCTTATTTTTTGAAAAATATTATTATAGACTATTGTAATTTTTGTTAGTAAAATTATATTTTTAATTGTCACTAAAATTCAATAAAATAAAAGCTTTTTTTTTTTATAAGTAGAATTTGATATTATATGGTTTTTTGAAAAAATTTGTTTGATAATGAAGTGAAAAATTAAGGATTTAAATTGTAATATAATTTTATATGAAAATTCAATATAAAATAAAACTTTTCTTTTAAATAGATTTTTTTACTAAGATTCAATAATGATTTAAAAAATAGATTAATTTACATTTTGCATGTAATACTATTTTAGTCTAGTCAAATAATTTTTTTAATCATTCTATACCTATTTTAGTAATTTAATACATAAAAGCGATTCTTTTTATATCATCCAAACGAATTATTCTACTTAAAATCATTTTATCTAATGCATCCAAACATAAAATGAATCAATTATAATCAATTATAAAAAACTTTTATACAATAATCGATTACAAGCATAATCAAATTATTTTGAAATTTATCCCAAACAACACTAATGCTTAAGATTGAAGTTTATGATTTTAGAAATATAGATTATTCCAATAACATTTTGATATGTAAATACCATTTTATCAATCAAATAATTTTTTAATCATTCTATACCTATTTTAGTAATTTAAATAATAACATAAAAACATTTTATATTATCCAAACGAATCGGATTAACTTAAAATTACTTTAGATTTAATACTATCCAAATTGAAAATGAATCAATTATAATCGATTAAAACAAAAGCTTTTATACAATAATCGAATCAAATAATCAAATTTGAAGAGAATTTATAAGGATAACAACTCAAATGATTTTATTTTATAGATTATTTCTTACATTTTAATAATAAATACCATTTTATCCTCAATTAAATAAGTTTTTTAATCATTTTATACCTATTTTAAGTAATTTAATGCAAAAAATGATTTTTTATATCATCCAAACGAATTGTATTAACTTAAAATTATTAAAATTAAAGAAACATAAAAATAAATCAATTATAATTGATTATAACAAAAAATTTTTATACAATAATCAATTACTAAACATAATCAAATTTTTACAGCTATCCAAAACATACCATTAGTATGTATAAATTAAGTAGTTAAGACATCATTAAATTAATTGGAGAATGCTGCATAGAGTTCAAGCATTGAAACACGTCGGCTCTTTATTAGTTCATTATTATTAAAAAAATAAAAATTGAAGCTTTTAAAATAAACCAGGACTCACGTGAAATAAAAAAATACAAACGTCGAACTCGGGCGCGTATTTTAGGTAGCAAACTCCAAATTAATTTATTGAGTGTAGAACCTTTTTATCAATATAATTTAATTAGTATATACGATTATTAATGTAAATGAGTTTTATATTAATATTTTGATAAATTAATGTTTATTATTATTATTTTAAATAATTAAAATAAAAATATATATATCCAAATATTAATAAAATATAAAATTCTTTACACTAACTACATATATTACTTTAATTTTATTAATATTTATTTAACTCTCAAGTCTTAAAGCAAGAAAACTTGTACTACTATTGTTCTAGACGTTCAAATATTCAAATCAAACAGTCCCCACAACGTGATTCGCTGGCTCATTGTGGTTCTCTAGAAATAGCCTGTACTCTCTGGGTGCTCCAAGGCTGCGACCCCTGTCACATCACTAGTCACCAATCCAACGTCCAACACGTAGTAATAAATGAGCTCTAACTGTTGATTAAATCATTAACCAAACCCAAATAATAACATGTTTGTTTCCGCTAGATAATGTGGTCTAATAGTTTTTTTTATGGAAAAAAACTGTTGCAAGCCTTCTCTAATGTGTTTGGATTTTAAATTGAAAAAAAAAATATCTTTTAAATAGTTAATAAAGTTGTTGGAGATTTAGTAAAATGTTGAGCATTTTTTTTAAAAATGGTTAGGATTATTTTTAATAGTGAAATATAAATATTATTTTGTTTTTAATTAAATAATTTTTTAAATTAATTTAATAATTTTTTTATATTTATTTTAATAATTTAATATATAAAAGTAATTTTTATACTATTTAAATGAAATAAATTAATTTAAAATTATTTTTTAATTAATATATTTAAATATAATTTTTTATAATCAATTATAATAAAAAATATTTATATAATAATTAATTATTAAAATAATATAATTTTAACGTTATCTCAAACAAGTACTAAATAAAGAATCATTTAGCAAAAGGACAAAATGTAAAATGCCTTTTCTAATTATAAGTAATTTTAAAAAAATTCAGTATTTTAAAACTTATCAATATAATTTTTAAATTAAGCAAATTATATATATATCAATATTATTCTCTTGTACATATAAATAATCTCTTTATTAAAATTAATATGTATAGATTAATAAGTATAAAAGGTTGTGTTGATGAATTTAAAAACATAATTATTTTTACATATTAGTATAATATATAAAAAGAGAATCTTAATTTATAAAATTTTGTCAAATAACAATTTTAGATTGTATTACTATTATAATTTGAATTTGAATTTAAATATATATATATATAAATTTTTGGAGATATTTCTTCATAAAATAAAAATATTTTTATTATAATATCAAATTATATTATAATATATAGAGATGTAATTAAAAGAATTAGTAGTAGTCATAGTCTTTAAAGCTTAAAATATTTTTTAAATAATTTTTTAAATCTTTAAAACATTCTTAGAATATTATATATATATTTGATATTTGATGTTTTTTAAAAATAAAATAAATATTTAAACTTTAGCATTAAATTTTTATATTATTCATGATTACTTATAAAAGTTATAAATATTTTTCTTATAATAATAAAATAATTATTATATATTATTTTAAAATATTTAATTTTCTTATAATTTCATACATTGCAATACGGATGCCATTCTACTACTTATAATTGGTGAGATTTTTTGCACTTTGCACTACTACACATTTACAAACACGCAATAACAAAAAGTCAAGTGTCAAAAAAAAAATGACGAAAAGTCACAATTCTTAAATAATAATGCTTCTCACAGTTCAGAAACCATACAAATGTTTTTCTGTTTTCGTATGTAATTACAACTTAAAATATTGTGCACGAAACCCTGGCATAAATGTCAATTGTTAAAAATAATTCTCAATATATCAAATATTATACTATTCATTTAACATTTTTTTAATTCGCCAACCAATGTCATCAGCACACTCCTTAACAAAATCTAATCTAACAGATAAATAAATTTAATTATTTAATTATTATTTTAATAATAATATTTTTACCACAAATAATATATACATTTTTTATATATTTTTTAATATTATTTATTATACTTATTTTTTTATTATTTTTTTTCTTAATTATAATCTTTAAAAAAAATATAAATAGTGATACACCCTTATAAAAGAGAGGGATGTTAGACCATCATTATTCTTTATAAAGGAGACGTATGAAATAATAATAATAATTAATTATGGTTATATGGTTATGAAGCATAGGAAAAGCGTGTTGTGTTGAGTTTTGTCTTGTGCACACATATCCATGAATCTTTGGTGATGAGTGACTGACAAATCAACGAGAGCTTGTGTAATATAAATCTTAAAATATATAATTTATTAATAAATTAATAATAATAAATTATTAATTTATTAATTAAAAAATTAATGATTAAAATTAATTATTTAAAATTTTATAAATTTAGTTAATAATATTTAAATTTATATATAAGTTTAATTAAAATATTTTTTATAAATAATTATACATATAAAAATTACATTCAAATTTATATATAAATCTTGTTAAATAAAAAAATAATACATCTATAATCTAAACATAATAAAAAAGTTTATAAATTTTAATTTGTAATATTTATATATACTAAAATTTACATATAAATCTTATCAAATAAATAATAATAATACATCTCTAAATGCAAACATAATAAAATAATAAATCGATAATAACAAACTTCAAACATCAATGCCCCAACCAAACCAATCCATATTCCCCTTTCCCATTTCCAGCAAAACAAAACAAATTCCAAATTCGTTGGTTTTGGTTTGGGGATTCAACTGTTGACACATCCTAGGCCTGGGTGGGGCCTCTCTCTCTCTCCCTCCCCTACGTACCCAGATAAAAGGAAGAAGCAAAGCATCTTCTTTCAACATTGACGCCTCTACCCTCTCATTTTTACTTCTCAACTGTGAGTGCAACACCTTTCTTTCTTTCTTTCTTTTTTCTTTTTTCTTTTTTCTTTCCATTAGGAATCATCTTTGTTTTTCTTTTTTTTGTTTTTTACTTCATTTTGATCAAGTATTGAACTTTTTGGAATTTGGGTGAAACCGATCTTAAGTAAGGAATCTGGGTTTGATTTTATCCAGAGATTGATGAGCAAGCTTGTTATATATTATTGAAGGAGTTCTTAGTTTGCTCCTTGTCTCGTCTCGTGCACTTGGATTTAAATATTCTGGAGAACAATAATCATAGCAAAATTTTATTTTTCCTATGGATGCTTGATTGCATTTACCATTCTTTCATATAATTCTGTTTCTTTTCGTTTGATATTTTCTGAATGCATAATTTTTGTTCCCCATGGACTTTGGTGATCTTTGTGTTGTTTCTTTTGAACATTGAAGTTTCCATTTTTTTCTCTGTTGTTAATAACTGAATCAATTGAGAATTTGGGATGCTCGAGTCTTGACTACTAAATTCTCATTACTTTCCAAAAATTTATTTGGACTACTAGCTGTCTGTTCACCTTCTCTGTCATTCAAATGTACTCAGCTACCAAAATTAATTATTGTCTTTTTGCTGCCAATATGTCTTTCTTTCTCTCCCTAATTCTAGTATCTGTTAAAATTTCTTCACCTGAGCTGTTCCTGTTAAACTTTGTCACCCCATCACTCATGCATACTTGGGAGGTCTCCAGGTTTAACTAAGTGCATAGAGCTTTAAGAAATATACCGGGAACTCATATTTACCGAAGCAAGTATAAGTAACTCATGGCTTTCTTAACATTAACAGGATCCTCGAGCCATACTTGGCAACCCACCATGACATCAGTCACTAATACCCTAAGCTATTGGTTGAATTGGAGGTTCTTCCTCTGTGCACTATGGATTTTAGTCGCTATGGCTCTAGCATCATTTTGGATATGGAAGTATGAAGAATTCAATAAATCGAGAACTGAGAGGGGACGAAGGCAGCGAGAAACAGCTGGGTTGCTACATGAGGATGAAGCATGGAAAACATGTCTTAAAGGAATTCATCCTGCTTGGCTGCTTGCTTACAGAATAATTTCTTTTCTTGTGCTTTTAGCTTTGCTCATTGCCAATGTGGTTGCTGATGGAGGTGGCATATTTTACTTCTACACTCAGTAAGCTACATTACACACATCCTGTATATTATAGTCTTGTATGCAACTATTCACTGATGAGATAGATTAAACAAATTATAGACATGTTTGCTTGAAGTAACAAAAACTGTCCAAGGCTCCTAGACTTGTATGCATGCTTTCTTTACTGAAAAAGAAACAAGAAAACTATTATTTATTGCTTCATATGTTTAATTTGCACTTGTTTCTCATTGCCACCTCAAGTAGCAAGCTAAGGACTTTGCTTATGTATTCGATTATTTATTATATTATTTTCAGATCCAGTATTAGGATTTTTGAAGAATATCTTCTTTGTAGTTTGTACTCTACTAATACTGGGCTGGATTCAAATCTTCTGTTCCCCTCTCCCTGTCCCAAATCATGTCTCCCCAATAAAATACTGCCAACTAAGCAAAAAATGGCACCTCTCTCTTGAATGTTGAATCATATCCCCTCAACTAAACTTATTCTTTTTTTTTGTTCTGAACAGGTGGACCTTTACCTTGGTCACTATTTACTTTGGGGTAATACTTCACATCTTTAACTCTTCTTATATTGTAGTAATTGAACTGTATTTCTTTGATCTTTTGTTTTTTTTTTTTTTTTGGGGGTTGGGGTTGGGGTTGGGCGTGGAGTTTGGTCTAGTTAGATTGTATGACATTCGGTAACTTACAAGTTCATATCCTCCTTAGAGAAAACAATCCAACCTGTCGGTCAACTTTCCTTTTCTATGTTTTCGGTTCATATCTTCTCTAAGTGACTTCTGCTCTCAATTTCACTTTCAGCTTGGGTCTTGTTTCTCCACATATGGGTGTTGCTTTAACAACAATGAATTTGGGGGCAGCTCGGTCAGTCATACTTATTTAGATGCAGAACAGGGCACTTATGTCTATGTGGCTCCTACACTTGATGGGACTGTAGATATGCCTAACCTGTTCAAGAGTTCAGGTTCCTATCAGGAACCTCACGCTTGGAATACTGCTGGTGTATGGGGTTATATTTTTCAAATAATTTTTCAGGTAATGTTTTGTTAATGATTTTATTTGACCCATCTTGGCTGAGAAGGAAGACTCTTTAATCTATAAGCAATTCTGCCATATGCTTATATTGGAGTAGTAATTATGCTATCCTTACCAAGAATGCTAATTTAGTCATTACCTTCTAGTTTGAAAAGTCCCAGTTAATTATTTGTATAATGAGCAGAGTGTTCAAATTCACATATAAAGATTATTATGTTTTAAATTGGGATTTGCAGATGAATGTTTCCACAACAATCAGTTTGTAAAAGGCTGTGATGCAGTCTCCCTGTTACAGTCGTGTTTTTACAAATACAATGTTGTCTTCTTATGCATCTTGTTCTTTTTCCAATTATGAATTAAACACTGCAATACATTTTGGATTTCTTTGTGTTATTAACTGTTTAAATTCAAGAAGCAATCTATTGATTTGTTTTCATTTTCTTTCAAATATAGACTTGTGCAGGTGCTGTAGTGCTTACTGACTGTGTATTCTGGCTCATTATTTATCCATTTCTGACGGCCGAAGATTTCCGTTTGGATTTTGTAAGTATTATCAATCTTGTCCCTGGTCTGTCATTTATCCTTTTGACTGGAAAGTTATACTTAGTATACAGATAAAAATTTTGGAGACTGGTTGGCCTTTCCTTTCTAGTTTCATATTTTTTTGAAAAATTAAAACAATTTGGAGATTTCCATTGAATATCAAAGTTACTAATGGGTCTGTTATCCATATTGCAACTCATCTTGAAAGCTGCTGTATCATATTTTCCTTAATTGTGAGGAACAGGTTTGCTAATTTTATTATTAAAATTTTTGCTTCCAGTAATTCTGTCTTTTATTTATATGATATTCATCTGAAAAACATAATCAACATCAAAGCATTTGTGCTTTCCAGCATGTGCTAAACATTGACTACCTCATGAAATATGTGATTAATGGGTGGCTGTTGTTTGAAATACTTTTAATTATGATAAAGCCAATGAAGCTTGTTAACATCTGATGGTCGAGAGGAAAGAGAAAGGAGAGAAAGGAGAAGCCATTGTGATGAAAGTTGTATCTCATTCGGTCCTTCTTTGATTTCTATTATATGAGTAAAAGAATAGCTACAGCTGTACAAAGCACAAAAGGAATAATAAAGTAATGACATTACTAAAAATAAAAAGACCAAAGGTGAAAACCTATTTATCTAACACTCCCCCTCAAGCTAGAGCATATATATCATATAATCCAAGCCAACATATATAACTAATTTGGAGTCCTCTAAGAGATTTTGTGAGAAGGTTTGCACGCTGATCATTTGAGTTGACAAAGGTTGTGACAATGTCACTCGAAAGAACCTTCTCTCTCATAAAATGACAATCAATCTCAATATGTTTAGTTCTTTCATGAAAGATTGGGTTAGAGTCAATATGTAAAGTGGCCTGATTATCACAGTCAAAGGTCATCTGTCCAACATCTCCAAACTGAAGTTCTTTGAGTAACTGTTTTAACTAGACAAGCTCGCAAGTTGCTGCAACCATAGCTCTATACTCAGCTTCAACACTAGATCTAGCAATCACACTCTGCTTCTTACTTTTCCAAGAAATTTGGTTGCCTCTAATAAGTACATAGTAGCCTGAAGTGAAAACATTTATCAGAAGGTGAACTTGCCTAGCCAGCATCAGAATAACCAACCACTTGAGTGTGTCCCTTATCCTCATAAAGGAGTCTTCTTCTTGGTGCTCCTTTAATATATCTTAAAATCCAAACCACAGCATCCCAATGGTTGTCACATGGAGAGTTCAAAAATTGACGAACAACACTCACATGAAAAGAGATATCAGGTCGAGTCACTGTGAGATAATTCAGTTTTCCAACAAGTCTCTGATATCTTCCTAAATCCTAAGGGCTCTTTCTGATTTGGTAGAAGTTTGACATTAGGATTTGTCGGTGTATCAATAGGCTTAGCATTTAGCATGCCAGTTTCCTCATGTATGTCCAAAGCATACTTTCGCTGTGAGATAGAAATACCTTCCTTAGATTGAGCAAATTCAATTCCCAAGAAATATTGAAGTTTGCCCAAGTCTTTTTTCTGAAAATGATTGAAGAGGAATTGTTTAAGCCACTGAATGCCATGATGATCACTGCTTGTGATAACGATGTCATCAATATATACAACTAGATAAATACATCCTTGAGAAGAATGGTGATAGAACACTGAATGATTTGCTTCACTATGAGTCATATGAAATTGTTGTGTTGCACCACAGTACTGAAGTGACCAAACCAGGCTCTAGGAGGTTGTTTGAGGCCATAGAAAGATCTTCGTAAACAACACACATGTCCAGAACACTCCCCCTAAACAACAAAGCTTGGCGTTTGCTCCATATAGACTTCTTCCTGTAGCTCACCATGAAGAAAGGCATTTTTGATATCTAGTTAGTGAAGGGGCCATTGACGGATGGCAGCCATGGATAAAAAAAGACGAACAAATGCTACTTTGGCAACAGGAGAGAATGTATCACAATAGTCAAGACCAAAAATCTGAGTATAGCCTTTAGTAACTAATCGTGCTTTAAGGCGATCAATGTGACCATCTGGACCCACTTTAACAGTGTAAATCCACGGAAAACCAACAATGGATTTGCCTTCTGGAAGGGGGACCAAATCCCAAGTTCCACTAGTTTGAAGGGCTGACATCTCCTTAATCATAGCTTGTCTCCAGCCTAGATGAGAAAGAGCTTCACCTGTATTCTTAGGGAGAGACATAGAATCCAAGGAGGATACAAAGGCATAATGGGGTGAAGATAATTGATGGTAGCTCAAGCCAACATAAATAGGAAAAGGGTTACGGGAAGAACGAATACTTTTGCACATAGCAATAGGAAGATCAGACTCACTTGGAAGGTCCGGAGCAGTGGGAGATAATGTTGGAGTAGGATATGACTCATCAGTTGTCGCTTCAACAGTCTCAGGAGCATCAATAATGGTTTGTCCAGAAGGTTGAACCTGTCGTGGACGGCGATGGTAAGTCAATAATGGTGGTGGTGAAGGAGGTGTCAGGTCTATATGATAAGTTGGATCAACTTCAGACTCAAGAGGGGTAATGAGAGTAGGAATAAGGAGTACCTTAGAAATAGGTGGTTCTTCGGAGGAGATTGAGTGGAAAAAGAGGGTTGACTCAAAGAAAGTAACATCAACAGAAACCACATATCTCTTGAGGTCAGCAGAAAAGCATCTATACCCTTTTTGTAATCGAGGATATCCAAGGAAGACACACTTGAGTGATCGAGGAGAGAGTTTATCTTTTCCTGGTGTGAGGTCATGAACAAAACATGTAGACCCAAAGACTTGAAGAGGTAATGGATAAAGAGGTTGTGTAGGAAAAACAATGGCATGAGGAATTTTGTTTTGGAGAACCGATGATGACATTCGGTTGATGAGGTAACAAGCAGTGAGAACTGCATTACCCCAAAAATGAGATGGTGCTTTAGCATGAATAAGGAGTATACGAGCTGTCTCAATTAGGTGTCTATTTTTCCTTTCAGCAACCCCATTTTGTTGAGGGGTGTGTGCACAAGAGGATTGGTGAACAATTCCCTAAGAAGCCATAAAAGATTGGAACTGTGTAGAAAAATACTCATGGGCATTGTCACTTCTTAAGGTGCGAATGGTTACTCCAAATTGAGTTTGGATTTCATAACAAAAACTCTGGAAAATGGAGAATAATTTTGATCTATTTTTCATTAAGTATAACCAAGTACACCTTGAATAGTCATCTACAAAAGTTACAAAGTATTGATATCCTAATGTTGAGATAACACGACAAGGTCCCCATACATCAGTGTGAATTATAGCAAAAAGAGATTCAGCTCGGTTATAGACTCGATTAGGAAAGGATCTACGAGTTTATTTGCCCAATTGACAAGATTCATACTCCAAAAAAGACAACTTTGACAAATTAGGAATCATCATCTGAAGTTTTGAGATACTAGGGTGTCCAAGACAAGCATGAATAACATTGGGTGACTTTGGCTAGAAAAACATTTGAGGTTGTTGAGAGACGATAGAGGCCCTGTGGCTCATGCCTGTGCTAATCATCTTCCTTGAGCTCCGATCCTGCACAAGAACAAAGTTTTTAGTGAAGGTGATTAAGCAATTAAGGGTGTGAGTTAGACGGCTAATTGAGATCAAATTATAAGGACAACTAGGAACATAAAGAACATTGTCAACAGATAATGAAAGCAAAAGATTAGCCTTCCCAATTGCTTTAGCTCGAGTTTGAGAGTCATTGGCTAAGGTAATAGTGGGAAGGTGTGTTGGATAGGAAAGAGCAGAAAGCAAATGTTTGTTACCAAAGATATGAACTGAGGCACCAGAATCTAGTACCCAAGGTCCAAGGGATTGTGATTGAGAGATGCAAGCAATGGATTTACTAGTGTGTGCAATAGAGGTCATAGATGTAGAGGACTGTCTGGCTTCAAATCACTTTAGAAAATCTTCATAATCAGGTTGGGATGGTTGAGTTGTTGACCGGTGACTTGAACCTTCAAAAGTGTCAACAGTGACGGTCTGAGCAGCATTAGCAATTAGAGGTGGTCTCCCATGTAAGATCCAACAATGGTCCATAGTGTAACCAATCGACTTGCAATGATCACACTTTGGACGAGTGCAATTGCCCATGCATCCTCCTCCTCGATTTCTACCACCGCGTCCCTGATTATCCACTTGGGAGACAAGAGCTGAAGTTTCAGAAATTGGAGGTGCTGGAACTTTAGCAGAAGGCTGTGAAGTGGAGTGTCCCACAACCCTGAGAAGGCTAGAAAAAGGTTTTGAGAGAGTTGGAACAACAATGCTCCCTAAAATATGATCCCGAGTTGAAGAGTATTCTGATGACAAACTATAAAGTGCTAGGAGCATGAAGAAGGTGCTTCTTTGTTCATACTCTTTTTTCGGAGAATTTGTTGGAGGTAACAACTTGTTGAAGTCTAAAAGAGTAGCTTGAATTCTTCCCAAATAGGTTGACATACGTCCTTCAAGTTTACGAGGAGCTATCAGAGACATAAGATCAGAACAAACAGCATACATACGTTGTATGTCATTGGTGTAAAGTTCCTTTGCCTGCTTCCATACTATATAGCATGAGATATGAGGGCGGAAGATTTGTTTCAATGACGAGTAAATGGTTTGCTTCATCAAGCTACATAATTGAGCATCAATCTTCTCTCATCTAGGCCTTTCAATTGCTGGGATATCCTTAGCTTTCTTTGTCAAATGGTCAGTATATCCCTGACCTAAGAGCCATAGCTTAATGTCTGAAGCCCATGTGTCATAGTTGGTTCCATCTAGTTTGTTAGTGGTGATTCTAGAAGAGACATAGCTAGTGAAAATAGGAGTCTCACTCTTAGAAGTGTCACTTTTGGCATCCAACTCAGTTTCAGGTTCAGTCATAGTGACTGTGAGAGAGAGACAAACAAGAGAGGATTTTAGGGAGAAATGAAAGTGCTTTAATCTGGCCGGAGGTGGCTGAAACAGGTTGGAAAACCATTGAGAAGAGGTTCGGAGAAGGCCAAAACTCAAACAGAGTGGCGTGTTTTGATCACACGCTCAAGATGAGGTGGCACGTGACGGCCACGCGTAGGAAAAGAGGCAGTGCGTCCGACAGCGAATGAAGATGGGCTCTTGGGTTCTGGCCTTTCGAAGCCTTCTAAATCTCCCCGAGGTCGAGTCCATTTGAAACGATGAAGAACTTGAACGGTTGGAAGAGTCACAACCTTGGGTGCACTGGACAAGAGTCACCACCACTTCGTGAGAATGGTGGGTATGAGTTTAATGTTAACCACTTGCAGTGGGCAAGTGGGTAAATGCAATGGTTTTCTCCTCCCTAGCTCTAGATACCATGTTAACATATGATGGTGGAGAGGAAAGAGAAAGGAGAGAAAGGAAAAGCCATTGTGATGAAAGTTGTATCTCATTCGGTCCTTCTTTGATTTCTATGAGTAAAAGAATAGCTACAGCTGTACAAAGCACAAAAGGAATTATAAAGTAATGAAACTACTACGAGTAAAAAGACCAAAGGTAAAAAGCTATTTATCTAACCAAGCTGAAGAAAGGTGAATGGATGTTTATAAATGTAAATATTGTTCACTTGGCTCTTGAATAATGAGTTGGTCTTTTGCTGCCCATAAGATATTTTTCTCGTGTGAAAATGTTTGCACTTTTCAATTTGCAGTTGGTTATTTGTATGCACTCCGTTAACGCTCTTTTCCTCCTCGGTGACACATCATTGAATTGCATGGTGAGGTTTTGTTTGAATTTTTTCTTTCCTTAACTATATAGTTCAAATTTACAACTATTTCTTCTTAACACCTGCAGAGATTTCCAATATTTCGATTTGCATATTTTGTGCTGTGGACGGCTATATTTGTGATTTTTCAGTGGATCATCCATATGTGTGTTTCACTTTGGTAAAAACGTGTATCCCATCTTTTAATTATTTTCAATAAACAAGATTCTGGTGTTGTTTATAATTTGCTAACCGTTGTTACAGGTGGCCTTATCCTTTCCTTGACTTGTCATCCCCATATGCACCCTTGTGGTATGTTCTTAAATTCTATTTGTCACCATCAATGAAATTGACTCTATAAAAATTAAATAATAAAAAAATCCTTTAGCACTGATTGACATATGCTTATCCTTTCCTATGTGAGCATATTGTTATTTATCTGGGGATGCTGACAGGTTGGCTTAATATTTCAACAGAGAATAATTTTAAAAATATATTGGCCAGTGAAACTGGAATTGTTTGTTATGAAATATTGGTCAAGGTCATCATATATGACAAATAAACTTGCAAGCAAGGAGCAATTTATCATGTAACATTACTGGTTTATCTTAACTGTTACTGAATGCAGCAATTGGATATGAAATTAATCTAAGTAAATTAAGTGTACTGGTTCAGATTATGTTACATATCTCTTGCCCTCTTGTTGGACTTTTAGGTACTTAGCTGTGGGTGTGCTGCATATTCCATGCTATGGCGTCTTTGCTCTAATAGTAAGGTTGAAGCACTTGTGGTTGTCAAGATATTTTTCTGGGTCCTGTCAGTTTGTACGGGGATAATGCATTCCACAACATTAATCATAGGAGTGGGGCAGCCTTCATCGTGGCGAAAGTGTTTAGAGGAGCGTGTCATGTTTTTGGGGGTAATTTTTGGGATAGATATTTGTATTTACTATGTAAGATAGAATTCATAACTGGTCTATTTCGTAAGTTCATGTTTATGATGTCTTACATCCAAGGGAAAGTCTCCCACAATATTCAACATTGATTAAGTCAGCTCAAGTAAAATTAAAGGTATATATATATATATATATAAAAACTGCTGTTTTATTTAGTATTCAGTAAGCCTATTTACAGCTTCTGCATAATTAGTCAATATAAATGCTTTACCTATGAAAAGCCTATTTATTTCGTTAATGTACGTTTTTATGTGCAATATACTGAAAACAGTATAAACCAATGCTACATGGTAAACGCCATAAGAGCAATGCTGCAATAATCATGTGCCATACAGCCTCGGCCGAGTGGGAAAACATCTTGAAAAGATGAAATACTCCTAGGATCCATTTGAATGCCAATTAGAATTACAGTTTAAAATTTTAATTTTAATTCTGTGCCAATCAGAGGACATTGCTAACGACAATGAGTGGGGGATGTTGATGGTGACTTGGCCGACATTGATAATGATTGTCAGAGTATTTTTGATATAAAAATGTTTAGGGTAAGGGGAGATTCTTATTCTAAGGTTAGGGTACTACTGATTTTAGTGAAGATTTATAGTCGTATTAATTGTCTATTAATAGTAGATATCAATATTTGAATCCAAGTCTTTCTGTTGTTAGGAATGGAAGGTCGATCAAGTGAGTTAATCAAATTAGCAACGGTTGTTAGGGTATGTGACAAAAATAATGAATAATAATTATAGTATATTATTTTTAATTTTTATACTTTGAATTATAATTTTAATGACTATGTTAAGAATTGAAAATAGTATAAAATAGTCATTTTTCAATTTTATAAAATTGGACTCAGAATTAGAATTCTAATTATAATATATACACCAAACAAAATCATTAGAATTTAATTTCAATTTTAAGACTTGATTCCAAACATAATTCACCTTACTATTGATCAGTGTATTATAAAAAATTTCAAATTCTTATAAATTTGATGGAAGTCTGAAACTATTAGAGTTATCAAAAAGGCTCAGCCCTGCTCATCATATCCTGACCCACATGGGTTAGGGTCAAAAGCCCACAAGGCCAAAAAGCTCAAAAGACAAAAAAGTCCACAGGGCCAAAAGCCCATAAGGTCAAGTGAGTTAGGGCTGGCCCATGGGTTGGCCCATAATAATAATAATATTTTTTTTAAATTTGACCCACTTATTTAATGGGCTAGCCTTGGCCCACTAAAAACAAAACTTGACCCACTTCTTTTATGGACCGACCCTAACCCACTCTATGAGTCAGAATTCAAAAGATGTGAAAACTCTACTATCTAAGATCTACTAATCTAGGATTTTTACAAATATCTCTTCAGCTTATATCCAGCTTGCTCCTCATACTCCCTAATAATTCAAACGTCAAACTAGCTTATGAATCTCTAGAGTAACAAATAATTCTTCTAAAGGCCAAATCTTTCATGCTTTGTCAGCAAAAAGATTAACCAAGTTGTATGTCAAGGGGTGCACAAAGATACCTATAGAAGTTGGGTTCAACTTATGGTAGGAAATGCTTCCAACATCTCTCAAAATTCCAATCTCCTTGAATCCCTTCTGCAGCATTTCAACCTATACGACCAGACTATTTCACATGTTTCACTACTTTATAGCTAAAGAAGCTTCAAGCAGCTAGTTGAGTAAAGAACAAGATAGCATTCAAGTGAAGAAAGAAAAGGTAAGATGACACTCAACAAACACAGACAAGTCTATGAGGAGATAATCAGACAACTAGCACACTCTAATGGCTAGTACTGATTATGAGAGTGTTCATCACGCATAAGAGGCAAAAAGTAAATCTTAAACAAAGGCACATGTGGAATGAACAATTTTTATCACAGATTTCACCGAGCATGAATAAGGAGTAAAAAGTAAATCTTAAACATTTATATGTCACAGGCTAGCATAAGCAGGAAAAGATCTCATTCATATTACCATTGCCTACGGTGAGTAGGTGCAAGCTTTAGCCCCATTAGATCCCTAAAAGAAAGGGGCCGGCAGGAGGGGGAGAATCTATCCCAAATTGTGATATATTAATATTTGTATATACAAAATCTAGAAAGGGGGTTCCGTATTATACCAAATTTCGGATGGGGTTTTGTACCAGTGGTGCAACCTACTATTAGTTAAAGGCAATAAATCACCAAAAAGTTAAAGGCAATAATTGACCACAAATCAACACTATAATTGGAGCTAGGACTTCAAATACTTCCAATTTGGCTGCCAATTAGATAAAAAGCCAGAGTACACTCATAACCAACCAGAATGAATATATTCATTCACCTAGGGCCACAGGTAATCTGGTCCCTATAAGGTGGGTTATTGAATCGTGTTCATTGGCTATTGAAAATCCCACTCAACACCAAAAGATTAGAACGAGAGTGTTATTGCAGCAGGTTTGATAGTTTAGTTTACTCAAATCAAAAGTAGTTTGACAGTTACACTAGACTACGTGTTTTGCACTATGCACTCTTGTCTGCGCATAAAGAAGCACTATACCATAATCAATAATGGATGAGCAAAGATTTGGAAGGTTTATAAAACTGCAAGGAAATTAATATAGAAGCACTAGATATTATCAAAGATAGAAAAAACATTTATAGGAAGAATATGATAGCAAACACTAAAGTCCTTGGGCTGTTTGAAGGCAAATAAAGCTAGTAGCTATCTTCACCTATAAAACTAGCTTTGTACTCTGCACTCTACATAGTGGAGCTTTGATATAAAATAAGTCGCAAAACAATCAGAGCAAAAAAGAAAAATGACCATTCGTACAAAGAAAGTAAAAAGTAGAAGCACCGAAGAATAAACCATGAATGAGGAAGGTTTTTCTGGGAGGGGTGAAAGTGTGAAACTATCAAGTTCTTAATGTAGCAAAGAATTAAATAAGAGAAGTACAAAAAGAGAGACAAATCATGAAGAGAAATTAACGTAGTTAAGGGTTTCAGCAGTGTTTGACTAGCCAGTGTCGATTTATCTGAGTTTACCTACTGAATCGAATCATCCAAAAACAATTTGATGCAGCAAAATGCTGAAGCACAAACACTATTTGATTCTCAGAAAATCAAAATGCGGATATGCAGATAGAGCATTGAATGTGTCGAAAAAAATCAATACGATTTTTGTGTTCGAATTTCAAAAATGAAACTAAAAACCAAAACTTATCAGAGCAGAAATCAACACTGCAACAATGGTTCTCAAACCAATCAGCTAAGAAGATCGAAACACAAAAGCATTGCATGCTGCAGAAATCTAGATCTGTCTTTACCTAAAATGAGCCGATGTTATGATTCACATTAGTGTTTAAATAGATTGGAGCTAGCCCTTACGAGTATTGACTATTTAAGTATATGATAATGCCCCAAAGAATGCAAATTCTCATGTTATGTAGATACAGGAGATAGCTTTTGCAAGCACAACGAGCACAATGTGAACCGCATGCTTCTGAGTTCTAATGTTGTGCTCCTTGAAGCCTTTTGAGGCATGCTTTTAGGTCTTGCTCCAGAATTTAAGTGTAACCTAAGAAATGAAGTTTGTATATCCCAGCGTTTTAAAATTTTATGTAGTGATCAAGTCCGGTGAAAACAGCTACACTAGAAGTTCAATTCAATTGTGGCCCTCTAGAAAAATAGCATATCGTAACTCCTAAGAGCGCAAGATGGACCAAGCCCAACCTCCCACTCATAATGTAGAAGATATGCAAACTGCCAAATTCTGAGGGATTGTCATACAAAACTATTAGGAGGTGCCAAATGAGACCCCTGTATGGAGGATAATGTTACTAGACTCCCCTTAAACACAAGCAATAATTTAAACATTTCCTGGCGCTTTTAAAGGCACACACAATTGCCAACAAAAATTCTCAAAAAGCGAAATTGCCTTAATTTAAATCACAAAAAGAAAGAAAGACAGTCTAAAAGATAATAGAGAATAGGTGAACAAAACCAAAACCACTTCATAGATGAGAAAAGAAGGCCAAAATTTCATCTTCTTCTAGTAATCTTCAGTAAAGGAGAAATTATACCCTGTATCTCTTGCAATGATTGTTGAACCCGTATCTCCTCCTCAACACACCGCTTGAGATTCCTGACATGATTCTTGAGGGTTTCAAAAGCTCGTATATCATCAGCTCTCAATTCAAGAACCTTCTTAGTCAATCCCATTAATAAACTCGGATATCTAGGCATGGTACAATACTTATGCAAGAACACCAACAATAATTCTAGCTTCTCCACATCCAAGTCCGAAACATACCTCAACAACTTCTTCCTAGCCACCAATTCCTCCATCATGCCCAACACATTCCCGGATTTTACTACTCTCCAACACCGACACGAGCCTCCCCATGCCTAAACTTATTCAACAGCTTATCATGCTCTGCCAACTTCACCTTCTTTGGCCTTATAACCAAATAATCCCCCTCGATGGTTTCTTTCCTTGTCCTCTGTGGAAATACCTAAAATGTGAAGGCTTCAACACTTGTCTCTCTATGTGCTCCACGGGCCCAATTTTCTAAAACAAACTTGACTCACTCTCCACATTTTCCTTCTCTTTTCCTTTACCTTCCTCTTCCCAGCATAGATAACCCTCTGGAGGTCCCAATAACCCTTGTATTGCAATCTGAGGAGTAAGCAACAGACAAAAGAGGTGCAGGGAACCTCATGGAATAGGTAACCTTCATTGAGGCATAATCAAACACCTTCATGTACCCATCCAAACCCACACTCAAAACCCTAAATTGATTCGATGATTCCTCCCCGGAATCCTTCCCTATTCGACCAACGCAGATCGAAGTCACCGTCTTGTTGTGGCTCTCCATCTAAAATAGAAGCTTCCTGCTACCAATCAAATCCCAAAACTTGACAAAATTCCCACCCGCTGTCGCAACCATACCTCCAGAAGGCAAGAAAATCACATCCTCCACGGGGTTCCCGTGGTTCACCTGCATCGCTGGCTTCGAATTCCTAACCCTAACGTCCCAAAGTTTCATAGTATGATCATAGGAACCGGTAACGAACATTTTGGCATTCACAGGGGAGGAATCGTTGCACCTCACGTAAACCCTATGTCCGTGCAATTCCAGTATCGGTGTTTCTTCGGTGACATCCCAGTACTTGACGAGGGCGTCATCGCTGCCGGAGATGAGGCGGAGTTTGTCGAGGAGGGGGTACTGGACGAAGCGGACGAGGCGGGTGTGCGAGCGGAGGCGGCAGAGGGGGGAGCGGGTCTTGACGTCGAAGACCTGGATAAGGCCGAAGAGGTCGGAGGCGGCGACGAGGCTACCATCGGAGCAGAAGGAGGCGGAGGAGACGAAGTCGAGAAGGAGGAGATGGTGGAGGTGAGGGAGAGGGTTTGGGAGCCGAAGAGGGAGAGGGAGGCGGAGTGGGCGGTGGCAAAGGAATAGGGGTAAGTGGGGGAGAATGTGAGGAAAGGACGAGAGATGAGTTTGGGAATTTGTTGGGTGTTGAAGGAGGACCAAGTATTTGGATTTCGGGGTTTGTTTTGGAGTTCGGGTTTTGATTTTAGTTTAGGTTTTACAGGAAAGGTCTTGATCTGGGAGATAGGTGGTTCCGCCATTGATTCTGCTCAGAAGAGCTTCGGTGGTTTAAGGTTTAAGGGTTGTTGTTATTATTCAACTCAATTCAGGACGTAGCATTATTATACTAATAATAATATGGACTATTGGTTCTGGTGTGGTAGTAGGCCCCCCATCAGTCTTTCTTTGTATTTTGTATGAGTCTAATATGTCCCTGGTTGAGTTTAAGGAACACCTGCCTTTTCGTATTTGGTGATTAAAAAACCCATATTTGGATAGGTGAAATTACTATGATTTTCAACTAATAAATAAAGGAAAATGATGGTCTTACCGCTAACAGTAACTATACTTATTTTAACACCCACTTGTCATGTCAGCTTTTATTTAAAAAAAAAAAGAAATCTGTCTTTCTCATGCATTTTTCCCGTCGAATGAAGATTCTGTCGAATGAAGATCAATTATGTCAAATGAAGATCAATTCTGTCGAATGAAACATAAAGCTGTCGAATATGCTAAGAGATCAGTTCTGTCGAATGATGTATAAAGCTGTCGAAGATATGGTGAAGTCCAAAAATATGGTGTGGAATTGGGTGTGGCACTGTACGCGGTAAGAATATCGCGACCCACAAATAAATGAACTAAAACATTTTCACATCATTTTTTTACAACACTTATTCTTACATCAAATAACAATCCCGATATTCTTCCGCGGCGTTGCCACGATTCCACACCATATTTTTGGACGTCTCCGTATATCTCCATTTCTCTCTCCCTACCTTTTTCATTTCCCTCTCCCTGCCTTTTCATTTCTCTCTCATTCTCCCTTGACAAAACCAACTTCTAACCATTTAGCACTTTCGTCGGTTCAACAAGAGAGAAATTTCTCCAATGTCAATATCCGTCGAATTAGAATTTCTAACCATTTAGTACTTTCATCGGTTCAACACTTAAAAGATTTTTCTAATGTCAACATCCATCCGTCGAATTAGAATTTCTACTGATCTTCTAGTATCTTCGACAGCTTTATACATCATTCGACAAAACTGATCTTCTAGCATATTCGACAGCTTTATGCATCATTCGACAGAACTGCTTTTCAATCGACAGAATCTTCATTCGACAGGACTTGACTTTTAGCTATTCTTGTCAAATAATGTCTTCCTATCAACATTGATTCTGTCAAATTGTAACTTAGCCATTTTTGTCACCAAATCACATTATGGCTGACATCTTTCATCATTCTGTCATATTATTTTTCGTCAAAAGGTTGCCTCACATTTGTACACTAGAGGCATTTTCTCCGTCGAATCCAAAATTAAAATTTATCACCTAACAGATGCCTCCCAAAGTTTTGGCTTTCGACAGCTTCTGGAGAAAGACAAAATTTTACAACAGATAACTCAATTTTCAACAAAAGATTCAAAGTGATTTTTGTCAACTAGGAAGTAAATGAGAGACATATGAGAGGGAAAAATGGATAGAAATGAGAGGGAGAAGGGGAAGACGGGAAAAGAAATAAAAAAGGGAAGATTTTCTCTGGTTCGAATCAGAGAATTGGAAGGAGGAGAAATGAGAGGAAAGATGGAGAGAAATGAGAGGAGAGGGGAAGGCGGGAAAAATGCATGAGAAAACAGATTTTTTTTTTTTAAATAAAGCGACATGGCAAGTGGGTGTTAAAAAAATAGGTGTAGTTCTTGTTAGCGGTATGATGATAATTTTCCTTCTTAATTAGGAAAATGATGGTCTTACCGCTAACAGTAACTACACCTATTTTAACACCCACTTGCCATGTAAGCTTTTATTTTAAAAAAAGAAATCTGTCTTTCTCATGCATTTTTCCCATCTTCCCCCTCTCCCTCTCATTTCTCTCCATCTTTTTCTCCTCCTTCCAAGTCAAGTTCTGTCGTATGAAGATTCTGTCGAATGAAGATCAATTATGTCGAATGAAGATCAGTTCTGTCGAATGATGCATACATCTGTCGAATATGCTAGAAGATCAGTTCTGTCGAATGATGTATACAGCTGTCGAAGATATTAGAAGATCAGCAGAAATTCTAATTCGACAGATGGATGTTGGCATTGAAAAAATCTTCCAAATGTTAAACTGACGAAAGTACTAAATGGTCAGAAATTCTAATTCGATGGATATTGACATTGGAGAAATTTCTCTCGTGTTGAACCGACGAAAGTGCTAAATGGTTAGAAGTTGGTTTTGTCAAGGGAGAATGAGAGAGAAATGAAAAGGCATGGAGAAGGAAATGAAAAAGGTAGGGAGAGAGAAATGGAGATATACAGAGACGTTCAAAAATATGGTGTGGAATTGGGTGTGACACTGTACGCGGTAAGAATATCGGGATTGAATCAAATATTAACATAATTCATTTTCTCCTTATTTCTTCTAGGCTATAGAGCCTGACAAACATAAGGAGAACTATTTTTCAACTCAGTAAAGTTTACTTCAAATTCGTCAGGACTTGTAACTTATTCGTCGAATTCTTCTAATCCGACAGAGTCGATTTTCTCTCTTTTAAGAAATTCCTTTGCCTTTGCAAATTTTCAGTCTTTAATTGCTCAATTTATCCTGCCTTTGCCCCATTATATGGGGACGTGTGCATAATGTAGAAAGTAAAATAAGAATAAGAATAAGAATAAGATTAGCAATGTAGTTAATAACACTGTTCTTTATTCGACAACACTGATCTTCATTCGACAGAAGTGATTTTTATTCGACAAATCTAATCTTCATTCGATAGAACTTGGCTTTTAGCCATTCTTGTCAAATAATGTTCTCCTGTCAGCATTGATTCTGTCAAATTGTAACTTGGCCATTTTCATCACAAGTCCCATTATGGCTGACATCTTTCATTATTCTCTGTCATGTCATGTTTTGTCGAAAGGTAACCTCACATTTATACACATGAGACATTTTTTCTATCGAATCCACAATTAAGATTTATCACCTAACAGATGCCCCCCAAAGTTTTGGCTTTCGACAGGCCCTTAGTACCAAAATATAATCTCTAGAGCCTGACTACCAGTCCACTCTAGCTGACAGAGAATCACTATAAACTTCTTGTGAAACTCTAAGGAAGATGCAACCTTGAAATATATATAATATCTGTCGGTTTAGCCTACCCGACAAACATTTGTGTTTTCTGTTGACTTAAGATTATCTCGACAATATAACTTGTAATTGCCAAGTATCTTGAAAGAACAAAGAAATTTTCCTTATTTATTCCCTGCCAATCTTTACTTCACACATTGTCGGTTTATATGGCTTTCAATATTTGTCATTTGTAGATTTAATTCTTAAACTAGATTTAATCTTGACAAGTGCATCAGCATTTCCACAAAATACTTGAATAAATTTAAATGGTCTTTAATTCCATCAGGCTTTAAAAGCCTACGACTATCCAATAAACATAAAAAATTTGGTCGGCTTTTGTAACATCAAACAAATATATTTTTCTATTAACATAATTCATTTTCTCCTTATTTCTTCTAGGCTATAGAGCCTGACAAACATAAGGAGGACCATTTTTCAACTCAGCAAGGTTTACTTCAAATTCGTCAGGACTTGTAACTTATTCGTCGGATTCTTCTAATCCGACAGAGTTAATTTTCTCTCTTTTAAAAAATTCTTTTGCCTTCGCAACTTTTCAGTCTTTAATTGCTCAATTTTCCTGACTTTCTGTCCTAACTGAGCTAAATCAACAACGTGTTGATTGACAAACTTTTTCCTGACATAATAATCCAATCCCTCAATGGCTATCTTAACTATTTTCGCTTCAGGGATAGGTGTGAAACACCTACTTCTCATTTGTCTGAATCTAGCAACATAGTCATCCACTGTTTCATTGTACATCCTTTTGATATTAAAGAAATCTATTAGTCCCACTTTCAAATCTATGGTATGATACGAAGAACGTTCTGAGAAATCTCATAGATCACCCAATCCAGATTTTTCAATTTGTTGTATGAAGGGGAAAGTTCAACTACCATTTCTACACCAGCCTCCAGATCTATTGTTAAATCTCATAAGCATAATTGATTTTTCACTTAACAACAGTACACACTTATTACACATCTCTATCACAATTAATCCATTAATGGATTATTTGCACACACACACACTAATGCTAATAAGCTACAATTGGGAAAAGATAAACCCATGTCCGATATTTTTCATTCCTATTATGTATGTTACCGTAAACAATTTGTATTATAGTTTTTATGAAGATTAAGTCACTTTGTATTATGAAAATCTTTGTACAATATATGTTATCGTCCTTTAATATATCATCAGTTTTATAATGCAACCTACTCAATTAAAGTAATTGTTTACTCTTTGATTACAACCATTATCAGTCGTAATTCTAGACTCACATTCCTCATGTTTTTCATCCTTTTCATAGGGTTCTTTTGATTGTTGCTAAATATATAACACGATAATCAATGGCAGAAGTTTAAGTGGTATGGTTGGATAGTTTAGATGAATTACTGTTTAGTCTTGTCTTAGTCATACTGATTTAATAGCATGACAGTTTTCCCGTGCATTGCACGGGTAATTTCGCTAGTTATGTAATAAATTCTCTCAAGGAGGATGAACCTATGAATCATGCTGGTGAGTGGTGTAAGACTTTTGGTATGTCACTTCTTGTATTATAGATCTTACATTTATTGATATGACATAATTAAAATATAAATATATAAAAAGTGAAATTAATTATAATTAAATAATAAATTATATAAATATAATGTAATATATATGTAAATATGTGAACAACATTATCTTTTAGTTCCATTCTCAGTTTTCAATTCTCATAGTTTTCCAATTGCTAATATTTGAATAGCATTTATATTATAATTATGATATTCTTATCACAATCAATGTATATACTTTTTTCAAACTTATTTTTAATATCATTTATTATATTTATTTATTTTTATTACTTTATCTTATTTAATCATATTCATTCAAAATAAATGTGAAAAAAATGTGAAAAAAATGATGTATTACCATTATTTTCCTTTATATTATGTAGAAGATGCTGATGAAGCTGTGAATCATGCTGGTGAATCGTGCACGACTTTTGCACTGTTTAGTTTGAGTAATGTTTCTTACATATTACTTCTTTTTCTTGTTCTACATCTCTCATATTTATTGATATGATAAAATTAAAGTAAATGTATATAAAAATAATAAAATAAAATAAATTGTAATCAAATACTAAAAATTATGTAAATATAATATAATATATGTGTAAATATATGTAAGTAATATTATTTTTAATTTCCTTTCTCAGTTTTCAATTCCCACATGGCTTTCCAATTGCGAATGGCAAATAGTTGAATTAGGTAATGTTATTTTGCATATATCATTAAATAACATTTACAAGACATATCTCATACTATTAATGTTATTTGGTATAGAAAATCAGTTTGCAATTAATTATTTGATGAGATATTTGATTAATGATTTATCACACATATTTAACCAATATATATATATATATATATATATATATATATATATATATATATATATATATATATATATATATATATATGAGGAGGATTAATTTTGAATAACTTTTTATTGAATAATTTTCTCACAAAATTTATCGTTGGATTAAAAGTTTCTATCATATAGATTACATCTATAAAATTTTATATTAATAAAAAATTATTTAGTACATTATTGACATACGTCAAGATTAATGTAATATATACTTTTAAAATATATGAAAATAAAAATTACTTGATTACATTCTTATTGATATTTAATTTTTTAAAGATTTGACACAAATGATCAAGGTGTTAGATAGTTATAATTTAACAGTTGGATTAATAAAAATCATATTTTTTTAAAAGTTATTAAGTAATATAAATATGTCAAGTCTTACATTGGTGTAAGTTGATCTCTTCCATATATATATAGCATATATGGTGAGAAGAGTATTTATTATAAGAGATAAGATGCGTGAATCTTGACCATTGAATTTTACATGAATGGTCAAGATTAGAACATAAATGCATGCAACTTTTTTAAGTAGTCACTAGACCTTTAAATAATTTTTAATCATTGTGAACACTCAATTTTGACCGGACTAAAAAAAATGAATGATAATAAAAAATAATAAAAATAAAAATAAAAATAATAAAAAATTTTGTTTTGCAACTTGCTTGTTGATTTATGTCACACTCACTCACTGCAACACAAAATCTATCCACTCACTCACTCAACACAAGTTCACATCCATTTACACAGTGCACAGTTTTTGCTAGAGGTGGCAAAACGAGTTCAATCCGTTGGGTTAACCCGTCAACCTGTCATTTTTTAGCTAGTTGGGTTCAAGTTTTCAATTTATTTTCATTTTCTAACCCGCATAACCCGTCCCGCATAACCCGCGGGTTAAGCGGGCGGGTTAACCGTTGGTTGAGTTTTTTTTTTTAAGTATTATAAATGAGTCTTTTTATTTGTGTTTGTGGCATTTTTGTGGGTATGATACTAATTTTATTTTGTTTCTTTATTTTTTAGTCTCTATAAATTATAATTTTTCTATTTTTTAAAATTTTGTGGATTTTTTTTTGTTTTTTATACATTTTTTTTTTGTTTTTTAGGTGGGTTAGGTGGGTTGACCCGCCAACTCACCTACTTTTTTTCTCATTTTTTCTTTTATGTTGGTCAACCCGCTAACCCCCCAACCTACCCTAAAACGGGGTGAGTTGGCTCTTCCAACCCATTTTTCAAAATGGGTCAACCCGCCCCGCCCCACATTTTGGCGGGTTGAAGGCGGGGCGGGGTGGGTTGGCCGTTTTGCCACCTCTAGTTTTTGCTCCCATTTACACGCAACCCCTGCATACACTATTTTGGGGGTTTTTTTGGCTCTCACATAGGGAACCTAGGGGGCAGCAGTAAGGACCTGGACCTCCTGCTTCACCGACACTTCCAAAAAAACCTCTTGCTTCACCCACACTTGGGGGGCTCCAGACAACACCCACCACCTAAAAACTCCATAGCAGCAGCCTCACCATTTGGACCACTCGAACCTCACCATTAACCTCTACCCTTCCTCCTCTTCACCATCTTCCATATTCACCCCTCCTCTCGCAAGGACCCGTTCCCCTTCAACCACCATAACCGTGACTTACTCACATCATCTTTTCCCTCAACCACCATAACTCCTCTTCATCACTTCATCTTCAACCTTCAAGCTACCCCCCCATAACCACTCCACCCTTCATCTCCACCGTCAACCCATAACCACCATCATCACACCACCATAACCACACACCTCTACCCTCACGCGGACAACCTACCCTCCAACCTTAAACACCCAACAACCTTCAACCATCACCCACGGAACTACCACCTCACCACTTTCACCATCACCAACACACCATAATCACCATTGAAGCCACCCATAATAGCCACATTCTTCGTCCTCACCACCCACACAAAGCAAAACCGTTGTGACCCCCATCAATCAATCGGCGACCTCCACAGAACCGTCGTCCCCAATCACCCATTCACCATTACCACTTGCGTAGCAGCCAACCCGAAGCCACTCCCCTGCAACCGCCGTTCAGCCACCAAACGTGCTCCACCGTGAGCAGAACTGCACCAGCCAACCACCGAAGCCGCTCCTCCACCATCGCTTCTAGTGCTCCAGCCTGCACCACGAACCCGCGAGTGCCAGCCATTTCTGCTCCCCTCCACGCGTGACCTGCACCCGGCACCTGGATCCGCCCCCATCCCGTCGTCGCTGCGCCTTGGTCTCGCCAGAACCCACCAGATCTGAGGAAAACAGAGCCGCGCCACCACCCTTCATGCATAGATCCGAACCGCCGTACGGGTAACGGCCCAGATCCACCACTTCTCTACGCCTCCACCTACCAGAACGGCGACCTCCCTTCCAACCGGCTGAGACCACCGTCGTTGCTGGTGAGAGAGGGTGAGTTTTCCCCTTTTGCCTTTCGTTCCGTTTTGCTGAACCAAGAGTTTGTTTATTTTTTTTCCTTTTTTTCTCATGTTTTTATTTTATTTTGGTTTTAATGTGTTGTCTTTATTAATTTTTGGTAAAATAAATATAAAAAACAACAAGACATAGATGGGCCCGGTAGTTCTCAGAAAGTGTAAAAAAAAAAGAGTAACTATCTTGGGCCTGAACTAAAGAAGAATGGTAATTCAAAGTTTTAGTTTTAGTTTTTTGTGTGTGTTTCTTTAACATAAGAAAAAGCAATATAAAAATAAAAAATAAAAAAGAAGAAAAATAAAAAGTGAATAAAATAGAAAAAAATTTCAATCAATGCAATGATCAATGATGGTGATTGAATAGTGAATGTTATCTTCATTGTCATTTGAATCATAAGAGTTTATTGAGTAGCCTAGTACTAACTTGAACCCGCAAGAATGTATTTGCTTTCAAATAAAATTCTTTTTAAAAAAATGTTTTTTCTAAAAATCAATCAACCCACAAGAATTTTATAGAGAATTACGTGACTTTGAGTTCCTCATCGCACCCGAGGATACGTAGGAGCAGAATTTCATTTCTGTCAAGCCAAAATTAAATTTTCATAATTTGTGGTTTCCTTTTTTATAAATAGTTACAATGTTTTGAAAAATGGGTAAAATAAATATTTTCAAGGATTGTTAAGAATTTGCACAATTAATTTAAGGTACCGTTTTAGAACAGGTGTGTTAAGGGTGTTGTGGGATTAAGTTTCCGCCCTTCCCTATCCATAATCGACTCCCGAATCCAATCTGGTTCCAAAGACCATTTTCAAAGAAAGGTTTTCCAATTTTTCTTAAGTTAAAATAAAATTGGTGGCGACTCTATTTTTTATTTTTTCATTTTCTAAAATCTTGTGTGTTGCTATTTTTCATCGCGACACGGTTAAGTGACAGATAAGCAACTCTTTGGGATATTTGGAGAGTCAGTCTGTTATTGTTAGTTGTGCAAATTATTAATAATATCTATTTATTTATTTTACCCATTTTATCCTTTTTTTATTTGATTGTAAATAGATTTTATTTAGTATTTTTATGTAAATATCTAATAGCATTATTTTGTGTTACTTTTGACATAATGTACTTGTATATATTTTGTATTTAATTGTTGAAACCCTAGGATAGATGATTGCTGCCTGGCTATTGTATATATGCTTTTGCAGGTTTGGGGTATTTTGGTCTTTTAAATTTTTGTACATGTTGGTATGCTCCCTCTCACACGTCACTATCACGTACTTCACACACTTTTTGGGCTCTATACCTGAGTCTGTGCGAAACCGAGGTGTAGGAGGGGTCTCGGCTTTTGTTATTGAGGGGCTTTATGCTCACTTGACATTTGTTGAGACACCACTCAGATTGTTACCATTATCATGGATGAATCATATTGAGAGGGTTTATCCCAACTTATGATTAATTCATGAATTAGGTCCTTATCTTTCGAGATAAGGGCAATCTGGGAACCATGACTTTTTAGAAGTTTAGACTGTCCTGAAAAGTCTTGTACTGATAGATTGAACATAATTAATGACTATCAAATCTTAGGTTCCACTTGACTAGGGCACAAAAGGGAGCGTACTTCTTCTTCTTTATTTATCTGTCTCTCATATAATTCATTCTTGCATTTAAAAAAAATCAAATAAAAAAAAGTTATTCATTGCTTGCATTTTCATAATATTCTTAGCATTCTAAAAAAAAAGGATGCATCTTGTATTTTCATGGCATTCATAGCATTTAAAAAAATAAAAAATAAAATGAATAAAAAAGGCATATCATCTTACCTTTTCATAGCATTCTAAAAAAAAATACTTCAATTTACATTTTTATGACATTCATAGCATTTTTTTTTAAAAAAAAGGGAAAAAATATCATTTTACATTTTCATAACATTATAAGAAAAATCATACATTTTCATGACATTTTCAGCTTTTAAAAAAAATAGCATCTTGCATTTTCATAGCATCCCTAGCATTCAAAAAAAAAGAAAAAAAATATTTTGTATTTTCATGACATAACATTTTTTTTAAGAAATAAGAAAGGAAGAAAAATGAAAAAGTGTTTTCAAAGTTCATTCATTTTATGCATTTCATCTCATTCTGTGTTAAATGTTATTTTGTTTTAATAAATCAAATTGGTTTGAACCATTGTGCAGCCTAGGAAAGAAGGGACCAATCAAACCCAAATTCACAATCCTAGATCTCAGACCAGAATGGTTGCTAATAACCTTGAGGAAGGGAGAAACTTGAGTATGGAAGTTGATGAGATTAAAGGGAGGATAGATAAAATGACAGAGTTTATGAGGAGAATGGAGGAAATGTTGTTGGCCATGAGAGAGACTCTCACTTTGATTAGGGCGGCCAGAGGCACAAGAGTGACTGGGGCACATCCGCACCTGCCAACTATCACTTCCATGAGGACAAACCCCAGGATGACCACTGAGATGCCTGTTGCAGGAAGAACCTTGGATATTGCACCGCTAGTAATTTCTATCGGAGAAGGGTATCGTTCTTCAGAGGATACTCGAAATGAGGTTCATGGTAATGTTGAATTCACATGGAAACAACCATGTATGTCCATCCAAGTGACAACGGGACTTCTTGCAGGGAATGGTCATGCGGCAATTCAGAAGGATAAGATGGAAAAAGAATGGAAGGAAAGGATGGAAGAGCAAATCAAAGCGATCAAGAACCCTAGTGCTTATGGACCGCTTAGAATAGAAGACTTGTGTCCTACCATGGATGCCGTAATCCCTAAAGACTTCAAGATCCCTCATTTTGCCAAGTATGACGAGAGTGGTAACCCTCGGTTTCATTTAATCAGTTATGGAATCAAGATGGCTGTTTGGTCCAAGGATGATAAGTTCTTCATTAGCTTTTTCCACGAGAGTCTTACAGGCTCTGCTTTAGAGTGGTATCTTCAATTAGATCGCTTTAAGATTTCTCATTGGACGGAATTGGCTGATCTATTCATGGATCAATATAAGTTTAATCTGGATGCAGCTCCTACCCGGGAACAATTGGGCTCAATGCAAAAGAAAAATGAGGAAGCTTTCAAGCAGCATGCCTAGAGATGGAGAGCTCTCGCAGCACAAGTGCAACCACCGTTGACGTTGATAGAAATGTGCTCATATTTTCTAGGGACTCTGGGAGCTCCCTATATTGAGACAATGGCAGGCGTCGTTTATCTAGACTTTGCTGAGTTAATAGCTGCTGGGGAGATGATTGAAATTTTGGTAAAAGCAGGTAAATTACCAACTGGCAATGATGAAAGTAGTTTTAAGAATAAGTTTTTCCTCTAAGGAAAAAGAATCAAAAGTGAGCTACATGCAAAACCAAAATTGGAAACCCACCATCTTACCCTGCCTACACCGTTCGCCCTCCATCAACTGGAAACCTATGAACAATTGGCGATCTAAGGCGTTAATTGATGTGATTGTCATCTTAGATTTTTGTGGTGCTGAACTTATTTTTTTTTAAAGCATTAATGTAATGATTTTGTATGGATTCAAGCATATCTTATTTCCTGTCATTTTCATGGTCTTTCTGGTCATTTTATTTTTCTCTTGTTTATTTAAAGTGTCTTCCTTTTGTTTGAACCCTGTTGAACTCCAATTCTTAACAATCCTTGCTTTGATAGATGTCAGTAGTCATAAGGTCCACGTGTGCAAGTGCCATTTGAAAAAAAAATAAATCAAAAATAAAAGGGAGCAAAGAAATAATCACTTGGTGTGCATTATCCTTTTTATCTCTGAATTAAAATTTTGGAAAATGAGCAATCAAGATTTGAAATGAAAATTGGCCATGTTTCTCTATCCTTCACAAGAATTCATCTTTTCATTATCTCTCGATGTCCCTTTTTGAGGTTGAAAGTTTTCTTCAATAAACCCTGGATAAGGATCACCCCTATACTAGGAGATAACACAAAGCAAAGGTTGATTGTCATGGTGGCTATTTTGAAGCATAATGGAAAAAAAAAAAAAAAAAAAAAAAAAAAAAAACCAAAAAAGAGATAAGAAAAAAAATGAGATGAAATAAATCATGATAAGGGCGAATAAAAGAAAGTGAAAAGAAAAAAAGAAGAAATGAATAGCAGTAAGAGAAAAGTGTGCTTGAAAATATAAAGGCAATTAACAAAGTTTAACTTCGAACAAGGATCCTTGGTCTCATTCAATCCTTAAACACTTTTATTGAGCCTTATATCTTTCATTTCATAACCCCTAGCCTTAGTCACGTTACAGGCCTCAAAAGGTCCATTCTGATCAATGAAGGATTGCTGTCATTTTCATTTACTTTAATTTTGAGACAAATGTTATGCTCATCTAAGTATCTAGTTCATTGCTCTTTAAAAAAAAAAAAAGACTTACACCCGGGCAAGTTTCTACCCTGTTTGAGCTGGTCCCACACTAGGGCATTTTTCTCCCTAGTTCAATTTGACCTACATTGGGACATATCTTTTTGGTCACTAGGCGAGTTTTACCTGGGCAAACTATTTGATCACAAGCTGGGGCAATTTTTTTTGTCGTTCTCTTGGTTCAATTTGACCTACATTAGTATAGCTTCGTGACTTACACTGGGGCAATTTTTGTTCATAAATGATATACTCTGAGCCAAATTCATTTGATACCGTACATGAGGGCAGATTTTTGTATATACCTGATGAAACAATGGTCATGATGTCTAGTTGTCGAGTAAAGATCAATCACATCCATACTAGAAAAAAAAGACCTTTGGCTTTCTTGTTATTCAACCTCTTGTGTCTTTATCCTATGTAAATGTCCTTTGTGTAGTCATATTTCCAAAAAAAAAAAAAGTCACTCAGTTAGTAAATTTCTTTTTTGTTGTACTTTTAAATTCATGTCTGTTTTGTTACGTAATGCTTCAGGTAGAATGAACATAAGTACAACACTATGATTTGACCATCTAATAATAATCTCCTGATGAACAATTCAGATTGAAGAGAACTTGGAAATCCCAATTGATGGAAGAGGAGGCACCTGGAAAAAAAAAGAGGGAAAGAGAGAGAGAGAGAAAAAAAGCTCGTTAGGTTGAAAACCCGAAAGGGCGACCTAAGCAAAAGTTAGAGCAAAAAAAAAAATGGAAAAGAGCCTGTTAGTCTGAAAACCTGAAAGTGCGGTCTAAGCAAAAGTTAGGGCAAATAAATAGGCAAAATCTCAGAGAAAGTCCTGAAACGCCTTGAAGGGTGCACCAAACTGGGCAATTTTGAATTGCGTTTGATCAGCTACACAGGGGCAATTTTGTTTGCATTTAGTTGTCCATACTGAGGCAAAAATTTTTGAAGGATTAAGGAGAAGATGTGTTGAAGGAGGTAGTAACAGAGATAGTGATTGAGTTATCAAATAGTTGTAGAGAATCAAATAGATGAGGGACAAAGTTAAATACTGGGGCAAAATTTTCTCTGAAGGAATCAGTCAAGCAAAGGTTCATCTTTTTTCTCAAAAAGAGAGCTGAGAGCAGAAAAAACAAAAAAAAAAGAAGAAAGAAATGAGAAGAAGGAAAGAACCGAAGGGTCTAAGGAAGAAAAACACGTGAACAAGGGGTTTGATTGGTCAAAGCTTTCCAAAAGTCGTCATTAGTTCAAAGGACTTTTAATAAAAAAAAAGGAAAAAGAAAAAGATGAAAAAAAGGAAAAAGAGAAAAAGAAAAAAAGATCTCTTTGGATCAAGATGCCTTGCCTTTTTAAATCTCTGTTTTTCGGGAGCACAGTAGCCGGTCTGTCTTTTAAATTTTGGGACACAGAAGCCCACTGTCATTCCATGCATTTTAAATTCTATTGAGCGCATCGGCTCCATGCATTTTAAATTCTGTTGAGCGCATCGGCTCCCTACATTTTAAATTCTGTTGAGCGCATCGGCTCCCTGCATTTTAAATTCTGTTGAGCGCATCGGCTCCCTGTATTTTAAATTCTGTTGAGCGCATCGGCTCCATGTATTTTAGTTTCTATTGAGTGCATCGGCTCCCTGCATTTTAAATTCTGTTAAGCGCATCGGCTCTATGTATTTTAAAGTCTGTTGAGCGCATCGACTCCTTGCATTTTAAATTTTGTTGAGCGCATCGACTCCATGTATTTTAATTTCTGTTGAGCGCATTGGCTCCATGCATTTTAAATTCTGTTAAGCGCATCGACTCCATACATTTTAAATTCTTGTCATTGACTTTTGAGCGCATTGGCGCTTCGCATGTTATTTCTCGCATTTATTTTACATCTTATGCATCGTCGGACAAAATTGAAGTTCATGTATTTACTCATTTCTTACGACGATAAAATAAAAAACACAATTTTTCTTTTTATCTAATAAGAAACAAGTAAAGAGGGGCAACTGTGAACACTCAATTTTGACCGGACTAAAAAAAATGAATGATAATAAAAAATAATAAAAATAAAAATAAAAATAATAAAAAATTTTGTTTTACAACTTGCTTGTTGATTTATGTCACATTCACTCACTGCAACACAAAATCTATCCACTCAGTCACTCAACACAAGTTCACATCACTTTACACAGTGCACAATTTTTGCTCCCATTTACACGCAACCCCTGCACACACTGTTTTGGGGGTTTTTTTTGGCTCTCGCGTAGGGAACCTAGGGGGCAGCAGCAAGGACTTGGACCTCCTGCTTCACCGACACTTCCAAAAAAACCTCCTGCTTTACCCACACTTGGGGGGCTTCAGACAACACCCACCACCTAAAAACTCTATAGCAGCAGCCTCACCATCTGGACCACTCAAACCTCACCATTAACCTCCACCCTTCCTCCTCTTCACCATCTTCCATATTCACCTCTCTTCTCATAAGGACCCATTCCCCTTCAACCACCATAACCGTGACTCATTCACCCTCACATCATCTCTTCCCCTCAACCACCATAACTCCTCTTCATCCTTCATCTTCAACCTTCAAGCTACCCCCCATAACCACTCCACCCTTCATCTCCACCGTCAACCCATAACCACCATCATCACACCACCATAACCACGCACCTCTACCCTTATAGACAACCCACCCTCCAACCTCAAACACCCAACAACCTTCAACCATCACCCAAGGAACTACCACCTCACCACTTTCACAATCATCAACACACCATAATCACCATTGAAGCCACCCATAATAGCCACCTTCTTTGTCCTCACCACCCACACAAAGCAAAACCACTGTGACCCCCATCAATCAATCGGTGACCTCCACAGAACCGCCGTCCCCAATCACCCACTCACCATTACCACCTGTGTAGCAGCCAACGCGAAGCCACTCCCCTGCAACCGCCGTTCAGCCACCAAACGTGCTCCACCGTGAGCAGAACTGTGCTAGCCAACCACTGAAGCCGCTCTTCCACCATCGCTTCTAGTGCTCCAGCCTGCACCACGAACCCGCGAGCGCCGACCGTTTCTGCTCCCCTCCCCGCTTGACCTGCACCCAGCGCCTGGATCCTCCCCCCATCCCGTCGTCGCCGCGCCTCGGTCTCGCCGGAACCCACCAGATCTGAGGAAAACAGAGTTGCGCCACTGCCCTTCACACATAGATCCGAACCGCCGTACGGGTAACGGCCCAGATCCACCACTTCTCTGCGCCTCCACCTACCGGAACGGCGACCTCCCCTCCAACCGGCCGAGACCACCGTCGTTGCTGGTGAGAAAGGGTGAGTTTTCCCCTTTTGCCTTTCGTTCCGTTTTGTTGAACCAAGAGTTTGTTTGTTTTTTTCTTTTTCTTTTTTTCTCATGTTTTTATTTTATTTTGGTTTTAATGTGTTGTCTTTATTAATTTTTGGTAAAAAAAAAAACAAGACATAGATGGGCTCGGTAGTTCTCAGAAAGTGTAAGAAAAAACAAAGAGTAGCTATCTTGGGCCTGGACTAAAGAAGAATGGTAATTCAAAGTTTTAGTTTTAGTTTTTTGTGTGTGTTTCTTTAACATAAGAAAAAGCAATATAAAAATAAAAAATAAAAAAAAAAAGAAAAATAAGAAGTGAATAAAATAGAAATTTTTCAATTAATGCAATGATCAATGATGGTGATTGAATAGTGAATACTATCTTCATTATCATTTGAATCATAAGGGTTTATTGAGTAGCCTAATACTAACTTGAACCCTGTGCAAGAATATATTTGCTTTCAAACAAAATTCCTTTTAAAAAATGTTTTTTCTAAAAATCAATCAACCCACAAGAATTTTATAGAGAACTACGTAACTTTGAGTTTCTCATCGCACCCGAGGATATGTAGGAGCAGAATTTCATTTCTGTCAAGCCAAAATTAAATTTTCATAATTTGTGGTTACCTTTTTATAAATAGTTACAATGTTTTGTAAAAGGGGTAAAATAAATATTTTCAAGGATTGTTAAGAATTTACACAATGAATTTAAGGTACCATTTTAGAACAAGTGTGTTAGGGGTGTTGTGGGATTAAGTTTATGCCCTTCCTTATCCATAACCGACTCCCGAATCCAATCTGGTTCCAAAGATCATTTTCAAAGAAAGGTTTTCCAATTTTTCTTAAGTTAAAATAAAATTGGTGGCGACTCCATTTTCTATTTTTTCATTTTCTAAAATCTCATGAGTTGCTATTTTTCGCCGCGATCACGGTCGCGACAATCATGATCATCCATGTATGGTTGTATGGTCAAGATTCACTCATATCACCCTGTCACAATAAATATTTATCTCACTAGATATGTCCTATATATATATATATAGTGTATCAGGTGAGAGGAGTGTTTATTATAAGAGATGAAAAGAGTGAATCTTAACTATTAGATTTTACATAAATTATCAATATTAGAACATACATATATGTAATTTTTTTAAGTATATACATGATCTTTAAGTAACTTTTAATTTTGACTATTTATGTATGATTATATGATCAAAAATTATTTTTCTCACCCTCTTACAATTAAAACTACTCTTATGAGATATCACACACACACACACACACTCCATGAATTTAAAAGAAAGACTTACACCTTTGAGGATGAAAAAATTTAATGTTAAAATAGTTTTATGCTTTTGTGATCTGACTTAACTTGATTCTGAATTAGTCGATGTCCAATATAGCTTTCAGATACCTAAGAGTTAATAATAATAAAAAGACTTATAAGAATTTCAAAGTTTCAATAGGTTATATAATATGAATAGTTATGTAGTTAAATCAATTTGATCTTTTGTGAGATAATAGTTTTTTAAAAAAGAAAAAACAAATGTGTTACTATTATTTCTGTCGAGCATCAATTGGTTACCATCAGGTTATAGTTCAATTGGCACTAATGAGAATGTTTTGCCTATTTATCACTTTAAATTCATAATTAAGTGAGCAATTTGTTGAAAAAAAACTTAAATGTGATTTTGATGTTGGATTTGTTCTCATGTTCTATTTATGTACTTGCGTACGGATAATATAATAAAATAAATTAATATTTTTTATTTCCTATAGTTTCTTTTTAAATTCATTTTAATTTTTTACAATTTTTCAAACAATACCAAATAGTCCCGTTAAGATTTGACCTCAAATTAAGATTTGTACCAAAATTGAAATGTTACGTCAAAGTTTCCAATGGGGAAAGAGTGACTTGTTTAGTTTGACCTCAACGTAGGATTTGAATTAATTCAACCATTGGAATATATATATACTTATTTTTAGCACACATAAAATATGATAAATATCTCTAAAATAAGTGATAATTTTTATATTAGATATAATAAATTTTAATTAAGTCAAATTAAGAAGAATAAAAAAAAGTCATCATATAGTAATAAAGATAACTACTTATAATATTATTGATCATTGTATCCTTAATTTATATTAAAAAATATGTCTTAATAAAAAGTAAATATTTCTAAGATAAATGATAATCTTTATTTAAGATCTAGTTAATTTTAATTTTAACTTATTAAGTGTAATGAAAGAATATCATTACATAAGTAATTGAAATTATCACTTATTATTTTATTAATTACCATATTTTATAGGTGTAAAAAATGAGTGTACAAATACTAGGGTTAAAAAAAAAGGACCTCTCATAATTTTAATCCAGTATATTCAATTTTTATGTGATTTTCAATGTTTATCCTTTTCTACCTCTTAAAATCAGTTAGATTTCCAACAAGTTAGAAAACTCTCTACATAATAACAAAATACAAAATCTTTATATATAACACAGTGATTTTAACTATACAATACATATTCCTTGGCACCGTCACACTCATATCAAATTTAATGTGCAGTACTAAATGCAAAAAAAAAAAATCTTTAGCTTTTGAGCTGCATTTGTGATTAGAATATGGCTAAATATAATAGTAATTGGTAGTTGCTTTTATTTATTGTTCTTGATTTTTTTTGTTACAATAAATGTCTAAGACTTAGTGCATGTTATTTTATTTTAGTTTGTTTTTTTATTGGAAACCATAGTTGTACGAATTGAATCGATCCGGTCGGTTGACTCAAAAAATTCATGACCTACATTATGTTTAGATGATAGGTAATGAAGGGAACGAAAAAAGAATGAGGGAAACGGAAATAACTTCTCTTATTTAGGAGTTTTAAAATATATGAGAAGGGAACAGAAAGGGAAGATGGGGGAATTATTTCTCCCTCTTCCCCTCAAATGTCTAACTTTTGTTCCCCCCAAAATTGAGGTGGAATGGGGGGAACACATCGGTAATAAAGTTCCATTCTGTTCCGTTAATGAAACTTCCAAACAAAGAGAATGGAAACTATGTTCCATTCCTTTCCACTCCATCCTCACCTATTCCGTTCTGTTCCATTAATGAAAAAATATCCAAATACAGGGTTAGGCTTTGGGGTGGAAATAGGTCAAGTTATCTGTTAGGGACTTATGACCTGACCTATTTACTAAACAAGTTAGGGTAAGGCCTTTTTAAAAGCTTGTTTAACTAAAAAGGTCAGGTTTCAGACCATCTAATATGCCTTTTAAACTTGGCAGGGCCAGCCTAGTCTATTTAACTATATATAATATAATATATTATATATATATATTATAATAATTATAAATTATAATTATAATCATTAATTTATTATAATATATTAATATATTTTTAATTAAATTTTAATAAAAAGTTAGTAACTAAAACTTAAGTTAGTAAATTAGAATAAAAATAACATATTTATTAATATATTTATTAGAATAAAAATAATAAGTTAACTTTCATCTCCTACTTTTATAAATACTCACTACTTTCTTGCTCTGATATTTAGTTAATGTGGGACTTGGAGATATATGCCTCTAATAATTTTGCAACTTTGTATATCTCCAAATCTCACATCTACCAAAGATTAAAGTAAGAAAGTGGTGAACATCTATAAAATTAGAAGATGAATGTTAAGTTATAACAAAGGTCTATTGACCTTAAGTAGGCTCGTTGGCCTATTTCAAGACTTAGGTCTGTTAACCTATGTAAAGACATGTTAACCTATTTAAAAATAAGTCTGTTAGCTTATATAAAGGCATGTTGACCTATTTAAAGGTAGGTCTGTTAGTCTATTTAAAGGCCTTAATATAAAGTACACATTTAAATAGGCTTTTAAGTTTGACCAGACTTTTAAAAAGGTCAGGTCAGACCTTAAAAATTAGCCTATTACAGGTTCACATGTCAGATTAAGGCCTTATAATTGAGATACAGGTCAAGCCTGTTTAAGGCAAAGTCTGACATGACCTGACCTGTTTCCACCCCTACCTAGGCTCCAAGTCGGTCTGGTTAACTAATAAGACTATTTTTCTGGTTGACCTGGTCAGACTTGGATTGATTTGGGTGACTTAGTGGTCAACCTGACCTAAAGGTTGGGTCATCAAATCAATAATTCGACAGCGAGTTAAGTGGTTGAACCGAAAAACTCAGACAAATAATAAAATATTTTTATAAAATATTAGTAGTGAAAATAATATAAATTATAAAACTGAAAACATTTCTCATTAAGAGCATATGGTCTAGTGGAAGAGTGTAAATTTTTACAATAAGGATCTTTTAGGTAGTGTGTTCAAATTTCACGAGTTGCATTTTGATAAATGCTAATAACACACTATTTTGAACACTCTTTTTAGCACTTACTTTTTTGATTGATTTAAAAGTAAGTGTTGTTAGTATCTCTATTATAATAATCCTTTAAAGTGTACTAGGTGATCAAATAATAAAGTAAATGTTGAAAAAAGTGTGGAAAAGAGTATGTTACTAGCATTGCTCATTACTTTTTTAAAGCACCAACTAAATAAACAAATAAAAATCGGGTTAGACTAGTTTGACCCTTCTGGGCAATTCACTCGGGTTTGACTGGTTCAGTGAGAAAAATCATTATGAGCACGAACCGGATAAGCTCAAGGATTGGTTCGCAGGTTTACGAGTCAGAGTGGCTGGTAGCTTAAACAACTATGCTATAAATATATAAAGGACTGGTTCGCGGGTTTACTGGTTGCAGTTCGTAGGTTTACTGATATATATATAATAATTCTTTTATTATGAAAAATCTTCATTTGTAAAATATTTGATTAGATTTTTTAAATTTTTAGTATAAATACATAATACTCAAAGTAATATGGAATTACTCAACAATAGTTGTTCGCAGTAGAAGTGAATTCTAACTAAGACAAACCTTACTTACAATGTTAAATGTTTTAATTTTATAATAATCACTTTGAGAAGGTCTTTACCTAACTATCACGTCCAACTCGAAATTCCATTCCATAAGCTCTTGGTCAAAGACTCAAAAGTATGAAACTCATAACATATTGAATATAATATTATATATTATTATTTTATTTATTTTATATTTTGATCAAATAATATCTAGGTTAACTTATGCGCACTTTAATTAATTCACTTCCCCAATTCAATTAAAGGCAAGACATCCACGCTACCCAAAAATTCCATAAGCTCTTAGTCAAGGACTAAAATGTAATATGAAACTCATACCTCTTTTTTATAAGGAAAATTATTGTCTCACATTATTTTCTAAAATATACCACTTTTTACCACATTTTTAATAATTGTGATTAAATGAGAAAAAGTGATGCAATCAATAATATGAAGAATATTGTAAAAAATAATATAAGAAAAAAGTATGATGAGAATATCATTGTTATTTTTATAATTATACATCCAAAAGGTGATTGTAATCAACTTTATTTAAATGTTTATTATGGAAAAAATATTTTTAAATAAAAGTTTTCAACTATAAATTATTTAATACAAACTCACTTCTAACTAAAATTATCATTATAAATCAATTTTATAAAAAATTAAAAGTGTGTTTAGATAAGTTTAAAAAATGTAATTTTAAAATAATAAAAAATATTATTTTCTACTTTTATGATTTTTTTCAAAATGCAAATTATGTTAACTTTTCATAAAAATAAATTTTTTGATTATTTTTAGATTCTATTTATTTTAATAATATTATCTAAACAATTAAAATTATTTGAGAAGTGTTATATCTATTAAAAAATAATTTTCTTATATAAAAAACACAACTGTACCTTAAATTTGTAAAATCTAATACAAACACATACTTAATATATGCTTTTATGGCAAGAAAAAGTATGTTAAAATTAAGGCAAACACATACTTAATATATGTTTTTTTAAAATATCTTCTAAGAAAAGAAAAAATATTTCATGTGTAAATGTAAATTTTAAGAGATACTTTTTGTTCAAACAGTTTTTTATGTTATAAAATTAAAAAAAGTTTTTTTAAAGCACAAACCTCTGGTTTAAAAAATTAGTAATTTAGTGATTTATTTTTTAAGGACTTTGTTAACATGTATCTTTTAAGACATGTATCAAGGATTAAAAATAGTATTTATTATTTATTATTAATTATTTAAATAAAAAATATTAAATATTTTTTAAATTTTTAAGATAATAAATACTTATACTTTTATTTTAATATTTTTTATTTTTTACATGTCGACAAAACTTTTTTTTAAATACTAGCTGAAATGCACTTAAATATAATAAAAACAATATTTTAAATTAAGATTATAAAAAAATCAGGAGCTAAAGCTCTGGGACTTGCTCTCAATTATTTTGTGAAAAGGCAAAGAAAAAAAAAGATATAAAATTCAACGCAAAAACCCTTTGGGACGGTTAAAGGTAAGCCAAGAGTCCAAGGCTTCTTCGTCCACACAGCGTCATCGCTAACTCTATGTTTGGATGTTTTTTCATTAATGGAACGAAATGGAATATGTAGGAATGAAACGAAAAGGAAAGAAATAGAATGGAACATAATTTTTATTCTTTTTGTTTTAAAGTTTCATTAACGGAACGGAATGGAACAGAATTACCCATGTGTTCCTCTTATTCCCCCTCAATTTTGGGGAGAACAAAAGTTGGGTATTTGAGGGGAAGAAGGGAGAAATAATTTTTCATGTGTTCCGTTCTGTTTCTATGTATTTTAAAACTTCCAAACAAGAGAAGTTATTTCCGTTCCCCTCATTCTCTTTCCGTTCCCTTCATTTCCTATCATTTAAATATAGTGTAAGGTCATGGATCCCAGGAGACCACAGGCTTGGTGCCTATAATTAAAATAGAAAATGTGAAAATAATACAAACCAAGTAATTTTATGGCTATTACTATTTTATCAAATTCTATCATATCATATAGTATAATCTATTTTCACATCTTTAAAAAATATTATCACTCATAATAATTATTTAAAATTTATTTTTTAATAATATGAAAATATATAATTAAATAATAATATAATTTTTTATTTTTATATTACATCAAATTAAATTAATGCAACAATAGTTAGTCGCTAGTGTCAACTCAAAAATTAATCTCACAACAGTTTATATGAGTATATCAAAATTAAACTTATATTTTCTTTTAAAAAAACTTTTTGACAAAACAAGTAAGTGTGTGTTTGAAAAAGTTAGAAAATTTAATTATGCTTAGTAATCGATTATTGTATAAATTTTTTTTTGTTATAATCGATTATAATAGATTATAATCAAATCATTTTTATGTTTGTATAAATTAGCTGAAAAGTGATTTTAAACAAATTTGATTCATTTGGATGATATAAAAAGAATCACTTTTATGTATTAAATTACTAAAATAAGTATAAAATGATCAAAAAAATTATTTGATTGAGGACAAAATAGTATTTATATCTCAAAGTATAAAAAATAATTTGTAAGTTAGAATAATAAGTTTTAATCTTCAACATTATAAAATTAACTTCAAATTTTTTTATTTTGTATTGAATTTCATATAAAAGTTGAAACTAATTTTGATAAATATATTATAATACTATACAAATAATTTTTTCAAAAAGAAAAAAAACTATTTACACAGTAATTTAAGCCCAATCAAACATACACTAAGTCTTAATCTTTTATTTATATATCTAGCTTCAATTTATTTGAATTTCGAACATATTCGATAACAAAAAAATAAAAAAAAACTTTCAAATAAAGATAAAGAAGATAACTACCAATTAAAATGAGATATATAATATCTAAAATCACTTTTATATATATATATATATATATATATATATATATTCATTTTTTAACAATGTTATGTATATAAAATCATATATATATATATATATATATATATAAATATTAACTTATATATAAATGAGTAAATTAAACTCTTTTCTCTTAATATATGCTTAAATTACATAATCTTTCTTTTTATTTTAAAAATTATATTTAGTGATAAAATTTTGTTACACTTTAATTCATTTTTATGTTTTTCGTTAAAATTTTTGTAGGTTTCAACTTGAAGTTACAAATTAATTTTATTGGCCATGTTATTGTGACTTTGAATCTTTAGTCATGTATGAATTTTAACATAAACCATAAAAATAAATTAAAATATAACACATTTTCATTTTTAAAAAGAGGAAAATGTAATATTTTAAAAATATAAAAAAGAAATATAATTTTTTAAAATAAAAAATAATATAATTTAAACATATCTTAAGAAAGAGGAGTGTTTTTTTTTTTAACAGATAGGAGTGCATTTTAATTTATATAAATTCACACAAACAAATATTAAAGTAAGTTAAATATAAATTCTAAAAAAAAAAATGTAATAATGAGCAACATGATTTTTTATTTTTATTTTTTTTGTCTCTGTCTCTCTCATATTAGAGTAATTGAGAGAGAGAGAGAGAGAGCACGGTGAGCTGAAACGACTCAGGTTGCAGAAAAGCAGCATATTCTTGAACGGCTTCTCAGTATAAAGAGAGATCGAATGCATATCTGAACCTTCTCCATCATCATCATCATCATCATCACTCTCTCAATACCCACCACACCACTTCACCTTCTTCTTCTATATGTATCTTCTATCTCTCATTTCCATCACTCTTTCTTCTTCTTCATCTTCATCTTCTTCTGGGCCTTGATTAGTAGCGTCCCTCCCTAACAACCTTCCTTGCTCTTTTTTCCATCTGGGTTTTTGATTTCAGTTTCTCTATAGTCTATTCTATGGCTACCTCTTCCATGGCCTCTGCCCTCTGCACGTGGCTGGTCGCCGCTTGCATGTCAGTCACGTGCGACACTGACCGTTCTAAAACCCCATACGCGACGTTTCGCTCTTCCAAGAGGTCTCGTAGGAACAACTTGGTCTCCAAATTCGCCTCTGCAAGTTCCCAATTGAATAGGGGCTTGATTTCCTCTATCTATGGATCCAGCATTCAGGGTCTTATGAGTTCCTTCGAGCCCTGCGATGAGTACTATAGCTCTAACACTCTCTCTTCTTTGGGTTTCTTCGGTGATAAATGATAATGCCTTCTCTTCGCTTTTTGGATCCAAAACTGGGAATTTCAATCGAAGGCAGAGGCGTCTGAATCGACTCGCTCATTCTGGTAATTTTGTTTCTAGTTTCTACTCTAGTCTAAAGTTGAGATTTTTCTGCTGATTAGTGAGAATTGTACTCTCTACCCTTCTCTAGTTGGTCGTGAAATTTGGGCTCTACCTTTCTGGTAATGAAGGATGCATTTTTCTGAGTTGTTCACTTAAAGCTTATGTTTTTAGTTTGGATATTTGACTTTTGGTTTGTTTTTTATTATGTGGGGTTGTTCATTTGCTTGATTCTGGTTTAATTTTGAGGGTTGTTTTACCTGCTTTATTGCTTCATTGGTTAAGGTTTGCTTCGAGGTACGAATTAACATGGTTAGTACTGGGTAATGGTACCCATGTGTCACTTAACTGAACATACTGGAATAATTTGCCTTCTTAGTATTCATAGTACGGTTAGGCTGCCTAGGCATCAAAACCATTCTAAAGTTTTCATTAATTGTTGATTAGTCTTCTAATCTTCTCTTTGTTTTTTCTTGCAATCTCATGGAGGTTGATCCTCATATATACAGAGAATTACTTTCAACTAGATAAAGCTCTTGTTAGCTCTTTTTTTTCTGAAATAATAATTCCACTGAATTGTTCCTGAAGCTAAAGTTGAAAATATCACCCCTCGTGTCGGCTTCTCTCTGTCTCTGTTTTTTTGTTATTTCATTCTTCTGTGTGTAAAATATTAGAGGTATTTTATGATTTTATCATCTTGGTGGTATGTTAAAACACATGAGAGTAGGAGGGACTTTTTTTATTATTATGATGGATGCAAAATAGATAAATCTCTGGACAGGTCTATACTAATGCCTCTAGCATGCATGTAGCTGCTTGGTAAGGTCTGGTTCAGCGGTCTTGATTGTTTTGATTCTAAACAATGGATAGAAGTTTGGGCCTGCTGCCATGTGACAAGGTTTCTTAGCTTTTTTGTTGTTGTAGTTTTACAGTAACCTAGTTTACTTAAACCTAAACATAGTTATTCTTGGCCACTGGTTGTATTCTCTGCTCAACATTAATGATGCAGAAAAATAATTATTATAGGAGATATTTTATTTACTAAAGAGTCATGGTTCTATGTATTCAAGTCTAGACTCTAGAACTACTCAAGAGTTATGGTTATCTGTACTTGAAAAGTTAAGTCTAGGAAAGTCCAATATCTTAATTAGGGGTCTAAGTAATTAAAAAGTCTAAAAGTCAGTCAAAAGTTATTAATTAAGCCACTTAAGAGTCCAGTCAGTTCGAGATACATATTGGGTCTATAAATAGTGATTCTCTATGTAATTTTCAACAGAGTTGAGAATGAAAATTTGAGAATTGAGTAAAGTATTTCCAAAATACATCTTCTGGTGTTTTCTTTCAATTAAGCCCTTGCAAATTTAAAAATACACGTGCATTAAGTGAAAGGCATTTACTTTTCTGTAAGGTTTCTGGTATTACTTTCTTGAATGATCCTTCAATTTTAAACTCCAAAGTTGTGCTGAGATAGAAGGAAGCCAATTTACAAACATGATTTATGTCCGGTTATTCATATTTCATCTTATAATTGCTGATCTATGCCTTGAAATTGTAAAAATTCAAGGTAAAACAATGGCTGTTGCTTTGCAACCTGCCCAAGAAGTCACAACAATGAAAAAACCTCCTACAAAGCAAAGGCGAGTAGTTGTGACCGGCTTGGGTGTGGTTACACCACTTGGTCATGATCCAGATGTCTTCTACAATAATTTACTCGATGGTGTTAGTGGCATAAGCGAGATCGAGACTTTTGATTGTGCTGAATTTCCAACGGTAAATTATATGAAATTTAGATTGTATTTTCCGTTGTTGCCTGCTGTAGCTTTTGTTCTCAATATTCTGTGTTTCCAGAGGATTGCTGGTGAGATAAAGTCTTTCTCAACTGATGGCTGGGTAGCACCAAAACTTTCAAAGAGAATGGATAAATTTATGCTATATATGCTAACTGCTGGCAAGAAAGCCTTGGTTGATAGTGGAATTACTGAAGATGTAATGGATGAGTTAAGTAAAGACAAATGTGGGGTTTTGATTGGCTCAGCAATGGGTGGCATGAAGGTAACCTGCACTCCCTTTCATGTTGAGATACAACACTTGAGAAAAATATGGACTTTTGTCACTTTCATGAGTTTTATTTTATATCCAGAAGCATCATAACATCTTTATGAAGTTGTAAGTTGTAACACCTGCTCGTCTTGTGGATTGAATTTACTGTCAAATGCAATCCAAAATGGTGCCAGAAATCTATCATATTCTGCGATCGTATGGCATTGATTTATTGACTATTTTGTTGTTCTTTTGTGTATTTAACAGGTTTTAATGATGCTGTTGAAGCTTTACGAATATCATATAAGAAGATGAATCCTTTTTGTGTACCTTTTGCAACAACAAATATGGGTTCTGCCATGCTTGCAATGGATCTGGTCTGTTTAAATAGATTTTGGGGCATACTATGGACATCATAAACGGTGTCTTGATTTTTGTCTTAAGCTGCTGACAAATGATTTCTTTTATGGATTACAGGGATGGATGGGACCTAATTATTCTATCTCTACAGCTTGTGCTACAAGTAACTTTTGTATATTGAATGCAGCGAACCATATCATTAGAGGTGAAGCTGTAAGTATTTTGCTTTGATACTTGCTCTTAGGATGGTGGATTTCTCATATTATCCCCGTTTTTTTTTCCTGACAAAATGTATGTTTAAAGATACTGTCATTTTATCAAAAGGCGTTAACAAATTCAATAAATATGAAATTTATCTGCAGGACGTGATGCTTTGTGGTGGCTCAGATGCTGCTATAATACCAATTGGTATCCTCTTGTTACTCATTCTTTTCTCGGCTTGAGTGAAGTTATCATGCCATGAATCCGATATTAATCCAACAATTATTGGAGCAGGTTTGGGAGGTTTTGTGGCATGCAGGGCACTTTCACAGAGGAATACTGATCCTACCAAAGCTTCACGCCCTTGGGATATTGTAATACTATAGAAATCCTGTTTTTGTTTTTGCTTTTTCTTTTCTTTTCTTTTCCATTTTTTAGTGCTGATTTTTCATTAAATTTTTTTGAACAGTATATATCTATAATTCTACTGAAATTGGATGAGTATGTTTTGTCTTTTATAGTAATCTTGAGAGTTTACTTTACTAAAACCTTTGTAACATTTCAAAGGTTCATCAACCCAACCTTGTATGTTGCAAAAATGTTTGTTAAATCTTTTATGAGCAATAATAATCAATTGGAAACACCAAAGTTGAATATTATTTTTATACAACTAGGATACAAAAGACACCACCAAAAGTTTAAAAAGCAATGCTGTATAAGAAACCGTGAAAGCATCTAACAGAATAAAGGACAATGAGAAGTTCTGCTCAAATCCTTAATCTGTCCTACCGTATCAATTTGATACTTATGAAACTTGAATAATTTTGACAAAGTAATGGATGCATGAATTGTGGTTGTCAAAGACACTAAAAAATTGCAGTGCTTGCAGTTTTGATCTTTTTACTCATCCTTTCCTACATCTTGTCCTGCACTTGTGTTACTAACCATCAGGTTGCATTTATGATATTACAGAGTCGTGATGGATTTGTCATGGGGGAAGGGGCTGGAGTTTTGCTTTTAGAAGAATTGGAGCATGCTAAGGTACTTCTAATTTGATCTAATAATTTGAGAATAAAACATGCCTTAAAGGGACTTTGCATCGTGCTTTAGTATTGCTGCATACTTATGCATATATCAATTACCTCATCCTTCAGTTCCTTCTAACAGTATTAAAACACTTGATACATCTGTTTTATCTTGTGTTAGTATTATTCTTCACACTTCTTGCCATTACTACTACCTATTATTTCTTGTTTTCTTCAAATATTTATTTGTCAGTGATACGAACCTTAGGAGAACCACACCACAAAAGCTAGCCATTGTAGTTGGAGAGCCCAAGGCCATATAAACCCCACACAGGAATCCTATACTTCCGATTACAATCCATACCTTGCAATTGGATCCTAACATTCCACCACGCTCCGCGGCCTCGGCGCCCACGGGGCTGGTTTTGCACTAGCCCTTTGACTAGTCCCGGGCGAACACGCAATGCTCGGCGTCACCACTCGCGCCGCTTTTGTACCGAGAGACATTGCCAATTGATACGAACCTGGGAGAACCACACCACAAAAGCTAGCCATTGTAGTTGGAGAGCCCAAGGCCATATGCAAAGATGTGGGACTCAAGTCCCATACCTTGCAATTGGATCCTAACATTCCACCATGCTTTGCGGCCCCGCGCCCACGCGGGCTGGCTGTGCACTAGCCCTCTGACTAGTCCCGGCGAACACTGCAATGCCGGCGTCACCTGGTATAATTGATAAGAACTACAGTCAATTGGGAATTCAACAAGGTAATGTAGTAGTATTTATCTCTTCTCGGACAGATTCAGTGTGAATAGCCAAAAAAATGCAAAGAAACAGAACAGATAATAGGCAAATTAGAGAGTGCCTAGTTCTCTCCCAATTCCAATACCAATACCAATACCAGCCTGCTCTCTCTCCACCCACGTTTTCCCTCATATACTCCCTTCCCCACTCTCATGCAGCCTAACCGCATGACTCACATTCTCTCCCCTCACTCTGCCAGCTAGGCAGAGTTAGTTACATCATTTTCCCCCACATTCCCCTCATCATGTGCCTGGCCCTTCTTGTGTTTCCTCACGTACACTTTGGTGAATCCTGTGGGTCCCACGCCCCTTGCCACATCAGCCATGTCAACTGTGGGGTTCTCATCAGTCAGTTATATCATTGTTAAATATTTTACATCTATTGCATTTAGCAGCATACTTTAAGTAATTTGTAGAGTTATCCAATTTTTTACATTGCAGAAAAGAGGTGCAAAGATTTATGCAGAATTCCTTGGTGGAAGCTTCACCTGTGATGCATATCATGTGACTGAGCCACGTCCTGATGGTAAAATGTTAAAACTTCAAGGCCCTTTTTATTCATACAATCTTAAAAACATAATTCATTTGTAGGCGTTCCAAAATTAGCTTTGTATAATCACATCTAGATGAGCATGATCTGGGTCTAAAAGTACCTTACCATTGTTTAGGATCTCAGGAGAGGGACAAGGATCCTCTAAAGTGAGGATCCTTGTAAAGTGAACAAATAAGCTCACATCAACCATTGATAGATGGGCTCACATCAACTATCAATGGTTGATGTGGGCTTATTTGCTCACTTTACAAGGATCCTTCTTTGAAGGAGAGAAGGGTGAAATAAGGTAAGTGAATGTGTTCATATTGTATTTATTTATATATTTAGAATTATCTGGCATTTTCTTCTTGGTTGATATTTTATTGCTTTCTTATTGAAGTTCTTTCTTATAATAATAGTATAACAGCTTAAAGCTGCATATCTTTAGTCTAACTTTTATTGATTCATGCCATGGTTCAACACTTTAGTTCATATGGATGCCTAAGCTGCTATTGTTGTAGCATCTGTCAATTTGAATTCTGAAAGATGAGGCTTTTTAATGTGAAGCTGTTGCACTGTATTAGAGTATATTATATTAAGCTGTTAGCAGAGTTCAGAAAGTTCCAGAGATCTAGAGTTAGTTAGGATTTTATCTTATGGTGTTAGTTAGTAACAGAATTACAGAATTAGTTAGGTTAGCTAAGAGTAGTTAAACTTCTAGTTAAAGCTTCTACTAGCTGTATAAATACAGCTGTGTATACTGTTGTAACTGTCTTGATTACAGCTTACAATTTTCAGTTTCTAGTTCATTCTCTTTCTTCTTTCATTCTCTCTCTTTTCTGCTACTCATTTTCTATTCTTTTCTTTCACTCTCACCTGATACGATTTCTAGAACACTGTCTGGAAATGCAAGTGCATCTTCTATTTGTGCATGTGATGTTCTTGAAAAGGAGGGAGGAGAAGTAGAAATGAGTATAACCTTCAGCTTGTTTGCTCTCCATGGATGCAGTTTTCCCTTTCTTGCAGCTTTTCCTCTTTGCAAGGGCTTTTTGATAAATTAGTCTGTGAGTGACATAATTGAAGTTAATGGATAGCTGATTGAAAATGGCTATCATTTGTCATTTAATGTGCAGTTATGGTGTGCTGTGACCATCATGTCTAAATTCTGTTGATGCATGTTTTGAAAGAAAAGAAGTGTATGTATGTTTTTCTGGTCACTTTTAACGGGAATGTGGAGTTTCTGTATTTAGATTCATCTCTTGTAGCTAATGTTGTTCCTTTGTGTTCTTGTGATAGAGACGTTCCATACTCCCTATCATCCTTTTGTCTTAAAAGCTTTGGAATGTAATTATTCTGTCATCATTACAATTCCAGAATTGTGAAAGAGATTTACTATATCCTGCCAAATTTCCTTTGTGATTACAAAGTGATTTTTTTTTGTTATATTGAAATAGTTTTTTAATTATTGTGCGCTTTGCTTAGGACACTTGGTGAGTAATGATACTCATGTCCCTGCAGATCATTCCTGGCTTAAATTTGCACTTATGTTTATTTATTCCATCGCAAACAGGGGCTGGCGTTATACTTTGCATTGAAAAGGCATTAGCTCAGTCTGGAGTATCAAAAGAGGATGTGAATTACATAAATGCACATGCCACATCCACACCAGCTGGAGATCTTAAGGAGTACCAGGCTCTGATTCATTGTTTTGGTCAAAACCCCGAGGTATATATTTTTTTTTGGTATGTTATTCATACTATTGTTCTCTTGCTAGCCATGTAATTATGATTTCTTGATCTTTTTAATTATTTTAATTAATGCTGCTGCTTATCATATTGTCATGCTTACCAAGATCTCTTGTTTATACAGCTAAGAGTGAATTCTACAAAATCTATGATTGGTCATCTACTAGGGGCAGCTGGTGGTGTGGAAGCTGTAGCAACTGTACAGGTGAAAACTAATACATCATTTGTTAATGAAATTTGTTTAGTGGCCGAAGTTTTACGATTAAAAATTTCTGAGCTTTGTTTTTCCATTATGTAGGCAATTAGGACGGGGTGGGTTCATCCCAATGTCAATCTAGAAATCCCAGACGAAGGAGTGGTATGTTACCTGTTGCATCATTCTTGCTTTTATTTGAAAGTGTGTTGTGTCATACCCATTTATAATTTGGTCAAATGAACGAAAATCAGGATGCCAAAGTGCTTGTGGGTCCAAAGAAAGAGAGACTAGATATCAAGGCCGCCTTATCTAATTCATTTGGTTTTGGGGGCCACAATTCTTCAATCATATTTGCCCCTTATAAGTGATCACAGAGTATTACTTTCCTATCATTATTATAAACAAGGTATGTCTGTCAGTTAAAAGCGGGTTATATTTTCCTCATCCCCTTTTCTGCTACGTTGTAAATCTGTGTTTTCATGTTGCAGTTGTTGAGTACCCAGGCAATGTATTGTGCATACTCACTTTACTCTTTTGGTTGTTTGAAAAAATATATGCGGTGTTGGAGAAACTTTGTTGAGATGGCTCTATAGAATCAGAACGTTCAGAGGTTGTCTGGTGCTCCTGGTGAGGTAGAGTGAGGGAGTCTATCCACTGCTGAAAATCCTATCTTACCATGAACGGCCAGAGTATGAGTTGACCCACTTTGATGTAACCGTTAAACAACCACTTAATGGTATACAGTCTTTTGTTTTATTCCCACGTACAAGGATATCAAGACTTCATACTTTGGGCCTTAACCAATTGCAGTGGTTTTTGAGCTGACTGTCGATTTGTTTAGTAATTCGCGTCGCATCACTATCTCCATTTAGTTCTGACTTTCTAACTCCACCAGGGTAAATTTTCATTCGATTGTGGTCTTTCTGACCTGCTATTGCACATCCGAACTCTTCATGTGTTAATCAGAATTTCAAAATATGGCAACAGACATTATTTTTTTCATCTTTATATATATATATATATAGAGGACATATCTAGTAAGAGGAGTTTTTATTATAAGAGTAAAAAATAAATCTTGATCATATAATTATATATAAATGATCAAGATTAAAAATTATTTAAAAGTCATGTGTTCACTTAAAAAAATCATATGTATTTATGTTATACTTTTATGTTAGATTCAATAGTTAAGATTTATTTTTTATTTTTTTATTTTTTACAATAAATACTTTTTCTTCTTATCTAATACACATCTTATATATATATATATATATATACTTTAACAAAATAAAATCAAAGTTCACAAAGTAAGAATTTAGTATGTGTGTAATACGTGCGGTGGATTTTTTTTTTTCAACATGCAATAGTCTAAATCTCAATTTTATTGGATACTCAGAATTTTCGTATTAAAAATGGTAAATGGGTCCTGACTCCTGAGGTTTCATAGCTTTCAATCTTTCATGCCACCAAATAGAGTTGTCATTGTATCTTCCTCAGTTTTTTTTTTTTGGTACATATCTTCTTCAGTTTTATTGTTCCCATTTAATATTGCCCGGTACGCAGTATATTTAAATGGATAAGTTTGGAGAGAAGAAAAAGTAGGGGAAAGAGATTCTGTTTTTTTGGTAAAAACACTTTCATTTTTAATGAACATTCTCTTCATTTGATAATTGCTTTAAGTGAGATGAATGGAATGAATTCAGAGTGTATCATAATATTGGCCAGGTAAAATAATTTACACAATCTTACAAATTTAAAGTGTTAATTACTTCAATTGACTTTACACAATCTTACAAATTTAAAGTGTTAATTACTTAAATGAATAGATTGATTTGATTTTAGATTGGATCGTAATAGATAGATTTAAAATAAATCATTAATTTATTTAAAATTCATTATAAAATATTTAATATTATCTAATTCATCCATAACTTAATTTAATATCTATCCATTAATTCATTTTAATCAATTGAATAGATGGATATTCAACCCACTCATTTAAAAAAATATTTCTCTTTAAAAAATTTATCTTTAAAAAATGTTTCTCTCTAAAAATTCTCTCAATTTTTTTTCTTTCTAAGAAATTTCATTCTCTCTACAAAAAAATGTCTCTTTAAAAATTTCTTTCAAAAATTTTCTCTTCTTTCTAAAATTTTTTCTCTAATATTTTATTCTCTCAAATATATTTCTTTCATGATGTATGCTATGGCATAAAAAAATTCAGTTATTTTAATAAAAAAACAAAATATATTGAATATTCATTAGATTAATTTTTAATTGAACATCCAATACATGTTTTGATTGAATTACTGATCATTCATAATTAAATTTAATCTATTAAATTTAATCTAATAAGATATATTATTTTAATTGAATGAATTAAATTAATTTTAATATAGATAAATTAGATAGATTAAAAATTAATAAATTTTATTACCAAGCCTTACACAATGTTACAAATTTAAAGTGTTAATTACTTCACTTGGAATCATAAAGAAATCAAGTACACATAATGCAGAAGTTCAAGATCTAATAATTTCACCAATATTTTCTAAGATGAATTGCACTACATGAATGAAAAAATAAATTAGAAGTCAAATACAACATTTAATGTTAAAAAAATAAAACAAAATTGCAACCCAAAAGTCTGCTTCTCTTTGTCATCATTACATAATTACATAAATATATGAAAATAAATCAGTACATTTGATTTCAACTCAAGTGAGCTTCAAAATCGGTACTATGCAAATACCTGATGATTATCTATATACTGCAAATCATGATATATCAATCTACGCTAGTCACATTTTCTTTTGCTTGCTGCCTTTCTTTTGAGTCCTTTTTAGTTTCAAACTCTTTAGGGATAGCACACCAGAGGCACTCTTGCCTTCAAGCTTTTTTGTCATCTTTACTACACTAGCCATACCTTTTTTTGCGGCAGCCCGCTGCTGAGGTCGATGACTCATCATTTTCCGATCAAGTGGCCAATATGCGTAAGGTTCAAGTTTGTCCTTCCTCTTCACATCTCCAGCTGCTTTCTTGCTAGCATATTCCTTCCCTGTGTAAGCCCACCCAGAGTCCGATGTTTTTCTCCGCTTCTGGGCTTTAGTTCCAGACTTTGCAGACAAGTGACTATCAGGCTCACTCCTAATATCAAAATCAGGGTCAGCAGGCTTTTCCTTCCTCCTTTCCCCTTCCTCACGGATAATCAAGCGTCCTTCAGAATCTAGCTCCACCTCATCATCTAACCTTGACTTTCTTTTGAGATGCTCAGACGATCTAAGAGCTGACCTTGTCTTCTGCCGATCCAGTAAATCAAGTGGCTCATCATCTGATTCGTCAGACAAGTGCTCAGGCAAATTCTTCTTTAGTCTGATATTGGACCTTAGATAGAACAAGTAACAACAGTGTTAGTCCAATTTGATTTTCAGAAAAAATGCTTCTTGCTAGGATATGTTCTAGATTACTCATGATTGAATGAAATGCAGTCATATATTAAATTAAATCTCTCAACGGTTGATCACTGCCAATTTACGCACTACAATCTACATATTACAAAAAGACTAGATAATTGGAAATCAGGTGTAAATACAACATACACTCTAGCCAATTTGATTACAATTATCTCATGGAAGCAACATTGCCGCAACAGAAACCAGCAAGTCATTAGAAGAATGAACAAATTAAAAGCTACAACTTTGTACCCAAAAAAAAAAATTGCTACAGCTTACCGAAATGAAGATGCTGCTGATTTGAGATGTAAAGAAGACTTGCCCCTTCCAGAAACTGTCTTGGCATTCAGGTATTCTGCATCACTACCACCATTATCTTCATCAAAATCCGAAAATTTTTTTTGTATGATTCCACATACTTTGCCTGAAAACAAATTAAATTATATTGGTCAGATGCAGCTTAAGATATGGCTTGCAATTTCAACATGGTACATTATTCGCTAAAATAAAATGATTAGGGCTATAATAATGCATAATATTAAGAATCATAAGACTAATCACATAACTTAAATACCCTATAACTGGCAAAATTCATGGAACAAGTATGTCATTTTAAAATGGCTGTATATGTCTTATCAAGAAGTTTGCTGGTGGACCAAACTGGAAAACCATTATCGTGTCACTTTTCTAACTTGTCACTAGATATAAAAAATAGAAGTTTACTCTAAAAATTCAATATACACAAGAGACTGGTATAAATATATGTAAAACACTACTACACCAATGTGCAAGTGGATAGATATTCAGAGTCTCACACTGGGGTTTATGGTATTTAAAATTTTAAATCATTGTCTTTGTTTCTAATAATGCAAATAAATTCATGATTCTTACCTGGATGTAGTTTCTTTTGAAAGATGAGATCTAGTTTCCTCAGATTTAGCACCTCGTTTCCTCTCTTTCCGCTCCTTGATCTATATTAAAAATGATATGAAAATCCCAGAAAGACTGCTCTGTAAAAAATTTATATAGTAGAATGCTGTTCAACAGACCTTGCGTATGTTGGAAAGAAGTTTCATATGTTCTTCAGGCATGACCGCTTTAACAGCCTCCAGTCCACACTTTGTGACAAGCATTTCCAAAAGAAGTTTAACGTGAAAGGAATTTGAATCCCAGTGTTTACAATATGAAAACGTATCGTCAATTCTAAAATAGCCATCCATAACAAATAAATGAAATTGCATTAAAATAAAAAAAAACATAAGATAACCAAAATAGCAACCTTCGCTTTAAAATGATTTTTGGTGTTATCTTGCCACTTCAACAAACCTTCGACCATGCTCCTCAGGTGCATTTGCAACCCTTCCGCTTGTGATTTGGCTACTAATACCTTCAATAAACCAAGATTTGCCTGCAACATGAAGTGACAAAGGCACTTAATTCTGGAGCTTAAGGAAATAACATTGCTTCAGTCAGTAATGCATTTAACAAACAAAATAGAAAAGGAAAGAAACCTTAATTATCTCTCTATTTTTCTCTGGAGGAGGAGAAATGTGGATGGGAGCATGTTGAAAGCAGTTAAAACAAGATCAGAGAATTCATAAGCCAATCGAGCTAAACCTTTGACTGCTGCACTTATCATATGTGGAGTTTCCCCAGCCAAGCCTCCAGCAACCTGAGCTCACAAAACAGCATAAAATCAAACTACTACATATAACTTATAAATCATACACATTCAAGCATAATGAGTTCAAGATGATATCAAGTCTCATCAAATAAAGGATAAAGGGTGATATTGATTATTTTATATTAATTAAACAATTTAGATACATAAAGCACGAACTTAAAATTGGATATTTACCATGTTGAAAAATTGATGCAAGTTTTCTCTGTTCCCACCTCTATCTTCATCCCCAAATGCATGGCCAATTTGGACGAGAATATCATAAGCCCTGTTCCTGGTTTTTTTATTAGCCTGCAAGGATAATCGGTCACAATTATCACCACAGCAACCTTATGTAATATGAAGTGAATTTGCTTTATTGACAGCCAAAAGTAATGCCCATGCCAAACATCTTTTCCCAACACTATGCACACAATTTACAACCCTCTTGGCCTGCTATCTGCAGCTGGTCATAGCAGCTACTAGCAACAGCAGCCACTAGACGTGTGGTAGAGGGGCTGACCAGCCTTCCCATTCAAAGAAAAGTGACAATTGATAGAATAGGAAGTAGAAAAATAGAAGAATGATGCTACAAAAAGCTCGAGTGTAAAACACTCTAACTTTCCATTGGCCATAACTTAAAATCCAGCAAAATTCCAAAAAAATTTTATAAAAAAAAGCCATATTGAGCTAATAGTTAGTTAAAGCTCGAGCCTTTATACACTCAAGTGTACGGTAGCAAATTCCAAAATAGAAAGGCATACTTCCAATTTGGAGCTGTTAGTGCATGCTGGAATCTCATAGGGCAATACGCCTGTTTGATAAGCAGAAATCACCGACATTAAGGTTCTTTACAGTATAAGTATCAGAGGCACCTGAGTTTATTTACCCCTTAAATGCTGTCGTTTTAAATGTTGTCCATGGAGCGTGCAACATGCAACAGTAAATTGCAAATGTTGCTTATCTTCCTCTGGGGCAACACAAACCTCAAAATGCTACAAGTTTATGTTGCGGGAAATTTGTAGCCCTGCGTGACGTGCTATTGCATGTGCAACAGTGCATCGTTAACAACTACGAATTGACATATCAGAAAGATCTGGTTTGGATCATGAAGGATCACAACAAAAAATACCGACACCCCCCACCCAACAAAAAAAAACATGTGGATACCCTAAAAATGTGCCAGCCCCAGAAAAAACACTGGCAGAGAAAATAGAAGACACTGCATACTGAACCATTTATTTGAAAAAAAAATTTGCTACACAGTAAAAGCCAACTAAAATTGCATGATATAAAAGTTTCCACAATTAACACCAAATTACCTCTTTAAGAGCAAGTATTATTTCAGTAAGGAAAGAACCAACAATTTCTCGCCACCTGTCTTCCAGATTATCCTGTTAGCAGTGCATAATTTCAGTTTCTTTATGCTCATACTTGATGATATGTCAATATTCTACAACATATCAGATGCACCACAAAAAAAATGGCTCAAGGTAACAAACATGAAAGTAAAATCCCAGCCTTAAATACCTTTGACTTCGAGACATGGACTATTAAGAAGTAAAGGCAATCAAGTCTATGATGTTTGGCAGAGAAATGGCAAGAAGGAAGAATTTCAACCATAAGCCCAAGCAGTTCATCAAACTTCGATGACACAAAACTATCTGAGCTCTGTTAAGAATAATCCAAAGAGAACACCTGTAAGCTGGAATATTTTACCAACATGAAACTAGCTCAGCAGTGCAAACACCAATTTTTAAGTTAATTTTCCAAGAAAGACAACATATAGTAATGACATCTTTGATGATCACTTCAACAACTTAACCATTAGACAGGTAAACTGAAAAAAACCAATCAACTGTACTTCCTAACAGTATGCATACCCATGACAATGACAGTAGTGATTGACGCATTGTAGCCGGGAAGTTGAAACATGCATACTTTTTGAGTTGAAATGACTACATAAATGTAAACATATTTTGAAACTTTCTATGTTAGTGAGAAAATCAAATAAAATGTAGGGAAATACCCTGAGAATGATCGAAAGTCCTTTGTATGCCTTCTTCTGCATGACACCTTCAACATCCTGCAAATAATAACCACTATAATCATCCTAACTTGCCAGCGTAAAAAAGGATTAGGGAAATTCCTTGTAAAGAACAAAGTAAAGAACACTATCTTAGTCAAACCTGCAATGCTGGTTTTATTGCAAGAAATAATGTATTAATCTCTTTAGCATTTAAACCAGGCAACAGCGAAACTGCAAAATCAAGATACTGCGCCCTGGGATAAAAAGAATTCTGTGAAATAAATGCAGACACCCAACATTGAAAATAAGATAATTTAAGTAAAATGCAGACATGGCAGACTAAAGAAATGATACAAATTTATGAAAACCATTTATACGAATTGGAGATGACTATCAACACCTGATAACTGATAGAGGCACATTATTTGATGCATCATCAATCTGCATAGAACTAAAATTTTTGGAATTGTCTACTTTGCTGGCCTCTTTAGTGCATTTACGAAGCTCATTCATTCTACATATGAATAAACTGGATACCACTGCTTTATCTGCTATGGAAGCAATATCACCAATTGTGCGCTGTAAATGGAGCAAAATCATCACTATAAAATTCTTGCACAAGCTAAATGTAACAGAGAAAAGACCAATTCAAATCTCAAGTAATGAAGAAGCTCGCAAAAATTAGAGAACTTAGTCTGTTTGTGAAATGACAAACTCTAGTTTTATGTTATGTCAGAATACATTCTCAAATTAGGGAAGTATAAGTTCTGCTTAACTACTACACATTGACGCAACTATTACCAATTTATTAGTTTTAGTACCTGCAAACAACCACCATCATCTTTTGTAGGTTTCAGGAATACATCTGACAAAGCATCTAACAAGTTCTTAGCAGATGACTTCAGCACATTCAAATTGTCTGTTGCAACCTGTTGCGAATAATGGACCAGACCTTGCTCTTTGGTCATATCTTGCTCAATATAATCCTTATCATTGGCATCCAAAATATCCTTGTTTTGCTGAACCAGAAGCTGCAAACTAGTGCATATTATTCCGCAAATGTCAGGTTCTTCTTTTAGCTTTTCACATAAATGTTCCTTCAGAACCATGAAACTTTCAGCAGTGTCCAAAGGATAGTTGCAAAATGAAGGTAGCAAAGACCACAAAGAGTAAGCAAGAGCATCTGCATTCCTTGATGACACCATCAGCCCTCGCTTCTCAAGCTGCAAAAGGTATGAAGTAAGAAATGAATACTGTGTAATGGAAATGCAAGCTCAAATATACTGAAATACCTCTTTATATATGTAGAAATGAAAAGGAATTCCTTTAAACCATGGATTCCTATGTGAATGAGATGGAATACAGGAATAGAAGAAAGAAATGCAGAAAGAAATATAAAAGATAATCCCTCAGCTCCCAGAGCTTAGAGCCCAAGCCACTGGCCGAAAACACTCAACAAAACTCACTCCCCTTTTCCTCCTAACCTCCCTTCCTACTATAAACCGTTTCAGCAAAACAAACTCCTCTCACACCTCCTCAACACGTGTCCCCTTCTTCCTTCTAGAATAAACTCTCCAAACCTTTGGGCCATGACTTAATTGATCTAACAGCTGGCCCATATTCTCCCTAGGCCCATAACGGTTTCCATCACTGTGCATAAGAGTAATACAGCAACCCATCAATAATAAAATGTTTTATACCTTTTGAGCCTTCTCCCTTACACGTTCAATCATAGTCAAAATTTCTTTTGTAAAATAATTTAAACGTGCACCAACAGTATATTGTTTTAGAATTGGAAAAAGCCAAATATTTGCTTCAGATAAGTCTTCAACTTCCAAATTCAGAGGTATAAGAGACAACAAAATTTCGGGTCCCATTGCAACAAGAGCCGATCCAAGGCATTCATGCAGCTGCACGTCATAGAATGTACTATACATCAGTAATTTGTTGCACATAAAACATTATAATATCAAACAAGTTCCCAAATCCTACAATAACAATCAACTTATAGATGATATTGGCTACGAAATGAACCAAATCAAAGAGATACACTCAAATTCTTAGACAAATATTGAATATATAAGTCAATAGAAATTAAATACTGCAGCACTTAACAGCTATATTTTGTTATTGGCTAATCATATATGCATCATCCATCAACAGCAATAAATGCCCCTGTTTACATATTACATGGGATAAACCCAGATTTGTCACCTAGAACAACAAGGTAGCTATAAACCACCTAATTTCATTTGAATCTTCAAGATCATAATAGAATTCAAAGGCATCCAACTTTTTACCGGACAGCCCATATGAGAAACTGTTCAAAACTGGGACATATGGTCCTGGCTAGAAAAATATAACATGTCCAAGCTCATTCTATAAGATTTTCAGGTCTTCACTAATATAGCTTAGCAAAAAATATGAAAAGTGTCATAGAAAAGATAAGTAGACCTGTTTCCTGAAGGGAAAATCTTCATCAGGCAGCTTCTGCACTTCTTCCAAGTTTTTTAGAATTTCTCTCATAAAATAAGAAGAATATTTTCCTGTATGGAGAATAGAAGTAGTCTCAAATATTAGTAACGAGTAGTTTACACCATGCTATCATTTGAAGAATGTGATTACAAAGAGACCGAAAGTCAGAAGCTAATAAAGAAACCAGGAGAAGAGACCATACCAGCTTTTAGATAATTTAATCATACTATAAGAAACAATACTTCTTACCTTCTCATAACCTAATGACCAACCAACAAAATATATAAGTCAATGCAAGAAAGTAGAACAAGACTTGACAGCAATCAAAATACCTAATTTGTGAAACATAGCTGAAACAATTTGAAATACTCTGTCCCAGACAGCAGCATAGTGATAATCAAGTAAGCTCTCAATAGTTGCACAAATTTTTTCAATAATGGTTGGCCCTGACCTCCTTGAGTCTTTATTTGCACTCAAAGAGATCTGATCCACTCCCTGTTTAATCAAACTTTCATCAATACAAGAATTTATCATGCTCTTGAGTGCATCGGTGGCTGCGTATATGGCCTCTTCATGTTCAGATGCCAAAATATCTGCATATTTAAAAATAAAATGTATACTTCCAGAATTGCCTTTTGAAAACAGGTAACCATATGCGCACACACAACATAATTCACAATATATTACCTTTGAGAGCGTTAAAGACAACGGGAAGCTTAACTATGCATATTTGCCTGTTAAGAGAATAAACTTTATTCATTCCAGCATCAAGCAAGCGAGCAGTAAATGTCATTCCATCTCCAGACGTCTCAATTGATGAGATAGAAAGAGCCAATGAGCTCAACAAGTCAAGTAATGCTTCAGGGGAAACTTCTGATGCTGGGTAAAGACAAAGAAAACTCAAACCATCCGTTATGCGCCTTGTAACTAGGGGTTGATGCAGATCCAAGAGAGTTTTGAAGTACTTAAGAATGGTGGTCTTGTATTTCAGCGATAAAAAAGGAAAACATTCTTTCAAAGCATCAAGAATACACAGAACCTGCTGGGCTCCCTTCGTTCCTTCACCGGCATTAGAATTTGCTCCACCAGCAAGCAGAAGAAACCTTTCAAGTAGGTTTGTGACTCCTTCACTTGCAGATGCCAGTAATGAAGATTTTTGAAAGTTTAACAAGACATCACGAAGACACAAATGAGATTGCCTTCTGACCTGTTGAAAGATCTAATTAGCACACAAGATTCAAGTATGTACCATAGTTTAGCAAGCAGTCTGCGTCTTTAATCAGGAGATTGAGGACTGCAAGCATTCATGTGGAAAACTGATCAGAAGCCACGTAAGCTTCCTACAAAGCAACGATCTTCCCTTGTACCCATCAGCCCTTGAATTTCCCCCACTTAGTTAAAAGATTAACAATTGTTACACCATCTCAACAAATTAAAACAGTGCAGTTTGTCCAAGATATTACCAACTGTCTTCGGCTCTAATTCAGAATATCATGGACGTCTAAAGACCAAAAAAAAAAAAAGTGACACAAATTGCAAAATATCTTACTTTGAAAGATCATTGTGAAAATTTATAGTTTTGTCATTAAAAAAAAGGAAGACGATGATGATGGAAGATTAAATACTAAGCAGGGTCAAACCAAAGTAAATGCACAATGCTATTAGATTACGATCAACTACGTTTGACAGTGTCAGTAAGTTAAGTTAACTTTCTATAGCATGGTCTCGTGTACCACAGAAAGCTCCAATTCCCATTAGTCATCGAATCATTCACATAGCCATTGACTTTAACACACTCCAAATTCAAATGTCAAACAGAGTGCCAATTGAATTCAGGTCTAGAATTGACAGAGAAGTACCTTAGGTCGTGAATCAGTAAGGAACCTCAACAAGACATTGAACAACTGAGACACATCAGACCAGTTAACACTGTCCCTGTTGATCAACAAATGCGAAAGGCACTTCAATCCGGAAATAACTGCACTCTCCGAAACCGATGGAGACCGGAGAACTCGCACCACGAGCTCCGACAAGAACTCTCTCTGCTTCTTCAACACCGCAACGGGTACTCCGGCGATGACGAGGGAAAGGATGGTGAGAAGTGCATCTACGACGTGGTTGGGTTCGGATGCCATGCGGTCCAGTGAAGAGCATGCGGCGCCGAAGTAGGCGACTGGGGAGGAAGGTAGGTTGTGGTCCTTGAGTTCCTGGGACATGGCGCCGATGACGGCGCAGAGGTGCTGGTGATTTTCGTCCGTGGAATTGGCGAAGCGAGAGAGCATTGAATTGCAGAAATCGTCGTTTGATTCGTCCATGGATAACACGGGTTCCTCCGTTTCGATGCCTTCCATGGTGTCGGAGTTGCAGTAAAACCCTAGCAACAATGGCAGCGAAGGTTTATGCACAAAAAGCCCAAGATGACCGACATAATTTATACAGACGGGTTTGGGCCGTCCAAACTATTCTAATCTAATTCACTTTGTTATTAAGGCTGTTAACATAATTCTCTATTGTCACCATCTGCACTCATAAAATAAATAAATAAATAAATCTTCTTACATAAGATGACCGACATAATTTACACTCATGCTGCCGCCGCGGTTGGCACCATGGTCGTTTTTCAGGTGATTGTGGGTCGAGATTCCTTTTTACTAGCTTGGCCATGCTGAGTTTTGGGAAATGTGTTAAGATGATGTGTTTGATTGGTTCTGCTTGGCTAGGGTGGGATAGGTCCTGCTGGACATTCTACTGATGATCTCTATGTGCTTGACTTGACCAATGATAAATACAAATGGCACAGGTGAGCTTGGTTGTAATTCAACAAGCTTTTCTTTTTCCTACAGTTCTTGAAATTTGGCAAAATTATGGTATTAGTCAATATTGCAATTAATTTTAATGTAGAGTCGTTGCACTTGTACAAGGGCAAGGACCTGGGCCTCGCTATGGTCATGCAATGGACTTGGTTGCTCAGAGATATCTTGTCACTGTCAGCGGAAATGATGGTGAGAGACATTCAGCACCTGCTTGTCTTTGTATATTTTTTTAATTGTTTACATTTTCTTATTAAAATTGAGATGAATAATGTACGTTGTTGTAAAAACAAGATATGTGGTGCAAACTTTCTAGATCGAATCATCGAGTAGGCAAATTGGTGAAGCTAAACATGATTGATAAGCTTGACTTATGAATGGCACGCATATAAGTTCCTTCTGGATCAGGGTTTGTCATACTTTGGTAGATTGAAAGTTTGGGAAAACTGAAGAATTGTCATAACACAATCCATGACAAATTTGGTAATTGAAAATTTGACATTTTTTATCTAGTTCTTATTGCATAATACCTACATCTCATTTTAATACCAAATTTTGAGAATAAGCACTATTAAATTGGTAGTGGAGTTTTCTGTAAGTTGTTTTCCTTGTGTATTCATATGCTACTTATATCTATCTGGCAATAGAATGCAAGTTGTAGTACATTCTTGTGAAGAAAGTTTATGTTGTCATGTGATATATAACAAATAATTTCATGTTTTTTTACCATGTGGTAGGGAAAAGAGTTGTATCTGATGCTTGGGCTTTGGATACTGCTCAAAAACCATATGTGTGGCAGAGGCTGAACCCAGAAGGTGATAGACCTTCTGCTAGAATGTAAGTCTGTCTAGTCTCTTGGCAAGTGAGGCCTTAACTATCTTCATTTTTTCAACATATATAAATATATTTTAATTTTACATTATTCTACCTCAACTTATAGGTATGAAACTGCTAGTGCTCGCTCAGATGGAATGTTTTTGCTGTGTGGTGGAAGAGACTCTTCTGGAGCCATATGATCAATCATACTCTTTTCATCAGATCATTGCAATCCGTTCCTTTTAGAAAACTTAATGTGCTAATCTATCATGCTTACTTGGATTTTTGACATCCCATTTTGGTTGTTAAAGTGTGCTCTGCTGAGTAATAAGTAATTTTGATGAAGCAGAAAAGCATACTTTTGTAAAATCATAATATTATTATTTATGAATCTTGCACTTGAGTCCTATTTAGTGAATTATGATAGCATTTACTATATGTGTCCTCTGCAGCCACTAGCAGATGCCTATGGACTGCTCATGCATAGGAATGGCCAGTGGGAATGGACCCTTGCACCTAGAGTTTCCCCTTCACCAAGATATCAACATGCTGCGGTAAGTGAGAGATTCCTACAAAAAATGTTTGATATGATTTTTGTCATCACTAGGATTTGTGTGTCTCTCACATTATCACTTAAAAAAGTAATCTTGACCATTCATGCATGATGGAACAGTTAAGATTAATTCCTTTCTCTCTCATAATAAAATTTGTTTATTTATGTACGTGTACGGCACCCCAATTTTAAGGCATTGATCTTGCTTCCATCAAATGGCTAAAAGGCATGTAGATTCATTGTGGGGTCTCACCTTCTTCAAGGAAGAGAGCTACCTACTTAAATGCTATCTCCCATACACACACATCCAAAATAAAAGCTTTAAACCATTGATCTTGCTTTCATCTAATGGCTAACATTAATTTGGACACACCATTTATCATGCTATTTCTGTCTTCAGCAGTTGAATGTTTTATTTAGTTTTCTCTCTCTATCTTCAATCAATCCTCATGCTATCGTTATTAATGGAAGGAGACTGTTTGTGAAATTCTTAAAGAATTTAAGTGGATTTCTGTCTTTTCTATTTAATGCTAGATTCCACACTATGTTCTGGATGTCTTTAAGTTGTTGGATGAAAACAAGATCAATGGCTTAGAACTGGTGTAAGAGTTTTACTATTATAATGGTGTTGATTGTTCTTGACCAATTTACTCATTCCTTTAGAAGCTTGCTTTTTGATTGAATGTGGCATTGCATTCTAGGTTTTTGTTGGTGCACGATTGCATGTTACAGGAGGTGTTCTCAAGGGTGGAAGGGCTGTAGAAGGTGAAGCATCCACTGCAGGTAACTTGCTTTATATGTTATTTCCAAATTTTATTATTGCATGTGCTTCTTGCAGTGCTGTTTTAGCCATTTCCTATATATATCTATTTTCTTTTTCTTGTTTTGACAGTATTGGACACTGCTGCTGGGGTATGGTTGGACAGAAATGGAATTGTGTCCTCACGCACAAACAAAGGTCATGATTATGACCCTTCTTTGGAGCTTATGCGTCGTTGTCGCCATGTAGCCGCAGGTGTTGGTGTTCGTATATATATCCATGGCGGTCTTAGAGGAGGTAAGTACTCACATTACACAATTGAGAGATGAAGTTGTAATCAGAGAATTGAGTGTTTATTTTGACTTGGAAAAACAAATGTGGCATATTCTATTTGTTATTACAAAACCAGTCAAGCTCAAGATCACAAGAATAGATTGCCACTTCTTCTTGTGTTCATTCCAAATGGTTTACTCTTTAAGAATTATGAGACAAATATACATAATACCATCAAGAAAGTCTGTCATATTAATATACTAAGTTTGTAATTTTTTTATTGAATTAAACGGCATTAATGTACATTGATCATCCCTTTGAGGGTTATTGGCAGCTGCATGGAGCTTTAATCCTGTATACCTTCTTGGCAAGAAATAAGTAGGATCCATGTGTTACTATAAGTTCTACTTGCAACTAATTAAAGTAGATGTATATTTGTCTAATTCTTTTTCTTATCTATGTCCAGTCATACAGCTATTTGATTGCCATAAGCAAATTTGTTTGCCTATTAAGCTCTGATATTGAGCCATTGCCATATAGGTTATTGCATGTCATGCTGGCTTGCTGAAAAATGATTTGACGCCCTTTTGAAAATGCAATAGTGTACCTGTATTTGCTTTTCTAAACCTTTGTTGGCTTTCTTTGACAGTTTGACATTTTCCTGGTTGAGGTGGTGTTCTACTATATCCTTTTTTCTCAAAATGTTTTCAATACATTGTGAACCTTTGGGCTATGTATAATGCCTTGCGTTGATTAATCTCTATTATGAAGAGTTAGTTAGCAGGAACTAAAATGCCTATTAAAGTCCACCTAGTGTCCTGATGATTTTATATTTTTATTCCTCTTAAATTGGTGTGCCTTATATATTTGTTTTCTCTGTTTAGTATTTACCAATTTACCAATTCTAAAGTAACCATGATATCCTGTGCAGATACGCTACTAGATGATTTCTTAGTGGCTGAAAATTCGCCATTTCAGTTTGATATTAATTCTCCTGTGTTAACGTCTGAGAGACCTTCACCTATTACAAGCCCCAAACAAAATCAGTCTAACTTCAATTATGATATAACAACACCAAGTTCGGATGGTGGACCAGACATTCCCTCATCTGGTGGCATGGGGTATATCATTCATTGGTTCTTTCTTTGGAAGCTCAACGCTTTTACCTCACTGTTCTTATGCTTGGGCTTTTACAATTTTATGACAACTTGATATGTGTTCATTTTTACCAGAATGGACAAAAACTCCATGGAGAAACTAAGGGAGGCATCAGCTGCTGAAGCTGAGGCAGCGAGTGCTGTCTGGCAAGCTGTGCAGGCTATATCAAGTAGTCCTGCTGAGGAAACATCTGTGTCAGATGACAACTCACAAGCTGCAGAAACAGTTTTCGATGGAAGTGACACAGAGGGAGATGTTCGCCTTCATCCCAGAGCTGTATGTGTTTGGAGTCCTTGTTTATAACTGATGTCTGATAATATTCTTCTTAAGACTGCAAATTCACATACATTTTGTTTCAGGTTGTAGTTGCTAAATAGGCTGTAGGTAACCTAGGTGGAATGGTGAGACGGTTATCATTGGATCAATTTGAAAATGAAAGCAGACGTATGGTTCCCATAAATAATGATTTGCCATATCCTACAAAAAAGTTCACCAGGCAGAAATCCGGTCAGGGTTTACATAAAAAGGCAAGCATTATTTGATGCAAATTCTTCTTTCCTTTATGTTGTTGGCTTTGTCATATTGTTGTCTACTCCTTTAATTATCATATCACTTCATTACACAATCACTTATTATCATTGCCTTCTTGCCAGATAATTTTGACTTTGCTTAGGCCTCGCAACTGGAAAGCTCCTGCAAACAGGCGATTCTTCTTGGATTCTTATGAAGTGGGTGAGCTTTGCTATGCTGCTGAGCAAATATTTATGCATGAACCAACTGTTCTTCAGCTGAAAGCTCCTGTCAAAGTATTTGGTGATCTTCATGGTCAGTTTGGTGATTTGATGCGGCTATTTGATGAATATGGATTCCCTTCAACTGCAGGAGACATCATGTAAGTTTGTTATATGTGTTCATTGGTAGATTAGCATTGCTTGTGTGTCAATAGCTTATGTATAGATTGAGTATCAATCAGATCTTCTTTGTTCCTCTGATATTATGAATCGTTTTAGTCCCTTCCATTAATTGGAAATTAGTTCCAACATTCTAGTCATAGACTAACATAATGTAAAATACTAAAATGTCTGCCAATCATATTCTAGAAGCATCATTAGTATATGTTGGTTAACTAGTTTATGTTGAAAATCAAGGTTGTTGGAGGTATTTGTCTTCATATTAATATGGTTTTGATTTACCAGGATTAGTTGAATGCGCTTGTTATTAACTAAAAATCTGAAGGTCACCCGATATGATGTGGTAATAAATGTGTGGGAGAATTATAATTTGGGAACTTGCTAAAATATTTATAGTTTAGGATCTGTTAGATTCCAACCTAAAACTAATTGGCATTAAGTGGAGTGGCCCAACAGATATATAATCCGCACCTGGAAGATTAAGGCAGGCGATGTGGGACTCTTAACACCCCTCCTCCACAGATGCCTGGACGGAACAGGCGAGCCTAGCGGAATAAGCGATAACGGAGATGAGATCTTGGCTCTGATACCATGTTAGATTCCAGCCTAAAACCAATTGGCATTTAGTGGAGTTGCCCAACAGATATATAAACCGCACCCGGAAGATTGAGGCAAGCGATGTGGGACTCTTAACAGGAACAATTAACCAGATGAATGTCGAATAATGTTCAAAGAGTGATTAATGCATTAACCATATATTGACTTAATAAACCACTCATCTAGTTAATTATTCCTAAACTGAAATATTTTACCAAGAATTCCTAACTTATAATTCATCCTTAATGTATTATTTGATGGATCTTGATCCTGAATAAATGGATAATGCCAGGCAGGAGAAATGGCTCACTTGATAGCATGAATTTGTTATGTGATTGTGTCGTGTACGAGAGAAGTTAGCTTATTTTTTTCAGTAGAGTGAAATTTAACAGGTTTATTTTGAATTACATAATCAAGATTCGAGAGTGAAGTGATGGGTAATGAGTTGATATGAAAATGGTCGGGATGCTTGAAAGCTATTGTCGTTTGTTGATCATAGCGATAACTTAGTATTATATCAGAAAGTTATAACTTGTTTTTAGTTTTTCTTTCAATCTAAATAAATACTTTTCAAAAGGATCAGATATTGAAACTTTTAATTTGTTAGAAATTAGAACTTTCTGGTTTTGAATAGGATTATTTTCATCACATTTTTAAAGAATGGAAAGCCAATATTGTCTCCTAGTAAGGTTAAAGTTGTAGTTTCTCCTTAATAAGCAGATCACTAGAATTTTAAGAGCATTTGTTAAAATTACATTTCAGATACATCAAGAAGTTTATATTCTCAACACACTAGGATTCATCCTTTGAATCCAATTAAACACAAGGGTGACTCAAGTGTGACTCAAGTGGTAAGCAAGCTTGAGCTTCAGAATTGAGGGGCCTCTGCAATATCTCAAGGGTTCGAGCCCTAGGAAAGCACTTGTGGGGAGAGGCAGCCTTAGTATCCCAACGAGGATTAATCTCACATCCAAAAGGTGTAGGGATACCTAGTATATATATATATATATATATATAGTATAACATATATATAAGTTAAACACCATTTTGAAACTTACCTCAGTCCAATGTCACCCAAGTGTTCAAAACCTTCCATAAGCTAATCCAGAACCAATTCCAAACTCAAATTCAGATCCTAAGAACTGACAATGCCCGAGACTACTTCAACCTTGAACTTACCTCATACCTACAAAATCATGGAATCCTCCACCAAAGCTTTTGTGTCAATACCCCCCAACAAAATGGGGTGGCTGAAAGGAAAAATAGGCACCTATTAGAAGTGGCCAGATCTCTCATCCTTTCTTCTAATACACCTAAGCACTACTGGGGAGAAGCGGTACTTACTGCCATCTATTTGATTAACAGAATGCCTTCCTGGGTCTTAAAATTCATATCCCCGTATCAAAAACTCCTCAACACCTACTCAAACCTACAAAATATATCTACTCTTCCTCTTAAAATCTTTGGGTGTACCGCATTTGTTCACAATGATCATAGTGGTAAATTGGTCCCTCGTGCAATCAAATGTGTTTTCATTGGATATTCATCCACCCAAAGGATTATAAATGTTACTCTCCCACCACCAAACGTATCTACACCACCATGAATGTCACTTTCTTTGAAACCCAACCTTTTTACTCCCAACCATCCATTCAGGGGGAGACACATACACAACACAAGGAATGGATGTTTGGTATCACACCCACACCAGAATCTATAACAAGTAACCAGCACAGCCTTGAAATTATCCCTACCTCTTACCAAAACAGACCTGAACACAGCCCTGAAATCCTCCCTACTAGTGACCAAAACAGACCTGAAATCACCCCTTCCTTTGAGCCAAACACCACCTCTCACCTGCCAACTCAGACCATACATCCTACAGAGCCTGCACCTATCAATAATGCCTCATAGCAGAAAGAATTGATTGTGTATGGTAGAAGACAGCAAGGTAAAAAGATTGATCTGCAGCAGAGAGCAGAGCAACCTACTTCAAGAGATTTTCAAGATGCTGAAGATAGCACTTGTTCTGCGCAAAGTCAAGTCATTTCCCCTATTTCAAGTTCTGAAGAAGAGTTTGATATGCCCATTGCCTTGCGGAAAGGAGTAAGAAACTGTAATAAAAACATGCAATTAGCAATTTTGTTTCCTATGACAAATTATCTCCAAAGTTGCAGGCATTTGTGAATAGTATGGCTCTTGAGAAAATTCCCAATAACTTCTATGAGGCAACAAAGAAGGAAGAATGGAGGAATGCCATCAGAGAAGAATTAACTGCTCTTGAGAATAATAAAATATGGGATATAGTAGATCTTCCACAAAACAAGTCACTTGTAGGATGCAAGTGGATTTTCATAGTAAAATACAATCCATATGGAAGCATCAATTGGTACAAGGCTAGACTTGTAGCCAAAGGGTTTACACAAACCCATGGAATTGATTATCAGGAAACCTTCGCCCCCGTGGCCAAATTCAACACCATTAAAGTGTTACTCTCTATTGTTGCAAGCCTGGACTAGCCTCTTCATCAGTTAGATGTAAAAAATGCATTCCTAAATGGAGACTTGGAGGAAGACGTCTACATGGAGATTCCATAAGGGGTGGAGTATGGAAATGGCTCCCAAAAGGTATGTAAACTTCATAAATCCTTATACGGTCTCAAGCAATCACCGAGGGCTTGGTTTGAAAAATTCATTACTGCTGTTAAAATTCAAGGGTATAAACAATGTCAAACTGATCACACTTTGTTTGTCAAGATAGGACCAGATCAAAAGTTAGCAATCTTAATTGTCTATGTAGATGATATAGTAATCACTGGAGACCATTTTGATGAAATAGAAAAATTAAAGAAATCCCTAGCAAATGAGTTTGAAGTATAAGATCTTGGCAGCTTAAGGTATTTTCTTGGCATGGAAGTGGCACGGACCAAAGAGGGCATTTCTATCTCTCAAAGGAAATATACTCTTGACCTTCTTGAAGAAACAAGTATGTTGGGGTGTAAACTTGCAGATACACCCATGGAAGCCAACTACAAATTGGGTCTCAAACTAGAAAGTTCTCCTGTTGATACTGGAAGATATCAGAGACTTGTGGGAAAATTAATCTACTTAACTCATACTCGTCCAGACATTAGTTTTCCAGTCAGTGTAGTAAGTCAGTTCATGAACAAACCGAACGAGGAGCATTTAGAGGCAATGTACAGAATTCTGAGGTATCTTAAAATGACCCCTGGTAAGGGATTATTTTTCAAAAAGGGAAAGTATAAAGGTGTAGAAGTGTACATAGATGCAGATTGGGCTGGATCAGTAGTTGACAGAAGATCTACTACAGGTTATTGCACTTTTGTGTGGGGGAACTTAGTAACTTGGAGGAGTAAAAAACAACCAGTGGTTGCCAGGAGTAGTGCTGAGGCAGAATTTCGTGCTCTAGCTCTTGGAATATGTGAAGGAATGTGGATTTTTAGGCTCCTCAAGGAATTAAACTTCAGTAATGACTTGCCTATGAAAGTGTTCTGCGATAATATGGCAACAATAGGGATAGTTAAGAATCCTATTCATCATGACAGAACCAAGCATGTTGAGATTGATAGACACTTCATTAAGGAGAAGATTGATTCAAGCCTCATTGAATTACTTTATGTGTCTACTGGTTCACAAGTTGCAGATGTGCTCACCAAAGCCTTGTCAAGGGTTAAATTTGAAGAATTGAGTTACAAGCTGAGAATGATCAACATCTACTCCCCAGCTTGAGGGGGAGTGTTGTTAGTCACGTGTGGTAGCAGAAAATCATTTCCAGATTCCATCATATTTGGTTTCCTATTATTATAATATGTATTGTCAGTTTTTTGTTTCCTAGAATAGGCTGTCAGCTTTTGTTCCTAGAATAGGCTGATTAGTTTTGTTTTAGGCTGTCAGCTTTTGTTTCCTAGAATAGGCTGATTAGACTTGTTTTTAGTCAACCTAAATATTCTGTTTTCAGCTTTTAGTTATCCTTGATCTTATTTTCCTGAAATCATGGGATTTGATTGACCAATCCCGTATATGGAAATGGTCTATATATGTTGTACATATTTTTTTCATGAACAGATACAGAGAATAAAAATCTTACTCTATTTTTTCTAATTAACCAGATGAATGTCGAATAATGTTCAAAGAGTGATTAATGCATTAACCATATATTGACTTAATAAACCACTCATCTAGTTAATTATTCCTAAACTGAAATATTTTACCAAGAATTCGTAACTTGTAATTCATCCTTAATGTATTATTTGATGGATCTTGATCCTGAAAAAATGGATAATGCCAGGCAGGAGAAATGGCTCACTTGATAGCATAGAATTTGTTATGTGATTGTGTCTGTGTACGAGAGAAATTAGCTTTTTTTTTAGTAGAGTGAAATTTAACAGGTTTATTTTGAATTACATAATCAGGATTCGAGAGTGAAGTGATGGGTAATGAGTTGATATGAAAATGGTCGGGATGCTTGAAAGCTATTGTCGTTTGTTGATCATAGTGATAACTTAGTATTATATCAGAAAGTTATAACTTGTTTTTAGTTTTTCTTTCAATCTAAATAAATACTTTTCAAAAGGATCAGATATTGAAACTTTTAATTTGTTCAGAAATTAGAACTTTCTGGTTTTGAATAGGATTATTTTCATCACATTTTTAAAGAATGGATAGCCAATATTGTCTCCTAGTAAGGTTAAAATTGTAGTTTCTCCTTAATAAGTAGATCACTAGAATTTTAAGAGCATATGTTAAAATTATGTTTCAGATACATCAAGAAGTTTATATTCTCAACACACTAGGATTCATCCTTTGAATCCAATTAAACACAAGGGGTGACTCAAGTGGTAAGCAAGCTTGAGCTTCAGTAATTGAGGGGCCTCTGCAATATCTCAAGGGTTCGAGCCCTAGGAAAGCACTTATGGGGAGGGGCAGCCTTAGTATCCCAACGAGGATTAATCTCACATCCAAAGGGTGTGGGGATACCTAGTACTATATATATATATATATATAAGTTAAACACCATTTTGATTGGCTCTCAAAACTATACCTTGTCTATGCTATGTGGATTTTAATATGCACTTCTTCTGAATTATTTGTTCTATTTGAGCTACACATTTCGTCCAAAAATGTTTTTCATCCAAACAACCATGTCTAAAACCATTACCTTGCTAATGGTTAAGTTAGAATTTTTTGCAGGCATTGGTCTCTTGCTGTGCTCCTTCATATGAGCATTCTGTAATTAGCCACTCATTTAATGTTTCAGGTATATTGACTACCTGTTTTTGGGAGATTATGTTGATCGAGGACAGCACAGCTTGGAAACCATTACCTTGCTACGTGCACTTAAGCCAGGCTACTGTTTAATTATATTATTTCACATATTGTTGTATTTGGTTTACTTTATCTTTATAATTGACCATGTACTGGCCTTGTGATTGTGCAGATTGAGTATCCTGAGAATGTTCACTTGATACGTGGAAACCATGAAGCTGCTGACATAAATGCTCTATTTGGTTTTCTGTATAGAGTGCATTGAAAGAATGGTAGGGAACTAGGGATGAAACATACTTGCATAGATTCAGTTCTTGGGTTTAACTCGGCAACTATGTGCTTGTAGGGAGAAAATGATGGAATATGGGCATGGACATGGTTCAATCAACTTTTTAACTATCTTCCACTTGCTGCTCTTATTGAAAAGAGAATTATCTGTATGCATGGTGGCATTGGAAGGTCTATCCATTCAGTAGAACAAATAGAGAAGCTTGAAAGGCCCATAACAATGGATGCAAGATCTATTATTTTAATGGACCTTCTATGGTACGCTTTTCTCTTAGATTCCTTTTTTTTTTTTGGTCTTGTGACTTTTTGTTATGTTTGCATTCCTGTCTTACTGTCTTATAACATCTATATATTTGTAGGTCTGATCCCACTGAAAATGACAGTGTAGAGGGTTTGAGACCAAATGGTAGAGGGCCAGGGCTTGTCACTTTTGGGGTATGTATGCTATTAGTCAATGTTCCAATCCCACCTCCCATGATGTATGAAATGTATTCTCATGTTTAGAGCCGAGTGCATGAATGGTGTCGCCCCAGTTGATCATTTTATTTTACTATTATGTTAATGACTATATCATCCACATCCAGTGTTGGAAAAACCTTCTGTTTCATTTTTTTCCCATTACATCTTTATCTTAAATCAATAAGCGTAAACCCTTTTGCATTCTCTGGCAAAAATATAATCACAAAATTTAGACATCACCCCCCATGTGAAATATGAATTCCAAAAGTCAGAGAAATAGTTGGAAAGGCTATCCAGCCTTCTGCTTTGTTTGATTCTCTCTGGAAATGATAATTATAATATTACCTTTAAATCGAATAATAGTTATTTCTTAAGTCTTAACGATTTGATTCAATGATGAAATAGGATGTATGTATGGCCTCTCTTTGGTGTTTTGCTCATGGTTGTTTAAAGGGAGTTGTCATTTCAGATATGCTCAGATTGGGCAGCATTGCTGCATTCATCATTCTTTTATTGTTCCTCTGATTTATCTTATTTCGGTTTTGGAGGATATCTTGACCTCCTATTGTTGTACTTTCCTCTTTTCTCTCTAACAGAATTTCTTATTGTATTAAGTTGAACTGGCCATGTTATTGGTGTTTTCAGTTCGAGGTTGAAAATACCTTAGGATTTTTTTTAAGGCATTGTTAGTTTTCTCGTTGGGATCTTTAATCTTCCTCTGCATGACCCAAAAAGGTTATTAAGTTACCAAGTATAAGCTAACAATGCCTTAAAAAAAAGGGAGAAGGAAATATGCCAAAATTTTATTTTAAAAAAAGATTAAATTTTATAAGACTTTCAAAAAGGGTTACTAATTAGGAGTTATAATTAAGACACCATTTAATGTGCCAAAATTATGACCCATTATTTTCTTATTTCCTACAGCCTGATCGTGTCATAGAATTCTGTAAGAAAAATAAATTACAGCTCATTATAAGAGCCCACGAATATGTCATGGTTTTGAGCGATTTGCACAGGGACAATTAATCACACTTTTTTCTGCAACTAACTATTGTGGTAAGCATAATTCGTCACTCGTGTTCTCCTTTGCATGTGATAGTATTTCAGTCTCATGCGGGGCTTGTTATTTAGGAACGGCAAACAATGCTGGAGCTATACTGGTAGTTGGTAGGGGTTTGGTTGTGGTTCCAAAATTGATTCATCCCTTACCACCGCCCCTTCAGTCTCCAGATACATCTCCTGAGCGTGTCATGGATGAGACATGGATGTAGGTGAGCTTTATGCTATACCTTGCTTTCCTGTATTTTGTCTAACAATTACTGTAAAAAGTGAATTTGTTGAATGACAAATGTTTTTCTTCTTTGTTCATATACTAGGAGCTTAATATTCAGAGGCCACCAACTCCTACTCGAGGTAGACCATAGCCTGGCCTTGACCGTGGCTCACTAGCATACATATGATATAATATAATTCTTGACTTGGAATGCTGCGCTCGGGGATTTCTCAGCCAGGCTCGGGGATTTCTCAGCCAGGCTTGATCCTGCCCACTCAATGTTCTGTTCCTATATCTGCCATTGTTGACAGAATACATATTTTGTACTTTATTGTTCTCTTGTTGTAGAAAATCAAGTTCTTGTTTAGTGTACAAATAGCTTGAGAGAGTGCATTTTTATGTTAGCCAATTAGCTTAATTTGGGTGATTGATTGTCTTGTGGAGTTTGGAGAGATGTTAGTATCTTCCACGCCTCAACATAGGGAGGGAATACGGGTGATTAGCACGTATATTGTATCAACAAAGAAAATATATAATTTTTCCTTTAAATAAATGTTTATAACATTTTCATCAAGCGTCACTCAAGTCTGTATTGCTACATTGATTTCACGAGGATGAGACTCATCAGTTCTTATGAAGTATTCCTTTCAAAGAATCACTGCTTTTTTCTTCCCCATTATCCGCATGCTTGGATATAACTCGGCCTATATTTTTTTCATAAACTCTAATAATTTGATATTATATTATATGGATTTAATTTGAATATATATGTATATATTTTTATATTATTATTCAATCATATATTATCACGTATTTAAAATCTAATTCACAAAAATTACTTTAAAAATTACATATATAATAATATATGATTAATTGATGATGTAAAAATTTTACATTGACATTATATCAAAACTAAACTTATATTAGAAATTGAAATTATGTATTCTGATATCAGCAAATCAGTAAGATTGAATATATGAGATGTATTTCATTCTTTTTTTCTTCCAGTAAAAAATTAAATAACTTGAATAGGGGATGCTTCAGTTCAAGGCTTAAACACACAAATACGATGAAAAGAGAGGGAAAAAATTAGGAGAGATCATGGATGGGTTGGTTCGGATTTATGAGAGGGAAAATTTTGTATGAGAAAAGGGAAAAAATTAGGAGAGATCATGGGTCAGGTTGGTTCGGATTTAAGCTGAAAAAAAATATAAACCAATTAGGTGTGGTTGGATTGAGTTGGGTTGATTTTTGGGAAAAAATTTCGAGTAACCCGAACCGAATCAACCCGATTACAATTGGGTTGATTCGGGTTGGGTAATTTGATTGGTCAAATTTTAAATTGGGTCAATCTGGTTAGTCAGGTTCGCGGATCACCTGATCGGGTTGTGCTGCCTTAAGTGAGAAAGAATAAAATGAGGGCTTGAATTTAGGTAAAATGACGTTGTACCACGGGTCATCGGATCAGGTCATCGAGTCTATCTCCTAAACTCGTAACCCGAATCATTAAGAAGACGATTTTGTTTGAGTCAACCCGAATTGAATTGATGATCCGAACCAATCCGAATATTTTAAATTAAGTTGGTCGAATTGGTCAAATTCATAAGTCATCGGATCGAGTTGTGCGGCCTTAAAAAAAAGAAAAATAATTATCTTACACCTCTTAAAAGGGGTGTAAGCACTATTTACACTATTTTTAAGAGATGTGATTGAGTGAGAGAAAGTGATAAAAAAAGTATGTATAATTAATGATATTAAATAAAGTGTGAAAATAAGTGTATATATTATTTGATGTAAGAATATAAGTGTTGTAAAAAAAATGATGTGAAAATGTTCTAGTTCATTTATTTATTAGTTAAAAATCATAGTAATTTCACCTATCCAAATTGGGTTTTTTAATCACCAAATATGAAAAGGCAAGTGTTCCTTAAACTCAACCAGGAACATATTAGACTCATACAAAATACAAACCCCTTTGAAAAACTTACCTAAGAAATGGAAGAAAGACTGATGGGGGGCCTGCTACCACACTAGAACCAATAGTCCACATTATTATTAGTATAATAATGCTACGTCCTGAATTGAGTTGAACAATAACAACAACCCTTAAACCCTAAACCACCGAAGCTCTTCTGAGCTGTATCAATGGCGGAACCACCTATCTCCCAGATCAAGACCTTTCCCGTAAAACCTAAACTAAAATCAAAACCCAGAACTCCAAAACAAACCCTTGAATCCAAATATTGGTCCTCCTTCAACACCCAACAAATCCCCAAACTCATCTCTCGTCCCTTCCCTCACCTTTTCCCCCACTTCCCCCCTATTCCTTTGCCGCCACCCACTCCGCCGCCCTCTCCTCTTTAGCTCCCAAACCCTCTCCCTCACCTCCACCATCTCCTCCTTCTCCGACTTCGTCTCCTCGCCTTCTTCCGCTCCGATGGTCGACTCGTCGCCGCCTCCGACCTCTCGGCCTCATCCAGGTCTTCGACGTCAAGACCCGCTCCCCCTCGCCGCCGCCTCCGCTTGCACACCCACCCCGTCGGCCGTCCGGCCCGCCCCTTCCTCGACAAACTCCGCCTCATCTCCAGCGGCGACGACGCCCTCGTCAAGTACTGGGATGTTGCCGAAGAAACACATATACTGGAATTGCATAGCCATAGGGATTACATGAGGTGCGGCGATTCCTCCCCTGTGAATGCCAAAATATTCGTTACCGGTTCCTATGATCACACTGTGAAACTTTGGGACGTTAGGGTTAGGAATTCAAAGCCAGCGATGCAAGTGAACCACAGGAACCCCGTGGAGGATGTGATTTTCTTGCCTTCCGGAGGTATGGTTGCGACAGCGGGTGGGAATTCCGTCAAGTTTTGGGATTTGATTGGTGGCGGGAAGCTTCTGTTTTCGATGGAGAGCCACAACAAGACGGTGACTTCGATCTGCGTTGGTTGAATAGGGAAGGATTTAGGGGAGGAATCTCGAATCAGTTTAGGGTTTTGAGTGTAGGTTTGGATGGGTACATGAAGGTGTTTGATTATGCCTCAATGAAGGTTACCTATTCCATGAGGTTCCCTGCACCTCTTTTGTCTGTTGCTTACTCCCCAGATTGCAATACAAGGGTTATTAGGACCTCCAGTGGGGTCATCTATGCTGGGAAGAAGAAGGTAAAGGAAAAGGAGAAGGAAAATGTGGAGAGTGAATCAAGTTTGTTTTGGAAAATTGGACTGTGGAGCACACAGAGAGACAAGTGTTGAAGCCTTCACATTTTAGGTATTTCCACACAGGACAAGGAGAGAAACCATCTGAGGGGGATTATTTGGTTATGAGGCCAAAGAAGGTGAAGTTAGCAGAGCATGATAAGCTGTTGAATAAGTTTAGGCATGGAGAGGCTCGGTGTCGGTGTTGGAGAGTAAAAATCCGGGAATGTGTTGGCTGTGATGGAGGAATTGGTGGCTAGGAAGAACTTGTTGAGGTGTGATTCGGACTTGGATGTGGAGAAGCTGGAATTGCTATTGTGTTCTTGCATAAGTATTGTACCATGCCTAGATATTCGAGTTTATTAATGGGATTGACTAAGAAGGTTCTTGAATTGAGGCGATGATATACGAGCTTCTAAAGCCCTCAAGAATCATGTCAAGAATCTCACGTGGTGTGTTGAGGAGGAGATACGGGTTCAACAGTCATTGCAAGAGATACAGGGTATAATTTCTCCTTTACTGAAGATTCTGGAAGAAGATGAAATTTTGGCCTTTTTTTCTCATCTATGAAGTGGTTTTGGTTTTGTTCACTTATTCTCTGTTATCTTTTAGACTGTCTTCTTTCTTTTTGTGATTTAAATTAAAGCAATTTCAGTTTCTTGAGAATTTTTGTTGGCAATTGTGTGTGCCTTTAAAAGCGCCAGGAAATGTTTAAATTATTGCTTGTGTTTAAGGGGAGTCTAGTAACATTATCCTCCATACAGGGGTCTCATTTGGCACTTCCTAATAGTTTTGTATGACAATCCCTCAGAATTTGGCAGTTTGCATATCTTCTACATTATGAGTGGGAGGTTGGGCTTGGTCTATCTTGCGCTCTTAGGAGTTAGGATATGCTATTTTTTCGGAGGGCCACAATTGAATTGAACTTCTAGTGTAGCTGTTTTCACCGGACTTGATCACTACGATAAAATTTTAAAACGCTGGGATATACAAACTTCATTTCTTAGGTTACACTTAAATTCCGGAGCAAGATCTAAAAGCATGCCTCGAAAAGCTTCAAGGAGCACAACATTAGAACTTAGAAGCATGCGGTTTACATTGTGCTCGTTGTGCTTGCAAAAGCTATCTCTTGTATCTACATAACATGAGAATTTGCATTCTTTGGGGCATTATCATATACTTAAATAGTCAATACTCGTAAGGGCTAGCTCCAATCTATTTAAACACTAATATGAATCATAACATCAGCTCATTTTAGGTAAAGACAGATTTATGATTTCTACAGCATGCAATGCTTTTGTGTTTCGATCTTCTTAGCTGATTGGTTTGAGAACCATTGTTGCAGTGTTGATTTCTGCTCTGATAGGTTTTGATTTTTAGTTTCATTTTTGAAATTCGAACACAGAAATCGTATTGATTTTTTCTGACACATTCAATGCTCTATCTGCATATCCGCATTTTGATTTTTTGAGAATCAAATAGTGTTTGTGCTTGATCATTTTGCTGCATCAAATTGTTTTTGGATGATTGATTCAAGTAGGTAGACTCAGACAAATCGACACTGGCTGGTCAAACATTGCTGAAACCCTTAACTACGTTAATTTCTCTTCATGATTTGTCTCTCTTTTTGTACTTCTCTTATTTAATTCTTTGCTACATTAAGAACTTGATAGTTTCACACTTTCACCCCCTCCCAGAAAAACCTTCCTCATTCATGGTTTATTCTTCGGTGCTTACTACTTTACTTTCTTTGTACGAATGGTCATTTTTCTTTTTTGCTCTGATTGTTTTGCGACTTATTTTATATCAAAGCTCCACTGTAGAGTGCAAAGTACAAAGCTAGTTTTATAGGTGAAGATAGCTACTAGCTTTATTTGCCTTCAAACAGCCCAAGGACTTTAGTGTTTGCTATCATATTCTTCCTATAAATGTTTTTTCTATCTTTGATAATGTCTAGTGCTTCTATATTAATTTCCTTGCAGTTTTATAAACCTTCCAAATCTTTGCTCATCCATTATTGATTATGGTATGGTGCTTCTTTATATGCAGACAAGAGTGCATAGTGCAAAACACGTAGTCTAGTGTAACTGTCAAACTACTTTTGATTTGAGTAAACCTGCTGCAATAACACTCCCTTTCTAATCTTTTGGTGTTGAGTGAGATTTTCAATAGCCAATGAACACGATTCAATAACCTACCTTATAGGGACCAAATTACTGTGGCCCTAGGTGAATGAATATATTCATTCTGATTGGTTATGAGTGTACTCTGGCTTTTTATCTAATTGGCAGCCAAATTGGAAGTATTTGAAGTCCTAGCTCCAATTATAGTGTTGATTGTGGTCAATTATTGCCTTTAACTTTTTGGTGATTTATTGCCTTTAACTTTTTGGTGATTTATTGCCTTTAACTAATAGTAGGTTGCACCACTGGTACAAAACCCCATCCGAAATTTGGTATAATACGGAAGATAAAAATACAGTAAATATATTCTTTCGTGAGATTTTTAGTAGATAAAAATAGAAATTATATTGCTTAAGTCAACATTGGTGGTTTGGATATCCACTATTGATTCAATTAACGGTTAAGAAATAAATTTAATAAAGAAACATAAGATAATCATCATTGATTTAATCAATGGTGTGAGAATAAACTTAATTAGGCAAGCTTCAATATCAACCGTAGATTTAATCAACGGTGTAAAATTAATTATATAAAGTGACCATTTACAACCATTGGATTTAGAGTTGATCAAGGGTGGAGATTTGGTCTTAAAAAGTGACAAAGACCATTTATGACCATTGGATGAAGAATTAATCAGTGGAGATTTGGTCTTAAAAAGTAGCAAAGACTAATTATGACCCTTGGATTAAAAGTAAGAAGAAGTAATCTTGACCCTTTATTTTAGAGACACATCTAATGGTTAGAATTTAAAGGAGAAGGATCCAATGGCTTAGATTTAGTCTTCTAAAAATCAAAAGTCTACCTAAATCCTAACCATTGAATTAATCAATGGCTAGAAATGCTTCAAATAATGGCCTAATTAACAAGCCAAGTAAACTAAATTAAATGTTAAATTGTTATAATCTAACTCTTAATTAGATATCCTAATTTTAATTAGAGATTATAATATATGAAATAATATGTCTAATTAATTAGTTATGTAATTAGAAAATTAGTTAAGATTGATTAGGAAACTTAATCTAATGAATTAACTAATCAATTAGCAAGTAATTATGACAACTTTGGAGTGCATGATGAAGGGGGGGACGGTTTTGGAGTGTTAGGAAGGAGGAGACATGTTTAGACATGTGTGTATAGCCTTTTTAGGCCAAAGAAAAAGATGACAAAGTGGAAGACTTTGTGCATCATGTGATAGCCTTCAATTATGCCAAATGAATTCATATCTCTCAATTCTTTCACTCCCACGGCAGCAGCACCTTTGGTTACACTCTCCATATTCATTTTTCTACTTCACCAAAAAGCCTTCATCAAATTCTCTCAAATTCTCTCAAAGTTCCAAGAACACAAAACAACCATTTCCCTTCCTTTTCTCACCTTATGATTCGGCCAAGCAACCCACAAGCACCATTACTCACCTATAATTTTCACTTACATCATTTCCTAAACCTAAACATCATTCTAAGAACATCTCTAGTTATGAGTTTTTCCAAAATCATTCATCTTGAGCTTCAAATCCAAGCTTCAAGTTTCTATCAAAAATCAAAATTTCCATCTTTGTGCTTCAAGAGAAACCATTCGGTCAAGACACTCAAAACCACCATCCAATCTCTTTTAATTTCATCCAACCATAGATCTTGAATCTACATGATATTCTAAGCAACTTTCATGTTGGAGATTTTCTCTAAATCATTCATCTTCATGGACTTTCTTCAAGATCAAAGTTATTGGATTTTTGAGGTGAAGTGTAAGGAAACTTCATTTCTTTTCTTTTTTTCATGATCTAAACCATGTTTGATCCATGGTTCCTCTTAATCAAGCTTAGTATACTAATTTCTATGTATTTTGTTTTGAATTTGAGAAGCCCTTGGTGTTGAAGGACTTGGAAAGAGAAGCAAAATCAAGAAGCTTTGAGGATCTTCAAGAGGTAAGAGGGAGATCCATCAAACTAACCAATTATGGTGGTGGGAGATGGTCTTATATTTGATGAATTTTGAATTCATGTGAGAATTCCAATCCATGGTCATGTAATAATTAATTGTGTGTTTATGAGCTTTACTTTATTTTCTTGTGCCTTGATTATTTTGTCTATGCTTAATATGCTTTGCATGATTTTATGACTTTGATAGTATACTTATAATATGTGCATGATGAGTATATGGCATGTTTGTGATATTTATGATGAAATATATATATGTATGCCATGATGGGTGGATGGAAAGAAAATTGATCTTGGTTCCAATGGCCAAGGAAGAGCTATGGTTTTGATGCCCTTGATGAGGGTCAATGTTGAAATTTTTCAAGAACAAGAAAATTAAATTTTGATCCCTAGAACAATGAGAATTTCGCCAAGACACCTCAAAATAGGTGTTTACAAATTAATATGTTTATGGAAGAATAAAATTGGATTGATTTGAGGAGTATGGAAAATGAACTAAAGATTTTTTTTTTTTTTAAGAAAACATGAACACAAATTTTAGAATGAAATTTTATTGATTTATTTTGTGTAGAAACAAGAATGGAATTTATTTAAGTTAGAAGAAAAATATTTCATGGTTCCAATGGCCATCTATAAGGTTTTGATAATTTAGAAAAATGTTTTGATACTATGAAATACAAGAATTTTCAAATAAGGATTTTTGAAAAGGGAATTAAGTGTTATAAATTAAGTGAAGTGGAATTTTCATAAATAAAAGAAAAAGAAGATTGAAAGTATTGAACTTCAAATTAATCAATTTTTAGAAGTGATTTAGAAATATAAAGGAAAATATTTGTAACTTAAAATTTCTAACAGAGAATTTATTTATTGGGTTTTGGAAAATGTTAGGAAATTTAAAGTTAAGAAACAATAATTAAATCAACTCAATATGATTTTGTAGGACTAGATTAATAAAAAGTGATTTTGAGAAAATATATATTAAGGAAAAGATTTTTTGACTAAGAATGAAAAAGGATTTGCAAAGAAAGTGAAAATGAATTTCAACAAATGGGTTTGTTTTATGACCAATCGGTACTTTGGTTTTGAAAATAAAACTTTAATGATTTTGTTTGTGTAAAATCATATCAATTTAAAAGGAAAAATGTTTTGATAATTTTTCAAATAGTAATGCCTAGATTTTGATGAAACAAAGTAATTTTCAAGTGAAAATATAATTGATTTAATACAAGAAATTTGAAAAGGAATCGAGTATTTTACTCACTTGAAAAATTAAGTTTTGTAAACGAAAATGTTTTCAAACTTCAATTTATTTTGAAGTAGGTTAATTTGGAAATGATTTGGGGAAAAATGGAGAATATAATGGTATTTTGAGAATTTACTCAAGTATAACTTATTTTCAAGTTTTGAATACGTTTGGAAATTTTAAGATTTGAAACATTGATTTATATCAATGGAAAAATAATTTTGTGGATTATATTTGAAAAAGAATTTCTTGAGTAAAGAAACGTGGAAAAAGATTTTCTTGAGTAAGAAAATGTGAAAAATGAAGTACAAAGTCATAATATTTTGAGAAAGGATGAAATTGAATTTTTGAAGGTTAAGAAATATTTTTCGTAATAGAATTGTGGTGAAAAATAATTTACGTATCTTAAAAATGATTTAGAATATAGTAAAATATTCCTATGCGATTTAAAATATGTTAAAATATATTTTTACGTGATTTGAATTACGTTTAAATATTTTACGTGAGTTTAAATATTTGACGTCTTGTTGAAAAATCACTATGTGATTTAAAAGTAATAGAATATTTTTACGGTATTGTGAAAATATAACGTAAACGTTTTAATTTTAAAACGTATAATGAAGTGTTACGATATTTTGAAAACGTAATGTAAACATTTTGGAATTGTGAAAACATAATGAAAATGTTGCATAATCTTGTGAAAATACTACGAAAGTGTTTTATAACTATGAAAACATGATAACATGATTTTGTGTTGAAAATACAAAGATTATAATTATTGTTTAACCCAGTGTATGGACATTGTATGAGAGAAAGTGACGTGTTTTGCCTATGATTGGTATTTGGTGCATTTTATATGCATTGGAAAGAGATGCCCGTATTTGGATTTGGTGCATTATACATGCATTGAAAATATTTGGCCCGTTGGGGTTGGACTTGCACTGATATACTCGTGCATTGTACAAATAAAATTGAAAAAGATTTAGCCCATTGGGGTTGGACTTGCACTGATAAATTCGTGCATTGTATAAAAGATAGCTAATAGCTATTATGGCTCTTGTGGTTGAAGAGAGAATGAGAATTGATAGTGAGGTCTATGATGGATCTTGGGGGCGTCAAGGCGCGGCGGTCGACCAGTGGACAGCTGGCGAGTACCATGTGCCACTTGGCGATGCAATCCGTTAACGCATTGACGATACCCGACGAGAACACGATTCTTTTCAACGACTGGGAGATTGTCTTTGGGCTAAGGCTGACAATTAACCAGAGCATTTTTCTCGAAATTGTGAAAACCTCCATGGAGTCATTTTTGATAAAATGAGTCTTTGTACATATGCATAAATCGAGCATTTATATCGTGTGATATATTAATTGGGGAATATTGGTTATTGGTTATGACAATTGTTTTGAGTACTTGGATGATGATTGAACCGATAAATGATTAGATGATGATAGTTGATTAATGCCGATAGCATGATTATAGTATGATCTATCCGTATGATATAGCTATTTGTGTTATCTCTGTCTTTGCCATGTTGGTATTGGTGTAGGTGATCTCATCTCTTTGTTATATTGTTTTGTTGTGTGTCATCTTGTTAAAATCAAATAATAGAAGGATCAAGTTGTCTTAGACATAACGGGCGATGGATACTCCGAGATTGGTGATAACAATAAGGAGTGGACATTCGGGACTCGAAGGTGTGCGCAAGTGTTGACAAAGGAACGGATGTCGATGCATCAAGATGGACGAGAAAAAGGAATAAGTATGTTAAAGTTTCTCGTTAGTGTTGTACAGGTGCTATTAAGTAGGACCCATCATGGGGTTTGCTACTCACAAAAAAAAAAAAATAAGTCGTTAATTTTATATTTCTCTTTAAATTGTGATATTAATTGGTGTCAATATTGCATAATGAATAGTTGAAATATGATTTTCAATATTACCTAATATTTTCAGTAAATTTACGTTTCAGTAAAGAAGAAATTTTGAAACCCATCTTTTATAACTCAAACTTTGTGCGAACTTATTTTCAGATTATGAGTCGAGAGTCAGAAATATGATGCCCTAGCTAGGGTGTTACATTAGTTGGTATCAGAGTTAGGGTGTTACATTAGTTGGTATCAGAGCACGGTTTGATTCTTTTATGGTTTGTGGTTAGGTCTATTTTGCTTATATTGTGTTCTCTGTGTTTGTTTTCTGAAAGGAAATAATGATGTCTATAATGGATATTAGATCCATTGTATTTCGATCCGCACGCCTTCTAGGGATAGTTATACTTGTGTGGAAGTGAAACATGTTACTAGTAATGCAGTTGCAGCTACGGGAGTAACGTGAGCAATGTGGAAAGACGACTGCACGAACATAGGACCCATTATTCGATGAAACTGGAAGTTGAAGTTTAGAATCTGATGGAAGAGAATCAGTCTTGGAATATAAGATTTCGTAATTTTAGAACCTGGTATTTTTTTAGGATATTGAGAAAGTAATTGATTTCGATGGAAGATGTATTTACAACCATTGAGGAAACCAAAAACAGTAAAGGATGTGAAAGAAAGTACTTAAATGAAGGAATGCACGTCAAGGAAACAAATTACAAAAAAGTTGGACACATTTTCCCAGAGATTATACTCTTTGAAAACAGAGTTTTCTATTAGTAAAATTTTAGATAGTAAGGGAAGTTGTTACTCTGAATGGAACGGGAGTGTTCTGAGCAGAAGATTTAAACAATGGAGATTGCGTCATTGGAGTTAATCCTATAAACCATACTGAATATTTCTGTAAGTGACCTATTCTTTATAACATATGATTGAGTAGATCAATTATATGTTAGAGTTATTCGTTATCCTCTGATTTGTTTACTTCTGTTTCTATTCTTAGCTAATCGAGCTATTCAAGTTATTCAAATTGTTGTTGCAGATTAAATCTTTGTATTAGTTTGATCTGTTATTCAAAATTTTGTGTTAGTTTGATCTGTTTCATAAACAGACGTGGTCTTTGAAAATGGATTGGTTATTTTCCAACCATATCCAATGAGATTATTTCAACAGAGTGTGAGTAATCCAAAGAAAATTCATTTTTGAAAATCGGGTTACATCCAATTCTTTGCTGGATATGTTCGATAACAGGTTCGATCCGTTTTGTTATCTTTCATGATGTTTTCTTTCATCTCCTGCAATTGAAGGAATATCTTGCAAGAAAGGATATTTCTATATTTGTATTCGTGTTAACGTATCTGAGTAACGCAGCAGAAGCGTGGTGAATTCTTCAAAAGATTAGAACAATTCTTCTATGGAAAAATTTAAGACGGTAATGAAAAATCGTAGAAAAAAATTTACGGAAGTATCTGGTATCGTGCTGTGGAAAGGAGAATTCGGTTAGTGAGACATTTCTTGTTAAAAGCAAAAAAAAAAAATCTAGAATATGTAGTGATACGAGGATAAGGAAATTTTAAGTAATACATTACATTAGTTGGAAGTTATCCTAGAAAAACTATTCTAGGCATGAATGAAGATTGATTGTCGTTATGTTGGTATCAGAGATATGGAAATTCTTTCTTTCTGGAGTAACATTCAACATCTTCGAGTAATTATAGGAGTCTCGAGATATCTGTTTGATCGGAGAAGTTGAACATCAGTAAAAAGATTTTGTTGGTTAGAATAGTATAATAAGATGTAAGAGAGGAAGCTTCATGGGAATTGAAAAATAAGATAAATGATGAATAATGTCATTATTTATTCCGAGGGTGTGAAATCATGGTCATGAAATTTTGAGGACGAAATTTCTATAAAAGAGGGAGTATTGTAACACCCCAAATTTCGTATCTCTTAAACAATGATAATTTTGTGATTAACAAAAATTTTCTTGTTTAGTAATTTTTGGATCTTTGTAAAATTATTTTGTTTATTCGTCAACAGTATTTGATCGTTTTGAGTGATTTACTCGTGTTAAGAAAATAATAATTTTTGGTAGGAAAATTTTTTTTGTATTTATTTCTCTTGACTGTTAATTATTTTTAACAATCTAACTTGATTTTCATACGTTTTCTAATATTTGTGATTTTGTGGATGATTATGAATTTTTTGACTGTATGTGGGCCCAGGTGACCTTACGTGGGCCCAGGTGGATCCCAAAAGTGAAAAATTTTCTACGCATAGAAAAATTTGTCTTGTTTAGACGAGACAGGGATCTTACTAAACCGAATCCGAAAATAGTTTTAGAAAATTTGTTTTGTATTGTATTTATTTATTGGAAGATAAAAATACAAGATAAATATATTCTTTCGTGGATTTTTAGTAGATAAAAATAGAAATTATATTGCTTAAGTCAACATTGGTGGTTTGGATATCCACTATTGATTCAATTAACGGTTAAGAAATAAATTTAATAAAAAAACATAAGATAATCATCATTGATTTAATCAATGGTGTGAGAATAAACTTAATTAAAAAACTTCAATAGTAGATTTAATCAGCGGTGTAAAATTAATTATATAAAGTGACCATTTACAACCATTGGATTTAGAGTTGATCAATGGTGGAGATTTGGTCTTAAAAAGTGACAAAGACCATTTATGACCATTGGATGAAGAATTAATCAAGGGTGGAGATTTGGTCTTAAAAAGTAGCAAAGACTAATTATGACCCTTGGATTAAAAGTAAGAAGAAGTAATCTTGACCCTTTATTTTGGAGACACATCTAATGGTTAGAATTTAAAGGAGAAGGATCCAATGGCTTAGATTTAGTCTTCTAAAAATCAAAAGTCTACCTAAATCCTAACCATTGAATTAATCAATGGCTAGAAATGCTTCAAATAATGGCCTAATTAACAAGCTAAGTAAACTAAATTAAATGTTAAATTGTTATAATCTAACTCTTAATTAGATATCCTAATTTTAATTAGAGATTATAATATATGAAATAATATGTCTAATTAATTAGTTATGTAATTAGAAAATTAGTTAAGATTGATTAGGAAACTTAATCTAATGAATTAACTAATCAATTAGCAAGTAATTATGACAACTTTGGAGTGCATGATGAAGGGGGGGACGGTTTTGGAGTGTTAGGAAGGAGGAGACATGTTTAGACATGCTTGTATAGCCTTTTTAGGCCAAAGAAAAAGATGACAAAGTGGAAGACTTTGTGCATCATGTGATAGCCTTCAATTATGTCAAATGAATTCATATCTCTCAATTCTTTCACTCCCACGGCAGCAGCACCTTTGGTTACACTCTCCATATTCATTTTTCTACTTCACCAAAAAGCCTTCATCAAATTCTCTCAAATTCTCTCAAAGTTCCAAGAACACAAAACAACCATTTTCCTTCCTTTTCTCACCTTATGATTCGGCCAAGCAACCCACAAGCACCATTACTCACCTATAATTTTCACTCACATCATTTCCTAAACCTAAACACCATTCTAAGAACATCTCTAGTTATGAGTTTTTCCAAAATCATTCATCTTGAGCTTCAAATCCAAGCTTCAAGTTTCTATCAAAAATCAAAATTTCCATCTTTGTGCTTCAAGAGAAATCATTCGGTCAAGACACTCAAAACCACCATCCAATCTCTTTTAATTTCATCCAACCATAGATCTTGAATCTACATGATATTCTAAGCAACTTTCATGTTGGAGATTTTCTCTAAATCATTCATCTTCATGGACTTTCTTCAAGATCAAAGTTATTGGATTTTTGAGGTGAAGTGTAAGGAAACTTCATTTCTTTTCTTTTTTTCATGATCTAAACCATGTTTGATCCATGGTTCCTCTTAATCAAGCTTAGTATACTAATTTCTATGTATTTTGTTTTGAATTTGAGAAGCCCTTGGTGTTGAAGGACTTGGAAAGAGAAGCAAAATCAAGAAGTTTTGAGGATCTTCAAGAGGTAAGAGGGAGATCCATCTCACTAACCAATTATGGTGGTGAGAGATAGTCTTATATTTGATGAATTGTGAATTCATGTGAGAATTCCAATCCATGGTCATGTAATAATTAATTGTGTGTTTATGTGCTTTGCTTTATTTTCTTGTGTCTTGATTATTTTGTCTATGCTTAATATGCTTTGCATGATTTTATGGCTTTGATAGTATACTTATAATATGCATGATGAGTATATGGCATGTTTGTGATATTTATGATGAAATATATATATGTATGCCATGATGTGTGGATGGAAAGAAAATTGATCTTGGTTCTAATGGCCAAGGAAGAGCTACGGTTTTGATGCCCTTGATGAGGGTCAATGTTGAAATTTTTCAAGAACAAGGAAATTAAATTTTGATCCCTAGAACAATGAGAATTTTGGCCAAGACACCTCAAAATAGGTGTTTACAAATTAATATGTTTATGGAAGAATAAAATTGGATTGATTTGAGGAGTATGGAAAATGAACTAAAGATTTGTTTTTTTTTAAGAAAACATGAACACAAATTTTAGAATGAAATTTTATTGATTTATTTTGTGTAGAAACAAGAATGGAATTTATTTAAGTTAGAAGAAAAATATTTCATGGTTCCAATGGCCATCTATAAGGTTTTGATAATTTAGAAAAATGTTTTGATGCTATGAAATACAAAAATTTTCAAATAAGGATTTTTGAAAAGGGAATTAAGTGTTATAAATTAAGTGAAGTGGAATTTTCATAAATAAAAGAAAAAGAAGATTGAAAGTATTGAACTTCAAATTAATCAATTTTTAGAAGTGATTTAGAAATATAAAGGAAAATGTTTGTTACTTAAAATTTCTAACAGAGAATTTATTTATTGGGTTTTGGAAAACGTTAGGAAATTTAAAGTTAAGAAACAATAATTAAATCAACTCAATATGATTTTGTAGGACTAGATTAATAAAAAGTGATTTTGAGAAAATATATATTAAGGAAAAGATTTTTTGACTAAGAATAAAAAAGGATTTGCAAAGAAAGTGAAAATGAATTTGAACAAATGGGTTTGTTTTTATGACCAATCGGTACTTTGGTTTTGAAAATAAAACTTTAATGATTTTGTTTGTGTAAAACCATATCAATTTAAAAGGAAAAATATTTTGATAATTTTTCAAATAGTAATGCTTAGATTTTGATGAAACAAAGTAATTTTTCAAGTGAAAATATAATTGATTTAATACAAGAAATTTGAAAAGGGAATCAGAGTATTTTACTCACTTGAAAAATTAAGTTTTGTAAATGAAAATGTTTTCAAACTTCAATTTATTTTGAAGTAGGTTAATTTGGAAATGATTTGAGAAAAATTGGAGAATATAATGGTATTTTGAGAATTTACTCAAGTATAACTTATTTTCAAGTTTTGAAGTACGTTTGGAAATTTTAAGATTTGAAACATTGATTTATATCAATGGAAAAGTAATTTTGTGGATTATATTTGAAAAAGAATTTCTTGAGTAAAGAAACGTGGAAAAAGATTTTCTTGAATAAGAAAATATGAAAAATGAAGTACAAAGTCATAATATTTTGAGAAAGGATGAAATTGAATTTTTGAAGGTTAAGAAATATTTTTGTAATAGAATTGTGATGAAAAATGATTTACGTATCTTAAAAATGATTTAGAATATAGTAAAATATTCCTATACGATTTAAAATATGTTAAAATATTTCTACTTGATTTGAATTACGTTTAAATATTTTACGTGAGTTTAAATATTTGACGATCTTGTTGAAAAATCACTATGTGATTTAAAAGTAATAGAATATTTTTACGGTATTGTGAAAATATAACGTAAACGTTTAATTTTGAAAATGTAATGAAGTGTTACGATAATTTGAAAACGTAATGTAAAACATTTTAGAATTGTGAAAACATAATGAAAATGTTGCGCAATCTTGTGAAAATACGGCGAAAGTGTTTTATAACTATGAAAACATGATAACATGATTTTGTGTTGAAAATACAGTATAATTACTGTTTAACCAGTGTATGGACACTGTATGAGAGAGTGGCGTGTTTTGCCTATGATTGGTATTTGGTGCATTTTATATGCATTGGAAAGAGATGCCCGTATTTGGATTTGGTGCATTATACATGCATTGAAAATATTTGGCCGTTGGGGTTGGACTTGCACTGATATACTTGTGCATTGTACAAATAAAATTGAAAAAGATTTGGCCCATTGGGGTTGGACTTGCATGACCGATAAATTCGTGCATTGTATAAAAGATAGCTAATAGCTATTATGGCCCTTGTGGTTGAAGAGGGAATGAGAATTGATAGTGAGGTCTATGATGGATCTTGGGGGCGTCGAGGCGCGGCGGTCGACCAGTGGACAGCTGGCGAGTACCCTGTGCCACTTGGCGATGCAGTCCGTTGCAACGCATTGACGATACCCGACAAGAACACGATTCTTTTCAACGACTGGGAGATTGTCTTTGGGCTAAGGCTGACAATTAACCAGAGCATTCTTCTCGAAATTGTGAAAACCTCCATGGAGTCGTTTTTGATAAAATGAGTCTTTGTACATATGCATAAATCTGAGCATTTATATCTGTGTGATATATTAATTGGGGAATATTGGTTATTGGTTATGACAATTGTTTTGAGTACTTGGATGATGATTGAACCGATAAATGATTAGATGATGATAGTTGATTAATGCCGATAGCATGATTATGGTATGATCTATCGTATGATATAGCTATTTGTGTTATCTCCTGTCTTTGCCATGTTGGTATTGGTGTAGGTGATCTCACCTCTTTGTTATATTGTTTTGTTGTGTCTCAGATCTTGTTAAAATCAAATAATAGAAGGATCAAGTTGTCTTAGACATAACGGGCGATGGATACTCGAGATTGGTGATAACAATAAGGAGTGGACATTCGGGACTCGAAGGTGTGCGGTGTTGACAAAGGAACGGATGTCGATGCATCAAGATGACGAGAAAAAGGAATAAGTATGTTAAAGTTTCTCGTTAGTGTTGTGCTTGTGCTATTAAGTAGGACCCATCATGGGGTTTGCTACTGTAAAAAAAAAATAAGTCTGTTAATTTTATATTTCTCTTTAAATTGTGATATTAATTGGTGTCAATATTGCATAATGAATAGTTGAAATATGATTTTCAATATTACCTAATATTTTCAGTAAATTTACGTTTCAGTAAAGAAGAAATTTTGAAACCCATCTTTTATAACTCAAACTTTGTGCGAACTTATTTTCGGATTATGAGTCGGGAGTCGAAATGTGATGCCCTAGCTAGGGTGTTACATTAGTTGGTATAGAGCTAGGGTGTTACACTCACTACTTTCTTACTCTGATCTTTAGTTAATGTGGGACTTTGAGATATATGCCTCTAATAATTTTGTAACTTTGTATATCTCCAAATCTCACATCTACCAAAGATTAAAGTAAGAATGTGGTGAACATCTATAAAATTAGAAGATGAATGTTAAGTTATAACAAAGGTCTATTGACCTTAAGTAGGCTCGTTGGCCTATTTCAAGACTTAGGTCTGTTAACCTATGTAAAGACATGTTGACCTATTTAAAAGTAAGTCTGTTAGCTTATATAAAGGCATGTTGACCTATTTAAAGGTAGGTCTGTTAGTCTATTTAAAGGCCTTATTATAAAGTACGCATTTAAATAGGCTTTTAAGTTTGACCAGACTTTTAAAAAGGTCAGGTCAGACCTTAAAAATTAGCCTATTACAGGTTCACATGTCAGATTAAGGCCTTATAATTGAGATACAGGTCAAGCCTGTTTAAGGCAAAGTCTGACATGACCTGACCTGTTTCCACCCCTACCTAGGCTCCAAGCGGGTCTGGTTAACTAATAAGACTATTTTTCTGGTTGACCTGGTCAGACTCGGATTAATTTGGGTGACTCAGTGGTCAACCTGACCTAAAGGTTGGGTCATCAAATCAACAATTCGACAGCGAGTTAAGTGGTTGAACTGAAAAACTCAGACAAATAATAAAATATTTTTATAAAATATTAGTAGTGAAAATAATATAAATTATAAAACTGAAAACATTTCTCATTAAGAGCATATGGTCTAGTGGAAGAGTGTAAATTTTTACAATAAGGATCTTTTAGGTAGTGTGTTCAAATTTCATGAGTTGAATTTTGATAAATGCTAATAACACACTATTTTGAACACTCTTTTTAGCACTTACTTTTTTGATTGATTTAAAAGTAAGTGTTGTTAGTATCTCTCTTATAATAATCCTTTAAAGTGTACTAGGTGATCAAATAATAAAGTAAATGTTGAAAAAAGTGTGGAAAAGAGTATGTTTCTTTTTTAAAGTGTTAGCATTGCTCGTTACTTTTTTAAAGCACCAACTAAATAAACAAATAAAAATCGGGTTAGACTAGTTTGACCCGTCTGGGCAATTCACTCGGGTTTGACTGGTTCAGTGAGAAAAATCATTATGAGCACGAACTGGATAAGCTCAAGGATCGGTTCGCAGGTTTACCAGTCAGAGTGGCTGGTAGCTTAAACAACTATGTTATAAATATATAAAGGACTAGTTCGCGAGTTTACTGGTTGCAGTTCGTAGGTTTATTGATATATATATATAATAATTCTTTTATTATGAAAAATCTTCATTTGTAAAATATTTGATTAGATTTTTTAAATTTTTAGTATAAATACATAATACTCAAAGTAATATGGAATTACTCAACAATAGTTGTTCGCAGTAGAAGTGAATTCTAACTAAGACAAACCTTACTTACAATGTTAAATGTTTTAATTTTATAATAATCACTTTGAGAAGGTCTTTACCTAACTATCACGTCCAACTCGAAATTCCATTCCATAAGCTCTTGGTCAAAGACTCAAAAGTATGAAACTCATAACATATTGAATATAATATTATATATTATTATTTTATTTATTTTATATTTTGATCAAATGATATCTAGGTTAACTTATGCGTACCTTAATTAATTCACTTCCCAATTCAATTAAAGGCAAGGCATCCACGCTACCTGAAAATTCCATAAGCTCTTAGTCAAGGACTAAAATGTAATATGAAACTCATACCTCTTTTTTATAAGGAAAATTATTGTCTCACATTATTTTCTAAAATATACCACTTTTTACCACATTTTTAATAATTGTGATTAAATGAAAAAAGTGATTCAATCAATAATATGAAGAATATTGTAAAAAATAATATAAGAAAAAAGTATGATGAGAATATCATTGTTATTTTTATAATTATACATCCAAAAGGTGATTGTAATCAACTTTATTTAAATGTTTATTATGGAAAAAATATTTTTAAATAAAAGTTTTCAACTATAAATTATTTAATACAAACTCACTTCTAACTAAAATTATCATTATAAATCAATTTTATAAAAAATTAAAAGTGTGTTTAGATAAGTTTAAAAAATGTAATTTTAAAATAATAAAAAATATTATTTTCTACTTTTATGATTTTTTTCAAAATGCAAATTATGTTAACTTTTCATAAAAATAAAATTTTGATTATTTTTAGATTCTATTTATTTTAATAATATTATCTAAACAATTAAAATTATTTGAGAAGTGTTATATCTATTAAAAAATAATTTTCTTATATAAAAAACACAACTGTACCTTAAATTTGTAAAATCTAATACAAACACATACTTAATATATGCTTTTATGGCAAGAAAAAGTATGTTAAAATTAAGGCAAACACATACTTAATATATGTTTTTTTAAAAATATATTCAAAGAAAAAGAAAAAATATTTCATGTGTAAATGTAAATTTTAAGAGATACTTTTTGTTCAAACAGTTTTTTATGTTATAAAATTAAAAAAGTTTTTTTAAAGCACAAACCTCTGGTTTAAAAAATTAGTAATTTAGTGATTTATTTTTTTAAGGACTTTGTTAACATGTATCTTTTAAGACATGTATCAAGGATTAAAAATATTATTTATTATTTATTATTAATTATTTAAATAAAAAATATTAAATATTTTTTAAATTTTTAAGATAATAAATACTTATACTTTTATTTTAATATTTTTTATATTTTACATGTCGACAAAACTCTTTTTTTTTAAATACTAGCTTAAATGCACTTAAATATAATAAAAACAATATTTTAAATTAAAATTATAAAAAAAATCTGGAGCTAAAGCTCTGGGACTTGTTCTCGATTATTTCGCGAGAAAGGCAAAGAAAAAAAAAGATATAAAATTCAACGCAAAAACCCTTTGGGACGGTTAAAGGCAAGCCAAGAGTCCAAGGCTTCTTCGTCCACACAGCGTCATCGCTAACTTTATGTTTGAATGTTTTTTCATTAATGGAACGGAATAGAATATGTAGGAATAAAACGAAAAGGAAAGGAATAGAATGGAACATAATTTTTATTCTCTTTGTTTGGAAGTTTCATTAACGGAACGGAACGGAACGGAATTACCCATGTGTTCCTCTTATTCCCCCTCAATTTTGGGGAGAACAAAAGTTGGGTATTTGAGGGGAAAAAGGGAGAAATAATTTCTCATGTGTTCCATTTTGTTCCTATGTATTTTAAAACTTTCAAACAAGAGAAGTTATTTTCGTTCCCCTCATTCCCTTTCTGTTCCCTTTATTTCCTATCATTTAAATATAGTGTAAGGTCATGGATCCCAGGGGACCACAGGCTTGGTGCCTATAATTAAAATAGAAAATGTGAAAATAATACAAACCAAGTAATTTTATGGCTATTACTATTTTGTCAAATTCTATCATATCATATAGTATAATCTATTTTCACATCTTTAAAAAAATATTATCACTCATAATAATTATTTAAAATTTATTTTTTTAATAATATGAAAATATATAATTAAATAATAATATAATTTTTTTATTTTTATATTACATCAAATTAAATTAATGCAACAATAGTTAGTCGCTAGTGTCAACTCAAAAATTAATCTCACAACAGTTTATATGAGTATATCAAAATTAAACTTATATTTTCTTTTAAATTTTTTTTGACAAAACAAGTAAGTGTGTGTTTGAAAAAGTTGCGAAAATTTAATTATCTTAAGTAATCGATTATTGTATAAATTTTTTTGTTATAATCGATTATAATAGATTATAATCAAATCATTTTTATGTTTGTATAAATTATTTGAAAAGTGATTTTAAACAAATTTGATTCATTTAGATGATATAAAAAAATCACTTTTATGTATAAAATTATTAAAATAAGTATAAAATGATCAAAAAAATTATTTGATTGAGGATAAAATAGTATTTATATCTCAAAGTATAAAGAATAATTTGTAAGCTAGAATAATAAGTTTTAATCTTCAACATTATAAAATTAACTTCAAAATTTTTTTATTTTGCATTGAATTTCATGTAAAAGTTGAAATTAATTTTGATAAACATATTATAATACTATACAAATAATTTGTTTCAAAAAAAAAAAAACTATTTACACAGTAATTTAAGCCCAATCAAACATACACTAAGTCTTAATCTTTTATTTATATATCTAGCTTCAATTTATTTGAATTTGAACATATTCGATAACAAAAAAAAAAAAACTTTCAAATAAAGATAAAGAAGATAACTACCAATTAAAATGAGATATACTAATATCTAAAATCATTTTATATATATATATATATATATATATATTTAACAATGTTATGTATATAAAATCATATATATATATATATATATATATATATATATATATATATATTAACTTATATATAAATGAGTAAATTAAACTCTTTTCTCTTAATATATGCTTAAATTACATAATCTTTCTTTTTATTTTAAAAATTATATTTAGTGATAAAATTTTGTTACACTTTAATTCATTTTTATGTTTTTCGTTAAAATTTTTGTAGGTTTCAACTTGAAGTTACAGCAATTAATTTTATTGGCTGTGGTTATTGTGACTTTGAATCTTCAGTCATATATGAATTTTAACATAAATCATAAAAATAAATTAAAATATAACACATTTTCATTTTTAAAAAGAGGAAAATGTAATATTTTAAATATAAAAAAAGAAATATAATTTTTTAAAATAAAAAAATAATATAATTTAAACATATCTTAAGATAGAGGAGTGTTTTTTTTTTAGCAGATAGGAGTGCATTTTAATTTATATAAATTCACACAAACAAATATTAAAGTAAGTTAAATATAAAATCTAAAAAAAATGTAATAATGAGCAACATGATTTTTTATTTTTATTTTTATTTGTCTCTGTCTCTCTCATATTAGAGTAATTGAGAGAGAGAGAGAGAGAGAGAGAGAGAGCACGGTGAGCTGAAACGACTCAGGTTGCAGAAAAGCAGCATATTCTTGAACGGCTTCTCAGGATAAAGAGAGATCGAATGCATATAACCTTCTCCATCATCATCATCATCATCATCACTCTCTCAATAGCCACCACACCACTTCACCTTCTTCTTCTATATGTATCTTCTATCTCTCATTTCCATCATCTTTCTTCTTCTTCATCTTGATCTTCTTCTGGGCCTTGATTAGTAGCGTCCCTCCCTCACAACCTTCCTTGCTCTTTTTTCCATCTGGGTTTTTGATTTCGGTTTCTCTATAGTCTATTCTATGGCTACCTCTTCCATGGCCTCTCCCCTCTGCACGTGGCTGGTCGCCGCTTGCATGTCAGTCACGTGCGACACTGACCGTTCTAAAACCCCATACGCGACGTTTCGCTCTTCCAAGAGGTCTCGTAGGAACAACTTGGTCTCCAAATTCGCCTCTGCAAGTTCCCAATTGAACAGGGGCTTGATTTCCTCTATCTATGGATCCAGCATTCAGGGTCTTATGAGTTCCTTCGAGCCCTGCGATGAGTACTATAGCTCTAACACTCTCTCTTCTTTGGGTTTCTTCGGTGATAATGCCTTCTCTTCGCTTTTTGGATCCAAAACTGGGAATTTCAATCGAAGGCAGAGGCGTCTGAATCGACTCGCTCATTCTGGTAATTTTGTTTCTAGTTTCTACTCTAATCTAAAGTTGAGATTTTTCTGCTGATTAGTGAGAATTGTACTCTCTACCCTTCTCTAGTTGGTCGTGAAATTTGGGCTCTACCTTTCTGGTAATGAAGGATGCATTTTTCTGAGTTGTTCACTTAAAGCTTATTTTTTTAGTTTGGATATTTGACTTTTGGTTTGTTTTTTATTATGTGGGGTTGTTCATTTGCTTGATTCTGGTTTAATTTTGAGGGTTGTTTTACCTGCTTTATTGCTTCATTGGTTAAGGTTTGCTTCGAGGTACGAATTAACATGGTTAGTACTGGGTAATGGTACCCATGTGTCACTTAACTGAACATACTGGAATAATTTGCCTTCTTAGTATTCGTAGTACGGTTAGGCTGCCTAGGCATCAAAACCATTCTAAAGTTTTCATTAATTGTTGATTAGTCTTCTAATCTTCTCTTTGTTTTTTCTTGCAATCTCATGGAGGTTGATCCTCATATATACAGAGAATTACTTTCAACTAGATAAAGCTCTTGTTAGCTTTTTTTCTGAAATAATAATTCCACTGAATTGTTCCTGAAGCTAAAGTTGAAAATATCACCCCTCGTGTCGGCTTCTCTCTGTCTCTGTTTTTTTGTTATTTCATTCTTCTGTGTGTAAAATATTAGAGGTATTTTATGATTTTATCATCTTGGTGGTATGTTAAAACACATGAGAGTAGGAGGGATTTTTTTTATTATTATGATGGATGCAAAATAGATAAATCTCTGGACAGGTCTATACTAATGCCTCTCGCATGCATGTAGCTGCTTGGTAAGGTCTGGTTCAGCGGTCTTGATTGTTTTGATTCTAAACAATGGATAGAAGTTTGGGCCTGCTGCCATGTGACAAGGTTTCTTAGCTTTTTTGTTGTTGTAGTTTTACAGTAACCTAGTTTACTTAAACCTAAACATAGTTATTCTTGGCCACTGGTTGTATTCTCTGCTCAACATTAATGATGCAGAAAAATAATTATTATAGGAGATATTTTATTTACTAAAGAGTCATGGTTCTATGTATTCAAGTCTAGACTCTAGAACTACTCAAGAGTTATGGTTATCTGTACTTGAAAAGTTAAGTCTAGGAAAGTCCAATATCTTAATTAGGGGTCTAAGTAATTAAAAAGTCTAAAAGTCAGTCAAAAGTTATTAATTAAGCCACTTAAGAGTCCAGTCAGTTCGAGATACATATTGGGTCTATAAATAGTGATTCTCTATGTAATTTTCAACAGAGTTGAGAATGAAAATTTGAGAATTGAGTAAAGTATTTCCAAAATACATCTTCTGGTGTTTTCTTTCAATTAAGCCCTTGCAAATTTAAAAATACACGTGCATTAAGTGAAAGGCATTTACTTTTCTGTAAGGTTTCTGGTATTACTTTCTTGAATGATCCTTCAATTTTAAACTCCAAAGTTGTGCTGAGATAGAAGGAAGCCAATTTACAAACATGATTTATGTCCGGTTATTCATATTTCATCTTATAATTGCTGATCTATGCCTTGAAATTGTAAAAATTCAAGGTAAAACAATGGCTGTTGCTTTGCAACCTGCCCAAGAAGTCACAACAATGAAAAAACCTCCTACAAAGCAAAGGCGAGTAGTTGTGACCGGCTTGGGTGTGGTTACACCACTTGGTCATGATCCAGATGTCTTCTACAATAATTTACTCGATGGTGTTAGTGGCATAAGCGAGATCGAGACTTTTGATTGTGCTGAATTTCCAACGGTAAATTATATGAAATTTAGATTGTATTTTCCGTTGTTGCCTGCTGTAGCTTTTGTTCTCAATATTCTGTGTTTCCAGAGGATTGCTGGTGAGATAAAGTCTTTCTCAACTGATGGCTGGGTAGCACCAAAACTTTCAAAGAGAATGGATAAATTTATGCTATATATGCTAACTGCTGGCAAGAAAGCCTTGGTTGATAGTGGAATTACTGAAGATGTAATGGATGAGTTAAGTAAAGACAAATGTGGGGTTTTGATTGGCTCAGCAATGGGTGGCATGAAGGTAACCTGCACTCCCTTTCATGTTGAGATACAACACTTGAGAAAAATATGGACTTTTGTCACTTTCATGAGTTTTATTTTATATCCAGAAGCATCATAACATCTTTATGAAGTTGTAAGTTGTAACACCTGCTCGTCTTGTGGATTGAATTTACTGTCAAATGCAATCCAAAATGGTGCCAGAAATCTATCATATTCTGCGATCGTATGGCATTGATTTATTGACTATTTTGTTGTTCTTTTGTGTATTTAACAGGTTTTAATGATGCTGTTGAAGCTTTACGAATATCATATAAGAAGATGAATCCTTTTTGTGTACCTTTTGCAACAACAAATATGGGTTCTGCCATGCTTGCAATGGATCTGGTCTGTTTAAATAGATTTTGGGGCATACTATGGACATCATAAACGGTGTCTTGATTTTTGTCTTAAGCTGCTGACAAATGATTTCTTTTATGGATTACAGGGATGGATGGGACCTAATTATTCTATCTCTACAGCTTGTGCTACAAGTAACTTTTGTATATTGAATGCAGCGAACCATATCATTAGAGGTGAAGCTGTAAGTATTTTGCTTTGATACTTGCTCTTAGGATGGTGGATTTCTCATATTATCCCCGTCTTTTTTTTCCTGACAAAATGTATGTTTAAAGATACTGTCATTTTATCAAAAGGCGTTAACAAATTCAATAAATATGAAATTTATCTGCAGGACGTGATGCTTTGTGGTGGCTCAGATGCTGCTATAATACCAATTGGTATCCTCTTGTTACTCATTCTTTTCTCGGCTTGAGTGAAGTTATCATGCCATGAATCCGATATTAATCCAACAATTATTGGAGCAGGTTTGGGAGGTTTTGTGGCATGCAGGGCACTTTCACAGAGGAATACTGATCCTACCAAAGCTTCACGCCCTTGGGATATTGTAATACTATAGAAATCCTGTTTTTGTTTTTGCTTTTTTCTTTTCTTTTCTTTTCCATTTTTTAGTGCTGATTTTTCATTAAATTTTTTTGAACAGTATATATCTATAATTCTACTGAAATTGGATGAGTATGTTTTGTCTTTTATAGTAATCTTGAGAGTTTACTTTACTAAAACCTTTGTAACATTTCAAAGGTTCATCAACCCAACCTTGTATGTTGCAAAAATGTTTGTTAAATCTTTTATGAGCAATAATAATCAATTGGAAACACCAAAATTGAATATTATTTTTATACAACTAGGATACAAAAGACACCACCAAAAGTTTAAAAAGCAATGCTGTATAAGAAACCGTGAAAGCATCTAACAGAATAAAGGACAATGAGAAGTTCTGCTCAAATCCTTAATCTGTCCTACCGTATCAATTTGATACTTATGAAACTTGAATAATTTTGACAAAGTAATGGATGCATAAATTGTGGTTGTCAAAGACACTAAAAAATTGCAGTGCTTGCAGTTTTGATCTTTTTACTCATCCTTTCCTACATCTTGTCCTGCACTTGTGTTACTAACCATCAGGTTGCATTTATGATATTACAGAGTCGTGATGGATTTGCCATGGGGGAAGGGGCTGGAGTTTTGCTTTTAGAAGAATTGGAGCATGCTAAGGTACTTCTAATTTGATCTAATAATTTGAGAATAAAACATGCCTTAAAGGGACTTTGCATCGTGCTTTAGTATTGCTGCATACTTATGCATATATCAATTACCTCATCCTTCAGTTCCTTCTAACAGTATTAAAACACTTGATACATCTGTTTTATCTTGTGTTAGTATTATTCTTCACACTTCTTGCCATTACTACTACCTATTATTTCTTGTTTTCTTCAAATATTTATTTGTCAGTGATACGAACCTTAGGAGAACCACACCACAAAAGCTAGCCATTGTAGTTGGAGAGCCCAAGGCCATATAAACCCCACACCGGAATCCTATACTTCCGATGTGGGACTCAAGTCCCATACCTTGCAATTGGATCCTAACATTCCACCACGCTCCGCAGCCTCGGCGCCCACGGGGGCTGGCTGTGCACTAGCCCTTTGACTAGTCCCGGCGAACGCAATGCCGGCCACCACCGCGCGCTCGTTTGCGGTACCGAGAGACATGGTGGAAGGCTCGATACCAATTGATACGAACCTTGGGAGAACCACATGCAAAAGCTAGCCATTGTAGTTGGAGAGCCCAAGGCCATATAAACCCCACTTGGAATCCCATACTTCCGATGTGGGACTCAAGTCCCATACCTTGCAATTGGATCCTAACATTCCACCATGCTTTGCCCCCGCGCCCACGCGGCGCTGGGCTGGCGTGCACTAGCCCTCTGACTAGTCCCGGCGAACACTGCAATGCGGCGTCACCTGGTATAATTGATAAGAACTACAGTCAATTGGGAATTCAACAAGGTAATGTAGTAGTATTTATCTCTTCTCGGACAGATTCAGTGTGAATAGCCAAAAAAATGCAAAGAAACAGAACAGATAATAGGCAAATTAGAGAGTGCCTAGTTCTCTCCCAATTCCAATACCAATACCAATACCAGCCTGCTCTCTCTCCACCCACATTTTCCCTCATATACTCCCTTCCCCACTCTCATGCAGCCTAACCGCATGACTCACATTCTCTCCCCTCACTCTGCCAGCTAGGCAGAGTTAGTTACATCATTTTCCCCCACATTCCCCTCATCATGTGCCTGGCCCTTCTTGCGTTTCCTCACGTACACTTTGGTGAATCCCGTGGGTCCCACGCCCCTTGCCACATCAGCCATGTCAACTGTGGGGTTCTCATCAGTCAGTTATATCATTGTTAAATATTTTACATCTATTGCATTTAGCAGCATACTTCAAGTAATTTGTAGAGTTATCCAATTTTTTACATTGCAGAAAAGAGGTGCAAAGATTTATGCAGAATTCCTTGGTGGAAGCTTCACCTGTGATGCATATCATGTGACTGAGCCACGTCCTGATGGTAAAATGTTAAAACTTCAAGGCCCTTTTTATTCATACAATCTTAAAAACATAATTCATTTGTAGGCGTTCCAAAATTAGCTTTGTATAATCACATCTAGATGAGCATGATCTGGGTCTAAAAGTACCTTACCATTGTTTAGGATCTCAGGAGAGGGACAAGGATCCTCTAAAGTGAGGATCCTTGTAAAGTGAACAAATAAGCTCACATCAACCATTGATAGATGGGCTCACATCAACTATCAATGGTTGATGTGGGCTTATTTGCTCACTTTGATCCTCCCTTTAGAGGATCCTTCTTTGAAGGAGAGAAGGGTGAAATAAGGTAAGTGAATGTGTTCATATTGTATTTATTTATATATTTAGAATTATCTGGCATTTTCTTCTTGGTTGATATTTTATTGCTTTCTTATTGAAGTTCTTTCTTATAATAATAGTATAACAGCTTAAAGCTGCATATCTTTAGTCTAACTTTTATTGATTCATGCCATGGTTCAACACTTTAGTTCATATGGATGCCTAAGCTGCTATTGTTGTAGCATCTGTCAATTTGAATTCTGAAAGATGAGGCTTTTTAATGTGAAGCTGTTGCACTGTATTAGAGTATATTATATTAAGCTGTTAGCAGAGTTCAGAAAGTTCCAGAGATCTAGAGTTAGTTAGGATTTTATCTTATGGTGTTAGTTAGTAACAGAATTACAGAATTAGTTAGGTTAGCTAAGAGTAGTTAAACTTCTAGTTAAAGCTTCTACTAGCTGTATAAATACAGCTGTGTATACTGTTGTAACTGTCTTGATTACAGCTTACAATTTTCAGTTTCTAGTTCATTCTCTTTCTTCTTTCATTCTCTCTCTTTTCTGCTACTCATTTTCTATTCTTTTCTTTCACTCTCACCTGATACGATTTCTAGAACACTGTCTGGAAATGCAAGTGCATCTTCTATTTGTGTATGTGATGTTCTTGAAAAGGAGGGAGGAGAAGTAGAAATGAGTATAACCTTCAGCTTGTTTGCTCTCCATGGATGCAGTTTTCCCTTTCTTGCAGCTTTTCCTCTTTGCAAGGGCTTTTTGATAAATTAGTCTGTGAGTGACATAATTGAAGTTAATGGATAGCTGATTGAAAATGGCTATCATTTGTCATTTAATGTGCAGTTATGGTGTGCTGTGACCATCATGTCTAAATTCTGTTGATGCATGTTTTGAAAGAAAAGAAGTGTATGTATGTTTTTCTGGTCACTTTTAACGGTAATGTGGAGTTTCTGTATTTAGATTCATCTCTTGTAGCTAATGTTGTTCCTTTGTGTTCTTGTGATAGAGACGTTCCATACTCCCTATCATCCTTTTGTCTTAAAAGCTTTGGAATGTAATTATTCTGTCATCATTACAATTCCAGAATTGTGAAAGAGATTTACTATATCCTGCCAAATTTCCTTTGTGATTACAAAGTGATTTTTTTTTTTGTTATATTGAAATAGTTTTTAATTATTGTGCGCTTTGCTTAGGACACTTGGTGAGTAATGATACTCATGTCCCTGCAGATCATTCCTGGCTTAAATTTGCACTTATGTTTATTTATTCCATCGCAAACAGGGGCTGGCGTTATACTTTGCATTGAAAAGGCATTAGCTCAGTCTGGAGTATCAAAAGAGGATGTGAATTACATAAATGCACATGCCACATCCACACCAGCTGGAGATCTTAAGGAGTACCAGGCTCTGATTCATTGTTTTGGTCAAAACCCCGAGTTATATATATATATTTTTGGTATGTTATTCATACTATTGTTCTCTTGCTAGCCAGGTAATTATGATTTCTTGATCTTTTTAATTATTTTAATTAATGCTGCTGCTTATCATATTGTCATGCTTACCAAGATCTCTTGTTTATACAGCTAAGAGTGAATTCTACAAAATCTATGATTGGTCATCTACTAGGGGCAGCTGGTGGTGTGGAAGCTGTAGCAACTGTACAGGTGAAAACTAATACATCATTTGTTAATGAAATTTGTTTAGTGGCCGAAGTTTTACGATTAAAAATTTCTGAGCTTTGTTTTTCCATTATGTAGGCAATTAGGACGGGGTGGGTTCATCCCAATGTCAATCTAGAAATCCCAGACGAAGGAGTGGTATGTTACCTGTTGCATCATTCTTGCTTTTATTTGAAAGTGTGTTGTGTCATACCCATTTATAATTTGGTCAAATGAACGAAAATCAGGATGCCAAAGTGCTTGTGGGTCCAAAGAAAGAGAGACTAGATATCAAGGCCGCCTTATCTAATTCATTTGGTTTTGGGGGCCACAATTCTTCAATCATATTTGCCCCTTATAAGTGATCACAGAGTATTACTTTCCTATCATTATTATAAACAAGGTATGTCTGTCAGTTAAAAGCGGGTTATATTTTCCTCATCCCTTTTTCTGCTACGTTGTAAATCTGTGTTTTCATGTTGCAGTTGTTGAGTACCCAGGCAATGTATTGTGCATACTCACTTTACTCTTTTGGTTGTTTGAAAAAATATATGCGGTGTTGGAGAAACTTTGTTGAGATGGCTCTATAGAATCAGAACGTTCAGAGGTTGTCTGGTGCTCCTGGTGAGGTAGAGTGAGGGAGTCTATCCACTGCTGAAAATCCTATCTTACCATGAACGGCCAGAGTATGAGTTGACCCACTTTGATGTAACCGTTAAACAACCACTTAATGGTATACAGTCTTTTGTTTTATTCCCACGTACAAGGATATCAAGACTTCATACTTTGGGCCTTAACCAATTGCAGTGGTTTTTGAGCTGACTGTCGATTTGTTTAGTAATTCGCGTCGCATCACTATCTCCATTTAGTTCTGACTTTCTAACTCCACCAGGGTAAATTTTCATTCGATTGTGGTCTTTCTGACCTGCTATTGCACATCCGAACTCTTCATGTGTTAATCAGAATTTCAAAATATGGCAACAGACATTATTTTTTTCATCTTTATATATATATATAGAGGACATATCTAGTGAGAGGAATTTTTATTATAAGAGTGAAAAATAAATCTTGATCATATAATTATATATAAATGATCAAGATTAAAAATTATTTAAAAGTCATGTGATTCACTTAAAAAAATCATATGCATTTATGTTTTACTTTTATGTTAGATTCAATAGTTAAGATTTATTTTTTATTTTTTACAATAAATACTCTTCTTACCTAATACACATCTTTTATATATATATATATATATATACTTTAACAAAATAGAATTAAAGTTCACAAAGTAAGAATTTAGTATGTGTGTAATACGTGCGGTGGATTTTTTTTTTTTTCAACATGCAATAGTCTAAATCTCAATTTTATTGGATACTCAGAATTTTCGTATTAAAAATGGTAAATGGGTCCTGACTCCTGAGGTTTCATGGCTTTCAATCTTTCATGTCACCAAATAGAGTTGTCATTGCATCTTTCTCAGTTTTTTTTTTTTGGTACATATCTTCCTCAATTTTATTGTTCCCATTTAATATTTTAAGACGCAGTATATTTAAATGGATAAGTTTGGAGAGAAGAAAAAGTAGGGGAAAGAGATTCTTTTTTTTTGGTAGAAACACTTTCATTTTTAATGAACATTCTCTTCATTTGATAATTGCTTTAAGTGAGATGAATGGAATGAATTCAGAGAGTGTATCATAATATTGGTCAGGTAAAATACTTTACACAATCTTACAAATTTAAAGTGTTAATTACTTCAATTGACTTTACACAATCTTACAAATTTAAAGTGTTAATTACTTAAATGAATAGATTGATTTGATTTTAGATTGGATCGTAATAGATAGATTTAAAATAAATCATTAATTTATTTAAAATTCATTATAAAATATTTAATATTATCTAATTCATCCATAACTTAATTTAATATCTATCCATTAATTCATTTTAATCAATTGAATAGATGGATATTCAACCCACTCATTTAAAAAAAATATTTCTCTTAAAAAAATTTATCTTTAAAAAATGTTTCTCTCTAAAAATTCTCTCAATTTTTTTTCTTTCTAAGAAATTTCATTCTCTCTACAAAAAAATGTCTCTTTAAAAATTTCTTTAAAAAATTTTCTCTTCTTTCTAAAATTTTTTCTCTAATATTTTATTCTCTCAAATATATTTCTTTCATGATGTATGCTATGGCATAAAAAAATTCAGTTATTTTAATAAAAAAACAAAATATATTGAATATTCATTAGATTAATTTTTAATTGAACATCCAATACATGTTTTGATTGAATTACTTGATCATTTATAATTAAATTTAATCTATTAAATTTAATCTAATAAGATATATTATTTTAATTGAATGAATTAAATTAATTTTAATATAGATAAATTAGATAGATTAAAAATTAATAAATTTTATTACCAAGCCTTACACAATGTTACAAATTTAAAGTGTTAATTACTTCACTTGGAATCATAAAGAAATCAAGTACACATAATGCAAAAGTTCAAGATCTAATAATTTCACCAATATTTTCTAAGATGAATTGCACTACATGAAAGAAAAAATAAATTAGAAGTCAAATACAACATTTAATGTTAAAAAAATAAAACAAAATTGCAACCCAAAAGTCTGCTTCTCTTTGTCATCATTACATAATTACATAAATATATGAAAATAAATCAGTACATTTGATTTCAACTCAAGTGAGCTTCAAAATCGGTACTATGCAAATACCTGATGATTATCTATATAATGCAAATCATGATATGTCAATCTACGCTAGTCACATTTTCTTTTCCTTGCTGCCTTTCTTTTGAGTCCTTTTTAGTTTCAAACTCTTCAGGGATAGCACACCAGAGGCACTCTTGCCTTCAAGCTTTTTTGTCATCTTTACTACACTAGCCATACCTTTTTTTGCGGCGGCCCGCTGCTGAGGTCGATGACTCATCATTTTCCGATCAAGTGGCCAATATGCGTAAGGTTCAAGTTTGTCCTTCCTCTTCACATCTCCAGCTGCTTTCTTGCTAGCATATTCCTTCCCTGTGTAAGCCCACCCAGAGTCCGATGTTTTTCTCCGCTTCTGGGCTTTAGTTCCAGACTTTGCAGACAAGTGACTATCAGGCTCACTCCTAATATCAAAATCAGGGTCAGCAGGCTTTTCCTTCCTCCTTTCCCCTTCCTCACGGATAATCAAGCGTCCTTCAGAATCTAGCTCCACCTCATCATCTAACCTTGACTTTCTTTTGAGATGCTCAGACGATCTAAGAGCTGACCTTGTCTTCTGCCGATCCAGTAAATCAAGTGGCTCATCATCTGATTCGTCAGACAAGTGCTCAGGCAAATTCTTCTTTAGTCTGATATTGGACCTTAGATAGAACAAGTAACAACAGTGTTAGTCCAATTTGATTTTCAGAAAAAATGCTTCTTGCTAGGATATGTTCTAGATTACTCATGATTGAATGAAATGCAGTCATATATTAAATTAAATCTCTCAACGGTTGATCACTGCCAATTTACGCACTACAATCTACATATTACAAAAAGACTAGATAATTGGAAATCAGGTGTAAATACAACATACACTCTAGCCAATTTGATTACAATTATCTCATGGAAGCAACATTGCCGCAACAGAAACCAGCAAGTCATTAGAAGAATGAACAAATTAAAAGCTACAGCTTTGTACCCAAAAAAAGAAAATTGCTACAGCTTACCGAAATGAAGATGCTGCTGATTTGAGATGTAAAGAAGACTTGCCCCTTCCAGAAACTGTCTTGGCATTCAGGTATTCTGCATCACTACCACCATTATCTTCATCAAAATCCGAAAAAAAATTTGTATGATTCCACATACTTTGCCTGAAGACAAATTAAATTATATTGGTCAGATGCAGCTTAAGATATGGCTTGCAATTTCAACATGGTACATTATTCGCTAAAATAAAATGATTAGGGCTATAATAATGCATAATATTAAGAATCATAAGACTAATCACATAACTTAAATACCCTATAACTGGCAAAATTCATGGAACAAGTATGTCATTTTAAAATGGCTGTATATGTCTTATCAAGAAGTTTGCTGGTGGACCAAACTGGAAAACCATTATCGTGTCACTTTTCTAACTTGTCACTAGATATAAAAAATAGAAGTTTACTCTAAAAATTCAATATACACAAGAGACTGGTATAAATATATGTAAAACACTACTACACCAATGTGCAAGTGGATAGATATTCAGAGTCTCACACTGGGGTTTATGGTATTTAAAATTTTAAATCATTGTCTTTGTTTTTAATAATGCAAATAAATTCATGATTCTTACCTGGATGTAGTTTCTTTTGAAAGATGAGATCTAGTTTCCTCAGATTTAGCACCTCGTTTCCTCTCTTTCCGCTCCTTGATCTGTATTAAAAATGATATGAAAATCCCAGAAAGACTGCTCTGTAAAAAATTTATATAGTAGAATGCTGTTCAACAGACCTTGCGTATGTTGGAAAGAAGTTTCATATGTTCTTCAGGCATGACCGCTTTAACAGCCTCCAGTCCACACTTTGTGACAAGCATTTCCAAAAGAAGTTTAACCTGAAAGGAATTTGAATCCCAGTGTTTACAATATGAAAAAGTATCGTCAATTCTAAAATAGCCATCCACAACAAATAAATGAAATTGCATTAAAATAAAAAAAATAAAAAAACATAAGATAACCAAAACAGCAACCTTCGCTTTAAAATGATTTTTGGTGTTATCTTGCCACTTCAACAAACCTTCGACCATGCTCCTCAGGTGCATTTGCAACCCTTCCGCTTGTGATTTGGCTACTAATACCTTCAATAAACCAAGATTTGCCTGCAACATGAAGTGACAAAGGCACTTAATTCTGGAGCTTAAGGAAATAACATTGCTTCAGTCAGTAATGCATTTAACAAACAAAATAGAAAAGGAAAGAAACCTTAATTATCTCTCTATTTTTTCTCTGGAGGAGGAGAAATGTGGATGGGAGCATGTTGAAAGCAGTTAAAACAAGATCAGAGAATTCATAAGCCAATCGAGCTAAACCTTTGACTGCTGCACTTATCATATGTGGAGTTTCCCCAGCCAAGCCTCCAGCAACCTGAGCTCACAAAACAGCATAAAATCAAACTACTACATATAACTTATAAATCATACACATTCAAGCATAATGAGTTCAAGATGATATCAAGTCTCATCAAATAAAGGATAAAGGGTGATATTGATTATTTTATATTAATTAAACAATTTAGATACATAAAGCACGAACTTAAAATTGGATATTTACCATGTTGAAAAATTGATGCAAGTTTTCTCTGTTCCCACCTCTATCTTCATCCCCAAATGCATGGCCAATTTGGACGAGAATATCATAAGCCCTGTTCCTGGTTTTTTTATTAGCCTGCAAGGATAATCGGTCACAATTATCACCACAACAACCTTATGTAATATGAAGTGAATTTGCTTTATTGACAGCCAAAAGTAATGCCCATGCCAAACATCTTTTCCCAACACTATGCACACAATTTACAACCCTCTTGGCCTGCTATCTGCAGCTGGTCATAGCAGCTACTAGCAACAGCAGCCACTAGACGTGTGGTAGAGGGGCTGACCAGCCTTCCCATTCAAAGAAAAGTGACAATTGATAGAATAGGAAGTAGAAAAATAGAAGAATGATGCTACAAAAAGCTCAAGTGTAAAACACTCTAACTTTCCATTGGCCATAACTTAAAATCCAACAAAATTCCAAAAAAATTTTATAAAAAAAAGCCATATTGAGCTAATAGTTAGTTAAAGCTCGAGCCTTTATACACTCAAGTGTACGGTAGCAAAATCCAAAATAGAAAGGCATACTTCCAATTTGGAGCTGTTAGTGCATGCTGGAATCTCATAGGGCAATACGCCTGTTTGATAAGCAGAAATCACCGACATTAAGGTTCTTTACAGTATAAGTATCAGAGGCACCTGAGTTTATTTACCCCTTAAATGCTGTCGTTTTAAATGTTGCCCATGGAGCGTGCAACATGCAACAGTAAATTGCAAATGTTGCTTATCTTCCTCTGGGGCAACACAAACCTCAAAATGCTACAAGTTTATGTTATGGAAATAAGCGAATGGAAGAAATTTGTAGCCCTGCGTGACGTGCTATTGCATGTGCAACAGTGCATCGTTAACAACTACGAATTGACATATCAGAAAGATCTGGTTTGGATCATGAAGGATCACAACAAAAATACCGACACACCCCCACCCAATTCTGTGAAATAAAATTTCTGCAGACATCCAACATTGTAAAAAAAAACATGTGGATACCCTAAAATGTGCCAGCCCCAGTAAAAAACACTAGAGCCGATCCAAGAGAAAATAGAAGACATATGGAATGTACTATACATCAGTAATTTGTTGCATACTGAACCATTTATTTGAAAAAAAAATTTGCTACACAGTAAAAGCCAACTCCATCAACTAAAACTGCATGATCATAAAAGTTTCCACAATTAACACCAAATTACCTCTTTAAGAGCAAGTATTATTTCAGTAAGGAAAGAACCAACAATTTCTCGCCACCTGTCTTCCAGATTATCCTGTTAGCAGTGCATAATTTCAGTTTCTTTATGCTACATATTCTGATACGTTCAATCATAGTCAAAATTTTTTCTTCCTAAAATAATTTCAACGTGCATTTTATTTCCAAACCATTTCTATCCACTCCCTGTTTAATGCTCTTTTGCCTACAACATAATTCAACAATATATTACCTTGAGGAAACAAATAATTGGAAAAAGCTATGCATATTTTGATATGTCAATATTCTACAACATATCAGATGCACCACAAAAAAAAATGGCTCAAGGTAACAAACATGAAAGTAAAAATCCCAGCCTTAAATACCTTTGACTTCGAGACATGGACTATTAAGAAGTAAAGGCAATCAAGTCTATGATGTTTGGCAGAGAAATGGCAAGAAGGAAGAATTTCAACCATAAGCCCAAGCAGTTCATCAAACTTTCTATTAAAATTGAGATGAATAATGTACGTTGTTGTAAAAACAAGATATGTGGTGCAAACTTTCTAGATCGAATCATCATAGTTAATCAAGTAGGCAAAATGGTGAAGCTAAACATGATTGATAAGCTTGACTTATGAATGGCACGCATATAAGTTCCTTCTGGATCAGACGTCTCAATTGATGAGATAGAAAGAGCCAATGAGCTCAACAAGTCAAGTAATGCTTCAGGGGAAACTTCTGATGATTGACAAAAGAAAACTCAAACCATCCACTCATGCCATGTGAACATCAGAATACACACCTGCTGGGCTCCCTTCGTAGTCATCTTACACCGCAACGGGTACTTTGGTAGATTGAAAGTTTGGGAAAACTGAAGAATTGTCCTTGAGATTCCATAACACAATCCATGACCAATTTGGTAATTGAAAATTTGACATTTTTTATCTAGTTCTTATTGCATAATACCTACATCTCATTTTAATACAAAATTTTGAGAATAAGCACTATTAAATTGGTAGTGGAGTTTTCTGTAAGTTGTTTTCCTTGTGTATTCATATGCTACTTATATCTATCTGGCAATAGAATGCAAGTTGTAGTACATTCTTGTGAAGAAAGTTTATGTTGTCATGTGATATATAACAAATAATTTCATGTTTTTTTACCATGTGGTAGGGAAAAGAGTTGTATCTGATGCTTGGGCTTTGGATACTGCTCAAAAACCAGTTCTTATTGCATAATACCTACATCTCATTTCCTATGTGGTGGTATTGAATCAATATTGGTGTGGCAGAGGCTGAACCCAGAAGGTGATAGACCTTCTGCTAGAATGTAAGTCTGTCTAGTCTCTTGGCAAGTGAGGCCTTAACTATCTTCATTTTTTCAACATATATAAATATATTTTAATTTTACATTATTCTACCTCAACTTATAGGTATGAAACTGCTAGTGCTCGCTCAGATGGAATGTTTTTGCATATATAAATATATTTTGTGTGGTGGAAGAGACTCTTCTGGAGCCATATGATCAATCATACTCTTTTCATCAGATCATTGCAATCCGTTCCTTTTAGAAAACTTAATGTGCTAATCTATCATGCTTACTTGGATTTTTGACATCCCATTTTGGTTGTTAAAGTGTGCTCTGCTGAGTAATAAGTAATTTTGATGAAGCAGAAAAGCATACTTTTGTAAAATCATAATATTATTATTTATGAATCTTGCACTTGAGTCCTATTTAGTGAATTATGATAGCATTTACTATATGTGTCCTCTGCAGCCACTAGCAGATGCCTATGGACTGCTCATGCATAGGAATGGCCAGTGGGAATGGACCCTTGCACCTAGAGTTTCCCTTCACCAAGATATCAACATGCTGCGGTAAGTGAGAGATTCCTACAAAAAATGTTTGATATGATTTTTGTCATCACTAGGATTTGTGTGTCTCTCACATTATCACTTAAAAAAGTAATCTTGACCATTCATGCATGATGGAACAGTTAAGATTAATTCCTTTCTCTCTCATAATAAAATTTGTTTATTTATGTACGTGTACGGCACCCCAATTTTAAGGCATTGATCTTGCTTCCATCAAATGGCTAAAAGGCATGTAGACTCATTGTGGGGTCTCACCTTCTTCAAGGAAGAGAGCTACCTACTTAAATGCTATTTTCCATACACACACATCCAAAATAAAAGCTTTAAACCATTGATCTTGCTTTCATCTAATGGCTAACATTAATTTGGACACACCATTTATCATGCTATTTCTGTCTTCAGCAGTTGAATGTTTTATTTAGTTTTTCTCTCTATCTTCAATCAATCCTCATGCTATCGTTATTAATGGAAGGAGACTGTTTGTGAAATTCTTAAAGAATTTAAGTGGATTTCTGTCTTTTCTATTTAATGCTAGATTCCACACTAAGTTCTGGATGTCTTTAAGTTGTTGGATGAAAACAAGATCAATGGCTTAGAACTGGTGTAAGAGTTTTACTATTATAATGGTGTTGATTGTTCTTGACCAATTTACTCATTCCTTTAGAAGCTTGCTTTTTGATTGAATGTGGCATTGCATTCTAGGTTTTTGTTGGTGCACGATTGCATGTTACAGGAGGTGTTCTCAAGGGTGGAAGGGCTGTAGAAGGTGAAGCATCCACTGCAGGTAACTTGCTTTATATGTTATTTCCAAATTTTATTATTGCATGTGCTTCTTGCAGTGCTGTTTTAGCCATTTCCTATATATATCTATTTTCTTTTTCTTGTTTTGACAGTATTGGACACTGCTGCTGGGGTATGGTTGGACAGAAATGGAATTGTGTCCTCACGCACAAACAAAGGTCATGATTATGACCCTTCTTTGGAGCTTATGCATCGTTGTCGCCATGCAGCCGCAGGTGTTGGTGTTCGTATATATATCCATGGCGGTCTTAGAGGAGGTAAGTACTCACATTACACAATTGAGAGATGAAGTTGTAATCAGAGAATTGAGTGTTTATTTTGACTTGGAAAAACAAATGTGGCATATTCTATTTGTTATTACAAAACCAGTCAAGCTCAAGATCACAAGAATAGATTGCCACTTCTTCTTGTGTTCATTCCAAATGGTTTACTCTTTAAGAATTATGAAACAAATATACATAATACCATCAAGAAAGTCTGTCATATTAATATACTAAGTTTGTAATTTTTTTATTGAATTAAACGGCATTAATGTACATTGATCATCCCTTTGAGGGTTATTGGCAGCTGCATGGAGCTTTAATCCTGTATACCTTCTTGGCAAGAAATAAGTAGGATCCATGTGTTACTATAAGTTCTACTTGCAACTAATTAAAGTAGATGTATATTTGTCTAATTCTTTTTCTTATCTATGTCCAGTCATACAGCTATTTGATTGCCATAAGCAAATTTGTTTGCCTATTAAGCTCTGATATTGAGCCATTGTCATATAGGCTATTGCATGTCATGCTGGCTTGCTGAAAAATGATTTGACGCCCTTTTGAAAATGCAATAGTGTACTTGTATTTGCTTTTCTAAACCTTTGTTGGCTTTCTTTGACAGTTTGACATTTTCCTGGTTGAGGTGGTGTTCTACTATATCCTTTTTTCTCAAAATGTTTTCAATACATTGTGAACCTTTGGGCTATGTATAATGCCTTGCGTTGATTAATCTCTATTATGAAGAGTTAGTTAGCAGGAACTAAAATGCCTATTAAAGTCCACCTAGTGTCCTGATGATTTTATATTTTTATTCCTCTTATGAATTGGTGTGCCTTATATATTTGTTTTCTCTGTTTAGTATTTACCAATTTACCAATTCTAAAGTAACCATGATATCCTGTGCAGATACGCTACTAGATGATTTCTTAGTGGCTGAAAATTCGCCATTTCAGTTTGATATTAATTCTCCTGTGTTAACGTCTGAGAGACCTTCACCTATTACAAGCCCCAAACAAAATCAGTCTAACTTCAATTATGATATAACAACACCAAGTTCGGATGGTGGACCAGACATTCCCTCATCTGGTGGCATGGGGTATATCATTCATTGGTTCTTTCTTTGGAAGCTCAACGCTTTTACCTCACTGTTCTTATGCTTGGGCTTTTACAATTTTATGACAACTTGATATGTGTTCATTTTTACCAGAATGGACAAAAACTCCATGGAGAAACTAAGGAGGCATCAGCTGCTGAAGCTGAGGCAGCGAGTGCTGTCTGGCAAGCTGTGCAGGCTATATCAAGTAGTCCTGCTGAGGAAACATCTGTGTCAGATGACAACACACAAGCTGCAGAAACAGTTTTCGATGGAAGTGACACAGAGGGAGATGTTCGCCTTCATCCCAGAGCTGTATGTGTTTGGAGTTCCTTGTTTATAACTGATGTCTGATAATATTCTTCTTAAGACTGCAAATTCACATACATTTTGTTTCAGGTTGTAGTTGCTAAATAGGCTGTAGGTAACCTAGGTGGAATGGTGAGACGGTTATCATTGGATCAATTTGAAAATGAAAGCAGACGTATGGTTCCCATAAATAATGATTTGCCATATCCTACAAAAAAGTTCACCAGGCAGAAATCCCGTCAGGGTTTACATAAAAAGGCAAGCATTATTTGATGCAAATTCTTCTTTCCTTTATGTTGTTGGCTTTGTCATATTGTTGTCTGCTCCTTTAATTATCATATCGCTTCATTACACAATCACTTATTATCATCACCTTCTTGCCAGATAATTTCGACTTTGCTTAGGCCTCGCAACTGGAAAGCTCCTGCAAACAGGCGATTCTTCTTGGATTCTTATGAAGTGGGTGAGCTTTGCTATGCTGCTGAGCAAATATTTATGCATGAACCAACTGTTCTTCAGCTGAAAGCTCCTGTCAAAGTATTTGGTGATCTTCATGGTCAGTTTGGTGATTTGATGCGGCTATTTGATGAATATGGATTCCCTTCAACTACAGGAGACATCATGTAAGTTTGTTATATGTGTTCATTGGTAGATTAGCATTGCTTGTGTGTCAATAGCTTATGTATAGATTGAGTATCAATCAGATCTTCTTTGTTCCTCTGATATTATGAATCGTTTTAGTCCCTTCCATTAATTGGAAATTAGTTCCAACATTCTAGTCATAGACTAACATAATGTAAAATACTAAAATGTCTGCCAATCATATTCTAGAAGCATCATTAGTATATGTTGGTTAACTAGTTTATGTTGAAAATCAAGGTTGTTGGAGGTATTTGTCTTCATATTAATATGGTTTTGATTTACTAGGATTAGTTGAATGCGCTTGTTATTAACTAAAAATCTGAAGGTCACCCGATATGATGTGGTAATAAATGTGTGGGAGAATTATAATTTGGGAACTTGCTAAAATATTTATAGTTTAGGATCTGTTAGATTCCAACCTAAAACTAATTGGCATTAAGTGGAGTGGCCCAACAGATATATAATTCGCACCCGGAAGATTAAGGGTGCGATGTGGGACTCTTAACACCCCTCCTCCACGATGCTCTGGGCCATTGACAAAGTAGCCTAGATAATAGGAGATAACGGAGATGAGATCTTGGCTCTGATACCATGTTAGATTCCAGCCTAAAACCAATTGGCATTAAGTGGAGTTGCCCAACAAATATATAAACCGCACCCGGAAGATTGAGGCAGGCGATGCGGGACTCTTAACAGGAACAATTAACCAGATGAATGTCGAATAATGTTCAAAGAGTGATTAATGCATTAACCATATATTGACTTAATAAACCACTCTGAATTGTCTACTTTGCTGGCCTCATCTAGTTAATTATTCCTAAACTGAAATATTTTACCAAGAATTCCTAACTTATAATTCATCCTTAATGTATTATTTGATGGATCTTGATCCTGAATAAATGGATAATGCCGAGGCAGGAGAAATGGCTCACTTGATAGCATAGAATTTGTTATGTGATTGTGTCTGTGTACGAGAGAAGTTAGCTTATTTTTTTCAGTAGAGTGAAATTTAACAGGTTTATTTTGAATTACATAATCAAGATTCGAGAGTGAAGTGATGGGTAATGAGTTGATATGAAAATGGTCAGGATGCTTGAAAGCTATTGTCGTTTGTTGATCATAGCAATAACTTAGTATTATATCAGAAAGTTATAACTTGTTTTTAGTTTTTCTTTCAATCTAAATAAATACTTTTCAAAAGGATTAGATATTGAAACTTTTAATTTGTTTAGAAATTAGAACTTTCTGGTTTTGAATAGGATTATTTTCATCACATTTTTAAAGAATGGATAGCCAATATTGTCTCCTAGTAAGGTTAAAATTGTAGTTTCTCCTTAATAAGCAGATCACTAGAATTTTAAGAGCATTTGTTAAAATTACATTTCAGATACATCAAGAAGTTTATATTCTCAACACACTAGGATTCATCCTTTGAATCCAATTAAACACAAGGGGTGACTCAAGTGTGACTCAAGTGGTAAGCAAGCTTGAGCTTCAGGAATTGAGGGGCCTCTGCAATATCTCAAGGGTTCGAGCCCTAGGAAAGCACTTGTGGGGAGGGGCAGCCTTAGTATCCCAACGAGGATTAATCTCACATCCAAAAGGTGTAGGGATACCTAGTACTATATATATATATATATAAGTTAAACACCATTTTGAAACTTACCTCAGTCCAATGTCACCCAAGTGTTCAAAACCTTCCATAAGCTAATCCAGAACCAATTCCAAACTCAAATTCAGATCCTAAGAATTGACAATGCCCGAGACTACTTCAACCTTGAACTTACCTCATACCTACAAAATCATGGAATCCTCCACCAAAGCTCTTGTGTCAATACCCCCCAACAAAATGGGGTGGCTGAAAGGAAAAATAGGCACCTATTAGAAGTGGCCAGATCTCTCATCCTTTCTTCTAATACACCTAAGCACTATTGGGAGAAAGCTGATACTTACTGCCATCTATTTGATTAACAGAATGCCTTCCTGGGTCTTAAAATTCATATCCCCGTATCAAAAACTCCTCAACACCTACTCAAACCTACAAAATATATCTACTCTTCCTCTTAAAATCTTTGGGTGTACCGCATTTGTTCACAATGATCATAGTGGTAAATTGGACCCTCGTGCAATCAAATGTGTTTTCATTGGATATTCATCCACCCAAAAGGATTATAAATGTTACTCTCCCACCACCAAACGTATCTACACCACCATGAATGTCACTTTCTTTGAAACCCAACCTTTTTACTCCCAACCATCCATTCAGGGGGAGACACATACACAACACAAGGAATGGATGTTTGGTATCACACCCACACCAGAATCTATAACAAGTAACCAGCACAGCCTTGAAATTATCCCTACCTCTTACCAAAACAGACCTGAACACAGCCAAATCCTCCTTACTAGTGACCAAAACAGACCTGAAATCACCCCTTCCTTTGAGCCAAACACCACCTCTCACCCGCCAACTCGAACCATACATCCTACATGTAGCCTCGCACCTATCAATAATGCCTCACATACAGCTAAAGAATTGATTGTGTATGGTAGAAGACAAGAAGGTAAAAGATTGATCTAGAAACAGAGCAGAGCAACCTACTTCAAGAGATTTTCAAGATGCTGAAGATAGCACTTGTTCTGGCGCAAAGTCAAGTCATTTCCCCTATTTCAAGTTCTGAAGAAGAGTTTGATATGCCCATTGCCTTGCGGAAAGGAGTAAGAAAATGTACTAAACATGCAATTAGCAATTTTGTTTCCTATGACAAATTATCTCCAAAGTTGCAGGCATTTGTGAATAGTATGGCTCTTGAGAAAATTCCCAATAACTTCTATGAGGCAGCAAAGAAGGAAGAATGGAGGAATGCCATCAGAGAAGAATTAACTGCTCTTGAGAATAATAAAACATGGGATATAGTAGATCTTCCACAAAACAAGTCACTTGTAGGATGCAAGTGGATTTTCATAGTAAAATACAATCCATATGGAAGCATCAATTGGTACAAGGCTAGACTTATAGCCAAAGGGTTTACACAAACCCATGGAATTGATTATCAGGAAACCTTCGCCCCCGTGGCCAAATTCAACACCATTAAAGTGTTACTCTCTATTGCTGCAAGCCTGGACTAGCCTCTTCATCAGTTAGATGTAAAAAATGCATTCCTAAATGGAGACTTGGAGGAAGACGTCTACATGGAGATTCCATAAGGGGTGGAGTATGGAAATGGCTCCCAAAAGGTATGTAAACTTCATAAATCCCTATACGGTCTCAAGCAATCACCGAGGGCTTGGTTTGAAAAATTCATTACTGCTGTTAAAATTCAAGGGTATAAACAATGTCAAACTGATCACACTTTGTTTGTCAAGATAGGACCAGATCAAAAGTTAGCAATCTTAATTGTCTATATAGATGATATAGTAATCACTGGAGACCATTTTGATGAAATAGAAAAATTAAAGAAATCCCTAGCAAATGAGTTTGAAGTATAAGATCTTGGCAGCTTAAGGTATTTTCTTGGCATGGAAGTGGCATCGGACCAAAGAGGGCATTTCTATCTCTCAAAGGAAATATACTCTTGACCTTCTTGAAGAAACAAGTATGTTGGGGTGTAAACTGCAGATACACCCATGGAAGCCAACTACAAATTGGGTCTCAAACTAGAAAGTTCTCCTGTTGATATTGGAAGATATCGAGACTTGTGGGAAAATTAATCTACTTAACTCATACCGTCCGACATTAGTTTTCCAACAAGTCAGTGTAGTAAGTCGGGCCTCATGAACAAACCGAACGAGGAGCATTTAGAGGCAATGTATTAATTTCGAGGTATCTTAAAATGACCCCGGTAAGTGGATTATTTTTCAAAAAGGGAAAGTATAAAGGTGTAGAAGTGTACATAGATGCAGATCATTTGGGATCAATAGTTGACGAAGATCTACTACAAAGTTATTGCACTTTTGTGTGGGGGAACTTAGTAACTTGAGGAGTAAAAAACAACCAAGTGGTTGCCAGGAGTAAAGGCTTGAGGGTAACTTCGTGCTCTCAGCTCTTGGAATATGTGAAGGAATGTGGATTTTTAGGCTCCTCAAGGAATTAAACTTCAGTAATGACTTGCCTATGAAAGTGTTCTGCGATAATATGGCAACAATCAGGGATAGTTAAGAATCCTATTCATCATGACATAACCAAGCATGTTGAGATTGATAGACACTTCATTAAGGAGAAGATTGATTCAAGCCTCATTGAATTACTTTATGTGTCTACTGGTTCACAAGTTGCAGATGTGCTCACCAAAGCCTTGTCAAGGGTTAAATTTGAAGAATTGAGTTACAAGCTGGGAATGATCAACATCTACTCCCCAGCTTGAGGGAGAGTGTTGTTAGTCACGTGTGGTAGCAGAAAATCATTTCCAGATTCCATCATATCTGGTTTCCTATTATTATAATATGTATTGTCAGTTTTTTGTTTCCTAGAATAGTTGCCACTTTTGTTCCTAGAATAGGCTGATTAGTTTTGTTTTAGGTCGCCGCCTTTTGTTTCCAAGAATAGGCTGATTAGACTTGTTTTTAGTCAACCTAAATATTCTGTTTTCCCTTTTAGTTATCCTTGATCTTATTTTCCGAAATCATGGGATTTGATTGACCAATCCCGTATATGGAAATGGTCTATATATGTTGTACATATTTTTTTCATGAACAGATAAAGAGAATAAAAATCTTACTCTATTTTTTCTAATTAACCGATGAATGTCGAATAATGTTCAAAGAGTGATTAATGCATTAACCATATATTGACTTAATAAACCACTCATCTAGTTAATTATTCCTAAACTGAAATATTTTACCAAGAATTCGTAACTTGTAATTCATCCTTAATGTATTATTTGATGGATCTTGATCCTGAAAAAAAATGGATAATGCCAGGCAGGAGAAATGGCTCACTTGATAGCATAGAATTTGTTATGTGATTGTGTCTGTGTACGAGAGAAATTAGCTTTTTTTTTAGTAGAGTGAAATTTAACAGGTTTATTTTGAATTACATAATCAGGATTCGAGAGTGAAGTGATGGGTAATGAGTTGATATGAAAATGGTCGGGATGCTTGAAAGCTATTGTCGTTTGTTGATCATAGTGATAACTTAGTATTATATCAGAAAGTTATAACTTGTTTTTAGTTTTTCTTTCAATCTAAATAAATACTTTTCAAAAGGATCAGATATTGAAACTTTTAATTTGTTCAGAAATTAGAACTTTCTGGTTTTGAATAGGATTATTTTCATCACATTTTTAAAGAATGGATAGCCAATATTGTCTCCTAGTAAGGTTAAAATTGTAGTTTCTCCTTAATAAGTAGATCACTAGAATTTTAAGAGCATTTGTTAAAATTATGTTTCAGATACATCAAGAAGTTTATATTCTCAACACACTAGGATTCATCCTTTGAATCCAATTAAACACAAGGGGTGACTCAATTGGTAAGCAAGCTTGAGCTTCAGTAATTGAGGGGCCTCTGCAATATCTCAAGGGTTCGAGCCCTAGGAAAGCACTTATGGGGAGGGGCAGCCTTAGTATCCCAACGAGGATTAATCTCACATCCAAAGGGTGTGGGGATACCTAGTACTATATATATATATATATAAGTTAAACACCATTTTGATTGGCTCTCAAAACTATACCTTGTCTATGCTATGTGGATTTTAATATGCACTTCTTCTGAATTATTTGTTCTATTTGAGCTACACATTTCGTCCAAAAATGTTTTTCATCCAAACAACCATGTCTAAAACCATTACCTTGCTAATGGTTAAGTTAGAATTTTTTGCAGGCATTGGTCTCTTGCTGTGCTCCTTCATATGAGCATTCTGTAATTAGCCACTCATTTAATGTTTCAGGTATATTGACTACCTGTTTTTGGGAGATTATGTTGATCGAGGACAGCACAGCTTGGAAACCATTACCTTGCTACTTGCACTTAAGCCAGGCTACTGTTTAATTATATTATTTCACATATTGTTGTATTTGGTTTACTTTATCTTTATAATTGACCATGTACTGGCCTTGTGATTGTGCAGATTGAGTATCCTGAGAATGTTCACTTGATACGTGGAAACCATGAAGCTGCTGACATAAATGCTCTATTTGGTTTTCGTATAGAGTGCATTGAAAGAATGGTAGGGAACTAGGGATGAAACATACTTGCATAGATTCAGTTCTTGGGTTTAACTCGGCAACTATGTGCTTGTAGGGAGAAAATGATGGAATATGGGCATGGACATGGTTCAATCAACTTTTTAACTATCTTCCACTTGCTGCTCTTATTGAAAAGAAATTATCTGTATGCATGGTGGCATTGGAAGGTCTATCCATTCAGTAGAACAAATAGAGAAGCTTGAAAGGCCCATAACAATGGATGCAAGATCTATTATTTTAATGGACCTTCTATGGTACGCTTTTCTCTTAGATTCCTTTTTTTTTTTTGGTCTTGTGGCTTTTTGTTATGTTTGCATTCCTGTCTTACTGTCTTATAACATCTATATATTTGTAGGTCTGATCCCACTGAAAATGACAGTGTAGAGGGTTTGAGACCAAATGCTAGAGGGCCAGGGCTTGTCACTTTTGGGGTATGTATGCTATTAGTCAATGTTCCAATCCCACCTCCCATGATGTATGAAATGTATTCTCATGTTTAGAGCCGAGTGCATGAATGGTGTCGCCCCAGTTGATCATTTTATTTTACTATTATGTTAATGACTATATCATCCACATCCAGTGTTGGAAAAACCTTCTGTTTCATTTTTTTCCCATTACATCTTTATCTTAAATCAATAAGCGTAAACCCTTTTGCATTCTCTGGCAAAAATATAATCACAAAATTTAGACATCACCCCCATGTGAAATATGAATTCCAAAAGTCAGAGAAATAGTTGGAAAGGCTATCCAGCCTTCTGCTTTGTTTGATTCTCTCTGGAAATGATAATTATAATATTACCTTTAAATCGAATAATAGTTATTTCTTAAGTCTTAACGATTTGATTCAATGATGAAATAGGATGTATGTATGGCCTCTCTTTGGTGTTTTGCTCATGGTTGTTTAAAGGGAGTTGTCATTTCAGATATGCTCAGATTGGGCAGCATTGCTGCATTCATCATTCTTTTATTGTTCCTCTGATTTATCTTATTTCGGTTTTGGAGGATATCTTGACCTCCTATTGTTGTACTTTCCTCTTTTCTCTCTAACAGAATTTCTTATTGTATTAAGTTGAACTGGCCATGTTATTGGTGTTTTCAGTTCGAGGTTGAAAATACCTTAGGATTTTTTTTAAGGCATTGTTAGTTTTCTCGTTGGGATCTTTAATCTTCCTCTGCATGACCCAAAAAGGTTATTAAGTTACCAAGTATAAGCTAACAATGCCTTAAAAAAAAGGGAGAAGGAAATATGCCAAAATTTTATTTTAAAAAAAGATTAAATTTTATAAGACTTTCAAAAAGGGTTACTAATTAGGAGTTATAATTAAGACACCATTTAATGTGCCAAAATTATGACCCATTATTTTCTTATTTCCTACAGCCTGATCGTGTCATAGAATTCTGTAAGAAAAATAAATTACAGCTCATTATAAGAGCCCACGAATATGTCATGGATGGTTTTGAGCGATTTGCACAGGGACAATTAATCACACTTTTTTCTGCAACTAACTATTGTGGTAAGCATAATTCGTCACTCGTGTTCTCCTTTGCATGTGATAGTATTTCAGTCTCATGCGGGGCTTGTTATTTAGGAACGGCAAACAATGCTGGAGCTATACTGGTAGTTGGTAGGGGTTTGGTTGTGGTTCCAAAATTAATTCATCCCTTACCACCGCCCCTTCAGTCTCCAGATACATCTCCTGAGCGTGTCATGGATGAGACATGGATGTAGGTGAGCTTTATGCTATACCTTGCTTTCCTGTATTTTGTCTAACAATTACTGTAAAAAGTGAATTTGTTGAATGACAAATGTTTTTCTTCTTTGTTCATATACTAGGAGCTTAATATTCAGAGGCCACCAACTCCTACTCGAGGTAGACCATAGCCTGGCCTTGACCGTGGCTCACTAGCATACATATGATATAATATAATTCTTGACTTGGAATGCTGCGCTCGGGGATTTCTCAGCCAGGCTTGATCCTGCCCACTCAATGTTCTATATCTGCTGTAGCATTGTTGAACTGTTCCTATATCTGCCATTGTTGACAGAATACATATTTTGTACTTTATTGTTCTCTTGTTGTAGAAAATCAAGTTCTTGTTTAGTGTACAAATAGCTTGAGAGAGTGCATTTTTATGTTAGCCAATTAGCTTAATTTGGGTGATTGATTGTCTTGTGGAGTTTGGAGAGATGTTAGTATCTTCCACGCCTCAACATAGGGAGGGAATACGGGTGATTAGCACGTATATTGTATCAACAAAGAAAATATATAATTTTTCCTTTAAATAAATGTTTATAACATTTTCATCAAGCGTCACTCAAGTCTGTATTGCTACATTGATTTCACGAGGATGAGACTCATCAGTTCTTATGAAGTATTCCTTTCAAAGAATCACTGCTTTTTTCTTCCCCATTATCCGCATGCTTGGATATAACTCGGCCTATATTTTTTTCATAAACTCTAATAATTTGATATTATATTATATGGATTTAATTTGAATATATATGTATATATTTTTATATTATTATTCAATCATATATTATCAGCAAACGTATTTAAAATCTAATTCACAAAAATTACTTTAAAAATTACATATATAATAATATATGATTAATTGATGATGACGAAAAAATTTTACATTGACATTATATCAAAACTAAACTTATATTAGAAATTGAAATTATGTATTCAGGAAGTGGATCGATATCCAAAGAAGCCCAAATGGAGGGTATATTCTAGAAGTAAGATTGAATATATGAGATGTATTTCATTCTTTTTTTCTTCCGGTAATAGACCTTTTAAAAAATTAAATAACTTGAATACCGGGGATCTTCACCTCAAGGCTTTAAAACACAAAAGGTTATTAAGTTACCAAGGATAAGCTAACAATGCCTTAAAAAAAAAAAGGGAGAAGGAAATATGCCAAAAATACGATGAAAAGAGATGGAAAAAATTAGGAGAGATCATGGGTCAGCTCATTGGTTGGTTCGGTCATGGATGGTTTTTGCACAGAAAAAAATATAAACCAATTAGGTGTGGTTGGATTGAGTTGGGTTGATTTTTGGGAAAAAATTTCGAGTAACCGAATTAATTCATCCCGAATCAACCCGTTCCAGATAATCCTGAGGTTCATGGATGAGACATGGATGTAGGTGAGATTCGGGTGGTAATTTGATTGGTCAAATTTTAAATTGGGTCAATCCTGGTTAGTGACCGTGGGGACTTGGAATCTCGCGGATCAGCCCTTGATCGGGTTGTCTTTGCCTTAAGTGAGAAAAAAGAATAAAATGAGAGGGCTTGAATTTAGGTAAAATGACGTTGTACCACGGGTCATCGGATCATGGTCATCGAGTCTATCTCCTAAACTCGTAACCCGAATCATTAAGAAGACGATTTTGTTTGAGTCAACCCGAATTGAATTGATGATCCGAACCAATCCGAATATTTTAAATTAAGTTGGTCGAATTGGTCAAATTCATAAGTCATCGGATCGAGTTGTGTGCTTGTTAAAAAATATAAACCTTAAAAAAGAAAAATAATTATCTTACACCTCTTAAAAGGGGTGTAAGCACTATTTACACTATTTTTAAGAGATGTGATTGAGTGAGAAAGTGATAAAAAAAGTATGTATAATTAATGATATTAAATAAAGTGTGAAAATAAGTGTATATATTATTTGATGTAAGAATATAAGTGTTGTAAAAAAATGATGTGAAAATGTTCTAGTTCATTTATTTATTAGTTAAAAATCATAGTAATTTCACCTATCCAAATTGGGTTTTTTAATCACCAAATATGAAAAGGCAAGTGTTCCTTAAACTCAACCAGGAACATATTAGACTCATACAAAATACAAACCCCTTTGAAAAACTTACCTAAGAAATGGAAGAAAGACTGATGGGGCCTGCTACCACACTAGAACCAATAGTCCACATTATTATTAGTATAATAATGCTACGTCTTGAATTGAGTTGAACAATAACAACAACCCTTAAACCCTAAACCGCCGAAGCTCTTCTGAGTTGTATCAATGGCGGAACCACCTATCTCCTAGATCAAGACCTTTCCCGTAAAACCTAAACTAAAATCAAAACCCAGAACTCCAAAACAAACCCTTGAATCCAAATATTGGTCCTCCTTCAACACCCAACAAATCCCCAAACTCATCTCTCGTCCCTTCCCTCACCTTTTCCCCCACTTCCCCCCTATTCCTTTGCCGCCACCCACTCCGCCGCCCTCTCCCTCTTTAGCTCCCAAACCCTCTCCCTCACCTCCACCATCTCCTCCTTCTCCGACTTCGTCTCCTCTGCCTTCTTCCGCTCCGATGGTCGACTCGTCGCCGCCTCCGACCTCTCTGGCCTCATCCAGGTCTTCGACGTCAAGACCCGCTCCCCCCTCTGCCGCCTCCGCTTGCACACCCACCCCGTCAGCTTCGTCCAGTACCCCTTCCTCGACAAACTCCGCCTCATCTCCAGCGGCGACGATGCCCTCGTCAAGTACTGGGATGTTGCCGAAGAAACACATATACTGGAATTGCATAGCCATAGGGATTACATGAGGTGCGGCGATTCCTCCCCTGTGAATGCCGAAATATTCGTTACCGGTTCCTATGATCACACTGTGAAACTTTGGGACGTTAGGGTTAGGAATTCAAAGCCAGCGATGCAAGTGAACCACAGGAACCCCGTGGAGGATGTGATTTTCTTGCCTTCCGGAGGTATGGTTGCGACAGCGGGTAGGAATTCCGTCAAGTTTTGGGATTTGATTGGTGGCGGGAAGCTTCTGTTTTTTATGGAGAGCCACAACAAGACGGTGACTTCGATCTGCGTTGGTTGAATAGGGAAGGATTTAGGGGAGGAATCTCGAATCAGTTTAGGGTTTTGAGTGTAGGTTTGGATGGGTACATGAAGGTGTTTGATTATGCCTCAATGAAGGTTACCTATTCCATGAGGTTCCCTGCACCTCTTTTCATGTTGCTTACTCCCAGATTGCAATACAAGGGTTATTAGTGGGACCTCCAGTGGGGTCATCTATGCTGGGAAGAAGAAGGTAAAGGAAAAGGAGAAGGAAAATGTGGAGAGTGAGTCAAGTTTGTTTTGGAAAATTGGGACTGTGGAGCACACGAGAGAGACAAGTGTTGAAGCCTTCACATTTTAGGTATTTCCACACAGGACAAGGAGAGAAACCATCTGAGGGGGATTATTTGGTTATGAGGCCAAAGAAGGTGAAGTTGGCAGAGCATGATAAGCTGTTGAATAAGTTTAGGCATGGAGAGGCTCGGTGTCGTGTTGGAGAGTAAAAATCCGGGAATGTGTTTGTCTGTGATGGAGGAATTGGTGGCTAGGAAGAACTTGTTGAGGTGTGTTTCGGACTTGGATGTGGAGAAGCTGGAATTGCTATTGGTGTTCTTGCATAAGTATTGTACCATGCCTAGATATTCGAGTTTATTAATGGGATTGACTAAGAAGGTTCTTGAATTGAGAGCCGATGATATACGAGCTTCTAAAGCCCTCAAGAATCATGTCAAGAATCTCACGTGGTGTGTTGAGGAGGAGATACGGGTTCAACAGTCATTGCAAGAGATACAGGGTATAATTTCTCCTTTATCGAAGATTCTTTGGAAGAAGATGAAATTTTGGCCTTTTTTTCTCATCTATGAAGTGGTTTTGGTTTTGTTCACTTATTCTCTGTTATCTTTTAGACTGTCTTCTTTCTTTTTGTGATTTAAATTAAAGCAATTTCACTTTCTTGAGAATTTTTGTTGGCAATTGTGTGTGCCTTTAAAAGCGCCAGAAATGTTTAAATTATTGCTTGTGTTTAAGGGAGTCTAGTAACATTATCCTCCATACAGGGTCTCATTTGGCACTTCCTAATAGTTTTGTATGACAATCCCTCAGAATTTGGCAGTTTGCATATCTTCTACATTATGAGTGGGAGGTTGGGCTTGGTCTATCTTGCGCTCTTAGGAGTTAGGATATGCTATTTTTTCGGAGGGCCACAATTGAATTGAACTTCTAGTGTAGCTATTTTCACCGGACTTGATCACTACGATAAAATTTTAAAACGCTGGGATATACAAACTTCATTTCTTAGGTTACACTTAAATTCTGAGCAAGATCTAAAAGCATGCCTCGAAAAGCTTCAAGGAGCACAACATTAGAACTTAGAAGCATGCGGTTTACATTGTGCTCGTTGTGCTTGCAAAAGCTATCTCTTGTATCTACATAACATGAGAATTTGCATTCTTTGGGGCATTATCATATACTTAAATAGTCAATACTCGTAAGGGCTAGCTCCAATCTATTTAAACACTAATATGAATCATAACATCACTCATTTTAGGTAAAGACAGATTTATGATTTCTGCAGCATGCAATGCTTTTGTGTTTCGATCTTCTTAGCCTGATTGGTTTGAGAACCATTGTTGCAAAGGTGTTGATTTTCGCTTCACGATAGGTTTTGATTTTTAGTTTCATTTTTGAAATTCGAACACGAAAATCGTATTGATTTTTTTTGACACATTCAATGCTCTATCTGCATATCCGCATTTTGATTTTCTGAGAATCAAATAGTGTTTGTGCTTCAGTCATTTTGCTGCATCAAATTGTTTTTGGATGATTCAGATTCAGTAGGTAGACTGGACAAATCGACACTGGCTGGTCAAACACTGCTGAAACCCTTAACTACGTTAATTTCTCTTCATGATTTGTCTCTCTTTTTGTACTTCTCTTATTTAATTCTTTGCTACATTAAGAACTTGATAGTTTCACACTTTCACCCCTCCCAGAAAAACCTTCCTCATTCATGGTTTATTCTTCGGTGCTTCTACTCTTTACTTTCTTTGTACGAATGGTCATTTTTCTTTTTTGCTCGATTGTTTTGCGACTTATTTTATATCAAAGCTCCACTATAGAGTGCAAAGTACAAAGCTAGTTTTATAGGTGAAGATAGCTACTAGCTTTATTTGCCTTCAAACATTCTCAAGGACTTTAGTGTTTGCTATCATATTCTTCCTATAAATGTTTTTTTCTATCTTTGATAATGTCTAGTGCTTCTATATTAATTTCCTTGCAGTTTTATAAACCTTCCAAATCTTTGCTCATCCATTATTGATTATGGTATGGTGCTTCTTTATATGCAGACAAGAGTGCATAGTGCAAAACACGTAGTCTAGTGTAACTGTCAAACTACTTTTGATTTGAGTAAACCTGCTGCAATAACACTCCCTTTCTAATCTTTTGGTGTTGAGTGAGATTTTCAATAGCCAATGAACACGATTCAATAACCTACCTTATAGGGACCAGATTACCTGTGGCCCTAGGTGAATGAATATATTCATTCTGATTGGTTATGAGTGTACTCTAGCTTTTTATCTAATTGGCAGCCAAATTGGAAGTATTTGAAGTCCTAGCTCCAATTATAGTGTTGATTGTGGTCAATTATTGCCTTTAACTTTTTGGTGATTTATTGCCTTTAACTTTTTGGTGATTTATTGCCTTTAACTAATAGTAGGTTGCACCACTGGTACAAAACCCCATCCGAAATTTGGTATAATACGGAAGATAAAAATACAGTAAATATATTCTTTTGTAAGATTTTTAGTAGATAAAAATAAAAATTATATTGCTTAAGTCAACATTGGTGGTTTGGATATCCACTATTGATTCAATTAACGGTTAAGAAATAAATTTAATAAAGAAACATAAGATAATCATCATTGATTTAATCAATGGTGTGAGAATAAACTTAATTAGGCAAGCTTCAATATCAACCGTAGATTTAATCAACGGTGTAAAATTAATTATATAAAGTGACCATTTACAACCATTGGATTTAGAGTTGATCAAGGGTGGAGATTTGGTCTTAAAAAGTGACAAAGACCATTTATGACCATTGGATGAAGAATTAATCAAGGGTGGAGATTTGGTCTTAAAAAGTAGCAAAGACTAATTATGACCCTTGGATTAAAAGTAAGAAGAAGTAATCTTGACCCTTTATTTTAGAGACACATCTAATGGTTAGAATTTAAAGGAGAAGGATCCAATGGCTTAGATTTAGTCTTCTAAAAATCAAAAGTCTACCTAAATCCTAACCATTGAATTAATCAATGGCTAGAAATGCTTCAAATAATGGCCTAATTAACAAGCCAAGTAAACTAAATTAAATGTTAAATTGTTATAATCTAACTCTTAATTAGATATCCTAATTTTAATTAGAGATTATAATATATGAAATAATATGTCTAATTAATTAGTTATGTAATTAGAAAATTAGTTAAGATTGATTAGGAAACTTAATCTAATGAATTAACTAATCAATTAGCAAGTAATTATGACAACTTTGGAGTGCATGATGAAGGGGGGGACGGTTTTGGAGTGTTAGGAAGGAGGAGACATGTTTAGACATGTGTGTATAGCCTTTTTAGGCCAAAGAAAAAGATGACAAAGTGGAAGACTTTTGCGCATCATGTGATAAGCCTTCAATTATGCCAAATGAATTCATATCTCTCAATTCTTTCACTCCCACGGCAGCAGCACCTTTGGTTACACTCTCCATATTCATTTTTCTACTTCACCAAAAAGCCTTCATCAAATTCTCTCAAATTCTCTCAAAGTTCCAAGAACACAAAACAACCATTTTCCTTCCTTTTCTCACCTTATGATTCGGCCAAGCAACCCACAAGCACCATTACTCACCTATAATTTTCACTCACATCATTTCCTAAACCTAAACATCATTCTAAGAACATCTCTAGTTATGAGTTTTTCCAAAATCATTCATCTTGAGCTTCAAATCCAAGCTTCAAGTTTCTATCAAAAATTAAAATTTCCATCTTTGTGCTTCAAGAGAAACCATTCGGTCAAGACACTCAAAACCACCATCCAATCTCTTTTAATTTCATCCAACCATAGATCTTGAATCTACATGATATTCTAAGCAACTTTCATGTTGGAGATTTTCTCTAAATCATTCATCTTCATGGACTTTCTTCAAGATCAAAGTTATTGGATTTTTGAGGTGAAGTGTAAGGAAACTTCATTTCTTTTCTTTTTTTATGATCTAAACCATGTTTGATCCATGGTTTCTCTTAATCAAGCTTAGTATACTAATTTCTATGTATTTTATTTTGAATTTGAGAAGCCCTTGGTGTTGAAGGACTTGGAAAGAGAAGCAAAATCAAGAAGCTTTGAGGATTTTCAAGAGGTAAGAGGGAGATCCATCAAACTAACCAATTATGGTGGTGGGAGATGGTCTTATATTTGATGAATTTTGAATTCATGTGAGAATTCCAATCCATGGTCATGTAATAATTAATTGTGTGTTTATGAGCTTTACTTTATTTTCTTGTGCCTTGATTATTTTGTCTATACTTAATATGCTTTGCATGATTTTATGGCTTTGATAGTATACTTATAATATGCATGATGAGTATATGGCATGTTTGTGATATTTATGATGAAATATATATATGTATGCCATGATGGGTGGATGGAAAGAAAATTGATCTTGATTCCAATGGCCAAGGAAGAGCTATGGTTTTGATGCCCTTGATGAGGGTCAATGTTGAAAATTTTCAAGAACAAGAAAATTAAATTTTGATCCCTAGAACAATGAGAATTTCGGCCAAGACACCTCAAAATAGGTGTTTACAAATTAATATGTTTATGGAAGAATAAAATTGGATTGATTTGAGGAGTATGGAAAATGAACTAAAGGTTTGTTTTTTTTTTTAAGAAAACATGAACACAAATTTTAGAATGAAATTTTATTGATTTATTTTGTGTAGAAACAAGAATGGAATTTATTTAAGTTAGAAGAAAAATATTTCATGGTTCCAATGGCCATCTATAAGGTTTTGATAATTTAGAAAAATGTTTTGATACTATGAAATACAAGAATTTTCAAATAAGAATTTTTGAAAAGGGAATTAAGTGTTATAAATTAAGTGAAGTGGAATTTTCATAAATAAAAGAAAAAGAAGATTGAAAGTATTGAACTTCAAATTAATCAATTTTTAGAAGTGATTTAGAAATATAAAGGAAAATGTTTGTAACTTAAAATTTCTAATGAGAGAATTTATTTATTGGGTTTTGGAAAATGTTAGGAAATTTAAAGTTAAGAAACAATAATTAAATCAACTCAATATGATTTTGTAGGACTAGATTAATAAAAAGTGATTTTGAGAAAATATATATTAAGGAAAAGATTTTTTGACTAAGAATGAAAAAGGATTTGCAAAAAAAGTGAAAATGAATTTGAACAAATGGGTTTGTTTTATGACCAATCAGACTTTGGTTTTGAAAATAAAACTTTAATGATTTTGTTTGTGTAAAATCATATCAATTTAAAAAAAAAAAATGTTTTGATAATTTTTCAAATAGTAATGCCTAGATTTTGATGAAACAAAGTAATTTTCCAAGTGAAAATATAATTGATTTAATACAAGAAATTTGAAAAGGAAATCGAGTATATTTTACTCACTTGAAAAATTAAGTTTTGTAAACGAAAATGTTTTCAAACTTCAATTTATTTTGAAGTAGGTTAATTTGGAAATGATTTGGAGAAAAATGGAGAATATAATGGTATTTTGAGAATTTACTCAAGTATAACTTATTTTCAAGTTTTGAAGTACGTTTGGAAATTTTAAGATTTGAAACATTGATTTATATCAATGGAAAAATAATTTTGTGGATTATATTTGAAAAAGAATTTCTTGAGTAAAGAAACGTGGAAAAAGATTTTCTTGAGTAAGAAAATGTGAAAAATGAAGTACAAAGTCATAATATTTTGAGAAATGATGAAATTGAATTTTTGAAGGTTAAGAAATATTTTTCGTAATAGAATTGTGGTGAAAAATAATTTACGTATCTTAAAAATGATTTAGAATATAGTAAAATATTCCTATGCGATTTAAAATATGTTAAAATATTTTTACGTGATTTGAATTACGTTTAAATATTTTACGTGAGTTTAAATATTTGACGTACTATTGAAAAATCACTATGTGATTTAAAAGTAATAGAATATTTTTACGGTATTGTGAAAATATAATGTAAACGTTTAATTTTAAAACGTAATGAAGTGTTACGATAATTTGAAAACGTAACAGAAACATTTTGGAATTGTGAAAATATAATGAAAATGTTGCGCAATCTTGTGAAAATACGGCGAAAGTGTTTTATAACTATGAAAACATGATAACATGATTTTGTGTTGAAAATACAGTATAATTACTGTTTAACCAGTGTATGGACACTGTATGAGAGAGTGACGTGTTTTGCCTATGATTGGTATTTGGTGCATTTTATATGCATTGGAAAGAGATGCCCGTATTTGGATTTGGTGCATTATACATGCATTGAAAATATTTGGCCCGTTGGGGTTGGACTTGCACTGATATACTCGTGCATTGTACAAATAAAATTGAAAAAGATTTGGCCCATTGGGGTTGGACTTGCACTGATAAATTCGTGCATTGTATAAAAGATAGCTAATAGCTATTATGGCCCTTGTGGTTGAAGAGGGAATGAGAATTGATAGTGAGGTCTATGATGGATCTTGGGGGCGTCAAGGCGCGCTACGGTCGACCAGCTGGATGGACGGTGGCAGTACCATGTGCCACTTGGCGATGCATGATCCGTTGCAACGCATTGACGATACCCGACGAGAACACGATTCTTTTCAACGACTGGGAGATTGTCTTTGGGCTAAGGCTGACAATTAACCAGAGCATTTTTTCGAAATTGTGAAAACCTCCATGGAGTCATTTTTGATAAAATGAGTCTTTGTACATATGCATAAATCGAGCATTTATATCGTGTGATATATTAATTGGGGAATATTGGTTATTGGTTATGACAATTGTTTTGAGTACTTGGATGATGATTGAACTGATAAATGATTAGATGATGATAGTTGATTAATGCTGATAGCATGATTATAGTATGATCTATCTGTATGATATAGCTATTTGTGTTATCTCTCGTGTCGCCATGTTGGTATTGGTGTAGGTGATCTCACCTCTTTGTTATATTGTTTTGTTGTGTCTCAGATCTTGTTAAAATCAAATAATAGAAGGATCAAGTTGTCTTAGACATAACGGGCGATGGATACTCGAGATTGGTGATAACAATAAGGAGTGGACATTCAGGACTCGAAGGTGTGCGGTGTTGACAAAGGAACGGATGTCGATGCATCAAGATGGACGAGAAAAAGGAATAAGTATGTTAAAGTTTCTCGTTAGTGTTGTACCGTGCTATTAAGTAGGACCCATCATGGGGTTTTGCTACACAAAAAAAAAAAATAAGTCTGTTAATTTTATATTTCTCTTTAAATTGTGATATTAATTGGTGTCAATATTGCATAATAAATAGTTGAAATATGATTTTCAATATTACCTAATATTTTCAAAGTAAATTTACGTTTCAAAGAAAGAAGAAATTTTGAAACTCATCTTTTATAACTCAAACTTTGTGCGAACTTATTTTCAGATTATGAGTCGAGAGTCGAAATATGATGCCCTAGCTAGGTGTTACATTAGTTGGTATTAGAGTTGGGTGTTACATTAGTTGGTATCAGAGCACGGTTTGAGTCTTTTATGGTTTGTGGTTAGGTCTATTTTGCTTATATTGTGTTCTCTGTGTTTGTTTTCTGAAAGGAAATAATGTTGTCTATAATGGATATTAGATCCATTGTATTTCGATCCGCACGCCTTCTAGGGATAGTTATACTTGTGTGGAAGTGAAACATGTTACTAGTAATGCAGTTGCAGCTACGGGAGTAACGTGAGCAATGTGGAAAGACGACTGCACGAACATAGGACCGCTATTCAGTGGAAACTGGAAGTTGAAGTTTAGAATCTGATGGAAGAGAATCAGTCTTTGAATATAAGATTTCATAATTTTAGAACCTGGTATTTTTTTAGGATATTGAGAAAGTAATTGATTTCGATGGAAGATGTATTTACAACCATTGAGGAAACCAAAAACAGTAAAGGATGTGAAAGAAAGTACTGAAATGAAGGAATGCACGTCAAGGAAACAAATTACGAAAAAGTTGGACACATTTTCCTAGAGATTATACTCTTTGAAAACAGAGTTTTCTATTAGTAAAATTTTAGATAGTAAGGGAAGTTGTTACTCTGAATGGAACGGGAGTGTTCTGAGCAGAAGATTTAAACAATGGAGATTGCGTCATTGGAGTTAATCCTATAAACCATACTGAATATTTCTGTAAGTGACCTATTCTTTATAACATATGATTGAGTAGATCAATTATATGTTAGAGTTATTCGTTATCCTCTGATTTGTTTACTTCTGTTTCTATTCTTAGCTAATCGAGCTATTCAAGTTATTCAAATTGTTGTTGCAGATTAAATCTTTGTATTACTTTAATCTGTTATTCAAAATTTTGTGTTAGTTTGATCTGTTTCATAAACAGACGTGGTCTTTGAAAATGGATTGGTTATTTTCCAACCATATCCAATGAGATTATTTCAACAGAGTGTGAGTAATCCAAAGAAAATTCATTTTTGAAAATCGGGTTACATCCAATTCTTTGCTGGATATGTTCGATAACAGGTTCGATCCGTTTTGTTATCTTTCATGATGTTTTCTTTCATCTCCTGCAATTGAAGGAATATCTTGCAAGAAAGGATATTTCTATATTTGTATTCGTGTTAACGTATCTGAGTAACGCAGCAGAAGCGTGGTGAATTCTTCAAAAGATTAGAACAATTCTTCTATGGAAAAATTTAAGACGGTAATAAAAAATCATAGAAAAAAATTTACGGAAGTATCTGGTATCGTGCTGTGGAAAGGAGAATTTGGTTAGTGAGACATTTCCTGTTAAAAGCAAAAAAAAAAATCTAGAATATGTAGTGATACGAGGATAAGAAAATTTTAAGTAATACATTACATTAGTTGGAAGTTATCCTAGAAAAACTATTCTAGGCATGAATGAAGATTGGTTGTCGTTATGTTGGTATCAGAGATATAGAAATTCTTTCTTTCTGGAGTAACATTCAACATCTTCAGTAATTATAGGAGTCTGAGATATCTGTTTGATCAGGAGAAGTTGAACATCAGTAAAAAGATTTTGTTGGTTAGAATAGTATAATAAGATGTAAGAGAGGAAGCTTCATGGGAATTGAAAAATAAGATAAATGATGAATAATGTCATTATTTATTCCGAGGGTGTGAAATCATGGTCATGAAATTTCGAGGACGAAATTTCTATAAAGAGGGAGAGTATTGTAACACCCCAAATTTCGTATCTCTTAAAAATAATTTTTGATTAACTAAAATTTTACTTGTTTAGTAATTTTGGATGCTGTAAAATTATTTTGTTTATTCATCAACAGTATTTGATCGTTTTGAGTGATTTTTACTCGTGTCGGAAAATAATAATTTTCAAAGTAGGAAAATTTTTTCTGTATTTATTTCTCTTGACTGTTAATTATTTTTAACAATCTAACTTGATTTTCATACGTTTTCTAATATTTGTGATTTTGTGGATGATTATGAATTTTTTTGACTGTATGTGGGCCCAAGTGACCTTACGTGGGCCCAGTGGATCCCGCAAAGTGAAAAATTTTTCTACGCATAGAAAAATTTGTACTGTTTAGACGGAGACAGGGGATCTTACTAAACCTGAATCCAAAAAATAGTTTTAGAAAATTTGTTTTGTATCGTATTTATTTATGGAAGATAAAAATACAAGATAAATATATTCTTTCGTGGGATTTTTAGTAGATAAAAATAGAAATTATATTGCTTAAGTCAACATTGGTGGTTTGGATATCCACTATTGATTCAATTAACGGTTAAGAAATAAATTTAATAAAAAAACATAAGATAATCATCATTGATTTAATCAATGGTGTGAGAATAAACTTAATTAAAAACTTCAATATCAACCGTTGATTAAATCTACGGTGTAAAATTAATTATATAAAGTGACCATTTACAACCATTGGATTTAGAGTTGATCAATGGTGGAGATTTGGTCTTAAAAAGTGACAAAGACCATTTATGACCATTGGATGAAGAATTAATCAAGGGTGGAGATTTGGTCTTAAAAAGTAGAAAGACTAATTATGACCCTTGGATTAAAAGTAAGAAGAAGTAATCTTGACCCTTTATTTTGGAGACACATCTAATGGTTAGAATTTAAAGGAGAAGGATCCAATGGCTTAGATTTAGTTCTAAAAATCAAAAGTCTACCTAAATCCTAACCATTGAATTAATCAATGGCTAGAAATGCTTCAAATAATGGCCTAATTAACAAGTTAAGTAAACTAAATTAAATGTTAAATTGTTATAATCTAACTCTAATTAGATATCCTAATTTTAATTAGAGATTATAATATATGAAATAATATGTCTAATTAATTAGTTATGTAATTAGAAAATTAGTTAAGATTGATTAGGAAACTTAATCTAATGAATTAACTAATCAATTAGCAAGTAATTATGACAACTTTGGAGTGCATGATGAAGGGGGACGGTTTTGGAGTGTTAGGAAGGAGGAGACATGTTTAGACATGCTTGTATAAATTTTTAGGCCAAAGAAAAAGATGACAAAGTGGAAGACTTTCAAGATCATGTGATAGCCTTCAATTATGTCAAATGAATTCATATCTCTCAATTCTTTCACTCCCACGGCAGCAGCACCTTTGGTTACACTCTCCATATTCATTTTTCTACTTCACCAAAAAGCCTTCATCAAATTCTCTCAAATTCTCTCAAAGTTCCAAGAACACAAAACAACCATTTTTCTTCTTTTTCTCACCTTATGATTCGGCCAAGCAACCCACAAGCACCATTACTCACCTATAATTTTCACTCACATCATTTCCTAAACCTAGACACCATTCTAAGAACATCTCTAGTTATGAGTTTTTCCAAAATCATTCATCTTGAGCTTCAAATCCAAACTTCAAGTTTCTATCAAAAATCAAAATTTCCATCTTTGTGCTTCAAGAGAAATCATTCGGTCAAGACACTCAAAACCACCATCCAATCTCTTTTAATTTCATCCAACCATAGATCTTGAATCTACATGATATTCTAAGCAACTTTCATGTTGGAGATTTTCTCTAAATCATTCATCTTCATGGACTTTCTTCAAGATCAAAGTTATTGAATTTTTGAGGTGAAGTGTAAGGAAACTTCATTTCTTTTCTTTTTTTCATGATCTAAACCATGTTTGATCCATGGTTCCTCTTAATCAAGCTTAGTATACTAATTTCTATGTATTTTGTTTTGAATTTGAGAAGCCCTTGGTGTTGAAGGACTTGGAAAGAGAAGCAAAATCAAGAAGTTTTGAGGATCTTCAAGAGGTAAGAGGGAGATCCATCTCACTAACCAATTATGGTGGTGGGAGATAGTCTTATATTTGATGAATTGTGAATTCATGTGAGAATTCCAATCCATGGTCATGTAATAATTAATTGTGTGTTTATGTGCTTTGCTTTATTTTCTTGTGCCTTGATTATTTTGTCTATGCTTAATATGCTTTGCATGATTTTATGGCTTTGATAGTATACTTATAATATGCATGATGAGTATATGGCATGTTTGTGATATTTATGATGAAATATATATATGTATGCCATGATGTGTGGATGGAAAGAAAATTGATCTTGGTTCTAATGGCCAAGGAAGAGCTACTACGGTTTTGATGCCCTTGATGAGGTCAATGTTGAAATTTTTCAAGAACAAGGAAATTAAATTTTGATCCCTAGAACAATGAGAATTTTGGCCAAGACACCTCAAAATAGGTGTTTACAAATTAATATGTTTATGGAAGAATAAAATTGGATTGATTTGAGGAGTATGGAAAATGAACTAAAGATTTTTTTTTTTAAGAAAACATGAACACAAATTTTAGAATGAAATTTTATTGATTTATTTTGTGTAGAAACAAGAATGGAATTTATTTAAGTTAGAAGAAAAATATTTCATGGTTCCAATGGCCATCTATAAGGTTTTGATAATTTAGAAAAATGTTTTGATGCTATGAAATACAAAAATTTTCAAATAAGGATTTTTGAAAAGGGAATTAAGTGTTATAAATTAAGTGAAGTGGAATTTTCATAAATAAAAGAAAAAGAAGATTGAAAGTATTGAACTTCAAATTAATCAATTTTTAGAAGTGATTTAGAAATATAAAGGAAAATGTTTGTTACTTAAAATTTCTAACAGAGAATTTATTTATTGGGTTTTGAAAAACGTTAGGAAATTTAAAGTTAAGAAACAATAATTAAATCAACTCAATATGATTTTGTAGGACTAGATTAATAAAAAGTGATTTTGAGAAAATATATATTAAGGAAAAGATTTTTTGACTAAGAATAAAAAAAGGATTTGCAAAGAAAGTGAAAATGAATTTGAACAAATGGGTTTGTTTATGACCAATCAGTACTTTGGTTTTGAAAATAAAACTTTAATGATTTTGTTTGTGTAAAACCATATCAATTTAAAAGGAAAAATATTTTGATAATTTTTCAAATAGTAATGCCTAGATTTTGATGAAACAAAGTAATTTTTCAAGTGAAAATATAATTGATTTAATACAAGAAATTTGAAAAGGGAATCGAAAGTATTTTACTCACTTGAAAAATTAAGTTTTGTAAATGAAAATGTTTTCAAACTTCAATTTATTTTGAAGTAGGTTAATTTGGAAATGATTTGGGAAAATTGGAGAATATAATGGTATTTTGAGAATTTACTCAAGTATAACTTATTTTCAAGTTTTGAAACGTTTGGAAATTTTAAGATTTGAAACATTGATTTATATCAATGGAAAAGTAATTTTGTGGATTATATTTGAAAAATAATTTCTTGAGTAAAGAAACGTGGAAAAGATTTTCTTGAATAAGAAAATGTGAAAAATGAAGTACAAAGTCATAATATTTTGAGAAAGGATGAAATTGAATTTTTGAAGGTTAAGAAATATTTTTTGTAATAGAATTGTGATGAAAAATGATTTACGTATCTTAAAAATGATTTAGAATATAGTAAAATATTCCTATACGATTTAAAATATGTTAAAATATTTCTACTTGATTTGAATTACGTTTAAATATTTTACGTGAGTTTAAATATTTGATTTTGTTGAAAAATCACTATGTGATTTAAAAGTAATAGAATATTTTTACAGATTGTGAAAATATAATGTAAACGTTTAATTTTGAAAACGTAATGTATGTTACGATATTTTGAAAACGTAATGTAAACATTTTGGAATTGTGAAAACATAATGAAAATGTTGCGTAATCTTGTGAAAATACTACGTAAAGTGTTTTATAACTATGAAAACATGATAACATGATTTTGTGTTGAAAATACAAAGATAATTATCGTTTAACCAAAGTGTATGGACATCGTATGAGAGAGTGCGTGTTTTGCCTATGATTGGTATTTGGTGCATTTTATATGCATTGGAAAGAGATGCCCGTATTTGGATTTGGTGCATTATACATGCATTGAAAATATTTGGCCCGCATTAGGGTTGGACTTGCACTGATATACTCGTGCATTGTACAAATAAAATTGAAAAAGATTTGGCCCATTAGGGTTGGACTTGCGCTGATAAATTCGTGCATTGTATAAAAGATAGCTAATAGCTATTATGGCCCTTGTGGTTGAAGAGGGAATGAGAATTGATAGTGAGGTCTATGATGGATCTTGGGGGCGTCGAGAGGCGGCATCGATTGATGGACGGGCGAGTACCATGTGCCACTTGACGATGCACTGATCCGTTAACGCATTGACGATACCCGACAAGAACACGATTCTTTTCAACGACTGGGAGATTGTCTTTGGGCTAAGGCTGACAATTAACCAGAGCATTCTTCTCGAAATTGTGAAAACCTCCATGGAGGCGTTTTTGATAAAATGAGTCTTTGTACATATGCATAAATCCGAGCATTTATATCTCGTGTGATATATTAATTGGGAATATTGGTTATTGGTTATGACAATTGTTTTGAGTACTTGGATGATGATTGAACCGATAAATGATTAGATGATGATAGTTGATTAATGTCGATAGCATGATTATGGTATGATCTATCCGTATGATATAGCTTTTTGTGTTATCTCTGTCGCCATGTTGGTATTGGTGTAGGTGATCTCACCTCTTTGTTATATTGTTTTGTTGTATCCGTATCGTTAAAATCAAATAATAGAAGGATCAAGTTGTCTTAGACATAACAGGCGATGGATACTCGAGATTGGTGATAACAATAAGGAGTGGACATTCGGGACTCGAAGGTGTGCAAAGTGTTGACAAAGGAACAGATGTCGATGCATCAAGATGGACAGAAAAAGGAATAAGTATGTTAAAGTTTCTCGTTAGTGTGTATTGCAGTGCTATTAAGTAGGACCCATCATGGGGTTTGCTCGTAAAAAAAAAATAAGTCTGTTAATTTTATATTTCTCTTTAAATTGTGATATTAATTGGTGTCAATATTGCATAATGAATAGTTGAAATATGATTTTCAATATTACCTAATATTTTCAAGAAATTTACATTTCAAGATAAAGAAGAAATTTTGAAACCCATCTTTTATAACTCAAACTTTGTGCGAACTTATTTTCAGATTATGAGTCGGGAGTCAGAAATGTGATGCCCTAGCTAGGGTGTTACATTAGTTGGTATTAGAGCTAGGGTGTTACACTCACTACTTTCTTACTCTGATCTTTAGTTAATGTGGGACTTTGAGATATATGCCTCTAATAATTTTGCAACTTTGTATATCTCCAAATCTCACATCTACCAAAGATTAAAGTAAGAATGTGGTGAACATCTATAAAATTAGAAGATGAATGTTAAGTTATAACAAAGGTCTATTGACCTTAAGTAGGCTCGTTGGCCTATTTCAAGACTTAGGTCTGTTAACCTATGTAAAGACATGTTGACCTATTTAAAAGTAAGTCTGTTAGCTTATATAAAGGCATGTTGACCTATTTAAAGGTAGGTCTGTTAGTCTATTTAAAGGCCTTATTATAAAGTACGCATTTAAATAGGCTTTTAAGTTTGACCAGACTTTTAAAAAGGTCAGGTCAGACCTTAAAAATTAGCCTATTACAGGTTCACATGTCAGATTAAGGCCTTATAATTGAGATACAGGTCAAGCCTGTTTAAGGCAAAGTCTGACATGACCTGACCTGTTTCCACCCCTACCTAGGCTCCAAGCCGGTCTGGTTAACTAATAAGACTATTTTTCCTGGTTGACCTGGTCAGACTCGGATTAATTTGGGTGACTCAGTGGTCAACCTGACCTAAAGGTTGGGTCATCAAATCAACAATTCGACAGCGAGTTAAGTGGTTGAACCGAAAAACTCAGACAAATAATAAAATATTTTTATAAAATATTAGTAGTGAAAATAATATAAATTATAAAATTGAAAACATTTCTCATTAAGAGCATATGGTCTAGTGGAAGAGTGCAAATTTTTACAATAAGGATCTTTTAGGTAGTGTGTTCAAATTTCACGAGTTGAATTTTGATAAATGCTAATAACACACTATTTTGAACACTCTTTTTAGCACTTACTTTTTTGATTGATTTAAAAGTAAGTGTTGTTAGTATCTCTCTTATAATAATCCTTTAAAGTGTACTAGGTGATCAAATAATAAAGTAAATGTTGAAAAAAGTGTGGAAAAGAGTATGTTGCTAGCATTGCTCGTTACTTTTTTAAAGCACCAACTAAATAAACAAATAAAAATCGGGTTAGACTAGTTTGACCCGTCTGGGCAATTCACTCGGGTTTAACTGGTTCAGTGAGAAAAATCATTATGAGCACGAACTGGATAAGCTCAAGGATTGGTTCGCAGGTTTACCAGTCAGAGTGGCTGGTAGCTTAAACAACTATGTTATAAATATATAAAGGACTAGTTCGAAGTTCATGGTTGTTGAGGTTCAGTAGGTTTATTGATATATATATATAATAATTCTTTTATTATGAAAAATCTTCATTTGTAAAATATTTGATTAGATTTTTTAAATTTTTAGTATAAATACATAATACTCAAAGTAATATGGAATTACTCAACAATAGTTGTTCGCAAGTAGAAGTGAATTCTAACTAAGACAAACCTTACTTACAATGTTAAATGTTTTAATTTTATAATAATCACTTTGAGAAGGTCTTTACCTAACTATCACGTCCAACTCGAAATTCCATTCCATAAGCTCTTGGTCAAAGACTCAAAAGTATGAAACTCATAACATATTGAATAATATTATATATTATTATTTTATTTATTTTATATTTTGATCAAATGATATCTAGGTTAACTTATGCGCACCTTTAATTAATTCACTTCCCCAATTCAATTAAAGGCAAGGCATCCACGCTACCCGAAAATTCCATAAGCTCTTAGTCAAGGACTAAAATGTAATATGAAACTCATACCTCTTTTTTATAAGGAAAATTATTGTCTCACATTATTTTCTAAAATATACCACTTTTTACCACATTTTTAATAATTGTGATTAAATGAAAAAAAGTGATTCAATCAATAATATGAAGAATATTGTAAAAAATAATATAAGAAAAAAGTATGATGAGAATATCATTGTTATTTTTATAATTATACATCCAAAAGGTGATTGTAATCAACTTTATTTAAATGTTTATTATGAAAAAATATTTTTAAATAAAAGTTTTCAACTATAAATTATTTAATACAAACTCACTTCTAACTAAAATTATCATTATAAATCAATTTTATAAAAATTAAAAGTGTGTTTAGATAAGTTTAAAAAAATGTAATTTTAAAATAATAAAAAAATATTATTTTCTACTTTTATGATTTTTTTCAAAATGCAAATTATGTTAACTTTTCATAAAAATAAAATTTTGATTATTTTTAGATTCTATTTATTTTAATAATATTATCTAAACAATTAAAATTATCTGAGAAGTGTTATATCTATTAAAAAATAATTTTCTTATATAAAAACACAACTGTACCTTAAATTTGTAAAATCTAATACAAACACATACTTAATATATGCTTTTATGGCAAGAAAAAGTATGTTAAAATTAAGGCAAACACATACTTAATATATGTTTTTTTTAAAAATATATTCTAAGAAAAAGAAAAATATTTCATGTGTAAATGTAAATTTTAAGAGATACTTTTTTGTTCAAACAGTTTTTTATGTTATAAAATTAAAAAAAGTTTTTTTTAAAGCACAAACCTCTGGTTTAAAAAATTAGTAATTTAGTGATTTATTTTTTAAGGACTTTGTTAACATGTATCTTTTAAGACATGTATCAAGGATTAAAAATATTATTTATTATTTATTATTAATTATTTAAATAAAAAATATTAAATATTTTTTAAATTTTTAAGATAATAAATACTTATACTTTTATTTTAATATTTTTTATATTTTACATGTCGACAAAACTCTTTTTTTTTTAAATACTAGCTTAAATGCACTTAAATATAATAAAAACAATATTTTAAATTAAAATTATAAAAAAATCTGGAGCTAAAGCTCTCGGACTTGTTCTCGATTATTTCGCGAGAAAGGCAAAGAAAAGAAAAAAAAAGATATAAAATTCAACGCAAAAACCCTTTGGGACGGTTAAAGGCAAGCCAAGAGTCCAAGGCTTCTTCGTCCACACAGCGTCATCGCATTAACTCTATATGTTTGGATGTTTTTCATTAATGGAACTAATGAAATGTAGGAATAAAGCGAAAAGGAAAGAATAGAATGGAACATAATTTTATTCTCTTTGTTTGGAAGTTTCATTAACGAAGGCGAATCCGGAATCGGAATTACCCACGTGTGTTCCTCTTATTCTCCCTCAATTTTGGGGAGAACAAAAGTTGGGTATTTCGGGGAAAAAGGGAGAAATAATTTCTTACGTTGTATGTTCGCTCCTACGTATTTTAAAACTTTCAAACAAGAGAAGTTTATTTTCGCTCCCATCATTCCTTCGTTCCTTTATTTTCTATCATTTAAATATAGTGTAAGGTCATGGATCCCAGGGGACCACAGGCTTGGTGCCTATAATTAAAATAGAAAATGTGAAAATAATACAAACCAAGTAATTTTATGGCTATTACTATTTTATCAAATTCTATCATATCATATAGTATAATCTATTTTCACATCTTTAAAAAATATTATCACTCATAATAATTATTTAAAATTTATTTTTTTAATAATATGAAAATATATAATTAAATAATAATATAATTTTTTTATTTTTATATTACATCAAATTAAATTAATGCAACAATAGTTAGTCGCTAGTGTCAACTCAAAAATTAATCTCACAACAGTTTATATGAGTATATCAAAATTAAACTTATATTTTCTTTTAAATTTTTTTTGACAAAACAAGTAAGTGTGTGTTTGAAAAAGTTGCATAAAATTTAATTACGCTTAAGTAATTTGATTATCAGATAAATTTTTTTGTTATAATCGATTATAATAGATTATAATCAAATCATTTTTATGTTTGTATAAATTATTGAAAAGTGATTTTAAACAAATTTGATTCATTTAGATGATATAAAAAAAAAAATCACTTTTATGTATAAAATTATTAAAATAAGTATAAAATGATCAAAAAATTATTTGATTGGCGACAAAAATAGTATTTATATCTCAAAGTATAAAGAATAATTTGTAAGCTTAGAATAATAAGTTTTAATCTTCAACATTATAAAATTAACTTCAAAATTTTTTTATTTTGCATTGAATTTCATGTAAAAGTTGAAATTAATTTTGATAAACATATTATAATACTATACAAATAATTTGTTTCAAAAAGAAAAAAAACTATTTACACAGTAATTTAAGCCCAATCAAACATACACTAAGTCTTAATCTTTTATTTATATATCTAGCTTCAATTTATTTGAATTTTGAACATATTCGATAACAAAAAAATAAAAAAACTTTCAAATAAAGATAAAGAAGATAACTACCAATTAAAATGAGATATACTAATATCTAAAATCATTTTATATATATATATATATTTAATAATGTTATGTATATAAAATCATATATATATATATATATAAATATTAACTTATATATAAATGAGTAAATTAAACTCTTTTCTCTTAATATATGCTTAAATTACATAATCTTTCTTTTTATTTTAAAAATTATATTTAATGATAAAATTTTGTTACACTTTAATTCATTTTTATGTTTTTCGTTAAAATTTTTGTAGGTTTCAACTTGAAGTTACAGCAATTAATTTTATTGACTGTGGTTATTGTGACTTTGAATCTTTAGTCATGTATGAATTTTAACATAAATCATAAAAATAAATTAAATTATAACACATTTTTATTTTTAAAAAGAGGAAAATGTAATATTTTAAAATATAAAAAAGAAATATAATTTTTTAAAATAAAAAAATAATATAATTTAAACATATCTTAAGATAGAGGAGTGTTTTTTTTTTAACAGATAAGAGTGCATTTTAAGTTATATAAATTCACACAAACAAATATTAAAGTAAGTTAAATATAAATTCTAAAAAAAAAATGTAATCATGAGCAACATGATTTTTTATTTTTATTTTTTTTGTCTCTGTCTCTCTCATATTAGAGTAATTGAGAGAGAGAGAGAGAGAGAGAGAGCACGGTGAGCTGAAACGACTCAGGTTGCAGAAAAGCAGCATATTCTTGAACGGCTTCTCAGTATAAAGAGAGATCGAATGCATATCTGAACCTTCTCCATCATCATCATCACTCTCTCAATACCCACCACACCACTTCACCTTCTTCTTCTATATGTATCTTCTATCTCTCATTTCCATCATCTTTCTTCTTCTTCATCTTCATCTTCTTCTGGGCCTTGATTAATAGCGTCCCTCCCTCACAACCTTCCTTGCTCTTTTTTCCATCTGGGTTTTTGATTTCAGTTTCTCTATAGTCTATTCTATGGCTACCTCTTCCATGGCCTCTCCCCTCTGCACGTGGCTGGTCGCCGCTTGCATGTCAGTCACGTGCGACACTGACCGTTCTAAAACCCCATACGCGACGTTTCGCTCTTCCAAGAGGTCTCGTAGGAACAACTTGGTCTCCAAATTCGCCTCTACAAGTTCCCAATTGAACAGGGGCTTGATTTCCTCTATCTATGGATCCAGCATTCAGGGTCTTATGAGTTCCTTCGAGCCCTGCGATGAGTACTATAGCTCTAACACTCTCTCTTCTTTGGGTTTCTTCGGTGATAATGCCTTCTCTTCGCTTTTGGGATCCAAAACTGGGAATTTAAATCGAAGGCAGAGGCGTCTGAATCGACTCGCCCATTCTGGTAATTTTGTTTCTAGTTTCTACTCTAATCTAAAGTTGAGATTTTTCTGCTGATTAGTGAAAATTGTACTCTCTACCCTTCTCTAGTTGATCGTGAAATTTGGGCTCTACCTTTCTGGTAATGAAGGATGCATTTTTCTGAGTTGTTCACTTAAAGCTTATGTTTTTAGTTTGGATATTTGACTTTTGGTTTGTTTTTTATTATGTGGGGTTGTTCATTTGCTTGATTCTGGTTTAATTTGAGGGTTGTTTTACCTGCTTTATTGCTTCATTGGTTAAGGTTTGCTTCGAGGTACGAATTAACATGGTTAGTACTGGGTAATGGTACCCATGTGTCACTTAACTGAACATACTGGAATAATTTGCCTTCTTAGTATTCATAGTACGGTTAGGCTGCCTAGGCATCAAAACCATTCTAAAGTTTTCATTAATTGTTGATTAGTCTTCTAATCTTCTCTTTGTTTTTTCTTGCAATCTCATGGAGGTTGATCCTCATATATACAGAGAATTACTTTCAACTAGATAAAGCTCTTGTTAGCTCTTTTTTTCTGAAATAATAATTCCACTGAATTGTTCCTGAAGCTAAAGTTGAAAATATCACCCCTCGTGTCGGCTTCTCTCTGTCTCTGTTTTTTGTTATTTCATTCTTCTGTGTGTAAAATATTAGAGGTATTTTATGATTTTATCATCTTGGTGGTATGTTAAAACACATGAGAGTAGGAGGGACTTTTTTTTTATTATTATGATGGATGCAAAATAGATAAATCTCTGGACAGGTCTATACTAATGCCTCTCGCATGCATGTAGCTGCTTGGTAAGGTCTGGTTCAGCGGTCTTGATTGTTTTGATTCTAAACAATGGATAGAAGTTTGGGCCTGCTGCCATGTGACAAGGTTTCTTAGCTTTTTTGTTGTTGTAGTTTTACAGTAACCTAGTTTACTTAAACCTAAACATAGTTATTCTTGGCCACTGGTTGTATTCTCTGCTCAACATTAATGATGCAGAAAAATAATTATTATAGGAGATATTTTATTTACTAAAGAGTCATGGTTCTATGTATTCAAGTCTAGACTCTAGAACTACTCAAGAGTTATGGTTATCTGTACTTGAAAAGTTAAGTCTAGGAAAGTCCAATATCTTAATTAGGGGTCTAAGTAATTAAAAAGTCTAAAAGTCAGTCAAAAGTTATTAATTAAGCCACTTAAGAGTCCAGTCAGTTCGAGATACATATTGGGTCTATAAATAGTGATTCTCTATGTAATTTTCAACAGAGTTGAGAATGAAAATTTGAGAATTGAGTAAAGTATTTCCAAAATACATCTTCTGGTGTTTTCTTTCAATTAAGCCCTTGCAAATTTAAAAATACACGTGCATTAAGTGAAAGGCATTTACTTTTCTGTAAGGTTTCTGGTATTACTTTCTTGAATGATCCTTCAATTTTAAACTCCAAAGTTGTGCTGAGATAGAAGGAAGCCAATTTACAAACATGATTTATGTCCGGTTATTCATATTTCATCTTATAATTGCTGATCTATGCCTTGAAATTATAAAAATTCAAGGTAAAACAATGGCTGTTGCTTTGCAACCTGCCCAAGAAGTCACAACAATGAAAAAACCTCCTACAAAGCAAAGGTGAGTAGTTGTGACCGGCTTGGGTGTGGTTACACCACTTGGTCATGATCCAGATGTCTTCTACAATAATTTACTCGATGGTGTTAGTGGCATAAGCGAGATCGAGACTTTTGATTGTGCTGAATTTCCAACGGTAAATTATATGAAATTTAGATTGTATTTTCCGTTGTTGCCTGCTGTAGCTTTTGTTCTCAATATTCTGTGTTTCCAGAGGATTGCTGGTGAGATAAAGTCTTTCTCAACTGATGGCTGGGTAGCACCAAAACTTTCAAAGAGAATGGATAAATTTATGCTATATATGCTAACTGCTGGCAAGAAAGCCTTGGTTGATAGTGGAATTACTGAAGATGTAATGGATGAGTTAAGTAAAGACAAATGTGGGGTTTTGATTGGCTCAGCAATGGGTGGCATGAAGGTAACCTGCACTCCCTTTCATGTTGAGATACAACACTTGAGAAAAATATGGACTTTTGTCACTTTCATGAGTTTTATTTTATATCCAGAAGCATCATAACATCTTTATGAAGTTGTAAGTTGTAACACCTGCTCGTCTTGTGGATTGAATTTACTGTCAAATGCAATCCAAAATGGTGCCAGAAATCTATCATATTCTGCGATCGTATGGCATTGATTTATTGACTATTTTGTTGTTCTTTTGTGTATTTAACAGGTTTTTAATGATGCTGTTGAAGCTTTACGAATATCATATAAGAAGATGAATCCTTTTTGTGTACCTTTTGCAACAACAAATATGGGTTCTGCCATGCTTGCAATGGATCTGGTCTGTTTAAATAGATTTTGGGGCATACTATGGACATCATAAACGGTGTCTTGATTTTTGTCTTAAGCTGCTGACAAATGATTTCTTTTATGGATTACAGGGATGGATGGGACCTAATTATTCTATCTCTACAGCTTGTGCTACAAGTAACTTTTGTATATTGAATGCAGCGAACCATATCATTAGAGGTGAAGCTGTAAGTATTTTGCTTTGATACTTGCTCTTAGGATGGTGGATTTCTCATATTATCCCGTCTTTTTTTTCCTGACAAAATGTATGTTTAAAGATACTGTCATTTTATCAAAAGGCGTTAACAAATTCAATAAATATGAAATTTATCTGCAGGACGTGATGCTTTGTGGTGGCTCAGATGCTGCTATAATACCAATTGGTATCCTCTTGTTACTCATTCTTTTCTCGGCTTGAGTGAAGTTATCATGCCATGAATCCGATATTAATCCAACAATTATTGGAGCAGGTTTGGGAGGTTTTGTGGCATGCAGGGCACTTTCACAGAGGAATACTGATCCTACCAAAGCTTCACGCCCTTGGGATATTGTAATACTATAGAAATCCTGTTTTTGTTTTTGCTTTTTTCTTTTCTTTTCTTTTTCCATTTTTTAGTGCTGATTTTTCATTAAATTTTTTTGAACAGTATATATCTATAATTCTACTGAAATTGGATGAGTATGTTTTGTCTTTTATAGTAATCTTGAGAGTTTACTTTACTAAAACCTTTGTAACATTTCAAAGGTTCATCAACCCAACCTTGTATGTTGCAAAAATGTTTGTTAAATCTTTTATGAGCAATAATAATCAATTGGAAACACCAAAAGTTGAATATTATTTTTATACAACTAGGATACAAAGACACCACCAAAAGTTTAAAAAGCAATGCTGTATAAGAAACCGTGAAAGCATCTAACAGAATAAAGGACAATGAGAAGTTCTGCTCAAATCCTTAATCTGTCCTACCGTATCAATTTGATACTTATGAAACTTGAATAATTTTGACAAAGTAATGGATGCATGAATTGTGGTTGTCAAAGACACTAAAAAATTGCAGTGCTTGCAGTTTTGATCTTTTTACTCATCCTTTCCTACATCTTGTCCTGCACTTGTGTTACTAACCATCAGGTTGCATTTATGATATTACAGAGTCGTGATGGATTTGCCATGGGGGAAGGGGCTGGAGTTTTGCTTTTAGAAGAATTGGAGCATGCTAAGGTACTTCTAATTTGATCTAATAATTTGAGAATAAAACATGCCTTAAAGGGACTTTGCATCGTGCTTTAGTATTGCTGCATACTTATGCATATATCAATTACCTCATCCTTCAGTTCCTTCTAACAGTATTAAAACACTTGATACATCTGTTTTATCTTGTGTTAGTATTATTCTTCACACTTCTTGCCATTACTACTACCTATTATTTCTTGTTTTCTTCAAATATTTGTTGTCAGTGATACGAATGGGAGAGCCACACCACAAAAGCTAGCCATTGTAGTTGGAGAGCCCAAGGCCATATAAACCCCATTTCCACATAATTTCTCCGATGTGGGACTCAAGAAATCCCATACCTTGCACTGGTGGATCCTAACATTCCACCACGCTCCGCGGCCTCGGCGCCCACGAGCTTCTGGTTGTGCAGAGTGACTAGTCCCACAGGGCGTTTTCCGCAATGTCTTGAGCGTCACCACTACGCGCTTGGCTCGCTTCTGGTACCGAGAGACATGGTGCACGAACCAGTGAGTCCAAGACACCAGGAGAACTTAACACCACAAAAGCTAGCCATTAACAGATTGGAGAGCCCAAGGCCATATAAGCCCCGCACACCCTAATCCCATTCCAGATGTGGGACCTCGAAGTCCCATTACCTTGCAATTGGCTCAACATTCCACCATGTTTTTGCAGCCCCGCGCCTGTGCCGGAACGTGCACTATCAGTCCCGAGCGAACAACGCAATCAGGGCGTCACCTGGTATAATTGATGCAGAACTACGACCAATTGGGAATTCAACAAGGTAATGTAAATGTTAATGTTAGAATAGCCAAAAAAATTTAATAGGCAAATTAGAAAGTGCCTAGTTCTCTATTCATACCAATACCATCATTTTCCCTCGTATAAACACCTAATGACTCATTCTCACTCATGCCAGCTAGGCGTAGTTAGTTACATCATTTTCCTCCACATTCCCCTCATCCTTGTGCCTGGCTTCTTTGTATACACTTTCAATCCACAGCATCCCCACGCCCTGCCACATCGACCATGTCAAGCTGACCAAGGGATCTCAGTTGGTATCATTGTTAAATAGTACATCTATTGCATTTAGCCATTGTAATTTTAGAGATCTCGAGAAAAGAGGAGATTTATGGACAAGGACTTCTTGCAAAGTGAGGATTCCTGATGGTAAAATGTTAAAACTTCAAGGAACAAATCAAGGCGTTCACATCAATCCATCTGATAGATGGGTCTAAAAGTACCTTACCATCAACTCTAAAGTGAGAATCAATGGTTGATGTGGGCTTATTTGACTCACTTTACAAGGATCCTCCCTTTAGAGGATCCTTCTTCGAAGGAGAGAAGGGTGAAATAAGATAAGTGAATGTGTTCATATTGTATTTATTTATATATTTAGAATTATCTGGCATTTTCTTCTTGGTTGATATTTTATTGCTTTCTTATTGAAGTTCTTTCTTATAATAATAGTATAACAGCTTAAAGCTGCATATCTTTAGTCTAACTTTTATTGATTCATGCCATGGTTCAACACTTTAGTTCATATGGATGCCTAAGCTGCTATTGTTGTAGCATCTGTCAATTTGAATTCTGAAAGATGAGGCTTTTTAATGTGAAGCTGTTGCACTGTATTAGAGTATATTATATTAAGCTGTTAGTAGAGTTCAGAAAGTTCCAGAGATCTAGAGTTAGTTAGGATATTATCTTATGGTGTTAGTTAGTAACAGAATTACAGAATTAGTTAGGTTAGCTAAGAGTAGTTAAACTTCTAGTTAAAGTTTCTACTAGCTGTATAAATACAGCTGTGTATACTGTTGTAACTGTCTTGATTACAGCTTACAATTTTCAGTTTCTAGTTCATTCTCTTTCTTCTTTCATTCTCTCTCTCTTTTCTGCTACTCATTTTCTATTCTTTTCTTTCACTCTCACCTGATACGATTTCTAGAACACTGCCTGGAAATGCAAGTGCATCTTCTATTTGTGCATGTGATGTTCTTGAAAAGGAGGGAGGAGAAGTAGAAATGAGTATAACCTTCAGCTTGTTTGCTCTCCATGGATGCAGTTTTCCCTTTCTTGCAGCTTTTCCTCTTTGCAAGGGCTTTTTGATAAATTAGTCTGTGAGTGACATAATTGAAGTTAATGGATAGCTGATTGAAAATGGCTATCATTTGTCATTTAATGTGCAGTTATGGTGTGCTGTGACCATCATGTCTAAATTCTGTTGATGCATGTTTTGAAAGAAAAGAAGTGTATGTATGTTTTTCTGGTCACTTTTAACGGGAATGTGGAGTTTCTGTATTTAGATTCATCTCTTGTAGCTAATGTTGTTCCTTTGTGTTCTTGTGATAGAGACGTTCCATACTCCCTATCATCCTTTTGTCTTAAAAGCTTTGGAATGTAATTATTCTGTCATCATTACAATTCCAGAATTGTGAAAGAGATTTACCATGTCCTGCCAAATTTCCTTTGTGATTACAAAGCGAATTTTTTTTTTGTTATATTGAAATAGTTTTTTAATTATTATGTGCTTTGTTTAGGACACTTGGTGAGTAATGATACTTATGTCCCTGCAGATCATTCCTGGCTTAAATTTGCACTTATGTTTATTTATTCCATCTCATACAGGGGCTGGCGTTATACTTTGCATTGAAAAGGCATTGGCTCAGTCTGGAGTATCAAAAGAGGATGTGAATTACATAAATGCACATGCCACATCCACACCAGCTGGAGATCTTAAGGAGTACCAGGCTCTGATTCATTGTTTTGGTCAAAACCCCGAGTTATATATTTTTTTTTGGTATGTTATTCATACTATTGTTCTCTTGCTAGCCAGGTAATTATGATTTCTTGATCTTTTTAATTATTTTAATTAATGCTGCTGCTTATCATATTGTCATGCTTACCAAGATCTCTTGTTTATACAGCTAAGAGTGAATTCTACAAAATCTATGATTGGTCATCTACTAGGGGCAGCTGGTGGTGTGGAAGCTGTAGCAACTGTACAGCTGAAAACTAATACATCATTTGTTAATGAAATTTGTTTAGTGGCCGAAGTTTTACGATTAAAAATTTCTGAGCTTTGTTTTTCCATTATGTAGGCAATTAGGACGGGGTGGGTTCATCCCAATGTCAATCTAGAAATCCCAGACGAAGGAGTGGTATGTTACCTGTTGCATCATTCTTGCTTTTATTTGAAAGTGTGTTGTGTCATACCCATTTATAATTTGGTCAAATGAACAAAAATCAGGATGCCAAAGTGCTTGTGGGTCCAAAGAAGAGAGACTAGATATCAAGGCCGCCTTATCTAATTCATTTGGTTTTGGGGGCCACAATTCTTCAATCATATTTGCCCCTTATAAGTGATCACAGAGTATTACTTTCCTATCATTATTATAAACAAGGTATGTCTGTCAGTTAAAAGCGGGTTATATTTTCCTCATCCCCTTTTCTGCTACGTTGTAAATCTGTGTTTTCATGTTGCAGTTGTTGAGTACCCAGGCAATGTATTGTGCATACTCACTTTACTCTTTTGGTTGTTTGAAAAAATATATGCGGTGTTGGAGAAACTTTGTTGAGATGACTCTATAGAATCAGAACGTTCAGAGGTTGTCTGGTGCTCCTGGTGAGGTAGAGTGAGGGAGTCTATCCACTGCTGAAAATCCTATCTTACCATGAACGGCCAGAGTATGAGTTGACCCACTTTGATGTAACCGTTAAACAACCACTTAATGGTATACAGTCTTTTGTTTTATTCCCACGTACAAGGATATCAAGACTTCATACTTTGGGCCTTAACCAATTGCAGTGGTTTTTGAGCTGACTGTCGATTTGTTTAGTAATTCGCGTCGCATCACTATCTCCATTTAGTTCTGACTTTCTAACTCCACCAGGGTAAATTTTCATTCGATTGTGGTCTTTCTGACCTGCTATTGCACATCCGAACTCTTCATGTGTTAATCAGAATTTCAAAATATGGCAACAGACATTATTTTTTTCATCTTTATATATATATATATAGAGGACATGTTAGTGAGAGGAATTTTTATTATAAGAGTGAAAAATAAATTTTGATCATATAATTATATATAAATGATTAAGATTAAAAATTATTTAAAAGTCGTGTGATCATTTAAAAAAATCATATGTATTTATGTTTTAATTTTATGTTAGATTCAATAGTTAAGATTTATTTTTTTACTTTTTACTGATAAATACTCTTCTTAGCACTAATACACATCTTTTTTATATATATATATATATACTTTAACAAAATAGAATTAAAGTTCACAAAGTAAGAATTTAGTATGTGTGTAATACGTGCGGTGGACTTTTTTTTTTCAACATGCAATAGTCTAAATCTCAATTTTATTGGATACTTTTGAATTTTAAGTATTAAAAATGGTAAATGGGTCGACATTTCCGCGAGGTTTCATAGCTTTCAATCTTTCAAATGTACCAAATAGAGTTGTCATTGTATCTTCCTCAGTTTTTTTTTTTTTTGGTACATATCTTCTTCAGATTTTATTGTTCCCATTTAATATTGCCCGGTACGCAGTATATTTAAATGGATAAGTTTGGAGAGAAGAAAAAGTAGGGGAAAGAGATTCTGTTTTTTTGGTAGAAACACTTTCATTTTTAATGAACATTCTCTTCATTTGATAATTGCTTTAAGTGAGATGAATGGAATGAATTCAGAGTGTATCATAATATTGGCCAGGTAAAATAATTTACACAATCTTACAAATTTAAAGTGTTAATTACTTCAATTGACTTTACACAATCTTACAAATTTAAAGTGTTAATTACTTAAATGAATAGATTGATTTGATTTTAGATTAGATCGTAATAGATAGATTTAAAATAAATCATTAATTTATTTAAAATTCATTATAAAATATTTAATATTATCTAATTCATCCATAAATTAATTTAATATCTATCCATTAATTTATTTTAATCGATTGAATAGATGGATATTAACCCACTCATTTAAAAAAAATATTTCTCTTAAAAAAATTTATCTTTAAAAAATGTTCCTCTCTAAAAATTCTCTCAATTTTTTTTCTTTCTAAAAAATTTCATTCTCTCTACAAAAAATGTCTCTTTAAAAATTTCTTTCAAAATTTTCTCTTCTTTCTAAAAATTTTCTCTAATATTTTATTCTCTCAAATATATTTCTTTCATGATGTATGCTATGGCATAAAAAAATTCAGTTATTTTAATAAAAAAACAAAATATATTGAATATTTATTAGATTAATTTTTAATTGAATATCCAATACATGTTTTGATTAAATTCTGATCATTCATAATTAAATTTAATCTATTAAATTTAATCTAATAAAATATATTATTTTAATTGAATGAATTAAATTAATTTTAATATAGATAAATTAGATAGATTAAAAATTAATAAATTTTATTACCAAGCCTTACACAATGTTACAAATTTAAAGTGTTAATTACTTCACTTGAAATCATAAAGAAATCAAGTACACATAATGCAGAAGTTCAAGATCTAATAATTTCACCAATATTTTCTAAGATGAATTACACTACATGAATGAAAAAATAAATTAGAAGTCAAATACAACATTTAATGTTAAAAAAATAAAACAAAATTGCAACCCAAAAGTCTGCTTCTCTTTGTCATCATTACATAATTACATAAATATATGAAAATAAATCAGTACATTTGATTTCAACTCAAGTGAGCTTCAAAATCGGTACTATGCAAATACCTGATGATTATCTATATACTACAAATCATGATATATCAATCTACGCTAGTCACATTTTCGTTTCCTTGCTGCCTTTCTTTTGAGTCCTTTTTAGTTTCAAACTCTTTAGGGATAGCACACCAGAGGCACTCTTGCCTTCAAGCTTTTTTGTCATCTTTACTACACTAGCCATACCTTTTTTTGCGGCGGCCCGCTGCTGAGGTCGATGACTCATCATTTTTCGATCCAGTGGCCAATATGCGTAAGGTTCAAGTTTGTCCTTCCTCTTCACATCTCCAGCTGCTTTTTTGCTAGCATATTCCTTCCCTGTGTAAGCCCACCCAGAGTCCGATGTTTTTCTCCGCTTTTGGGCTTTAGTTCCAGACTTTGCAGACAAGTGACTATCAGGCTCACTCCTAATATCAAAATCAGGGTCAGCAGGCTTTTCCTTCCTCCTTTCCCCTTCCTCACGGATAATCAAGCGTCCTTCAGAATCTAGCTCCACCTCATCATCTAACCTTGACTTTCTTTTGAGATGCTCAGACGATCTAAGAGCTGACCTTGTCTTCTGCCGATCCAGTAAATCAAGTGGCTCATCATCTGATTCGTCAGACAAGTGCTCAGGCAAATTCTTCTTTAGTCTGATATTGGACCTTAGATAGAACAAGTAACAACAGTGTTAGTCCAATTTGATTTTCAGAAAAAATGCTTCTTGCTAGGATATGTTCTAGATTACTCATGATTGAATGAAATGCAGTCATATATTAAATTAAATCTCTCAACGGTTGATCACTGCCAATTTACGCACTACAATCTACATATTACAAAAAAGACTAGATAATTGGAAATCAGGTGTAAATACAACATACACTCTAGCCAATTTGATTACAATTATCTCATGGAAGCAACATTGCCGCAACAGAAACCAGCAAGTCATTAGAAGAATGAACAAATTAAAAGCTACAGCTTTGTACCCAAAAAAAGAAAATTGCTACAGCTTACCGAAATGAAGATGCTGTTGATTTGAGATGTAAAGAAGACTTGCCCCTTCCAGAAACTGTCTTGGCATTCAGGTATTCTGCATCACTACCACCATTATCTTCATCAAAATCTGAAAAAAAATTTGTATGATTCCACATACTTTGCCTGAAGACAAATTAAATTATATTGGTCAGATGCAGCTTAAGATATGGCTTGCAATTTCAACATGGTACATTATTCACTAAAATAAAATGATTAGGGCTATAATAATACATAATATTAAGAATCATAAGACTAATCACATAACTTAAATACCCTATAACTGGCAAAATTCATGGAACAAGTTTGTCATTTTAAAATGGCTGTATATGTCTTATCAAGAAGATTGCTGGTGGACCAAACTGGAAAACCATTATCGTGTTACTTTTCTAACTTGTCACTAGATATAAAAAATAGAAGTTTACTTTAAAAATTCAATATACACAAGAGACTGGTATAAATATATGTAAAACACTACTACACCAATGTGCAAGTGGATAGATATTCAGAGTCTCACACTGAGGTTTATGGTATTTAAAATTTTAAATCATTGTCTTTGTTTCTAATAATGCAAATAAATTCATGATTTTTACCTGGATGTAGTTGCTTTTGAAAGATGAGATCTAGTTTCCTCAGATTTAGCACCTCGTTTCCTCTCTTTCCGCTCCTTGATCTGTGTTAAAAATGATATGAAAATCCCAGAAAGACTGCTCTGTAAAAAATTTATATAGTAGAATGCTGTTCAACAGACCTTGCGTATGTTGGAAAGAAGTTTCATATGTTCTTCAGGCATGACCGCTTTAACAGCCTCCAGTCCACACTTTGTGACAAGCATTTCCAAAAGAAGTTTAACCTGAAAGGAATTTGAATCCCAGTGTTTACAATATGAAAAAGTATCGTCAATTCTAAAATAGCCATCCACAACAAATAAATGAAATTGCATTAAAATTAAAATAAAAAAAAAACATAAGATAACCAAAACAGCAACCTTCGCTTTAAAATGATTTTTGGTGTTATCTTGCCACTTCAACAAACCTTCGACCATGCTCCTCAGGTGCATTTGCAACCCTTCCGCTTGTGATTTGGCTACTAATACCTTCAATAAACCAAGATTTGCCTGCAACATGAAGTGACAAAGGCACTTAATTCTGGAGCTTAAGGAAATAACATTGCTTCAGTCAGTAATGCATTTAACAAACAAAATAGAAAAGGAAAGAAACCTTAATTATCTCTCTATTTTTTCTCTGGAGGAGGAGAAATGTGGATGGGAGCATGTTGAAAGCAGTTAAAACAAGATCAGAGAATTCATAAGCCAATCGAGCTAAACCTTTGACTGCTGCACTTATCATATGTGGAGTTTCCCCAGCCAAGCCTCCAGCAACCTGAACTCACAAAACAGCATAAAATCAAACTACTCCATATAGCCAACTTATAAATCATACACATTCAAGCATAATGAGTTCAAGATGATATCAAGTCTCATCAAATAAAGGATAAAGGGTGATATTGATTATTTTATATTAATTAAACAATTTAGATACATAAAGCACGAACTTAAAATTGGATATTTACCATGTTGAAAAATTGATGCAAATTTTCTCTGTTCCCACCTCTATCTTCATCCCCAAATGCATGGCCAATTTGGACGAGAATATCATAAGCCCTGTTCCTGGTTTTTTTATTAGCCTGCAAGGATAATCGGTCACAATTATCACCACAACAACCTTATGTAATATGAAGTGAATTTGCTTTATTGACAGCCAAAAGTAATGCCCATGCCAAACATCTTTTCCCAACACTATGCACACAATTTACAACCCTCTTGGCCTGCTATCTGCAGCTGGTCATAGCAGCTACTAGCAACAGCAGCCACTAGACGTGCACCACAAAAAAATGGCTAGAGGCCACTGACGTGTGGTAGAGGGGCTGACCAGCCTTCCCATTCAAAGAAAAGTGACAATTGATAGAATAGGAAGTAGAAAAATAGAAGAATGATGCTACAAAAAGCTCGAGTGTAAAACACTCTAACTTTCCATTGGCCATAACTTAAAATCCAGCAAAATTCTAAAAAAAAATTATAAAAAAGCCATATTGAGCTAATAGTTAGTTAAAGCTCGAGCCTTTATACACTCAAGTATACGGTAGCAAAATCCAAAATAGAAAGGCATACTTCCAATTTGGAGCTGTTAGTGCATGTTGGAATCTCATAGGGCAATACGCCTGTTTGATAAGCAGAAACCACCGACATTAAGGTTCTTTACAGTATAAGTATCAGAGGCACCTGAGTTTATTTACCCCTTAAATGTTGTCGTTTTAAATGTTGCCCATGGAGCGCGCAACATGCAACAGTAAATTACAAATGTTGCTTATCTTCCTCTGGGGCAACACAAACCTCAAAATGCTACAAGTTTATGTTATTGTTGTGGAAATTTGTAGCCCTGCGTGACGTGCTATTGCATGTGCAACAGTGCATCGTTAACAACTACGAATTGACATATCAGAAAGATCTGGTTTGGATCATGAAGGATCACAACAAAAACTACCGACACCCCCCCACCCAACAAAAAAAAACATGTGGATACCCTAAAAATGTGCCAGCCCCAAAAAAAACACTGGTAGAGAAAATAGAAGACACTGCATACTGAACCATTTATTTGAAAAAAAAAATTTGCTACACAGTAAAAGGCAACTAAAACTGCATGATATAAAAGTTTCCACAATTAACACCAAATTACCTCTTTAAGAGCAAGTATTATTTCAGTAAGGAAAGAACCAACAATTTCTCGCCACCTGTCTTCCAGATTATCCTGTTAGCAGTGCATAATTTCAGTTTCTTTATGCTCATACTTGATGATAATTGATATGTCAATATTCTACAACATATCAGATGCACCACAAAAAAAATGGCTCAAGGTAACAAACATGAAAGTAAAATCCCAGCCTTAAATACCTTTGACTTCGAGACATGGACTATTAAGAAGTAAAGGCAATCAAGTCTATGATGTTTGGCAGAGAAATGGCAAGAAGGAAGAATTTCAACCATAAGCCCAAGCAGTTCATCAAACTTTCTATTAAAATTGAGATGAATAATGTACGTTGTTGTAAAAACAAGATATGTGGTGCAAACTTTCTAGATCGAATCATCGAGTAGGCAAAATGGTGAAGCTAAACATGATTGATAAGCTTGACTTATGAATGGCACGCATATAAGTTCCTTCTGGATCAGGGTTTGTCATACTTTGGTAGATTGAAAGTTTGGGAAAACTGAAGAATTGTCATAACACAATCCATGACCAATTTGGTAATTGAAAATTTGACATTTTTTATCTAGTTCTTATTGCATAATACCTACATCTCATTTTAATACAAAATTTTGAGAATAAGCACTATTAAATTGGTAGTGGAGTTTTCTGTAAGTTGTTTTCCTTGTGTATTCATATGCTACTTATATCTATCTGGCAATAGAATGCAAGTTGTAGTACATTCTTGTGAAGAAAGTTTATGTTGTCATGTGATATATAACAAATAATTTCATGTTTTTTACCATGTGGTAGGGAAAAGAGTTGTATCTGATGCTTGGGCTTTGGATACTGCTCAAAAACCATATGTGTGGCAGAGGCTGAACCCAGAAGGTGATAGACCTTCTGCTAGAATGTAAGTCTGTCTAGTCTCTTGGCAAGTGAGGCCTTAACTATCTTCATTTTTTCAACATATATAAATATATTTTAATTTTACATTATTCTACCTCAACTTATAGGTATGAAACTGCTAGTGCTCGCTCAGATGGAATGTTTTTGCTGTGTGGTGGAAGAGACTCTTCTGGAGCCATATGATCAATCATACTCTTTTCATCAGATCATTGCAATCCGTTCCTTTTAGAAAACTTAATGTGCTAATCTATCATGCTTACTTGGATTTTTGACATCCCATTTTGGTTGTTAAAGTGTGCTCTGCTGAGTAATAAGTAATTTTGATGAAGCAGAAAAGCATACTTTTGTAAAATCATAATATTATTATTTATGAATCTTGCACTTGAGTCCTATTTAGTGAATTATGATAGCATTTACTATATGTGTCCTCTGCAGCCACTAGCAGATGCCTATGGACTGCTCATGCATAGGAATGGCCAGTGGGAATGGACCCTTGCACCTAGAGTTTCCCCTTCACCAAGATATCAACATGCTGCGGTAAGTGAGAGATTCCTACAAAAAATGTTTGATATGATTTTTGTCATCACTAGGATTTGTGTGTCTCTCACATTATCACTTAAAAAAGTAATCTTGACCATTCATGCATGATGGAACAGTTAAGATTAATTCCTTTCTCTCTCATAATAAAATTTGTTTATTTATGTACGTGTACGGCACCCCAATTTTAAGGCATTGATCTTGCTTCCATCAAATGGCTAAAAGGCATGTAGACTCATTGTGGGGTCTCACCTTCTTCAAGGAAGAGAGCTACCTACTTAAATGCTATTTTCCATACACACACATCCAAAATAAAAGCTTTAAACCATTGATCTTGCTTTCATCTAATGGCTAACATTAATTTGGACACACCATTTATCATGCTATTTCTGTCTTCAGCAGTTGAATGTTTTATTTAGTTTTCTCTCTCTATCTTCAATCAATCCTCATGCTATCGTTATTAATGGAAGGAGACTGTTTGTGAAATTCTTAAAGAATTTAAGTGGATTTCTGTCTTTTCTATTTAATGCTAGATTCCACACTAAGTTCTGGATGTCTTTAAGTTGTTGGATGAAAACAAGATCAATGGCTTAGAACTGGTGTAAGAGTTTTACTATTATAATGGTGTTGATTGTTCTTGACCAATTTACTCATTCCTTTAGTAGCTTGCTTTTTGATTGAATGTGGCATTGCATTCTAGGTTTTTGTTGGTGCACGATTGCATGTCACAGGAGGTGTTCTCAAGGGTGGAAGGGCTGTAGAAGGTGAAGCATCCACTGCACGTAACTTGCTTTATATGTTATTTCCAAATTTTATTATTGCATGTGCTTCTTGCAGTGCTGTTTTAGCCATTTCCTATATATATCTATTTTCTTTTTCTTGTTTTGACAGTATTGGACACTGCTGCTGGGGTATGGTTGGACAGAAATGGAATTGTGTCCTCACGCACAAACAAAGGTCATGATTATGACCCTTCTTTGGAGCTTATGCATCGTTGTCGCCATGCAGCCGCAGGTGTTGGTGTTCGTATATATATCCATGGCGGTCTTAGAGGAGGTAAGTACTCACATTACACAATTGAGAGATGAAGTTGTAATCAGAGAATTGAGTGTTTATTTTGACTTGGAAAAACAAATGTGGCATATTCTATTTGTTATTACAAAACCAGTCAAGCTCAAGATCACAAGAATAGATTGCCACTTCTTCTTGTGTTCATTCCAAATGGTTTACTCTTTAAGAATTATGAAACAAATATACATAATACCATCAAGAAAGTCTGTCATATTAATATACTAAGTTTGTAATTTTTTTATTGAATTAAACGGCATTAATGTACATTGATCATCCCTTTGAGGGTTATTGGCAGCTGCATGGAGCTTTAATCCTGTATACCTTCTTGGCAAGAAATAAGTAGGATCCATGTGTTACTATAAGTTCTACTTGCAACTAATTAAAGTAGATGTATATTTGTCTAATTCTTTTTCTTATCTATGTCCAGTCATACAGCTATTTGATTGCCATAAGCAAATTTGTTTGCCTATTAAGCTCTGATATTGAGCCATTGTCATATAGGCTATTGCATGTCATGCTGGCTTGCTGAAAAATGATTTGACGCCCTTTTGAAAATGCAATAGTGTACTTGTATTTGCTTTTCTAAACCTTTGTTGGCTTTCTTTGACAGTTTGACATTTTCCTGGTTGAGGTGGTGTTCTACTATATCCTTTTTCTCAAAATGTTTTCAATACATTGTGAACCTTTGGGCTATGTATAATGCCTTGCGTTGATTAATCTCTATTATGAAGAGTTAGTTAGCAGGAACTAAAATGCCTATTAAAGTCCACCTAGTGTCCTGATGATTTTATATTTTTATTCCTCTTAAATTGGTGTGCCTTATATATTTGTTTTCTCTGTTTAGTATTTACCAATTTACCAATTCTAAAGTAACCATGATATCCTGTGCAGATACGCTACTAGATGATTTCTTAGTGGCTGAAAATTCGCCATTTCAGTTTGATATTAATTCTCCTGTGTTAACGTCTGAGAGACCTTCACCTATTACAAGCCCCAAACAAAATCAGTCTAACTTCAATTATGATATAACAACACCAAGTTCGGATGGTGGACCAGACATTCCCTCATCTGGTGGCATGGGGTATATCATTCATTGGTTCTTTCTTTGGAAGCTCAACGCTTTTACCTCACTGTTCTTATGCTTGGGCTTTTACAATTTTATGACAACTTGATATGTGTTCATTTTTACCAGAATGGACAAAAACTCCATGGAGAAACTAAGGGAGGCATCAGCTGCTGAAGCTGAGGCAGCGAGTGCTGTCTGGCAAGCTGTGCAGGCTATATCAAGTAGTCCTGCTGAGGAAACATCTGTGTCAGATGACAACACACAAGCTGCAGAAACAGTTTTCGATGGAAGTGACACAGAGGGAGATGTTCGCCTTCATCCCAGAGCTGTATGTGTTTGGAGTTCTTGTTTATAACTGATGTCTGATAATATTCTTCTTAAGACTGCAAATTCACATACATTTTGTTTCAGGTTGTAGTTGCTAAATAGGCTGTAGGTAACCTAGGTGGAATGGTGAGACGGTTATCATCGGATCAATTTGAAAATGAAAGCAGACGTATGGTTCCCATAAATAATGATTTGCCATATCCTACAAAAAAGTTCACCAGGCAGAAATCCCGTCAAGGTTTACATAAAAAGGCAAGCATTATTTGGTGCAAATTCTTCTTTCCTTTATGTTGTTGGCTTTGTCATATTGTTGTCTACTCCTTTAATTATCATATCGCTTCATTACACAATCACTTATTATCATTGCCTTCTTGCCAGATAATTTCGACTTTGCTTAGGCCTCGCAACTGGAAAGCTCCTGCAAACAGGCGATTCTTCTTGGATTCTTATGAAGTGGGTGAGCTTTGCTATGCTGCTGAGCAAATATTTATGCATGAACCAACTGTTCTTCAGCTGAAAGCTCCTGTCAAAGTATTTGGTGATCTTCATGGTCAGTTTGGTGATTTGATGCGGCTATTTGATGAATATGGATTCCCTTCAACTACAGGAGACATCATGTAAGTTTGTTATATGTGTTCATTGGTAGATTAGCATTGCTTGTGTGTCAATAGCTTATGTATAGATTGAGTATCAATCAGATCTTCTTTGTTCCTCTGATATTATGAATCGTTTTAGTCCCTTCCATTAATTGGAAATTAGTTCCAACATTCTAGTCATAGACTAACATAATGTAAAATACTAAAATGTCTGCCAATCATATTCTAGAAGCATCATTAGTATATGTTGGTTAACTAGTTTATGTTGAAAATCAAGGTTGTTGGAGGTATTTGTCTTCATATTAATATGGTTTTGATTTACCAGGATTAGTTGAATGCGCTTGTTATTAACTAAAAATCTGAAGGTCACCCGATATGATGTGGTAATAAATGTGTGGGAGAATTATAATTTGGGAACTTGCTAAAATATTTATAGTTTAGGATCTGTTAGATTCCAACCTAAAACTAATTGGCATTAAGTGGAGTGGCCCAACAGATATATAATCCGCACCCGGAAGATTAAGGCAGGTGATGTGGGACTCTTAACACCCCTCCTCCACAGATGCCTGGACGGAACAGGCGAGCCTAGCGGAATAGGAGATAACGGAGATGAGATCTTTGGCTCGATACCATGTTAGATTCCACTTAAAACCAATTGGCATTAAGTGGAGTTGCCCAACAAATATATAAACCGCTTTTAGGAAGATTGAGGCAAGCGATGCGGGACTCTTAACAGAACAATTAACAGATGAATGTCGAATAATGTTCAAAGAGTGATTAATGCATTAACCATATATTGACTTAATAAACCACTCATCTAGTTAATTATTCCTAAACTGAAATATTTTACCAAGAATTCCTAACTTATAATTCATCCTTAATGTATTATTTGATGGATCTTGATCCTGAATAAATGGATAATGCCAGGCAGGAGAAATGGCTCACTTGATAGCATGAATTTGTTATGTGATTGTGTCTGTGTACGAGAGAAGTTAGCTTATTTTTTTCAGTAGAGTGAAATTTAACAGGTTTATTTTGAATTACATAATCAAGATTCGAGAGTGAAGTGATGGGTAATGAGTTGATATGAAAATGGTCGGGATGCTTGAAAGCTATTGTCGTTTGTTGATCATAGCGATAACTTAGTATTATATCAGAAAGTTATAACTTGTTTTTAGTTTTTCTTTCAATCTAAATAAATACTTTTCAAAAGGATCAGATATTGAAACTTTTAATTTGTTCAGAAATTAGAACTTTCTGGTTTTGAATAGGATTATTTTCATCACATTTTTAAAGAATGGATAGCCAATATTGTCTCTAGTAAGGTTAAAATTGTAGTTTCTCCTTAATAAGCGAGATCACTAGAATTTTAAGAGCATTTGTTAAAATTACATTTCAGATACATCAAGAAGTTTATATTCTCAACACACTAGGATTCATCCTTTGAATCCAATTAAACACAAGGGGTGACTCAAGTGTGACTCAAGTGGTAAGCAAGCTTGAGCTTCAGCAATTGAGGGGCCTCTGCAATATCTCAAGGGTTCGAGCCCTAGGAAAGCACTTGTGGGGAGAGGCAGCCTTAGTATCCCAACGAGGATTAATCTCACATCCAAAGGGTGTGGGGATACCTAGTACTATATATATATATATATATAAGTTAAACACCATTTTGAAACTTACCTCAGTCCAATGTCAGCCAAGTGTTCAAAACCTTCCATAAGCTAATCCAGAACCAATTCCAAACTCAAATTCAGATCCTAAGAACTGACAATGCTCGAGACTACTTCAACCTTAAACCTACCTCATACCTACAAAATCATGGAATCCTCCACCAAAGCTCTTGTGTCAATACCCCCCAACAAAATGGGGTGGCTGAAAGGAAAAATAGGCACCTATTAGAAGTGGCCAGATCTCTCATCCTTTCTTCTAATACACCTAAGCACTACTGGGGAGAAGCGGTACTTACTGCCATCTATTTGATTAACAGAATGCCTTCCTGGGTCTTAAAATTCATATCCCCGTATCAAAAACTCCTTAACACCTACTCAAACCTACAAAATATATCTACTCTTCCTCTTAAAATCTTTGGGGGTACCGCATTTGTTCACAATGATCATAGTGGTAAATTGGACCCTCGTGCAATCAAATGTGTTTTCATTGGATATTCATCCACCTAAAAGGATTATAAATGTTACTCTCCCACCACCAAACGTATCTACACCACCATGAATGTCACTTTCTTTGAAACCCAACCTTTTTACTCCCAACCATCCATTCAGGGGGAGACACATACACAACACAAGGAATGGATGTTTGGTATCACACCCACACCAGAATCTATAACAAGTAACCAGCACAGCCTTGAAATTATCCCTACCTCTTACCAAAACAGACCTGAACACAGCCCTGAAATCCTCCCTACTAGTGACCAAAACAGACCTGAAATCACCCCTTCCTTTGAGCCAAACACCACCTCTCACCTGCCAACTCAGACCATACATCCTACAGAGCCTGCACCTATCAATAATGCCTCATAGCAGAAAGAATTGATTGTGTATGGTAGAAGACAGCAAGGTAAAAAGATTGATCTGCAGCAGAGAGCAGAGCAACCTACTTCAAGAGATTTTCAAGATGCTGAAGATAGCACTTGTTCTGCGCAAAGTCAAGTCATTTCCCCTATTTCAAGTTCTGAAGAAGAGTTTGATATGCCCATTGCCTTGCGGAAAGGAGTAAGAAACTGTACTAAACATGCAATTAGCAATTTTGTTTCCTATGAAAAATTATCTCCAAAGTTGCAGGCATTTGTGAATAGTATGGCTCTTGAGAAAATTCCCAATAACTTCTATGAGGCAGCAAAGAAGGAAGAATGGAGGAATGCCATCAGAGAAGAATTAACTACTCTTGAGAAGAATAAAACATGGGATATAGTAGATCTTCCACAAAACAAGTCACTTGTAGGATGCAAGTGGATTTTCACAGTAAAATACAATCCATATGGAAGCATCAATCGGTACAAGGCTAGACTTGTAGCCAAAGGGTTTACACAAACCCATGGAATTGATTATCAGGAAACCTTCGCCCCCGTGGCCAAATTCAACACCATTAAAGTGTTACTCTCTGCTTTGCAAGCCTGGACTAGCCTCTTCATCAGTTAGATGTAAAAAATGCATTCCTAAATGGAGACTTGGAGGAAGACGTCTACATGGAGATTCCATAAGGGGTGGAGTATGGAAATGGCTCCCAAAAGGTATGTAAACTTCATAAATCCCTATACGGTCTCAAGCAATCACCGAGGGCTTGGTTTGAAAAATTCATTACTGCTGTTAAAATTCAAGGGTATAAACAGTGTCAAACTGATCACACTTTGTTTGTCAAGATAGGACCAGATCAAAAGTTAGCAATCTTAATTGTCTATGTAGATGATATAGTAATCACTGGAGACCATTTTGATGAAATAGAAAAATTAAAGAAATCCCTAGCAAATGAGTTTGAAGTAAAAGATCTTGTGACTTAAGGTATTTTCTTGGCATGGAAGTGGCACGGACCAAAGAGGGCATTTCTATCTCTCAAAGGAAATATACTCTTGACCTTCTTGAAGAAACAAGTATGTTGGGGTGTAAACTTGCAGATACACCCATGGAAGCCAACTACAAATTGGGTCTCAAACTAGAAAGTTCTCCTGTTGATACTGGAAGATATCAGAGACTTGTTGGAAAATTAATCTACTTAACTCATACCCGTCCAGACATTAGTTTTCCAGTCAGTGTAGTAAGTCAGTTCATGAACAAACTGAACGAGAAGCATTTAGAGGCAATGTACAGAATTCTGAGGTATCTTAAAATGACCCCTGGTAAGGGATTATTTTTCAAAAAGGGAAAGTATAAAGGTGTAGAAGTGTACATAGATGCAGATTGGGCTGGATCAGTAGTTGACAGAAGATCTACTACAGGTTATTGCACTTTTGTGTGGGGGAACTTAGTAACTTGGAGGAGTAAAAAACAACCAGTGGTTGCCAGGAGTAGTGCTGAGGCAGAATTTCGTGCTCTTGGAATATGTGAAGGAATGTGGATTTTTAGGCTCCTCAAGGAATTAAACTTCAGTAATGACTTGCCTATGAAAGTGTTCTGCGATAATATGGCAACAATAGGGATAGTTAAGAATCCTATTCATCATGACAGAACCAAGCATGTTGAGATTGATAGACACTTCATTAAGGAGAAGATTGATTCAAGCCTCATTGAATTACTTTATGTGTCTACTGGTTCACAAGTTGCAGATGTGCTCACCAAAGCCTTGTCAAGGGTTAAATTTGAAGAATTGAGTTACAAGCTGGGAATGATCAACATCTACTCCCCAGCTTGAGGGAGAGTGTTGTTAGTCACGTGTGGTAGCAGAAAATCATTTCCAGATTCCATCATATCTGGTTTCCTATTATTATAATATGTATTGTCAGTTTTTTGTTTCCTAGAATAGGTTGTCAGCTTTTGTTCCTAGAATAGGCTGATTAGTTTTGTTTTAGGTCGTCACTTTTGTTTCCTAGAATAGGTGATTAGACTTGTTTTTAGTCAACCTAAATATTCTGTTTTCAGCTTTTAGTTATCCTTGATCTTATTTTCCGAAATCATGGGATTTGATTGACCAATCCCGTATATGGAAATGGTCTATATATGTTGTTCATATTTTTTTCATGAACAGATAAAGAGAATAAAAATCTTACTCTATTTTTTCTAATTAACCAGATGAATGTCGAATAATGTTCAAAGAGTGATTAATGCATTAACCATATATTGACTTAATAAACCACTCATCTAGTTAATTATTCCTAAACTGAAATATTTTACCAAGAATTACGTAACTTGTAATTCATCCTTAATGTATTATTTGATGGATCTTGATCCTGAAAAAATGGATAATGCCAGGCAGGAGAAATGGCTCACTTGATAGCATAGAATTTGTTACGTGATTGTGTCTGTGTACGAGAGAAATTAGCTATTTTTTTTAGTAGAGTGAAATTTAACAGGTTTATTTTGAATTACATAATCAGAATTCGAGAGTGAAGTGATGGGTAATGAGTTGATATGAAAATGGTCAGGATGCTTGAAAGCTATTGTCGTTTGTTGATCATAGTGATAACTTAGTATTATATCAGAAAGTTATAACTTGTTTTTAGTTTTTCTTTCAATCTAAATAAATACTTTTCAAAAGGATCAGATATTGAAACTTTTAATTTGTTCAGAAATTAGAACTTTCTGGTTTTGAATAGGATTATTTTCATCACATTTTTAAAGAATGGATAGCCAATATTGTCTCCTAGTAAGGTAAAAATTGTAGTTTCTCCTTAATAAGTAGATCACTAGAATTTTTAAGAGCATTTGTTAAAATTACGTTTCAGATACATCAAGAAGTTTATATTCTCAACACACTAGGATTCATCCTTTGAATCCAATTAAACACAAGGGGTGACTCAAGTGTGACTCAAGTGGTAAGCAAGCTTGAGCTTCAGTAATTGAGGGGCCTCTGCAATATCTCAAGGGTTCGAGCCCTAGGAAAGCACTTATGGGGAGGGGCAGCCTTAGTATCCCAACGAGGATTAATCTCACATCCAAAGGGTGTGGGGATACCTAGTACTATATATATATATATATATAAGTTAAACACCATTTTGATTGGCTCTCAAAACTATACCTTGTCTATGCTATGTGGATTTTAATATGCACTTCTTCTGAATTATTTGTTCTATTTGAGCTACACATTTCGTCCAAAAATGTTTTTCATCCAAACAACCATGTCTAAAACCATTACCTTGCTAATGGTTAAGTTAGAATTTTTTGCAGGCATTGGTCTCTTGCTGTGCTCCTTCATATGAGCATTCTGTAATTAGCCACTCATTTAATGTTTCAGGTATATTGACTACCTGTTTTTGGGAGATTATGTTGATCGAGGACAGCACAGCTTGGAAACCATTACCTTGCTACTTGCACTTAAGCCAGGCTACTGTTTAATTATATTATTTCACATATTGTTGTATTTGGTTTACTTTATCTTTATAATTGACCATGTACTGGCCTTGTGATTGTGCAGATTGAGTATCCTGAGAATGTTCACTTGATACGTGGAAACCATGAAGCTGCTGACATAAATGCTCTATTTGGTTTTTGTATAGAGTGCATTGAAAGAATGGTAGGGAACTAGGGATGAAACATACTTGCATAGATTCAGTTCTTGGGTTTAACTCGGCAACTATGTGCTTGTAGGGAGAAAATGATGGAATATGGGCATGGACATGGTTCAATCAACTTTTTAACTATCTTCCACTTGCTGCTCTTATTGAAAAGAAAATTATCTGTATGCATGGAGGCATTGGAAGGTCTATCCATTCAGTAGAACAAATAGAGAAGCTTGAAAGGCCCATAACAATGGATGCAAGATCTATTATTTTAATGGACCTTCTATGGTACGCTTTTCTCTTAGATTCCTTTTTTTTTTTGGTCTTGTGGCTTTTTGTTATGTTTGCATTCCTGTCTTACTGTCTTATAACATCTATATATTTGTAGGTCTGATCCCACTGAAAATGACAGTGTAGAGGGTTTGAGACCAAACGCTAGAGGGCCAGGGCTTGTCACTTTTGGGGTATGTATGCTATTAGTCAATGATCCAATCCCACCTCCCATGATGTATGAAATGTATTCTCATGTTTAGAGCCGAGTGCATGAATGGTGTCGCCCCAGTTGATCATTTTACTTTACTATTATGTTAATGACTATATCATCCACATCCAGTGTTGGAAAAACCTTCTGTTTCATTTTTTTCCCATTACATCTTTATCTTAAATCAATAAGCGTAAACCCTTTTGCATTCTCTGGCAAAAATATAATCACAAAATTTAGACATCACCCCCCATGTGAAATATGAATTCCAAAAGTCAGAGAAATAGTTGGAAAGGCTATCCAGCCTTCTGCTTTGTTTGATTCTCTCTGGAAATGATAATTATAATATTACCTTTAAATCGAATAATAGTTATTTCTTAAGTCTTAACGATTTGATTCAATGATAAAATAGGATGTATGTATGGCCTCTCTTTGGTGTTTTGCTCATGGTTGTTTAAAGGGAGTTGTCATTTCAGATATGCTCAGATTGGGCAGCATTGCTGCATTCATCATTCTTTTATTGTTCCTCTGATTTATCTTATTTCGGTTTTGGAGGATATCTTGACCTCCTATTGTTGTACTTTCCTCTTTTCTCTCTAACAGAATTTCTTATTGTATTAAGTTGAACTGGCCATGTTATTGGTGTTTTCAGTTCGAGGTTGAAAATACCTTAGGATTTTTTTTAAGGCATTGTTAGTTTTCTCGTTGGGATCTTTAATCTTCCTCTGCATGACCCAAAAAGGTTATTAAGTTACCAAGTATAAGCTAACAATGCCTTAAAAAAAAGGGAGAAGGAAATATGCCAAAATTTTATTTTAAAAAAAGATTAAATTTTATAAGACTTTCAAAAAGGGTTACTAATTAGGAGTTATAATTAAGACACCATTTAATGTGCCAAAATTATGACCCATTATTTTCTTATTTCCTACAGCCTGATCGTGTCATAGAATTCTGTAAGAAAAATAAATTACAGCTCATTATAAGAGCCCACGAATATGTCATGGATGGTTTTGAGCGATTTGCACAGGGACAATTAATCACACTTTTTTCTGCAACTAACTATTGTGGTAAGCATAATTCGTCACTCGTGTTCTCCTTTGCATGTGATAGTATTTCAGTCTCATGCGGGGCTTGTTATTTAGGAACGGCAAACAATGCTGGAGCTATACTGGTAGTTGGTAGGGGTTTGGTTGTGGTTCCAAAATTAATTCATCCCTTACCACCGCCCCTTCAGTCTCCAGATACATCTCCTGAGCGTGTCATGGATGAGACATGGATGTAGGTGAGCTTTATGCTATACCTTGCTTTCCTGTATTTTGTCTAACAATTACTGTAAAAAGTGAATTTGTTGAATGACAAATGTTTTTCTTCTTTGTTCATATACTAGGAGCTTAATATTCAGAGGCCACCAACTCCTACTCGAGGTAGACCATAGCCTGGCCTTGACCGTGGCTCACTAGCATACATATGATATAATATAATTCTTGACTTGGAATGCTGCGCTCGGGGATTTCTCAGCCAGGCTTGATCCTGCCCACTCAATGTTCTGTTCCTATATCTGCCATTGTTGACAGAATACATATTTTGTACTTTATTGTTCTCTTGTTGTAGAAAATCAAGTTCTTGTTTAGTGTACAAATAGCTTGAGAGAGTGCATTTTTATGTTAGCCAATTAGCTTAATTTGGGTGATTGATTGTCTTGTGGAGTTTGGAGAGATGTTAGTATCTTCCACGCCTCAACATAGGGAGGGAATACGGGTGATTAGCACGTATATTGTATCAACAAAGAAAATATATAATTTTTCCTTTAAATAAATGTTTATAACATTTTCATCAAGCGTCACTCAAGTCTGTATTGCTACATTGATTTCACGAGGATGAGACTCATCAGTTCTTATGAAGTATTCCTTTCAAAGAATCACTGCTTTTTTCTTCCCCATTATCCGCATGCTTGGATATAACTCGGCCTATATTTTTTTTCATAAACTCTAATAATTTGATATTATATTATATGGATTTAATTTGAATATATATGTATATATTTTTATATTATTATTCAATCATATATTATCACGTATTTAAAATCTAATTCACAAAAATTACTTTAAAAATTACATATATAATAATATATGATTAATTGATGATGTAAAAATTTTACATTGACATTATATCAAAACTAAACTTATATTAGAAATTGAAATTATGTATTCTGATATCAGCAAATCAGTAAGATTGAATATATGAGATGTATTTCATTCTTTTTTTCTTCCAGTAAAAAATTAAATAACTTGAATAGGGGATGCTTCAGCTCAAGGCTTAAACACACAGATACGATGAAAAGAGAGGGAAAAAATTAGGAGAGATCATGGGTCAGGTTGGTTCGGATTTAAGCTGAAAAAAAATATAAACCAATTAGGTGTGGTTGGATTGAGTTGGGTTGATTTTTGGGAAAAAATTTCGAGTAACCAACCGAATCAACCCGATTACAATTGGGTTGATTCGGGTTGGGTAATTTGATTGGTCAAATTTTAAATTGGGTCAATCTGGTTAGTCAGGTTCGCGGATCACCTGATCGGGTTGTGCTGCCTTAAGTGAGAAAGAATAAAATGAGGGCTTGAATTTAGGTAAAATGACGTACCACGGGTCATCGGATCAGGTCATCGAGTCTATCTCCTATACTCGTAACCCAAATCATTAAGAAGACGATTTTGTTTGAGTCAACCCGAATTGAATTGATGATCCGAACCAATCCGAATATTTTAAATTAAGTTGGTCGAATTGGTCAAATTCATAAGTTATCGGATCGAGTTGTGCAGCCTTAAAAAAAAGAAAAATAATTATCTTACACCTCTTAAAAGGGGTGTAAGCACTATTTACACTATTTTTAAGAGATGTGATTGAGTGAGAGAAAGTGATAAAAAAAAGTATGTATAATTAATGATATTAAATAAAGTGTGAAAATAAGTGTATATATTATTTGATGTAAGAATATAAGTGTTGTAAAAAAAATGATGTGAAAATGTTCTAGTTCATTTATTTATTAGTTAAAAATCATAGTAATTTCACCTATCCAAATTGGGTTTTTTAATCACCAAATATGAAAAGGCAAGTGTTCCTTAAACTCAACCAGGAACATATTAGACTCATACAAAATACAAACCCCTTTGAAAAACTTACCTAAGAAATGGAAGAAAGACTGATGGGGGGCCTGCTACCACACTAGAACCAATAGTCCACATTATTATTAGTATAATAATGCTACGTCCTGAATTGAGTTGAACAATAACAACAACCCTTAAACCCTAAACCACCGAAGCTCTTTTGAGTTGGATCAATGGCGGAACCACCTATCTCCTAGATCAAGACCTTTCCCGTAAAACCTAAACTAAAATCAAAACCCAGAACTCCAAAACAAACCCTTGAATCCAAATATTGGTCCTCCTTCAACACCCAACAAATCCCCAAACTCATCTCTGTCCCTTCCCTCACCTTTTCCCCCCACTTCCCCTATTCCTTTGCCGCCACCCACTCCGCCGCCCTCTCCCTCTTTAGCTCCCAAACCCTCTCCCTCACCTCCACCATCTCCTCCTTCTCCGACTTCGTCTCCTCTGCCTTCTTCTGCTCCGATGGTCGACTCGTCGCCGCCTCCGACCTCTCTGGCCTCATCCAGGTCTTCGACGTCAAGACCCGCTCCCCCCTCTGCCGCCTCCGCTTGCACACCCACCCCGTCAGCTTCGTCCAGTACCCCTTCCTCGACAAACTCCGCCTCATCTCCAGCGGCGACGACGCCCTCGTCAAGTACTGGGATGTTGCCGAAGAAACACATATACTGGAATTGCATAGCCATAGGGATTACATGAGGTGCGGCGATTCCTCCCCTGTGAATGCCGAAATATTCGTTACCGGTTCCTATGATCACACTGTGAAACTTTGGGACGTTAGGGTTAGGAATTCAAAGCCAGCGATGCAAGTGAACCACAGGAACCCCGTGGAGGATGTGATTTTCTTGCCTTCCGGAGGTATGGTTGCGACAGCGGGTAGGAATTCCGTCAAGTTTTGGGATTTGATTGGTGGCGGGAAGCTTCGTTTTGATGGAGAGCCACAACAAGACGGTGACTTCGATCTGCGTTGGTTGAATAGGGAAGGATTTAGGGAGGAATCTCGAATCAGTTTAGGGTTTTGAGTGTAGGTTTGGATGGGTACATGAAGGTGTTTGATTATGCCTCAATGAAGGTTACCTATTCCATGAGGTTCCCTGCACCTCTTTGTTCTGTTGCTTACTCCCAGATTGCAATACAAGGGTTATTGGGACCTCCAGTGGGGTCATCTATGCTGGGAAGAAGAAGGTAAAGGAAAAGGAGAAGGAAAATGTGGAGAGTGAGTCAAGTTTGTTTTGGAAAATTGGATCTGTGGAGCACACAGAGAGACAAGTGTTGAAGCCTTCACATTTTAGGTATTTCCACACAGGACAAGGAGAGAAACCATCTGAGGGGGATTATTTGGTTATGAGGCCAAAGAAGGTGAAGTTGGCAGAGCATGATAAGCTGTTGAATAAGTTTAGGCATGGAGAGGCTCTGGTGTCAGTGTTGGAGAGTAAAAATCCTGGGAATGTGTTGGCTGTGATGGAGGAATTGGTGGCTAGGAAGAACTTGTTGAGGTGTGATTCGGACTTGGATGTGGAGAAGCTGGAATTGCTATTGGTGTTCTTGCATAAGTATTGTACCATGCCTAGATATTCGAGTTTATTAATGGGATTGACTAAGAAGGTTCTTGAATTGAGAGCTGATGATATACGAGCTTCTAAAGCCCTCAAGAATCATGTCAAGAATCTCACGTGGTGTGTTGAGGAGGAGATACGGGTTCAACAGTCATTGCAAGAGATACAGGGTATAATTTCTCCTTTACTGAAGATTGCTGGAAGAAGATGAAATTTTGGCCTTTTTTTCTCATCTATGAAGTGGTTTTGGTTTTGTTCACTTATTCTCTGTTATCTTTTAGACTGTCTTCTTTCTTTTTGTGATTTAAATTAAAGCAATTTCAGTTTCTTGAGAATTTTTGTTGGCAATTGTGTGTGCCTTTAAAAGCGCCAGGAAATGTTTAAATTATTGCTTGTGTTTAAGGGGAGTCTAGTAACATTATCCTCCATACAGGGGTCTCATTTGGCACTTCCTAATAGTTTTGTATGACAATCCCTCAGAATTTGGCAGTTTGCATATCTTCTACATTATGAGTGGGAGGTTGGGCTTGGTCTATCTTGCGCTCTTAGGAGTTAGGATATGCTATTTTTTCGGAGGGCCACAATTGAATTGAACTTCTAGTGTAGCTGTTTTCACCGGACTTGATCACTACGATAAAATTTTAAAACGCTGGGATATACAAACTTCATTTCTTAGGTTACACTTAAATTCCGGAGCAAGATCTAAAAGCATGCCTCGAAAAGCTTCAAGGAGCACAACATTAGAACTTAGAAGCATGCGGTTTACATTGTGCTCGTTGTGCTTGCAAAAGCTATCTCTTGTATCTACATAACATGAGAATTTGCATTCTTTGGGGCATTATCATATACTTAAATAGTCAATACTCGTAAGGGCTAGCTCCAATCTATTTAAACACTAATATGAATCATAACATCACTCATTTTAGGTAAAGACAGATTTATGATTTCTACAGCATGCAATGCTTTTGTGTTTCGATCTTCTTAGCTGATTGGTTTGAGAACCATTGTTGCAGTGTTGATTTCTGCTCTGATAGGTTTTGATTTTTAGTTTCATTTTTGAAATTCGAACACGAAAATCGTATTGATTTTTTTGACACATTCAATGCTCTATCGCATATCCGCATTTTGATTTTTTGAGAATCAAATAGTGTTTGTGCTTGATCATTTTGCTGCATCAAATTGTTTTTGGATGATTTGATTCAAGAGGTAGACTCGGACAAATCGACACCTTTGGTGGTCAAACATCACTTTGAAACCCTTAACTACGTTAATTTCTCTTCATGATTTGTCTCTCTTTTTGTACTTCTCTTATTTAATTCTTTGCTACATTAAGAACTTGATAGTTTCACACTTTCACCCCTCCCGAAAAACCTTCCTCATTCATGGTTTATTCTTCGGTGCTTCTACTCTTTACTTTCTTTGTACGAATGGTCATTTTTCTTTTTTGCTCGATTGTTTTGCGACTTATTTTATATCAAAGCTCCACTGTAGAGTGCAAAGTACAAAGCTAGTTTTATAGGTGAAGATAGCTACTAGCTTTATTTGCCTTCAAACAATCCCAAGGACTTTAGTGTTTGCTATCATATTCTTCCTATAAATGTTTTTTCTATCTTTGATAATGTCTAGTGCTTCTATATTAATTTCCTTGCAGTTTTATAAACCTTCCAAATCTTTGCTCATCCATTATTGATTATGGTATGGTGCTTCTTTATATGCAGACAAGAGTGCATAGTGCAAAACACGTAGTCTAGTGTAACTGTCAAACTACTTTTGATTTGAGTAAACCTGCTGCAATAACACTCCCTTTCTAATCTTTTGGTGTTGAGTGAGATTTTCAATAGCCAATGAACACGATTCAATAACCTACCTTATAGGGACCAAATTACCTGTGGCCCTAGGTGAATGAATATATTCATTCTGATTGGTTATGAGTGTACTCTGGCTTTTTATCTAATTGGTAGCCAAATTGGAAGTATTTGAAGTCCTAGCTCCAATTATAGTGTTGATTGTGGTCAATTATTGCCTTTAACTTTTTGGTGATTTATTGCCTTTAACTTTTTGGTGATTTATTGCCTTTAACTAATAGTAGGTTGCACCACTGGTACAAAACCCCATCCGAAATTTGGTATAATACGGAAGATAAAAATACAGTAAATATATTCTTTCGTGAGATTTTTAGTAGATAAAAATAGAAATTATATTGCTTAAGTCAACATTGGTGGTTTGGATATCCACTATTGATTCAATTAACGGTTAAGAAATAAATTTAATAAAGAAACATAAGATAATCATCATTGATTTAATCAATGGTGTGAGAATAAACTTAATTAGGCAAGCTTCAATATCAACCGTAGATTTAATCAACGGTGTAAAATTAATTATATAAAGTGACCATTTACAACCATTGGATTTAGAGTTGATCAAGGGTGGAGATTTGGTCTTAAAAAGTGACAAAGACCATTTATGACCATTGGATGAAGAATTAATCAAGGGTGGAGATTTGGTCTTAAAAAGTAGCAAAGACTAATTATGACCCTTGGATTAAAAGTAAGAAGAAGTAATCTTGACCCTTTATTTTAGAGACACATCTAATGGTTAGAATTTAAAGGAGAAGGATCCAATGGCTTAGATTTAGTCTTCTAAAAATCAAAAGTCTACCTAAATCCTAACCATTGAATTAATCAATGGCTAGAAATGCTTCAAATAATGGCCTAATTAACAAGCCAAGTAAACTAAATTAAATGTTAAATTGTTATAATCTAACTCTTAATTAGATATCCTAATTTTAATTAGAGATTATAATATATGAAATAATATGTCTAATTAATTAGTTATGTAATTAGAAAATTAGTTAAGATTGATTAGGAAACTTAATCTAATGAATTAACTAATCAATTAGCAAGTAATTATGACAACTTTGGAGTGCATGATGAAGGGGGACGGTTTTGGAGTGTTAGGAAGGAGGAGACATGTTTAGACATGTGTGTATAGCCTTTTAGGCCAAAGAAAAGATGACAAAGTGGAAGACTTTGTGCGATCATATGATAGCCTTCAATTATGCCAAATGAATTCATATCTCTCAATTCTTTCACTCCCACGGCAGCAGCACCTTTGGTTACACTCTCCATATTCATTTTTCTACTTCACCAAAAAGCCTTCATCAAATTCTCTCAAATTCTCTCAAAGTTCCAAGAACACAAAACAACCATTTCCCTTCCTTTTCTCACCTTATGATTCGGCCAAGCAACCCACAAGCACCATTACTCACCTATAATTTTCACTTACATCATTTCCTAAACCTAAACATCATTCTAAGAACATCTCTAGTTATGAGTTTTTCCAAAATCATTCATCTTGAGCTTCAAATCCAAGCTTCAAGTTTCTATCAAAAATCAAAATTTCCATCTTTGTGCTTCAAGAGAAACCATTCGGTCAAGACACTCAAAACCACCATCCAATCTCTTTTAATTTCATCCAACCATAGATCTTGAATCTACATGATATTCTAAGCAACTTTCATGTTGGAGATTTTCTCTAAATCATTCATCTTCATGGACTTTCTTCAAGATCAAAGTTATTGGATTTTTGAGGTGAAGTGTAAGGAAACTTCATTTCTTTTCTTTTTTTATGATCTAAACCATGTTTGATCCATGGTTCCTCTTAATCAAGCTTAGTATACTAATTTCTATGTATTTTGTTTTGAATTTGAGAAGCCCTTGGTGTTGAAGGACTTGGAAAGAGAAGCAAAATCAAGAAGCTTTGAGGATTTTCAAGAGGTAAGAGGGAGATCCATCAAACTAACCAATTATGGTGGTGGGAGATGGTCTTATATTTGATGAATTTTGAATTCATGTGAGAATTCCAATCCATGGTCATGTAATAATTAATTGTGTGTTTATGAGCTTTACTTTATTTTCTTGTGCCTTGATTATTTTGTCTATGCTTAATATGCTTTGCATGATTTTATGGCTTTGATAGTATACTTATAATATGCATGATGAGTATATGGCATGTTTGTGATATTTATGATGAAATATATATATGTATGCCATGATGGGTGGATGGAAAGAAAATTGATCTTGGTTCCAATGGCCAAGGAAGAGCTACGGTTTTGATGCCCTTGATGAGGGTCAATGTTGAAATTTTTCAAGAACAAGAAAATTAAATTTTGATCCCTAGAACAATGAGAATTTCGGCCAAGACACCTCAAAATAGGTGTTTACAAATTAATATGTTTATGGAAGAATAAAATTGGATTGATTTGAGGAGTATGGAAAATGAACTAAAGGTTTGTTTTTTTTTTAAGAAAACATGAACACAAATTTTAGAATGAAATTTTATTGATTTATTTTGTGTAGAAACAAGAATGGAATTTATTTAAGTTAGAAGAAAAATATTTCATGGTTCCAATGGCCATCTATAAGGTTTTGATAATTTAGAAAAATGTTTTGATACTATGAAATACAAGAATTTTCAAATAAGGATTTTTGAAAAGGGAATTAAGTGTTATAAATTAAGTGAAGTGGAATTTTCATAAATAAAAGAAAAAGAAGATTGAAAGTATTGAACTTCAAATTAATCAATTTTTAGAAGTGATTTAGAAATATAAAGGAAAATATTTGTAACTTAAAATTTCTAATGAGAATTTATTTATTGGGTTTTGGAAAATGTTAGGAAATTTAAAGTTAAGAAACAATAATTAAATCAACTCAATATGATTTTGTAGGACTAGATTAATAAAAAGTGATTTTGAGAAAATATATATTAAGGAAAAGATTTTTTGACTAAGAATGAAAAAGGATTTGCAAAGAAAGTGAAAATGAATTTCAACAAATGGGTTTGTTTTATGACCAATCGGTACTTTGGTTTTGAAAATAAAACTTTAATGATTTTGTTTGTGTAAAACCATATCAATTTAAAAGGAAAAATGTTTTGATAATTTTTCAAATAGTAATGCCTAGATTTTGATGAAACAAAGTAATTTTCCAAGTGAAAATATAATTGATTTAATACAAGAAATTTGAAAAGGGAATCAGAGTATTTTACTCACTTGAAAAATTAAGTTTTGTAAACTTAAAATGTTTTCAAACTTCAATTTATTTTGAAGTAGGTTAATTTGGAAATGATTTGGGGAAAAATGGAGAATATAATGGTATTTTGAGAATTTGCTCAAGTATAACTTATTTTCAAGTTTTGAAACGTTTGGAAATTTTAAGATTTGAAACATTGATTTATATCAATGGAAAAGTAATTTTGTGGATTATATTTGAAAAAGAATTTCTTGAGTAAAGAACGTGGAAAAAGATTTTCTTGAGTAAGAAAATGTGAAAAATGAAGTACAAAGTCATAATATTTTGAGAAAGGATGAAATTGAATTTTTGAAGGTTAAGAAATATTTTTCGTAATAGAATTGTGGTGAAAAATAATTTATATCTTAAAAATGATTTAGAATATAGTAAAATATTCCTATGCGATTTAAAATATGTTAAAATATTTTTACGTGATTTGAATTATGTTTAAATATTTTACGTGAGTTTAAATATTTGACGTACTGTTGAAAAATCACTATGTGATTTAAAAGTAATAGAATATTTTTACGGTATTGTGAAAATATAACATAAACGTTTCAAAATTTTAAAAACATAATGAAGTGTTACGATATTTTGAAAACGTAACAGAAACATTTTAGAATTGTGAAAACATAATGAAAATGTTGCGCAATCTTGTGAAAATACGGCGAAAGTGTTTTATAACTATGAAAATATGATAACATGATTTTGTGTCGAAAATACAGTATAATTACTGTTTAACCAGTGTATGGACACTGTATGAGAGAGTGACGTGTTTTGCCTATGATTGGTATTTGGTGCATTTTATATGCATTGGAAAGAGATGCCCGTATTTGGATTTGGTGCATTATACATGCATTGAAAATATTTGGCCCGTTAGGGTTGGACTTGCACTGATATACTCGTGCATTGTACAAATAAAATTGAAAAAGATTTAGCCCATTGGGGTTGGACTTGCACTGATAAATTCGTGCATTGTATAAAAGATAGCTAATAGCTATTATGGCTCTTGTGGTTGAAGAGAGAATGAGAATTGATAGTGAGGTCTATGATGGATCTTGGGGGCGTCAAGGCGCGGCGGTCGACCAGTGGACAGCTGGCGAGTACCATGTGCCACTTGGCGATGCAGTCCGTTGCAACGCATTGACGATACCCGACGAGAACACGATTCTTTTCAACGACTGGGAGATTGTCTTTGGGCTAAGGCTGACAATTAACCAGAGCATTTTTCTCGAAATTGTGAAAACCTCCATGGAGTCATTTTTGATAAAATGAGTCTTTGTACATATGCATAAATCTGAGCATTTATATCTGTGTGATATATTAATTGGGGAATATTGGTTATTGGTTATGACAATTGTTTTGAGTACTTGGATGATGATTGAACTGATAAATGATTAGATGATGATAGTTGATTAATGCTGATAGCATGATTATGGTATGATCTATCTGTATGATATAGCTATTTGTGTTATCTCCGTCTTCGCACATGTTGGTATTGGTGTAGGTGATCTCATCTCTTTGTTATATTGTTTTGTTGTGTCTGTACTGTTAAAATCAAATAATAGAAGGATCAAGTTGTCTTAGACATAACGGGCGATGGATACTCTGAGATTGGTGATAACAATAAGGAGTGGACATTCAGGACTCGAAGGTGTGCAGTGTTGACAAAGGAACAGATGTCTGATGCATCAAGATGGACAGAAAAAGGAATAAGTATGTTAAAGTTTCTCGTTAGTGTTGTGCGTGCTATTAAGTAGGACCCATCATGGGGTTTGCTCTTGTGTCGAAAAAAAAAAAATAAGTCGTTAATTTTATATTTCTCTTTAAATTGTGATATTAATTGGTGTCAATATTGCATAATGAATAGTTGAAATATGATTTTCAATATTACCTAATATTTTCAGTAAATTTACGTTTCAGTAAAGAAGAAATTTTGAAACCCATCTTTTATAACTCAAACTTTGTGCGAACTTATTTTCAGATTATGAGTCGAGAGTCAGAAATATGATGCCCTAGCTAGGGTGTTACATTAGTTGGTATCAGAGTTAGGGTGTTACATTAGTTGGTATCAGAGCACGGTTTGATTCTTTTATGGTTTGTGGTTAGGTCTATTTTGCTTATATTGTGTTCTCTGTGTTTGTTTTCTGAAAGGAAATAATGATGTCTATAATGGATATTAGATCCATTGTATTTCGATCCGCACGCCTTCTAGGGATAGTTATACTTGTGTGGAAGTGAAACATGTTACTAGTAATGCAGTTGCAGCTACGGGAGTAACGTGAGCAATGTGGAAAGACGACTGCACGAACATAGGACCGCTGTTCTGTGGAAACTGGAAGTTGAAGTTTAGAATCTAATGGAAGAGAATCAGTCTTAGAATATAAGATTTCGTAATTTTAGAACCTGGTATTTTTTTAGGATATTGAGAAAGTAATTGATTTCGATGGAAGATGTATTTACAACCATTGAGGAAACCAAAAACAGTAAAGGATGTGAAAGAAAGTACTTAAATGAAGGAATGCACGTCAAGGAAACAAATTACAAAAAAGTTGGACACATTTTCCCAGAGATTATACTCTTTGAAAACAGAGTTTTCTATTAGTAAAATTTTAGATAGTAAGGGAAGTTGTTACTCTGAATGGAACGGGAGTGTTCTGAGTAAGATTTAAACAATGGAGATTGCGTCATTGGAGTTAATCCTATAAACCATACTGAATATTTACGTAAGTGACCTATTCTTTATAACATATGATTGAGTAGATCAATTATATGTTAGAGTTATTCGTTATCCTCGATTTGTTTACTGCTTTCTATTCTTAGCTAATCGAGCTATTCAAGTTATTCAAATTGTTGTTGCGTGATTAAATCTTTGTATTAGTTTGATCTGTTATTCAAAATTTTGTGTTAGTTTGATCTGTTTCATAAACAGAGGCGTGGTCTTTGAAAATGGATTGGTTATTTTCCAACCATATCCAATGAGATTATTTCAACAGAGTGTGAGTAATCCAAAGAAAATTCATTTTTGAAAATCGGGTTACATCCAATTCTTTGCTCGATATGTTCGATAACAGGTTCGATCCGTTTTGTTATCTTTCATGATGTTTTCTTTCATCTCCTGCAATTGAAGGAATATCTTGCAAGAAAGGATATTTCTATATTTGTATTCGTGTTAACGTATCTGAGTAACGCAGCAGAAGCGTGGTGAATTCTTCAAAAGATTATAACAATTCTTCTATGGAAAAATTTAAGACGGTAATGAAAAATCGTAGAAAAAATTTACTAAGTATCGGTATCGTCTTTGTGGAAAGGAGAATTCGGTTAGTGAGACATTTCCTGTTAAAAGCAAAAAAAAAAATCTAGAATATGTAGTGATACGAGGATAAGGAAATTTTAAGTAATACATTACATTAGTTGGAAGTTATCCTAGAAAAACTATTCTAGGCATGAATGAAGATTGGTTGTCGTTATGTTGGTATCAGAGATATGGAAATTCTTTCTTTCTCGAGTAACATTCAACATCTTCAGTAATTATAGGAGTCTGAGATATCTGTTTGATCAGGAGAAGTTGAACATCAAGAAAAGATTTTGTTGGTTAGAATAGTATAATAAGATGTAGAGAGGAAGCTTCATGGGAATTGAAAAATAAGATAAATGATGAATAATGTCATTATTTATTCGAGGGTGTGAAATCATGGTCATGAAATTTGAGGACGAAATTTCTATAAAGAGGGGAGTATTGTAACACCCCAAATTTCAGTATCTCTTAAACAATAATTTTTGATTAACAAAATTTTACTTGTTTAGTAATTTTTGGATCTTTGTAAAATTATTTTGTTTATTCTGTCAACAGTAGTATTTGATCGTTTTGAGTGATTTACTCCGTGTAAGAAAATAATAATTTTCGTGTCGGGAAAATTTTTTTGTATTTATTTCTCTTGATTTGTTAATTATTTTTAACAATCTAACTTGATTTTCATACATTTTCTAATATTTGTGATTTTGTGGATGATTATGAATTTTTTTTGATCAGTATGTGGGCCCAAGTGACCTTACGTGGGCCCAAGTGGATCCCAAGTAAAGTGAAAAAATTTTTCTACGCATAGAAAAATTTGTACTGTTTAGACGGAGACAGGGGATCTTACTAAACCTGAATCCGAAAATAGTTTTAGAAAATTTGTTTTGTACTGTATTTATTTATCGGAAGATAAAAATACAGTAAATATATTCTTTCGTGGATTTTTAGTAGATAAAAATAGAAATTATATTGCTTAAGTCAACATTGGTGGTTTGGATATCCACTATTGATTCAATTAACGGTTAAGAAATAAATTTAATAAAAAACATAAGATAATCATCATTGATTTAATCAATGGTGTGAGAATAAACTTAATTAAAGCAAACTTCAATATCAACCGTAGATTTAATCAACGGTGTAAAATTAATTATATAAAGTGACCATTTACAACCATTGGATTTAGAGTTGATCAAGGGTGGAGATTTGGTCTTAAAAAGTGACAAAGACCATTTATGACCATTGGATGAAGAATTAATCAAGGGTGGAGATTTGGTCTTAAAAAGTAGAAAGACTAATTATGACCCTTGGATTAAAAGTAAGAAGAAGTAATCTTGACCCTTTATTTTGGAGACACATCTAATGGTTAGAATTTAAAGGAGAAGGATCCAATGGCTTAGATTTAGTCTTCTAAAAATCAAAAGTCTACCTAAATCCTAACCATTGAATTAATCAATGGCTAGAAATGCTTCAAATAATGGCCTAATTAACAAGTTAAGTAAACTAAATTAAATGTTAAATTGTTATAATCTAACTCTTAATTAGATATCCTAATTTTAATTAGAGATTATAATATATGAAATAATATGTCTAATTAATTAGTTATGTAATTAGAAAATTAGTTAAGATTGATTAGGAAACTTAATCTAATGAATTAACTAATCAATTAGCAAGTAATTATGACAACTTTGGAGTGCATGATGAAGGGGGACGGTTTTGGAGTGTTAGAAGGAGGAGACATGTTTAGACACGCTTGTATAGCCTTTTTAGGCCAAAGAAAAAAGATGACAAAGTGGAAGACTTTTGCGATCATGTGATAGCCTTCAATTATGTCAAATGAATTCATATCTCTCAATTCTTTCACTCCCACGGCAGCAGCACCTTTGGTTACACTCTCCATATTCATTTTTCTACTTCACCAAAAAGCCTTCATCAAATTCTCTCAAATTCTCTCAAAGTTCCAAGAACACAAAACAACCATTTTCCTTCCTTTTCTCACCTTATGATTCGCCAAGCAACCCACAAGCACCATTACTCACCTATAATTTTCACTCACATCATTTCCTAAACCTAAACACCATTCTAAGAACATCTCTAGTTATGAGTTTTTCCAAAATCATTCATCTTGAGCTTCAAATCCAAGCTTCAAGTTTCTATCAAAAATCAAAATTTCCATCTTTGTGCTTCAAGAGAAATCATTCGGTCAAGACACTCAAAACCACCATTCAATCTCTTTTAATTTCATCCAACCATAGATCTTGAATCTACATGATATTCTAAGCAACTTTCATGTTGGAGATTTTCTCTAAATCATTCATCTTCATGGACTTTCTTCAAGATCAAAGTTATTGATTTTTGAGGTGAAGTGTAAGGAAACTTCATTTCTTTTCTTTTTTCATGATCTAAACCATGTTTGATCCATGGTTCCTCTTAATCAAGCTTAGTATACTAATTTCTATGTATTTTGTTTTGAATTTGAGAAGCCCTTGGTGTTGAAGGACTTGGAAAGAGAAGCAAAATCAAGAAGTTTTGAGGATCTTCAAGAGGTAAGAGGGAGATCCATCTCACTAACCAATTATGGTGGTGAGAGATAGTCTTATATTTGATGAATTGTGAATTCATGTGAGAATTCCAATCCATGGTCATGTAATAATTAATTGTGTGTTTATGTGCTTTGCTTTATTTTCTTGTGCCTTGATTATTTTGTCTATGCTTAATATGCTTTGCATGATTTTTATGGCTTTGATAGTATACTTATAATATGCATGATGAGTATATGGCATGTTTGTGATATTTATGATGAAATATATATATGTATGCCATGATGTGTGGATGGAAAGAAAATTGATCTTGGTTCTAATGGCCAAGGAAGAGCTACGGTTTTGATGCCCTTGATGAGGGTCAATGTTGAAATTTTTCAAGAACAAGGAAATTAAATTTTGATCCCTAGAACAATGAGAATTTTGGCCAAGACACCTCAAAATAGGTGTTTACAAATTAATATGTTTATGGAAGAATAAAATTGGATTGATTTGAGGAGTATGGAAAATGAACTAAAGATTTTTTTTTTTAAGAAAACATGAACACAAATTTTAGAATGAAATTTTATTGATTTATTTTGTGTAGAAACAAGAATGGAATTTATTTAAGTTAGAAGAAAAATATTTCATGGTTCCAATGGCCATCTATAAGGTTTTGATAATTTAGAAAAATGTTTTGATGCTATGAAATCAAAAATTTTCAAATAAGGATTTTTGAAAAGGGAATTAAGTGTTATAAATTAAGTGAAGTGGAATTTTCATAAATAAAAGAAAAAGAAGATTGAAAGTATTGAACTTCAAATTAATCAATTTTTAGAAGTGATTTAGAAATATAAAGGAAAATGTTTGTTACTTAAAATTTCTAACAGAGAATTTATTTATTGGGTTTTGGAAAACGTTAGGAAATTTAAAGTTAAGAAACAATAATTAAATCAACTCAATATGATTTTGTAGGACTAGATTAATAAAAAGTGATTTTGAGAAAATATATATTAAGGAAAAGATTTTTTGACTAAGAATGAAAAAGGATTTGCAAAGAAAGTGAAAATGAATTTGAACAAATGGGTTTGTTTTATGACCAATCGGTACTTTGGTTTTGAAAATAAAACTTTAATGATTTTGTTTGTGTAAAACCATATCAATTTAAAAGGAAAAATATTTTGATAATTTTTCAAATAGTAATGCCTAGATTTTGATGAAACAAAGTAATTTTTCAAGTGAAAATATAATTGATTTAATACAAGAAATTTGAAAAGGGAATCAGAGTATTTTACTCACTTGAAAAATTAAGTTTTGTAAACGAAAATGTTTTCAAACTTCAATTTATTTTGAAGTAGGTTAATTTGGAAATGATTTGAGAAAAATTGGAGAATATAATGGTATTTTGAGAATTTACTCAAGTATAACTTATTTTCAAGTTTTGAAGTACGTTTGGAAATTTTAAGATTTGAAACATTGATTTATATCAATGGAAAAGTAATTTTGTGGATTATATTTGAAAAAGAATTTCTTGAGTAAAGAAGCGTGGAAAAAGATTTTCTTGAATAAGAAAATGTGAAAAATGAAGTACAAAGTCATAATATTTTGAGAAAGGATGAAATTGAATTTTTGAAGGTTAAGAAATATTTTTGTAATAGAATTGTGATGAAAAATGATTTACGTATCTTAAAAATGATTTAGAATATAGTAAAATATTCCTATACGATTTAAAATATGTTAAAATATTTCTACTTGATTTGAATTACGTTTAAATATTTTACGTGAGTTTAAATATTTGACGATCTTGTTGAAAAATCACTATGTGATTTAAAAGTAATAGAATATTTTTACGGTATTGTGAAAATATAACGTAAACGTTTGAGAATTTTGAAAATGTAATGAAGTGTTACGATATTTTGAAAACGTAATGTAAACATTTTGGAATTGTGAAAACATAATGAAAATGTTGCGCAATCTTGTGAAAATACTGGCGAAAGTGTTTTATAACTATGAAAACATGATAACATGATTTTGTGTTGAAAATACGATTATAATTATCTTGTTTAACCAAAGTGTATGGACACTTTGTATGAGAGAGTGGCGTGTTTTGCCTATGATTGGTATTTGGTGCATTTTATATGCATTGGAAAGATATGCCCGTATTTGGATTTGGTGCATTATACATGCATTGAAAATATGGGGTTGGACTTGCACTGATATACTTGTGCATTGTACAAATAAAATTGAAAAAGATTTGGCCCATTGGGGTTGGACTTGCACTGATAAATTCGTGCATTGTATAAAAGATAGCTAATAGCTATTATGGCCCTTGTGGTTGAAGAGGGAATGAGAATTGATAGTGAGGTCTATGATGGATCTTGGGGGCGTCGAGGCGCGGCGGTCGACCAGTGGACAGCTGGCGAGTACCATGTGCCACTTGGCGATGCAGTCCGTTGCAACGCATTGACGATACCCGACAAGAACACGATTCTTTTCAACGACTGGGAGATTGTCTTTGGGCTAAGGCTGACAATTAACCTGAGCATTCTTCTCGAAATTGTGAAAACCTCCATGGAGTCGTTTTTGATAAAATGAGTCTTTGTACATATGCATAAATCGAGCATTTATATCGTGTGATATATTAATTGGGGAATATTGGTTATTGGTTATGACAATTGTTTTGAGTACTTGGATGATGATTGAACCGATAAATGATTAGATGATGATAGTTGATTAATGCCGATAGCATGATTATGGTATGATCTATCCGTATGATATAGCTATTTGTGTTATCTCCTGTCGCCATGTTGGTATTGGTGTAGGTGATCTCACCTCTTTGTTATATTGTTTTGTTGTGTCTCAGATCTTTGTTAAAATCAAATAATAGAAGGATCAAGTTGTCTTAGACATAACGGGCGATGGATACTCTACGAGATTGGTGATAACAATAAGGAGTGGACATTCAGACTCGAAGGTGTGCGGTGTTGACAAAGGAACGGATGTCCGATGCATCAAGATGACGAGAAAAAGGAATAAGTATGTTAAAGTTTCTCGTTAGTGTTGTATGCGTGCTATTAAGTAGGACCCATCATGGGGTTTGGTTTACATCGTAAAAAAAAATAAGTCTGTTAATTTTATATTTCTCTTTAAATTGTGATATTAATTGGTGTCAATATTGCATAATGAATAGTTGAAATATGATTTTCAATATTACCTAATATTTTCAGTAAATTTACGTTTCAGTAAAGAAGAAATTTTGAAACCCATCTTTTATAACTCAAACTTTGTGCGAACTTATTTTCAGATTATGAGTCGGGAGTCAGAAATGTGATGCCCTAGCTAGGGTGTTACATTAGTTGGTATCAGAGCTAGGGTGTTACACTCACTACTTTCTTACTCTGATCTTTAGTTAATGTGGGACTTTGAGATATATGCCTCTAATAATTTTGTAACTTTGTATATCTCCAAATCTCACATCTACCAAAGATTAAAGTAAGAATGTGGTGAACATCTATAAAATTAGAAGATGAATGTTAAGTTATAACAAAGGTCTATTGACCTTAAGTAGGCTCGTTGGCCTATTTCAAGACTTAGGTCTGTTAACCTATGTAAAGACATGTTGACCTATTTAAAAGTAAGTCTGTTAGCTTATATAAAGGCATGTTGACCTATTTAAAGGTAGGTCTGTTAGTCTATTTAAAGGCCTTATTATAAAGTACGCATTTAAATAGGCTTTTAAGTTTGACCAGACTTTTAAAAAGGTCAGGTCAGACCTTAAAAATTAGCCTATTACAGGTTCACATGTCAGATTAAGGCCTTATAATTGAGATACAGGTCAAGCCTGTTTAAGGCAAAGTCTGACATGACCTGACCTGTTTCCACCCCTACCTAGGCTCCAAGCCGGTCTGGTTAACTAATAAGACTATTTTTCTGGTTGACCTGGTCAGACTCGGATTAATTTGGGTGACTCAGTGGTCAACCTGACCTAAAGGTTGGGTCATCAAATCAACAATTCGACAGCGAGTTAAGTGGTTGAACTGAAAAACTCAGACAAATAATAAAATATTTTTATAAAATATTAGTAGTGAAAATAATATAAATTATAAAACTGAAAACATTTCTCATTAAGAGCATATGGTCTAGTGGAAGAGTGCAAATTTTTACAATAAGGATCTTTTAGGTAGTGTGTTCAAATTTCACGAGTTGAATTTTGATAAATGCTAATAACACACTATTTTGAACACTCTTTTTAGCACTTACTTTTTTGATTGATTTAAAAGTAAGTGTTGTTAGTATCTCTCTTATAATAATCCTTTAAAGTGTACTAGGTGATCAAATAATAAAGTAAATGTTGAAAAAAGTGTGGAAAAGAGTATGTTTCTTTTTTAAAGTGTTAGCATTGCTCGTTACTTTTTTAAAGCACCAACTAAATAAACAAATAAAAATCGGGTTAGACTAGTTTGACCCGTCTGGGCAATTCACTCGGGTTTGACTGGTTCAGTGAGAAAAATCATTATGAGCACGAACTGGATAAGCTCAAGGATCGGTTCGCAGGTTTACCAGTCAGAGTGGCTGGTAGCTTAAACAACTATGTTATAAATATATAAAGGACTAGTTCGCGAGTTTACTGGTTGCAGTTCGTAGGTTTATTGATATATATATATAATAATTCTTTTATTATGAAAAATCTTCATTTGTAAAATATTTGATTAGATTTTTTAAATTTTTAGTATAAATACATAATACTCAAAGTAATATGGAATTACTCAACAATAGTTGTTCGCAGTAGAAGTGAATTCTAACTAAGACAAACCTTACTTACAATGTTAAATGTTTTAATTTTATAATAATCACTTTGAGAAGGTCTTTACCTAACTATCACGTCCAACTCGAAATTCCATTCCATAAGCTCTTGGTCAAAGACTCAAAAGTATGAAACTCATAACATATTGAATATAATATTATATATTATTATTTTATTTATTTTATATTTTGATCAAATGATATCTAGGTTAACTTATGCGTACCTTAATTAATTCACTTCCCCAATTCAATTAAAGGCAAGGCATCCACGCTACCTGAAAATTCCATAAGCTCTTAGTCAAGGACTAAAATGTAATATGAAACTCATACCTCTTTTTTATAAGGAAAATTATTGTCTCACATTATTTTCTAAAATATACCACTTTTTACCACATTTTTAATAATTGTGATTAAATGAGAAAAAGTGATTCAATCAATAATATGAAGAATATTGTAAAAAATAATATAAGAAAAAAGTATGATGAGAATATCATTGTTATTTTTATAATTATACATCCAAAAGGTGATTGTAATCAACTTTATTTAAATGTTTATTATGGAAAAAATATTTTTAAATAAAAGTTTTCAACTATAAATTATTTAATACAAACTCACTTCTAACTAAAATTATCATTATAAATCAATTTTATAAAAAATTAAAAGTGTGTTTAGATAAGTTTAAAAAATGTAATTTTAAAATAATAAAAAATATTATTTTCTACTTTTATGATTTTTTTCAAAATGCAAATTATGTTAACTTTTCATAAAAATAAAATTTTGATTATTTTTAGATTCTATTTATTTTAATAATATTATCTAAACAATTAAAATTATTTGAGAAGTGTTATATCTATTAAAAAATAATTTTCTTATATAAAAAACACAACTGTACCTTAAATTTGTAAAATCTAATACAAACACATACTTAATATATGCTTTTATGGCAAGAAAAAGTATGTTAAAATTAAGGCAAACACATACTTAATATATGTTTTTTTAAAAATATATTCAAAGAAAAAGAAAAAATATTTCATGTGTAAATGTAAATTTTAAGAGATACTTTTTTGTTCAAACAGTTTTTTATGTTATAAAATTAAAAAAGTTTTTTTAAAGCACAAACCTCTGGTTTAAAAAATTAGTAATTTAGTGATTTATTTTTTTAAGGACTTTGTTAACATGTATCTTTTAAGACATGTATCAAGGATTAAAAATATTATTTATTATTTATTATTAATTATTTAAATAAAAAATATTAAATATTTTTTAAATTTTTAAGATAATAAATACTTATACTTTTATTTTAATATTTTTTATATTTTACATGTCGACAAAACTCTTTTTTTTAAGTACTAGCTTAAATGCACTTAAATATAATAAAAACAATATTTTAAATTAAAATTATAAAAAAATCTGGAGCTAAAGCTCTGGGACTTGTTCTCGATTATTTCGCGAGAAAGGCAAAGAAAAAAAAAGATATAAAATTCAACGCAAAAACCCTTTGGGACGGTTAAAGGCAAGCCAAGAGTCCAAGGCTTCTTCGTCCACACAGCGTCATCGCTAACTCTATGTGTGGATGTTTTTTCATTAATGGAACGGAATAGAATATGTAGGAATAAAACGAAAAGGAAAGGAATAGAATGGAACATAATTTTTATTCTCTTTGTTTGGAAGTTTCATTAACGGAACGGAACGGAACGGAATTACCCATGTGTTCCTCTTATTCTCCCTCAATTTTGGGGAGAACAAAAGTTGGGTATTTGAGGGGAAGAAGGGAGAAATAATTTCTTATGTGTTCCGTTCCTATGTATTTTAAAACTTTCAAACAAGAGAAGTTATTTTCGTTCCCATCATTCCCTTTCCGTTCCCTTTATTTTCTATCATTTAAATATAGTGTAAGGTCATGGATCCCAGGGGACCACAGGCTTGGTGCCTATAATTAAAATAGAAAATGTGAAAATAATACAAACCAAGTAATTTTATGGCTATTACTATTTTATCAAATTCTATCATATCATATAGTATAATCTATTTTCACATCTTTAAAAAATATTATCACTCATAATAATTATTTAAAATTTATTTTTTTAATAATATGAAAATATATAATTAAATAATAATATTTTTTTTATTTTTATATTACATCAAATTAAATTAATGCAACAATAGTTAGTCGCTAGTGTCAACTCAAAAATTAATCTCACAACAGTTTATATGAGTATATCAAAATTAAACTTATATTTTCTTTTAAATTTTTTTTTGACAAAACAAGTAAGTGTGTGTTTGAAAAAGTTGCGAAAATTTAATTATGCTTAGTAATCGATTATTGTATAAATTTTTTTGTTATAATCGATTATAATAGATTATAATCAAATCATTTTTATGTTTGTATAAATTAGCTGAAAAGTGATTTTAAACAAATTTGATTCATTTAGATGATATAAAAAAAATCGCTTTTATGTATAAAATTATTAAAATAAGTATAAAATGATCAAAAAAATTATTTGATTGAGGATAAAATAGTATTTATATCTCAAAGTATAAAGAATAATTTGTAAGCTAGAATAATAAGTTTTAATCTTCAACATTATAAAATTAACTTCAAAATTTTTTTATTTTGCATTGAATTTCATGTAAAAGTTGAAATTAATTTTGATAAACATATTATAATACTATACAAATAATTTGTTTCAAAAAGAAAAAAAAACTATTTACACAGTAATTTAAGCCCAATCAAACATACACTAAGTCTTAATCTTTTATTTATATATCTAGCTTCAATTTATTTGAATTTGAACATATTCGATAACAAAAAAAAAAAAAAAAAACTTTCAAATAAAGATAAAGAAGATAACTACCAATTAAAATGAGATATACTAATATCTAAAATCATTTTTATATATATATATATATATATATATATTTAACAATGTTATGTATATAAAATCATATATATATATATATATATATATATATATATTAACTTATATATAAATGAGTAAATTAAACTCTTTTCTCTTAATATATGCTTAAATTACATAATCTTTCTTTTTATTTTAAAAATTATATTTAGTGATAAAATTTTGTTACACTTTAATTCATTTTTATGTTTTTCGTTAAAATTTTTGTAGGTTTCAACTTGAAGTTACAGCAATTAATTTTATTGGCTGTGGTTATTGTGACTTTGAATCTTCAGTCATATATGAATTTTAACATAAATCATAAAAATAAATTAAAATATAACACATTTTCATTTTTAAAAAGAGGAAAATGTAATATTTTAAATATAAAAAAAGAAATATAATTTTTTAAAATAAAAAAATAATATAATTTAAACATATCTTAAGATAGAGGAGTGTTTTTTTTTTAACAGATAGGAGTGCATTTTAATTTATATAAATTCACACAAACAAATATTAAAGTAAGTTAAATATAAATTCTAAAAAAAAAAATGTAATAATGAGCAACATGATTTTTTATTTTTATTTTTATTTGTCTCTGTCTCTCTCATATTAGAGTAATTGAGAGAGAGAGAGAGAGAGAGAGAGCACGGTGAGCTGAAACGACTCAGGTTGCAGAAAAGCAGCATATTCTTGAACGGCTTCTCAGTATAAAGAGAGATCGAATGCATATCTGAACCTTCTCCATCATCATCATCATCACTCTCTCAATAGCCACCACACCACTTCACCTTCTTCTTCTATATGTATCTTCTATCTCTCATTTCCATCACTCTTTCTTCTTCTTCATCTTCATCTTCTTCTGGGCCTTGATTAGTAGCGTCCCTCCCTCACAACCTTCCTTGCTCTTTTTTCCATCTGGGTTTTTGATTTCGGTTTCTCTATAGTCTATTCTATGGCTACCTCTTCCATGGCCTCTCCCCTCTGCACGTGGCTGGTCGCCGCTTGCATGTCAGTCACGTGCGACACTGACCGTTCTAAAACCCCATACGCGACGTTTCGCTCTTCCAAGAGGTCTCGTAGGAACAACTTGGTCTCCAAATTCGCCTCTGCAAGTTCCCAATTGAACAGGGGCTTGATTTCCTCTATCTATGGATCCAGCATTCAGGGTCTTATGAGTTCCTTCGAGCCCTGCGATGAGTACTATAGCTCTAACACTCTCTCTTCTTTGGGTTTCTTCGGTGATAATGCCTTCTCTTCGCTTTTTGGATCCAAAACTGGGAATTTCAATCGAAGGCAGAGGCGTCTGAATCGACTCGCTCATTCTGGTAATTTTGTTTCTAGTTTCTACTCTAATCTAAAGTTGAGATTTTTCTGCTGATTAGTGAAAATTGTACTCTCTACCCTTCTCTAGTTGATCGTGAAATTTGGGCTCTACCTTTCTGGTAATGAAGGATGCATTTTTCTGAGTTGTTCACTTAAAGCTTATGTTTTTAGTTTGGATATTTGACTTTTGGTTTGTTTTTTATTATGTGGGGTTGTTCATTTGCTTGATTCTGGTTTAATTTTGAGGGTTGTTTTACCTGCTTTATTGCTTCATTGGTTAAGGTTTGCTTCGAGGTACGAATTAACATGGTTAGTACTGGGTAATGGTACCCATGTGTCACTTAACTGAACATACTGGAATAATTTGCCTTCTTAGTATTCATAGTACGGTTAGGCTGCCTAGGCATCAAAACCATTCTAAAGTTTTCATTAATTGTTGATTAGTCTTCTAATCTTCTCTTTGTTTTTTCTTGCAATCTCATGGAGGTTGATCCTCATATATACAGAGAATTACTTTCAACTAGATAAAGCTCTTGTTAGCTTTTTTTTCTGAAATAATAATTCCACTGAATTGTTCCTGAAGCTAAAGTTGAAAATATCACCCCTCGTGTCGGCTTCTCTCTGTCTCTGTTTTTTTATTATTTCATTCTTCTGTGTGTAAAATATTAGAGGTATTTTATGATTTTATCATCTTGGTGGTATGTTAAAACACATGAGAGTAGGAGGGATTTTTTATTATTATTATGATGGATGCAAAATAGATAAATCTCTGGACAGGTCTATACTAATGCCTCTCGCATGCATGTAGCTGCTTGGTAAGGTCTGGTTCAGCGGTCTTGATTGTTTTGATTCTAAACAATGGATAGAAGTTTGGGCCTGCTGCCATGTGACAAGGTTTCTTAGCTTTTTTGTTGTTGTAGTTTTACAGTAACCTAGTTTACTTAAACCTAAACATAGTTATTCTTGGCCACTGGTTGTATTCTCTGCTCAACATTAATGATGCAGAAAAATAATTATTATAGGAGATATTTTATTTACTAAAGAGTCATGGTTCTATGTATTCAAGTCTAGACTCTAGAACTACTCAAGAGTTATGGTTATCTGTATTTGAAAAGTTAAGTCTAGGAAAGTCCAATATCTTAATTAGGGGTCTAAGTAATTAAAAAGTCTAAAAGTCAGTCAAAAGTTATTAATTAAGCCACTTAAGAGTCCAGTCAGTTCGAGATACATATTGGGTCTATAAATAGTGATTCTCTATGTAATTTTCAACAGAGTTGAGAATGAAAATTTGAGAATTGAGTAAAGTATTTCCAAAATACATCTTCTGGTGTTTTCTTTCAATTAAGCCCTTGCAAATTTAAAAATACACGTGCATTAAGTGAAAGGCATTTACTTTTCTGTAAGGTTTCTGGTATTACTTTCTTGAATGATCCTTCAATTTTAAACTCCAAAGTTGTGCTGAGATAGAAGGAAGCCAATTTACAAACATGATTTATGTCCGGTTATTCATATTTCATCTTATAATTGCTGATCTATGCCTTGAAATTGTAAAAATTCAAGGTAAAACAATGGCTGTTGCTTTGCAACCTGCCCAAGAAGTCACAACAATGAAAAAACCTCCTACAAAGCAAAGGCGAGTAGTTGTGACCGGCTTGGGTGTGGTTACACCACTTGGTCATGATCCAGATGTCTTCTACAATAATTTACTCGATGGTGTTAGTGGCATAAGCGAGATCGAGACTTTTGATTGTGCTGAATTTCCAACGGTAAATTATATGAAATTTAGATTGTATTTTCCGTTGTTGCCTGCTGTAGCTTTTGTTCTCAATATTCTGTGTTTCCAGAGGATTGCTGGTGAGATAAAGTCTTTCTCAACTGATGGCTGGGTAGCACCAAAACTTTCAAAGAGAATGGATAAATTTATGCTATATATGCTAACTGCTGGCAAGAAAGCCTTGGTTGATAGTGGAATTACTGAAGATGTAATGGATGAGTTAAGTAAAGACAAATGTGGGGTTTTGATTGGCTCAGCAATGGGTGGCATGAAGGTAACCTGCACTCCCTTTCATGTTGAGATACAACACTTGAGAAAAATATGGACTTTTGTCACTTTCATGAGTTTTATTTTATATCCAGAAGCATCATAACATCTTTATGAAGTTGTAAGTTGTAACACCTGCTCGTCTTGTGGATTGAATTTACTGTCAAATGCAATCCAAAATGGTGCCAGAAATCTATCATATTCTGCGATCGTATGGCATTGATTTATTGACTATTTTGTTGTTCTTTTGTGTATTTAACAGGTTTTAATGATGCTGTTGAAGCTTTACGAATATCATATAAGAAGATGAATCCTTTTTGTGTACCTTTTGCAACAACAAATATGGGTTCTGCCATGCTTGCAATGGATCTGGTCTGTTTAAATAGATTTTGGGGCATACTATGGACATCATAAACGGTGTCTTGATTTTTGTCTTAAGCTGCTGACAAATGATTTCTTTTATGGATTACAGGGATGGATGGGACCTAATTATTCTATCTCTACAGCTTGTGCTACAAGTAACTTTTGTATATTGAATGCAGCGAACCATATCATTAGAGGTGAAGCTGTAAGTATTTTGCTTTGATACTTGCTCTTAGGATGGTGGATTTCTCATATTATCCCCGTCTTTTTTTTCCTGACAAAATGTATGTTTAAAGATACTGTCATTTTATCAAAAGGCGTTAACAAATTCAATAAATATGAAATTTATCTGCAGGACGTGATGCTTTGTGGTGGCTCAGATGCTGCTATAATACCAATTGGTATCCTCTTGTTACTCATTCTTTTCTCGGCTTGAGTGAAGTTATCATGCCATGAATCCGATATTAATCCAACAATTATTGGAGCAGGTTTGGGAGGTTTTGTGGCATGCAGGGCACTTTCACAGAGGAATACTGATCCTACCAAAGCTTCACGCCCTTGGGATATTGTAATACTATAGAAATCCTGTTTTTGTTTTTGCTTTTTTCTTTTCTTTTCTTTTCCATTTTTTAGTGCTGATTTTTCATTAAATTTTTTTGAACAGTATATATCTATAATTCTACTGAAATTGGATGAGTATGTTTTGTCTTTTATAGTAATCTTGAGAGTTTACTTTACTAAAACCTTTGTAACATTTCAAAGGTTCATCAACCCAACCTTGTATGTTGCAAAAATGTTTGTTAAATCTTTTATGAGCAATAATAATCAATTGGAAACACCAAAATTGAATATTATTTTTATACAACTAGGATACAAAAGACACCACCAAAAGTTTAAAAAGCAATGCTGTATAAGAAACCGTGAAAGCATCTAACAGAATAAAGGACAATGAGAAGTTCTGCTCAAATCCTTAATCTGTCCTACCGTATCAATTTGATACTTATGAAACTTGAATAATTTTGACAAAGTAATGGATGCATAAATTGTGGTTGTCAAAGACACTAAAAAATTGCAGTGCTTGCAGTTTTGATCTTTTTACTCATCCTTTCCTACATCTTGTCCTGCACTTGTGTTACTAACCATCAGGTTGCATTTATGATATTACAGAGTCGTGATGGATTTGCCATGGGGGAAGGGGCTGGAGTTTTGCTTTTAGAAGAATTGGAGCATGCTAAGGTACTTCTAATTTGATCTAATAATTTGAGAATAAAACATGCCTTAAAGGGACTTTGCATCGTGCTTTAGTATTGCTGCATACTTATGCATATATCAATTACCTCATCCTTCAGTTCCTTCTAACAGTATTAAAACACTTGATACATCTGTTTTATCTTGTGTTAGTATTATTCTTCACACTTCTTGCCATTACTACTACCTATTATTTCTTGTTTTCTTCAAATATTTATTTGTCAGTGATACGAACCTTAGGAGAACCACACCACAAAAGCTAGCCATTGTAGTTGGAGAGCCCAAGGCCATATAAACCCCACACCGGAATCCCATACTTCCGATGTGGGACTCAAGTCCCATACCTTGCAATTGGATCCTAACATTCCACCACGCTTGCAGCCTCGGCGCCCACGGGGGCGGGCGTGCACTTCGGCTGCCACCACCGCGCCGCTCGTTTGCAGCTGAGAGACATGGTGGAAGGCTCTGATACCAATTGATACGAACCTTGGGAGAACCACACCACAAAAGCTAGCCATTGTAGTTGGAGAGCCCAAGGCCATATAAACCCCACACCGGAATCCCATACTTCCGATGTGGGACTCAAGTCCCATACCTTGCAATTGGATCCTAACATTCCACCATGCTTTGCAGCCCCCGCGCCCACGCGGGCTGGCTGTGCACTAGCCCTCTGACTAGTCCCGGGCGAACACTGCAATGCCGGCGTCACCTGGTATAATTGATAAGAACTACAGTCAATTGGGAATTCAACAAGGTAATGTAGTAGTATTTATCTCTTCTCGGACAGATTCAGTGTGAATAGCCAAAAAAATGCAAAGAAACAGAACAGATAATAGGCAAATTAGAGAGTGCCTAGTTCTCTCCCAATTCCAATACCAATACCAATACCAGCCTGCTCTCTCTCCACCCACGTTTTCCCTCATATACTCCCTTCCCCACTCTCATGCAGCCTAACCGCATGACTCACATTCTCTCCCCTCACTCTGCCAGCTAGGCAGAGTTAGTTACATCATTTTCCCCCACATTCCCCTCATCATGTGCCTGGCCCTTCTTGCGTTTCCTCACGTACACTTTGGTGAATCCCGTGGGTCCCACGCCCCTTGCCACATCAGCCATGTCAACTGTGGGGTTCTCATCAGTTAGTTATATCATTGTTAAATATTTTACATCTATTGCATTTAGCAGCATACTTCAAGTAATTTGTAGAGTTATCCAATTTTTTACATTGCAGAAAAGAGGTGCAAAGATTTATGCAGAATTCCTTGGTGGAAGCTTCACCTGTGATGCATATCATGTGACTGAGCCACGTCCTGATGGTAAAATGTTAAAACTTCAAGGCCCTTTTTATTCATACAATCTTAAAAACATAATTCATTTGTAGGCGTTCCAAAATTAGCTTTGTATAATCAAATCTAGATGAGCATGATCTGGGTCTAAAAGTACCTTACCATTGTTTAGGATCTCAGGAGAGGGACAAGGATCCTCTAAAGTGAGGATCCTTGTAAAGTGAACAAATAAGCTCACATCAACCATTGATAGATGGGCTCACATCAACTATCAATGGTTGATGTGGGCTTATTTGCTCACTTTACAAGGATCCTCCCTTTAGAGGATCCTTCTTCGAAGGAGAGAAGGGTGAAATAAGATAAGTGAATGTGTTCATATTGTATTTATTTATATATTTAGAATTATCTGGCATTTTCTTCTTGGTTGATATTTTATTGCTTTCTTATTGAAGTTCTTTCTTATAATAATAGTATAACAGCTTAAAGCTGCATATCTTTAGTCTAACTTTTATTGATTCATGCCATGGTTCAACACTTTAGTTCATATGGATGCCTAAGCTGCTATTGTTGTAGCATCTGTCAATTTGAATTCTGAAAGATGAGGCTTTTTAATGTGAAGCTGTTGCACTGTATTAGAGTATATTATATTAAGCTGTTAGCAGAGTTCAGAAAGTTCCAGAGATCTAGAGTTAGTTAGGATTTTATCTTATGGTGTTAGTTAGTAACAGAATTACAGAATTAGTTAGGTTAGCTAAGAGTAGTTAAACTTCTAGTTAAAGCTTCTACTAGCTGTATAAATACAGCTGTGTATACTGTTGTAACTGTCTTGATTACAGCTTACAATTTTCAGTTTCTAGTTCATTCTCTTTCTTCTTTCATTCTCTCTCTTTTCTGCTACTCATTTTCTATTCTTTTCTTTCACTCTCACCTGATACGATTTCTAGAACACTGTCTGGAAATGCAAGTGCATCTTCTATTTGTGCATGTGATGTTCTTGAAAAGGAGGGAGGAGAAGTAGAAATGAGTATAACCTTCAGCTTGTTTGCTCTCCATGGATGCAGTTTTCCCTTTCTTGCAGCTTTTCCTCTTTGCAAGGGCTTTTTGATAAATTAGTCTGTGAGTGACATAATTGAAGTTAATGGATAGCTGATTGAAAATGGCTATCATTTGTCATTTAATGTGCAGTTATGGTGTGCTGTGACCATCATGTCTAAATTCTGTTGATGCATGTTTTGAAAGAAAAGAAGTGTATGTATGTTTTTCTGGTCACTTTTAACGGTAATGTGGAGTTTCTGTATTTAGATTCATCTCTTGTAGCTAATGTTGTTCCTTTGTGTTCTTGTGATAGAGACGTTCCATACTCCCTATCATCCTTTTGTCTTAAAAGCTTTGGAATGTAATTATTCTGTCATCATTACAATTCCAGAATTGTGAAAGAGATTTACTATATCCTGCCAAATTTCCTTTGTGATTACAAAGTGATTTTTTTTTGTTATATTGAAATAGTTTTTTAATTATTGTGCGCTTTGTTTAGGACACTTGGTGAGTAATGATACTTATGTCCCTGCAGATCATTCCTGGCTTAAATTTGCACTTATGTTTATTTATTCCATCGCAAACAGGGGCTGGCGTTATACTTTGCATTGAAAAGGCATTAGCTCAGTCTGGAGTATCAAAAGAGGATGTGAATTACATAAATGCACATGCCACATCCACACCAGCTGGAGATCTTAAGGAGTACCAGGCTCTGATTCATTGTTTTGGTCAAAACCCCGAGTTATATATTTTTTTTGGTATGTTATTCATACTATTGTTCTCTTGCTAGCCAGGTAATTATGATTTCTTGATCTTTTTAATTATTTTAATTAATGCTGCTGCTTATCATATTGTCATGCTTACCAAGATCTCTTGTTTATACAGCTAAGAGTGAATTCTACAAAATCTATGATTGGTCATCTACTAGGGGCAGCTGGTGGTGTGGAAGCTGTAGCAACTGTACAGGTGAAAACTAATACATCATTTGTTAATGAAATTTGTTTAGTGGCCGAAGTTTTACGATTAAAAATTTCTGAGCTTTGTTTTTCCATTATGTAGGCAATTAGGACGGGGTGGGTTCATCCCAATGTCAATCTAGAAATCCCAGACGAAGGAGTGGTATGTTACCTGTTGCATCATTCTTGCTTTTATTTGAAAGTGTGTTGTGTCATACCCATTTATAATTTGGTCAAATGAACGAAAATCAGGATGCCAAAGTGCTTGTGGGTCCAAAGAAAGAGAGACTAGATATCAAGGCCGCCTTATCTAATTCATTTGGTTTTGGGGGCCACAATTCTTCAATCATATTTGCCCCTTATAAGTGATCACAGAGTATTACTTTCCTATCATTATTATAAACAAGGTATGTCTGTCAGTTAAAAGCGGGTTATATTTTCCTCATCCCTTTTTCTGCTACGTTGTAAATCTGTGTTTTCATGTTGCAGTTGTTGAGTACCCAGGCAATGTATTGTGCATACTCACTTTACTCTTTTGGTTGTTTGAAAAAATATATGCGGTGTTGGAGAAACTTTGTTGAGATGGCTCTATAGAATCAGAACGTTCAGAGGTTGTCTGGTGCTCCTGGTGAGGTAGAGTGAGGGAGTCTATCCACTGCTGAAAATCCTATCTTACCATGAACGGCCAGAGTATGAGTTGACCCACTTTGATGTAACCGTTAAACAACCACTTAATGGTATACAGTCTTTTGTTTTATTCCCACGTACAAGGATATCAAGACTTCATACTTTGGGCCTTAACCAATTGCAGTGGTTTTTGAGCTGACTGTCGATTTGTTTAGTAATTCGCGTCGCATCACTATCTCCATTTAGTTCTGACTTTCTAACTCCACCAGGGTAAATTTTCATTCGATTGTGGTCTTTCTGACCTGCTATTGCACATCCGAACTCTTCATGTGTTAATCAGAATTTCAAAATATGGCAACAGACATTATTTTTTTCATCTTTATATATATATATATAGAGGACATATTTAGTGAGAGGAATTTTTATTATAAGAGTGAAAAATAAATCTTGATCATATAATTATATATAAATGATCAAGATTAAAAATTATTTAAAAAAGTGTGTTTCACTTAAAAAATCATATATGCATTTATGTTTTACTTTTATGTTAGATTCAATAGTTAAGATTTATTTTTTATTTTTTACAATAAATATTCTTCTTACTTAATACACATCTTTATATATATATATATATATATATATATACTTTAACAAAATAGAATCAAAGTTCACAAAGTAAGAATTTAGTATGTGTGTAATACGTGCGGTGGACTTTTTTTTTTTAACATGCAATAGTCTAAATCTCAATTTTATTGGATACTCAGAATTTTCGTATTAAAAATGGTAAATGGGTCCTGACTCCTGAGGTTTCATGGCTTTCAATCTTTCATGTCACCAAATAGAGTTGTCATTGCATCTTTCTCAGTTTTTTTTTTGGTACATATCTTCCTCAATTTTATTGTTCCCATTTAATATTGCCCGGTACGCAGTATATTTAAATGGATAAGTTTGGAGAGAAGAAAAAGTAGGGGAAAGAGATTCTGTTTTTTTGGTAGAAACACTTTCATTTTTAATGAACATTCTCTTCATTTGATAATTGCTTTAAGTGAGATGAATGGAATGAATTCAGAGTGTATCATAATATTGGTCAGGTAAAATACTTTACACAATCTTACAAATTTAAAGTGTTAATTACTTCAATTGACTTTACACAATCTTACAAATTTAAAGTGTCAATTACTTAAATGAATAGATTGATTTGATTTTAGATTGGATCGTAATAGATAGATTTAAAATAAATCATTAATTTATTTAAAGTTCATTATAAAATATTTAATATTATCTAATTCATCCATAACTTAATTTAATATCTATCCATTAATTCATTTTAATCAATTGAATAGATGGATATTCAACCCACTCATTTAAAAAAAATATTTCTCTTTAAAAAATTTATCTTTAAAAAATGTTTCTCTCTAAAAATTCTCTCAATTTTTTTTCTTTCTAAGAAATTTCATTCTCTCTACAAAAAAATGTCTCTTTAAAAATTTCTTTAAAAAATTTTCTCTTCTTTCTAAAATTTTTTCTCTAATATTTTATTCTCTCAAATATATTTCTTTCATGATGTATGCTATGGCATAAAAAAATTCAGTTATTTTAATAAAAAAACAAAATATATTGAATATTCATTAGATTAATTTTTAATTGAACATCCAATACATGTTTTGATTGAATTACTGATCATTTATAATTAAATTTAATCTATTAAATTTAATCTAATAAGATATATTATTTTAATTGAATGAATTAAATTAATTTTAATATAGATAAATTAGATAGATTAAAAATTAATAAATTTTATTACCAAGCCTTACACAATGTTACAAATTTAAAGTGTTAATTACTTCACTTGGAATCATAAAGAAATCAAGTACACATAATGCAAAAGTTCAAGATCTAATAATTTCACCAATATTTTCTAAGATGAATTGCACTACATGAAAGAAAAAATAAATTAGAAGTCAAATACAACATTTAATGTTAAAAAAATAAAACAAAATTGCAACCCAAAAGTCTGCTTCTCTTTGTCATCATTACATAATTACATAAATATATGAAAATAAATCAGTACATTTGATTTCAACTCAAGTGAGCTTCAAAATCGGTACTATGCAAATACCTGATGATTATCTATATAATGCAAATCATGATATGTCAATCTACGCTAGTCACATTTTCTTTTCCTTGCTGCCTTTCTTTTGAGTCCTTTTTAGTTTCAAACTCTTCAGGGATAGCACACCAGAGGCACTCTTGCCTTCAAGCTTTTTTGTCATCTTTACTACACTAGCCATACCTTTTTTGCGGCGGCCCGCTGCTGAGGTCGATGACTCATCATTTTCCGATCAAGTGGCCAATATGCGTAAGGTTCAAGTTTGTCCTTCCTCTTCACATCTCCAGCTGCTTTCTTGCTAGCATATTCCTTCCCTGTGTAAGCCCACCCAGAGTCCGATGTTTTTCTCCGCTTCTGGGCTTTAGTTCCAGACTTTGCAGACAAGTGACTATCAGGCTCACTCCTAATATCAAAATCAGGGTCAGCAGGCTTTTCCTTCCTCCTTTCCCCTTCCTCACGGATAATCAAGCGTCCTTCAGAATCTAGCTCCACCTCATCATCTAACCTTGACTTTCTTTTGAGATGCTCAGACGATCTAAGAGCTGACCTTGTCTTCTGCCGATCCAGTAAATCAAGTGGCTCATCATCTGATTCGTCAGACAAGTGCTCAGGCAAATTCTTCTTTAGTCTGATATTGGACCTTAGATAGAACAAGTAACAACAGTGTTAGTCCAATTTGATTTTCAGAAAAAATGCTTCTTGCTAGGATATGTTCTAGATTACTCATGATTGAATGAAATGCAGTCATATATTAAATTAAATCTCTCAACGGTTGATCACTGCCAATTTACGCACTACAATCTACATATTACAAAAAGACTAGATAATTGGAAATCAGGTGTAAATACAACATACACTCTAGCCAATTTGATTACAATTATCTCATGGAAGCAACATTGCCGCAACAGAAACCAGCAAGTCATTAGAAGAATGAACAAATTAAAAGCTACAGCTTTGTACCCAAAAAAAGAAAATTGCTACAGCTTACCGAAATGAAGATGCTGCTGATTTGAGATGTAAAGAAGACTTGCCCCTTCCAGAAACTGTCTTGGCATTCAGGTATTCTGCATCACTACCACCATTATCTTCATCAAAATCTGAAAAAAAATTTGTATGATTCCACATACTTTGCCTGAAGACAAATTAAATTATATTGGTCAGATGCAGCTTAAGATATGGCTTGCAATTTCAACATGGTACATTATTCGCTAAAATAAAATGATTAGGGCTATAATAATGCATAATATTAAGAATCATAAGACTAATCACATAACTTAAATACCCTATAACTGGCAAAATTCATGGAACAAGTATGTCATTTTAAAATGGCTGTATATGTCTTATCAAGAAGTTTGCTGGTGGACCAAACTGGAAAACCATTATCGTGTCACTTTTCTAACTTGTCACTAGATATAAAAAATAGAAGTTTACTCTAAAAATTCAATATACACAAGAGACTGGTATAAATATATGTAAAACACTACTACACCAATGTGCAAGTGGATAGATATTCAGAGTCTCACACTGGGGTTTATGGTATTTAAAATTTTAAATCATTGTCTTTGTTTCTAATAATGCAAATAAATTCATGATTCTTACCTGGATGTAGTTTCTTTTGAAAGATGAGATCTAGTTTCCTCAGATTTAGCACCTCGTTTCCTCTCTTTCCGCTCCTTGATCTGTATTAAAAATGATATGAAAATCCCAGAAAGACTGCTCTGTAAAAAATTTATATAGTAGAATGCTGTTCAACAGACCTTGCGTATGTTGGAAAGAAGTTTCATATGTTCTTCAGGCATGACCGCTTTAACAGCCTCCAGTCCACACTTTGTGACAAGCATTTCCAAAAGAAGTTTAACCTGAAAGGAATTTGAATCCCAGTGTTTACAATATGAAAAAGTATCGTCAATTCTAAAATAGCCATCCACAACAAATAAATGAAATTGCATTAATATAAAAAAATAAAAAAACATAAGATAACCAAAATAGCAACCTTCGCTTTAAAATGATTTTTGGTGTTATCTTGCCACTTCAACAAACCTTCGACCATGCTCCTCAGGTGCATTTGCAACCCTTCCGCTTGTGATTTGGCTACTAATACCTTCAATAAACCAAGATTTGCCTGCAACATGAAGTGACAAAGGCACTTAATTCTGGAGCTTAAGGAAATAACATTGCTTCAGTCAGTAATGCATTTAACAAACAAAATAGAAAAGGAAAGAAACCTTAATTATCTCTCTATTTTTTCTCTGGAGGAGGAGAAATGTGGATGGGAGCATGTTGAAAGCAGTTAAAACAAGATCAGAGAATTCATAAGCCAATCGAGCTAAACCTTTGACTGCTGCACTTATCATATGTGGAGTTTCCCCAGCCAAGCCTCCAGCAACCTGAGCTCACAAAACAGCATAAAATCAAACTACTACATATAACTTATAAATCATACACATTCAAGCATAATGAGTTCAAGATGATATCAAGTCTCATCAAATAAAGGATAAAGGGTGATATTGATTATTTTATATTAATTAAACAATTTAGATACATAAAGCACGAACTTAAAATTGGATATTTACCATGTTGAAAAATTGATGCAAGTTTTCTCTGTTCCCACCTCTATCTTCATCCCCAAATGCATGGCCAATTTGGACGAGAATATCATAAGCCCTGTTCCTGGTTTTTTTATTAGCCTGCAAGGATAATCGGTCACAATTATCACCATAGCAACCTTATGTAATATGAAGTGAATTTGCTTTATTAACAGCCAAAAGTAATGCCCATGCCAAACATCTTTTCCCAATACTATGCACACAATTTACAACCCTCTTGGCCTGCTATCTGCAGCTGGTCATAGCAGCTACTAGCAACAGCAGCCACTAGATGTGTGGTAGAGGGGCTGACCAGCCTTCCCATTCAAAGAAAAGTGACAATTGATAGAATAGGAAGTAGAAAAATAGAAGAATGATGCTACAAAAAGCTCAAGTGTAAAACACTCTAACTTTCCATTGGCCATAACTTAAAATCCAACAAAATTCCAAAAAAATTTTATAAAAAAAAGCCATATTGAGCTAATAGTTAGTTAAAGCTCGAGCCTTTATACACTCAAGTGTACGGTAGCAAATTCCAAAATAGAAAGGCATACTTCCAATTTGGAGCTGTTAGTGCATGCTGGAATCTCATAGGGCAATACGCCTGTTTGATAAGCAGAAATCACCGACATTAAGGTTCTTTACAGTATAAGTATCAGAGGCACCTGAGTTTATTTACCCCTTAAATGCTGTCGTTTTAAATGTTGTCCATGGAGCGTGCAACATGCAACAGTAAATTGCAAATGTTGCTTATCTTCCTCTGGGGCAACACAAACCTCAAAATGCTACAAGTTTATGTTGCGGGAAATTTGTAGCCCTGCGTGACGTGCTATTGCATGTGCAACAGTGCATCGTTAACAACTACGAATTGACATATCAGAAAGATCTGGTTTGGATCATGAAGGATCACAACAAAAAATACCGACACCCCCCCACCCAACAAAAAAAAACATGTGGATACCCTAAAAATGTGCCAGCCCCAGAAAAAACACTGGCAGAGAAAATAGAAGACACTGCATACTGAACCATTTATTTGAAAAAAAAATTTGCTACACAGTAAAAGCCAACTAAAACTGCATGATATAAAAGTTTCCACAATTAACACCAAATTACCTCTTTAAGAGCAAGTATTATTTCAGTAAGGAAAGAACCAACAATTTCTCGCCACCTGTCTTCCAGATTATCCTGTTAGCAGTGCATAATTTCAGTTTCTTTATGCTCATACTTGATGATATGTCAATATTCTACAACATATCAGATGCACCACAAAAAAAATGGCTCAAGGTAACAAACATGAAAGTAAAATCCCAGCCTTAAATACCTTTGACTTCGAGACATGGACTATTAAGAAGTAAAGGCAATCAAGTCTATGATGTTTGGCAGAGAAATGGCAAGAAGGAAGAATTTCAACCATAAGCCCAAGCAGTTCATCAAACTTTGATGACACAAAACTATCTGAGCTCTGTCAAGAATAATCCAAAGAGAACACCCGTAAGCTGGAATATTTTACCAACATGAAACTAGCTCAGCAGTGCAAACACCAATTTTTAAGTTAATTTTCCAAGAAAGACAACATATAGTAATGACATCTTTGATGATCACTTCAACAACTTAACCATTAGACAGGTAAACTGAAAAAAACCAATCAACTGTACTTCCTAACAGTATGTATACGCATGACAACGACAGTAGTGATTGACGCATTGTAGCCAGGAAGTTGAAACATGCATACTTTTTGAGATGAAATGACTACATAAATGTAAACATATTTTGAAACTTTCTATGTTAGTGAGAAAATCAAATAAAATGTAGGGAAATACCCTGAGAATGATCGAAAGTCCTTTGTATGCCTTCTTCTGCATGACACCTTCAACATCCTGCAAATAATAACCACTATAATCATCCTAACTTGCCAACGTAAAAAAGGATTAGGGAAATTCCTTGTAAAGAACAAAGTAAAGAACACTATCTTAGTCAAACCTGCAATGCTGGTTTTATTGCAAGAAATAATGTATTAATCTCTTTAGCATTTAAACCAGGCAACAGCGAAACTGCAAAATCAAGATACTGCGCCCTGGGATAAAAAGAATTCTGTGAAATAAATGCAGACACCCAACATTGAAAATAAGATAATTTAAGTAAAATGCAGACATGGCAGACTAAAGAAATGATACAAATTTATGAAAACCATTTATACGAATTGGAGATGACTATCAACACCTGATAACTGATAGAGGCACATTATTTGATGCATCATCAATCTGCATAGAACTAAAATTTTTGGAATTGTCTACTTTGCTGGCCTCTTTAGTGCATTTACGAAGCTCATTCATTCTACATATGAATAAACTGGATACCACTGCTTTATCTGCTATGGAAGCAATATCACCAATTGTGCGCTGTAAATGGAGCAAAATCATCACTATAAAATTCTTGCACAAGCTAAATGTAACAGAGAAAAGACCAATTCAAATCTCAAGTAATGAAGAAGCTCGCAAAAATTAGAGAACTTAGTCTGTTTGTGAAATGACAAACTCTAGTTTTATGTTATGTCAGAATACATTCTCAAATTAGGGAAGCATAAGTTCTGCTTAACTACTACACATTGACGCAACTATTACCAATTTATTAGTTTTAGTACCTGCAAACAACCACCATCATCTTTTGTAGGTTTCAGGAATACATCTGACAAAGCATCTAACAAGTTCTTAGCAGATGACTCCAGCACATTCAAATTGTCTGTTGCAACCTGTTGCGAATAATGGACCAGACCTTGCTCTTTGGTCATATCTTGCTCAATATAATCCTTATCATTGGCATCCAAAATATCCTTGTTTTGCTGAACCAGAAGCTGCAAACTAGTGCATATTATTCCACAAATGTCAGGTTCTTCTTTTAGCTTTTCACATAAATGTTCCTTCAGAACCATGAAACTTTCAGCAGTGTCCAAAGGATAGTTGCAAAATGAAGGTAGCAAAGACCACAAAGAGTAAGCAAGAGCATCTGCATTCCTTGATGACACCATCAGCCCTCGCTTCTCAAGCTGCAAAAGGTATGAAGTAAGAAATGAATACTGTGTAATGGAAATGCAAGCTCAAATATACTGAAATACCTCTTTATATATGTAGAAATGAAAAGGAATTCCTTTAAACCATGGATTCCTATGTGAATGAGATGGAATACAGGAATAGAAGAAAGAAATGCAGAAAGAAATATAAAAGATAATCCCTCAGCTCCCAGAGCTTAGAGCCCAAGCCACTGGCCAAAAACACTCAACAAAACTCACTCCCCTTTTCCTCCTAACCTCCCTTCCTACTATAAACCATTTCAGCAAAACAAACTCCTCTCACACCTCCTCAACACGTGTCCCCTTCTTCCTTCTAGAATAAACTCTCCAAACCTTTGGGCCATGACTTAATTGATCTAACAGCTGGCCCATATTCTCCCTAGGCCCATAACGGTTTCCATCACTGTGCATAAGAGTAATACAGCAACCCATCAATAATAAAATGTTTTATACCTTTTGAGTCTTCTCCCTTACACGTTCAATCATAGTCAAAATTTCTTTTGTAAAATAATTTAAACGTGCACCAACAGTATATTGTTTTAGAATTGGAAAAAGCCAAATATTTGCTTCAGATAAGTCTTCAACTTCCAAATTCAGAGGTATAAGAGACAACAAAATTTCAGGTCCCATTGCAACAAGAGCCGATCCAAGGCATTCATGCAGCTGCACGTCATAGAATGTACTATACATCAGTAATTTGTTGCACATAAAACATTATAATATCAAACAAGTTCCCAAATCCTACAATAACAATCAACTTATAGATGATATTGGCTACGAAATGAACCAAATCAAAGAGATACACTCAAATTCTTAGACAAATATTGAATATATAAGTCAATAGAAATTAAATACTGCAGCACTTAACAGCTATATTTTGTTATTGGCTAATCATATATGCATCATCCATCAACAGCAATAAATGCCCCTGTTTACATATTACATGGGATAAACCCAGATTTGTCACCTAGAACAACAAGGTAGCTATAAACCACCTAATTTCATTTGAATCTTCAAGATCATAATAGAATTCAAAGGCATCCAACTTTTTACCGGACAGCCCATATGAGAAACTGTTCAAAATTGGGACATATGGTCCTGGCTAGAAAAATATAACATGTCCAAGCTCATTCTAGAAGATTTTCAGGTCTTCATTAATAAAGCTTAGCAAAAAATATGAAAAGTGTCATAGAAAAGAGAAGTAGACCTGTTTCCTGAAGGGAAAATCTTCATCAGGCAGCTTCTGCACTTCTTCCAAGTTTTTTAGAATTTCTCTCATAAAATAAGAAGAATATTTTCCTGTATGGAGAATAGAAGTAGTCTCAAATATTAGTAACGAGTAGTTTACACCATGCTATCATTTGAAGAATGTGATTACAAAGAGACCGAAAGTCAGAAGCTAATAAAGAAACCAGGAGAAGAGACCATACCAGCTTTTAGATAATTTAATCATACTATAAGAAACAATACTTCTTACCTTCTCATAACCTAATGACCAACCAACAAAATATATAAGTCAATGCAAGAAAGTAGAACAAGACTTGACAGCAATCAAAATACCTAATTTATGAAACATAGCTGAAACAATTTGAAATACTCTGTCCCAGACAGCAGCATAGTGATAATCAAGTAAGCTCTCAATAGTTGCACAAATTTTTTCAATAATGGTTGGCCCTGACCTCCTTGAGTCTTTATTTGCACTCAAAGAGATCTGATCCACTCCCTGTTTAATCAAACTTTCATCAATACAAGAATTTATCATGCTCTTGAGTGCATTGGTGGCTGCGTATATGGCCTCTTCATGTTCAGATGCCAAAATATCTGCATATTTAAAAAAAAAATGTATACTTCCAGAATTGCCTTTTGAAAACAGGTAACCATATGCGCACACACAACATAATTCACAATATATTACCTTTGAGAGCGTTAAAGACAACGGGAAGCTTAACTATGCATATTTGCCTGTTAAGAGAATAAACTTTATTCATTCCAGCATCAAGCAAGCGAGCAGTAAATGTCATTCCATCTCCAGACGTCTCAATTGATGAGATAGAAAGAGCCAATGAGCTCAACAAGTCAAGTAATGCTTCAGGGGAAACTTCTGATGCTGGGTAAAGACAAAGAAAACTCAAACCATCGGTTATGCGCCTTGTAACTAGGGGTTGATGCAGATCCAAGAGAGTTTTGAAGTACTTAAGAATGGTGGTCTTGTATTTCAACGACAAAAAAGGAAGACATTCTTTCAAAGCATCAAGAATACACAGAACCTGCTGGGCTCCCTTCGTTCCTTCACCGGCATTAGAATTTGCTCCACCAGCAAGCAGAAGAAACCTTTCAAGTAGGTTTGTGACTCCTTCACTTGCAGATGCCAGTAATGAAGATTTTTGAAAGTTTAACAAGACATCACGAAGACACAAATGAGATTGCCTTCTGACCTGTTGAAAGATCTAATTAGCACACAAGATTCAAGTATGTACCATAGTTTAGCAAGCAGTCTGCGTCTTTAATCAGGAGATTGAGGACTGCAAGCATTCATGTGGAAAACTGATCAGAAGCCACGTAAGCTTCCTACAAAGCAACGATCTTCCCTTGTACCCATCAGCCCTTGAATTTCCCCCACTTAGTTAAAAGATTAACAATTGTTACACCATCTCAACAAATTAAAACAGTGCAGTTTGTCCAAGATATTACCAACTGTCTTCGGCTCTAATTCAGAATATCATGGACGTATAAAGACCAAAAAAAAAAAGTGACACAAATTGCAAAATATCTTACTTTGAAAAATCATTGTGAAAATTTATAGCTTTGTCATTAAAAAAAAGGAAGACGATGATGATGGAAGATTAAATACTAAGCAGGGTCAAACCAAAGTAAATGCACAATGCTATTAGAATACGATCAACTACGTTTGACAATGCCAGTAAGTTAACTTTCTATAGCATGGTCTCGTGTACCACAGAAAGCTCCAATTCCCATTAGTCATCGAATCATTCACATAGCCATTGACTTTAACACACTCCAAATTCAAATGTCAAACAGAGTGCCAATTGAATTCAGGTTTAGAATTGACAGAGAAGTACCTTAGGTCGTGAATCAGTAAGGAACCTCAACAAGACATTGAACAACTGAGACACATCAGACCAGTTAACACTGTCCCTGTTGATCAACAAATGCGAAAGGCACTTCAATCCGGAAATAACTGCACTCTCCGAAACCGATGGAGACCGGAGAACTCGCACCACGAGCTCCGACAAGAACTCTCTCTGCTTCTTCAACACCGCAACGGGTACTCCGGCGATGACGAGGGAAAGGATGGTGAGAAGTGCATCTACGACGTGGTTGGGTTCGGATGCCATGCGGTCCAGTGAAGAGCATGCAGCGCCGAAGTAGGCGACTGGGGAGGAAGGTAGGTTGTGGTCCTTGAGTTCCTGGGACATGGCGCCGATGACGGCGCAGAGGTGCTGGTGATTTTCGTCCGTGGAATTGGCGAAGCGAGAGAGTATTGAATTGCAGAAATCGTCGTTTGATTCGTCCATGGATAACACGGGTTCCTCCGTTTCGATGCCTTCCATGGTGTCGGAGTTGCAGGAAAACCCTAGCAACGATGGCAGCGAAGGTTTATGCACAAAAAGCCCAAGATGACCGACATAATTTATACAGACGGGTTTGGGCCGTCCAAACTATTCTAATCTAATTCACTTTGTTATTAAGGCTGTTAACATAATTCTCTATTGTCACCATCTGCACTCATAAAATAAATAAATAAATAAATAAATCTTCTTACATAAGATGACCGACATAATTTACACTCATGCTGCCGCCGCGGTTGGCACCATGGTCGTTTTTCAGGTGATTGTGGGTCTGAGATTCCTTTTTACTAGCTTGGCCATGCTGAGTTTTGGGAAATGTGTTAAGATGATGTGTTTGATTGGTTCTGCTTGGCTAGGGTGGGATAGGTCCTGCTGGACATTCTACTGATGATCTCTATGTGCTTGACTTGACCAATGATAAATACAAATGGCACAGGTGAGCTTGGTTGTAATTCAACAAGCTTTTCTTTTTCCTACAGTTCTTGAAATTTGGCAAAATTATGGTATTAGTCAATATTGCAATTAATTTTAATGTAGAGTCGTTGTACAAGGGCAAGGACCTGGGCCTCGCTATGGTCATGCAATGGACTTGGTTGCTCAGAGATATCTTGTCACTGTCAGCGGAAATGATGGTGAGAGAAATTCAGCACCTGCTTGTCTTTGTATATTTTTTTAATTGTTTACATTTTCTTATTAAAATCAAGATGAATAATGTACGTTGTTGTAAAAACAAGATATGTGGTGCAAATTTTCTAGATCGAATCATCGAGTAGGCAAAATGGTGAAGCTAAACATGATTGATAAGCTTGACTTATGAATGGCACGCATATAAGTTCCTTCTGGATCAGGGTTTGTCATACTTTGGTAGATTGAAAGTTTGGGAAAACTGAAGAATTGTCATAACACAATCCATGACCAATTTGGTAATTGAAAATTTGACATTTTTTATCTAGTTCTTATTGCATAATACCTACATCTCATTTTAATACCAAATTTTGAGAATAAGCACTATTAAATTGGTAGTGGAGTTTTCTGTAAGTTGTTTTCCTTGTGTATTCATATGCTACTTATATCTATCTGGCAATAGAATGCAAGTTGTAGTACATTCTTGTGAAGAAAGTTTATGTTGTCATGTGATATATAACAAATAATTTCATGTTTTTTACCATGTGGTAGGGAAAAGAGTTGTATCTGATGCTTGGGCTTTGGATACTGCTCAAAAACCATATGTGTGGCAGAGGCTGAACCCAGAAGGTGATAGACCTTCTGCTAGAATGTAAGTCTGTCTAGTCTCTTGGCAAGTGAGGCCTTAACTATCTTCATTTTTTCAACATATATAAATATATTTTAATTTTACATTATTCTACCTCAACTTATAGGTATGAAACTGCTAGTGCTCGCTCAGATGGAATGTTTTTGCTGTGTGGTGGAAGAGACTCTTCTGGAGCCATATGATCAATCATACTCTTTTCATCAGATCATTGCAATCCGTTCCTTTTAGAAAACTTAATGTGCTAATCTATCATGCTTACTTGGATTTTTGACATCCCATTTTGGTTGTTAAAGTGTGCTCTGCTGAGTAATAAGTAATTTTGATGAAGCAGAAAAGCATACTTTTGTAAAATCATAATATTATTATTTATGAATCTTGCACTTGAGTCCTATTTAGTGAATTATGATAGCATTTACTATATGTGTCCTCTGCAGCCACTAGCAGATGCCTATGGACTGCTCATGCATAGGAATGGCCAGTGGGAATGGACCCTTGCACCTAGAGTTTCCCTTCACCAAGATATCAACATGCTGCGGTAAGTGAGAGATTCCTACAAAAAATGTTTGATATGATTTTTGTCATCACTAGGATTTGTGTGTCTCTCACATTATCACTTAAAAAAGTAATCTTGACCATTCATGCATGATGGAACAGTTAAGATTAATTCCTTTCTCTCTCATAATAAAATTTGTTTATTTATGTACGTGTACGGCACCCCAATTTTAAGGCATTGATCTTGCTTCCATCAAATGGCTAAAAGGCATGTAGATTCATTGTGGGGTCTCACCTTCTTCAAGGAAGAGAGCTACCTACTTAAATGCTATCTCCCATACACACACATCCAAAATAAAAGCTTTAAACCATTGATCTTGCTTTCATCTAATGGCTAACATTAATTTGGACACACCATTTATCATGCTATTTCTGTCTTCAGCAGTTGAATGTTTTATTTAGTTTTCTCTCTCTATCTTCAATCAATCCTCATGCTATCGTTATTAATGGAAGGAGACTGTTTGTGAAATTCTTAAAGAATTTAAGTGGATTTCTGTCTTTTCTATTTAATGCTAGATTCCACACTATGTTCTGGATGTCTTTAAGTTGTTGGATGAAAACAAGATCAATGGCTTAGAACTGGTGTAAGAGTTTTACTATTATAATGGTGTTGATTGTTCTTGACCAATTTACTCATTCCTTTAGAAGCTTGCTTTTTGATTGAATGTGGCATTGCATTCTAGGTTTTTGTTGGTGCACGATTGCATGTTACAGGAGGTGTTCTCAAGGGTGGAAGGGCTGTAGAAGGTGAAGCATCCACTGCAGGTAACTTGCTTTATATGTTATTTCCAAATTTTATTATTGCATGTGCTTCTTGCAGTGCTGTTTTAGCCATTTCCTATATATATCTATTTTCTTTTTCTTGTTTTGACAGTATTGGACACTGCTGCTGGGGTATGGTTGGACAGAAATGGAATTGTGTCCTCACGCACAAACAAAGGTCATGATTATGACCCTTTTTTGGAGCTTATGCGTCGTTGTTGCCATGCAGCCGCAGGTGTTGGTGTTCGTATATATATCCATGGCGGTCTTAGAGGAGGTAAGTACTCACATTACACAATTGAGAGATGAAGTTGTAATCAGAGAATTGAGTGTTTATTTTGACTTGGAAAAACAAATGTGGCATATTCTATTTGTTATTACAAAACCAGTCAAGCTCAAGATCACAAGAATAGATTGCCACTTCTTCTTGTGTTCATTCCAAATGGTTTACTCTTTAAGAATTATGAGACAAATATACATAATACCATCAAGAAAGTCTGTCATATTAATATACTAAGTTTGTAATTTTTTTATTGAATTAAACGGCATTAATGTACATTGATCATCCCTTTGAGGGTTATTGGCAGCTGCATGGAGCTTTAATCCTGTATACCTTCTTGGCAAGAAATAAGTAGGATCCATGTGTTACTATAAGTTCTACTTGCAACTAATTAAAGTAGATGTATATTTGTCTAATTCTTTTTCTTATCTATGTCCAGTCATACAGCTATTTGATTGCCATAAGCAAATTTGTTTGCCTATTAAGCTCTGATATTGAGCCATTGCCATATAGGTTATTGCATGTCATGCTGGCTTGCTGAAAAATGATTTGACGCCCTTTTGAAAATGCAATAGTGTACTTGTATTTGCTTTTCTAAACCTTTGTTGGCTTTCTTTGACAGTTTGACATTTTCCTGGTTGAGGTGGTGTTCTACTATATCCTTTTTTCTCAAAATGTTTTCAATACATTGTGAACCTTTGGGCTATGTATAATGCCTTGCGTTGATTAATCTCTATTATGAAGAGTTAGTTAGCAGGAACTAAAATGCCTATTAAAGTCCACCTAGTGTCCTGATGATTTTATATTTTTATTCCTCTTAAATTGGTGTGCCTTATATATTTGTTTTCTCTGTTTAGTATTTACCAATTTACCAATTCTAAAGTAACCATGATATCCTGTGCAGATACGCTACTAGATGATTTCTTAGTGGCTGAAAATTCGCCATTTCAGTTTGATATTAATTCTCCTGTGTTAACGTCTGAGAGACCTTCACCTATTACAAGCCCCAAACAAAATCAGTCTAACTTCAATTATGATATAACAACACCAAGTTCGGATGGTGGACCAGACATTCCCTCATCTGGTGGCATGGGGTATATCATTCATTGGTTCTTTCTTTGGAAGCTCAACGCTTTTACCTCACTGTTCTTATGCTTGGGCTTTTACAATTTTATGACAACTTGATATGTGTTCATTTTTACCAGAATGGACAAAAACTCCATGGAGAAACTAAGGGAGGCATCAGCTGCTGAAGCTGAGGCAGCGAGTGCTGTCTGGCAAGCTGTGCAGGCTATATCAAGTAGTCCTGCTGAGGAAACATCTGTGTCAGATGACAACTCACAAGCTGCAGAAACAGTTTTCGATGGAAGTGACACAGAGGGAGATGTTCGCCTTCATCCCAGAGCTGTATGTGTTTGGAGTCCTTGTTTATAACTGATGTCTGATAATATTCTTCTTAAGACTGCAAATTCACATACATTTTGTTTCAGGTTGTAGTTGCTAAATAGGCTGTAGGTAACCTAGGTGGAATGGTGAGACGGTTATCATTGGATCAATTTGAAAATGAAAGCAGACGTATGGTTCCCATAAATAATGATTTGCCATATCCTACAAAAAAGTTCACCAGGCAGAAATCCCGTCAGGGTTTACATAAAAAGGCAAGCATTATTTGATGCAAATTCTTCTTTCCTTTATGTTGTTGGCTTTGTCATATTGTTGTCTACTCCTTTAATTATCATATCGCTTCATTACACAATCACTTATTATCATTGCCTTCTTGCCAGATAATTTGACTTTGCTTAGGCCTCGCAACTGGAAAGCTCCTGCAAACAGGCGATTCTTCTTGGATTCTTATGAAGTGGGTGAGCTTTGCTATGCTGCTGAGCAAATATTTATGCATGAACCAACTGTTCTTCAGCTGAAAGCTCCTGCCCTTTTGAAAATGCAATAGTGTACATTTGCTTTTCTAAACCTTTGTTGGCTTTCTTTGACAGTTTGACATTTTCCTGGTTGAGGTGGTGTTCTACTATATCCTTTTTCTCAAAATGTCAAAGTATTTGGTGATCTTCATGGTCAGTTTGGTGATTTGATGCGGCTATTTGATGAATATGGATTCCCTTCAACTGCAGGAGACATCATGTAAGTTTGTTATATGTGTTCATTGGTAGATTAGCATTGCTTGTGTGTCAATAGCTTATGTATAGATTGAGTATCAATCAGATCTTCTTTGTTCCTCTGATATTATGAATCGTTTTAGTCCCTTCCATTAATTGGAAATTAGTTCCAACATTCTAGTCATAGACTAACATAATGTAAAATACTAAAATGTCTGCCAATCATATTCTAGAAGCATCATTAGTATATGTTGGTTAACTAGTTTATGTTGAAAATCAAGGTTGTTGGAGGTATTTGTCTTCATATTAATATGGTTTTGATTTACCAGGATTAGTTGAATGCGCTTGTTATTAACTAAAAATCTGAAGGTCACCCGATATGATGTGGTAATAAATGTGTGGGAGAATTATAATTTGGGAACTTGCTAAAATATTTATAGTTTAGGATCTGTTAGATTCCAACCTAAAACTAATTGGCATTAAGTGGAGTGGCCCAACAGATATATAATCCGCACCTGGAAGATTAAGGCAGGCGATGTGGGACTCTTAACACCCCTCCTCCACATGGATGTGCCACTGGACTAGAACATGTTGGCGAGCCTGTTGAGCCTAGCGGAATAGGCGACAACGGAGATGAGATCTTGGCTCTGATACCATGTTAGATTTCAGCCTAAAACCAATTGGCATTAAGTGGAGTTGCCCAACAGATATATAAACCGCATTCGGAAGATTGAGGCAGGCGATGTAGGACTCTTAACAAGAACAATTAACCAGATGAATGTCGAATAATGTTCAAAGAGTGATTAATGCATTAACCATATATTGACTTAATAAACCACTCATCTAGTTAATTATTCCTAAACTGAAATATTTTACCAAGAATTCCTAACTTATAATTCATCCTTAATGTATTATTTGATGGATCTTGATCCTGAATAAATGGATAATGCGAGGCAGGAGAAATGGCTCACTTGATAGCATAGAATTTGTTATGTGATTGTGTCTGTGTACGAGAGAAGTTAGCTTATTTTTTTCAGTAGAGTGAAATTTAACAGGTTTATTTTGAATTACATAATCAAGATTCGAGAGTGAAGTGATGGGTAATGAGTTGATATGAAAATGGTCGGGATGCTTGAAAGCTATTGTCGTTTGTTGATCATAGCGATAACTTAGTATTATATCAGAAAGTTATAACTTGTTTTTAGTTTTTCTTTCAATCTAAATAAATACTTTTCAAAAGGATCAGATATTGAAACTTTTAATTTGTTAGAAATTAGAACTTTCTGGTTTTGAATAGGATTATTTTCATCACATTTTTAAAGAATGGATAGCCAATATTGTCTCCTAGTAAGGTTAAAATTGTAGTTTCTCCTTAATAAGCAGATCACTAGAATTTTAAGAGCATTTGTTAAAATTACGTTTCAGATACATCAAGAAGTTTATATTCTCAACACACTAGGATTCATCCTTTGAATCCAATTAAACACAAGGGGTGACTCAAGTGTGACTCAAGTGGTAAGCAAGCTTGAGCTTCAGAATTGAGGGGCCTCTGCAATATCTCAAGGGTTCGAGCCCTAGGAAAGCACTTGTGGGGGGGGGCAGCCTTAGTATCCCAACGAGGATTAATCTCACATCCAAAGGGTGTGGGATACCTAGTACTATATATATATATATATATATAAGTTAAACACCATTTTGAAACTTACCTCAGTCCAATGTCACCCAAGTGTTCAAAACCTTCCATAAGCTAATCCAGAACCAATTCCAAACTCAAATTCAGATCCTAAGAACTGACAATGCCCGAGACTACTTCAACCTTGAACTTACCTCATACCTACAAAATCATGGAATCCTCCACCAAAGCTCTTGTGTCAATACCCCCCAACAAAATGGGGTGGCTGAAAGGAAAAATAGGCACCTATTAGAAGTGGCCAGATCTCTCATCCTTTCTTCTAATACACCTAAGCACTACTGGGGAGAAACGGTACTTACTGCCACCTATTTGATTAACAGAATGCCTTCCTGGGTCTTAAAATTCATATCCCCGTATCAAAAACTCCTCAACACCTACTCAAACCTACAAAATATATCTACTCTTCCTCTTAAAATCTTTGGGTGTACCACATTTGTTCACAATGATCATAGTGGTAAATTGGACCTCGTGCAATCAAATGTGTTTTCATTGGATATTCATCCACCCAAAAGGATTATAAATGTTACTCTCCCACCACCAAACGTATCTACACCACCATGAATGTCACTTTCTTTGAAACCCAACCTTTTTACTCCCAACCATCCATTCAGGGGGAGACACATACACAACACAAGGAATGGATGTTTGGTATCACACCCACACCAGAATCTATAACAAGTAACCAGCACAGCCTTGAAATTATCCCTACCTCTTACCAAAACAGACCTGAACACAGCCCTGAAATCCTCCTTACTAGTGACCAAAACAGACCTGAAATCACCCCTTCCTTTGAGCCAAACACCACCTCTCACCTGCCAACTCAGACCATACATCCTACAGAGCCTGCACCAATCAATAATGCCTCACAGCAGAAAGAATTGATTGTGTATACTAGAAGACAGCAAGGTAAGAAGATTGATCTGCAGCAGAGAGCAGAGCAACCTACTTCAAGAGATTTTCAAGATGCTGAAGATAGCACTTGTTCTGCGCAAAGTCAAGTCATTTCCCCTATTTCAAGTTCTGAAGAAGAGTTTGATATGCCCATTGCCTTGTGGAAAGGAGTAAGAAACTGTACTAAACATGCAATTAGCAATTTTGTTTCCTATGACAAATTATCTCCAAAGTTGTAGGCATTTGTGAATAGTATGGCTCTTGAGAAAATTCCCAATAACTTCTATGAGGCAGCAAAGAAGGAAGAATGGAGGAATGCCATCTGAGAAGAATTAACTGCTCTTGAGAAGAATAAAACATGGGATATAGTAGATCTTCCACAAAACAAGTCACTTGTAGGATGCAAGTGGATTTTCATAGTAAAATACAATCCATATGGAAGCATCAATCGGTACAAGGCTAAACTTGTAGCCAAAGGGTTTACACAAACCCATGGAATTGATTATCAGGAAACCTTCGCCCCCGTGGCCAAATTCAACACCATTAAAGTGTTACTCTCTATTGCTGCAAGCCTGGACTGGCCTCTTCATCAGTTAGATGTAAAAAATGCATTCCTAAATGGAGACTTGGAGGAAGACGTCTACATGGAGATTCCATAAGGGGTGGAGTATGGAAATGGCTCCCAAAAGGTATGTAAACTTCATAAATCCCTATACGGTCTCAAGCAATCACCGAGGGCTTGGTTTGAAAAATTCACTACTGCTGTTAAAATTCAAGGGTATAAACAATGTCAAACTGATCACACTTTGTTTGTCAAGATAGGACCAGATCAAAAGTTAGCAATCTTAATTGTCTATATAGATGATATAGTAATCACTGGAGACCATTTTGATGAAATAGAAAAATTAAAGAAATCCCTAGCAAATGAGTTTGAAGTAAAAGATCTTGGCAGCTTAAGGTATTTTCTTGGCATGGAAGTGGCACGGACCAAAGAGGGCATTTCTATCTCTCAAAGGAAATATACTCTTGACCTTCTTGAAGAAACAAGTATGTTGGGGTGTAAACTTGCAGATACACCCATGGAAGCCAACTACAAATTGGGTCTCAAACTAGAAAGTTCTCCTGTTGATACTGGAAGATATCAGAGACTTGTGGGAAAATTAATCTACTTAACTCATACCCGTCCAGACATTAGTTTTCCAGTCAGTGTAGTAAGTCAGTTCATGAACAAACCGAACGAGGAGCATTTAGAGGCAATGTACAGAATTCTGAGGTATCTTAAAATGACCCCTGGTAAGGGATTATTTTTCAAAAAGGGAAAGTATAAAGGTGTAGAAGTGTACATAGATGCAGATTGGGCTGGATCAATAGTTGACAGAAGATCTACTACAGGTTATTGCACTTTTGTGTGGGGAACTTAGTAACTTGGAGGAGTAAAAAACAACCAGTGGTTGCCAGGAGTAGTGCTGAGGCAGAATTTCGTGCTCTAGCTCTTGGAATATGTGAAGGAATGTGGATTTTTAGGCTCCTCAAGGAATTAAACTTCAGTAATGACTTGCCTATGAAAGTGTTCTGCGATAATATGGCAACAATAGGGATAGTTAAGAATCCTATTCATCATGACAGAACCAAGCATGTTGAGATTGATAGACACTTCATTAAGGAGAAGATTGATTCAAGCCTCATTGAATTACTTTATGTGTCTACTGGTTCACAAGTTGCAGATGTGCTCACCAAAGCCTTGTCAAGGGTTAAATTTGAAGAATTGAGTTACAAGCTGGGAATGATCAACATCTACTCCCCAGCTTGAGGGGGAGTGTTGTTAGTCACGTGTGGTAGCAGAAAATCATTTCCAGATTCCATCATATCTGGTTTCCTATTATTATAATATGTATTGTCAGTTTTTTGTTTCCTAGAATAGGGTGTCAGCTTTTGTTCCTAGAATAGGCTGATTAGTTTTGTTTTAGGCTGTCAGCTTTTGTTTCCTAGAATAGGCTGATTAGACTTGTTTTTAGTCAACCTAAATATTCTGTTTTCAGCTTTTAGTTATCCTTGATCTTATTTTCCTGAAATCATGGGATTTGATTGACCAATCCCGTATATGGAAATGGTCTATATATGTTGTACATATTTTTTTCATGAACAGATACAGAGAATAAAAATCTTACTCTATTTTTTCTAATTAACCAGATGAATGTCGAATAATGTTCAAAGAGTGATTAATGCATTAACCATATATTGACTTAATAAACCACTCATCTAGTTAATTATTCCTAAACTGAAATATTTTACCAAGAATTCGTAACTTGTAATTCATCCTTAATGTATTATTTGATGGATCTTGATCCTGAAAAAATGGATAATGCCAGGCAGGAGAAATGGCTCACTTGATAGCATAGAATTTGTTATGTGATTGTGTCTGTGTATGAGAGAAATTAGCTTTTTTTTTAGTAGAGTGAAATTTAACAGGTTTATTTTGAATTACATAATCAGGATTCGAGAGTGAAGTGATGGGTAATGAGTTGATATGAAAATGGTCGGGATGCTTGAAAGCTATTGTCGTTTGTTGATCATAGTGATAACTTAGTATTATATCAGAAAGTTATAACTTGTTTTTAGTTTTTCTTTCAATCTAAATAAATACTTTTCAAAAGGATCAGATATTGAAACTTTTAATTTGTTCAGAAATTAGAACTTTCTGGTTTTGAATAGGATTATTTTCATCACATTTTTAAAGAATGGATAGCCAATATTGTCTCCTAGTAAGGTTAAAATTGTAGTTTCTCCTTAATAAGTAGATCACTAGAATTTTAAGAGCATTTGTTAAAATTACGTTTCAGATACATCAAGAAGTTTATATTCTCAACACACTAGGATTCATCCTTTGAATCCAATTAAACACAAGGGGTGACTCAAGTGTGACTCAAGTGGTAAGCAAGCTTGAGCTTCAGTAATTGAGGGGCCTCTGCAATATCTCAAGGGTTCGAGCCCTAGGAAAGCACTTATGGGGAGGGGCAGCCTTAGTATCCCAACGAGGATTAATCTCACATCCAAAGGGTATGGGGATACCTAGTACTATATATATATATATATATATAAGTTAAACACCATTTTGATTGGCTCTCAAAACTATACCTTGTCTATGCTATGTGGATTTTAATATGCACTTCTTCTGAATTATTTGTTCTATTTGAGCTACACATTTCGTCCAAAAATGTTTTTCATCCAAACAACCATGTCTAAAACCATTACCTTGCTAATGGTTAAGTTAGAATTTTTTGCAGGCATTGGTCTCTTGCTGTGCTCCTTCATATGAGCATTCTGTAATTAGCCACTCATTTAATGTTTCAGGTATATTGACTACCTGTTTTTGGGAGATTATGTTGATCGAGGACAGCACAGCTTGGAAACCATTACCTTGCTACGTGCACTTAAGCCAGGCTACTGTTTAATTATATTATTTCACATATTGTTGTATTTGGTTTACTTTATCTTTATAATTGACCATGTACTGGCCTTGTGATTGTGCAGATTGAGTATCCTGAGAATGTTCACTTGATACGTGGAAACCATGAAGCTGCTGACATAAATGCTCTATTTGGTTTTCGTATAGAGTGCATTGAAAGAATGGTAGGGAACTAGGGATGAAACATACTTGCATAGATTCAGTTCTTGGGTTTAACTCGGCAACTATGTGCTTGTAGGGAGAAAATGATGGAATATGGGCATGGACATGGTTCAATCAACTTTTTAACTATCTTCCACTTGCTGCTCTTATTGAAAAGAAAATTATCTGTCTGCATGGTGGCATTGGAAGGTCTATCCATTCAGTAGAACAAATAGAGAAGCTTGAAAGGCCCATAACAATGGATGCAAGATCTATTATTTTAATGGACCTTCTATGGTACGCTTTTCTCTTAGATTCCTTTTTTTTTTTTTGGTCTTGTGGCTTTTTGTTATGTTTGCATTCCTGTCTTACTGTCTTATAACATCTATATATTTGTAGGTCTGATCCCACTGAAAATGACAGTGTAGAGGGTTAGAGACCAAATGCTAGAGGGCCAGGGCTTGTCACTTTTGGGGTATGTATGCTATCAGTCAATGTTCCAATCCCACCTCCCATGATGTATGAAATGTATTCTCATGTTTAGAGCCGAGTGCATGAATGGTGTCGCCCCAGTTGATCATTTTATTTTACTATTATGTTAATGACTATATCATCCACATCCAGTGTTGGAAAAACCTTCTGTTTCATTTTTTTCCCATTACATCTTTATCTTAAATCAATAAGCGTAAACCCTTTTGCATTCTCTGGCAAAAATATAATCACAAAATTTAGACATCACCCCCCATGTGAAATATGAATTCCAAAAGTCAGAGAAATAGTTGGAAAGGCTATCCAGCCTTCTGCTTTGTTTGATTCTCTCTGGAAATGATAATTATAATATTACCTTTAAATCGAATAATAGTTATTTCTTAAGTCTTAACGATTTGATTCAATGATGAAATAGGATGTATGTATGGCCTCTCTTTGGTGTTTTGCTCATGGTTGTTTAAAGGGAGTTGTCATTTCAGATATGCTCAGATTGGGCAGCATTGCTGCATTCATCATTCTTTTCTTGTTCCTCTGATTTATCTTATTTCGGTTTTGGAGGATATCTTGACCTCCTATTGTTGTACTTTCCTCTTTTCTCTCTAACAGAATTTCTTATTGTATTAAGTTGAACTGGCCATGTTATTGGTGTTTTCACTTCGAGGTTGAAAATACCTTAGGATTTTTTTTAAGGCATTGTTAGTTTTCTCGTTGGGATCTTTAATCTTCCTGTGCATGACCCAAAAAGGTTATTAAGTTACCAAGGATAAGCTAACAATGCCTTAAAAAAAAAGGGAGAAGGAAATATGCCAAAATTTTATTTAAAAAAAAGATTAAATTTTACAAGACTTTCAAAAAGGGTTACTAATTAGGAGTTATAATTAAGACACCATTTAATGTGCCAAAATTATGACCCATTATTTTCTTATTTCCTACAGCCTGATCGTGTCATAGAATTCTGTAAGAAAAATAAATTACAGCTCATTATAAGAGCCCACGAATATGTCATGGATGGTTTTGAGCGATTTGCACAGGGACAATTAATCACACTTTTTTCTGCAACTAACTATTGTGGTAAGCATAATTCGTCACTCGTGTTCTCCTTTGCATGTGATAGTATTTCAGTCTCATGCGGGGCTTGTTATTTAGGAACGGCAAACAATGCTGGAGCTATACTGGTAGTTGGTAGGGGTTTGGTTGTGGTTCCAAAATTAATTCATCCCTTACCACCGCCCCTTCAGTCTCCAGATACATCTCCTGAGCGTGTCATGGATGAGACATGGATGTAGGTGAGCTTTATGCTATACCTTGCTTTCCTGTATTTTGTCTAACAATTACTGTAAAAAGTGAATTTGTTGAATGACAAATGTTTTTCTTCTTTGTTCATATACTAGGAGCTTAATATTCAGAGGCCACCAACTCCTACTCGAGGTAGACCATAGCCTGGCCTTGACCGTGGCTCACTAGCTCACTAGCATACATATGATATAATATAATTCTTGACTTGGAATGCTGCGCTCGGGGATTTCTCAGCCAGGCTTGATCCTGCCCACTCAATGTTCTGTTCCTATATCTGCCATTGTTGACAGAATACATATTTTGTACTGTATTGTTCTCTTGTTGTAGAAAATCAAGTTCTTGTTTAGTGTACAAATAGCTTGAGAGAGTGCATTTTTATGTTAGCCAATTAGCTTAATTTGGGTGATTGATTGTCTTGTGGAGTTTGGAGAGATGTTAGTATCTTCTACGCCTCAACATAGGGAGGGAATACGGGTGATTAGCACGTATATTGTATCAACAAAGAAAATATATAATTTTTCCTTTAAATAAATGTTTATAACATTTTCATCAAGCGTCACTCAAGTCTGTATTGCTACATTGATTTCACGAGGATGAGACTCATCAGTTCTTATGAAGTATTCCTTTCAAAGGATCACTGCTTTTTTCTTCCCCATTATCCGCATGCTTGGATATAACTCGGCCTATATTTTTTTCATAAACTCTAATAATTTGATATTATATTATATGGATTTAATTTGAATATATATATATATATATATATATTTAAATTATTATTCAATCATATGATTATCACGTATTTAAAATCTAATTCACAAAAATTACTTTAAAAATTACATATATAATAATATATGATTAATTGATGATATGAAAATTTTACATTGACATTATATCAAAACTAAACTTATATTAGAAATTGAAATTATGTATTCTGATATCAGCAAATCAGTATGATTGAATATATGAGATGTATTTCATTCTTTTTTCTTCAGGTAAAAAATTAAATAACTTGAATAGGGGATGCTCAAATTTCAAGGCTTAAACACACAGATACAATGAAAAGAGAGGGAAAAAATTAGGAGAGATCATGGGTCAGGTTGGTTCGGATTTAAGCGAAAAAAAAAATATAAACCAATTAGGTGTGGTTGGATTGAGTTGGGTTGATTTTTGGGAAAAAATTTCAAGTAACCCGAGCTGAATCAACCCGATTACAATTGGGTTGATTCGGGTTGGGTAATTGGATTTGTCAAATTTTAAATTGGGTCAATCTGGTTAGTCAGGTTCGCGGATCACCTGATCAGGTTGTGCTGCCCTAAGTGAGAAAGAATAAAATGAGGGCTTGAATTTAGGCAAAATGACGTTGTACCACGGGTCATCGGATCAGGTCATCAAGTCTATCTCCTAAACTCGTAACCCGAATCATTGAGAAGATGGTTTTGTTTGGGTCAACCCGAATTGAATTGATGACCCAAACCAATCCGAATATTTTAAATTAAGTTGGTCGAATTTGTCAAATTCATAAGTCATCGGATCGAGTTGTGCAGCCTTAAAAAAAAGAAAAATAATTATCTTACACCTCTTAAAAGGGGTGTAAGCACTATTTACACTATTTTTAAGATATGTGATTGAGTGAGAGAAAGTGATAGAAAAAAGTATGTATAATTAATTATATTAGATAAAGTGTGAAAATGAGTGTATATATTATTTGATGTAAGAATATAAGTGTTGTAAAAAAATGATGTGAAAATGTTCTAGTTCATTTATTTATTAGTTAAAAATCATAGTAATTTCACCTATCCAAATATGGGTTTTTTAATCACCAAATATGAAAAGGCAAGTGTTCCTTAAACTCAACCAGGAACATATTAGACTCATACTAAGAACATATTAGACTCATACAAAATACAAACCCCTTTGAAAAACTTACCTAAGAAATGGAAGAAAGACTGATGGGGGGCCTGCTACCACACTAGAACCAATAGTCCACATTATTATTAGTATAATAATGCTACGTCCTGAATTGAGTTGAACAATAACAACAACCCTTAAACCCTAAACCACCAAAGCTTTTCTGAGCTGTATCAATGGCGGAACCACCTATTTATCAGATCAAGACCTTTCTCGTAAAACCTAAACTAAAATCAAAACCCAGAACTCCAAAACAAACCCTTGAATCCAAATATTGGTCCTCCTTCAACACCCAACAAATCCCCAAACTCATCTCCGTCCCTTCCCTCACCTTCTCCCCCACTTCCCCTATTCCTTTGCCGCCGCCCACTCCGCCGCCCTCTCCTCTTCGGCTCCCAAACCCTCTCCTCACCTCCACCATCTCCTCCTTCTCCGACTTCGTCTCCTCTGCGCCTCCTTTCGCTCGATGGTCGCCTCGTCGCCGCCCCTCCGACCTCTCGGCCTCATCCAGGTCTTCGACGTCAAGACCCGCTCCCCCCTCCGCCACCTCCGCTCGCACACCCGCCCCGTTAGCTTCGTCCAGTACCCTTTCCTCGACAAACTTCGCCTCATCTCCAGCGGCGACGACGCCCTCGTCAAAATCTGGAATGTTTCCGAAGAAACACCAATACTGGAATTGCACAACCATAGGGATTACGTGAGGTGCGGCGATTCCTCCCCTGTGAATGCTGAAATGTTCGTTACCGGTTCCTATGATCACACCGTGAAACTTTGGGACGTTAGGGTTAGGAATTCGAAGCCAGCGATGCAGGTGAACCACGAGAACCCCGTGGAGGATGTGATTTTCTTGCCTTCCGGAGGTATGGTTACGACAGCGGGTGGGAATTCCGTCAAGTTTTGGGATTTGATTGGTGGTGGGAAGCTTCTATTTTCGATGGAGAGCCACAACAAGACAGTGACTTCGATCTGCATTGGTTGAATATGGAAGGATTTCGGGGAGGAATCATCGAATCAGTTTAGGGTTTTGAGTGTGGGTTTGGATGGGTACATGAAGGTGTTTGATTATGCCTCAATGAAGGTTACCTATTCCATGAGGTTCCCTGCACCTCTTTTGTCTGTTGCTTACTCCTCAGATTGCAATACAAGGGTTATTGGGACCTCCAGTAGGGTCATCTATGCTGGGAAGAGGAAGGTAAAGGAAAAGGAGAAGGAAAATGTGGAGAGTGAGTCAAGTTTGTTTTGGAAAATTGGGCCTGTGGAGCACACGAGAGAGACAAGTGTTGAAGCTTTCACATTTTAGGTATTTCCATAGAAGACAAGGAGAGAAACCATCTGAGGGGGATTATTTGGTTATGAGGCCAAAGAAGGTGAAGTTGGCAGAGCATGATAAGCTGTTGAATAAGTTTAGGCATGGGGAGGCTCGGTGTCGGTGTTGGAGAGTAAAAATCCACGGGAATGTGTTAGGTTTGTGATGGAGGAATTGGTGGCTAGGAAGAAGTTGTTGAGGTGTGTTTCGGACTTGGATGTGGAGAAGCTGGAATTGTTGTTGGTGTTCTTGCATAAGTATTGTACCATGCCTAGATATTCGAGTTTATTAATGGGATTGACTAAGAAGGTTCTTGAATTGAGAGCCGATGATATACGAGTTTCTAAAGCCCTCAAGAATCATGTCACGAATCTCAAGTGGTGTGTTGAGGAGGAGATACGGGTTCAACAGTCATTGCAAGAGATACAGGGAATAATTTCTCCTTTACTGAAGATTGCTGGAAGAAGATGAACTTTTGGCCTTTTTTTCTCATCTATTAAGTGGTTTTGGTTTTGTTCACTTATTCTCTGTTATCTTTTAGACTGTCTTCTTTCTTTTTGTGATTTAAATTAAAGCAATTTCAGTTTCTTGAGAATTTTTGTTGGCAATTGTGTGTGCATTTAAAAGCGCTAGGAAATGATTAAATTATTGCTTGTGTTTAAGGGGAGTCTAGTAACATTATCCTCCATACAGGGGTCTCATTTGGCACCTCCTAATAGTTTTGTATGACAATCCCTCAGAATTTGGCAGTTTGCATATCTTCTACATTATGAGTGGGAGGTTGGGCTTGGTCCATCTTGCGCTCTTAGGAGTTAGGATATGCTATTTTTTCGTCGGAGGGCCACAATTGAATTGAACTTCTAGTGTAGCTGTTTTCACCGGACTTGATCACTACGATAAAATTTTAAAACGCTGGGATATACAAACTTCATTTCTTAGGTTACACTTAAATTCCGGAGCAAGACCTAAAAGCATGCCTCGAAAAGCTTCAAGGAGCACAACATTAGAACTTAGAAGTATGCGGTTCACATTGTGCTCGTTGTGCTTGCAAAAGCTATCTCTTGTATCTACATAACATGATAATTTGCATTCTTTGGGGCATTATCATATACTTAAATAGTCAATACTCGTAAGGCTAGCTCCAATCTATTTAAACATTAATATGAATCATAACATCAGCTCATTTTAGGTAAAGATAGATCTATGATTTCTGCAGCATGCAATGCTTTTGTGTTTCGATCTTCTTAGCTGATTGGTTTGAGAACCATTGTTGCAGTGTTGATTTCTGCTCTGATAGGTTTTGATTTTTAGTTTCATTTTTGAAATTCAAACACGAAAATTGTATTGATTTTTTCTGACACATTCAATGCTCTATTTGCATATCCGCATTTTGATTTTCTGAGAATCAAATAGTGTTTGTGCTTCATTATTTTTTGCATCAAATTGTTTTTGGATGATTGATTCAAGAGGTAGACTCGGACAAATCGACACTTTGGTGGTCAAACATTCTTTGAAACCCTTAACTACGTTAATTTCTCTTCATGATTTGTCTCTCTTTTTGTACTTCTCTTATTTAATTTTTTTGCTACATTAAGAACTTGATAGTTTCACACTTTCACCCCTCCCGAGAAAAACCTTCCTCATTCATGGTTTATTCTTCGGTGCTTCTACTTTTTACTTTCTTTGTACGAATGGTCATTTTTCTTTTTTGCTCGATTGTTTTGCGATTTATTTTATATCAAAGCTCCACTGTAGAGTGCAAAGTAAAAGCTAGTTTTATAGGTGAAGATAGCTACTAGCTTTATTTGCCTTCAAACAACCCAAGGACTTTAGTGTTTGCTATCATATTCTTCCTATAAATGTTTTTTCTATCTTTGATAATGTCTAGTGCTTCTATATTAATTTCCTTGCAGTTTTATAAACCTTCCAAATCTTTGCTCATCCATTATTGATTATGGTATGGTGCTTCTTTATGTGCAAACAAGAGTGCATAGTGCAAAACACGTAGTCTAGTGTAACTGTCAAACTACTTTTGATTTGAGTAAACCTGCTGCAATAACACTCCCTTTCTAATCTTTTGGTGTTTAGTGAGATTTTCAATAGCCAATGAACATGATTCAATAACCCACCTTATAGGGACCAGATTACCTGTGGCCCTAGGTGAATGAATATATTCATTCTGGTTGGTTATGAGTGTACTCTAGCTTTTTATCTAATTGGCAGTCAAATTGGAAGTATTTGAAGTCCTAGCTCCAATTATAGTGTTGATTTGTGGTCAATTATTGCTTTTAACTTTTTGGTGATTTATTGCCTTTAACTTTTTAGTGATTTATTGCCTTTAACTAATAGTAGGTTGCACCACTGGTACAAAACCCCATCCGAAATTTGGTATAATACAGAACCCCCTTTCTAGATTTTTGTATATACAAATATTAATATATCACAATTTGGGATAGATTCTCCCCCTCCTCCCGGCCCCTTTCTTTTAGGGATCTAATGGGGCTAAAGCTTGCACCTACTCACCGTAGGCAATGGTAATATGAATGCGATCTTTTTCTGCTTATGCTAGCCTGTGACATATAAATGTTTAAGATTTACTTTTTGCTTCTTATTCATGCTCGATGAAATCTGTGATAAAAACTCCTCATTCCACATGTGCCTTTGTTTAAGATTTACTTTTTGCCCCTTATGCGTGATGAACACTCTCATAATCAGTACTAGCCATTAGAGTGTGCTAGTTGTCTGATTATCTCCTCATAGACTTGTCTGTGTTTGTTGAGTGTCATCTTACCTTTTCTTCACTTGAATGCTATCTTGTTCTTTACTCAACTAGCTGCTTGAAGCTTCTTTAGCTATAAAGTAGTGAAACATGTGAAATGGTCTGGTCGCATAGGTTGAAATGTTGCAGAAAGGATTCAAGGAGATTGGAATTTTGAGAGATGTTGGAAGCATTTCCCACCATAAGTTGAACCCAACTTCTATAGGTATCTTTGTGCACCCCTTGACATACAATTTGGTTAATCTTTTTGCTGACAAAGCATGAAAGATTTGGCCTTTAGAAGAATTATTTGTTACTTTAGAGATTCATAAGCTAGTTTGAAGTTTGAATTATTAGGGAGTATGAGGAGCAAGCTGGATATAAGCTGAAGAGATATTTGTAAAAATCTTAGATACTAGATCTTAGATAATAGAGTTTTCACATCTTTTGAATTCTAACTGATAGAGTGGGTTAAGGTCGGTCCATAAAAGAGGTGGGTCAAGTTTTGTTTTTAGTGGGCCAAGGCTAGCCCATTAAATAAGTGGGCCAAATTTTAAAAAAAATTATTATTATTATGGGTCAACCCATGGGTCAGCCTTAGCCCACTTGGCCTTATGGGCTTTTGGCTCTGTGGGCTTTTTTGTCTTGTGGGCTTTTTGGCCCTGTGGGCTTTTGGCCCTAGCCCATGTGGGTTAGGGCTTGATGGGCAGGGCTGGGCCTTTTTGACAGCTCTAACGACTGCCACTGCCGCCGCCGCTGCTACCACTACCACTGTCGCCACCGCCGCCACCACCATCACTGTCGCTGTCGTCGTTTCTGCTACCGCCGCCGCCGCCGTCGTCTCTACCACCACCACTACCACTATCACCACTACTGCTATGTGTTTCAGTTGCAGAGTTACATACAACTTTTTTGTTATTATTTTCTAATTATTTTAACTTTTATGTTAAACGATATTTTGGTCTTAAGAAAAAATATTATATAATAAGTTTATTTATTCTTTTATTATCAAACAAAAAATAAAATTATATCTTATCTTATTAATTATACTATCATATTTTATATTAACTATCCTATCATTTTATATTATATTATATTATTATGTGTACCCAACATAATCTAAGAGTGAAAGTTATCCTCATTCACTTTTCACATGCATCAATACAAATTTACAAATGTCGTAATTTGAATTTGTCACATGACAATATATTTTTTAAGTAATTCAAAGTTGAATTTTTACTTTTTAGATAGGTGGATTCTTACTTTATATATTATATAGATATAGATATATATAGAATGGTTTTGCTCAATTATTGTTCTTTTTTAAGATATTTTGAGAATAATATAATAAAATAATAAATAGAAAATTGGAATATTTAAGAAATGAAATAAATTAAAATTAAAATAATGCTATCTTATTTTGAATATTAATAAAGAAATGAATATAGTAAAAAACTAAATAATTTTAAAATGTTTTTATACATTACATAGTACACTTTTTCTTTTTAATAATTTAGTTAAGGGGTAGAAATATAAATTGCAAACGGCGGAATCCGATCCCCTCTTATATCTTCCTATTCTATTCTAATTCATCCAATATTATTAATCCAAACACACCTTTTAAGAATTAATTTTTTAATTTTGATTGAAAATTATAAATCCATCCATTACTCATTATATATTATTAATTGGACTACCTTAATTTTCACGAGATACTTTTTCCTTTAAATTCATTAGCGATTTTTCCATCTTAAAAAATTTCGGTTATGCTGTGCTCTCTTCTAACTTGTAACCTCCTTCTAAGTTCTAATTCATTGACAATTTTTTCCTCTAAAAAATTTTGGGTTCTGCCAGTTTCTTTTTGCCTGTAACTGCTTCATTATTGTTTTTAACTGTTAAGTAGCTTTTGGTTTCTATTCTTTTGTAGGTGACAGCAGCACCAGCTATACAAATTAATAAGTTTTCGATTTTCTGTTATTTCTTTTTATATTTTTATCCAAATGAGTTTTCTGTTATTTCTTTTTTTATTTTCTTTCCCTGTCTAAAAAATGTGCTCTTGTCCAAAAATTTTTTATTTGTCTTTTACATTGATGAAAAATTACAGCACTATTGCGACTTCTTACATAACAACGAAAAATGATTTTTATGTGAGCAAAACTAATGCTTTATTTTTTATATACTTGGGCTGCTATATGGTCATATATTTTTTAGTTATTTTAAAAATTGCTTGTGTCTTTAAATATAATTTTGTGACAAAAGGAAAATACATTATTACATACAGCAAATAAATATATTTTATATCAAGTTAGAAAAATACTAAAAGTATAAACTACAAAGAAATAATGACCACAAACACATATAATTAAAAAAAAATTACAAAAGAAACATATGATTGAATATATCTGTGAAATTACATGGTGGCAATTACATATTCTTTCTAAAATATAAAATATTTATGTGATACCAATATGTATGTAAATATTTAATGTTGACTAATTTTGTGTGCACTAGGTATATACAAAAAATTTGCATTGTTATAAGTTATAACTGCTAATATTGTGTTTTACATTGTTAAATTGAATATAAATTTTTTAAAAATATTTATAAAAAATCAATGATTTATAAATTACTAAGTGAAATAGAATATATATATATATATATATATATATATATATATATAAATATGTTAAGTTAAAATTATATTGTTAGAAGTATAAAACGAAATGAAAAAAAAATACAAAACAAAAGATATTTCAAAAAAATTATGGTGGTATGTGTTATGATTAAAATATGTATAAATCAAAACTATATTAATAAGAAGTGTGGACTAAAAAGAAACATACAAAATAAATAAATACACTACAGAAGCCAAAAATAAATACACAATAAAAATAAATAGAAAGCCAAAAATCCTGTGAATTTCAGGAGAGGTTAGACTAGTTTAAGATATATATAACAAGTTATGAATGAAGTCACGATTGGTAGGATTAAAGGCGAGAGAGAGAACTCCCAAATAAATTGAAGCCATAAAAATGGATTATTACACGAGCTTTTCTTACAAGTTAATTAAAGCAGCCATAATTATATATTATGCTACTAAATAAATATTGAAAGTTTGGCTAAATCTCTACTCAGAATGTGTTCTTAAACCCTGAAATAGGTAGAGGATGAGGGGCTGTGAAAATATAATGGGGGTCAACGAGAGAAGGTTATCAACTGCTATTTTGCCTCTATAGTGAGCTAAGTTTTACTCTGACTGTTTGGCCTGTTGGGGGTAGGTGAATTTAAAAGTGAGAAACACTAATATATTGACTCAAAAGAGGAGGAAGCCTGTTTGCATTCTTCTTTACCTTGTCTTCATTATAAATCAATAGAAATTTTCTCACATACAAGCTGTGATGATAGAATTGATGCCTTGATGGTTCTCAAGACGGTTGCTGTAGGAGCTATATATGTCACTTGGGTTTATGTATGGTATTCAATTGATTGTGATATTAACTAGCATCGAATTCAACGTGGCCTTTGCTTTCCCTTTTCCTTTCTTGCTCAGAATTTGCAGGTTGACAAATTATTTTTGACAACAATTGACAAAGAGCAAATTACTCATCACAACGACTAGGTGTGTCCCGTTTATTATTATCATTATTGTAGTTTAATATCAGTGTTATGACTAAGCAAATCTGCAGTATATACGATATGAGAATTATGATTGTTCAACAACTAGCGTTTAGATGAGACCCAATAACGAACGGAAATAAAAAGAAGCAGTGGGATAACCATAGTTGATCAACCTGGCCTAGCTACCATGTTGGTTATACACTTACGCTTAATGAATAAGCAAGATACAAGCTTGGTTTATTAATAAAGAAAGAAAAAATTTAAAATTAAAAAGAAGAGGAAAGAGGACTTACATCCATCATGGCAGTACCATAGTCCCTTTGCCATTTTCATGTACCTGATTTGAAGCAACTCAAATATCTATACATTTGTTGAAAAAAAGAAATTAGTTTAAGTATTTTTTGAACTTAAAATCCAATGACATTGCAATTAATGAGGTTATCATTACTTTAATTAGAAGCAGAAAGTATTCCTACTTCTATATATTATTTCAAAAAAAAAATCATTACAATTTACCCATAATATAATTAATTAAGAGTATATTTTCTTAATAATAGCTTAATCTTTTAAGTTACTTTCTTGCTAAAAAAGACACATGTCATTCTTAACTTTTTTCAAAAAAAAATTTTAATCAAAATTATATTTTAAATTAATTATGAATATTTTCTTTATAATTTGAATAATTTATTTTAAGTTTTTTTCTTTTTTAATTTATATCTTTTTTATTCTATCTAAATAAATTAACTATGTATATATTTTCCTTTAATTTATATTTTTTATATTTTAAATAAATTAATTAATTATGTATATATTATTTATAATTTTAAATACTTTTTATTTTAATATATATTTATTTAAATTCTATCTAAATTTAAAAAAAACCTGTGGAATGCTTGCTAGTTTATTAGCATAGCATTTATATTCACTAAATTGTGATTTGGATCACTATACATGTTAAACTTAATATAAAATTCGGCTTTTTGACCAATCTGTTATTAGTAGTAAACTTATTTATCAAATTGTCATCATTTTCAAATTATTTATCAAACTGTTACTGTTTTTGCCACGTTAAAATTTTTTATTATTTTTTATTTATAAATTAAGTTACATTTAAATCCAATCGAGATATGGCGGATGCGCCATCACAACACGTGGAAATGTCACACGTGATGGCGCTATCACTTGATGCATATCCACGCGTGTTAGCGCATTTGAATGTGTTTACACATGCTCAAAGCGTATCGCATGTGAAACGAAAAATAATAAAAATATATGCCATATATATATATATATATCGAACCTATTCCACGTAGATCTCTTAAAAAATAGCGCCCAGAGATATATATAATTTGCATGTTAACTAAAAAGTGCACGTGTGGTGTTTTTCACGTGGAAACGCCACATGTGATGATGCATCCCAGCGCAGTTGGATACGCTACGCGTGCTGGCGCATCCAATGTGAAACGAAAAATAATAAAAAATTTCAACGTGGTACAGTGGCAGTTTGATAAATAATTTAAAAAGAATGACAATTTAATAAATAAGTTTGTTACTAATGGCAGATTGGTCAAAAAGCCTATAAAATTCAGTCTAATGTTTTTGAAGAAATATTTACTTATTTTTTAAAAACTCTCTCTTATAATTTTTTTAATTATAAGCTGTTTTAAATATAAATTAAGTTAATTTAAATACATACATCTAAGGCTTATATCACAACTATATATATATGCCACTCCTATCACTTGAATCACATATCCAAGCGGTAGTTTTTATGTGTTTACACATCTCAAAGTTGTATGCATGTTGGTTATATATATATATATATCATAAAATGGATTTGGGACAAAGCATTTGGTCCAAATAAGTCAAATTAAGTTATATTTAAATGATTTAAGTGGATGTTATGTAACTTCCATCATCAGTTTATAACAAATTTTATTTTCTTTAACTTGCAACAGATTTAAAACTGATACTTGAAATTAGATTGGCTCAATTTTTTTTAATTAATATTATGTCAACATGCAGTACGATCAAGAGAATAACTACTATATCATTTCATCAAGAGCTAGTAAGTTATTGTGAATATCATATTATCAATCATATATACATACATTATTACTTACTCTAGAATAAGCATTACTAAACTATATCACAATGCCGTATTACATAACATATAGTTTATAGCCTTTTCAAAAATATGATACCTTCAGTCACTTAAGCAAATTAGTCATAATGTTTATTCAAAAGTAAAAACACATATATCTCTATTAACTCTAATATATCATTCCCTCATCGAAAATCAGAATCCATTTATAATCAATCTGGATGAAAATCCTAATGCGTCTTGTACTACTCTAAAATCAACATGAACAAAGTGAAAATTTAAAATTCTCAGTAGAAGATGAATAATTATTTTTTTTTATAAAAATACATGGTGAATTTCAGTTGTGTAATGACATAAAAAAATCACATGACAACCAAAATAGTGATAAAATAAGACTAATTCAAGCAGCATAATTAAATTACAATAACATAAATAAATAAATGCTAAAAGATCACTCAATGTAACTTTATGTGCAAACATCATTAGACAAACTCTTAACACATCGTATCATCTTTAATTTCATTTCCTTTCTATGTCTTCTTATCTTATATATTAGTCAAAGGCCTTCTCTTTTTTTAGGAATTCCCTATTTGTGATATTACTTTTAGCATCGCGATGACAAAGCAAAACATTTCCACACTAACCAAGGCTTGTGACATAAAAGGATCATACATCTATCCCTTTGCCTTCTTAGCAATTAGGTGTAATGTTTTAAGTGTCTTTCCTGTAAAATACTTGCTTGTCATTACACACAAAACACAAGCGATATAAAACACTAAATATGTCACAAAATAAATTCATCATATGCAATAAAACTTAGAGTTATCAATTCAAATGTCAATTCTTCAAGGGACCAACTTCAATTTAAAACTATTTCATTAATTATTTTAAAGGTTTTCGTCATACTTCTCATCATAGTTCTCATCATAATTTATAATTTTGTCCAAGTATCAATAATGGGTTCATTGCACAATAATCATTTCTTTGCAAAGGTCAACGTAAAAGTTAATAATGAATTTATTACACAAAAGTCCTTTATTTGCAAAAGGTCAACATAGAAATCATAAAATTGTCTCTAAGTCAAGATAACATAATTTAAGATAAAAAAAAAGTCCTTATAAATCAATAATATTTAATTAATTTAAGTTTGAATAATATTTTAAACTTTTATAAATTATAATATTAGTCCATAAAAGAGTCAACATTTAAATTATAATAACTCTAAATTTTGTCAAGCATCATAAAGATTTCAAATGCACAACATAAACATAAATCAAATCAAATTTCTAAAGTGTAACCAATACCCTTTTAAAATTACATATGAACAATTAAATTAACACCAAAAGAGATTATAATAATATGCACAAAATACTAAAATAAAGAATTAATCAACCTTATAAATAAAAATTAATATTAAAGCATATAACCAAACTCATTATTAACTATCTATAAATACACTTAGTACCATAATTTTAATTTAAAAAAATATTTCCTACCTCTTACCGAATCTATTTTATTTTTTGATTTCTTTTCACCTTCTCTTTCTCTTTCTCTTTCTCTTCAGTTTCTCTGTTTTCTTTCTCTCGTTTCTTCCCTCTGCTGTTTCTTTGTTGCTCTTTCTTTTCTTCTATATTTTACCACTAGCCCCTATTTATAGTCATTGGGTTGTGCGGTTATGATTTTAAGTAATAATTATTAATTAGATATTTTAAATAATAATAATAATAATAATTTTTTAATTTTTTTAAATCATAGAAATACTTTTAATTTATATTACAAAGATTAAATGCTAGATTTTATATCAATAAATTTTTATTTATAATTTCATACTTTCTATATTATTATTTCTAATTTAATGTCACATATTTTTAACTCATTCTTATCAATTTATTTAAAAATTTAATTTCTAAAATTTCAATTTTTATAATTTTTTATCTAATTCTTTTTTGTTTAATAATAACTATTGCAAATTAAAATTAAATAAAAATGTTTAAGTTAAAAAATTAAAAATTATTCTGAAAATATTTTATGAAAAGTGGGATATTACATGTCACACCTCATTTTGCACGAGTTGAATTTAAGAAAAAGATTGTCAAATTAGACCATTTAAGTGTTGGACCACTTTTGCTATGGTTTCCAAGTTATTGCCACCATTTTCTTACAAACTATAAAGCAAGAAAAAGAAAGAACTAAATTTAAAAAAAATCAAGAATAAAATTTTTGATAATTTGGATTAGTTATGAAAAAGTAATTATTTAATAATTGATTATATATATAATTAATTTTCTTCAAAATTGGTTATAATAAAATTAATTTCTTATTTGGATATGTTAACTAAAAAATAATTTTCAGATAATATATTTTGTTTAGGTTTAAAAAATTATTTTATATAAATAAATTACAAAAAATAATAAGAAATGATTAGTTTCCCTTAATAGTTTGTTCATTACTGAAGGGATAAATTTTCAAAGACTGGAGTGAATGGTAAAATATTCATAAATAAGATATGATCATAATGAATTAAAAGCATAAGGTCTAAAAATTATCTTTTCTAAAAAAAATAATTTTTAGTATAAATGAAAAAATCAAAGATTATAATATTTTTTATTCATTTTACCCAAACATGCTTCAACTGTCCAAGAACAGCTTTTATAGAAGAAAAAAATGCTATTTGAGGATATAAATTAATCTTTACAAAACACACTAATATATAGTGCAAGATTATTGGATCCTGTAATAAATTTATATACAGTAAATATTAAATATAACCCCATACTAGTTAAAGTTATTGACAAAAGTGAAGTGTATGAGAGCAACAATTTTTTAATATAATTAGTTGTTAGTAATTAGTATAACTGAGGGATTAGAGAGCGGTTAGCGAGGGAAATGAATTATCTTGAGACGGATTAGAGAGGGAATTCTTTCCCTCGCTAATTAACGATGAAAAAAAAGTGATTAACTTATCCCTCGCTAATTTTTTGCTAATTAAATTAGTGAGGAATTAAAGAGAGATTAGCGAGGGAAAATTCCCTCTCTAATTTCCTGTTTTCTTGTAGTGTAATTTATAAAGGAATGCATATGTTGTGGCTTTTTTCCTTTATAGAATGTAAACTCCCAAATATAATTAATTGCGTGTGCATTGATGTATATTGTATTTTCATGTTACTATCATAACATATTATATACAGTATACAAATTACTTATAATTGATTAATATTTAAATAACACGATGATTGTAAGAATTTTGTAGGTACATTAAACTTTTAGTAAAATTATATTTAAATTGAGTCATGTTCTATATTTCACATTTTTAATTAATTATTATTTTAATTTTTCAATTCATAATATTTTAATTATAAATTAATCTCTAATCTTTTATTAATTAAAAATAAGATATTTGATTATTTAATTAACTAATTAATAATAAATTAATAAAATCATGCAATTCACGGACTATTTAACTAGTTATACTAATTACTAACAACTAATTATATTAAAAAATTGTTGCTCTCATACACTTCACTTTTGTCAATAACTTTAACTAGTATGGGGTTATATTTAATATTTACTGTATATAAATTTATTGCAGGATCCAATAATCTTACACTATATATTAGTGTGTTTTGTAAAGATTAATTTATATCCTCAAATAGCATTTTTTTTCTTCTATAAAAGCTGTTCCCTCGCTATTACCTCGCTATTCCCTCTCTAAAATTTCCCTCTCTATTTTCTCGCTGTTCTCTCGCTAATTTCCCTCGCTAAACCCTAGCTAATCCCTCTCTAAACTGATATACCATATTCGTAAATTTTCATCTCTGTTCCCTCGCTATTCCCTCTCTAACATTTCCGTCTCTATTTCCTCGCTAATCCCTCTCTAACATTATATACCATAGTCGTAAATTTTCGTCTCTGTTCCCTCGCTATTCCCTCTCTAAATTTCGCTCTCTATTTCGTCGCTATTCCCTCGCTAATTCCCCTCGCCAAATGCTCGCTAATCCCTCTCTAAATATACCATAGTCGTAAATTTTCATCTCTGTTCCCTCGCTATTCCCTCTCTAAATTTCCCTCTCTATTTCCTCGCTATTCTCTCGCTAATTTCCCTCGCCAAACCCTCGCTAATCCCTCTCTAACATGATATACCATATTTGTAAATTTCCCTCGCTAATACCTCGCTATTCCCTCGCTAATCCATATTTGTCGCTATTGCATCGCTAATCCTTCGCTAATCCCTTGGTAATCAGGTATTTTTTTTTAATAACCTATATATATTATTACTTTCCCAAAACCTACGTTTCAACCACAAAGAAATGTAAATCCAACACCAAACAATTAAATAATTGTAAACCGTTATAAAAAAACTTGTATAAATAATGTAATAATATAGTTAAAAGTTATTATACAAATAATCAATCAATATAGTTGAAAGTTATACAAAGTAGACAATAAGAAAAATGGTAATCAGTCTAAGTCGTCGTCTTCCTCTTCCTCTTCCTTTTCCTCTTCCTCTCGACCCTCCCTACCTAAACCTTGCGATGGTGGTTGTGGAGCAACATTTGTTGATCCGATCGTAGATAGGAATGATTGGAAGGGCGCCAACATAGGGACAAGTTGACTCTGGACAAACGAAGCCATCGCTGCTGCCACTGCTGTATTTACAGCTTCAGATATGTCTTGTGTTAATGGTGTAGAGCGGGAAGGACCTGCAACTGAGGAGAATGAAGCTTGCATGGTGTTATTACCAATGTATAAGCTATTACCTATGTCATGCACACGTCCCTTCTTATTGGGACCCGCCGCATCCAGCCAGACCTCCGAGTCAACCATAGGGTGAGAGGAAGAGTTTTCTCCATATTTTTCTGTTATTGCCGTGTCATATGACGCCTAAAAATAACAAAACAAGAAAAATATTAACAAAAAAAACTAAAATATATATGACTTTTGAATAAGAACAAGACACCTACAATGAAATTCCTCGAGTGCTCAGAAACATAGCTTCCGTCTTTCTTCTTATGAACTTTAGCATACAGATCTCTGTAAGAAACCGGATGCTTTAACTCTGCCTCCTGTAATCCTATATGGAAGAATACATATCAAAAGTAAGGCAATCCCTCTAAAATACTATGTCATACTCAAGATAGGTAAATAACTTAAGTAATTACATGTTAATACACAAATGCTTATCATTAAAACTTTAAATGAGGAAGTTATATTATCATCTTGCTCTTGTGTTGACCAAAGCTTATCGACCCGTCGGTATGCTTCAAGGCATCAGGCATGGCTGCCCTGTTCCTCCGGGCAGCTGCAGACCTTGTCATTCATTTATCTGTCAGCCAAATGTCGACCAGGCCATCCCACACTTCCGTCCTCATTCCTTTGGGCCCATGGCCCTTAACATCAACCAAGTTGTTTGAATTTGCCTTCTCAAAGGCCTTATCTCGTGCTTTGTTCAAATGGTCTGGATAACGGTCCAAGATAGTCTGTTCCTAGACAGTTCTCGCCATGCCGCGATCAGCATCAAATGTGAACTGATGCTTAGCATGCACAAATGATATGTATGTATATTAATTTTTCAATAAGCGTATAATATATAATTCTATAAACACAATTACTTACCATAAAGTCGGTAAATAGTATTTCCTTCATCTCAGCTGGATAACCTCGCCACGTACTAACTGAAACAGGCATCCGTGTCATGACATTGTACATAATGTCACGTGTCACCCTCGACGGGAGAAACCTCCTCCTGTAAGTACAAGAAGGTAATGTTGGTAATCTAAAAGTAAATATATGTAATAAAAGGTGATATATTACTATTACTTACGGTTCAGGGACAGACGCCACATATATAAGTTCCCTACTATCTGTTTCTACATTGGATTCTCCACGTGAAGGCACCACATTCGGGCCGCTAATGGGTGGGTCAGCAGGAGGTGGCATAGAAATCGCTAGGTCAATAAAGGGTGAGACAGAAGCTGATGCGCTTCCAATGGTCAATGGACTAGACACTGGTAGGCCTACACTGGTCGATGGGCCAATAGCTGAAGTTGCACCTAACATAATTATACATAAATAACAAAATACATGTATATTACATTTATATAAACACCGAGTTAACAATAATTAAAATGAAACATCCTACAGGTATATACTTGGAGAGGGCTGAGAATGCTGCAGTGGTGGAGAATCATGGGCAGATGAAACATTACGGCCTCTCCCACGACCGCGTCCAGCACCTCTACCTCGAATGGTCATGATGAATATCTGTATAAGGAAACATAATGAAACATGAGGAGTTAAGAAACTATATGTCAATAAAAACAGATGTTGGAGAATAATGATATTCCTGTGTAAATACCATGAACGAAATTTATTGAACAAGCTTCAATTTTAACTACTTGAGTCTGAAGTAAAAGATTCGTCATCTTCATCTGAGAATTCAATAATTTCATTATTTTCATTGTCATTAATGAACTCATCATCAAATAGAATGTCCGTTGAATAATGTATATCACGTATGTTCACTTCTTCCATTTGGCCATGTGCATCAAACAATGAGACTGCTTCATCATCTATGACAGGATTGTGTCTTCCAAGGGATCCATCATCTTGGTAATAATCAGTAGCAGTTAGGTCATTCAATTCATCACCTTCGTCATTCAATGTCTCAGCCACGAAGAGTTTTGCTCTGACCTTGCAAGCTGCCCACCATTCACCATTAGCTCTATTCCCGCTTTGTGGATACCTTGTATAGTACACTTATTGTGCTTGTTCGGCTAAGACGAATGGCTCATTTGAGTGAAGTATTGATTTATGCTTGATGTCAACCAACTCATATCTCTCATCAACATTGACTCCATTTATCGGGTCAAACCAATGACATTTGATCAGAAATACTCTGTTTTGATTTCCTACATATGATAATTCCAATATATCTTCAACGATGCCGTAATAGTCGAAGTCATTCTCACTATATATACTACCTCTAACACATACGCCACTATTCATGGTAGCTTTATTTTGTCCGTACACCTTAGTATGAAATCTGTACCCATTAACTATTAAGCCACAGTAAGAAGTCACGGACTTGGATGGACCATAACTTATCTCTCGTATCATTTGATCCTCGACTTGGCCTATATTAACCTGTATCATTACATAGACGGTAGAAATTTTGTAACATCTAGCATAATGAACATTGAATTTAATATGATAGATCACAATTATGGATAAAAGGACTCACTAGATGTTTTAGCCACCTACTAAAGTCCTTATCTTGAGCTTCCAATATTTGATCATCAGTGATATTGGGATCTGTTTCCCTTAACGAATCTTCGAATTGTCTAATCAATACATTAATTAATATGGAACTATAAATTAAGTACATTAGTAACAAATTCATTAGATAGAGAGTAAACTTACTGGAGATAAGGTTCTACTTCTCCACAATTTACAAGCACATATGTCTCAGCAATTTGAAGTTCCACATCTGTCAGGAATCTATTTCGACCTCTCCCGATAGGATGACATGGATGTTTAAAAACAGATAATCATCATTAATTGTATCTTCCCCACCGTTGTCATTCTGAGGAACTTGAGTGCGTCTGGTCTGTAGGTGTGGATCAAAATACATGGAAGCAAAATTGGAAATTTCTTCTAAAATATACGCTTCACAAATAGATCCTTCAACTTTCACCTTATTTCGGACCTTTCTTTTCAAGTACAGCATACACCTCTCAAAGGGGTACATCCACCTATAATGCACTGGGCCTCTAACCTTAGCTTCATAAAGGAGATGCACGACTAGATGTTCCATCATGTCAAAGAATGCTAGAGGAAAAATCTTCTCTAACTTGCAAATTGTTTCAATGATAGAAAGCTCTGCATTCTCCATGGTGGAAGCACGAATTTCAATTACACAAACTTCTTTAAAGAACAAGCTTAGTTCTGTTAACGGTCCCCATATAGGTTTTGGCAAGATATCACGAAATGCCAGAGGAATTAATCTTTGCATAAAAACATGACAATCGTGACTTTTCATTCCATATATCTTCCCACCGTCTACATTGATGCAACGTGCAATATTCGACGCATACCCATCAGGAAATTTTAACTGTTTTATCCACTCACACACCATTCTTCTTCAATTGGCATCCAAGACATACGTCGCCTTTGGTTTTTTACATTTGTCATTCTCAACTATTAGCTCCAAGGTAGGACGTTTACATACCATCTTCAACTCTTCTCTTGCATTTGCATTGTCTTTTGTCTTGCCTTTTATGTCCATGACAGTGTTGAAGATATTGTCAAACACGTTCTTCTCGACATGCATAACATCTAAATTATGTCGTATTAAATTAGTGGACCAATAAGGCAATTCCCAGAATATGCTCTTCTTCACCCAATTGTGGTGTATACCAAAGCCATCTTGTTTTTGTTTACCTGAATTCAAGCCGAAAATAACTTCCTTAAGTTGAGTCACTCTATTCAAGACATCTGTCCCACTCAGCCGTTGCGGTGGATTGGATTTTTCAACTGTTGATCTCTTAAAAGAATTTCGATCACGACAAAATGGATGATCAAAAGGCAAAAATTGGCGATGACAATCAAACCAACAACATTTTCTACCGTGCTTCAACACAAATGACTTACTGTGATTCATACAAAGTGGACAAGAAAGTTTTCCATGAGTGCTCCACCCAGACAGCATTCCATAGGCTGGAAAGTCACTTATTGTCCACAACAAAGCCGCTTTCATATCAAAATTTTGCTTCTTCCAGGCATCATAAGTTTGCACTCCATCATCCCACAATATCTTCAGATCGTCAATTAGAGGTCTACGATAGACATCTAAACTTTTACCTGGTGACTTTGGTCTAAGAATTACAAGAGTGAGGAATATGTATTCTCTTCTCATACACATACTTGGAGGTAGATTGTACGGTGTGACAAAAATAGGCCAACATGAATATGGTGCGGCTGAATCGCTGAATGGATTAAAATCGTCTGTACACAGGTCAAGCTTAACATTTCGAGCGTCTAGCGCAAATGTAGAATGGGTATCATCAAATCGTTTCCAAGCCTCAGCATCAGCTGGATGCCTGATCACTGTTTCATCTTGACGCACTCTATATGCATGCCAAGTCATATATTGTGCAGTGTTTTTGGACATAAACAGACGTTGGAGTCTTGACATAATGGAAAAATATCGCAACACTGAATGCGACACATCATTCTCATTCGATGAACGTCCCGCCTTCGGTTTGAATTGTGGGTGTCCACATACTAAGCAAACTGAGTAGAGTCTCTTGTCACTGTATTCTTTATAATACAATATGCACTGATTAAGACACGCATCTATCTTCTCATATCCTAATCCCAACTCACGAACCATTCTCTTTGATTTGTAGAAGTTTTCGGGTAACCTTTCAGGCTCTGGAAGCATGTTCTTAATTATGACAATCATTCTATCATAACAACTCTCACTCATGTTAAACTCCGACTTCAAGTTCAAACGTTGAGTTACAGCTGACAATTTCGTGTACTTGTGGCAACCATCCCATAAAGGTTCGTCAGCGTCTCTGAGCAAATCATAGAACTTCACAGCTGACGGATTTGGATCATCTTCTAAATCTTGAGCTTCTGGATTTAACCTATCACCTGCGGCATCCATAATCATATCCACGTATGGATTCCTAGGCTCCACTTCATCATCATGGACAATGGATGTTGAGATGCTATCCCTCTATCTGTCCTCACCATGAATGATCCAATTTACATAACCATCTACAAATCCGTACTTATACAGATGTTGTTCTACCCCAAATACCTCCCTCCAAGCATGATTCTTACATCTAGCACATGGACAAAGGATGCGATTTAATGCATCAATAACTGTTAGGTCTCCTTGAGCAACCCTAATGAAATCATCAACTCCATCCTTGAATTCTTCACTTGCATAGCCAGTAGGATTATTTCTTTGTGACATCCAAATTCGATCGGGTCTCATCATTGTTGAAATTGATTTTGCACATTAACACAATCCTTATATCCCCATCTCCTTCTTAACATGGTATGGCCCTATCCCATTCGATAAGAAACATTTTCAATACTTGGTTAATAGTTATTCTTTAAATCTCATATTTTATACTTGATGAAATTTTGGCAGCATTTCCCATTGGTCTCCAAGTGTATGACTTGAACGCAGTGAGATCTACTGCGTTTAAGTATACACCCAGAGAACAAAAAGAAATATTGCAGACCAAAATTTCAACAAATATAACATATGAGATTTAAAGAATAACTATTAACCAAGCGAAGACAAAATTTCTTACCAAACTGTCCCACTTGGACAATTCAAGATTCAATACAATGAGCAGTACCTTGAAAAGGTATGCGTACTCATTAATATAGAATCTCAAACGGGAAACTAAGGTTTTAATTAAACTTTTACTCGAATAAGAAAATAAAACATTAAGCATATGTTAAAGCACAATCATGAAAAATTAAATCAAACCAATATTCTTAACACATAATTCGCTAAAAATTCGTAACTTTTATTTTCAACATCCAAAATTTATGTCATATTTAGATAGTTCTAAATGTACTGGGGTAGGAGACAAAAGCATTTCTTAAAGGCAATTGGTTTTACAATTCTGTTGATGGAAGCCCTATATGCTAGTTACTATACTAAGGAAGTTATGATTATTTTGATTTGTGAATTTCAGTCGCCTGAGGAAGAAATGAAGAAAATTGTTCTGAATGTGGTGAAGCAGTGTGTAATTACTTGAGGGTGTGCATAGTGGTTATATTAGAAATGATATTTTCCCTGATTTTTTCAGAACGTCAGGGTTAGGAGGATGACTTTGGATCAAAGAAACTATAAGCAACTTGTGGAGACTACTGTAGAGATGGCAAACAAAGTTGGCATTGCCGATATTGTCGGGAGAATTGTTGAGGATCTTAAAGATGAGAGTGAACCTTTCCACGAATGGTTATGAAAACTATTGAGAAGGTGGTCACTAACTTGGGAGCATCTGATATAGATGCCTGATTAGAAGATCTTCTGATTAATGGTATTCTTTATGCCTTTCAAGAGCAGACCAGCAATGATGCTAATGTGATGCTTAACGGGTTTGGTGCAGTTGTGCACTCAGTTGAAATGAACTGAGCACTTGAGTTACAATATTGAAAACTCAATTTCAGAGGAAGACCATTTTTTACATTAATTTTCTTTGCTAACTAAAACAAAGGTGGATCCAAGTTAGGACAAAATAGTGTTTGGTAAATTACATGTCAATGACAAAAGGTGGACTCCACTCCTATTGGGTCACATATCATGATTAAGTATGACATATATGATATAACATACATATGACACGTATTTTTAATTGGTTAAATTTTGTTATATTTAATATAACACCTGCTAGGTTGAAGTGCTCTAGGATTGATAAATACCAATGCTTACACCAATTGAGTGACTTTCCATCTTAGGGTGCATCTTACATTTCTCATCCAATTTTTTTATTAGTTATTTGGTAACCTCAGATATAGAGTACACTTCATCCTTGTAAGAATGTTCCAACAGTGAAGTTTTCTTGAAATTATGAATTGAATAAATCTTTTAAATAATTGTGGCAATGTAAAATATACAAGTCCTACCATGATACCAAAAACCAGGCTTCAACACTGGTATATTTTGTAACACTCTCAGTATCATGTTAGGCTTGTAAGCGGGTTACAAAGGTAGGCTAAGACTTGTTTAACATGTCAGTTCAGTTTTGTGACAAACTGAGTTAGTTTAGGCACTTAGTTGCAACACAAAAGTTGAAAAGTAACTTAAAATGACTCAGAAAATAACTTTAAAGGCTTAGTTGAGAGAAACAAGTATGAATAACTTGTTTCTAGGTCACAAATAAGCTAAGTAAGGTATAGTTAAAATTTGAGAAGAATCGGAGTCAGTTTGGTATTTTTAAGTACACTAGTTGTGTATTTTGATACCCGATTGATCTTAGCAGATATTAAAAAATAGAATAATGGTGAACCAACAATTTAGATGAATCCTAGTATTTATTCTAAAGTTGTTGGAAGCTAAAAAACTTGAATTAGAGTGATTAAAGTGTCCTTAGCAGATATAAGTTTCAGTACTGAAAGTTAAGTTTCCAAGTTTGACCTTTTTCTCTTCATTTTCTCTTCTCTCACTCACGAACTCAGCAAAAACAGAACAGAAACAGAGAAATGAAGGGGAGAAGGAGAGAAAGGAAAAGAAAGAAAGGAAGGGAAGTGGAAAAGAAAAAGAGTAAGGCTCCAAGGTTGGTCATCACCTAAAGGTAGGGGTTCTTGATTCTTACTCTTTTCCATCTTCTTAACATTGTTCTTTGAGATTCTTTGAGAGACTTGATGAGGAATAATGGTTTTGGGTGAGAATAGGAAGATATAGTATAGTTGAAGCTTGATTGAGTTGAGTAGTGATGAGTTAGTGTAGAATGATTAAAATTTCAATTTGGGTTCAAAAGGATGAAGCTCCTGGTGTAATGCTGGAAAACCAGAATTTGGCACAGTTTATGCAAACCCAAGGGAGTGCATGTCGCGACACTCCAGTTGCAACTGCGCAAGAATTGTGGGGCAGAGAAGCTGAGGCCATGGCACTCCAAGTTTTGTGCCACAGCACAAATGTGTAATCCCTCATTTTCAAGTTTTTATGCAATTCTACGTGGTGTTTGGCATTGATTGAAGGTTGTTTGTCAGAGTAAGAAATCATGGCAAGCTCGGCACACTGGGATTAAGATTGTGCAACAGATTGAGAAGGTGAAGGAATGTGTAAGGAATTGGAAGCCCTATATGCCAGTTAATATAGTAAGGAAGTTATGATCATTCTGATTCGTGAATTTCAGTCACCTGATAAAGAAATGAATAAAATTATTCTGAAAGTGGTGAAGTACTGTGTAAGCACTGAGGGTGTGGAAACTAATTATATTAGAAATGATATTCTCCCTGACTTTTTCAAGAACATCTGGGTTAGGAGGATCGCTTTGGATCAAAGAAACAATAAGCAACGTGCTCATTTCCTATTGTAAAGATAGCAAACAAAGTTGGCGTTGCTGATATTGTCGGGAGAATTGTTGAGGATCTTAAAGATGAGAGTGAACCTTACAGGCGAATGATTATGGAAACTATTAAGAATGTGGTCACTAACTTGGGAGCATCTGACATAGATGTTTGGTTGGAAGATATTCTGATTGATGGTATTCTTTATGTCTTCCAAGAGCAGACCAGCGATGATGCTAATGTGATACTTAACGGGTTTCTATCAATTTCTCTTAACCTGAAAATGCTATAGTGGTGGAGAATCATGACCAAATTCACTTTCTCTCTCTTCTCTCATCTCTCTCTCTACTTTAATTTTACTTATAGCATAAGTATGTATATAAAAGTTTTTATCAGATAATAAATTGATCTCAAGAGAATTTAAAATGAAGGGCTCTGGTTATTATTAAAATAATTTGTTTTATTTTCTCCAGATAAAAATAATATTTGTTTTAATAGCTCAATTATAAATTTTTAATTTGGCTTGCAGTATGTCGACATCTTAAAATGAGACAAGTTTCATTTTCTCTAAATCTCGGTAAAAAATATTTTAAGCCATTTAATAATATGAATGTAGAGAAACTGATAAAGCACCTTTAAAATCTATACTCTTGCTGTATAAATAAAAAATAATAATACATCTATGAGCATTTTAATAATATCATTGACAAAGACTTTTAAAAAAATGATTAATATAATAGCATACAAAATACAAAAAAGTTTTTATTTCAATATAAGAGCAAACTAAAGTGCATACAAAATTGAAACTCAATAAAACTTCTACCATCTTAATTTCATAGCCTTTGAAAATCATGATATCATTCGTTTCAAAATACAAATAAAAAAAAGTTGAATAAAGTTTAGAATAAAATCATTAATTAAACTATAAAAAGTATAAAACAATCTCGCAAAAAAAAAAAAGAGACAGTATAAAACAAAATTAAATTACAAAAACAAAAAAGAAGATAAAATATTAAAATGCATAAAATCCATAAATAAATAACATTTTCTGCTTCTTTTCCATTCACTGCTCAGAACCAAAAATAGATTATCCTAATAGAACCGAATTATCAAATAATAACACACCTAAATTTTATCATTAGGAGGCAAGTTTATTACATATACTCTAAACATACTATTTATGCTTTCCTGTAAAAAAAAAAGCTATTTATGTATAATAAACCATTTACCAGCACATTAGCATTATCAAGAAAAACGTGCAAAACCAGTTATCATCAACTTAACAACAGTAAAAGGGAATGATAAATTCAAAGTGTCACAAGTCCTAAACCCTCATTTTGTACCAAAAAGGAAAAAAAGAAAAGAAAAATCAAAATAAACAGAACCTTCCCCAATTCCCAATTTTTTTATATTGATAAGTCAGTGAATCAAATATGGTACAGAACACACAGCATTATGACCCACAATTTCTGGAATCATGAACATGTATACCCTGAAAATTAGGTGCATTTACAAAATAAACCAATAGCACATATTCCAGCGTGTATCCTCTAGCAACCCACTTAGGCAAATAATCAAACACCTAGTGTGCAGATATAAACCAAGGTGCAAAACACCTCAAGCAAGCGAAGGAGTCGAAAATGGAGACAAATAAGATTATAAATGAAATGAAGGATGTAGGAACGATACCCAGTGAACAAATCACACATATGTACCCAAAAAAAATCTCATATTTAGTAGAATAATCACTCATATATGCATCAAAACCAGACCAAATGTATATAAATATAACAACATGAAGATAAATGTGATTCTTACCAAAGGAAAAGAAAAACCCAAACCGTTTCTACGCGGAAAGCATGGCGGGGCGAGTAAGTAAGAGAGAAGAGTGGACCGAGAAGAGTGGCACGGCAGGGGCAGGGCGTGACGGTGGCTGCGGCTTTGAGTGAGACAGAATGAGAGTGAGAGGGTGAGGGTGAGAGTGAGATTGAGAGTGAGAGGGAGAGGGTGAGGGAGAGCGAGAACAGAGAGAGGTGAGAGTGAGATTGAGAGTGAGAGGGGAGGAGGAGAGCAGAACAGAGAGAGGTGAGAGTGAGACGTGAGCGCGGCTGTGAGGGATTTAGAATTCTGTAAGTAGGTTAAGTAGATTTTGTGAGGGATTTGTGACGGAACTTTCCCTCACTATATTTTTGTCAGTTAGCGAGGGAAAATATCCCTCTCAATGCCCTCTCTAATTTTTAGCGAGGGAAATTTTTCCTCGCAATTCCCTCGATAACCGTAGCGAGGGAAAATATCCCTCGTAATACCCTTGCTAATTTTAGCGAGGGATGTTTTTCCTCTCAATTTCCTCGTTATTAATGCGCTATTTTTCCCCAGATTTTATTTTTAAAATTTTGCGAGGGTTAAGATTTTCCCCGTTGATCCCTCGCTGATCAGCGAGTGATCAACGAGGGAAATTATCCCTCACAAAATTCCATCGCTAGATCACAAATTTCTTGTAGTGTTATACTTACTGAACAACACCGACAAATTAAAAAAAAGTTGAAAAAACTCAAGTATGATAGTTTTAGAAGAAATATTATCTTGCATTGAAAATGAAAAACTATAGATAAAAGAAAAAAAATTGTTGAATCTTATTTTAGATTATAGTCGTTAGATAAAAATTAATTCAATAGACATGATAAGTAAAGCAGATAATTACTGAAAAGACATTTTGAAGGAAAAAATATTATTTGGATAAACTCTCTTTTTATATTATTAATAATATATTAATAAATATTCTGATAAAAAATATTAATATAATATTATATATTTTATAATTATAAAAAAACCTGTCATGATCCGATCCCCACATAAAGATTGTATTTTTATAGTTAGTTAATAGTTAATACTTTTAGGCGAACGAAAATCATATTTATTTTTTTACATCATTTTTTATATTATTTTTTATTTATTAATCATATTAATTTTTTTATATTTTTTTATTTAATCACAAAATAGTGTGTAAAATGATGTTTATTAAAAAATAATGTATGAACATTATTTTTTGAATGAAAAAACATGATTAAAGAATTAATCATAATTTTCTTATTATATTTTTATTTTACATAATTTTTTATACTATTTTTTATATTATTAATTATATTATTATTTTTAATTATTTTCTTTTATTTCATCATAATTATTTAAAATAGTGGTATAAAAAGTAGTGTTTATTCCAAAATGATGTAAGTTATTTGTCAGAAAACTGATCATATGATGTACAGTGATCTGCAGCAGCACGACATCAACCTGTGCCAACCGTTTTGATTGGAACTTGAAACGTTGGTGTTGGTCAAAGTAGTAGTAGATAGGTGCCACATGTGTATGAGTTGTCGCCTAATTCCTCTTCCATTTCCCGCTATACTATTCCTACCTTCTATCATTCACCAACCAACCAACCATCATTTTATTTTCTTTCTCATTTTTTCTTCTCTAAACAATTAAAAAATAAATAAAATCGAAGCTTTCAGCTATAAATAGAGCCATCACACACTCTGATTATTCGTTCACCTGTTCGTTAGATCTAACTACCACCCACCCCACCTGCCTCATCTTCTTCATTCTTTTCGCTATCTAACGGTAATCCCAGATCTCCAATCTATTCTCTTAAAAACTCGTTTGTTTTCTGTTTCAATCTGTTCCGTACGGTCTGCTGAATCTTAAAGCTCCGATTTTGATCCCAATTTTGAGGTCCCTGAAAACTAATTTGAGATGGGTTTTTGTTTTTTGTCTATTGGGTAGAATGAGATTTTGTTTTTGAATTTATTGCACATTCGGTAGTAGTTCTGATTTGTTATAATGAATTATTGATGATTTTGTGATTTTGTCTTTTTTTTGGGGGGTGGTTGAAGATACAGATTAAGAAGAAATGGCGCGCAAAAAGATCAGAGAGTACGACTCCAAGAGATTGTTGAAGGAGCACTACAAGAGACTCTCTGGCAACGAGTTGCAGATCAAGTCTGCACAAGTAAGTACTCTTAAGTCTATCATGAGTTAGTTATGAACATTTTTTTGCTATAAGTATACACATTTGTTGTTAATAGTGTGCACATTATGCAATCAACTATAATTTGTTCAACCATTCAAGATAGTTTCTTTTTTTCGGTCAAAGACAGGAAATTTCATTCATACATGAAAGATGTACAAGGAGTAGCCATACAAAAAATAAACTCTGGCCACTCAAACATATTCAAAAAATAGTGGGGGACACCCAACTGCACCTACCCCAAGAAGGAAGGGCCATCAATAACATATTGAAACGAGGATAATATTTATCGTACAACCAAAATACGCACACCGTATTTACACCGTACATTTATGTGAGAGAGATGTTAAATCAGATTATATGTTACTGTAGCTTTCTTGCGGGATACAGAATGAGTTTGTGAGAGGGTTGGATGAAAGTTGAAGTATTTTGGTTGGACGAAATAACGCTGCCGTTGAAACAACTATAAGGAAGTCATGTATTCTAAGCATTCACTTTCAGCCTTTCTAATAACCTGTTCTACTTTCCAATCTTTTTGTTCAAAGAGTTTTTCATTTCTGCACTTCCAAATCAGCCAAAGATTAAAAACTGCCTGAGACATGAGTTCTTTGCCATCTTGCTTATGTTGGATTTTCCTTGCTAGGGCCTCCCACCATGTCAAACAACTCTCCCCAATTAAGTCTGAGTCCCTCAACTGTAGTTTAGTGCCCATCCACACTCTTTTAGCAAAAGAACATCGTAGCAGTAAATGAATAGCAGATTCCTCGTGTTGTTGACAGAGGGGGCATAAGGTATTGAGAGTTACACCTCTTTTTTCTAGGTTCAAGGCTACTGGAATCCCATCTTTCTAAACTCTCCAAAGGAAAATGGACAATTTACTTGGGACTTTAATCTTCCAAAGCTGTGACCAAGTTCTGTTGTGACCAAAGGATAGACTACCTTGCTGGTTATGGGTCAAATTAAATGCCACCCAATATCCCAAATTCACCAAATAATGCTGTGAATTGGTAGATTGCCAGATGATTGAGTCCTCTTTGTCGCAAGGCTTGTACCTGAAAGATTAATTCTGCATCTTCTTCAACAAAAAGTTCCTTGATAATCTCTTCTTTCCAGCATCAAGAGTGAGGATCAACTAGTTGAGACACTAATTGAAAATGAGAGGACATATGATCCTTTGGCTGCACTTTGAAAGGGTATTGGGATGGGATCCATGGGTCTTCAAAGATGTTTATCTTGATTCCATCTCCAACTTTCCATCTTAGTTCTTGTTTGATGACATCTCTCCCAGGTAAGACCACCCCCAAGAGACATTTCCTTTTGCCTGTGCCTGCATGAAAGGAGAATAAGGGAAGTATTTTCCTTTAAAAAGTTTACAAAAAAGAGAATTTTCATTCTGAATAAGTCTCCAATATTGTTTTGCCAACAATGCCAAGTTAAAGCACTTCAATTCTTTGAATCCAAGGCCCCACTCCTTCTTTTTTCATTCACATTGTTTCCCAGCTAACCCAAGATATTCTTCTTCTGTCTCCTTGTTCGTTCCACGAAAAATCCCTCGTAGTTTTAGTTAAGTCATCGCATAACTTGTCAGGTAGTTTAAAGCAAGACATAGAGTAGACTGGAAAAGCTGAAGCCACTGCTTTGATTAGGACCTCTTTTCCACCTAGGGACAACAAGCTCCCTTTCCAGTTGCTTAATCTCTTACCAACTCTATCTTTGATAAAAGCAAAGGTTTGGGATTTTGACTTATTAACCAAAGAGGGAAGTCCAAGGTATTTATCCTGGCTCCCAATGTGAGAAATCCCTAAAGCTGAAGCTAGTTTGGTCTCGAAATTTATGTGGCGTGTTAGCACTAAAGAAGATGGAAGTTTTTTTTTTGGGTACAATTGAGGGAAGATGGAAGATTTATTTAAATTGATCTTTTGACCACTAACCTTTTCATAGTCAGCTAGAACTCCAAGAATGGTTCTCTGTTGTTGGTGGCCAGCTTTAGTAAAGAGGAGGGAGTCATCAGCAAATATAAAGTGGTTGACAGGAGGGCATCTTCTCCCTATTTTGACCCCAGGCATCATCCCCCTTCTCTCTGCATTGTAGGTAGGCTGAAAGAGGGTCCCCTTGTTAGAGACCTCTTGATGGTTTGAAAAAACCATATGGTTGACCATTTACAACTACAGAGAAAGAAGAGGTAGAAATACTCTCCATCACCCATTTGATCCATCTGCTGCAAAAACCCATCTTCTCCATCATCAATTCAATAAACTTCCTTTATACTCTATCATATGCCTTACTCATGTCAAGTTTTACTGCCATTTGGTACAAATTTCCCTTTTTCCTTGTCTTCAAATGATGCATTATCTCATGTCCTGCAAGGATGTTATATGAGATAAGCGTCCTTTTCACAAAAGCACCTTGGTTTCCACTAATGATTTTAGGCATAACCTTCTGCAGTCTGCTAACCAGAATTTTGAATATGATTTTGTAAAAAACAGTGCAGAGGCTAATGGGTCTCACATCCTCGATGTCTTAGCAGTTATCACTTTTTGGGATAAGCACTAGTTGTGTATGGTTAAAACTCCTTAGCATTTTCCCGGAGTGAAAGAAATTTTTCACAGCTTTGTAGACATCTGTTCCAATAATTTCTCAAAAGGCCCGATAAAAACAACCTGTGAAGCCATCACTTCCTAGAGCCCCTCTTGGGTTAATGGAAAAAGCAGCCTCCTTAATTTCTCTCTCTAGCAAGGGTCTGGATAAAGATCTATTCATTCTGATAGAGACTTTCTTGGGGAAATGTTCAAACAACTCCTCAAAGCCATGGGGATTAGAAGATGTAAGCAACTCATTGAAGTAATTAATACTCAAGTCTGCTATGTCTTCATCTAGAGCCACCCAATCTCCTTCACTATTCTGCATTCTTTGGATTTTATTCTTTCTTCTACATTGCGTTGTCCTCATGTGGAAGAATATTGTGTTCTTGTCTCCCCACTTCAGCCATTGGATTCTGGACTTTTGGTGCCAGTATTTTTCTTCATTAACACATTCAATTGCCATCTCTTTCTCATTTTCCCTGATAGCCTCATAATCTGGATTCAATTCCTCTTTTAGAACTTTGATTTCCTCCTCAATCTGATTAATCCTAGACCTGGAGTTAGAGGGGTTGGCTTTGCACCAATCAACAATTCTGTGTCTGCAGCATTTTAATTTAGAGAACAGCTAGAATGCCACTGATCCTGGAAAATCCTCGCTCCACACTGTTTGAACAATGGATCTGATCTCTGAGTTGAGTGCCCATCTCTCATCAAATACAAATTGTTTCTTCACTATCCTTTGACCATTCAAGATAGTTTCACTTTCACTTGAATAAGAAATTTTAATTGGTCATTTAAGCTATGTTACTTTGTAATGTCTATAAAAATGAAAAAAAAATCCATTTTTCAGAAATCAATATTCTTCACCATTAGTAATACTAATACATGTGAGTCAGTGTAGCATACATATCAAACTTGATAATCAACTTGTTTTGGTTTGTGCCTCAGGTTACAGCATCCACTGATTTCACTGAGCTACAAGAGAAGGAACCTTGGCTTTCTTCTTCTAAATTGGTTGTGAAACCTGACATGTTATTTGGAAAGCGTGGCAAGAGCGGTTTGGTTGCTTTAAATTTGGATTTGGCACAAGTTGCTTTATTTGTGAAAGAGCGTCTGGGAAAAGAGGTGCTTTTCCCCTGTCCACCAAACCTTACTCAATGTTTTCCATCGTTTATTTTTTCAGTTGTTCTGAGTATTTTCCTCTCTGCCCTTGATGTATTTTGTCATGTCGTTCTCTAATATATAGGTTGAGATGAGTGGATGCAAAGGACCCATAACAACTTTCATTGTTGAACCTTTCATCCCACACAATGAAGAGTTTTACCTTAACATTGTCTCCGAGAGACTTGGGAACAGCATAAGCTTTTCAGAATGTGGAGGAATTGAAATTGAAGAGAACTGGGATAAGGTACTACTATGCATATTTTTCACCTTACAGATTAAATACTGTATGTTTTGCATGTATAATCTTCCCTTATAACCCATAAGTTACAAAGTGGTTTGTTCGTATTTCAGGTTAAGACTGTGTTTGTTCCAACGGGAGTGTCTCTTACATCAGAAACTATTGCCCCACTTATTGCAACCCTTCCCTTGGAGGTAATTTCACTTTAATTACTAATTTGTTATTTTATGAACAGATCAACTTTGTACTTTTTACTTTACTTGTGTTTCTGCATATTACTTTGATTCTTGATGTAAATCAATTGGACCATGTGATTGAATATACCGTACTTTTTTTACAGATAAAGGGAGAAATTGAGGAATTTCTCAAGGTGATTTTCACTCTATTTCAAGGTATAAACACCCCACTAGATGGGCTTGTGCAATCAACTTTATTGACAGTTAGGTTTTAATTTTACCATTTTTCTTTATTTAATTAATTTAACTTTTTACTTTTCTTTTGTGTTAGACCTGGATTTCACTTTCTTAGAGATGAATCCTTTCACATTGGTCGATGGAAAGCCTTATCCTTTGGATATGAGAGGCGAGCTAGATGACACTGCTGCTTTCAAGAACTTCAAGAAGTGGGTTCTTTCCCTTTAACGAATGCCAATTGTTATTTTCAATGATAGAATATATTTCTAATCCAAGATGTAGAACTGATGGATATTTTGCAGTCAATACTTTTAGATGAACATACATGGTTGTATTTGTTGCAGATGGGGAAACATTGAATTTCCATTGCCATTTGGAAGGGTTATGAGTCCCACTGAGTCTTTCATTCATGGATTAGATGAAAAGGTGCACAAATATAACTTTGACCTGTATGTACAATTTTATTTAATCATGTTAAAACTATGCCCATAAGATATGTGTGTGTGTGTGTGTGTGTGTGTGCATGCACTTGTTTTATTTACTTCTTACTAAGGGTAAAACTATAATTTTTTGGCTCCAAGTAATGAACCAGTTTTTATTCTGAAATCCTCCCAGAGGAATCTTGGGTAAGAAAAAATGCTGCAGGTCTTAATCCTTTTAGGTAATTAGAATCTTAATATGTAATATTAACACCTGGTCTGCATATCTTCAAGGTCAATTAAATTCCTCATACTAATCTCTCAGCAGTCATCAATAATTTATTGATGAATGCACTATTGCTTCTAGTTATGATGTTGATAGTGAATTTGTTCACTTATGTAATGTTTGCAGACAAGTGCATCTTTAAAATTTACGGTGTTGAACCCGAAGGGCCGAATTTGGACAATGGTAGCTGGGGGAGGTGCTAGTGTCATCTATGCTGACACGGTGTGTTTCTCTTATTTTAAAACCGAATTCATAGCTAATCTCCATTTCTTGTAGCATTAACTTACAACTTATATACTATAATTTTAAAACAGGTAGGAGATCTTGGCTTTGCAGATGAGCTTGGAAACTATGCAGAATATAGCGGTGCACCCAACGAGGAGGAGGTCTTGCAGTACGCCAGAGTTGTAATTGATGTAATTAATTTTTATGTATCCTCTATTTTTTGTCTACCTATCAATTTAGGGATTCGACGTTATTGCTTAAATGATCAGCCAGTCCTTGTTCGGAGTGTCTAAAGAAAGATAGCTTATGAAATGCATGCTAATTTTTTGTCTATGATAATCTCATTATTTCTTTCCAGTGTGCAACTGCAAATCCTGATGGCCAAAAGAGAGCTCTTGTGATCGGAGGAGGCATAGCTAACTTTACTGATGTTGCTGCTACATTTAGTGGCATAATTCGAGCACTGAAGGAGAAGGTAAGCAAGCCAATGATCATAGAGCTTTGCTCAGTTGTATCATGATAATCTGCTAGAGTTAATTGATTGTTGAGCTATTGCAATCCAGGAGTCTAAGTTAAAAGCAGCCAGGATGCACATTTACGTGAGGAGAGGGGGTCCCAACTACCAGAAGGGTCTAGCAAAAATGCGGGCTCTTGGAGAGGAGATTGGCATCCCCATTGAGGTTACATAACTAATGCCTTTTTTGATAGTATTAACCAACCAACTGATGCTGATAGGAAAATTTGTTTTGGGGAAAAGTCTTTAATATGTTTTTTGGTATCTTTATTTCAGGTTTATGGACCGGAAGCAACAATGACTGGTATATGCAAAGAGGCAATACAGTGCATCACTGCTGCTGCTTAATTATCCATTATAGGCCAATGCCTTCTTTTGTAGTATTTTCATGGTAAGTCTGAAGTGAATGTTGATTCTTAATTCCCGGTATTCGGAAATTTAGTTAGAGCATATCTTTTTTTGGTATCTTTATTCCCTGTGATTTCAGCCGCCTTCTTCTGCCTCTTTTCTGATTGCCGAATGCATATGCGAAATTTGAACCGGAATAAAAAAAACTTCTTGCACATTATTCTGTAATAAATTATTAGTCCAGTGAACCAATTTATAGCTGTTGTTAACCAATAATTCAGTTAATTGGTAGTCGGTGTTTAATTGGTGTACAAATTTTGATGTGCAAATAACACGTGACGAAAAAGAATTGTAAAAGCAAAAGCAAGCAGGTCCCTAAACAGCAGAAAGGAAACCTACCAACTTCCTTGGCTGCCATGGCCATTTTGAAAGGAACAGCTAATTCAAGTCAAAAGCCCAATTAGCTGCTTCACGGTGCTAGTAACTGATTTATTATTACCTTTCCTAATGCCTACCAATTTATTTATTACTACTAATACAGGCAATAAAATTCATTAAGTCTTTATCCATTCAATCTATTTATATTTAAATCAAGAATTTTGTTAAAGTTACTTGTTAAAGAAGTTAAAATAATTTTTTTTATAAAAATTAAGTATTCAATATATTAAAAATTAAAAAAATTATTATTTATCATGTTTTTGTCAAAAATAAATTATTTTAATTTCCTTAACAAGTATTTTTAAAATACTTGTTAACAAAACTCTTAAATTAATTTAGTCTAACTAATTAAAATAATATATTTTAGTGAATTAAATTTACTAAATTATTTTTTAAAATGAATGATTTATAACTCAACCTAAATATCCATTCGATATTTAATGGATATTTAATTTTTTAACTCCTCCGATAATCTAATAGTCTTAATATTTGTTTAATTTTTATACATCTAATTTTTTTAATTCACTCACAAATTTATTCTGTATTTTATAAGAATACTACAATCACATACAATATTATTTAATATTTCTCTCACACGTAAAAAAATTGAACATGCATTGAAGGTATAAATGTTGGAAAAAAATCATTTCCGATAATCTAAACCATTTTAACTCTAACTTTCACGGAAATGTCCCAAATCCCAGAGCAAGTCGCGGTTCTTTTTCGCCGAGAAACGGAGAGAGGTCGAAAATTTTCTTCACACTGTTATTTAAGGACAAATGCTTGTGATACTGATATGGCGTTGCATCGGATCTCTTCTATAAAAAGTCATCGCTTTTGGGCCCTATGATTTGTTTGATCAATCCCTACAGGTTTTTTTTGACATGAATCCTCTATAGGTTAAAAGTGCACATTCTATATTTATTGGATTACTTTCTTGTCCCTGAGTTTTCTATTTTTCTGAGAGAAACAGATTTCTTAGAGAGAGAAAGAGAAATTCTTTAGTGAGAGAAACATCTAGAGAGATAGAGATTTTTTAGATAGAGGAATATATATTTTTTAGAGAGAATGAGTTTTAGAAAAAGAAACATATTTTGTAGAAAGAAAAAAAATTTATAAAAAAAAATTAGAGAGAGAAAAAAATTTAGAAATAGATTTTTTTAAATATAATTTTAAATGAATAGATTAAATATCCATCTAACTAATTTATAAAAAGAAATTAATAAATATAACACCAAAAAATAAATAAATTTATAAATATATTAAATATTCGTCCATTAAATTAAAGTATGAATAAATGGAATGATTTTAATAATAATTTAATAAATCCTAAATGAATTATTATTTATTAATTTATTTTTTATCTATCCATTATAATCTTAAATTTATCTAATCCAATTATTTGTCACCATTACCTTTCCTAGTTGCAACCAATCTTCCTCTGCACAATATGAAAATTCCAATTATCATTGAACAGATTGCTAGAGTGGACAATCACATCTACTGGTTATGAGACTTAAATCTGTTGAAGATCATTGAATGGGACCAAAGAACCTTAGCTCAAGTGATACCAAGCATTTGATCCCGGTAATGAATTCTACTGAAGTTGTTTTGCCTCCATTTCAGCCTACCATTCTCCTTCCTACATTAGATCTTAGAATTCATTTGTAAAAAACATAAAAATAAAAATGAGACGGAGTGTGTTTAAGAAAATAAAAAATTGAGTTAAAAGCTCAGTACTAAAAAGTGAAAATCAGCTTGTACATAAAAAATAAATGAAAATCAGTACATGAGGGACTTTTGGGCTAAGAAAGCCCATCTTTAAGCCATTAGGCCATGGTTATATTCAAGTCATCATTATGGCAAGGTGTGGTCATCGAGCAGAGGATACAAACCCGGTGGCTCAAGATTGGGCTAGAAGGGAGGCATTTGGTAGCCCATTTTGGAGCAGAGTCTCCTTCTCGGGACTTTTTATCTCGAGGTTCACTGTTGCTCTAAAAAATTCGCCCCACATTTTATGATTTGTGCCTCATCTTATCTGTTATGAGTTGTGACTCAACATTCTCTTGCCCATGAATGCAGTGGTTGTCCCATAATTCTATTTCTGGTAGGCATTGATAGAAAGAAAAACACTCACTAATGATCATTAGGTCTAGGCTGACGCCTGATGACGTTTCTCTTGTTTTTTTTTTGGTAACAACGCATGACAATTGCCTCACGTTTAATATGCTTTAGTTTATAGTTTAAACTCACTTACCAAACCTATTGTGGAAAATGCTGATCCTCCATCTTCACCCGCCCGAAAAAAGTGAATGATGAAGATTGGGAGTAAGCAACAGAAGAATTTATCAGTTAGGCTGATTGGACAAAAGGGGCATGCAGTTTTGATAATAAAATAAGAGTTTTTCTAAATTAAAGGCACTTGTTAAAGATTTAAAATATTTTTTTTATAAAAAGTAGAATATTTAATATATTAAAAAATTTAAAAAAAATACCTTTCATGTAAAAAAATTTTTATTTTAAATTTTTTAACAAGGATATTGGTTAAAAAAATTCATAAAATAATGTTTTTAAATTTTTATTATCTTTCATCTCATTGTATGACCAATGACTATTTTTGCACCGTAAAGAGTAGGCCAGGGGGTCAAGGATGGAAGGGGGAAGGCCAATGCGTTTTTGTTTTATTTGATTTACATTATGTTTAGATGATAGGTAATGAGGGGAACGAAAAGGAAATGAGGGAAATGGAAATGACTTCCCTTGTTTGAGAGTTTTAAAATGGATGGAAACGGAATGAAACACATGAGGAATCATTTCCCCCCTCTTTCCCTCAAATGCCTAACTTTTGTTACCCTCAAAATTGAGGTGGAATGGAGAAAACACATGAGTAATTTCGTTCTGTTTCGTTCCGTTAATGAAACTTGCAAATAAAGATAATGAAAATTATGTTCAATTCTATTCATTTCCTTTCCTTTCCGTTCTATTCCCACCTATTCTGTTCCATTCTTTTAATGAAAAAACATTCAAACATAGGGTTAATGTGCCTCCAAGTTTGACATTTTTACATCGTAAAGAGTAGAACTTGTTTGATATGCTGTATTAGGTATGATAGGATAAACTAATACAATACATTATAATTTTATTAGTTATTTAGTATAAATATTGTATTGTATAAGTTTATCTATCAAATTCTTCTTATATATTAAAATGATTAATAACTTAATCAAACCTTTGAGGAAATAATTAGACTTGATAAAATTTTGATATATATATTCTTATAAAGACTTTTTTTATTACAATTTTAAACACCTTAATATTTATAACTCTTACGTATTAAATTTTATACTATTAGATGTTATACTATTAGACTTTATACTATTATATCTAATATTATTAAGTATTATCCTATAATTGATACCAAACGCA